>JARDYH010000004.1:5277500-6527500 GCA_029215795.1 Anniella stebbinsi | reverse complement strand
CCTGGCAGTATGAGGAACCAAGGTACTGCCTTCCTTGCCGAGTTCTGCCAAACTCTATTCGATTATGTCTGTGTTGGGTTTTTGTCAAGGCTTGGATGCACTAATTTACCACAGCACCTGTGCCAATCCCTGCTATTCTATATAACAGACCAGGAAAATTGTGGGGTCTTCATCCATGGCACAGTCCATCAAAAGAATCAGAGGTTGTCCTATCAAGAAACCAGGTGAGGTGGCTGCTTCCAGTGGCAGACATTTGGGTGCCAGTAAGGTCAACAAAGTGGGAGACAGTCATCATCCTATGTAAGCCTGATTTGAAATTTAAGAGGAGCCCAGCATACCTAATTTGTGGGATGGGGAATTAATTTGCATTAATTTGTGGGAGGGAAAATTCCATTTAATTGTTTACCTCAGCCACCCAAATGCCTTCTGCAGCCCCAAGTATCACAAAATCCTCCAACACTCTTAGTCCCCGTTGCTTGTGTGCTTCAAGTTTAGTGCCAGGTTGTTTCCACGCCCCTACACTGGGGAAGCATTCTCTGTATTTAAGAACCAAGTATATCTTCCACATACACCTATCGTCTCTGACTACAGGTTTGTACCTTGTAACATCTACAGAACAATGTTTGTTGTCATGATCCTTAGTAAGAATGCTTGATTATTGATTGATTATTACTGCCTTTCTGGGGCAGCCTTAAAACAGGAATGAGTCTGTACCCCTGTATATTTTACCTCTGATTCCTGTGCTGGGTAGGGGGAATCAAAAACCTGTCTTCCTTGCTGTGGGTCAGATTTTTAAACAGAATGCTGTGTGCGCTAAAGATTAGCCTTGAAACCTGTCACAAGAAGCAACCTTCAAAACCAGGGAGTCAAACAATAAACAGGTGCTATAGTGTGTGTGTGTGTGTGTGTGTGTGTGTGTGTGTGTGTGTGTGTGTAGTAGGAGCAACAGACTTCTGAGATTGTGTACAGTTGATCATTTCTGAAGAGCAATGGAAACATCTTCCCTACGGTGGCACTTTTATCCAGCATTTTTATCTTGGTAACCGTGATCATGTAATGAAGGAAGTTGGGAGTATCACAGGGAGGGAGCAAAACGTATTAATTCCTATCCTAACTTCTAATCGTAGCTTCTTCATCCATACAAGTCAGTGGAGGAGCGTGAAATTCACTAGACGAGAGAGCAAAAAAAACAAAAACATTTGGTGTTGCTAACTCCAAAGGGAAACATCTCGAATATCAGGCCATTGCTTAGAGAGAGAGAGAAGCAGCCTTCCACTGTCTTTTCTCCTTCTTTTTCTCTAAAGGGCTATGTGTGCAGATCCTATGGATGAGCACTCTTTTAATGTACTAAGTATGAAATGGTTTCAAAACTGCTCCAGGGATTTGGGGGTGTATTTCTGCACCTCTCACAGCCATCATCCAGCAGGTGCTTGTGTCATTCACACCAAAATACACACATGTCACCTTTCAGCAGTGGTGTTGGTCATACTGCTGAGAGCTTGGTTTTGCCCTTAAGTGCAGGCTGCTGCAGAAACCTGCAAACACAATGTCTGGAAAACTGTCAATAACAACAACTAGGGCTGTGCACTGATCCGGATCCCGAATCTGGATCGGATCCGTGCAGAGCCCTCCCTCCCGCTCTCCCCGCTCCCTCCCTCACCCCAATTGCCCTGCTTACCTGCAGCCTCCTCCACGTCCGCCTCCGTGTCCTCCCCCCGTCGTCGATGTCTGCCGGCCGCTTTCCCGCTCGCGGCGGGTGACGCGGAGGAGGCTGCAGGTAAGCAGAGCGATTGAGGGGAGAGAGGGAGGGAGCAAGTGGGAGGGCTCTGCATGGATCGGATCGGGGGGTGGGTCCGTGCACAGACCTAACAACAACAAAATAGTCTGACCCAGAGATAGTGAAGAGCCCAGGGAAAAAAAGAATGTTTATATTGTAGGCAATGACTACTATACATTACAGCTTAAGAATCTCTGAAAAGCTACCATCAGTATACAACCTGAGGACTGAACTTGCAAAATAAAACCCCACCACCATGCAATCATTGGTTAAGGTGAACAGCTTGCTTCTGTAAAAGGACATCAAAGGCAACTCGTCCAAATCCAAGGAAGACGGCCCTTATTGGGGTCTTCAGTTATGGCAACCTTTCAATGCTAAAATGCCTTCCACTTAAGTTATTTAGTCTCCAGTGGTGTGTTTAAAGCAGGAATTCCAGCCTGCTTTGCGCTAATGGACAGCTTCTTAAAGGGCTCTCCTGATGTAAACTTCACCATTTCATTTAGATTTGTTTCAATGCTTTATTAATGGATCGTATCACTGTTTTCACTCTTCATCTTCCTTTCTTAGGATAAAATATCCCGTACACCACTGAATAAAGAGACCTGAGAGGGGAGTTTACCAATTTTACCTTCCTGCACAGCTTTCCTTCCTGGCCATCACTTCTTCCCTATCAGGGTTTGCATGTCCTTGCACTCCACATTCACTGGTGGGCAGTATTTTAGAATACAATTTTTCTGACGTCACTCCATGTCCTTGGAACTTAGTTAGCTCAGTACGTAGTTAGCTCTTGGTGCTCTGCTGCTAGAACAGGATAAAGAATGTTTTTAAAATGTAAAACATTGATTTTATTTAGCCAGTGAAACATTGGATATCTAAACATTTTAATATCCTCAAGGCACAGTAAAGGTGTAGAGGTGGGGAAGAATATTTTTTACAGATCTGTAACATCTTTTAGCTTCTGGTAAAGCCTTATTTAATTGAAAAATAATGCTTTAAGTTTTTATATGCCGTTGCTCACCTTGCTGAATGCAAAATAGAGGCCTTTGTCTTGGACTTTGTCAGCTGCTTTTGCCTGTCCAGACTGTAGGTACCTGGTTTATCTAGAAAATACTGGAGATGAGGCTTTCTCTTGGCTGAATCTCCATAGACATCGTCTCCTGTATGGGACCAAGAACATAAGGAGTTGAGTTCTACATCTTTCCATTAATAAGGCATTTTAAAATAGGGAAATTCTTCAGTATCTAAGACATTCCTTGTGCTTCCCACCCTGGCTTGAGAGTTGGATTTCACTACCGAATTCAGCACACCTGCATGGTGGCTTCTCATGAGCTCAGTTTGGCTTGTTACCACCAGTGTGACTTCCAGAAAAGGCAACCTGCCTCAGAGACAGAACTTTACAGGGGTTCCATATAACAGTGTCTTCCATTTGTAAACCCTCCTCACGTGTTTTCCCACTGTTTCTTAAGGAGGAAAAGCTGGAATAGATGCACCATGCCTTTTGATTGGTTATGCTAAGAGCCCTCTGTCTGGAAGCACTCAAGTGTGCAGGCAACCTGTAGAAGGGGGGGGGGGGGAAGCAATTGTTACTTTTTCTGGCACCTTCCTGTCCCCTCCCCTTTCTGATAATGGAGATTGTATATAGCTACTACTGATTCCATGTTGATTCCCTCATTGGCTCGTCTGTGGTGCGGAGTGCAGGGCAGAGACAAAGGACTGAAGACCATACAGATGCCGTCATGCATGAATGCGTCTGTACCTGGTCCCTTTCAAACAAAACCAGTTCCACATAGATGAATGAGCCTTTATTGTGCTAGGAAGAAAAAGTACCATTCAACCTGAATTGACTTTGCCAGTTTCCCTTCTTCTTGGTTAAACATGGATTTTGTAGTAGAGTGTTGTTGTTTTTAAACCGGATCCCTAGCTTTATTTTGGAAATATTAAAAATTTCTCTCTCTTTAAAATAGGAGCCTGTTGGCTTTCGGACTTTGCTGTTAGTGCCAATTCTCTGCCACCAAGTGTAAAGCCCATGTCGCCAGGGGCACTAATAGACTCAGGGGGAAACATACTGTCCCTCGAGTCCCGCTGTATCAGTCCTTCAGAAGCTCTATGGAGGTTACTTTCCTTCAATGCAACCAAGGATTTTTGGCCCTCGCTTCCTCACACCCCTTGCCCCTCGAACGACATTCCCTTTCCCCCCTCTTCCCTCTGCCCCACATTTTGAAACCTGGCTTTTCCTAGGGCCACGTTTCCCTCACTGTCATCACCTCAGAGCTCAATTCACATAGCCCAAGACCTCCCTCCATCTCCTTCATGCTTTTCTTCCAATGCACCTGCCCGGCACAGAGCTACACGGGAGCTGTAGTTCCCTGACTCCCTCAGGCTCCTAGCCAGGATGCAGAAATATACTGTTTGGCTATTAATGCTTGAGCTTTGAACTTTTTCAAGCTTTCAAAACTTTCC
This sequence comes from Anniella stebbinsi, assembly GCA_029215795.1. NCBI lineage: Eukaryota > Metazoa > Chordata > Lepidosauria > Squamata > Anniellidae > Anniella > Anniella stebbinsi. The sequence goes on along the minus strand of JARDYH010000004.1, from coordinate 6,523,263 downwards.
GCACTTCTACACTACTCAAGCTTCTGTTTAAAACAAAAATGAGCAAAACCGTTCTGGTAGATCTCAGATAATAAGCCTTACACTTATATAAGAACATACCATATTCTAATATACATTCTGGCTAAAGATGCTGAGGGGAAGCAACACCAAAAATAAGAGTCATGGGAAGTGAATGTTTAAACTTTTTCAATAACTCATGCATTGTTGCTTACATAACTGTGTGTATATGTAATATATACATATAAACACATATACCAGATTTGATAAATACAACTTGTGTATTTAATTGCTTGCAGATAAGCCATCAGAGGCTGTAATGTTTTGGAAAACCTGCAAAGGCCTTGGGAACATCTCTTAAAAGCACCATTTTAAACAAGTACCTAGTTTTGAAACAGTAGGATTGTGTTCTCGCACATATTTTGCTCACTTGACTGGATTTTGCACCGAAGAATTTCCTGGTGGATTGTGCCCTCTTCAGTTTTCTCGTGAGTTTTATCTGGCAGTGGATAGAGTATTCAAGCTGGCAGGTAGGCACTTAACTTTGATCACTCAAGAAGCACAGTATAAGTTAATGGGTGCTGATTGTGCATTTATCTTTTGACCAAGTTTCTATGACCACACACACACACACACACACACACACATTTTTGCAATCCAAGGCAGGCTGCTAGAACAGGAGATGTTGCAAGCTCATGGTGAGCTGCCTTCAGCTAGATGAGTCTGGTTGTACAGTTCTGATTTAGACAGGTGCTTTGGTCTGCAAAGGGAATATGGCAAACATGTTTGTGTTCTAGCAGCCATTTTAAGCTACAGAAAAAGACGTGGAGGGAAAATGCTGGTCAGGAGGCCAAGTAGTCCAATGAGCTGGCTGGAGCAGCTTGGATGTTGGCTCTCAGGCTGGATGTTGGCTCTCAGGATGCGTGTTGGGGACTAGGGGCAGGGTGAGGTGATTGAAGGCTATGCAGTCATTTTATGCATCTCCACACACATAGCCCCCCATTATTCCTTGACAGGGTTGTAACATGGAAGCTATATCTTTAAGAAAGCAACCCAAAAGATCTTGCCCAGTAGAGCTTTACTAGTTTCTATTGCACCCCAGTACTAAAAAGTGATGTCATGAGTTGTGAATACTTTCTATGCTTTTAGAATCCAGTGGCGAGCACTGGGCCATTTTTCAATTTACAATTTGAATGGTTGCGTTAAAAAAATAAGTTTTAACAATGCTGAAAACTGGGGCTCCTTCTCATTTCCCATCTTGCTGTTAACCTTTTCTTTTGGCTTCTGTATATCCCTTTGTAGCATTATTCTGATTCGTGCTGTTTTCCACATACAAACCTGACATACCCAGCCAGTCAGACCATTGGTCCACTGAGGCAAGTATTGTCTGCCCTTACTGGCAGCAGCTCCCAAAGACCTCAGCCAGCAATCTTCCCTGTAATCCTTTTAAATGAAGATGCCAGGCTCGAACCCAAAGCTTTTGCAGGCCAAGTGTGTGGTATACCACTCAGCCCTCTCCCCTCCCCTTTAAGAGTGACACCAAGTGTTCATAGGTGTGCGCATCACATTTCATTAGGGTATGCATCCAGCAGTTTGTTTGTTTGTTTGTTTGTTTGTTTGTTTGTTTTAAAAAAGGTGAATACTCTATCATAGACATTATTTTTATTCATTTATTTATTAAACACTGTAGACACTGATGCCCTGCTCTGTGGTCGGCTTGCCTGACCACAGGAGGGCCGTTGCAAGTGAGGGGGGGATGAGGAGTTGCTCCTCAAGACTCAGCATTGGTGGGGCTTTGTTGTTACGCTGGCCAGAGGAGGGGCTTAAGAGGCAATATTAGACTTCGGGGCCCTTCCTCCTGGCCTCTTTGAAGCTTGGCTACCGGCAGAGAGGCTCCCAGCAGTGTGATTCCTTTTCGCTCCTGCTGCCGGGACGAATGGTGCACTGTTGGAGGGCAGCTGGAGGACCATTCCTGCTGCGTCTGGATCCCCCTCTGGATTCCTATTCAGTGGACCACCAACTCGGCGCTTATTGCTTTGAGACATTAGGGTGCACCTAGGCACACCCGGCACACCCTTTGCGCACACCTATGCAAGTGTTGCCAAGGAAGAAGAGATGGAATGATTTCCTCCATGCCTTCAATCAGGGATTTAACATACGTATAGTAGGTTTTAATTTGCATGTGATTTTAAAAAATCAGTGGGCAGATTAAGAAAATGCTTTCGTAGTGACAAAAAGGGATCTGCTGTAGGCCTTCAAGAATGCCTTTGGGCATAGTCTAGCAGGACAGTTGCTCCTCTGCAAACCACAGGAGAGGTGATGCAATGGCCCTATGCCTTTGAAAGGGGCCTATCCTGGTGGATTGTGCCCTCTGCATTCTACACCTTTATTGGGTGAGTCTCCTTCCCACCTTATATATAATTGAATTGGTTTTCTCTACACTTCTACTCCTGGCCGAGGGAGGGAGCAAACACAGCAGGCTTGTAAACAGCCACTTACCCTTGATAATGAAGTCTTACCTCCAGGTCAGACCGGCCTGAGGAATTTGGTCCAAATTCTCGCTTTTCTACCTTCTCCTTTCAGGTGAGTGGAACTGCCACAACTAGATCATGTTTCTTTTTGAACGCTGGTAACTTTTGTTGTTGACTTACACCAGGAAATTCTCCTGTGCAAGTGTAACAGAAATCACTGGCGGTTCTGCATAGAGTAACTCCCTTCTGTTTAAATAAGGCAAGCATAAGAAAGAATCTCGCAGCTTATGCTCAATGCTTGAACATTTTGGAGGTTAACCATATATCTTGCTAAAACACAGATAAAAACATGAGCTTTCCAACATTGCTTTGCACACCTTCCCTTTTTTATTAGAGAGAGAAGCTCAAGGGGGGAATTCAAAAAGGGGGGGGCTTTTTGCAATATTATTAACTGTATTGTTGTTTTACTTCATTCTTTGACAGAAAGCCATACAGAATGGTTTTTTTATGTTTAGGTTCTCTGTATGGCTTGGATTTCTGCCTTTTTTAGGATTCCTTCATACTAAGGGGTGCTGTGTGAATGTATGTGTGTGGGTGTGTTTTCATAAATATAAATATATATATTTATTTTTCAGCGTGTTTTAAACCTGTCTACTAAAAGAGAACTGAAGCAAACAAAAAGGACAGTGTTTGAACATTGATTATTTTTTTTGCTGGGAATATTCTATACTATACTGACTTTATATATTATTATAAACCTGTGTTTGTATTGGCAATGTTTAATATTTTGAGGGTGGGGGTATGGGGAGATTTTAGTACCCAGAACTCAGTTGGGAAATGACTGTGTATTTGTTCTGAATTTCTGTCAGTGTAGTTCAGGTAACTATGACCTTATTTTCTAGATGATCTCATATTTTCTTGTCTGTCCAGGCATGTCAGAGGTCTGCCTGCCTGATTATATTTACTTTGTCATGGGATTAGTTTAGACATAAATCAAATCTGTTTCAATAAATTGGGATATTGCTGCTAAAAATGTCTTTGTATTTAACATCGGAACGCTCATCATTCTTGACTTCGGCCTTCCCTAACCTGATGCCCTTCAGATGCATTGGATCAACATCTGACTAGGGATACTGGGACTTGTAGTCCAACATAACTGGAGGTTACCAGGTTGGGGAAGGCTGCCCCCCAACAGTGGGGGGTCTTCTGTGTACCCCATATTCCCGTCCTTTAGGGTCTCAGGGATATCCGCGTGTAGACACCCCGTTTACAAAATATTGGGCAGGATGGAAGAGAAGTTTGAAGTGGGTTCCTTTCTTCCTGAGGCTTAAATCAGGGGAAGGAATTTGACTTTGGAGAATGAGCACCTGAATGTCCTCTGAGCGGTTTCTCCCACCCCACCACAAAATACCCTTTTGCGCCTGGGCAGGACAATCGGATAAGTGAATTGGCAATCCTCTAACAATACACCCCAGGGGACTCTCTAGGGAAGAGAATCAAGCCACCAACACCACCCTGCCAATTTTTTTGGCCCACATTTTTATCACACCAGCCCACCCAGTCCTCCTAAGCAGCTAAAGCCGTGCAATATTAGCAAATGGAACTTGTCTATTCAGAGGCCGTCTCTCTCTGAATACCAGACCTCGGGACCAGTAGAGAAAGGGCTGCTAGCAGACCCCAACCATTGTTGGGACCAGAATGGTAGGTGGGCTTAGCCGAGGGGTATCGAACCTCAGTCCTGCAAACCAGATCCGGCACTCTGGGTTTCCCCAAATGGCTGTGCCCCCTTCTCCCCCATCATTTGGTGCTTTTTGGGGGGGCTTTTGTGGAGTTTCCCTCCCCATTCTAAAAAGATTAAAATGTCTCCTCTCCTAAGACTTTAGTTACTGTCAGTAAGAGCTTGAAGCTAAAATATGGTGGCATTTTCAATGTTTTGGCCCCACCCTTTTGCCATTGGCCCCACCCACCACTGGAATCTGCCCAAATTGCACCAAAATCAAATTTGGCCCTTGGGCTAAAAGAAGTTAAGATGGTCTAATGGAGTCAGGCTGGTTTTGTGTTTTTATGTGGAGTTTACCTACCTTTCTCCCATACAAGGATTCTGTGAGGGAATAGATTGAGCAGCAGTGACTGGCCCAAAGCCACGGGTGCGTGAAACCAGCATTGCCAACTGTCAGGATAGGGCTGGAAATCACTACTGTGTCATAAATTATTTTATTTAAAACAAATATTTAGGACACTTTAATGTCCTGATTTTTTAAAAAATATAAGAAATACATGTACTCTTCTTGCTCATGAGATAATGCAATAGGGTTTGGGGTTTTGATTTTATTTAAAAAACGAATTAGAATGGTAGATGCAAGATAGGTTTACGCGATTTACCTGATGGCGGGCAGTTGAAAGGCTTTTGAAGTCAACCAACCACCTTTCTGCACTCCACTGCACCTGTAGTGTGCTGAAGATGAACGCCCAGAATGAAGGCAAGATAGAAGCATGCTCTTTCTTCCCATGAAGATATTTCACCACGGGATTTTCACATAATTGGGATGTGTGTCTCGTTCCTCAAGGACGGCCTTTCTTCTAGCTCCCCAAAATTGTGTAATCCTATGGTCCTTGGGACGTCCTGAGGCGGTCATAGGAAAAGAGGGGACTTCCCAATTTTGGAAGGCTGTGAAGGCCCCCCCCCCCTTGACTGGCTGTTGGAAGCTCTGACACCATCGCTGCAACTCCCCCAACCCCTTGGCAATAAGGATGGAAGGGGGGGCATGGTAGGCAAATCGCTGGACCCATGTCTCCTCTTTCCCCATACACCCCCCCATCCCCACTTGAATGTGTGGGGTGGGGGAGAGTACTACACCAGACCTGGAGCCGGCATATTTATTTCCCATTATCAGCAGATAAAAAAAAAACAAGAAAAAAAGGTTGAAAGCGTCCCCCCCGCTGCCCGCCCACCCCCCACCCCCAATATTGGAAGTGGCCGTTCCTCTGCATGGATTGTCACCACTCCTCCATAGGATTGCTTTTGTCCAGCATAGGACATAGGAAGCTGCAGTGACATTTGGCCACATTTGTCCATCTAGCCCTGTGGCGTTCACACTGGCCAGGGTCCCCCAAAGAGGCCTTCTACACCACCTGCGGTCCAGTGATTGAACCTGGGGCGATCTGCAGGTAAAGCACATGCTCTACCACAGCGCTATGGACCCACCTAGCATTGACATCAGTATCTTAACTCTTCTCCTAGATCATTGTCAACTATATTATTGGAAAAGACCATAGCTACTATCTCCCCGAGGGGGTCAGCTTGTGTCTAGGCTGCCCTGCCTTGTTCTCCTTCAGAGTTCTTTTTTTTCCTTGTACGGTTCATTTTTGGGCGCTGTTTTCAGATTAAGGAGCGAAGTGTTGGAAAATAGGCATGTGGCTAAATGTAGGGATGTGCACTGACCCCCCGGATCGGATCGGATAGCGGATCGGAATCGGACCTGGGGGGTCGGATCGGATCGGATCGGAGGCTGGTCGGATCGGATCGGACCAGATGTCCGATCCGGATCGGACGCCATTTTGAATGCTTTTTCCCATAGCCAAGTATTGTTTTACAAAAACGCCTATAACTTTTTCATTTTTAAAGATAGAAGGATGAAACTTGGGCACATTGTAGACTGGTTAGGGGTAGTTATCTGTGAGAAATTTCAGAAAGATTGGTGCATGCATTTTGTGGCAATTAATTTTTTAATAAATACCCAGGAATGCCTATAACTTTGTCATTTTTAAAGTTACACACATGAAACTTTGCCACATTGTAGGGGGTACCTTGGGACCTATGTGTGTGAAATTTCAGAAACGTAGGTGCTTGTCTTGTGTGGCAATTAATTTTTAGAAAAATGGGTAGTAGTGGGGTAAATACAGTTACGCCTCCCATTTTTTTATTTTTGAAGATACAAACAGGAAACTTGGGCACATTACAGGTACCACTTGCCTTGATATGTGTGTGAAATTTCAGAAACATTGGAGCTTTCCTTGTGTGGCAATTAATTTTTGAAACAATGAGGAAAGAAACACCTATAACTTTGTCATTTTTAAAGTTACACACATGAAACTTTGCCACATTGTAGGTGCTACCTTGGGACCCATGTGTGTGAAATTTCGGAAACGTAGGTGCTTGCCTTGTGTGGCAATTAATTTTTTAATAAATACCCAGGAATGCCTATAACTTTGTCATTTTTAAAGTTACACACATGAAACTTTGCCACATTGTAGGCGGTACCTTGGGACCTATGTGTGTGAAATTTCGGAAACGTAGGTGCTTGCCTTGTGTGGCAATTAATTTTAGAAAAATGGGTAGTGGTGGGGTAAATACAGTTACGCCTCCCACTTTTTTATTTTTGAAGATACAAACAGGAAACATGGGCACATTACAGGTACCACTTGGCTTGATATGTGTGTAAAATTTCAGACAGCTGGGTCCAGGCATGTGGTGGCAAGGTATTTTTGAAACAATGAGGAAAGAAACGCCTATAACTTTTTTATTTTAAAAGTTAGAAGTCTGAACATTGCTCACTTTGTAGATGGGTTAGGGGTAGATATGTGTCAGAAATTTCAGAATTATAGGTCCAGGCATTTGATGGCTATGGAATTTTTAAATTACATGTTTCAAAAAAATTTCTACAGAGGCCAGGTCTTCCCCTCCCGCTTCCCGCGAAGAAAAGGAAACACTCTCTCATCTCGATCCCTTTTGATCCTTGCTAGTAGTATCCATTACAGGGCTCGTGTTTCCTTTCCTACTTTCACTTATCAAGCAGAACGGCTGAGCCTAGCTGAGTTTTGCAGCCATGCGTGCAAGGAAGGATCACTCTGGTCTCGATCCCTTTGATCCTTGGTAGTATCCATTACAGGGCTCGTGTCTGCTTGAGTACAAAGTGAAAAAACAATGAAAAATTTTGCTTCCCTTGCATAATCCACACATTGCAGAGTGATGTTTGGGTGAAAGTGGAGCGCTCCCTAGTGACAAGGGCTAAAATGTGTGCCTAAGCACACCAGCTGTCATCTAGGGATAGGCCGTTATAAACTGGTTAAGATGCTACCTACAAAGATGATACACACCTGTGTCTGAGTGGTATCACTTCAGACTGCAGGTGCTGCTGACCCAATAGAATGCTCCATATATATTTTCTTAGAAAAGCAGTCCCTGCCCATAGAAAGTGAGCACTTCAAGCAGAAAACTAGTCTCCTTCCTCACATCTGCTTACCCATGTGCAGGAGTTTGTAATTTATTTTGTTTTAGAGGACACAGGCAGGCAGGGCCTCACCTAATTACAAAGTAAAATACAAACTCCTGCACATGGGTAAGTAGATGCGAGGAAGGAGACTAGTTTTCTGCTTGAAGTGCTCACTTTCTGTGGGCAGGGACTGCTTTTCTAAGAAAATATATATGGAGCATTCTATCGGGCCGGCCCCACCTGCAGTCCAAAGTGATACAGCTCAGACACAGGTGTGTATCATCTCTGTAGGTAGCATCTTAACCAGTTGTTTATAACGGCCTCACCCTAGATGAAACCTGGTGTTTTTAGGCACACATTTTAGCCCTTGCCACTAGGGAGCGAGCGTCCCACTTTCACCCAAATGCTCTGCAATGTGTGGATTACGCAAAGTTAAGCAAAACTTTTCGTTGTTTCTTCGGCTAACCTTGGGCTGGCGGAAGGAGGGCACTTAATGTCGGATGCCTGGAAGTCCTGTACATGCCTCATCTCTCGCCCTTTCCCTCTTCTGGAGCTTGGTGCAGGCATCAGTTACACACTTTTCCCAAGCCTTGTCTTCGCAGCCTTAAAGCCTAGCAACTTGTGATAAACTAACAAAATATGTGAATTGTATAATCCACGCTATTTTAGGAACAGGAGAGCATCACCGCCAACTCTCCATGTTTGAGTAAAAGACATCCCATTTTCAAACTGCTCTGAACCCCGTTTCTCTTCTTTTCAGCATGTTTACCAAGATTTCCTCAACCCTGCTACTGTTAAACCAAAGAATGTTTGGTTTATCAAAGCAAACCTTTTGCAATTTCTGTGTGAGTTTCTCCCACCATAATCCCAAAAAGACAAAAGACACGTTTTTTTTTGAAAAAAAAAAAATTTTTTTTTTGTAGAATATCTGATAAAGCCTCTCAAATTGATTGGCACGCTTCCTCCGATACAGAAAGGAGGTCACCTGAGCACAGCACACACACAGGCACACAAACACACAGTCAGTACAAGAAGCGTCCTCTCCAAACTTGTAACACCCTGGAAGAAAAGGGGATTTTTTAAAAAAGGTGATAGCAAAGGGGGGGGGGGGGAGAAGAGAGTAATTTGGCAGGGACCAACCTGATCTGTGACACACAAGCCAGACTTGCTTGTCTGGCTCACCCCACAGTGTGTGTAAATATCTTTCAAACTATGGCAAATGGGGGGAAAAAAAAGGTCTGGTTTCTTCCCTTCCTCCTGGTTCATGAAAAAAAACTTTAAAAAAAAAACACTTTTATTTTGCTTTGGCAGCACTAAGGAATGTTTTAGGTAGCTACTTGCTATTTTTATAGCCATCGTTCCCAAACGTTATGTGTTCATGGGATGGGAGAGCATTTTTTTAAAAAAAAAAACTTGTGTAGAACAGGAATGGTTGGCTCTGGGACAGATCTGGGCTTAGTAGCCTAGAAAGTTGTTATCAAGGCGTGGAAAAGGTACGCTTGATGTTGAGCTACATGCATTCTAAAAGCAGATGCCTTGACTACAAAAGGGGGTACCAGCTTAATTACAGTGCCTTACTATCTCCAAAGAGGGGTTGGGATTTTGTGGTAAAATCAGATCTGCAATCTTGGGCCAGGGTCTGGAATATAGAATGTCCACCCAGGCAAACTCCAATTAAGAATAGCCAGGCCCCAAACTTATACACCATTGAAACTGCCCCTGCTAAGGCAGATTCACACCATCAAAGAGGGAGATTCCAACCTCCAATGTTGGCTGATGGATCCCTACACGTGCCCAAGTTGACAACATGACCCATTTTTATTGCACCAACCTAAAGTGAACTGTGTGATAGATACTCAAGGCAACATACAAAACAATTAATAAAGATGGGTCAAGTTCTCCATGCTGGAACATTTCATATGGACTTTCTCACACTGATGACACAAAACCCCTGACAGGAAGGAAAACAACAACAATTGGCAACATTTTTGTCAGCTTTGGAAAATTCAGACCCATTCAGAACTTTGCTAAAGCACTGTCCCCACCCCCGCCAGAAGAGAGCGGACCAACCCCCACCTGTGCTAAATTGACCTCCGTTAAATAATCTGTGTCAATCACCTTGGTTGAGTCAAAAGAACACTGGGCGTATATGTCTGCTCCCATCTTAGCCGGATGAGTCCTGCATAAAAGTTAGACCTGGCTTACAGGTGCAGCTAAAATCATCCTAAAATCAGGCTTTAGGATGGAGGAGAGACCCCTTCTGAATACACCCAGATGTGAAATGACTCTTTGGAAATGGAGATTTAGCAGCTCTGTGAGAAAGAGCTAAGCCTGGCCTTATTTGCTGTGCTAGTTTTCTACATTCAGCTTTTGAGACATTCCAAAATATCCCCCCCCCCCTGCAGTTTTAAGTGACGCTATCCATTCTACCACCTCTACCAAGACTCTGCCTTTTCATTCTGCTTTATGGGTAGAGAGAGAGATTGACAGTGAATGCCTGGAGCTCGGCTAATGTTGATAATCCCGCTCCATTGTTGATGTTCAATACTCAAGAGATGCACCAGTCACTATCTAAATGTAATCCCCAAAATTCGCTGTTCTGTCATAGGCCCTCAAAATGGAGAGATATTTTGAGGCACTCACCAACTGCATTTGCAGTTGTCAAGATTCACCGAATCTTGAACGCTCACTACAGTGGAAGAGCTGTGGAAATCCACGGGATAAAAGTGATGTAATACTCAGTAAGCAGGCTGACTTGGGAACAGTGCGTTTAAACAGTTGTCCCGTCTTTACCATGACACTCCATCATATTTGAATGTGCTCAAGTTTGCCGTGCTAAATTCTGGAAAAGCAAAGGGTTTCAGTTGTTTCGATCATGGGAAGCACAGGCACTCATAGTCCGAAACGGTACAGCCCAGGAAAAGCTGTTTTATGTGACTGTTCTGAAGGTGCGTTTTGGTGCTTGCGTTCTTCTAAACCTGTTCAACAAAACTACATCCCTTTAATTTCAATGGGATCCATTTCCCAAGTACACACAGTTAGGATCACACCATTGCCACACAGTCCTATCCACGTTTGCTCAGAAATAAGTCCCTGTGTGTGCAACGGGGCTTAACGCAAAGGTAAATAAACGGGCATACGATTGTGGCCTTGCTCTCCTGAGGGTGGGAGGAAGAAGGGGATACCAGATTTCATGCAGCTGAAAAGTAATCGGAACTTTTTGCAAATTCAAAAGCTGACGTATATGTATCTATATCTATGTAGCTTCCTTAACAAACAAATGAACACTCTCACACACACACATACACACACATCATGCAGTGCAATCCTAATGCTTACCCAGAAGTAAGTCCCCCTGCATTCAATAGGACACACTGCTAAGTAAGCGTGCACAGGACTGCAGACTTTGCCGCTAGAAGGCCACTTTGAATGGGGATGTGGGGAAAGGGTGATTATCTTCCAACATTAACAACAATCATGGCAGGCTCAGGAGGAGTTTGTCCACCCCACTGTGGCCCGGACACCGCACAGCAAAGGTTAAAAGGCAGTGGGGCGGGGAGTGGATCCAGGGTTGCCTCTCCTCTCACTCCCCCGCCCCCCCCACCACCCAATTTGTGCACATGAGAAAGTCATGCTTAAAAATACCAAATTTGCTCCTAGTTGATTTCACGAACAGAATACAAAAACTCCTTTAAAAATCCTTGTGCAGTTTGTTATAGTGCAAAGATCCAACGGGACATTCTCTAGCATGAAGCTGTCCATCCTCATTTTCTAGGCTCTGGAACACAATCCGCCGGAAACAAACACTGCAGGTGTAAATGCCCCTAAATAACAAGCAGCAGCACAAACGTGTGGACATATACCTGGGTGCATCTTGTCATTTCAGGGAAGTTCTCTGCCAGTGGATTGTGCCCAAGAGCCTTCCCCCCCCCCCCCCCCAATTATGGCCATTTCAGAACACGGTTTTCCATTAATGTCCACCAGACGTTACAAGGCCCTTTTCAGAATGTAGCTGTTTTAGCTATGGGAAACTTCTAAGTCTTGGACAGTGCGCCGTAAGAATAACCACGGCACATGCTAAAACGGGGAAACCATAAAATGAAAGCCATTAATAGGAATAGGTTGGAAAACAGCTGACTTTTAAAAAAAAGGGGGGATTTTAGACAGCCTAGCTAAACATTTGTGGACATGGAAGAAATCTTGGTTAGAATATCAATACATTTTTACATGTGCAATACCTTAAAAGTACAGGATAATTTTCTCCAAATCAAAAGTTTAGGGCACGATTGCACTAGGACGTACCCTTGCACAAAAGCCTTCCCCACGGAATGAGGGGGAACACCCCAGACATTTCAGTGGGGGGGGGGGGGCTTCTGCAGAACTTGCCCTTGGACTATTTGTGCAAGAATGACACAGGTGCATTGGACAAGACTCCATTTAAAGCCACAGCCTTTTGGTTCAGATGAGGCGCTCAAGTTCTCATGCTGCCCACCGTCTGGTGCGTTCAAGTGCAGAACAGCACATCCTTGCTGGATTGAACTCTTCCCCCCACCTCAAAAAACAACAAAAAAAACCATCAACATGTCAATCCCCCTAAAATGAACCACATAATTTCAGACAGGTAGAAGGAAGTCAATGGAGAAAGCAGAGCTAAATAAAAATCTTAAATGTTCCATATTTGGCAAGTTTACCCACAGCGAAAACAAGAAGCTCAAGGCCTTTGTTGTTGCTTAAAAAAATAAATCCTGATTCCAAAATTCAAATTTAAGCCCGGATTGCCAGGGAGAGAAGCTGAGTTACATCGCTGCACTTTCTGTTTTGCCGCCCAGATCCAGAGCCAAAGGGAAACCTGCTGCAGATCCATCCCGATTTTCACCAGCATGTGAAATTCGAGTCCGGGATTGCAGATATGGAAGCCGAAGTATGTTCCTTTGTGTGGCCAGAGCAACTTGCAATGCAAATTCGTTCCGGCTTGAGAGAAAAAGACCAGGCTGCCATTCCAGTGCATAGCTTATCCCCTTCCAAGAGCTCAAGATATTCATTCCACCATGGGACCATTCTTCAGCCAGACTGCAAAGTCTGAAAGTTTCCTATAACAGCCTTCTTCTCCAGGCACCATGGGTGGAGGCAGGGGGCAGGAAAGGAAGCTTGGGGGGGGGGGGGGGCGCCGGGAGACAAGAACTCAGAACCCACAGACAAGAAGGGACAGAAAACAAAGACTTCCGAGGTTCAGTGGACACCGGGTAGGTTTTCCCAATCACATCTGCGTCTTAGATGAGACACATCACCTTCAAAACCCAGAGAATACGTTTTGTTTCGTTGAAGCGTACTGCAACCTACAACTGAAAACGGGCGTAGGAAGAGGGGCCAAGGAATGGGCAATTCCTTCTAATGGCTGTTTCATCATTAGCCCAAAACACCAAAGCTTAAAAAGAAACACCCAGAAAAGGCGAAAACAGATACGAAAGCCTGTTCTCTTTTGCCTGCGCTTTTCCCTTTCCACTCAAGGCAAGAGAAAGCAGTCATTAGCTCAGCTTGACTTGGGCTCTTTAGATCTAACAGCCCAAGTCCATCATGCAGATTTATTTAAAAAATTGCTGGCTTTCCCTTGTCCCGGGCCCTAAAGGCTGCAAGGCCCGAAATGGCAGGGGAGGAAAGGTAGATCTTCCAGAGGGGAAGAGGAGGAAACGAAATAGCTTATTTCCCTCTTAAAAACAAAAGAAAAGGAAGAAACCGGGGGGGGGGAGAGAGAAAAAGGCTCAATCTTCACATGTGCGGACGTAAAGCTGCCGTTCGCCCAACAAGGTTTGTGGCAGCTATAAAAAAATAATAATAATAACGCAAAATTAAGCCAGGAAGGCTCTGAAAGTGGGAGTTTAGAAACCCTCAATGGTGCTCCATGTGGGTTGGCAAAGCTGGAGAAGGACAACAAGGACTCCTGCCTGCCTCCTTGGGAAGCTGCCAGCACCTCTGCTGTCCGCACCAGACACTCCTTTTTCCTGAGCCAAGGCACAGACGGGAGCCCCCCCCCCACCTTGGGAGGGGGGGGGGTCTTGTTGCCAGGATGGGGGGGCGGATGGCGAGGGAGATCGGGGTTGGAAAGGCACGGAAGTGCAAAATGCGCGAGGAGGATCGAGAGCGGCGGATAGCGTCCCAGAGCACAGTGGGAAGACAGTGCTGCTCAGTCGACAAACCGCTGGCAAGCCTTCTTCCAACGGCAGGCGGTACACCACATGCTGCGGTTCTCCATCCCGTAGACCTTGCGGCACTTCTTGGCTTCGCCGCGTGGCTTCCTAGAAAGAGGAGGAAGCAGGAGGACATTCAGCCTGGAGACTTAAGGGGAGACATGACAGAGGTGTACAGAATTATGCACGGTGTGGAGAATGTGGATGGGGGGGGGAGGAGTTCTCTCCCTCTCTCATCATACTAGAACCCAATGGGGGTCATCCCTTAAAGCTGTTTGGTGGGGGAGTCAGGAGAGATAAAAAGAAAGTCATCTTCATGCAGCGCATAAACTATGGAACTCACTACCACAAGATGTGGTGTTGACATTTGGATGGCATTAAAAAGGGGTTGGAAAAATTCCTGGAGGAGGAGAAGGCTATCAATGGCTACTAGCCCTGATGGCTGTGTGCTATCTCCAGGATCAGAGGCAGTACGCCTGTGTGCACCAGTTGCTGGGGAACATGGGTGGGAGGGTGTTGTTGCACCCGTGTCCTGCTCAGGGGTTCCTGGTCTACAGCTGGTTGGCCACTGTGTGAACACAGTGCTGAACTAGATGGACCCCTGGTCTGATCTAGCATGGTTCTTCTGACGTTCTTCGGGGAAGTGGCCCCACCTGCACAATGGGGCCAAGCAGCAGCTGCTTCCCAGGGATTCACGGCATAGCCAGTCTGCAAGGGGAGGAGCCAAAGCTCAGGGAGAGAACGGCAGCTGTGCATGCAGAAGGTCCCGGATTCAATCCCAGGCATCCTGTGTTGCAAGAAAGGATCACAGAGCAAATATTGGGAAAGACCTAACGGGCCAACTCACCTAGTGCCTGTCGCAGGCTTTGGCACAGAAGAGGGCACTAATGGATGTCCTTTGGCAACGGACGTGAGGGGGACCTGTGGACGCTTCTCTCCCACATCAGCGGGCCGGATGGGAGTCAGGCAGCCCTGGAGGGAAGCAGGAAGAACACAATGCATGGACGGAGAGCCCTGATGTAGCTTAAAAAAACAGGGGGGGGGGGGCTTTGCAACCCCAGCTATCAGTGAGCAGCAGCAGGGCTATAGAGACAAGCATGGAATACCCCTCCATCAGGAGACACCCCGCCCTCCCCAAATGAGAGTCATCATCTGGCTTTTAAGCAGAAGACCTACGCCAGTTGCTGTCGCCAGCCGGCCAGCCAGCCGCCTCCTGATTGAGGGAAAGGGAGAAGAGGAGTGTGGTGGTCTCCTGTCACTTACCACAGGGCTTTTAAAAAGGACAGGGGGAAGAGGCGGCGGGAAAAGGGCCGGCCGCTGCCAAGAAATGCTGATTTCCATTCCAGTGGATGGAGCAGTCAGGTCCGCCAGCACGCCGGCAGGACCTGATGCCTGAGAAGCAAAGAAAAAAGGCTCTAGTTGAAAATCCAGTCCACAGGTTGGCTTGGGTTTGTGTGGTCCTTTGGAGGGGCGGGGAAGACCGAGACGCCTGGTTCTGATCCACGTTGGAGCTCCTGCGACAGCCTCGTTTGCTAAGCGCTACCCTGTCACCCACGGCCCAGCCACTAAATTACTAGCAGGGCTTCGACACGGCCGGGGGAACCCACCTGGTAGGCGTGGTCAGTTTGAATGTGGCACAGGCTGGTGGGTGCCGATTGGCTCAGGATGGTCATGGGCGTCGACTGGCTCAGGGGAGACACCATGGAGGCCTCTGGCTTGAATGGAATTGGTGGGGTCTGCAGGACCTCCTCCAGGATGGGGAAGGCAGGGGGCACAGAAGAGGTGGGGGAGACAGGGGTCAGGCTGGACAGGCCGTCCGTCAGGGAGTCCACGTTGACGTCCAGCTCAGTGTAGTAGAAATCTTCCTCCCCGTCGCTCTGATCCAGGTCAGCCTTCCGCCTGGCGGAAGAAAAGGGGATTTTAAAAAGGGGCTCAGCAGCAGCAGCTGGATTTGGGGGGGGGGGGGGGGTGCAAAAAAACTAAACAAAAAACCCACACTGGGCAGGATGGAGGTTATAACAAGCTGGGTTGTTTTGTGCGGGGGAGGGGGGGGAGGGCTTTAATGGGCCAATCATGGCTATTCATTTATATATTTATTACATTTGTATACCGCCCCACAGCCGAAGCTCTCTGGGCGGTTTACATAGGATTAAAAACAATTAAAAACAATATACAAAAATGTAAACAGCAAAAACATACAACGTACACACGATCTGTACATTTACAACCACTATGAAAGAAAGGATGGGGAAGGGAGGGGAAGAGAGAGAGAGAGAGAGAAAGAGAGAGAAAGCACAGAAGAACGAAAAGGAAAGGGGAAATATAAGGCTAGTGCTTCCCTTCTAGCATCATACTATTGTAATTTATTTTTCTTTATAATCATTTTTAGGCCACCTCTAAAAGTAGAAACATTTCAACCTAATTTTTCATGGAAGCCCAACTCACAGCTTAATGATCCTACTATTGTGATATGCTGGATGTGTGTGTGTGTGTGTGTTGTCTAATGAACTTGGTGGCCATCAAGAAAGATGTGCAGGGGCGCATTGCTGCCCGCAGACACCATGTTGCTCTAGTTCAGGGATAGGCAGCATTTTTGGGGCCCCATGGATACATTTGGCAATGCTGTAGCCTGTCCTGGGCACCACTACAAAATGGCTGCCGTGGCCACCCACCATCTTCATTTCCAAAGAATGTCTCCGAGCCCCACCAGGCAGCCCAAAGGGAAAAGAAGATGGCGGCAGCTGGAGGCCCTCGCTTTGAAGTGATCCCAAGTGCTAGCAAGAAAATGGGCTCATTAAAAAATAGTAGCAACTGGGAAGAGTGCACTGGTGCCCGCAGGCACTGCCTACTCCTCGTCTCGTCTGCCTGGCAACTTCTTTGGGAGGACTCGGTTCCTTTTCACGGGAGATGCCAAGGATTGCAAAGTCTGTGCCCTAGCATATGACAACAGAGAGATCTCTCTGCCTGGTGCCCAAAGGCCAATAAGATAAAACACCAGGCAGGCATGCCACCACTGAGAACACCCCCTCTCTAGTGGCCACCCAGATACACTGAAGGTACAGGTAGGCACATAAGGAGACCGGTGCCGCCCCCTTCAAAGGCCCTTGTCCCCAGCCATAAAGGGCCTTAAGAGGTCACGAGCAGCACTTTCAACTGGGCCTGGAAACCAGGGCAATTGGCACAGGGCAGGCATACGATGATCACGGCACCCACTCGGTAACTTAGCAGCCGCCGTCGGCATGCACTTTCTCCAAACTCCAGATGTGTTGGGCTACAACGCCCACAATCCTCAGCCAGCCTGCCCGTCGTTGTATTCCACCACATCTGGAGGGCACCAATTTGGAGAAAGGCTGAGCAACAGACGCCAAACAGAGGCAGCTCCAACATGTAGCACATTCCAGTAGTGTCACCTGAAGATTACCAGACTGCGGATGATGGAGGCCAAACTACATCCGAGGCCTCAGACAGAGGCGAATCAAGATGTCTCTAATGGTAGGATTGTCCATGCCTCTCTCCTGGCCTTTCGAGGAGTGCCTCTGGACTTGTTCTCTAGTGGCACTGAAGATGTTGCTGTTGTACCTTGCGCTGCTGGCCCACCCAAGTGTCTGATTGCCACCCCAAACTTTCCCCTCCCTATCTCCCTTCCCCCTTCATCAAAACGGGTTTTTGATATTTAAACGTGACAATAGATCCTCTCCAGCCATCGCTGCAAACCCAACCTGTCCATGCCTGCGATGGAATAAAGACCTGCCACGAACGGCCACAAGACCAACCTACCCCAGGTGGATGGTCCGGATGTGCTTCTGCATCCCGGAGGAACTGCTCAACACCTTCCCACAGTTCTTCCATAAGCACTTGAACATCACCTTGGTGGAGTTCTGTAACGGGAGAAGGTAGAGCTTCAATGCTCATGGTTCCACTCAAACTCACACCCTGTCCCAGCGACCGGAAAACCATCCCTGGTCTGGATAGGCTAAAGATTTCAGAGTCACAAGATAGAGACTGGTTGTTTCCTATCAGGGTGTCAACAAATCCTTTCCAAACTTAAGACTGTAAGCTTTTGGGGGCAGGGACCTATCCCTTTGCTTCCATCAGACTGAAGCGCCATGTCTACTGAAGGCACTATAGAAAAATGTCCTTACTTTTCCCAGTCTGTTTTACATATCACCTGGCAAACATATTCATGATGAGTAATGGGTCAGTTTCCTTATTTCTTTAGTGATCTTTTTTATATTATATGTGGGTTCTTTTCCTGTTGCCTTTAAAAAAAAAAAAATTTTCATTTCAAAATCTTAAAAAAATTCATGGAACAAGGAAAAAGCAGAGATGGGTTCCAGAAAGATCTGTTACACAGAGCCAGGATGCCATAGCAGTTCAGGATCGGACTAGGACAGGGAAGACCGGGGGGGGGGGGGGATGGAGAACCTTGTGTGCTGCTTTTATTGTCTTGGGAGGAAGGAGGAGATAAAGATGTTCTCACACATATGGTTGCCTCCATTCACCCCATTGGAACAAAAGAACCTAAGGGCCCATTCAGACAACAACCTAAGCCATAGTTAGGCTGCTAAGCCATGGTTAGGCTGATAACCCTTTTGTAGCAAATGGTTAGTGAGTATGTTTAAACCATGTTTATGCTGCCATCATGTTAGGAATGGTTCATACGACACGCTAAGTCATCGTTCACATGACACACTAAGCCATGTTTAGCTCAAAATGCTTAGCCACCATGGCTTAGCGTGTTGTCTGAACAGGGTCTAAGGGTCAAGCCGCCGTCGCTGCCACACTCAACTGAGTTCTGACGGCCTGCGACTCATAAGCTGGGGGACTCAGGAACAATGCTCCACAAAGGGGTTAATGCAGCAGCTGGCAAAGCACGCACTGCACGCAACTCCTGTTGGGCTCCCATTGTTGGGCCAGGTATGGGTGGGAATACAAGCTGTATAAAAGCAGGGAAGCAACAACATCAAGAATATTAGGGAAGGCCAGCAGGGGTTACTGTGGAAGTAGTTTTAGGCAGCTCCTGGGCTGGGGATGTGAGCCCATGCGCTGGGAGTGACTGAGCAACACCTCCCATCCTCTGAACAGCACAGTGCAGGGTCAGATTTAAGCCTTGTTCTCCCTGTTTCCGGCTGCGTCACTCACAGAACACCCCTGCAAATCAGGGGTGAGCAACTTGTGGCTCTCTAGATGTTTTGGCCTACCAGTCCCATCAGCCCCGGTTAGCATAGTCAACAGCAAGGGATGATGGAAGTCGAAAGCTCAAACCTCTGGAGGGCCAGACATTGCAGAGTCCCTGCTGCAAATAGAGAAGTTCCACGCCGAGGAGAAGGATCCTAATTTAGCTTTGCTCCCCACATGCCAGCTTTGTAGTTCTTGAAATGCTCGCATTCTATCGGCAGAGAATTTTTATTTCATTCCTTTGTCTGGAGGGGCCACTCGGCCTGAAATGTGAAGTGGTAAAGCCCGGATTTGCCTTCCAGAGGTCATAATCCGGCTATCTCTGAGCTGCTGCCTCAGTCAGCAACTAGGAAAAGCTCCAGCCAAGCAAAATCAGGAGGGAAGACGCTCCATTTCCCCCCTCACCTTCCTCTTCCTGGGGATGGGATCGCCAAACAGGAAGTGAGTGGCTTCAGTCTCCTCAAGTTCCGACTGCAGGGAAGAAAGGAGACTCGTGCCGACGTCCGTGGAGAGCGGGGGCGATGGCGTGGAGGGGGTGGAGAGGTCGCTCGGGGGGTCCCAGCTCCAGTCGCCGCTGCTGTTGTTGCTGCTGCTGCTGCAGCTGGACACCGGGGGGGCTTCCTTCCACACATCACAGCTCGTTTCTGCCAAGGAAGAAAAACACCAGAGCGCTCATTCGGCTGGAGACACAAACACACTGGCCGCCTCTCAGCTCACTCGGAGGGCAAAGGGCAAAAGGCGGCGCAATTGCACGGATGGACAGCCACAATGCACTGCAGGAGGGACCTGCCTTGGAGAGCATGGGACTGGGCGTCACCCAACGTACTACGCCGGAGCTTTCCCCTCTTCGCCGGCTCCCCGTCAAGATTCCAAATCCAACTCAAAGTGCTGTTCTTGGCCTCCAAGGGCCTTGACAGCTTGAGGCCTCGGAGAACTTGGAATCACCTCTTCCTCCAGGTACCTCCCTGGGCCCCAATGGTTTCATCTGGGACTGAGACCCTTCTTTGACTTTCCTCCCACCAAACGAAGCCTGGCGGTGGCCTTCTCAGCAGCGGCCGCCTGGTTGTGGACTGCAGCGCACGTTTTCCATCAGATGCACAGAACCATAGAATAGCAGGGTTGGAAGGGGCCTGTAAGGCCATCGAGTCCAACCCCCTGCCCCATGCAGGAATCACAGTGGATTGGCAGTGGGCCAAAGCACGTGCGCAAGGGCCAGAAAGGCTGCCAGGTAAGGTCTCTTTTGGAGCGCAGGGCCCTAGAGGGGCTGTGGCTGCCCAGCAATTCCTTCGGCACCTGCTGAATCCACCGGCGCTCCGTTATCAGGCGACAGGCCTCACTCCTCTCAAAGCCCAGACCAGCCCGGCCATTTGCCATACCTGTGCTGAAACCGTTGGGTGGGTTGTTAAGCACAACAGGACTGGTGGACAGACTGGTGAGGACTGCGGCTGCCATTACCTCATCAATCCCTGCCTTCTCTGACAGATTTCTACAGGACAAGGGGGGGGGGGGGGAGAGAAGATGTTGTCATGTTGAAACTCATCCAAAACTCACAATAATAATAATAATAATAATAATAATAATAATAAATAATAATAATGTATTTCTTACCCACCTCTCCCTCTGGATCGAGGCGGGGAACAACATTAAAAACAAATAATATAAAATACATAAAACTGATTAAAAACATACAAAAACTTATACATTGTTAAAATACCAATAACTTTTAAAATTCGACTGGGTAAGCCTGCCGGAAGAGATCAGTCCTTATAGCTTTCTTAGATTCTGAAAGATTGTTAAGTTGGGGAATCTCTCCCAGCAGGTCATTCCACAGTCTGGGAGCGGCAGAAGAAAAAGTCCTCTGGGTCACGGTTGTCAGCCTAGTTTTGGCCGACTGGAGTAAATTCTTCCCAGAGGACCTGAGCGTGCGGGGCAGGGATTGTATGGGAGAAGGCGATCCCGTAGGTAACCTGGTCCCAAACCACGTAGGGCTTTAAAGGTAATGACCAAGACTTTGTACTTCACCCAGAAAGTAATTGGCAGCCAGTGGAGTGATTTTAAAGCTGGTGCAATATGATCACCCCTAGGTGTACCGGTGAAATCCAACGGAGATAAATGCAAAGTCTTACATTTCAATATGAAAAAAAAAATAGTAACCAGGCATGAATATAGGGCGGGGGAGACCTGGTTTGGCAGCTGCCCACAGGAAAAGGAACTCGGTGATTCAGGAGACCACAAGCTGAACGTGAGCCAGCAGCTCTGACAGAAGCATCATGTCCAGGTCGCAGGAAGTAAGTGCAGCTGGTCAGACGACAACGGGAGTATTGTGTTTAGTTCTGGGCACGTTTTAAGGAGGATGTTTACTGGAGTGCGTCCAGAGAAGAGAGACCAGGAAAATGAGGGGGCTGGAAACCAGGTCCTATGAGGAACAGGTGAAAAATCTGGATATGTTTAGCCTGGTGGAGAGAAGATGAAGGGGGGACACCCTAATGGGCTCCAAATATCTGAAAGGCTGCCATGCAGAAGCCTGATCAGCCTTGTTTTCTGTTGCTCCAGATCAGCCTTCCACAAGATGGTGCCTTCCAGATGTTTTGGACTGCAACTTCCATAATCCCTCGTCACTGCCCATACTGGCTGGGGCTGATGGGAGTTGTCGTCTGGCGGATCCAGTGGGCACCACGTTGGGGAAGGCTGGCTTAGAACAGAACAAACAAGCCGAGTGGCCAACCCAAGTCGCTCTCTGTTCCTACCTCCCAACTTCCCAGTTTAACAGAAGGTCGTGACCACTGCCTGGCATGGAGCCCACAAAAACAGCAACCAAGCCAGGCAGCTCTCCCTGCCACGACTCTGAAAGGAACTTCTACAAAAAGGAATCAGCAGGGGAGAAGCGAGAT
Organism: Anniella stebbinsi; assembly: GCA_029215795.1. Classification (NCBI taxonomy): domain Eukaryota; kingdom Metazoa; phylum Chordata; class Lepidosauria; order Squamata; family Anniellidae; genus Anniella; species Anniella stebbinsi. Next base: position 6,501,328 of record JARDYH010000004.1, on the reverse strand, counting down.
GAAACTCCACGCGCCCCACACCATGAGGAAGAAAAGCAGAAGTCTCCAGTGTTGAGGCATCGCGTGGCCGAGATCTTGCCGGCCCTGCGTAAACATTGGCTACCCAGATTTCAAGCGGTGAACATTGGCAGCCTGCAGAGGAAAAACGGAAATTGAACCTGTCACAGCACAGAGTGGGAAAGGCAATGTCTCACAGGTGGCTACCAGGAGGGCCTTCTCTGCTGTGGCACCCCGGCTGTGGAATGAGCTCCCTACAGATGTCCGCCTGGCACCTACGTTATACTCCGTTAGACGCCAGGTGAGGACCTTTTTATTTTCACAATATTTTCACAGCTTATCAGCTTAATTTTTAACCTTGCTGTTTTAAACCTGTATTTTAAAACTGTATAGATCTCTGCATGACTGCTCGGTTTTTATCTTGGTTGTGCTTTAATACTGTATTTTAAATTATGTTTTTATACTGTCGTTGTTTTCTATTTTGAATGGTTTTTATGGTTTTTAATTTTTGTAAACTGCCCAGAGAGCTTCAGCTATTGGGCGGTGTAGAAATGCAATAAATAAATACATAATTAAATAAATAGCCCTCCTAACAGATCCAAAAATGCCCAGGCATAGCCTGGCTACTACGGAAAGGTTAAATGCAAACTGAACGAACAGGTCTAGACATGGAAGGAGGAGCTTGGGAAACATCAAAGGTTATGGCAGGAGTACAGGACTTTAAGCCTGGGGTGGAAGGGAGCATCCCAGTTCCCTCGACAATCGCACCACCTTCCCCTGGCTCCATCTCCTTTCGCCTAACACCAATCATTGGGGGGGGGGGGGGTTCTTGCTTTTATGCACTTTCCCCCATTCTAAAAGATTGCTTTTGCCTGCCACTGGAACGTGGCCCCCCCCGTGGAACTTCTCCAAAATGAAATTCGTCCCTTGGGCCGAAGGAGGTTCTGTACCCATTTGCTTATGGTACTGAAACTGGGAAGAGAGGCTCAAAACATTGTTCAATGGTCTATTCCATTCTTGGGATTTGGGGGTTCGGGATAAGGGAACTGTTCAGTCCAGCCCCACTGATTTTCCAGTTTCATAGAAACCGTAAGACAACAGTACTCCTCTTTCTCCCCCAACGCAACTGGATCAACCTGAAAGCAAAAGACTTCCACAAGCATGATCACCCACTGTCCAGAACAAGCCAGAGTGGTCCTACACTCCAAAATAGCCAAGACCGCTAGTCCTCAACCTTTTCGGAATCAGGACCAACATGTTATACGACAAGGGGAATTACCCCTCCCCCCTGCAGCTCTCTTCAAATCTGCTCAAGGAAGTTAGAAGACCCCCCTCCAGAGCAGATTTTGGGGTCATAGGAGTGACAAAGGAGACAGGAAAGCTCCATTGAGCAAGTAGAGATCTACTTGCAATGTTTGATCTTACCCCCCATCCCAACCTTCCAGACCGTACTGACCCCTTTCTGCCCTTCTCTCTTTGGGGTGACCTAAATTTCCATGGAGGAGAAGGCTATCCATGGCTACTAGACTTGATGGCTCTATATTACCTCCAGCATCGGAGGCACTAAGCCTATGTACAGCTGCTGCTGGGGAACATGGTAGGAAAGGTGCTATGACACACCTGTGCCATTGATGGATCCGGTTGGCCACTGTGCAATCAGGATGCTGGACTAGATAGACCTTTGGTCTGTTCCAGCACTTCTCTCTCCTTATATTTTTTGACGGGCAAAGGTGAGTGGACATCCTACGTTGTTAGTAGTGACACGGCAGAGAGAATTTTGGCATATGCAGCTTCTCACGCAACTGCAAAAGCATCACTTTCTACACAGCTGTGGAAGATGAAGGACCGCGGCTCTTCTTTGCGGTTGATCATCTTTTCCTGTTTCTTTTCTTCTTTTTAAAAGAAACGAACAAGAAAACAATACTGGCGCGAGACTCAGGCTGGCACAAGAGAGATGGCTGCGCCCTGACCCAGCAGTGCAGGAATATCAAATCTCTTTCAGGTGAGGGCGGAGCTCCATTTTGGGGAAGCTCCAGTGGTGAACAGCGCCAAAAACAAATGGGGGGTGGGGGGCACAAATATCAGTGGATTGTTCTGGATTAGGGATAGATACATCTAAGGCCCTCCTCCGAGTGCCTACTCCGAGGGAAGCTCGGAGGTCGGCAACAAGAGAGAGGGCCTTCTCTGTGGTGGCCCCCCAATTGTGGAACGATCTCCCTGACAAGGCCCGCCTGGTGCCAACATTGTTATCTTTTCGGCGCCAGGTCAAGACTTTCCTCTTCTCTCAGGCATTTGGCAATATCTGAGGAGCCTGGGTTTGTTTTGTTTTTTGTAGCTTTTTGGAGTGTTGTAGTGGTTTTAAATGTACAGATTGTGTGTACGTTGTATGTTTTTGCTGTTTTAATTTTTGTATATTGTTTTTAATTGTTTTAATCTTATGTAAACCGCCCAGAGAGCTTCGGCTATGGGGCAGTATACAAATGTAATAAATAAATAAATAAACAGATGGATCAGCCTGTTTCTGGGCCATGTCGGTTTGTCGTGGTTTCATTCCTAAGTCCTTTCTGTCCCCTTCCTGCGTTAAATCAGAGATTTTAATACTTTGAATCCACCCCAAAAACGTTTTTAAATGTATTTTGTCTCAAACAAGTCTAAATTATTATATCCTGAAATATACAATTTGGAATTATTTTGGAGCCGAGAACTGCATCGTAAAATTTGGAGAAACGCAAAATCTGTGGGAGAACAAAGTTCCTCTCTGCTCATTAGTCTGAGAGCTGTGGATTGAATTGTGAACCAGATAAAATCCTCCAGTATCTCTAGTCTAGACTCCATGAGTGCAAAGTCATCCGCCTGAACTTGGCAGGGGCACAGTTCAATTCTGTTCTTTTATATGCTCTTAATTAATTTTATGTATTTAATTTATATTGTATTGTTGTACTAATGTTGTTCCCCACCACGATCCAAAGGGAGAGGCGGGTAAAAAAATAAATAATTGTATTATTATTATTATTATTATTATTATTATTATTATACAAATTTGAACTACCTGCCGTGGCTTTCCCCAACTCCTACGAATCCTGGGAGCTGTAGCGTCAAGTAGCGATGGCCGAGAAGCTCGCTTGATTCACATTTCAATACTAACTTACCTAATTTTGCACTTTAAAACCAAAGTGTGAACCAAAACTCGGTTCAAAACTTGCACTTCTCTAAATTTTGCAAAACTGTTCACCAATCCAAAAAAAAGGTGTACAAAAATTCATGTACGAGAGAAAGTGCACAGGAAAACGCTTATGTGAGTAAAATAACATTCAAAACTGCATTATATTAAGAAAACAGCTTGCAAAAACGTATATATTCACAAAATTGTGTACAAAAAAAGCAAACGCTAGGAGAAATGCATACAAAACGGCGTACCAATTTTTATGTGCACTTAAAACATTCTTGAAGTTCTTGACGAACTGAACGTTAAGACGAGAAAAATTGGGAACTGAGAGAAATTGAAATTGATATATTTATCCATCCCTCGTTTCAACAGAATCCAGAATGGTTATTGAGGGGGAAACATCTGTTTGCTCTCTCCAGCTCACTCACAGAAAAATACTTCCCAAACTTCCACCAGAGGAGGCGGGGGCAATTCAGTGAGGGAGCAAGCTACTGAAAAGCATTTGTGACAGCTATTCACCTCATATTTCCCAACTGTTCCCCGCACCACTGAGGACTGGAAATGTATTTTCCCTCTTTGAAAAAAGGAAAGCCGTTTTTCCTCAGGGTGCCAAATTCTGGATTGTGCACCTGTGCTAGAGCACTCCCAAGGCATAGAATGACACAGAATGCGTTTAGATTTTGGGAGCCCAAATTGGCTCGGAGGCATTTAATTAGTGAATGCTACACTTTGCCCGACTTACCCTTCCTCCTCTCCTTCTGTCTCCCAACCAGTAACTACTATCCTGGAGGAGAAGGCTATCAATGGTTACTGGTCCTGATGGCTACGGGCAACCTCCAGTATCAGGGCCATTAAACTTGTAGACATTAGCTGTTGGGGAACATGGGTGGGAGGGTGCTTTGGCACCGTGAGCTGCTTGCGGTTCCCTGGTCCACAGCTGGTTGCCCACTGTGTGAACAGAGTGCTTGACTAGATGGACCCTCAGTCTGATCCAGCATAGCTCTTCTTACGTTCTTACTATCTTGGCTCTCAAAACAAGCCCTGGCCTATGTCCATGGGATGGTGTATGTGTGCTGGGGTGGGGGCGGGCTCTCCCTAGCAGTATGATGACTCATAATTTTAACAATGCCGGTATTCTGCGGCTGGGACTGTTCCCTCCCCGAACAGTCTCCTTGAAACCACGGCCTTGGGAAGCACCGCAGGCGGTCCGCCACCCCATCTGACGAGGATTGCACAACGCTGTGGTTAATCTGTTACATTCCAGGGCAATGTTAAATTCCAGCTGGAGTTCTCTTTCCATCGACGCTTTGGGGACGCAGCTCTGGGTCACCCACCGAGCCTCAGTTGTCTTCCTCCGAAGATTAGGAAGACCCTCCCCTCTGTCTTTCGGCTGTTACGGGAGAAAGGGCAGGGAGGAGGTGCGTGGTTTATGTTGAACAAGGGAAGTTGGACCTACATCAGCCTTCTTCAACCTGGTGCCCTCCAGTCCCTTGGACTACAATCGCCCTCATCCCCTGGCCAGCATGGCATGGCTATTGGCCAGCTTTCCCCAACCTGGCCTTGGGCTACAACTCCAGATGTGTTGGACAATAACCAATGGCCATGCTGGCTGGGGATAATGGGAGTTATAGTCCAACACACCTTTATACAAATCTAGGGTGCGACCACACTTAGAATACCGTGTACCATTCTGATCACATCTCAAAAAAGGCTTTGTAGAGCTGGAAAAAGTGCAGAAAAGGACAACTCAAATGATTAAGGGTCTGGGGCATCTCCCCTATGAGGGAAGGTTACAACAGCTGGGATTGTTTAGCTTGGAAAAGAGGAGGCTGAGGGGAGACATGATAGGGGGGTACAAAATTATGAATGGTGCACAAAAAGTGGATAGCGGGACATTTTTCTCCCTCTGCCATAATACTAGAACCCCGGATCATCCCATAAAGCTGACTGGTGGGAGATTCAGTGCATAGTTAAATTATGGAATTCACTGCCACAAGATGTGGCGATGGCCACCAATTTGGATGGCTTTAAAAGGGGGTTGAATGAATTCCTGGAGGAGGAGGAGGAGGAGGAGGAGGAGGCTATCAATGGCTACTAGTCCTGATGGCTATGTGCTGCCTCCAGTATCCGAGGCAGTAAGCTTGTGTGCACCAGTTGCTGGGGAACATGGGTGGGAGGGTGCTGTTGCACTGTGTCCTGCTTTGTTGGTCCCTGGTCGACAGCTGGTTGGCCACCGTGTGAACAGAGTGCTGGACTAGATGGACCCTCGGTCTGATCCAGGATGGCACTTCTTGTGTTCTTATGAGAGCACCAGGTTGGGGAACAGCTGATCTACATAGTACAGAGAGGCAATGATGAGGGCCATACAGTCTAAGGGGTGGGGTGGGAGACCTGGCTGTATGAACTGGCCATCCAGCCTTAAAACCAAACCAATGAGCTAGAAAGCTTCCCTTTCTCCCATAAGCATCGTATGTCAGGAAGCGCCAAGACTGGCTTCACCACAGGAACACGTTAATAAGCTGGCTCTGCCGTTTCTGCCGCGCACGCACATTTTAAAAAATGATAGTTTGCTTCCACTAGAGCCCCCTCCCCCATTTCAAAATGACTTGGGAAAGAAGAAAATTCACAGACAGGGTGACAGGTCTGCTACAGTTGAAGGAGTGCAAAATCCCCCCCCCCCCCGCAGAATGTAATAGTGATCACAACATTCCGTTTCTGAAGCATCTAAGTGCTTTTCTTTCTTTTTTGAAAAGGAGAAAGCTGCTAGTCCTCATGACATGCACAGGCAATCTCAGAAGCCAGAAAGGAGTAAGATTTCCAGTAACTGGGGGGGGGGGGGATGCCTCTAGTATTGGCATTTCTCCTGACCTTCTCCCACAATAAGCAAACCTGGATTAAGTTATGCGAGAATAGTAAACGCCACGTGGTTCACAGTTTAGAGTTGTCCTCAGCTAAGCTCCTGCCCGTCCCCTTTGCTGGTTCAGCTCCGCAGCTCTAAGGTTGCGAGGAATTCGCAGAGGCGGCAACCCAGTCACCAGGGTGAGCAAAAATATACAGGAAATGCAGTATAGGAATTAACAAATAAACTGCCCGAAGGAAGATAAATTATGCAAAAGCGGAGTAATTTGCCCCAGTTGCAGAATTCACCTCTGCTCGGAACAAAATTTGGATGGTGCGGCTGCAGGAGTTCATTTATTTTAACGTGGCATGTGTGCGCGCACATGGATGCACCATCCTGGCCACACATGCCACACTGCAAGCCGTCAAAATCTCCGGCATGATTGCAAGAATCCCCTGAGCAAAAAGCGTTGCAAAAAGAAGAGCTCAGGAGCCTCCAGCCGCTGCAAAGCAAATTGCTGCTATCTGACTGCAAGCGCCAGAAAAGCCAGAAGGTGTGCGTAAACAATCCCGCGAAGGCTCCGCCCACCCCAGAGCACATAGCCTATCGCCACTCCCCCCCCAGGCCAGGAGAGCCAATGGGAACGCCAACGGGACTTGGTCTAAGACCCACGCATGGTTTCCTGTGGCCGCTCATGGTCCCAAAAAGGACAAACAAATAATGTCTTTTTTTTCACTCCCAAGTCCAGACTGCAACTGCTGCCAAAGATCAGGGCTGGCGGAGAAAGGGCAGATCAGAGAGGAAACTTCTTGTTACCGTCCTGAAACTCCCAAGTAGCAACTAAACCAAGGAGGCATTTCCCTTAACAGAGACAACGAAGGACATGCGTTGGAATTAGCTGCTGCTGCTGCTGCTATTAGGGTGCAATCCTATGCAGGTTTAGACAAATAAAAAGCCCTGCATCTCTCAGCATTCCCCAGCCAGCTGGGAGTTGTAGGATTTCTTTTATCTGTCGAAACTCGTACAGGATTGTGCCTTTGCACTATTATTTAAAAGCCAGACAGCTGCTGAATAACGATGGCCTTACTCAGCGTTTTGGCCTGAATTCTAAAAGCTCTCCCAAGTTCCTAACCATTTTTAGCAAAACATACAGCTTAAACTGAACGTGGTAGAAAGCTAAAAATTTGATCCTCTGTTTTGCTCAACTTCCTTGCTGCCAATGACATGGGGACGCTCTACTGCTTTTTACGTCCATGAGGAACGCACTCATCCATAAACATCCCCCGAAATGGTACAGTTTGGAGTAGCCCGAACTCATGCTTACTTCCAAGTAAGCGCGCACAGGATTGCAACCCATAACCAACAGCAAAGGCCATTTATTTTGACGTTTACTGGTTTCTATGACTAGTAAGTCAAGCCTGAAAGCCTCTGGTGCTCCAAAACACTCCTCCCTGGATGTCAGGAGGTTGGAACATACTTTCATATGTGGTGGACTTGTGAGTATGTACAAAAATTTTGGAAAAGGGTTTTTAAAGAAATAAGTGAAATAATGGGAAGCAATGTGGAAGCAAGTCCAAAATTGGCTTTACTATCAATTTGGGATAAAGATATTGGGAATCAAAATATGAGGGATTTGATTAACAACCTCCTGACACCCGCTAGATTAATGATAGCTAAGAATTGGAAAATACAAGGAAATGGTATAAAGAAATATAGGATATTGCGCTTAACGATAAATTAACATGTAATATAAAAGTAAAGAGGGGATTATCTAAGAAGAATGATTTTGAAAATATATGGGGGCCATTTTTGGATTTTGAATTAATAAAGGGGAAAGGTTGTACACCTTTAAAAAGTTCTTTACAATTTTGGAAGAATGTATAATATAAAATAATAAAATAAGGTCTCAATGGGTTAGGGGAGCACTGGGGGGTTGTTAAAGTTATGTTAGTATATTATTTTATGTTTATGTTGTATTATATGTTGAAAAATAAAAATTATAAAAACAACAACAACAAAAACACTCCTCCCCAACTTGTTATGGACTTCGAGTCCCATCAGTCCCAGCCAGCATGGCCAATGGTTGGGAATTCTGGGAGTTTTAGTCCAAAACATCTGGAGGGCACCAGGTTGGAGAAGGCAGACAAACTTGTCTGGAATACCGGAGAATCATAAGGCTTGGGTGAAATGTTTGAAGCAATACTGATGTGTGTTGTCTGCACCAGCCTACGTTCTGTTCTTTTTTAAAAAAAATCAATTATACTAAAAAGAAAAGAAAAGAAAACGAGAAGGGGACAACTATTACAACAACAACAAAATCCCAAAAAAGAATATCAACTCACAATGGTTCAGTTCAGACAGCCCATTTCTCAACAGTAGTTTTAGAACTCCACGGTGAAGTTTTTACACCACCGTTGAGAAATGAGTTGCCTGGCGGGAAAACTCCACACAACGGTGGAGTTTTTTTAAAACACTCCACGCAGAATAGTCACACTGTGCAGAAGAGAGTTCCTGCACAACCACTGTGTTGTGCAGCGAGCTCCGTGGAGTTCTCCGTTGCACTGAGTTGACTTTTCCCACTGGCTACAGAGTTCCCTGGCAAGAGCGGCAAAAGGAGGGAGTGCAGCTGTAGAAGAGCCGCCGGGATGGTTTTTTCGCAGCAATGGCTGACGGGATACCATCGGGAGGACCAGGGGAGGAGAGAGGGCGGAGGAACTGTCAATCAAATGTCGTGGTGGATTTTACTCAACTCCACAGTAGCACACATTCACACAACGGTGGAGTTAGAACATGTTGTGTGGGGAGTACCTCCTAAAAACTCAACCAGTGAGTGGAAGTTTCACACTGAGTTGAGTAGCGTGTTGTCTGAACTGAGCCAATATCATTTCACAACACCATTAATAAAAGGAAAAAAAACATGATCCTACATGCCTGTTTTATTTATGTGCGTGTGTATACAAGCAGTGCATATATTTAAATAATCATCTATACAAAATGGATAACTGTAGAATATATGTTCCAATGCAACAAGACCAGTAAGATCTGCAGACCATTGCATGACAGAGGGTAGCGTTTACCTTTCCAACCCCTACCCTAACCCTTTTTGCAACTGTACGGGCTCTCAAAATGCACTTTTGCTGTCCATCTGTTAATCCCCACATGACAAGAATGCAGTTTAAAACTGCAACAACATTTGCAACTATCATAGATTTTTCAAGAACATTTGTACAAGCCATGACTTCCAACCAAACAGAAGCCAACACAGGGCACGCCCACATCATATGCCTCAACGCGCCATGACCTATGTTACATCACCAGCATTTGGCTGAGCCAGAAAGAGTCTTCTTAACAAGCCACTATAGTGTCCAACGTACACGAAACAACGTTTTTGTGGAATCGTCCTGATTTTGAAATCTACAGAAATAGTACATACAGAAGCTAGGGCAATTCTCCATTGATTATGATCTATAGAGCATTCTAATTCTCTATCCCATCCGTCTCTATTGTTCTAAGCATCCATTTTACTACATCAAAAGACATTTTAAAAACAACTATTGTAGGCTTAGCTTTCTGTAAAGAACCAATTAATTCTTCCAGATAGGAGTAGCTGAAGGACTTATCATTGGTGGCCCTTATAAAGACACCAAAAGGTGCTCTGCAGTGGAATATATTGGTACCCAGTACAAGACAGGAAGTGATATCTAAGCCACGTTCCTATTAACTGATCTATACTATAAATTCCACAATCAACCCTATTCCTCCACGAAACGGACCGCCTCTCTGCTTTCGAGACAATCTACATTCTGGGTTTCTCTTCCCTTTAAGCAGCATGAAACTCCTTTAAAGAAAGAAAGAAAGACAGAAAGAAAGAAAGAAAGAAAAAAAAAAACAGACAGGTTTAAACCAAACTATCTGTCCTACAAAACATAGGTACAATCTAACACCACTCCAACCACAACCACATTTCATTTGGTAAATTACCTTTAATGATAAGAGAGAAAACATGCCACAAAATTGTTAATGCTACCGCTGTATGTTGCTGCTTTCATTGTCGTTCAATTACTGTTTGCTGGTTTTCAGTTTTTAAATCATCTTGGTGTAAGCTGCCCTGGAAACTTCTTACTCCAAGGGCAGGAAAATTTGTTTCATTTAACTTATTACATTTCTATACCGTCCAATAGCCAAAGCCCTTTGGGTAGTTTACAAAGATCAAAACCCTAAAAAATACATTGGCGGGGGGGATCCTCTACTGTGGCATCCCATAATGCGCGCTCCAGCTCTAAGCTATTGGAAGTAATCATACACATCCTTCAAGATGTTCCTCTCCCACCCCTAATGACTTGCTAGCCAGCCCCTAAGTCCCTACACTCCTTAAATTAGGGATAAACAACTAGAAACCTCAGGGCCAAATCCTTCCTGCTGAGTACAACCCCAACAGCTGCCAATCCAGAGGCAGGAAGGAGCAGAAGCTATGGCACTTGCTGGCCATCTGCTTTGGGGTGATGAGGCTGAGGCCTGCTCTGTTCCCATCCCTGCAAATCAACCCTCCTGTAGTTGGGGACCAAGGTCTTGAAACAGGGGTGTTGAACCTCATTCAACCCAAGGGCCGCATCCATTTCGGAGAAGCTCTCAGGAGCTGCATTCCAGGAGTGGGAGGAGCCAATGGTAAAGGGGCGTGGTCAAAATACCAGCATAATTTAGCTTAAAGTTCTTACTAGCAGTAGGGACAGGCATTTTAACCAAGTCAGGAAACTAAAAACGCCGCGGTCAGGAGAAAGGGCAAGGGAAAACTGCGACTCCAAGAGGACCGAATTCTTCTACGCCCCTCTCTGAAAAGCTACTGTTCAGGATAGGGTTCTGCCTCACCAACACACACTGAGCAGATCCCATCTATGAAAGGCCGTACCTTTTGAACTCACCTCTTCCAGGAGTTCTGAGTTTGCTAGACAGAAAGGGAGAGAGACCCCCCCAAGAATTAACCTGCAACCCAAACGCTGCACCTGTCTACTCTTAAGTAGCAGAGCCCGTTCTTGGAATGCGACTTGCCTCTTCCGTGAACCAGATGCTGCAAAACAGAATCTGATGCCAAAGTTCACAGACACAAAAAAGGATGAGAAAGGAATCAGTCTGGGCCAGGCTCTACACCGCCCCCCCCCCCCCGCACAAAGGGGGTGGGGAAGAGACCTTCCTTAAGAAGGCCAAAGAAGTGAAGAGAACGTGTATGCCTTAACCAAAAATATGCATTTTATTGAAATTAAAAGGATGGCGCTATCCAGCCACCCTCACAACAACCAAACAAGCCTCTGCCCAGGAGAGCTCACAGGCTAAACTTTGAAACCATGAAGCAACAGAGGGAGATGAGGAAAAAGGAGGGAAGGGAGTGTAAACAGGGCCCAAGGCTTTATGGGGGTCTGCCTTCCCCACCCCCCACCCCAAATCCAATGAAGACCCAGTTTGGAGCAGGAAGGGAGAACGTAAGCATGCTGAGGGCACCAGGCTACAGTCCTCTGTCAGCTCTGGAAAGACACATGTTGAGGGGCAGCCGTGTTAACAGGAGAAGCCCAGCAGGCAAGCGGCCAAGCCAAGCTGTTTACTACGAGAGCAATGCTTTCACAGGTCTCTTGAGACCGCTCTGCGTTGCAGCAGGAGCCCAGATGTCACACTAGGCAAGAACTGAGTTGCAAGGTAACTGGTGCCTGCAAGAGGACCGGCCCTCTGCCCGGCACCGCCACATGTACGTCTCTTCAGGGCCACCAGGAGCCTCAAGAAATGCAATCTTCAGCCAAAGTCCGGAACTGGGGGTGAGGAAGGAGGGGGCAGAGGCTGGCAAAAACAGAAGCTGTGTTGGAATCGGACCTCTGGCCTGAAGAAGGCTTCCTTCCTGCAAAGGCTGGATCCAAGGCCTCCAACGGGCCGGCCTGCCAAGAGCCCCCAGGCAGATCTGCGGCCTTGTTGAACCAGATCAACGAGGCCAGAGGCGTTCGAAAGAAAGACCCATTCCAAGAAAACGCTTGATATTTCCATGCATTATGCAAATTAAACAGTTTCGTATATTTTAATGTGCTCCTGCACAGGGGGAGGAGCAAAGTCCTATTCAGCGCATTGAACCCCCAGCCCCCTGCTCATCTTAAAAACTATCTCGGCCCCCTCCAACCCCTAAATTTGCATAGACACTTTCAAGCCTATTTTTATAGATTTAATACCAGAAAAGCAAGTTTCTAGTCCTCGTTAAAGTTGAAGCTGTCTGAATACTGATTTCTGCACCCAACGCCAATTTCTGAACTTGACCCATGCAGTATACAAAGCCCTTCACTCGCCCAAGCTTTGCATATCCTGCTTGGGAGCCAACTAATTACAGAACAAGTACAACGCAGCAGGCATTTTTCCAAACTCGGAATAAAGGCCTCCTTGAGCATAAGTGAAAACAATTGCGTGGGGGAGGGGGGCTTGTAGGTAGCCACTAGACCTGCAATGGGCTAAAAGAACCATCTTCCGTTGGCCAGAAAGAGAAGCTTCACAGACACTGGATATTTGCAAACACGCAAGCAAAACAGGTTCGTCAAAATGAATTGGTTTGCAAGAAACTGCACAGCAAATTTGCCTAGACCGCATCCCTGAGCACTAGAAAGTTGCCTTTTTGTTTTAAAGCAGAAGAAGGCAAGACTCTCACAATACCGAATTCTGCTTCTGCTCCAATATCCTTGGGTTTGGAAACGGAAGACTCAGCCATGGAAGGCACTACAATTTCTTACACTAACTTACTCCATCATAGGGTTTGTTTAAAGGATAAGAATGGCAAAGCACCGCTCTGATACAAGAACGGTCCAAAGAATGGTGCTAGCAATCTCAATTTCCTAATCTTTAGGCAGCAAAAAAAGGCACCAACCCATGTAAGCATAGTCAGGCAAACTCCGAGGTTTGCAGAAACACAGAAAATGTTAAAGGGGGGGGGGGGGGGGAAGCCCAATGGGAAGCAAGCACGCTCAGTAGGCACAGAATGTAGACAGTGTGTGTGTGTGGGGGGGGGGGGGGGAAGACAGATTCATGCAGGGGGTGGTATGGAATATAATGGAGGCCTGGGACAGCGAAGAGGAGCTTTTATGCTTCTACATGTTGTTCCGGGTTTATTTTATTTCTAAACCGCCTAACAGCCAAAGCTCTTTGGATGGTTCCACCTATAATAGTTTATTAATTTTATTATTATTATTATTATTATTATTATTATTGATCTCTTGGCGTTTTTTCTAGATGGACATGACAGGCTTTGCCAAGTCATGCTGTCGTTTTTACTGGTTCAGGAATTTCCTGACAATTGAGCATGTTTTCATTATGGCTGCTTTCCGGATGTTGGTGTGGATGTATTTTGGTAGGCCCAGTTTCTGAAGGTTTTCTGTATAATTTTTTGATGTGATGCCGGTGACTGATGTAACAGAATTATTATTATTATTATTATTATTATTATTATTATTATTATTATTGCTACTACTACAACAACATACCACCTAACATTTGTATATTGCTTTCAAGTGTTCAAACTGCTTTCCACATAGTGACTACACCGAAGTAATGCAACCGTTCTAGCTTCTTCCCTTCTCTCACCTTTCCACCAGGTGGCGTGCCACCTGCTAACACCTTGCAAAAGGGCAGCCCTGTTCCCTCCCTCCCTCCCTACCCCCCCCGCCCCCACCCCAGAGGAAGTTGCTTCCTGTTATTTCGGCTCAAGCCGAGGGCAAAGCCAAAGCAGGCACCTCCGCCGCTGGTAATCTAAGAAGATTAAACACACATAATTGCCTCCCGATTGAAGGCTTATTTTTAGCTTGGTGCTTCCCCGGCAGAGAGAGAAAGAGTGACGTGGCCTGCCACTGTGCGCCACGCTCCCGTCTCGGGCAGCTCACGAAAGGCATCACTGGGCACAGCCAGCATGTGCCTGCTGCGAACAGTAGGGCCAATTGGGTAATTATAGACTCTGGACTTAAAATGGCCTAAGCTTCCCCCCACCACCACCGACGCCCTCTGTAGATAGCGATGCGCAGTGTTTCCAAATGCAGTCTGCCTGCCCTGCTGCATTTGGGGGCTCTCTTGCTGAGCAGGGCCCTAGACCTCTGCCCCAGAGGCCTACCGTTATGGCACCATTGGCTGCAAGGCTGCAGATGTCAGCCGGTTGAAGAGTCGGAACAAGGAGATCTGCTGTGTGGAGATTTAGGAGCTTAACACCTGAAACGTCAAATCAGACTGTTGGTCTGTCTAGCCCAGTATTCGACTGGTAGCAACTCTCAAAGCACTCAAGTTCCCGGTAATCCAACTTGCCTAGTCCTGTCTGCTCCAATTGGCAAATAATTCTCTGGGCTCTCAGGCAGAAGGGCCCTCTCAGAACCTCCTTCCTGGAATCCCTTTTTTCCTAACTTGGGGCGCAGGGGCTGCAACCTGAGATCTGCCCCAGTACCATTCATCTATGGCTCTCCCTGTGCAATTTGTTTGCCCAGATGTACCTTGAAACACCAAGATTTTGAGACAAGTCCTGATGTGAAATCACACCCACACCAAACCAAGATCCTGCACCTTCCATTTCTTTGGATGCTTCCTTCTCATGATCACCCATGCTCAAAGCAGCTCACACCACCAACAGCCACTCGAATTCTGCCACCACAAAAGCTGGATTCTGCCTCCTGCACACATTACGCAAGTTGAAGACCTTTGCGAGATCTTCTTTTGAATAATTAAAAATTATATATTTATCAAGGAATTTACCCTGCCATCTTTAGGCCCCAATCAGCACCTTCTCACGTATCACAGGTTAATATAAAATCCAATGTAACAATAAAATGAAGCCAGAGAGCTAAAACCGGAGCCAGGGGGGAATAAACCTAAGTCAAATCATAAGCTTGGCAAACCAGAACCAGACCGCCATCCTCTGGCTATGGAGCTCCATCACACCAGCAATTTAATGCACTCTCGCCATGCCTGCGTGTGGATTTGCAGCACATGGTACTCACATGGACTCAATGGCCTTATAGGCCCCTTCCAACTCTACTATTCTATGATTCTATGACGCCATGCCTGTCCTGCTGACACCCCACCTCTTCCCCAGCCTTTCCTAGAATGCTAAAAATTTGGATTATTTTTCCTAAGCGCCCTAAGCCTCCATGTAGTTTTAAAGGAACTGGGGGCTTGAATGGATTGCATGAGGTCCTGGCAGGGAAGAGCCATCTCTCACAGCAGCCGGCTCCAAGCCTCAAGATAAAACTCAAACCTTGCATCCCAGGCTCAAAAGCCTTTTTTAAAATCATACAATGCCCGAATCTCTGCAGAGGCAGGATTGTACTCCCTCGATGCCCCCAAAGAGCCAGACTAAAAGGTTATTCCATTTTTGCCCGGCAGAAAGGCGGTCTGGTTGAAGTACTCATCTGCCAGGACCTGACTGGAGGGAGAAAGAGAAGGGGAGGGGTGGAGTGGAGTGGAAGAGCAAAGGAGCGAAAGAGCAGCTATTCAGGTGAAAGGGATCATAAGCTTGACGCGCTTATGCATCAGAGGTAAAAAATAGCGGAGGCAAACCGGGGGGGGGGGGGGGGATTAGGTGTGATGGAGGTCATGATTTCATCCGAATTTCTGCCACTTGCTTTGAAGCACATCTTCATAACTAGGAAGGCAGAAGACTTTTTTGCATGGAAAGCTAGGGGCTCGAAGGCGGACTAGGAAGACTCCAGTTCAAATGTCACTTGTGCTATCACCTCCCAAAGCGGGGGTAGGCAGAAGTCAGACCTTCAGGGGCTTGGGACTTCATCTCCCAGAAGCCCTCGCCAGCATGACCAATGGCCAGGAATGCTGGAAGTTCAAAGCAACTGGAGATCTACTTTCTGTCCATCCCTTGCTTAAGACAAACCACAATCACTCAGCCTCAACCTTCTCCACACACACACACACACACACACACACCCTACACATCCATGCGAACAAGAGTAACAATACTGACCTACCTTTACAGAGATGAATGGGGAGAGATCTGAAAAAAATTGGAGGAGAATGGTTTTTCCCGGTTTGGATTGGGGTCTTACTTTCTTCTGTTTATTCAGCAGAAAAATAGGAAGCTTTCAGAAAGTTTGAAAAAAGCCTCTTCTAATGATGAGCAAAAAGCTTTCTAAAGCAGAGTTTTAAAATAAAATTGTTGTCAACAATTCCTCCTGCCGCAAAGCACTCAGATTCGAGATTTTATAGCACCGCTACTGCATTTGTTTGGGTTGCAAAATAAGAAATGCTCTTGGGAGCTGATGTTGGAAAAAGTATTTTCAAATGCTGCAGAACAGAGCACAGTGTCACACTGGAATGGCCTTCCATTTCCTAAAGTCCACGGAGCTCAAAGTGAAAGTTTAGACTCAGAAGAGATGGATCTTTTGGACGCTGACTAGAGCAGCCTTCCCCAACTTGATGCCCTCCAGATGTTCTGGATTCCAATTTCCATCATCCCTGATTACTGGCCATGCTTGCTGGGCCTGTGGGAGTTGAAGTCCAAAATATCTGGATGGTACCATGTTGGGGAAGGCTGGATTAAAGGGGGGGGGGAGACAGTTATGCTAATATTTCCCAAAATATTCTACTCTATCTCAGTAAATATATAAATCAAGAAACGAATAGCAGGTCAGGATAGCTAATCTTTTTTTCTACCGTTGCCATGGTGCATGCAGTCTGCTCTTACGCATGTTTACTTAAAAGAAAGTCCTACCAAGTTCAATGCAACTTCACTCAAGCGTGTATAGGGCTGCAGCCTATGATGATGACATACTATTAAAAAGTACAATGTTGTTATAAAGGTTAACTGAATATCCAAAAATGTATTGCTACCCCTTAATTACATTATGTGGACCCCTAAAACACTATACAGTATAATTTTAAGGGCTACAGCTTAGTTACTCATTAAATACACCAAATCTATTTAAAGCACGCTTAGATTTTTTTGAGAAAGGAAGTTATTGCATATAGCTCAATTTGACCCCTCAAATCTGTTTGTTTTTCAGCGGAGCAGAGGGGGGGGGGAGTTCCCACAGCTTCATAGTTTCCAGAAATATTACTGCTATATTATATGTGCAAAACAGTCAGAACACCAGGAGGGCTATATAAATGCGATGTGCTTTAATATTAAAACTACTATATGGAACACCAGCAACGCACATCAGAACACAGAGAAGGAAAAAACTATCAGTTCTGGCAGTAAGCCATTTGGCACCGATGTGACACATGGGACAAATTCCACTGTGGAGGAAGGGCCTACAGAGAAGTCACATCCTACCCTGGCTGAAGAAAATCCACCCTGATCCTGCTGATCTCAGCAGCTGCAGGACAGCGGAGACAGTATCTTAGGTGGCTAATCAGAGTGGACTGGGTAACCCCTCTGTGTTCTGTCAGAATAAGAGTCAGTATTTTCTGCTGAATTGGAACAATAGTCCATATACCTCAATCCTATATGCTCATAGTGAAAACATGCTCTGACTATGGATCATTTCATAGCCAAAAGAGCACCACCCACACAAAAAGGAGAAGGTAACAGCAGGTTCAGAGGAAGCCCAAAATGTGCAGATGTGGTTTTTTAAAAAAACACCTTTAATGCTTTACCAGGGACTGAACACAGGACCATGGCCCGCTCCGTACCGTACTGAAAATACCGAACAGAAGTGATGCTCTACCCAGGGCCTGTAACATTCCAAGACTTAAAACACAAATGATAAAAAAAAAACTTCAAAAGAATACAACATCCTGGCCGCCAGTCCACAGATCTCCTGGAAGCCAGGTATTCAGACTTCACAGTGGAGGAGGAGGTGGGAATGTCTCTAGCAAGGAAGCTATTCTCCTCTGCAGCAGCTTCAGCCATCAAACAGGTTTTTAGCAAGAACTCCCACATTCAACCCCTCCAGTGATCCTACCTTTGCCTGGGCACAGGGATGTAAGCAGACTGGGGCTGCAGGGGGCTCTGCTCCAGGAGCCGCAATGATGACGACGCCTCTTCCTCCGGCCGCTTCAGCACCAAAGGATCAGACAGGTGCTTTAGCCGGCCATTGACTGGCTCCACTTCCCCAGGAAACCCTTTGCCATTGCAGCGAGTGGGACTCTGAAAGAAGACAAGAAGAACTTGAGGCTAAAAGGTGGGCGGCGAGTCAGGAGGAATAGCTAAACGTAAACTGACAATTCAGTTTAGAGCTGACTATTCCTTTAAAGCAGGGGTCAAATCCAGAGTTCGCAATCCAGCCCTCCATAATTCCCCCAAATGGCCACGCCCCTTCCCTTGGCCACGCCCCTTTCCACGATCACCCATCATTTGGTAGTTTGTACAGGGTCACATCCACTCCAAAAACTGGAAATGCCTCTCTTAAGGCTCAGTGACTGGCATAAAGAGCTTTTAATTTTTTTGGCCCCGCCTCTTTTTGCCTTTGGCCCCACCCACCAATAAAATGCGGCATTCCAAGGCCGCCTCTGAAACGGTACTTGCTTTTCAGGCTGAAAGGGGTTCAATCCCCCTGCTTTAAACCCAGCAGTATGACTTGCCACCGACAGTAATGGGATAAGTTCCACAGGTCAATGTTACAGCTGGGGTGGGGGGGTGTTTGCTTCTGTACATGGGGCCTGTTGGAGTTTGTGTTACAGTGCCAACTTCTGTACTCAGAAATGGTTGTCATGCACGGTGAGATGGCCGCCTTTTACCACCACCACCAGCGGCAACAGCTTGGAACAAAAAGAAGATTTTGTTAGGATACCACCTGTTCAGTTTAGGCTGGTATTAAAGAAAGAATAGACCTCCCCGCTCACCCCCAATGTACGTGAGCAGACAGGAAGGGCTTGGCTCCGCTCTCAAAGCTCAGGAGTCAACCCTGACTTTATCTTAGATAAACAGAGCAGGTGCAGACAAAAGCAGCTAGCAAACCTGCCCCAATTCCAACTGGAATCCAGGCCGCGTCACACCAGCAAAACCTTTGCAGAGCTGATAAGCAAGTTGTAACATGGAGGCCAATTCTTGAACACTCCACACTAGGAAAGAATAGACTCACGGCGATGCATAGTGAGCCGGGAGGGACTATCTCACCGGCAACTACAGAGAGCGCTTGTACATGAAGTTGGGGGTGGGTTTTACGCCCAGGGATCTTTAGACCATCTTTTGCACAGGCTGGCTGGGCAAAACCACAATGCATAAAGCTTGCAGCCCATATACTACCGACTTCGTCAGATTCTGTCCCCCGCCAGCTCTTGGAATTTACATTGACCACAGTGCCATCTTCTGGGGAGATTTAAGCTGATTAGAACCCTTTGCTAGCCATCTGAGAGGGTGTGGGGGACAGATCTAAGTCAGCTGAAGAGGGCATGACTTGTTTTGGTGGTGGTGTTTTTTAAGATCTGGCTTGCCACTCTATTAAAACCCACAAAGACCAAGCCAGTTTTCTTTTCTTTAAAGGAGCCAAACTGGGGAACGGTTATTCGGAAGAGAACCTGTGACACTCTCCTTTCCTCTTTGCAGAAAGAAAAAGATTAAGCCGAGATATGAACTGGCCCAGATCAACGACGGTTGTAGCAGCTCAAGAGTGTAGTCACGGAGCAAAGCAAGAGGATGGCCGGCGTGCAAGCTAGGCATGCTTCTAGAACCAAGGTCCAGCTCTTTTGAGTCCAAGGACAGATGCATTTTGCCCCTCAGCCACACTTAGGGGCCCTGGAGACACGGTTGCCACTTTCCCCAGCAGGCTTGTCAATCACAGTTGCGTAAGGCAGAAGTTCAACAGGTGAAGCCTTTTCCTTCCGGGCACGGGGGAAACATCACTGGTGGAATTTCTGCTCGTCAAACATGCAGTTTATTACAGGCATGGGCACCTGGCCATTTGGCCAAAGAGGAGGGAAGAGTAATATTACATGACAGCCACAGACTGCCAGCCATACCTTGAATGGTTCCTGCCTTTGGGCTGCTAGCCTGCTTGGCCAAGAAGCCGATTATCAGTTTCCTGACTTTTGGGAAACAGCCAGTCCTGACCTGTTATTGCACTCTGCATTACAGCTTACTTATAAACAACACTGAGTTGGAAGTCCCTGCTATAACTCTGCTGCCTCCCTCCAACTCAAACCCAGATGAGCTTCTGCCTGTCCTGTTAGCTGCCAACACCAAGGAATCAGTCCCCTGAAGATCTGTTTTGTTTAAAAGGACAGCCTGTCTCTTTTAAGTCTCATGGAAATTCTACCACTATGGGTGGCAGGGCTCCAGCGGGTTGTCCTGGGCATCGATTCCAAGGTTTGGATCATTGAAAGTGTTCCTATCCTACACCTCAGCTTTAAAAACAAATAAACAACTACAACACAAGTTTCCAGCCCTTATGATAGTGAAGGAAAATTGCAAATCTCTTGGCTGTCTTGCAAGGCTTAGGTCTGGGTATTAAGCTAGACTTATAAGAGTGGGCGGTACTCCTGACATCTCCCCCAGTCTACTTATTCCTAAGACCTCCTTAGACCCACTCAATCCTCCCAATCGGAAAACCCAGGGACAAGAGGAGTGAAAATGACAGCTAGCCAAAAACAACACCAACCTGCTAAAGCGTGCTTAGTCTCACGTCCAAAATTCCTTTCCCAAACAGAAAAGACACACATCATTATTGAAGATACAAAGGCCTGGGTGAATCTCACGGGCCATAGCTGCCATTACACCAAGGGGCCACCCGGACCATGACCTCTCGATGGGTTGCGATGGGCCAACTCACATTCCTCTTTCCCACCACCTCTGCTTGCTAACTAGCCTTTTGGGTGGGTGTGTCTGTTACAGCATGGTGCCCCTGAAACAAGACCGTTTCCTAAGAGAGAGGGAGTTGGTGTGTCCTTTTCCTCATTTCTGTGGAAGGGAGGAAGAAAAGGAGGGTACTTGGATGGGTGGGGCGATTCCAAAAAGCATTTGAAGTTATACCCTACTTTTCAGCCAGAGAGCCTCAGCTCCTGCCCTGGCATGAGCCTCGCATCTGTTTTTCAAATTAAGAATGGCCTCGTTTTAACACCAGCCCCAGTCTCCTGCCAGGAAAGCAATTCCCAAACTGTGGCCTGCCAAAGGGGCTGCAGTTGGTGCCCTGAAAAGTTAAGCCAGCAGGTTTATTTATTCATTTTATTTATTACATTTTCATACGGCCTAACAGCCAAGGCTCTCTGGGCAGTTTACAAGTAAGACCATGACATACAAGTCAAAATTTAAAACTTTACAAATATCATATAAAACCAAAATAAGTTTTAGTCCAGGGAAAGCCTGTCTGAAAAGATATGTTTTCAGGAGGCGTTTACATTTTCCGCCTCCCAAACCACACTAAGGGTTTTCCAGAGGGTGGGTGCCACTACAGAGAAGGCACCGCCGTCAAGGTCCTTCGTGACATTCCATTCATTTTGGAATAACCAGCAAGACTTCTTCTGAAGATTGTAGATGTCGTCTGGGTATATATAAGGGAAGGCGGTCTGCTAAGTATCCTGGTCCCCAAGTTGTTTAGGGCTTCATAGACAATAACAGAACTTTGTACATGGCTTGGGGTGCCTCCACACAAGACGTTTAAAGCTCTTTGAAGGCTCATTAAAAATTTTACCTCCACACCAGCAGAGCGCAAAACGGGCGTACAGGCGCGTTACCTCCCCGATAATGCGCATTTTCGAATGCGCGTTAAATCGCGACTTTTATTTTGCTCCGGCCGTTAAAGCGCATTTTCGCAGTGTGAACAAGCGATTATGCGCATTAACTTCTTGTAAAGCGCTTTTTGGACATATATTAATGCACTTCGCCACCTCTCGCCGCCTCCCGTGCAGAGGGATTAGGAGTAAATGCGCGTCAGCGATAATGCGCATAATCGCCGAACCGGGCGCAAAAGCGCATCCTTGTGGAGGGGGCCTCGGTCACTAACAGGTAGGATGCACCCATGACTCTCTACCCCTTGGAGCAAAGAGGGTCCTATCCATCAACCATCACCGTTAACTCCCTTTTCAGTGGCTGTCTTGGAAGGCCACATCTCAGACACATTTAAGCTGCAAAGAGATCCAGAGCAGCTTCTGCCAATAAATACATCATCCGAAGGAAGGAATAAGGAAGGACACACAGAGACCTGAGAGCAGCCATGCTGGATCAGAACAAAAGCCTTTCAAGTCCAGCATTCTGTTCGCAGAGTGACCGACCAGGTGGGAAGTCCACAAGCAAGACATGAGCACATCAGCATCCTCCTGCTCATCTTCCCACGCAACTGAGAGAAAGTATCTCTGATATTATAGGCCAGGGCTGCAGAACTCCTTTCAGCTCCGAATTCCAATTTGAAAACGTTCTCAGGGGTCTGCCTCCCAGTGGTTAGCAGGAACTGAAGGCAAAAGGGGTGAAGCTAAAACACCAGACTATTTTAGCTTCAAGCTCTTACTGCCACTAACCCCATAGGAAGGACTTTTTAATATGTCCAGGGAGGACAAAATACAGGAAACCACCAAATCATCAGCAGGTCGGGAGGGGAAAGGGGCGGGGCTATCTAGGGAAACCCCCAAGAAGGCTGTATTTGGCCCCGGAGCCTGACGTTGTGCAGCCCTACATTTGTCGATATACAGTGAGGACTAGTAACCCAATTCTCCAATGAGGAAGAGAACTTGTTCTAGGCGCTGATTAAGTGGGTCCATGCACTGTTGATGGATTTGGTTTAAAAGTTTCCTTTCTCGGTGCAAAGGGAAGCGCGTTCGGAACTCTAATCCGGGGGGGGGGGGGGCAATTAAACGCCCCCAAGAATCGTGAAGGCTGGGAACGGAGTCCTAAAACCGATTCTGCCCATTCCTGACTTCCACTCAGCTCCCCACCCCCCAGATCGAGCACGTGTGATCGCTCCGCTCCGAGCTCCAGCAGCAAGGCGCCGCTCTCCGCCCACCCCATAAATCTAGGCCGATCCCACCCTGTTCCGCAGCGCCCTGGTGGGGGTTGGGGGGGGAGGGAATGATTGATGATGGCCCGTCCCCTCGGAGCAGCGCGCGCCCCGCCGAGCAGGGGAGGAGACCCGATGGGGCGGGGATGGGCTCGGGCAAGAGGCGGCTCCGCTCCAAGTCCCGGCCCATTTCAGCGCCCTCCCCTCGGTCAAAAAAACTTTCATCGCAGGCAGTCGCCGAGAGGCGCCATCTTTTAGCCGAGGAGAGAAGCGGCCCGGGGGTCGCTGGGGGCGGACGAGAGAGAAATAAACTTCCCCCTCCCCGGCCGCACCCACCTACCCGCCGGCCCGCCCAGCGAAAGGCAAAGGCCGGGCAGCTCTCGACCCTTCGAAAAGCCGCGAAGCTCCGGCCCTCGCAAGCCGCGATCCGGAGCAACCGAGCTGCCGCAGCCGCCGGCCTGATCCCGCGTCCTCTTTGCAGGCTTCCCGGGGCAGAGACTCGGGAACTGTCACCGACGGTTTGGGCAGCCAAGAAGCTAAGCGCCCCCAGACCCCCCCCTCTAAAATAAATAAATCCTCCCACCCGAACTCACGCGCAAAACCCAAACTCCGCTTCTGTTAGGAGCCCTAGGAGCGCATACAGCGGAGTAGGGCTTACTCACGAGTAAAACACGGCTGGACGCTCGGGCTGCACGACAGGACTCCGCTTCCCCGTCGGTCCGAGCAGACCCTGGGCCAGAGGCAAGCGCGGCGATCCCACTTCTCGTTGTCTCGGGCAAGAAGCCCCCCGTATCCCCCCCCCCACCAATTCCTCAGACCTCTACCCGCAAAGGGGGAGGGTCCTTTTTAGGCGCGCCGGGGGGACGGGACCCTCCTCCAAACCATCCTTCCCATGCAACTCCCCCGCCCCACCTCCCAGCTGCCATATATGGCTAGGGCTGCCCCCCCCTGCCAACCTCGCCCCCCTTTTGCCAATGCAACTCGTCGCCATGAAAACTCTCCTCCCCCCCCCACTTCTCCGGTTTATTAAAAATAAAGTGTGGCGGAGAGAGCCCCTCTTTTCCCTTCACCCCCCCCCCCGATCACGCCTTCTCCCTCCTCCGTCCCTCGCGCCAACCGCGGGAGACCCGTTTCCTCCCCCCCCCCCGGCCCCCAAATAAAGTCCACCGGGGAAGAAAAGCCCCAGCGAAGACGCCCCCCCTCGCCACTTGGCAAGTTCGCTGGCTGTCAGCGCCCTTCTCCTCTCCTTCTCCGGAGTGGCGGCCGCTGCAGGCCCTGGCGGGACACACCCACCCGCCGCGGCTCCTCCGGCAGCCCCGACAGCGCAGCCAAGGCCCGGGAGCGGGACGGGCGGCGCGCGCCCAGCGGACCCCCCCCCTTCCCCGCGCCCCCCTCCCACTCCGCTCCGCTCACCTTTGGCAGCAGCTGCAGCCTGCCTTTGCCGCCGGGGCTCTTGCCGGCGCCGTCTTCGCCGGAGCTCCTCCGCCTGGACCGCCTCCGGAGCGACGCCGGGTCCTCCACCAGCACCGTGTAAACGGCGTTGCTGTCGCCGCCGCCGTCGGCGGGCAGCGGCTTGCTGCAAGCAGGGATCAGCCCGCAATACAAGCCGGCGGCCGGGGGGCTGCTGTCGGGGCAGCAGGATCCCGCTGACGTCAAGCCGGGCGGCGGGGAGCAGAGCCTGCCGCTGCTGCTGCTGCTGCTGCCGCCGCCGGGGGAAGCGGACCGCTTGAAAAGACGCGGCTTGGGCTCCATGATGCGCGCGCCTGGCAAGGACGCTGGCGGCGGCGGCGGCGGCGGGGTGCAGCGAGCCCCCTTCCCCGGGCAGCGGGGCCGGGAGGAGCCGTGCAAGGAGAAGCCCCCGCCGCGCTGCCTCCGAGACTTTCCCTCCGGCCAGCCAGCGGCTCTGCCCCCCCCCCACTAGGACCACGCCCCCCCTGCCCGCGCTGCCGTCGGCCGCTCCGCCTCCGCCTCTCTCGCGGCTCGTGCAAGCCCAGCGCGCCGGGCTCGGAAAGGGGGGCGGCGGCGGCGGCAAGAACTGACACCTCCGCCCCCCTCGCCCTGCGCCGCACGCCATTGGCCCGCGCGCTGTATCAACATTCCGAAATGGAATGCTGCCCGGAGCCGGCTCGCGCACGGATTGGTTAGCCGGTGTTGCCAGTTACAAACAAGGGCGGGGGGGGAGGCAGAGAGAGAGAGAGAAGGAGGAGGAGGAGGAGGGAAAAGTCGGCGGCGTCCTAACCCGACGCGCCTCCGCTGAGCGAGGGGGCGAGTTAAAAAGCCGGGCGGGCGCCTGGTTGGAGGCCCGGGGTGCCTGCTCTGGCTTTGTTTTCTAAAGCCGTGCCGGAGCCAGGAGGGAGGTGTCGCCTTGGGGAGGGGAAAGCCGGCCTGGTGCCGCTCGCCTCAGCGGCCATCTTCGCTGGGGGAGCCGCTGGGCGGAGGCTGCCGGCTCGGCGACCGCCGCCGCCTGCGCGGGCGGGCGGGCGGAGCGAGAGTCGAAGCGCTCTTGGAGAAACCCAGCAACAGGGCGTTTGGTTTTAAAGTCACGAAAAGAAGATTTAAGTGTCACGCAGAAATGGAGGAGCCGGCGCCCCCGTTTAGGATTTGGAGCTTTTAAAAAAACAACAACACCTGTTTTTCCTTAACGATCACTTCGCTTTTTATATACCGGTCGAACTTCGACCTGGGTCTCTTGCAGGGAGGTGGGCAACCTGAGTCCGGAGTAGGCGGCGCCACTTTAGAATGCAGGTGGGGGCTGCTGCTATGGTTGGACTGTTTATTTAAAAACTCGCACACTCACCAAAAAGAATCCCCACGCATAGAAAACTAGCAGGTCAGGGAGAAAGCTGGACTAGAACCTTCCTCTCTGCCATGCTAATTTCCTATGTGGTGGGTTGATTCTTTTCTTTTTGTATGGTGGAGCATTCTGTGAGTTCTACCTGCCTTCTGAAATGTGACAGCCAAGACACAGGTTGTATATCAAAGTCTTCTGGGGTTGTTTAAGCAGAAACTGTTCACTGTTTCAACAGTGGGTGGTGGAATATAGATCCTGATTTGGTAGATCCTAGGAGAGCATAAAAAGAGCAATGCTGGATCTGATCAAGGGTCCATCTAGTCCAGCACTCTGTTCACACAGTGGCCAGCCAGCTGTTGACAAGGAACCCACAAGCAGGACATGAGTGCAACTGTACCCTCCCACCCATGTTCCCCAGCAACTGATGTACATTGTCTTACTGCCTCTGATACCAGAGGTAGCACATAGCCATCGCGACTAGTAGCCATTGATGGCCTCCTCCAACCCTTTTTAAAGCCATCCAAATTGGTGGCCATCACTACATCTTGTGGTGGTGAGTTCCATAGTTTAACTATGTGCTTTGTGAAGTCCTTCCTTTTATCTGTCCTGAATCTCCCACCAATCAGCTTCATGAGATCACTCCGTTGGGTTTCTAGTATTTTGAGAGAGGGAGAAAAATGTCTCCCTAGCCACATCCTCCACACCATGCATGGCTGGCTGGAGACTGCTGGGAGTTGTAGGATTTTTTTCTGTGTAAACATGCATAGACAGTCCTCAACCTGTTGCCCTCCAGCTGAGCTAGACTACAACACCCACAATCCCATGAACTAAGCTGATGATCCGTATATGTAGTAGGTAATTGGCTTTAACCCCTGGGCACTATCTTGCACCTGGCTCATGTTGGCGGACCTTTGGATTCTAGTTTAAAATGTCTGGCACAAGTTTGAAGTCTGCCTACTGCTGCTCTACAGCACCCAGCTGAAGATTGGTTTTGCTTAAAAATATGTGCTGAATTGGGGTGGCAGATGTCTCCTCAATCCTCTTCTCAGGATTCTGAGACCCTGACTGTCTGCTGCTCTGGGCCTAAATTGTATGATACACCACTGAACACCTACCGAGTCAAACCATGGGTCCATCTACTGCCAACTCCTCCACCTGGGAAGGGCTGTCCAGGGCCTTAAGCAGGGTTCTTTCCCAGCCTGGCTCCCCGAAGATGGGGCTGTGGCTCAGGTGTAGAGTCTGTGTTTTGCATGCCAAAGGTTCTATGTGTAGTCCCTGATGTCTCTACCTTAAAGAGCCAGTTAGCAAGGATAAGACCTGCCAGGTACACAATAGTGGACCAAATAGGCAAGCAGTCTCTAAGGACGTTTCCTGGGATCTTTACTTGTATTGATTACTAACATATATATTGCCTTATTTGCTCAGGCGGCGTAGGAGAATTGTACGAAACAAAACCTTGCAAAATGATTTTTTAAAAAAACAACAACACTGCACACTTTAAAAGGCTACATTGCAAAGATGCCTCTTTATGCCCTTTCTGAAAGACCTAAAGAGCCAAGCGTAATTTTTGAGGGAGCACATTGCGTAGTTTAGGGGCAGCATCAGAGAAAGCCCTTTTGCGCACGCCCAACAAACAGGTCTCTGTGGGGCACTGCACCTCAAGAGGGCCTCTGCTGTAGATGTAGCGGTCAGGCTGCTTCATTCCGAGACAGGTGGTCACTTATGTAGCCAGTTTCTAAGCCGTTTAGGGCTTAAAAGGTTAAGACCACCTTGAATCGAGCCTGGAAAGCAATCGGCAATGAGTGCAGATTTCCCCCCCAGTTAATGGTGCACCGGTTAGCTGATCTTTCCAATTAGGCTGCCTCTACAAAAGGCATTTAAAGCTCTTTCAAGGCGCATTTAAAAAATTACCTCTACAAGAACGGAGCGCAAATTGGGCGTAGAGGCGCGTTTTCTCTCCGATTATGCGCATTATCGAATGCACGTTAAATAGCGAGTTTTATTTTGCTCCGGCCGTTAAAGAGCATTTTGACTATGTGAACAAGCGATTCTCCGCATTAACTACTTGTAAAGGGCATTTGAAACAACTGGTAAGGTCACCTGTTGAGTGCTCAATTACCTCCTGCATACAAGCATTTACGATAAAGCGCTTCCGAGAAGATGCGCATAATCGGAGGAACAGGTGTCAAACGGAATCCATCTAGAGGGGGTCTTAGAGATGTCAGCGATTGAACCAAGACCCCCTCTAGATGGATTCCGTTTGACGCCTGTTCCTCCGATTATGCGCATCTTCTCGGAAGCGCTTTATCGTAAATGCTTGTATGCAGGAGGTAATTGAGCATATATGCCTCCCTGTCTGGTATTACACTGCTGGGCTTTCTACTCCTTCGTTCAGTTTGCTACAGCTGCAATCCTATATGCACACACAAACACAAAAGAATGGAGCGAAAATCCCATTGAACCCAATGGGGTTTACTTTCCAGGCAGCATGAATAAGATTGCGCGGTACTAGCGATACCCACCAAGATATTGGAATAGCTGGGTGGTTGCATAGATACCATTGTTTGTGCTATGTATGCCATGCTGGCAAGAATGATCTGCCACAATTGGTCTGTGTTATTATTGAAGGGTGGCTCTGCAGGTTTTTATGGAGAAATCTCCAAGGAAGGGTCACGTTTGTCCTTCAAAGAATTTGAACCTCAGAAACCCATGTGATGGCTCTCATTCTTGGAGACAAACTAAAAAGTTCCATAAACGTATAAACATATGGCTAGGGACAGAGCTGCGATCTAAACACTCTGACCCTGTTCAGACGACATGCAAAGCCACAGTGATGAAGCATTTTGAGCTAATCATTATGGCTTAGTGCATCGTGTGAACCATGACTTAGCCTGTCGTGTGAACCATTCCTAACCACGATTTAAGCACACTCACTAACCGTTTGCTGCAAAAGGGTTAGTGGCCTAACCGTGGCTTAGTGTGTTGTCTGAACAGGCCCTTTATCTTGTATATTGATATTGATGCAAACCAATTGGGCTCATTGCAGTTCAATGCCACGCCTGCTGTTTTTGCGCATTTATTGGCTGTGATTATGCAGCCACATTGAAAACAAAAACATAGGTGAAGCTGGAAGCTAAGGAGGTAAGGCTGGAAATTGGAACAAATGTCTGTATTACATATGATAACAAAACACTATCCGCTAAAGCAGGTTTGGTAGGTTCTCAAAAATGTTCCAGCCCCGGGGATGTGCCCGTGAGAGCATTCAATGAGGTAGAGATTTGCTCAATACTTCCCTGTGCTTCTTTCCCGCAACTGAAGACTCAGCACCAATATAGTCTGTAGATTTGGGAAAACCAGCATTCACCCAACAATTAGGCCAGCCCCCTCAAGTGCTGATGCAAAGCATGGTCCTTCTTGATTTGGGGGTAAAATAAAGCCCATAATTGACATTCATCTTAGAGCTGACACCAAAAGTGAGAGGGCCTTGCTGAGGGAATGGGAGAATAAGGTGGAGATGGATAATTACTGTGTTTTACTATGTTTTTATTTGGTCATTAGTTTCCGGGCGAAGTATAAAGTGTTGGTTATTACCTGGTCTGGGTCCAGGTTACCTGAGGGATCGCCTTCTCCTGTATAATCTGCCCCCGTCCTCTGGGAAGAATTTACTTCAATCAGCCAGAACTAGGCTGACGAGTGTTACCCAGAGGACCTTCTCTTCTGCCGTTCCCAGACTGTGGAGTGGCCTGTTGGGAGAGATCCGCCAACTTAGCAGTCTTCTTGAATTTAAGAGAGCCGTGAAGACTGATCTCTTCCAGCAGGCCTACCTAGTTGAATTTTAAGATGTTTTTAATAATGTATTAGTTTTATTTGTTTTTAATGTTTTATCTTTTTTATGGTTTTTGTATTTATATTTATTGTTGTTCTCTGCCTCGATCCGGAGGGAGAGGCAGGTAAGAAATAAATTTATTATTATTATTTTCTAAACTTTTAGTAAACTGCCTTGGTTGGCTTTAGAAAAGCATTACAGAAATACAGTATATAAATAAATATGACCCAGATTCCTTGTATGCTTGTACAAAGCCCAGCTGTTGCATTGGTTGGAAAATAAGTTCCTTAGGAGGAATGTGAATCATGTCAGAGGGTCACAACCATGAGGACTAGAAGTTTAGTTTTTCTGAAACTGGGAGCTGAGATTCTCAAGGTGCTGAACAGTGTGTACCCAAACCTGAACTCTTAAGAGAAAAGGCACAAAATTGTCAAAAAGTGTCAACGTTTTTTCAGATCTCAGGAGGGCTCTTTTAAGCGCTTGATTTGCATATAGAAGATTCCAGTTTCAATCCCCAATATCTCTAGTTAAATGCACCCTGCCTTTCTACCAAAAAAAAAATGACACTCAAGGTGGCTTACAGTCATAAATGAAACTTGATTAAAACAATAATAAAAGGAATGTATTAAAGCACAATAAAACACACACACATCAATAACAAAATAAAAGCAGCAACTAACCCAACAGCCTCGTTAACATGCCAAAGGCCTGCTTAAATAATAAGATTTTGCCTGCTGGTGGAAAGTCCAGCCTCCCTCTGCAGGGAATTCCAGAGCCTGGGAGCAGCCACCAAGAAGGCCCTCTTTTGAATTTTCACAAATGGAAGCCAGTGGGGCAGTGAATCCACTCCGGATTTCAGTCAGGACTCTAAAGGAGCTATCCGAGGTTTTCTCAACGGTGTGGCTCATACCTTCACGTTCTTACAGCAGTCTTCTGCAACTTGGCACTCTCCAGTTCTTGGACTGCAATTCTCATCATTTCCAGCCAGCGTGGAGGGCACCAGGTTGACGAAGGCTGTCTTCAAAGGAGAACGCGCTGGATCCAGGCCTGGTCGGTTGGCATGGGGAAAAAATACTGACCTACTTCACAAGACTCTTGCAGCAAAAAGGATCCTGAAGCACTTTGCATGTTGTTTTAAAAGTGCTACACGTGATGACTAACTGCACATTCTAGCGAAGAGCTGGAGACCTCAGTTCCTTCTTGAGCAAGTGGGTTAATAATTAAGAATCGTTATCTAAGGACTATAAAGCAATTCCTTCGCTGAGACCAGAGCTGATGGCCTTAGAGCAATTCATTCTCTCCCCCCGCCCCCGCTCAGTCACAGTAGGGTTTTACTTACGGAACTTTGCTTTTATGTTTCTGAAGGACCCGTTACCAACCTATCATCTATTGCAGTTGCCTTCAGTTTTGGCATGGAGTGCCAAAGGCCCAGCTTCAGAATTATGTTAGCTGTAGGCCAAGAGACACTTGAGTAGGCCTCTTGGATCTACAAGGGTGGAAGGTACACAAGGCAAGAGGGGACGGCTTGACTCTTTGGGATCTTCCTTCCTGACCCTCACTTTTCTACTGTTCCTCATACATTGCTCACCTCTTACTTGAGCCTGACCAAGGGATTCTGGAGTTGTAGTCCAACACATTTGGAGAGATCTAGTAGGGAAGGCTGATCTAATCAGATTACTTGTCCATCCATCTAGAGGCATTTACCTGGTTCACACAACACAAAGGCCCACTGTGGCTTAAGTTACCCAGGAACCCAGCACAACACACAACAGCACCCATGGGTAAATTAAGCTATGGGCTGTTGTGATGTGCGAACCAGGTCAATGTCCTTGTTCCCAGAACTGCCACTCCCCACCATAGCTTCTTCAAGCCATAGTCAGCTGTGGCATGTTGGATTTTCAAATATTCACTTTAAAACAAACCTGGGCAGTGCAGGTTGTGCGAGGGTTAAATAGCCCTTGCATACCCCTATGGGTTATGGGAGGGTTGTTCAACCCTCGCACCCCCCTCCCCTGCTGTTTAAATAAGATGCTGCTGTACCTCCCAAAGATAGGATTCATAGCTTGGGAGAGCTAAGGGACAGAGCCTTGTGCCTGGATATTCAGATAATGGCTGTATCTACGAGTACATTTCACTAGTTTAACGTGCTAAATGCCCTCTTTCCTAGTTGCTGTGCATATCTTCGTAATTTCCCACATTGTTTTCGTAATGCTGGGCTTGAATAGCGTTTGGAACCGAAAATGCTACCGAAAGGTGTCTGCTCCGTCCAGACAACAGAATGAAGAAAATGCAACGCCAGCAGGTATGAAATGCACTTCAATCCTAGATTGTTATTCTTTAAGAGAAATAGAAAATTAGGTGAACAAAATTAAGAAACCTGTACATAATCAGTTCATGTGGGCATTGGAATATACATCAAACTGATTGGCTATAATTCATATAAATGTGGAAAAATTTTATCTGCCTTTTTATTTGAAGTCCTTAATTAGACTGAAGAAAACTTACGCTTGGTAAATTTCACAAATATCTGGGAGACATTAGATTAATAGGGATATATAACCATCATTATTAGGGCTGTGCACGGACCCCCCCCCCCGATCCGAATCCCGATCTGTTAGGTCCAGATCGGGCCCAATCCGATCCAACTCGGATCCAGATCCAATCCGGATCCGTGCACAGCACTCCCTCCCGCTCTCCCTGCTCTCCCCCTCTCGCTCTCCCCCTCCCTCCCCCCACTCTCTCTGCTTACCTGCTGCCTCCGCATCATCCTGCTGTCGCCCTCCTCGCTGTGTGCTGCCGCATTTCCCGCTCACGGCAGGTGATGTCATCACCCGACGTGAGTGGGAAATGCAGCGGTATACAGCAAGAAAAGAGGACAATGGGATGATGCAGAGGAGGCAGCAGGTAAGCAGGGAGAGTGGGGGGAGGGAGGGAGGGAGGGAGGGAGTGCTGTGACTAGATCGCAGATCCAATCTGGGCCCAATCTTGTTTGGATCGGGATCCGGGAGGCCCAGATCAGCCCGATTCGCTCTGGATTTGGGATCCGGATCCGTGCACAGCCCTAATCATTACATATAGCCATATGGTGCTGGAATATAGTATAGAGATCCAGAAATATCCCACATCTCAGTAAAACGTATATCTTAAAAACAGAACATCTGTTACTATGCTAATTACTTTCAAACCAGCTACATCCTTACATGAATCATAGAATCATAGAATCATAGAATAGTAGAGTTGGAAGGGGCCTATAAGGCTATTGAGTCCAACCCCCTGCTCCATGCAGGAATCCACCTTAAAGCATCCCTGACAGATGGTTGTCCAGCTGCCTCTTGAAGGCCTCTAATGTGTGAGAGCCCACAACCTCCCTAGGTAATTGGTTCTGCTGTCCGTAGCGTAAGTGGCCCATCAAGAAGTGAGGGGTCTGCCTTGCGGAAACAGCGCAGAAGCCATCCATCGTGAAATTCTGGTGAAGGGATGTCTTACATCTTGAATAAAAGTGCTTCCCATGACCTTTTTTTATCAATCGTTCTAGTTCATATATGTATTTAGCACTGAATCAGTGCCACTGATTAAAAAATACTTAATGAGCAGTTTGAAATTGGGGGGGGGGGGGCACACACTTCCCATCTGGCCTGGGCATACGACCAGCTCTGCATGGTCCTGCAGAGAGCCAGTGAGGTTAGGGAGAAGAAAGCTGACACTTTTCAGTTTTGCTCTTGGAGCTCTAAAGGTGCAGCTGAAACATAGGAAGCCATTGAGTCAGACCACTGGTCCATCTAGACCAGTATTGTCGACACGGACTGGCAGCAATGGCTCTCCAGGGTTTCTGATGGGATTTTTCCCTTCGCCCTACCTGGAGAAGCCAGGGATTGAACCTGGGACCTTCTGCATGCAAAGAGACCAGGGGAAGTTCAGCGGGCAAGCATCTGCTTTCCTTGCAGCTATTCAAAGTATACCAGCCAACACCATTCCTGCTTTGAATTCTCTTTTTCTCTGACAAAATCCCAATATCGCTTATATTGGCAGCACTCCTGCAAAACGGATTGGGATGGTTTTCCACTTTGATCGCTTCCGATGCAAAATATAGACCGTTTTAACCAAAGACGTAGAAGTGACCAAGTGAGAGAGCAACACCACTCTACATCCATAGAGGATCGTGCCCAGTGGCGTCTTTCAGTTGTTACCAGATGGGTGTTCATGTATCCTCTTTTACAGAGGACCGTCCTGTGTTTGTCTAATTCTGGCCTAAAGATAAAGAATTGTTGTCCATGAACGTTCAGCATCTGGACAGCAGACACACCGGTCATCCTGGCGATGGCCCTCTACGCTGTGATGACATGCACTGCATTTCTGTTTAAGTAGCCATTTCGATATTTGCATCTATTGGTATAAATTAGCATGAGTCATTTTTATGCAAACTGCTGTCCTCCTTTGCCTCCTTTTTTGGCGTGCGTTTGGCCTTTTTTGGCGATTCATACACGGCCACCCCAGTTCAGGCTGTGGGAAATGCTGGACCTTTTCTTCCTGTCTGGACAGCGCACAGAAAGTTGGGAGATTTTCAGATCTTGGAACTGTCTGATGGAGAAACCAGAAGCGCTTCCCTCCCCCTCCCTTTTCTGCAGAATGTAGCCACATGCATCTCCAAATTTCCTGTCTGTTTAGAGTGAAACAGGAGACATTTCAGAGCAAACACTGGAGAGTCCCAGGACAGTGAGAGCTGGAGAGAGGGGGGGGGGAATCTTGTTCCATCGCCTAACCTCCATCCTGTGCAAAACATCACCTGCTGTTAAAAGCACATGAGCAGGACAGGCTGGGATTTTGTCTGGCCAGTTGGCAACATCATTCTGGGACTTGTAAACTGCTCCTTGTTGTAGAATTTGTAGGGTGGCCACCTTTTTTTCCTGGCTAGGCTCCTCTGCCTTTAGCAGCAGCCTGGCAAGCAGGCATGTATGCATGTATGCATTTATTAATACCATTTTTAAACATCTTTCACCCTTGCAGATAGAGTGGCATAGAAAAGGCAAAACTAAAATTAATCAACTGAAATGAGATTCAGCAATAAACAATCTATACAATAACCATTTGGAGGCAGCTAAAATAGTTGAGCAGACTAATCGCACCATGAAACTCAAAATATCTCGGCAAACAAAAACGTTTTCACCAGAAAAGACTAGTGTCAGCGCGTGCTGAACTTCGACAGGGAGGGCGTTCTACGAATGAGATGCCAACACAGAAAAAGTTCTCTCTGTTGCAGATCTATGTAACATGCTTCCCTTGATGGGGGGACCTGGAGAAGAGCATCCTTTGAAGACCATAAAGCATAAGAAGGATGTTATGGGAGGATCCACTCCTTCGGGTATTTGGATCCCAGGCCTTTTAAGGCCTTAAGGTAAGCACCAGCACCTTGAATTAGGCTTTTAAGCAGCTAAGTTAGCCAATGCAACTCTTTCAAAACTGATGTAATATAATGCCACCTGGCCATACCAGTTAGAATTTTGGCAGCTGCATTCTGCCCAAATTGAAGTTTCCAAGGCATCTTCAAGGGCAGCTCCAAGAGTAATGCATTGCAGTAATCTAATTGAGAGGGATGGAACCAGAACATGGACCACCATGGCTAGACTATCCCCTTCCAGGAATGGTTGTAGCTGATGAACCAGTCAAGCTGATAAAAGGCACTCCATGCCACTAAGGCCATCTGAGCCTCAAATGGCAGTGCTGGAGCAAGGGAAAAGTCCTAGCTGTGCCCACACTCATTCAGGGATAGTGCAGCCCCATCTAGAACAGGATGTACTCCCAATTCCCAGAGAGGACAACCATCCATCTGCAGTGCCTCTGTTTAATCAGGATTCAGCTTCACGTTATCCAGACACCAGTTCAGCACCTGCGCACTCCCACCTGATGCAGAGACAGAGAGAAATGGAGTCTTACCCAGTGGTTTCATAGAGATGTTTAAAAGCACGAGGGATAAGATGGTGCCTTGTGAGACCCCACAACACAAATGCTGTGGAGCTGAGCAGCAATTCCCCAATATTACTTTCTAAAACCGACCCTGCAGGTCGGAGTGGATCCATTGTACCATGCACCTGACATCCAACTCACAGAGCTGGTCCAAGAGAGAATAGGATTCCATAGCTGATGGTATGAAAAGTCGCAGAGAGATCAAAAACGCCCCCTGTCTCTCTCCCATCCATCAGGGCAACCAAGGCTGCTGCTATGCCAAACCCAATCCTGAATCTGGGTTGAGATGGGTCTAATCCCCTTCATCCCAAAGCACCTGGGGTACATCTTGATGAGGGGTTTGCCCCGGGCTGGATCCGCTGTGGCGGCAGGTCATCTACATGGCGCAGCCGCCATCATGAAGCCATCCAGGGGCAAACCCCCGAAGCTCCGCTTTAAAATTGTTGGGCACTTACCTCGACTTTTTTATCTTGAAGAGAGGTGATGACGACATCTGCCATCTGATGCCTTGCTTCGGAGCTGTGTGGCCTCAGCAGCCAATGGTAACCCCTGATTAGTCGCCTGGCCATGACGGGGGGGAAGGAGCAGGCCAGAATGGCCACTGGCCCTCCCTTCTCCAACATTGGAAGAAGCCAAAAAAAAAGTTTTTTTTAAAAACAAAACCCTGGAATGAGAGGAGCAAAGCAAACCTTCAAAGCAAAGGTGTTTTGTTTTTTTTTAATCAAAAATAAACTGGGACCCAAGGAAGCGAGGGCGGGTGAGGCGCTCCTCCTCGTAAGCAAAGCCCCTCACTCCTTCTCATAGGGATAATGCGAAGGAGTGCAAATTTGGAGTTTTAGGGGCTCACTGCGCCAAAGCGCCGTCGTCGGACCAGTCTACACCAAGCAGGATACAACATTTTGAAAACGTTTTAAAAACTGTATATGGAGTGTGTGCTGGGCCCCAACAGTTGTCAACTACTGTTATAAACCGTTTTAAAGCAGTAGCGTAGATAGGCTCGTCAAGATGAGCCCACGGAGTTGTACTGCAGCCGGCCTCTTGAGAGAGTATCTTGCCCCCAAGGGAGATATTAGCAACTGGGCAACTGTTGTTACAAAGCTTCTATGTCCAAGGAGAGTTCTATGTCTTAAGGAGGGACGGGGAGATGGGGGAACGGGACACACACACAGCTTTTCATGAAAATTCTTGGCTTCGTTCAGTTTCTGAAGTTTCTTCTTCACCATCTGCCTCTGATCAAATATGATAGTGGGGAAAAGAGAGATCATTGGGGAAGGAGGGGGAAAAGAGAGCCGGTCAGGCCAAGGAGTCAAAAAACGGTCCGTTGTGGAAAGAGTTAACGAGACACTAACTTGTTATTGGCCAGCAAAGCAACGCCTCTTCTGGGTTCCTTGCTCATTAGTTTTCCCTCTTCCCCTTTCCCTTAAATTATTATCAAGCTAACAAGTCTGGGCTGTTCTTCAGCCAGCCCCGGGGTGTCAACTTCCAGACTGTGTGTTTTCTCTCTCTCTCTCTCTCTCTCTCTCTCTCTCTCTCTCTCTCTCTCTCTGTCGCTCTCAATTCGTGTTTAATCTTTAACACAAAAAAGCTGATTTGACTTTTCTTTTTTTAAAAAAAAAAATCAATTTAAATATGATGCAACTGCAGCACATAGATGCCTTTCACAAGAGGGTGCCGTGCAAAATGACACGGAGCCGCGGCGGCCCTCGCTCCCTGCGCCATGGCTGCTGAGGCCTTTTCTCCCTTCGCTCTCTCATGCCCCACCCAGGGGAGATTTGAGTTCTTCTGGATAGAAGGAAGTGGGGGGGGGGGGAGGGAAGAGAAATGTATTTATTGTTTTCCTCCCTCCAAACACTTCACTACTCGCTTTGCTTCAAACGTTGAGAGCCTGCAGCTGCCCTGGGATCTCGTCCTCATTCCACACACCGCACAGCCAAGCGGCAATGATTAGCGACCAGCAAATGGGTTCGAGCTGCTTTAAATTGACCCCGTTCAGACGACACGCTAAGCCACGGTGGTTAAACATTTTGAGCGAAACATTACAGCTTGGTGTGTCGTGGGAACCATTCCTAACCATGGGGGGTACTTAACCACAGTTTAAACACGCTCATTAACCATTTGCTACAAAAGGGTTAGCAGCCCAACCATGGTTTAGCATGTTGTCTGAACATTGAGTCAGGTTGTGATGGTCTCTTTAGCCGAAAGGGCTTTAGCATAGTGTTGTCTATTTCAATGGGCAGCAACACTGTGGAGATTCTTTAATCTTTGTGTCCCCCCGGATGTCTCGCATCATCCTTGCCCACCAGCCACGCTGGTTCAGGCTGATGGGACATTGGGCTCCATCGCACCAGTGATTTAGCGCACTCTCACCATGCCTGGCGTGCAGATTTGCAGCACGGTACTCACATGATGCCATGCCTGTCCTGCTGATACCCGGCCTCTTCCCAAGCCTTTCCTAGAACGCTAAAAGTCTGGATTGTTTTCCCTAAGCACATTTAACATGCCCCTCAGTGTAGTTTTAAAGGAACTGGGGGCTTGAATGGATTGCATCAGATCCTGGCAGGGAAAAGCGATTTCTCCCAGCAGCCGGCTCCAAGCCTCAATATGAAACCCAAACCTTGCGTCCCAGATTCCAAAGCGTTTTTTACAATCATACAACGCCTGAATCTCTGCAGAGACAGGATTGTACTCCCTCGATGCCCCCAAAGAGCCAGGCTAAAGGATTGTTCCATTTTTGCCCAGCAGAAAGGCAGTCTGGTTAAAGTGCTCATCTGCCATGACCTGACTGGGGGGAGAAAGAGAAGGGGAGGGGCAGAGTGGAGCGGAAGAGGAAACGAGTGAAGGAGCGAAAGAGCAGCTCTTCAGGTGAAAGGGATCATAAGCTTGATGCGCTTCTGCATCAGAGGTAAAAGTACGCAAAGGCAAACCGGGGGGGAGGAAATAGGTGTGATGGGGGTTTTAGAGTCTAACATCTATAGCACCCTCCAGATGTTCCTGGACTACAATTCCCATCATCCTAGCCAGCATGGCCAACGCATCTGGAAGATGATGCAGATTCAGTCTGGAACCTTCTACATGCATCGCACATGCTCTTCTGCTGAGCTATGGCCCATTCTCACGCCTGGCAGAAAAGGACTGCCAGCTTTTCAACTTGCCCTGCTCCTCTGCCTGTAATAACAGTAATAGGCCATTTTATCTCCAGGCTTCATTACATTTCTGTGCTTTGGGGGGGGCTCTTAAAATTGCAGGATCAGAGCCAATCTACCGAATTATCAGACTTATCCTGGCCGTGACCTAGGCTGCTCATTTTCTATGATTTTGTGCACATGGAATTCCATGTGTCATCTAAGTGGCCAGATGCAAAGACGACTTCTATACTTTTAAATGGTGGGAGAGATAGAGAGAGGAATCTATTTTTTAATTATTTATTTACAATATTTATATACCGCTCCCTATCCAAAAGTTTTGGAACAGTGAACAAATAAAATAAAAACAGAATAAAAACACCATTAAAATTAAATTTTTAAAAGAACAAGGTGCAAATAAAACCGCAGCCGGTCATTCAGGGAAAGCTTCCT
Source organism: Anniella stebbinsi (assembly GCA_029215795.1). Lineage (NCBI taxonomy): Eukaryota > Metazoa > Chordata > Lepidosauria > Squamata > Anniellidae > Anniella > Anniella stebbinsi. Next base: position 6,462,299 of record JARDYH010000004.1, on the reverse strand, counting down.
GGAACAACGATGTTTTCAGGAGGCGCCATAAACAATACAACGTTGGTGCCTGCCTCACCTCCAAAGGCAGTGAATTCCATAGGGAGGGGGCCACCACACTGAAGGTTCTTCTCCTGGTGGAGTCCACCCTATGGTGGCAGAGCACAACTTTTGCATGCAGGTTCAACCTTTGGCATCTCCAGGCTGGTGGGAAAAAAGGATCAGGAAGCAGTGATGGGAAGGCCCTTCTCTACCCAAGACCCTGGAGAGAGAGAGAGAGAGAGAGAGAGAGAGAGAGAGAGAGAGAGACCCATGCTGGGCTAGTGCTTGCCCTGTGCCAAGCCCACCCCTTCCTCTGCTGCATGATGCTGTGCCACCATCCAGCATCGTCCAGCCTTGCCTTGCCCATGTCCCTGGTTGCCCCTCCTGCTCCACAGCTCGATGCCTCTCCCTCGCACTCTCCTCCTCCTGGCTAGAGCGATGGGGTAGAGGCGCATCACCCCACTGACCTTTCACATGATGCTGCTGGAACATGTTCTTCACAGAGTCACAAGACGAGCGATGATTACAGCCCCGTTCCAGCAGCTCCCCACCACACACAGGCACAGTTGTTGTTTGGAACAACACCAATTTGTTCCAGTCCCCCATCAAGCTCTTCTCCCTCTTCACTTCCGTGCGCGCAGCAATTTGATGGGTTAGAATGAGAGCAGGAAACTGAAGTGTCGGCCTTGACACCCAGGGGCTGTCTTGACGGCGCCGCGTTGGTGCTGAGTCCCCACCCCTCAAACCCTGCAGTTTCGCTGCTCCGGGGTTGCGCTGCGTGATCCTCATGCAAAGGAGCAAGTGGCTGCCGCCCTCTCCCTCTCTGGCTTTCCCCCACTTACCCCCTTTGAAGCATTCGATTCAAAAGGCTCCTCAGCAAAAAAGAAACTCTTCTCCCCACGCCGAAGGCAGTGTAGGGCATTCTGGTGGCCATCTGGCTTGCTGGCCCACCCCCTGCCCGTGCGGACGGTGACCAATCAGGGGTCGCCATCCCCCCAGCCTTGACTCATTATTGAGGATGGAGCGAGGTTTAATGGCCGAAGGGCTGTGTTCACCTCGCTCCATCCTGGAAAGTCGGGGTAAATCCTCAACTTTTATTATTTATTTTATTTATTGCATTTTTATACCGACCTATAGCCAAAGCTCTCTTGGCGGTTCACAACAAAACCATGAAATCATCATCATCATCATCATCATCATCATCATATTTATTTGTAACCCGCCTCTCCCTCCGGATCGAGGCGGGGAACAGCAACAATATAAACATAAAAATCACAACAGCTAAAAATTTTAAAAAGCAAGAGAACAATACAACATTAAAAACATCTTAAAATTCATCTGGATAGGCCTGTCGGAAGAGGACAGTCTTCATGACTCTCTTAAATTCATGAAGACTGTCAATTTGTCTAACCTCCTCCGACAGACCATTCCATAGTCTGGGAGCGATGGAAGAAAAGGTCCTCTGGGTAACACCCGCCAGCCTAGTTCTGGCTGGCTTGAGTAAGTTCTTCCCGGAGGACCTAAGTGTGCGGGGCGGATTGTACAGGAGAAGGCGATCCCGCAGGTAACCTGGACCCAAACCATGTAGGGCTTTAAAGGTAATAACCAACACTTTATACTTCGCCCGGAAACTGATTGGCAGCCAATGAAGCGATTTTAAAACTGGTGTGATGTGATCACCCCTAGGTGTACCGATGACCAACCTAGCTGCCATATTTTGAACAAGTTGAAGTTTCTGGACTAGGCACAAAGGTAGCCCTATGTACAGCGCATTGCAGAAGTCGAGCCTCGAAGTTACCAGTGCATGCACCATCTTTAGGTCTTCCAACTCTAGGAAGGGGCGCAGCTGGCGTATCAGCCGAAGCTGATAGTAAGCACTCCTGGCCGTCGCATCAATCTGGGCTGTCATCTGGAGCGACGGATCCAGGAGTACCCCCAAGCTGCGAACACAATCTTTCAGGGGGGGGTGTAACCCCATCCAGAACTGGTTGACACACCTCCAGACCCAGGTTGGGGCCTTTGACAGCAAACACCTCCATCTTGTCTGGATTCAGCTTCAGTTTGTTTTACCTCATACAGCCCATTACCGCCTCCAAGCATTCATTCAGAGGAGACACACTATCCTTAGCTGACGATGTTGTCGAAGGCATAGAGAAATATATTTGGGTGTCATCTGCGTATTGATAGCACCCCACCCCATGCCTCCGGATGATCTCTCCCAGCGGTTTCATGTAAATGTTAAACAGCATTGGGGAAAGGATGGCACCTTGTGGTACACCACATAGCAGCTCCTTCTTTGAAGAGCAGCTATCCCCCAGCATCACCATCTGGAACCTGCCCGAGAGGTAGGACCGGAACCACTGAAGCACAGTGCCCCCAATCCCCAATTCCTCCAGGCGTTCCAGAACGATACCGTGGTCGATGGTATCGAAAGCCACTGAGAGGTCCAGGAGTACCAGCAGGGACACACTCCCCCTGTCGATACTAAGGCGTAGATCATCCACTAAGGCGACCAAAGCGATCTCAACTCCGTATCCCGCCCTGAAGCTGGTTTGAAATGGGTCTAGAAAATAAGTGTCATCCAAGACTACCTGGAGTTGAAAAGCAACTGCCCTCTCAATCACCTTGCCCAAAAATGGAAGATTTGATACAGGCCTGTAGTTATTAAGGTCCAGGGAATCCAGGGAGGGCTTTTTTAGAAGCAGCCTTACCACCGCCTCTTTTAAACATGATGGAAAGCTCCCCTCCCTGAGAGATGCATTAATGATATGCTGTAGATGTGATCTAACTGCATCTCCTCCCTGGACGACCAGCCAGGAAGGACAGGGATCGAGAGGGCAAGTCGTCTTCCTCACACATCCAAGTACCTTGTCCACGTCCTCGGTACTCACTAACTGAAACTGATCAAGTGTAATCCTACTCGCGGAGTCACTGGACACTCCACTGTCAACCTCTGCTATAACAATGGCATCTAAGTCGGCTCTTATCCGAGAGATTTTATCTGAGAAATGATCGTTAAAGGCATCACAGCGAACTGCCGAAGGCTCTAAAACCGGATTCAGGGGAGAAGGAGCCTGAGTTAGACCCCTCACCACCCTGAACAGTTCTGCTGGATGTGAATTCGCAGACGCAATGCGTGCAGAGAAGAAAGCTTTCTTCGCTGCACGTATTGCCACTCCATAGAAACGAAGATGTTCTCTATGTCGTGTCTTGTCGGATATTAGTCGAGTTTTCCGCCATCAGTGCTCCAGTCGTCGTTCTTTCCGCTTCAACTCCCTGAGATCTTCTGTTTACCAGGGCGCCCTATTAGAAGCGGGCCAGAGAGGACTTTTGGGGGCGATCATGTCGATAGCCCTAGTTAGGTCTTGATTCCATCTATTGACCAGGGCTTCTACAGGATCGTCGACGATACCAGCCATGGAACTCTCCAAGGCTTTCTGGAATCCAGAAGGATCCATCAGCCTTTGAGGGCGGACCATCTTAATAGGTCCGCCACCCCTGCAGGGACGGGTGGTAGCCGTGATACTAACTCTGACCAGAAAATGGTCTGTCCATGACAATTCGGAGGTATTCAGTACCTCCGCCCACAGATCTGTCTGTTCGGAACTGAAAAGAGCATCGAGGGTGTGACCTGCTGAATGTGTGGGTCCAGAGACCAATTGGGATAGGCCCATGTTTGTCATGGATGCCATGAACTCCCGAGCTCCACCTGACAAACCGGCCTCGAATGGGATGTTGAAATCGCCCAGGACCAAGAGCCTGGGCGAATCCAACACCAGCTCCGAGACCAGTTCCGTGAGCTCGGCCAGGGAGTCTGATAGGCAGCAGGGTGGCCTGTACAGTAACAGAATACCTAGTCTATCCCTGGTCTTCAGACTCAGGTACACACACTCGATGTGATTCAGTTGCCGGACAGGATGTGGGACTTTTCTGGAAAGCCCCACAATAGCTTCAGGGTGGCTGCTGCATCATATAATCAACGCAGCATCACCACGGAGCCACCACAGAGCTTCCAGAGCATATAGACAGCCCCCCAGGCAACTTTTTCCACCCCAACGGTCCTTCTTCTCCTATGCCACTTCCTCAGCTTGGAATATCCTCCAGTCCTGGGCTTCACCCTCACCCTCCAAATCTCTCATTGGCCACTTCCCCTTTCCTAGTGGTGACATCCTGGAAAAGGATCAGAAACTAGATCACCGTTGCCTTTATTGGCTGTGGCTTCCACCATTGCCCAGCAAGATCAGGCAGATCCCCCAGGACCCACTGAGGAATATATGAGCAGCTGTCCTGGATCAGATCAAAGGCCTATCTAGTCCAGTATTCCCACAGAGTAGGGTGACCCTATGGAAAGGAGGATTGGTGCGCCTGTATCTTTAACAGTTGCGAAGAAAAGGTAATTTCAGCAGGTGTCATTGTTATGCAAGCAGCACCTGATGAAGTTCCCTCTTTATCAGAACCGTTACAGCTGCAGGAGCTATACTAGAGTGACCAGATACAAGAGAGGTAGGGCTGCTGCAGCTTTCACGTTTGTGATGAAAAAGGAATTTCACCAGATGCTGTATCCATACCTGCTGAAATTCCCTTTTCTATACAACTTTTAAAGATACAGGAGCCCAGTCTTCCTTTCCATAGGGTCACCCTAATTTCTGAGGATGCACATGCTCCATAGGTTCGCCTCGGGATCACTCACATTTAGTGCTGCAGAACCCACCTTCTGGAACACTTTACCAATTGTCATTAGACAAGCCCCCACTAGTTCTGACATTCAGGTGTTGTCTTAAAGTGCATCTCTTTACACAGCCTAGTTCTCATTAGGGCGTCGCATTTCCTGGTCGCACCGAGTGATGTCATGAGAACTAGGCCACAAGGCCTGGTTCTCAGCAGATGCATTGAGATGGTGGCGGGGGACAGAAGCAGCGACGGAGCAGCGGCTGTGGTGACAAGGAGGCAGCAGGTAAATGGGGAGAGTAGGGAGAGGGAGGTCTTTCTGGGGAGAGCGAGAGGGAGTGCTGTGACCGGATCCAGATCGGATCTGGATCCCAGATCGGATCCGGCCTAATCCAGGCCTGACCTGATCCAATCTGGGATCCAGAGGTCTGGATCACCCCGATCCGACTCGGATTCGGGAACCGGATCCGATCACAGCCCTAATAGAAATGTCTATTAATAATCATTATTGTTATTGTTAGAACAGCTCCTGAATAACCAGGGTATTCTCTCAGTAGTGTGAGCCACCAGTCCAGCAGGGGTCACAGCATCCTCTGGTGGTAGCCAGCCTGAAGTGCTATCAAATGCTTCTCTCTCTAAAGCAGTGTTTTTTCCCAAAGTTTTGACACTTGGGGCACAGTACCACCACCCAGATTAAATTAGAGGCACTTTCGCTGTTACCTTTAAGAAGATGATAGGGATATTTCTCAGTCCCCTCAGTGCAATTGTGGGATCGCCCACTGAATGCTGCTTTCTGAAACCCTGCTTCCCCGTCGCATGGTCAATCCGGGTGAAGGAATGGGGCCGTGTTTTCTGGACAGCGATGATGCCTCTAGCATTGCCCATGAGCTATCAGAAATCCTGATGCATCGCTACTCCTCTCTGGAGAACCATTTGTCTCCCGCATTGCTGATTTGGCATCAGAGGGAGCAAGGTCTTCATTTTTTATAATTCCAAACAGCAAGCCATTAGCAGCCAAAACATCATATTTTCAATATACAAAGGGTCCAATGTAAATTTGAAATGTAAAGATTTCTTCTTCTTCTTACTAACTGCCACCCACTGAACAATTACAGAACAGTGGAAAAAACTGGACAATCTGAACCTGTCTGCATGGTTCCGAAAGATATGGTCTGTGGCAATATCAGAAAAAATAACTCATGATCTGCTTCTAATTCAAGGGAAAATGGAACCGCTCCCCTTTTACGCTTATATGGTGGAGATTTATCTGACATACGTCACAACCGGACTTACAACAACATATGCCCACTTCAGCTTTAAGCATCTGGATATTATAACAACAAATGATCACACAGCGCATTTATGAATTAGTATAATTATTTATTTAGTTGTTGTTTTTTCTCTTTCTTTCTTTCTTTCTTTCTTTTTTCCTTTCCTTTTTCTTTTTCTTTGCCCCCCCTAAAAATGTATTCATCCTTTTTCTTCCTTTTATATAACAGCTGTTTAGACATCAATTCTTAGGGGACTGATCACTTTTTGGTTATATTTTCAAAAATAAATTAATTTTTTTAAAAACGCATTTGAAAATGTGGTATTTCGGCTGCCAGTGGCTTGCTGCTGCAGCGTATATGATTGATCGGATGCGTCCGCTTTTTTGCTGTTGCACTTTTCAGGTTTATCTCTCAAATTTTTATTACGTGTGATGTTTTATTGTTGCCTTCAGTGATGTGAACTTCTGCCTTGGATATCGTATGGGCAGAAAGGCAGATGTAAATGTTTTTTGTGTTAATAATTCCTGCTGCCGGAGGCTCTCCGCAAGTGAGGGAGAAGAGCAGTCCAACGTAGCCTTTTAATTTTGCTACACAGCCCCCTCAAAGCAGGCCAGTGTAACCCATAGTTCCCAGTTTGGGAATCCTCACTCTGCATCCACAACTCATCAATGTGAACACTTACGGAAGATTCACTAGAATTTTTCTAGTGAATCTAGAAATGAAAATTTCTAGCAATGAAAATGATTGCAATTCCCATGCTTCCCGGCCAGAGTAGGCATGCTTGCTGGGAATGATGGGAGTTTTCAATCCAACACATCTGAAGAACACCAGGTTGAGGAAGGGTTATCTACTGAGGCAGCGGAGATTAAAGAATACAGAGACTTCCTGTGAAACCCTATCCTGAAGCCGTTCCATTATTGCAATCTTTTTGCTGACTCTAAAGAGCCTGGCATGCAGAAGTGGGCAGGCGAAGTTTCCTCTGGCTGGCACAGAGCTAAAGTGATGGAGAGAGCTTAGTTGGGTTTGATTTGTGGTTGTTGGGATGCTTTTAAGGGCTAAAGAGCACAGCTGGTTTGAAAACAATTGTTGGCAATTCCCAATGCTCCTCAGTAGTAGGGTTGCCAATCCTAGAGTGACCCTATGGAAAGGAGGACAGGGCTCCTGTATCTTTAACAGTTGCGTAGAAAAGGGAATTTCAACAGGTGTCATTTGTCTGCATGCAGCACCTGATGAAATCCCCTCTTCATCACAACAGGAGCCCTGCCCTCTTTTGTATCTGGTCACTCCAGGGCAGGGCTCCTGCAGCTTTCACTGTTGTGATGGAGAGGGAATTTCACCAGGTGCTGCATGCATGCAAATGGCACCTGCTGAAATTCCCTGTCCTCCTTTCATGGTCACCCTACCCATTCTCACCCACCCAAGAAGCTTCTGTGCATTGAACAGCTGCCTGATATGTAGCTAGTACAACTTCTAGGTAGGACAAGGTTCATCTGGTACAGTTCTCCATATCAGGCAGGTATTAGAAGGCAGAAGAACCCACCCTGGGCAGGGGGTATGAATGTCAACCTACCTTCCCAGGACAGAACTGCAGAAACAGAAAAGGCTTTACCTGTTGGATTTCGGCCACCATATCGCTGTTTATTGAGTCCTGACAGGAAAGAAAAAGCACACCCCAAAACTGGCCACCTTGGCAAGCCTAGCACTTGAGTAGGCAAGGCACTATTCCAGAGGAATTGCTGGAAGATATGGCAAAACAGCCTTTGGAAGAAGAGTCTCTTCCATGCCCATTCATGGCAATTATACAGCCTTTTTATTCATTCAAACCTTCCTTGTGCACTGCGTGATCCGAGCGATGCAGCTTCGCCACTGGAGTAGCCTGTTCTGCAGTAACCTTCTCCTGGCTGGCTGGATGAGACAAGGGGGGAGGGGGGGAGGCTAGCTGCCCTTTGGACCTGGACTGGCAAATGACCAGGATGACCACTTTTGTGAAAACTGAGAGGGAGAAAATGGCTCTGTTCGCTCTCTATGCTATTCCTAATTTTATAAACCTCTATTATTCCTTTCCCATTTCCCCCAGTGCTCTTTTCCCCATTTGGTGTGTCCCTTTCTGCTGCTTTCTAGCTCTACGGTTCCCTTTTTGAGATCGGATTCATCTCAACATGTTCATTCCAATGATGCATTGTTGGGTGTGATCGCTAGGGCTGTGCACAGATCCGGATCCCGAATCTGGAGCAGATTGGGCTGATCCGGGTCTCCTGGATCCGGATCTGAACCACATCGGGCCCGGATTGGGCTGGATCAGATCCGTGATCCGGATCCGGTCACAGCACTCCCTCCCGTTCTCCCCCACTCTCCCTGCTTACCTGCTGCCTCCTCCGTGTCGTCCCCCATCATCCTCTCTCCTCGCTGTGTGCCGCCGCATTTCCTACTTGTGTCAGGTGACATAATCACCCGATGCAAGCAGGAAATGCGGCGGCACACAGCGAGGAGAGAGGATGATAGCAGGACGATGCGGAGGAGGCAGCAGGTAAGCAGGGAGAGTGGGGGGAGGGAGGGGGAGAGCGGGAGGGAGTGCTGTGCTTGGATCCGGATCTGAGTTGGATCGAGTTCAATCCGGACCTGACAGATCTGGATCCGGATCGGATCGGGTGGTCCGTGCGTAGCCCTAGTTATTACCCAGCTTCTAAAGGCCATCTGCAAAGTTTTCTGAGTTTAAAATGTCACCCAGGACTTGGGCTTTTGCTCTGGCAGCTCTTGAGGTTAACAGCTTTCTTTCCGCTCCTCCCCCACTGTGACATTTGGGGTTTTGGGATGGGCCTCATCGTTCTTCTGCCTACCCCACCCCAAACCCAGTTTCCAGCACTCAATATTTTAATATTTATTGGAAAAACAAAGGTGATCACAGGAAGGTTGAAGCTTTTTTACGTTTATAAAAGACGTGATGAGGAATTCGTTTTCGCGGCTGGCTAAAAGCAGCTAGAAGATATTGGGAGGCAAAGAAAGAGAAAGATCCTACTGCTGTTCTGAGTCAGAGGGGGTCTAAATAGCCTGTGATTCCTTTGTGTACGTATTATTCCTCCCCCCTCCATTATGTAGGGCTAGGGTCCTGGGTTAATAGCGCTGCATTAGGATTTGTGGAAGTATGAGAATTAATTATGTTTTTTTGGGCTGGAGCTCAAAAAGAATTCCCTCCCCATCCCTTTCAAATCCTCCTTGGTGGTGAATTCTGATTGCAAATATTCTCGGATGCATGTGCAAATATTCCACGAATATTAAATACTGAATTATTAAATAATTTAGCATTTCATGATTTTCGGGTGGCAGTCCATACTCGTCAGTACTGAGCAGGCAGCAACCAACATGTGATGGCATCTGACCGTTAACATGCAATAGCAGTTTCTGACACGCAATACATTTTGTACTACGTTTGTCCACTCATTCACTCGTTTTACCTATCAGAAAACATCCCCTTAAGCAGGTGGAAAGAAGAACCCCAAAGAGTCAAATTTCAGAATGTGATGACAAGTTATGATTCTGAAACTGAAACGTCACATTTTCAATGGTTTCATACAGATTTTCTGCCAGAATGTTTCTGGCCAACTTCCCTTTCTTCTTCACATCTGTCCAGTGAGAATCTACAGTCTCATAAGCCGGTTCTGCGCTTCGCTCCCTGCCGGTGGCCATCCAGGATTCAGAGTTGACGGACTCATAGCAGGGTTCAATCGTGGGAGACGGGAACGATGAGGACTGGCGGCCTGCCATGCCGTCAGATTCCTGACTGACAGCTGCCACCTGGCAACTTCCCTGGCTTATCTCCACTTGGGGTGTTCCCTCTTCACCAAGCCCTTTACGATCCTTTGCTTTTTTCTTACCCTTGATCTTCTTCTGTTTCTTGTCTTTGCACACCACTGAGTACATTTCTTCTATCTATGAAAGAAATAGCCGTGAGCAGGTGTTTTGTGATCCTATGAAATTCCTCTAGACAAGGCGGCTTGCCTCCTACGATTATATACACAGGGGAGGCCAGGTAGAAGCTGTTGTTGTCCCACATAGAATTTGGGTTGTGAAACCACAATTGATTTGATTTTTCTTTTAAACCCCAGCAAGTATCTAGCTTTTAGGGTTATTGGGAAAACATTTGACTTCCTACAGGTTTCAAGAGATGAAGCTTTGTGTGCCTTGAACTGTAATTATTTGACCTACGTTGTCACTGGAATTGGTCACTGTAATTATTTTACATGCATCCATGCCCAGGTTAACCATTGGACTAAGGGGCCTGCAGCCCCCCACCCACTATGTCAGGGGGGTCCACTAGCTAGCCCAGATCCCCAGCTTTCAAATCATCATCATCATCAAGTCTCTAGCCCTTGTAGAATCCAAGATATGAGACAAAATGTTCAGGCATAATTTGGATCTTTGTGTGAGAAATAAGCCTGTTGCTATCTTTGAGTGTGTTTAGCCAATGGGTTCACAGACAGGAGTAGCAATTGTGAACAGGGTTACCCATAGAGAGACTGGGGTGGGTGTGTGGGGGGGGAATCGCATTTCCTTACCGTCGCTTTCCCTCCTGCTTCTGTCCCATAATACTTCCTCATTCTTCACACAGGGGAAGAAAGAGGAAGTCAACAATGACCATGCGGCCCATTCAGTGGCTGTTTTTATTGCCCTGTTTTTCCGGCACGCAGCAGGTAATGGCGGCACATTTCGTTTTTCAAAAAAGAAATGTCCGGTTTTAAAGGGGTTTATTCGGTGACGGAAAGAAGGCGAGAAGGAGCAGGAGACGCACGGGAGGTCAAAAGGGCCTGCGAACATCCGTAAGTGGGGAGTAATGAGCGTTTGATAAAATGCTCATCTGGTGAGGCTCAGAGATAAGTTCAGAGTGATCATTGTCTTCAGAAGGAACTTCCTCCGTTTTGTCTGCTGAAGGAACTTCCTCCTTCATTTTGACCCCAGTTTTTGCATATCCGCTCCTGGAGCAACAATGACTGTCCATAAACAACAACTATGAAATTCAGAATTTTCAGTTACATATCCACCCCAAAACAACAGCTAGCAACAATGGCAGGAGTCCATGCCCTTTCTAACTCCAGTCCTATTTCATGCATTTCTAAAAACTGACTTAAATGCTTTTTTTTTTAAAATGGCCCTGCTGCAGGCCTGTGCTTAGAACCCAGTTGAGGAGCTGTATATAACCCTTTGTTATGTAATGATTCTATGATGGTGTGAGAACCTGCATGGAGTCTGAATGGGTAATCCAAGTTCAGCATAACACGGACACTTTTACTTCGGGAGAGAGAAAGAGTTGCTTTTCAGGGGTCTGAAATGTGCCTGCTGAAACCTGCCCTGATTCCTTGAGCTCTCTGATTTTAATTTTATTTCTTAAGACTTTTTTAAAATTAAAAATAAAATGACTGAGACATTGGCATGCTGCAAAGCAGTTATTTGGATTCAAATGAGAGGTTTTGTGTGTTAATGCCCAGCCCCCATCTCTGCCTTGTTTTGCAACTGGCCATGCTACTATGAAAGCCATTTTATGGATGGGCAAGCCCTCCCATGGGGGGCATTTTGTGAAAGTGCCCATGATACACCCACGGAATTCCAAATGTCCTCGCTGGCCCAAAACGGTTGGATACCCTGACCTGGTGTCCTACAGATGTTTTGAGCCACAACTCCCATCAGCCCCAGCCAGCATAACCAATTGTCAGAGGTGATGGGAACTGTAATCCAAATAAACTGGAGGGCAGCAGCTTGTGGAAGGCTGCTCTGCCATGTCCTGGGACTGTTACAGGGGAGGTAACAACCTGAATTAAAATGAGACATTTTTGGTGAAGTGTTTCTGAAATCCGGACTCCCAATTGAATGAGAAAAATAACCCCAAGAATTCTTCTGTTGCACAGAAATGGAAGCTGTTTTATACCCACACCTTTTGAGGATTCAGCGCCGACCCTGCTCGGCACGGCTCTTGCAGCGCTGGAGCGGGGCCCGCTCCCGGCCCAGCCTGGCCCTTCTTCTTCTTCCCTTTCAGAACATGGGCGTACTGAGCCCCCGCTGCCTGGTCCTCCTTGCCCTTCATGACAACCTCCCGGGTGGTCTGACTGGACTCCTCCTCTCCTTCTTCTCTCTTCAAGGTCACGGATTCGTACAGCACCTCCTCGGCCCGTTTTGGGAAGCTCAGGTTGGAGTACATCTCCTCGGGGGACAGCAGCTCCGCCGAGGGAATCCGGGGCAGCTCTCTCGGAGGGATAATGATGAAACTGGAGCTGGACACCGTCCCGTCGTCCGTGCTCAGTGGAGGAGCCATATTCACACTGGCTGGCCTTTGATCTGGAGAGGAAAGAGGAGAAGAATTCACCTTTTTTTGTTTCCTGAGGTACCAACCAGTTATTTCTAAGAGACCAGCAGCTGCTGCAACCACAGCGGCCATGCTGGCTGAGGCATGATGGGAGTGGCGGTCAACACATTTGGAAGGTGCCAGCTTGCAGAAGTTGCCTGATACCGTCTAAGGACGAGGCTAGTAGGCTCAATACCACAGGTGCTCTGTGATGCTTTGCTCCACAAATGCTCCCCAGACCACAACCCGTCCCCAAATTACCTTATACCCCCTCTAGCTTGAATCCCAAGCTGTTGTTTTTCTAATTGATTTGCCCCTTTGGGCAATGAGCAACAGCTTACCTTTCCCCCTGGAATCTGCCCCGTTGAGCTCGTGGAGGTCAGCGACGGATCCCCCGAGCGACGAGAGCTCCATCTGTCTCAGCAGCGCATGCAAAACAAGACAGCAGGCGGTACTGGGAGGGCTACTGTGTCCCACTGGCCTGGGAGGAAACATGGCTTTGGGGCAAGGAAGGGCCTAGTAAGTGTATTGCAGGCCGGTGATTCTATGGGCTTTACCACACCAGACTTTTTATCCCGCAATTTATCGGGGCTTCCTCTCTCAGTAAATTCTATATGTTTCGTCATACAGCCACTAGATGGCACTGCCGATATATCGCATTAAAGTCCCTTATCGCTTTATTTCCGATCTTTTTGAAAGCAGGATAAAGGTGGGGAAGCGCAGGAAACATCCTGGAGGTGGATGACAGTGTGTAAAGGGCCATGAGTAGCTAATCACAAGCATGCAATAAATCACTGGTGTAGAAATGCTCTATGAGACTCAATTGCTGGAGGTGACAGAGCATATGAGCCCTTGCAAGGAATTCCTAGACAGAAGCACCAGGCTTGAAGGCAGAGGAACAGAACCCTCAGCCCACAAGGCTGATCCAGCCTGCCAGGCTTCCAATCTGGCCTGAAGACCCATGGATTCCCCCACTCCCCTGGAGGAATCACCATTGTTATCTCAAGTCTGCGATGGGGAGCACCTCACACAGGAGTCCCGATGGTTATCTCCAATCTCTGGTTGGAGATAACAGCTGGGATGCAGGCAGCGGGGGACTTGGCCAGCACAAGGAAGAGCAGCATTTCTTCCCAGGACTCGCTGAGTCCCTTCAGGCCTCTCCCACTCCACAGGGTCGATGGGCACTGGGCAAAGCCAGGGACTCAGCCAGAACTGGGAGGAGCGGTTCCTCTTCCCAGCACTATCCAAGTCCCTTTCTCAGTGCTGAGAGAGTCACAGAGCTCCACGCCTGTCTCCGCACAGAGAAAAGCTAAAATGGGCAGGGGTGGGGTGATGACGTCAGTGGGCCTGGCCACACCCACTGACATCACCTTGCCCCCACCCATATAGAATACTGCACCCTTGGCTCAAGGGACCCTTCTTGGCCCATGTTTGCACTCAGACAAGCGGCTCCAGCTGGAGGTGAGCAGTGCGCCAGCAAACACCAGCTCCCGACCCTATATTTGGCAAATAATGCGGCCACGCTACTGGGCAGGGGGTGTATTCATTTATACCATACTGTCAACGTGCCCTATAGGTGGAGATAGCCAAGAATGAATGAGGGACCTTCCGCAAAGCGGGCCAAGCCAAGACCTTCTGCTGCTTGAGGTGAAGGACAAGGTTGTACAGGCAAACACTGTCCCCGTGCTGTGCACAGAAGCAAATTGGGCTTGCGGTTGAACCTGGACGAGAGAGCATCCTCCACCTGCGCCTGAAGCAATAGGATAATTTAGGGGGCCCTGGACAGGCCGTGTGGCACACACAACGTGGTCCTCTAACCTGGCCAGGATGGGCAGAAGGTAGATCTCCAGATGTTTTGGACTTCCATTTCCCAAAAGCCCCTGCCAGCATGGGCAATGGTCAGGAATGCTGGAAGATCCTTGCTCTAACAGAGGGAACAGCTGGGGGGGGGGGCTGCTGTTGCCACTGTCCCCCAGCATCTTCTGCTTGAGGCAGCTGCTTCGCTCTGCCTAATGGTGGGGCCGGCCCTATTCTGCATGCAAAGGATGTCCTCTGCATGGAGCTGCACTGCCCCCTCCCTTTGGGTCCTCTTCACATGTGCTCCACGTACGCAGATGGGCCGGACCGAGGCTGTGCCGGCCCCATCTCCAACACATGTGTCTTGAGCAAGGCATGTGAAAAGAGGCATTTGCACACCCCTTGCCCAACGCAGGGATGCTGGGCTGGAGCCCCTCGTGCACCCATTTGGCTCCCAGCAACAGGAAAAGGCCAGAGGTCCACTCACCGCTTCGTCCGGCAACCAGCCATCTTGCGGAGGCATCCGGCTTTTGTCCTTCCTGAACGACGGAGAAGAGACGGAATGAGTCACGGGACAGTTTAATCACATCAACAGCTGCTACCAGCGGGCGGTAGGGTGGTCACTTATGCATCGCCAAAATACTATACATTTTGCTATAGTGAGAAAGACGGACCAGGCGACACGTGCAGCCACTCAGGCGGCCTACTGAGCATCGTCCAGGTGCTACGTGTGGATGATGGACAACGTCCTGCTTCTCTCCCTCCTTACGATTCTTCGATTTTAAACCAGAGTGAGGCAGGGCAAACCCATCAAATACAGGCCTCCTTTGAAGAGAGGACACTCCCCTGTAAAGTAGGGCACCTGACCACCTTAGGTGTGGGGCAGGCGTTCCACACTTTTTTCGACTTGGCAACTAGCCATGGACTGTGGTTGCCACCGCCACCCTGCCTCGCATCATAGTTCCATGGAGTGGGAGGGCCCTTGCTTGATGCAGGAAATCCAGTCCTAGGACAGCAACGACCCCCAGCTGGCTTTCTAGCCCCGGCCTCCAGAAAATGAGCCGAAAACTGACTGGGGAGAAGCTGATGCAGGAACAGCAGGGTCCTCAAAGCAAGCCACTGTTTTCTGTATCTTTTTAAACTGATCGTTTCTGCTGCTGTTTCACTTCCTTCCTGTTCTAAGTTATCATCAGTCATACGTCACGAGACGTACTACCGTTTAAGAAGTTAATATTTGTTTCTCACTCATTCCTTAATAAATAATAGTTACTGTTGAACAGTTCCATGCGTTCCAAGGCTTTAAATATAATTTATTTTATTTTATTCCATTTATATACTGCCCCATAGCCGAAGCTCTCTGGGCAGCTTAGCCGCCTTTTCTCAGAGTCTGTAGTTTCTTTAATTTAATTTTTATTTATTTAATATTATTTTTAGGCTGCCTTTAAGTGTAAAAAACTAGCGGTTGAGCCAGCGTTGCCATTGGACAAAGTCAAGTAGCCAACTCAGGCAGCGGATGTTGGGGGGGGGGCACAAAAGCAGTCCTCCCTGGCCATTCTCCCTAAATGGCCACCCCCAACATGGATAGGCTCAGGTTGCATTCATACAGCTTTGTGGGAAAATGCAGCGGAAAGGGAAAGCATGCATGAGCCCAGGGACGGCTGTCTTTGGCGCAGGACACGATGTCCCCCACCCACATTCTGTTGGGTAAAAGGAACTCAGCATGTTTCTAGGCACCAGGGGGCGACAGAGACTGGCTCAGTTCGGACGACACATTAGGCAACGGAGGAGGGGGGGAACAATTGTCAGTTGTGTTGCTTATTGTGTCATCTGGAGGGCAACACACAACACACACACAACTGACAGTACGTTAATCAGGCACTTTAAACAACGGAGCGAAACAACGGGCTTGCACGTTGTTTAGCCCGAAGCCCCATTGTTTAAAGTGTTGTCTGAATTCTGCCCCCCCTCTCTCCATGGACTATTCCGTTTCGGAATAGAGTTCTGCTGCCTAGAGCAGCCAAAAAACCCCGGCCGCTCTATGCAGCCGGCAGAACTCACGGTGCATGCTGGGATACGGCTGGAGGACACACGGAGGAGAGGCTGCAACCAAAATGGCAGCTGCAAGTTCCTTGCAGCCGGGGCGTTTGACGGTTCCGAGCAGCGCAGGCTGCAGAGTGTCGTCTGTGAAGCTCCTCCTGCCTAACGCACAGTCAGTACGTTATTTACCCCTCCGTTGCTTAATATGTCGTCCGAACTGAGCCAATGTGTTGCATCAACAGCCACGTGTCTTGTTCATCTCTACTGCTGTCAGATCAGTTCTAGCTGAAATGGCGGTGACTGAATCTTTTTTTCATCATGGGCAATGGGCAAGCACCCTCCAACACAGCAGCCTGCTCATTTAGGGGGCATCGGGTAGACTGCCTGGCCCACAACTCTTTACTCCAGCACCTTGCTGCCACCTCCTAGCATCTGCCTGAGGCAACCGCCCCCCCTCTGTCTAATAGCAGAGATGCTCTACGTAAGCCCATAGGATATAATGCACCTTAGAACAAATATTTGTTTCCAGCTGTTCCCCAGTTATTTGACTTTGGCAGAGACCACATCTCCAGGCCTATGGGAAGAAGACATAGACCGCATAGTGGTGTCAACTTTCTGCACCCTAGTGGGACCCACTGCTAATTGAATTGGAACCTAGCAGTTCCCTAAAAAAGCAGAAACGAGAGGCAATGCTCGTCTCCAGAAGGCCGTTCGGTCCCATTCAGGAAACAAACGCTTCCGCTCGTTTCCAGGGCTCCTTTTGAAAGTTCTGCTTCCTGTTCATCCACAGTGAATCCTGCGAGCGCAACAGGATCAGTGGAACGGCAGTAATGGGTACTGCCCCGTGTTTGCTCTGTCTACTGATCTGAAAGGAAGTGTACTTTTAAAGCCAATTCTGTGCATGTTCAGGGGCATTGTGCACTACTACAGCAGGGAAGAGTACTTCTTTGCTGTTCTGCCTCAGGTTGCCCTGACCCTATACACTGCAACTCATCTGAAGGAGATCTGGATTTACAGCTAAAGTGCAGGAAGAGCACTCAGGCACCTTACCTTTTGCAGAGCGTGCACAGGGCCAGGAAACAAGCGCTTACACCAAACAAAGACACCGTGATGATGAAAGGGAAGAATTCCCTGACCATCCCTTCCTCAAAGGTTGGAGCCATAAAAACACGCTTTGATGCTGCAGAGGGAGAAACACGTGGCTTGCAATAAAATATTTTAGAACACTATAAAATAACTAACGCATAAAATTAGCTAACAAAACTGTAGATCTATAAAGGCAGCATGAAAAATGATGGCCCTGTTGAGATGGCATGCTAAGCCACGGTGGTTAAGCATTTTGAGCTAAACGTTATGGCTTAGCGTGTCATGTGAACCATTCCTAACCATGGTGGCCACATAACCACGGTTCAAACACGCTCACTAACCATTTGCTGCAAAAGGGTCAGCGGCCTAACCATGGCTTAGTGTGTCGTCTCAACAGGCCCAATATCAAAATAATTAAATTATTATTATTATTATTATTATTATTATTATTATTATTATTCCAAAGCTCTCTGGGCGGTTTACATAAATTAAAAGATTTAAAATTAAAAAATCGATATACAAAATTTTAAACCATAAAACATAAAAACAACAAATATTTAAAACATTGTAAACTTTAAGCCTGGCCAGAAATTCAGTTTTAAAAATTAGCTTAAGCTGTTAACATGCCTGGGAGAAAAGAAAAAGTTTTGACCTGGCGCCAAAAAGATAACAGTGATGGTGCCAGGTGGGCCTTGTCGGGGAGATCATTCCATAATTGGGGGACCACCACTGAGAAGGCCCTCTCCCTTGTTGCCATCCTCCGAGCTTCCCTCGGAGTAGGCACCCAGAGGAGGGCCTTAGATGTCAGCCAGGCACCAGTTCAGCACATCCACATCCTGATCTCATGGAGGAGGCCTACACATGCACAGGTGTGGTCCCTTTTCACACGAAGGCCAAAAAAGGAGTGTGGCTGACCAGTGGGAACACTGACTTATTTTAAGTTTTTACACGCTGCATTTTCATCCAAGGCAATATACATATAAAAAAATCAGATCAGCATTGCGATAAAACAGTATAAAACCTAAACATCAACACACAGTAAAATTGAGAGCCATAAAAATGATTTCAACCAGGAAAAAATAAATAGAGATTTAAGTGTGAGCAAATAAAAAGGTTGGACCTGGCTGTCAAGAAAAAAAGAGGACAGGATGGGAACCACGAAAAAGAAAACCACCTCTTTTGTAAGTGATAAATGTGTTTCCTTTATAGATGGAATACAGCGGCTTCCCCCAACCTGTTGCCCTCTAGATGTGTTGGACTGGGGGATGCTGGGAATTGTAGTCCAACACATCTGGAGGGCAACAGGTTGGGGAAGGCTAGAATACAGAGCAGACCCTCTTCTGATGATCTTGACCCACCTCCATGCGGTTTGTCATCACATGGGGAAATGGAGGAACCCATCATAGAATCATAGAATAGTAGAGTTGTAAGGGGCCTATAAGGCCAACCCCCTGCTCAATGCAGGAATCCATCTTAAAGCATACCTGACAGATGGTTGTCCGACTGCCTCTTGAAGGCCTCTAGTGTGGGAGAGCCCACCACCTCCCTAGGCAATTGGTTCCATTGTTGTACTGCTCTAACCGTCAGGAAGTTTTTCCTGATGTCCAGCCACAAGCTGGCTTCCTGTCACTTGAGCCCATTATTCCATGTCCTGCACTCTGGGTTGATTGAGAAGAGATCCTGGCCCTCCTCCGTGTGACAACCTTTCAAGTATTTGAAGAGTGCTATCATGTCTCCCCTCAATCTTCTCTTGCTATGGGAAATTCAGCTAGCGCTATCTGCCTATGCTCATTGAACGACTTTTTTTGGTTAGGCGTGCCTTTCAGCCACGCGCTTTACGATCCCTATCTACGAGTCCGTGAAACACGTGCTGGCTTCAATTATTTAATCAGCAGCCCTATTCGTTGCTCTTGCTTTTGGTTTTGCAAAACCAAACATTGTGGGTTGTTTTTTTTTAAAAACCAAAATTCTTAGCCGCCTTTGGGGCTTTGTCGGGGCGTCAGAAAGCAGGAGAGAAATAGTTTGATGCATACAATAATCAAGTCAAGAATTATAGACCGAGCTGGCTCTCAACAAGGTGTATTGGTGGGAGGAAGAGACCACAGGGGAGACTTCCAAATTGAAATGTTCATTTCGGCACGCCAGAAGAAATTCACGGGCACAGCAATGAAACGCTCCTTCTTGCAGATGTGTGAAGCAGCGAGCAAATGGCATCCGTCTATGCACCAGCGTCAGGAGCTTCAGTTCAATCGGTGTGACGGGGTTTCCTGTGCCTCCGAGCCACGGGGGCTGCAAACCCAAGAAAGACGTCACTCTGCACTCAGCCTGCCAACCACCATCTTGCTGTGGTCTCCGCGACTGTTCATATTGCAAACGAGAGAATGGGTGGCTCTGTGGCATGAGGCGTTGTTAAAAGGCTAAATCACACAGAAGGTGGAGTGGCCCAACATCCATGGCTTTGCCCCTCCTAGTAGTCTCAGTCTTAGGGTGACCCTATGGAAAGGTGGACAGGGCTCCTGTATCTTTAAGTTACATAGAAAGGGGAATTTCAGCAGGTGTCATTGCTATGCATGCAGCACCTGGTGAAATTCCCTCTTCATCACAACAGATAAAACTGCAGGAGCTCTTCCCTCTTTTGTATCTGGTCACTCTGGGCTTTAACTGTTGTGAAGAGGGAATTTCACCAGGTGCTGCATGCATACAAATGGCACCTGCTGAAATTCCCCTTTCAATTCTACTTTTAAAGATGCAGGAGCCCTGCCCTCCTTTCCATATGGTCACCCTAGCAGTACCATCTAGTCCTAGCCACAACAGGTGTGCAGGACCATAAGAACAGGAGACCGAAGCTCCATCTAGCCCAGTGTTCTGCCTCTGTCTGTGACATGCATCATGCCTCTAGGAAGTGCACCAGCCAGGGCTCCTAGCTTTCCCTTACTGTTTGCCCCAGCATCTGATATTCAGAGGTAAACCGCTTCTGAACATCTATTTCCTTTATTACATTTCTATACTGCCCAATAGTCAAAGCTCTCTGGGCAGTTCACAACAACTAAAACCATAAAATACCACATAAGACACATTATAAAACCCTAAAAACTACAATATAAAATGAAATGAAAACCAGAAAAAAAAACACCTAGAAGCAATACAGAGATTTGAAATAACATAAGAGGTTTAACACAACAGAGGTTCTGTTTTGTTAAGCTAATTGAGGATCTACAGGAGCATGGTTTATGATCAGGGGTGGTGGTGATAGGCTAAGAATTAGAGCCTAAGTCGTCGTATCTGCTCCGCAGTTCATTTTCTTCCGAAGCAAAGCATGAATAAGCCCCAAATCCCCACCAAGAGCGATCTGGGCAATTAGGTTGCAGGCAGGACCTATTGTGATTCAACCACACAAGCGGAGAAAGTAATGGTTGCAGAACGCAGCACCCTGGGAAGACCTGGTCTTTTGTCAGACTGAGTTTCTAGCTGAGCTTTCCCCAGCCTTTGGATGTATCGGACTGCAGCTCCCATAATTCCAAGCCAGCAGGACCAAGACATTTTGCTGCCTGAAGCCAAGCAGCAAATGGTGACCTGCACGCCCTCCAAAATCAAGGTCCACCGTCTCCAAAACCAGCCAAGTTATTTTGGTACATGAGGCACAAAATCCCATAAGCACCTCTCCCCATCCCAGGCAGTAGATAGAAGTACGATCGTAATAACTAAGTCAATTACTAATAATGTGCTGCTCTTTGGGGATAATCAAAAGCTGTTGCCTGAGGCGACTGTCTCACTCTGCCTCATGGTAGGCCCAGCCCTGCCAACCAGCGATGACCATACTGGTTGGGCGTTATGGGGGTTGCAGTCCAGGCCAGCAGGTCTGGGGGAGAGTACCAGTTTGGGAAAGGCTGCCTGAGCCTAAGACCTCAAAGTTAGACCTAGGCGGGGCTGGCGTTGAGGGCAGGCTTAGTGGGGCATTTGCTGAGGGCCCACACATCCTCCAAGGGTTGACTGGCAAGAGACCCCTGGATTAGCTCCTCCTCACCACCATGGCAACCTGCTTGTTCGCCTGCCTCTCGCTCTGGCCCAGACAACGGTAGTGGTGGTGAGGAGGAGGAGGAGGAGGAGGAGGAGGAGGAGGAGGAGGAGATGCCACGGCCTGCTTGCTCCCTGGCTCTCTCTGCCCGCCAAGCACGCAAGCGATAGCAATGAGGAGACTGAGGAGGAAGAGCAGCTGGTGTCAATGGCGGGGGAGAAGGTAGACTCACTGAGGCTCACAATTCCTCCGTTGGCCTAGGGTGACCAACTGTCCGGATTTTCCCAGAAGGGGTAAAACAGGCACAGATGGAACCTGTGGAACAGCAATGCCAACTACAAAGAATGCACACGGTTGATCAGTCTTAATTACTGCTAAAAAAAATGTTCCAGCAGACCGGACAAACCTAGCCTGACATCTAGAAGATAGAGATGATGTCACCAGATGTGTTTGCCTAGAGGGGGCCTTCCCCATCAGTTGAGCCTTAAAAGGTCAAAGGTCGAATACTAAAAGACCCATGGGAGTTGTGCTCAGATAAGGTACATTAAGCATATTCTGGGATGAGCTATAAAAGCAGCCATCTGCCTTTCTGTTATGCTAGAAATAAGCAGCAAGTAAGTCGTGGTTTAGCTCACTGGTCTTGAAATTATATGACATTTGTAAGCAAAATGGAAAGAGATATTTCAACTGGTCAACCATTTATCATTAAAACAACCCACCCTGTGCTCCTCTAGAAGCATCCGGCATTCACACACAAAACAGAAGAGGTAAGCGTTGTCATTTATTTACCTATTTCTGTTTGCAAAGAGAAATCCAATTTTGTTGTTGTTATTGGGCTGAACAATGGGCAATTTCAGAAAAATACAGTTTTATCTCCTAAAAAATAGAACAAGTGAATGAGGGAGGTAAACTCACAACCATATCCTCCCTTGTTAACACATTGGCTGAATTCGGACAACACAATAGTCAATGGTGGGTTGAGTAGCCAACTCACAGTTGGTTATTTTGTGGGTACTCCCCACACAACATATTACTACACAACTGTGGGTGGTTGGGGCTGGTGTTGAGTGGACTAATAGTCAAGCCAGCATTTGACTGACACAGCCCCCGCCCCTCTCCCCACCCTCCCTCCTCCCTCAGTCCTCCCAGTTCTATCCCAGCAGCCTCTGCAAGTTGCACCAGTTGTAGCAGAGTGGCAGCCGCCGCTTTGGTTGCTCTTGCCGCCTGCCTCTATGGGCTTGTGTTTTAACCGACTCACCACACGCCATTAACACACTCACCCCTCCACACAACACTTTTAAAAACTGGCTTCGAGCTAAACAACTTGCAAGCCAGTTGTTTCTCTCAGTTGCTTATTTGGGCGGAATAGCATACCGTCAGTAGTTTGTGAGTGGCGTGTTACCCTCCACACAACACAATAAGCAACACAACTGATGATTGTTCCCCCCTCCCCCCCAGTTGCTTAATGTGTTGTCCGAATTCAGCCATTGAGTAGAAAATTCCTGTAGAGGCCATCCAGGGAAGCAGAGGACACCTGCCTGAGACCTGGAAGAGATAGAACTCTCCTAACGGGAAACATTTGTGGCTTCTTTTAAGTAGTTTTTGCAATCAGGGTTGAATTTGATCATGTGATCTCAACAAGGGGCAGCTTTAACGTCTGAGATCAAGGATAGGAATGCCAGCTTTTAAAGTCCATGTTCATTGCTAGAGGTGAGCTGCAGGTCCCTTTGAAATCCCCCCCCTTTAGTGAGTAATGTCTAGTCAGCGACTGTAGCTCCCTAGGCCATATCTGGGACCCTGAGAAGCACCACCTTAGCTGCCCAGTTGCCAGCTGATCTTTTTTTACGGGTCTTAAATAACATAAAATAACAAATATATACACACACTATGTAAAGTGTTGTCAACTGCTTGGAAACCACAGTACTAACAAATGTAATTTATATCTAAATGGGACATTGTGGAAGGAGTCCAACACAATTACAGAAAAGCTAACAAAAAATTAAAAAGGCAAAATTGGCAGATCTGATGTACCAGATTTGGACAGTATTTCATGCATCTGATGATGTGGGCTCCAGGCAGGGTCTACAAATGTTATTCAGCCTTTGGAGCCCGCCAAAATTTGTGCTTGCCATGCCTCTGACCACTTTGCAAAGGGAGGGCAGGGCTTTTTCTTTTTAATGTCAAACCCTGTGACATTAAAAAGAGAGGAAACGCATCGTCATAAAAGAGAACAAAAGAAGTCAGATCTGGTTCACACACAACACCAGAGCGGATTGCCTCCCATGTGGTCATGAGAACATCAGAAAAGCCTTGCTGGATCAGACCGAGGGTCCATCTAGTCCAGCACTCTGTTCACACAGTGGCCAAACAGCTGTCAACCACGGAACCCACAAGTAAGACATGGTGCAACAGCACCCTCCCACCCATGTTCCCCAGCAATTGGTGCATATAGGCTTGCTGCCTCGAATACTTGAGGCAGCACATAGCCATCAAGCCTAGTAGCCATTGATAGCCTTCTCCTCCTGGAATTTATCCAACCTCCTTTTAAAGCCATCCAAATTGGTGGCCATCACAACATCTTGTGGTAGTGAATTCCATAGTTTAACTATGCGCTGTAGGAAGAAGTCCTTTCTTTGGTCGCTACTTCTGCTTGGCATCAGTGTTCATAAACCACCCAGGAACAGCCCGTTTCTGGGTTATTCAATGTGACATCCAAACCTGGGTTGTAAAGGGATAAACAACCCAGAGTTTTAACCCAACAACAAACCATGGGTTCCTGGGTTGTTTGAGAAACCAGATACAAAGTGGAAGCAGTGAACAGGCGGGAATCAGTGAGCTCACTCGCTCCCTTGCACCCCAACAACCCATGGTTTAAGCGTGGGCTTCGTTTATAGCGAAAGATTTAATCAGCTGCCACAAGCATCTTTCTCCCAATCCACTTACATTTCTCCCATATAGCTGCAAACTGCAGAGCGTATCAAGAAGAGGGTGAGGGTTTTTAAATACGTTTCACGGTTATAAAAAAAAAGAAGAAAAAGTTCTCCGCCACCTCAGCTCAGAAAATTAATTTAAGTATGTGCATCCCACACAATGGCTGAATTCGGACAATACGATAGTCAATGGTAGGCTTTGAAATGAGATGGCTGCACAAACTCCAAATGAATGGACAACCTCAATCCTTTACGGCACGGCACAAAGCTGCCCTGTGCCAGCCACCTTAGCCTATTTGTCCATCATCTGTCCCAGTACTGCCTACATTGAGCATAAGACGAGTCATGCAGGATCAGACCAAGGGTCCATCTTGTCCAGCAGTCTGTTCACACAGTGGACAACCAACTGTTGATCCGGAACTCACAAGCAGGACTTGATTTTCACAGCTTCCTCCCACCCATGTTCCCCAGCAAATGGTAAACATGGATATACTGGCTATGTTTGGCCTGTTGGCCGTAAATAAAGAACGAACGATATACTCGCTGAATTCGGACAACACGATAGTCAATGGTGGGGTAATAATCAACTTTACAGTCGTTCATCTAGGGGGTACTCCCCACACAATATGGTAATAATCAACCGTGGTGTGGATTAGGATCAGCACTGAGTTGACTATGGCAGCATTTGGACGACACGATAGTCTATACAACTGACAATTGTTTCCCCCTCCACCCCAGTTGCTTATTGTGTTGTCCGAATTCAGCCAATCTCTCCTAAATTCCTCTGAAGTGCTGCCCCTCTGAAGAGAGCCTCTTGGCTTTGGGAATTCTCTCCCACCACCTCCGTTTCCAATCCTTGGTCTTCTCCCGTGTCCTGGTCTTCCTTTCTCTTCTTTATCCCACCCAGAGCACGTCTTGAGGGATTCGCAAGGGAAGAAGATGGCGGGTAAGAGCATTTAGGAACTGTGCTTGACTTTATAAAATCAGACAAGAGGATTTGTTCTCCTTCTTCTCCTCCTCCAGGACTTTTGAGAAAAGTGGATTCACTTGGTTGCAGAGAAGGCATCAGGGGCGGTTTTGTTTGTCAGTGGCTGTTATCAAGCCATAGGAAGAGCTGTAGCTCAGTAGTTGAGACCGGCTGGGCATGCAGGTCTCATGTTCAACCTCCGGCATCTCCAGGTAGGCATAGGAAACGCTCTTACCTGAAGCCCTGGATTGCTGCTGCTGCCGGTCAGGGTTGACGGTGCTGAGCTAGATGGATCAAGGGTCTGACTCAGTATAAGGCAGCTTCCTGTATTCTTATGAACAGAAAGCTTTAATAAAAAATAGGGAGTTAAATTTGGAGTGGGTGTGCGAGATAAATAGTGCTCACACAATCCTAGGTATATCTATTCTTAAGTCCAATTATGTTCCACGGGGCTTACTCCCAGGAAAGTGTCATAGGAGTCCAACACAGATTGCTTTTGCGGGGAAGTTTGCAGCCTGGTCGATACATGTAAGGTAAGACTTGAGTTGCAAGCATAATGCTGCAAGATTAATGAACTGCCCACCCCTTTCCAATCCACTGAACTAATTACCCTTTCTACGCGTGTTTTGTCATTTGCGTGTGGATGTTTTTCTTTCTGCTAACTTCAATGGTGAGGGAATGGCACGTAGTACATACTCAGACTTTCCCCATAATTCAGCCCTACTTTTGAAAACAGACTACTTGGCTGGACGCTGGTGAAGTCTGGGCACAAATGAAGTTATGGGGAGGAAGAGACAATGAGAGCCTTGCGCATAACGAGGAGGTGGAGGAGAGTTGCGCAAAACATCTGTTTTTATGAAGTTGCTCAAAGATGGATGAATGAGGAGGGAGTTTGTTGTGGGGGGATAGAATGGGGAGAAGGGGTGACCCTATGGAAAGGAGGTCAGGGCTCCTGTATCTTTAACAGTTGTAGAGAAAAGGGAATTTCAGCAGGTGTCATTTGTATGCATGCAGCACCTGATGAAATTCCCTCTTCATCACAACAGTTAAAGCTGCAGGAGCTATACTAGAGTGGCCAGATACAAAAGAGGGCAGGGCTCCTGCAGGTTTAACTGTTGTGATGAGGAGGGAATTTCCCCAGGTGCTGCATCTGTACAAATGACAGCTGCTGAAATTCTCTTTTCTATAAAACTGTTAAAGATACAGGAGCCCTGCCTTCCTTTCCATACAGTCACCCTAGAGAAGGAGGCTGTACGTCTTCAGCGGTTAATGAAAAGCATTTTGCGTATGTTCAGAGACACTCTTTATTTCACCACTCACAGTAATGAAATGTAAATCAATCCTAGTAAGAATAAATTTACACACGCACGCACGCGCACATATATATGACAGGGATGCATATTGAATTCAGACAAAGTCTGAAGTCCAAGCAGAATTCATCATGAAATAACATATTTTTGTTTAGTTTCTCTAAATGCTGCAGGAGGATGTAGGGAAGCGTGGGTGAATGAGCTTCGGCTATTGGGTGGAATAGAAATGAAAATAAATAAATAAATTATGACTGACAGCTCCCCCTTCTAATCTTAGGGTACATTTTACCAATCACTGTGCTTTTTGGGAGGGCAAAGATGGGACCATGAGGTGGCCGTTCTTCCAATGTTACCACACTTCACTATGAAAAAAACTTAAGCATCGTAATTTCCCTGGCCCCTGCTCCTATCCTTCTGAAATTTTGCAGGTTTCTCTACTGGGGATACCTCTATGTCCAGCAGCATTTTCACGCCAAATTACCCCCAAACCACGGGGAGGGAGTTTTCAATTACCTAGCAACGCCCCTGGTTTAAACAATCCATAGATGCTCATTACGTGCAAAACAGGCCTCAGTGTGGCATCAGAGACATCGCCTTCATCAGTCTAGAGGAAGCATTCACCAGTGGTGAGTCGGATGGTGCATTTGTAGACCCTTGGTTAGGGTGACCAGATAAAATCCAGGTCAGGGCTCGTGTAACTTTAACAGTTGTAGAGAAAAGGGAATTTCAGCCATTGTCATTTGTATGCAATTAGTTCCTGGTGAAATTCCCTCTTCATCACAACAGTTAAAGTTGCAGGGGCCCTGCCTTCTTTTGTATATGGTCACTCTAGTATAGTGCCTGCACTTTTAACTGTTGTGATGAAGAGGGAATTTCATCAGGAACTAATTGCATACAAATGACAATGGCTGAAATTCCCTTTTCTCTATAACTGTTAAAGTTACATGAGCCCTGACCTGGATTTTATCTGGTCACCCTACCCTTGGTTCTAGGCCCCTGCAAGAAATCTATAGATCTGTTCATCTTTAAGGTGCCACAACACTTTTAGGTTCTGTTCTTGTTGCACCAAACTTACTTTCCTCCCCTTCTGCAAGATGTTTACCGAGAGGCTCACGGGGCTCGAAGGAGCTTACACCCACGCACCTGCCCAAGTGCCTTTTCGCACACATATCTGCCCCCCAGCACTGACCTCATCCCTCCAGGCCCTTCTAGCTGTAGGCCTTGTTGATGTGAGGCTGCTGAGCAAGCTATTTCCTAGAGCCTGACCTCTGGAAACCACTTTGATGTCATTCTAGCAAAGGCATTTCCCCCGCCAAAGCGGTTTTTAAAACATCAGATGAATCTGTTTTTATACTATCCCTTAACGCTCTTTTATTCTTCTGCAGTTTAAGCTTTTGTAATTGTAGGTTTATGATGTTGTCGAATTATTTTAGTTTTTATTTAATTATAACCCATCCCAATAAGATAAATGAACAGAACACTGCTATAGTTAATAACTCTCTTCACCCTTAGGAATCTGCTCCTTTCACTGCCAAGCTCCTTCTCTGCCTGCATTTAAGGAGCTTTTTGAGCATTAAAAGATGTTGCATTCTCTGAACCCCACCAGTCCCATCTGATGGAAATCTAGCATCCAGAGGCCAGATGTTCCCCACTCATTGTAAGGACCATCTTAGATTTACACATAGATGCTATTACTGGAACAATGTAGCCCTGATGTTTATGAGGCTTGCTATTGTATTTGCATTTACAACCTCATAGCGTCATTTGTACAGCTGCCACACTTATCAGTCCAACGAATCACTAACGGTAGATGAAATCCACCATCTTCATCATAAATCAGTTGGTTTTACAGCAAGCAAATTCTGTAGATGTTAGAATTAGATAGAAGTCCAATACATAGTTACTTGGGAATAATCTCTCAGACAAGTAGGGCTTGAGTAAACATTGAGTAGACATGTAAGCCGCACATGTTACTTATCATATCCTTGTGAGTTGCACATACATTTCATTACCTTTACTGTAAAGGTATATTTTTTTCTTGTAATGATTTTAGTCAAAGGCAAATACATGCACATTCAGATGAACAATAACCAATCTTTTTTTAAAAAATCTTGAGATCCAACTGGTCTACTGGTGATTTATTTTTATGCTTATTAAACAGTTTCCCCCTGGTTAAGGTGGTGTATTCTACACCTTATTACAGTCCAAGTGAATATACTCCCATAACCGTGTAGTTTACAAAACCAAGTTGTCAGTATCTATACTGTGGAACAAGATGTATTGATGGCCACCAATATGGATGATTTAGGGCCTGTTCAGACAACACACTAAGCCATGGTTAGGCCGTTAACTCTTTTGCAACAAATGGTTAGTGAGCGTGTTTAAACCTTGGTTGTTTGAACAGGGTCTTAAAAGGGAAATTTGGCAAATTCATGGCAGCTAAGACTACCAATGGCAACTACTAGTCAGGATGACTATATATCACCTGCAGTATCAGTATTTCACAGTGGGAACAGAATGCTGGACTAGATAGGCCTTTGGTCTGATCCAGCAGAGCTCTTATGATCTTAAGTCAGAAAACCCACACCAAATACACTGACTGGCTATATGTCATCCAACAATTTGTTTCACCTATAGCCGCGTTTCAGGGCTGTCCTGTAAGTGCAGTATGAAGTTAGCTTCAAAACGAATGCTACATAGTCCGATGGGATTTACTCCTACATAAGAATGCCTAAAATTATAGCCATACTTTAGAGCTGTCCTGACTGATGGTGTAGAAGGTTACTCGTGAAGCTTACTTACTTCAGTGGTTCTGGTTCAGGAGCTTGGAAAAGAGGATGAAGAGAAATACATCCCTGTGATACGTCCCAGTGAATGGATGGGGTTGGTCATTCAGCTGGACTTTGTTTGCCTCAGGAGAAAAGGACAGGTTGCGTCTGCCTTCTTCAGTGGATGTAGGCAGCGGCCACCAACTCTTCTTGCTAAAGCGCTTTTCTTAGAGGATGTGGATGCCTTCAAAAACCAAGAACTGGTTTCCTGTTCACAACACCCAATTGCAGGTTGCTTTTCTAAATCAAAAGCGGAGAAAGCAAAGAGGTCTTGCCAGGTGGACGGGAGCAGATGTATACTTCACTTCCCTCTTGTGGAACTTTTCAGCAGGATTTCATTCGTTTGTGCCGTGATCCCATCCTTCTGCTGCCTTCCAGATGCGTTGGGACTGCAATTCCCATAATTCTCAGCCAGCAATGGGCACCTGGTTGGGGGAAGGCTGTATTATCACCTGGAGGGCAGGTATGGTTATAAGGCACACTACCTGAATGGAACCTACTAGGTGCTTATGGGCTTCTCAGAGGCAGCTGGCCATTGCTGCAGGCACAACATGGGACTACATGGAGGTTTGGTCTGATCCAGCACTGAAATATAGCCAGAGCCCATAGCTCACTCCATGCAACTAGTTGGTGAGAAGGATACAATTCTGATTGCAATGGGACAGTGCTATTGCACTTGTGTCCTACTTGTTGGTTTCCCGCAGGCAGCTGGTTGGCTACAGTGTGATCAGAAAGGTAAACTAGAAGACCCCTTGGTCTGATCCAGCAGGGCTCTTCTGATGTTCTTATGGAAAACCGTTGAGTTCTAATACCAAAAAAGCACCACATTTTTAAAAATTGCATATATTTTCATAGCTAAATTGAGGCGGAACATTTTATTTGGGGTGCAAAATGTGAGACTTCGTTCCAGAATTTGATTTTTTTTCTTTTTGGAGGAATAGTTGGTATATGGGACAGAGCATCCTTAGGACATAAAATCATAGACTAGTAGAGTTGGAAGGGGCCTATAAGGCCATCAAGTCCAACCCCCTGCTCAGTGCAGGAATCTACCTGAAAGCATCCCTGATAGATGGTTGTCCAGCTGCCTTTTGAAGGCCTCTAGTGTGGGAGAGCCCATGACCTGCCTTGGTAATTGGTTCCATTGTCATACTGCTCTAACAGTCAGGAAGTTTTTCCTGATGTCCAGCCAAAATCGGGCTTCCTGTACCTTGAGCCCATTATTCTGTGTCCTGCATTCTGGGTTGATCGGGAAGAGATCCTGGCCCTCCTCCATGTGACAAGGTTTCAAGTATTTGAAGAGTGCTATCATATCTACCCTCAATCTTCTCTTCTCACGGCTAAACATGCCCAGTTCTTTCAGTCTCTCCTTATAGGGCTTTGTTTCCAGACATCCTTGTTTCCCTCCTCTGAACACGCCCCAGCTTGTCTGCATCCTTCTTGAAGTGTGGTGCCCAGAACTGCACGCAACACTCAAGATGGGGCCTAACCAGTGTTGAATAGAGGGGAACCAGTATCTCGCACGATTTGGAAGCTATACTTCTATAATGCAGCCCAAAATAGCATTAGCTTTTTTTGCAGCCACATCACGCTGTTGGCTCATATTCAGCTTGTGATCTACAACAACCCCAAGACCCTTCTCACTTGTCGTATTGCTGAGCCAAGTATCCCCCATCTTGTAACTGTGCATTTGGTTTCTTTTTCCTAGGTGTAGAACTTGGCATTTATCCCTATTAAATTTCATCCTGTTGTTTTCAGCCCAGCGCTCCAGTCTATCAGGATCCTTCAATTGCTATATTCCAGCCATGGGAGTCATCCCACCAAGTTTCAGTTACACCTATCAAATCGTATTTGCCTTCATGTATTAAGAGTTCAAGTTCATTATGTTTGTTTTCCATACTCTGGGCATTGGTATATAGACATCGAAGCCCATGTGCTTTGTAGTCTGGCTTCTTTCCTACATTGTTGTGAACACTGTTTGGAGGCACTATTGGAGCTGATCTCTGTTATGGTGCATAAGTCTTCATCCGTTATTGCCTCAAGGTTTACGTCTCCCGCCCCCGTAGGATTCAGTTTAAAGCCCTCCTGGTGAAGTTCTTCATGCTGTGGCCAAACGCATTCTTCCCAGCCCTTGTAACGTGCAACATCAACAGTGCAAACTTATGTGTGTCTAGAGATGTAAAATTTACTTAGAAATAAACCGCTATGCTCAAGAATTTGGCACCTCTTACATAGCTTCTGGGCTAGGCGGGTAAGTTCTACAATTATTTGTGGTGCCTACTGCAGTCACGAAGATATCCATGTTACCCTGCCCTCACGGGCAGGAGGACAGCTTAGTTTGGGTTTTTTTCCCAGGTGAAGTGAAAAGAGATTAACATTACAGACCTTGTTTTAACAGAAGGCTGAATGAATCGTATTCACAAACATGGAATCTGGCACATAGCAAATTTAATGTGTGACGTTCACTTCTTTTTAATGTCAGTCTCTATGAGGTTCCCCTGAGTATGACGCTATTGTAGCTCCTTGAAAGATGAAAAACTGAGGCAGAGGCAGAAGTCACTTTTAACAAAATGGAACTAGTGTGTGTGTGTGGGGGGGGGAATAGGAATTTAAATTCAGCTTCTGCTTCCCAGAGCTATATAGAGACAGATTCAAATACTGAATTTAGAAAGAAGGGACAGGATTAAAGGGTTTAGGATGCAATCCTGTGCATGTTTAGACGACTCCCCGAATCTCCGAGGCAGACATGCTGGCTGGGGGATGCTGGGAGTTATAGGACTTGTTTCTGTCTAAACATGCATAGGATTCCGCCCTTAAAGGCACAACTGAGTCTTCCTTGCTGGAGAATTCCATTTTGCAAACGCAACAGCGCAAGCACACACTCAAAGTTGGCTTTTTCACAGATTCTAGCTACAATAAAGCTTCGAAAAGATGGAAAGAAAAAGACGCAAGACAGCAAAACTGTTGTTCTTTCATTTCAAACTTAAAATTACAGAGTCGGAAAGGAAATGTGCACAGGAAGTTACACAGATGTCTATGCCTGCCCCCAAATGCAGGGCCCACTGACATTCTCCCCGCAGGTACCAACAGCCGCTCTGCAGGCCTCACACTCTTCTCGAGATCAAACAGCTTTACCCTCCTTTTCCGATACCATCGCTACTTGGGGCTGCAAGTACGAGCAACTGCTATAGTGGCTTTTCTCAGATCCAGCTTCAATTCTGTCTGAAGAAGCTGTAAGCATCAGAGGGGAAAATCACACGAACGCTTGAAAACTCAACACCTGCTAGTCCTTGTCCTGCGGAGAGCCATCATCTGCAAGCCCCCCTCCTCCCCGGATCTCAGGGTAGTTTCAGGAACACAGTAATGCAACACAGTAATGCAACTACACATGGCCAACATCCCGCTCCACTTAAGGAGCCCACCTGGTCAGTGATTATGCGATTCCACCTTCAGGCCTCTAGAATTTGATGGAAGAGCCACTTACAGGCTCAGTTACATGTAGGCCAAAAACGGTCAGAGAACCTCGATGTAGCCAGCAAGAACACAGGGAACCCTTCTTATACTTTTGAGCTGCTTGTTTGTTTTGGTCAGATGTTGAGCTCCCATGCCCAGAGCTGTACATGGTGGAGCACAGAGGGGTAGGGGGCTTTGCGCTGATTCTACCAGGCCGAGTGCAACATAAGGGGCAAATCTTGTGCGCAAGGATGTAGCCGTTCTTGCTGCCAGGTCAAGAAGACTGGAGGGACTAGAGAACCAAATGCTGCTGCTACCATTCTGTCTTCCCTTATTTTCCGTTACAGTGTTTCTACCTGTTGCTAGGCAAGGGCAGGAGAGGGGCAGGAGTGTGCTAGCGACCCCCATACCCAATAAAGGCCTCTTTGCAGCCCTACCTGGGGCTGGCCAAGCTCCTTCCCTGGTGGTTCCACATAAAGGCGCAAATGCATAAAGAGGAAAGGCAAACCGCTAAACTGTCCACCTCCCCAGGCTTGCTGTTTCGTACCCAGCAGCCCAGTTGTGCCGCTGGGGAGAAAGAGGCCCCCGGGGACAGCAGAATCGGTTCCGACCCAGCAGCGACTGTGCAATCCGGCCAGGACCAGAGCCAAGGCAACCGACGGGTCTGACGGAGAGAGAGGGAGGCTAGAACTCCGTCATTTTCTTGTGTGTGTCCGCTTTCTTCTGCTCTCGCTGGAGGCTGGCCTCCTGAGCCCGCAGCTCGGCCAGCTTCTCGTGGGCCCCCGCCAGCTTCTCTTCCAGCTGTGCCGTTGCAACAGTGTGCCTGAAAGCCAAATCCAGAGAGAGTGAGGAGGGTGCCTCGCGAAGAGGAGAGGCTCACGGGCAAACCGAGCAGGCTCACGCTCCCTCCTTCTTCCCCGTATCAAGCCACTCAAAATTCCCGCATCAATCCAGTCAAACACCTTCACCGAGATACGCCAAACTTTGTGCCCAAACAAACAACAAAAAGGAGACGAGAGGGACGGACACGAAATGAATTCCATAGAAAATTTAAATCTATGCAGATTCCCAGCTCTTCCGCAAGCTGTGAAATAGAAGTTTAAACCCAGCATCTGTTGGGGAGAAAATTCCAGATACAAAGTGGATTAAAAGAAAGTTATTAATCTAGGTCCGAAGGACAAGCCAGCTGCAAGCAATATGCTGAGGGAGTAGCCTGGAGGCCAGACCGATTATTGCTTGAGCACCAGCATAAGATAAGGTAGATTGTGCAGGGTGTGGCTGGTATGTAAAAGTATAAAAGTAAGTCTAATTAGAAAGACTGTGTGGGAGATTTCGGAGAGACGTTTGGAGATGGTCGGACTAGATGATTTTGTACAGGAGGAGGATTGTGTAAATAACTGATTGGAAAACCGTTGTACTGTAAATAGATTGGATCACTAGTAAAAACAACTCTGTATATACACAAGAAGTTGGCGTGTGAGTATTCCTTGAACGAAAGACTCTTATTGAACTCAGCTCTAACACAAACGTTAGCTGCGTTTGGCCCTTTTGCTTCCAATTCCTCAACAGCATCTTCTATTGCTCTATCCTGAGCCTCTCGGTTTAAGGAAAGGAAAGGAAAGGAAAGTGTTTGTTTGTGGGTTTTGCAAGGAACAGAGGAGAGGCAGAAGGAACAGACTGGAGACTGGGAAGAGGAGGCAGGAACACATCGATTCTGCCTTCAATGTTGCAAATAGGCTCAGATGACCGTGAGGCCTGGGATCTTGCTTTTCTGGAAAGCCCAGAAGGCCAAGCCTCTCCTAGAACCACCTGGGCACCTGCTTTATACAGCTGCTTTAGACTCTTGGATCATCCTCAGCGCTGATGTCTCCTCTTGACGAGCAGCAACAATTCAAGCCTCAAGCGGGGGGGGGGGGGGGCGGGCGCTTTCCTATCCCCTGCTACTCGGTCCCTCTAACTCAGGGCTGCTGAACTCCAGGCCCCGGGGACAAATCCAGGCCTGCAGAGTTCCAGATGGCCACTGAAGACTGATCTCTTCCGGCAGCCCTACCTAGTTGAACTTGAAGATGTTTTTAATAATGAATTAGTTTTATTTTTAATGTTTTATCTATTTTATGGTCTTTGCGTTTATGTTTATTGTTGTTCCCCACCTCGATCTAGAGGGAGAGGTGGGTAATAAATAAATAAATTTATTATTATTATTTTTATTATTACCACCTTCCCCATGTCACCAGGTGGTTCTCTTGCTTTCCCCAACCGACTGTTTCGTGGTTCCCCGGTTTTTGCCTGTCCCCCCCACCACCCATTCTAAAAGGCTGAACGGCCTCTCCTAAGGGTTAGCCACTATAAGAAATTGAAGCCAAAATATGTCGGTCTTTGGTCTCGCCCCAGGATGCGGCCCTCCGAGATCTTCTCCATGACTGAAGAGGTCCTGTGCCTGGAGACATCGGGGATAGAACCTAGGACTCCCTGCACACACAAAAAAAATACATGCGCTACCTCCCCTTCACAAATCCCCCTCACTGGGAGAGTGGGGCAAGTGCCCTGCACTGGCTCAGGTTTGCCCTTCATCCCTTTCCTGGCCTTCCGTCAAAGCCAGCAGCCAAGACTCACGGCTCTCTTTTTGGCGCCAGGTGAAGACTTTTCTTTTCTCCCAGCCATTTTAACAGCTTATGTTGAGTTCTTAACTGCGTTTTTGGCCTGGCTGAGAGTTTAAAATGGTTTTAAATTTGAGCTGTTTTTTTACGTTTTAAAATTTTGTATACTGATTTTTGATATTCAGTCTTTTAATCTTTGTAAACCACACAGAGAGCTTCAGCTATGGAGTGGTATATCAATGTAATTAATGAATTAAAATAATAATAATAATAATAATAATAATAATAATAATAATAAGCCTTCCCTCCGGGAGGCAGACCCCTGTCCAACTGCATAGGAAGGACAACACAGACAATCGCCTGGCTCCTGCATCCCTCCCCACTGCACAAGTAGGCTGCCTTGCTTGCTGTGCCGCTTCTACTGTGGCCGGTGTGGGGTCCTGCCCACCATGATTGCAACTGCTGCTCATGTACCGTGCCCCCCAGGGTGATATCGCTCTCGGCAGGAGGGGACGCATCGGCTGGCTGCAGCATTCAAAAACCTAGTGGGGAGCTTCATTCCCCAGGTTGGTCCCAAGCAGGTGGGTGCAGCACAAGTCTCTTGCAGGCACCAGAGGACTCAGGGGAGAGGAAGGGAAGTTATGGCGGCCGCCACAAGCGATGGCCTAACTGCTCCACCAAGCCAACATTTGTGGTACCCTGCCGGGGACCTATATTCTAGACCACATGGAATTCTGCCCTTGCAGAACCAAAGCAGGCAGGCATGCTTGGTCCTCAGATCACCCCTGGTCTCAAGCGAGAAGTCCACCTTACCGCCCGACGTTGCGTGCCAAGGCCTCCTGGATCCCTCTGATGTCCTTCTGAGTTTGCTCGATTCTTTCCATTGTCTGGAAGAGGCGCACATTCAGGGCCTTCTTGGTGCTTTTGCTGGCATGATAGATCTCCTTGCTGTTCCTCTCCAACGGCGCCAGCCCTCCCTCCTGCCCGCTGGAGTCCTGGCCCTGAAGTTTCTCGTTCAGGAAGTCAAACACATTCCGGGGCTTCGGGCTCTGCTTGGGGAGCCGGGCGGCCCTGCTCCCTTTGGCCCGCCGTCTCCTGGGCTTGGCCGGGTCAAGCTTGCCTTCCCTCTTCTTCTGGAGGATCTCGGCACACTGGTCCAAGGATTTGCCTTTTGGCAGCACGACAGCCAAGACCGGCTCCACGCGGCCCTCTGAATTCTTTCCCAAACCTGAAGCAGGGGGAAGCAGCTCGGTTGGGCCATGGCAGCGTTGAAGAAGCCCGCTCCTGAAGGAACTGCTCCCACTTGGGCCTTGCGGAAGGTCCGCAAAAACTGGCCAGCCATGTCCCCACCCATCGTGCAGAGGGGCGGCAGCAGGGCCTTTTTTGATGCTGCGCTCTGTTTATGACCAAGGGCGTCTAGGGGTGGGAATCTCCTGCCCTTCCCTCCTCCCCACCTCTGAGCTGGAAAGGAGGGCGAGGACTCACCCCCCTTCCGTCGAGCCTCAGAGGTGCTCAGAAAGTGGTGGTGGTGGTGGTGGGGGGGTTTGCCACTTTCTGAGTGGAAAAAGCCAGGTGTTTCCAAATATGGAGGAAGTCAGGGGCTCTTCCCAACGCTGCCCTCACCAGGTTGTAAGATGCACTCCCCAGTGGCCGGGACACATAGACCCATATGATGTCTCCCCAGTCTAGTATAAATTAAACGATGTTTGGGCGAAAGAGAGGATGGTGGGCACAGGGAAGGGGATGCTGGGAAGGAGCTTATGCCTTTACAAGCGACTACTTCTAGTCCGCATGTTTATTTCCAGAGCCCAGATTCCGCCTCTTATTCCAATGACACACATCGTTTCAGGCCATGGCACAACCACCCCTTTTCAAAGTATAGACTCCCCCACCCCCACGATAGCCATCTGCTGTGCATCAACATAACTCACCTTTCCCGACCTCGTACCCCATCTGAGCAAGGAGTTTCGAGCCAATGCCGCGAGTATGCGCCTCCCAGCTGCCGAAGGAGGAATTGCAAGCTGAGGGCCCCTCCCCGTTCTCTGGGGCGCCAGAGTCAACGACTGCAAAAACACAAAGGAGATTTTAGAGGAAAGTGGCAAAGCTGGAGAAATCAAACCTTCTGTGAAGCCTAACGAAGGTTGGAAGCAGAAGATAGCTGGGAAACTTTAGCCTCTTGCCCAGCATTTTGACCGAGGGTCTTTGTTCAGTGTTTCTTAAGTACCTATCATTCCACTTCAGTGCTTGGCTTTGGTTTTAAAATAATGCCTGGCGACCAACAGTTGACTCAGCTCTGCAGAATGCTCTGATCTGAGGGGAGAGAAATAAGGCCTGGCCCATCACCTGGCCTCGTCTCCTACACTGGATCCATCCGCAACCTTCCCCTTCCATTTCAAGGAATCACACAGTTGGAAGGGACCTTGGAGACCCTTCCAGGGGTCCAGGAGTGGGAAGAAGGTAGATAGGCATCTACTGGCAGATTTTGGGGCAATTCTCAGTAAATCAACAAGGATTTCTAACTACTAAATATCAGTAACAACTAAAAAGCCCCCCCCCCCCCAATTAGCTTGCTGAAACAAATGCTTGCGAGAAAACCAAGAGTGGTTTTGGGGGTAAAAGCATGTGTGAGCTTGGTTCTGATATTGATCACATGTACTGAGCATGTAGTCAGAGACTCTGTCCCTTAATGCTTAGTTTATGTCCTCTCACACCACTATTTTGCACCTGGTTGTGGTTGGCGGATCTCAGGTTTCTAGTACAACACAATATAGATCCTGCAAGCCTACAGCATCCCTGACCGGTGACTATCCTGCCTCCGCTTCAATACTTCCAGCAAAAAGCCCAAGACTGCCCAAGGCAGTCGGTTTCAGCATTCAACAGCTCTGACATAAAAATCCAGAGTTCCAATTCAGATAAGCGAAACTTTAAAATAACAACCACAGAATAGACCTCACACATTTGCACAGAACAGCATAACTTGTCTACTCAGAAGTAGATCCCTTTAGCACCACAGCCTAAAATGTGGCAATTCTGACTTGTACATTTCAGACTGACAGACCCTGCAACGCTGAATCCAAACCATTCCGTTTTCTTTCCTGAGACAGCAATATTTAGCTTATAAACCTGGAGATCTTTTAATAAGAATTCCTTTCCTTTACAAACTGAATTTCTGAGAGCATATAAAAGTGGTCTTTGAAGGACAGATGTTTTAAACTTTCTTTAAGTCTATAGTGTTGATAGAGCTCTTCTGCTGTTTTCCAAGGAGTTTAGCGCTCCTTTGACATTTAGTCTCACGTGTCAAAACAAGAGTCACAACTCCGAAGAAACCAAATTTCATGGACTTTGTTTGCTCTCAGATCTGTTTCCTTTTTCTGTGGATGAAACTGGACTCTACTTTGGGGGGGGGGGGGCATTGCGCCTGTCTAGTTAAATGAGCTATTGAACAGGTGAAAACATCACATACACATTTCCAGCCCTCCAACATTTCCATGAGTAGCAGAGCCAAGAAAATGTGAGGCGGGCCTTTCCCCCAAAGCCGGAAAGACACAGTTCTGTTAAGCGAAAGCAGCAGTTCGAAGGAAAAGGGGAAATCCCTGAGAAACACTGGAGGATCTGAACTCGTCGCATCTTTTACCTTTAGCATATGCAGCAGCATCCACCTCATCACCTTCTGACTCTGATGAGGAGCTCTCCTCGCCACGCAGCGGAGGCATTACAGCGTCTCCCTCCACAACAGCCTCCTTCAGTAGCAGCGAATCAAATTTCACCGTGTAGTAACCGCTGTCGATGTCTGAGCAAGGAAAAGTGAAGCGTTTCAACTATATATCAGTGCACCCAGTATAGCACCTCTATGCCATTCGGTGCTTTAATTTTCCATGGAAAATATTCCATTCCATGAGTTCGTTAGTAACAATAAATGGATGCCAATTGGAAATACAGTATTTTCTATGGAAAATTTCCCAGTGTTTTAACTTACGGATTTTCCCCCCATTTCATAAGTTTATTAGTAACAATAAATGGTTGCCAATTGCAAATACTATATTAGACAAGCTTGGCCATTTCAAAGTTGTGATTGATATATTTCAGGTGATTATCCTCAGCAAGTATGTGAGTGAATATATATAAGTTGTTGAAATATGTATCAGTGTGAAATGGGACTAATAAATAGTGACAGCGAAATTGAAGGTGCCCCAACTGCAGTGGAAGAGAGTTGAACTCTGCTGAAATAGATGAGTAGTGAGCATACCATGCACATTTCTTTGGGGTGCTAAAATTAATTAGTGCAGGTTTCCCCAGACTGGTGCCCTCCAGATGTGTTGATCTACAACTCCCAGCATCCCCAGCCAGCCATGCTGACTGAAGGATCCTGGGAGTTGTAATCCAAAATATCTGGAGGGCAAAAAATCATATGGGGTACTTTTTTTGTTGTTGTTTATTTTACTTGTATTTAGTAAACATGCTAAATTAAATCACTTTTTTGTGATTTTCAAAGGCAAACTGAAACTGTTCTGATGCAAATGACTGTAATTTGCATTGGAAGATTTTCCAGTTCAAAATTTCCCAGAAAAAACACATCGTTGATGTCATTATGAAAACATTTTCATAAAGTTTAAATATGAGGTGCACATTCCTGATAACTCCTTGACAAGAAGTAGATCCAATAAACCATTTCAGTGAAACATCTCAGGCTACAGCCCACTAACCTGGGATTAAACCCCATCTAACTCAGTGGGACTTACTTCTGAGATTACACTACACATTGATTTATAAATACCCAATATAGAAAAGAATCTGCACAGGATTGTGATCATAATTCTCTAATTCCAGAAGGGTTGTTTTTATGCCCATCATTCTTAAAAGCATGATATTTAAAGAATCCTTTTAATTGTTCAAGACATTTTTTTTAATGCACATTTGTTGAGGAAAGCCACAGCATAGTGGTGGAACAGATGCTTTGCACGTAAAAGATCCCAAATCCCAAACCCAGGATTACCAGTTAAAAAGGACTACTGGTAGCAGAATGGGAAAAACAACACACAAACCTTGCCTCAGATCCTGGAAAGCTGTTGCCAGTCAGAGTAATCAAAAGTGGATTCATGAACCAGTGAGCTACGGTAACTCAGAATAAGGCAGCTTCACAAGGAAATATGGCTTAACCAAAACCAAAAATAACAATTTGTGGGCAGGTAATTTTTGGATTCCTTTGCAAGGGTAAATCATGCAAAACCATGTCTCAGAGCTTGTGTATGTTTCAGGACCCCAGTGCGGGTCGGTAGCTTCAGGTCCAGTTCAACTCTATATATGTTGGGATTTCTCCCATTACCCCAGCCAGCGTGGACAATGGTCTGAAGTCAACTTTTATCCCCACAGCAAAGTAAAATACACGAAACAAACCTCACCTGTGATTTTAGCAGCATACCAGATCCCATCCTGATGTCTTGCCAGACAGGCTGAGCCCACAGCCAGGCTGCTGAGGTCAGGCTCTTCGAAGGGACGCAGCTCCTCCACAGATACAACTTGCCCGTGAGAAAATCTGCCAAGAGGAACAACATAGGGACAACCAATCAGAAGCGCCTGGTCTGAAATGCCCATTGCTAGGGAATGACGGGGAGGGGGCTATTGCTCTCATGCTCTACTTCCCATTTTTCCTTGCAAGGATTACTCAAGGACTGGATATTCTAGGGATGCAGAAATGCCTTCTTTTGGGTTATTATTATTCCTCGTCCTGGATTTCTTTCCCCCATTGCTTTGGAAGAGCCAGACGCGGCCAGTCTAATACTTATCAAATGAACAAGAGCTCAATTCAGGCAGTAGGTCTACTTTAGGGGCATGGAACCTTGTTTGATCTGAGGGCTGGATTGCCGCCTGGACCAATCCAGTGGGCCAGATTATGTCAAGGGGAGCTCTGCCCCTTTCCTGGCATCCACTCCCACCCCACCCATTTTTCCTTTCTCTGTGCAGAGAAAATGGACAGGGACATCAGGTGAGGAGCACGGCTGTATTGGGAACCTCAGTGGGACTAATTCAGCCTGCAGGTCCCTCGGTATTGGTCTGGTCCTATTCAAAGATTGTGTAGAGGGGGATGCATGTGCCACCCCAGCCTACAAAGTCCACTCTCTGGGTGCGCTCTCAACCTTCTTGCATTTGGTACACAATAGTACAGGATTCTCGATTGTGGGAAGATCCTACATATGTTCACCTTATCTTCAGACCCTTCAGTTTTTCATGGTCAAAGCAGTGGGATGGCACATGTGTCCCACACCACATGTTCGTTGAACATATATAGACGTAACACCTGAACAGGGTTAGAAACAGCTTCAGTTCCCATGCTTACTTCGTTCTACAGTGCAACCGACTCCTCCAGCCAAACTTGTAGCCCAGGCACACTTTTCATTACTTTTAAAATTAATGATTCTTATTTTTCTTTAAAAGCAATGTTTAGATCCTTTGATGGAATACTGCATCGTTCCACAGGTTGCAATATTTCAAATTAGCAGGGGCAATAAAAACTGGTATAATTCCATCTCATCTACTCATCATACACTCGAGCCATATCCACACTACAGACAAAAAGTGTTTGCAAACCAGTTTAGGTGTTACAGAACTGCAATTCTGTGCACATGCGCAAACTTCTCTGCAAGCAATCCCAAGCCCTCAGAGCTCCTTCAAGGGAGCCATAGAAGTGCAGAGATACCCTAACTGAAAAGAAGGTAGGGAAAATGCAAGTTCCTTTTGAGGGGGGGGGGAATTAGGATGAGTGTTCCCGCCCTTATGCAGGCTTCCCAGACATTTTGGCAACCCCATCCCAACTGCTTACCAACGCAAGCTCAACTAAGCACAATTACCGGCAATTCTCTTTAAATCGACATTTGTCGTCCAAGAAGAAGGGACACGGCTTCAAAGACTTATGAGTGGGGTAGAGGTACAGCACTCTGACTCCTCGGCTTCCATCTTCCAAACACTCACTCCCCACAATCATGGCATTATGGTACTCAAGAGTACCCCAAGAACTGTAGTATGGGGCTTTGACTTTCATCCCACTGGATTCCTCCTCCTCCTCCTCCTCTTCCTCTAGTCCTCCTTCTTCATCAGCCTCTCCGCCTCCCTCCTCATTACAAGTGCTCGAGGGTTCATCCTCACCCCCAATTTCAGCAATGGCTTCCTTAAAAGCTGCATATTCGTCATCAGTGCTCAGTTTGCCAGACCCATGAGCATCTTGTGGTAGATCAGTGGATGGAGACGTAGGCAGCGTCCCTGGGGCCAAAGTTGAACAGAGCTTGCTCTTTCTCACAGACACGAGGCTGGATTCTGTCAGTTCAATCAGCTGCTTTAAATCCGCCTGCAGTTGGATCAGATCAGACTGTTGCGATGGGTCCAGCCCAGCCCCCAAAGCCAACTCCACTTGCTGCAGTTGGGTAGTGTAGGTTTGAATTGCAGTTTCCAAACTCTGCTCATCCATTGCTGCAGAATCAAGTGCTGTGCCACCACACTTTTTCAGAATTCAGTCCATTTCGAGCTTAACAGGTAGCAAGGAAATAGGACGACTGATGCTCGTCAGAAACCAAATGACCATCTTCTCAACTGTCCACAATTTCTTCTCTTTTAGTAACCAGGCACACCTCACTGTAGCAAAGATGAATTAAGTTACCAAAAAAGCACCGGGGTAAGGACATAAGACCACACCACCTAAAACTCAATACAAGCTAGCAAAGTTGTTCAGTAAAGCACTAAAGCAGAACAGCCGTGATTCTATCCACGAAACGTCGGCCTTCCTGTCCGAGCACTAGTGAATTGCTGTGCTCCCAGGGATGGAGGTGATCACAATGCGGCCTATTCTACTCCAGGTGATGACATTTTTGTATTAACCTACAAAGCCTATACAAATGAGGCGCAAACAGGGTTGATTACTTCTTCTTTTTTATCAGTCTTGCTCTTGTGCCACTAAGTAGCCTAACATGTGGATGTTTGCCAGATGAAACTCCTCTTGAAAAGGTGATGGATGGGGTTGTTGGACCAGAGCAAAGCAAGTACAGGAAAGCAACACTAGCTACAGAATGGCTAGGTAGAGAAAGTGTTGCCTTGTCTTTTCTGATAGGGCTCCTTTGCCTGCTGAGAACCTCTGGGGTTTCACAGACCTTTCTACATAGGTCTCTTCACTAAAACAAATGTGAGAAAAGTACTCTTTCCACCAGCACGTTTATCTTACCGTTTGGGGCATGCAGTCTCCCCATCCAGCCCCCTGTGATGGGGAAACACTGATGCGCTGCATTCCTTTAGCTGTTATTAACCACCTCAACAGCAGATGCGCTTAAGGCAGAGGATACAAATTTAAGAACAAATACAAATTTCAGCATTCTGATGTCTCAGGGACAAATACTGGTGAGTGGTGCTCTATTAAGAGTTATGTAGCATAGAAAGATGCTGGTTCAAATCTCACCTCTGTTATGCTCTTTGGGAATTAGACATCCCTCAGTGCCAGCTTAACTCCCCTTCTGCAATACAAGGAAGAATCATATTGCTGGCCTTAGGTTCATAAGGTCTCTTTTAGGGCTTGACCTAAAATATGAAGGTTATAGCTGCCTTCTAAGGGCTTCCAGAGGAAGGACTAAAATCCCAGGCTAACAGGTTCCAAGGAGACAGATACAGAAGATTTAGAGGAGGAAACTACAATCTTCTTGAATGGTTTACATCAGGTTGCTTGGGGGCTCATTAGAAAAAATAGTTTCAGTTCTTTAGCCGTAGCAAAAACATTTTTAACAACATAAATAAATATGTTTTGTTTTAATATTTCTATAAAACGTTTTGAAAAGTTACTTATACCTGAGAAGCAGATTATAAATTTCCAAAACGAAACAAATGTATTCATTCATCCAAAGATCTATACCCACCATTCTAATTAGTTTGCATTGCTGTGTGTGGCTTATAATAGCCTCCCCAAGTCTGGTGCCCCCTAAAAGTGTGATGGCTGGAGATGATGGAAATTGTAGTTCAACACATCTGGAAGGCTGGCTTATAACAATCAAAATATGACAGTTCAATCCAATGCATGTTTACTAAGAAATAAGTACCACTGAATTCAGTGGGGTGCTGTTGTTTTTTGCTTCAGTGAGGAATAGGGAACACGTTTCTCTCGAGATGTTGTTTTGACTACAACACCCATCATCCCTCTCTATTGGCTATGATGCCCAGGACTGATGGGAGTTGCAGTCCAATAAATATCTGGTGACACATATTCCCCATCCCTGGCTAAGGTTGAGAATTTTTTGCTGAGGAAGCTCCACTGCTGAGCCTCCAGACAGCCTCTTCCTTAACCCCCGCAACGGTCGTTTTCCACCCTAGCCTCCCTCAACCGGGTGCCCTCCAGATGTGTTGGGACTACAACTCCCAGCATGGCTGG
Source organism: Anniella stebbinsi (assembly GCA_029215795.1). Classification (NCBI taxonomy): domain Eukaryota; kingdom Metazoa; phylum Chordata; class Lepidosauria; order Squamata; family Anniellidae; genus Anniella; species Anniella stebbinsi. Next base: position 6,417,594 of record JARDYH010000004.1, on the reverse strand, counting down.
CTGGGGAATCTGGAAGGCATCAGGCTGGGGAAGGCGGTACCCCTCCCCCCCCCCCAAAAGCAGGTCCTTTCTCCTCAGGAGACCTGGCAAACCCAAGTGACCTACCTTGCAGGGCTGTCGTAAGGATGGCTGAGATAACGTGCGCGAAGTGCTCTACACACTCTCAAGGGCCATATAAATAACAGAGAAACAATACAGGGGGGGATTCACTCGCACTACCCCCCCACCTATCTGACCCCGCAGAGCTCCCGCTTTCCCCCCCCCCCCTCCCCTCAGCGCCGTGCAGCCGCCATGTTCCTTTTTCCCGGCTCCACCTCGCCGCAACCTCAGGCCGAGCTCAGCCCAGCAACCATAGAGAGAGAGGGAAAACAGGTCTAGGCCAGAGACCCGGAAGCCGCCATCTTGAGCCCACAGCCTTGCCTTGCCCCCTCTCTCTCTCTCTCTCTATGGTTTACCTCGTTCACAGGGATGCGCCCGGCTCGCGGGTGGGACGTGGGCGCGCGTTGCATCCTGGGGGTTGTAGTCCCCGCCTCGAAAGACGCGGCGTGGCAAAGGGAAGGAGGACTGCATTTCCCGGGCTGCCCCGCGGTGGCGTCTGAGGAAGAGAGGGATGAGGGCGCTGAGCAGGAGCCGTTGAGCTCTGTTTGGCTGAGGAGTGTCAGGTAAGTCTCACGGCTGTCTGCGTTGGGGGGGCCTCAGGGCCTCACCTGGGCAGGTAACACCGCGGCCTTCCCTGCTCTCCTTGAGCAGAGCCCAGGGTTGTTGTTGTTTTTGGGGAGGGGGTCTCTCTCTCGTTCTTCCTGTGCCCAGCCCCTCACCCAAAACAGGGCCCTCCTTGGGGATTTCTCTCTCCACCTGAGGCAGCGGATGGAAAGAGGGGCTGGGGGTTCAGCCGCAGGGAGTTCAGCCACAGGGAGATCGTGTTGGGTTTACTCAGATGCACTCTTCACATGCCCAGGGCCTTTTCTTTGACATTGCTCAAGCGGTGAGATAAGCAGAAATGTTCTGTACATGCTCAGGGGTCCTCTGCTATCGCTTGGCTTGCTTAGACGCTGCCACCGTTATACAAGGTCCAAAACAACAACAACAACAAAAACACAAGAGAGCAAATCCCTGCCTCGAAGAGCTTACAGTCCAAAATGTTGACTAGAGGAAGGGGAGGGAGACGGAGGCAGGGTTGAAACCTGCTTGCAGCATTGGAGAATGGTCTTGGCCTTGAACCGCCTCAAGTGAAGCCCTGGTCTAGCGCATGGGATTCCCTTGTTTCCTCTCGACCCAGGTGGGAGCAACTCAATCCAGTTAACAACTCCCCTCCAAGAGTAACAACATGATGGCTGGGTTTGGACGATAGGATAAGCAACTAGGCTTGCCAATTAGGCAATTAATCAATTAGCAATGATTAATTAGGCAACCGTCCTTTGCATTGCTTATTGTGTTGTCAGGGAGGGCACACAACGGTCAGTTGTCTATTTTAACAAAATAAGCAATGGAGAAAAACAATGGGCTGCTCCGGTGATTATCCGGAAATCCGTTGCTTAACATGTCGTATGGCGGGCTCCGTTGTCAAATTTAACACTTTGAGTGCGCTATTTCGAGAGCGCATAGAGTTCTCTAGCAGGAGCGGCTGAAAGTGTCCCGGCTTTTCCTCTACAGCTGGCAGAACTTGCAATGGCTGATGGGATAGCCCTGGGAGGAGGGAGGGAAGAGCACCGGTTGGCTGGAAGAACAATGGGAGTTTCAGCCGCGCGATGGGTGCAGGGCAACATGTCGTGTGGGGAGTACCGGCAAAATAACACATGGTGAGTTGCCTATTCCCCCATCCGTTGCCTAAAGTGTCGTCCGAACCCTCCCGATGTTTAAATAATTCTGCCTTGTAAATAAGCTCACAAAACTTACTAGCCTGCTAAGAAGCTGGAATTTCTGATGGCTTAGGGCTACCAGTCGAGTTGTTAAATACATGTCATTCTTTAAAGGCATCCAAAACTTGCTCTACCAATTGGTTGGGCCAACATTGTCCCATGTTAGAAGGAGTATGGAGAGTGAGAATCTGGCCTTCCCCACACCTTGCCCTTGTGTGTAGTTCCTATAGATTCCCTTCCTCTGTTGGCATGCTTGACTGAGGATCAGACATTGTAGGCATGTCCTGAATCCAAAGCAATGCTTACATAACTTGTTGTACTAATAAAGCATAGTTGATTGGACCCCATTCCCGCTACCACATTCTCACTGCTGACACTGAGTGCCTCTTTGGCCATACAGTATTATTTCGGTTGCTCTGCATAGGATTCCAGCTTTAGCCACAAGGTGACACGGGTGGACGGGGAAAGTCTATGCAAGGGCATTTTGTTTGGACGTTTCTTACAGATCAAGTATGTGATGAGTTGAGAGGAGCAGAGCAGCGGCAACATTTTTGGCCACTCTTGCCAAGCAGCTCTGTAGGCAATCTCTGTAACCCACACTGGCACGGCAGACAATGTGCTAACCCACCATAGATAAAATAACCCTTACTGAAGACCATGGGTTCTCAGGATTGCTTATTTGGGGGAAATAACCCACTGTGGTGTGGGGGGGACACATCTCACAGACAACATGCTAACACATCATGGGTTGTTCTGGAAAATAGATTAGCATGTGTGAACCCAGTCAGTAACTGGGGCGAAATGAATTTCCCCAGCAACAATATATTGTTCCCTGTCATACTGTAAAGTTGTTTTGTTTTTGAATGGACAATTCAAACCCATTAGCTTTACAAAAGACCTCCTCCTGTTGGAGCTGAAATCAGCTAGAATTGGTTTGTTGATAAGGATCAACACAGTTGCCTGATATTTTGGAATCTCCTTGGCGTCATGGCTATGGGAACTGCGTTAGTGCCCAGCTTCAGAACTGCAGTGGGCCTTTTTGGTATATAGCTAGAATTTGATTAGAAGTAGTCTGGAAGGATCTGGGCCTAATCAGCCTGTGGAATGTTAGAATCTGTGTCAGCTGGAGGAATGGGGGAGTCACCATCCAGTTACTGGTTGGCCTTGGCAAGGAGGAAGGCTTGAAGCTCTCCATGAAAACCTGACAGAGTTGGGGTGGGGTTGCTGAAGGGTCACCCAACTTGAAACATCAACCCTGGAGGGCTGAACAGTGATGCCTGGTTTGGGCAGGGGCCTTGCTGAAAGACCAAAAGTCCTTGTCTCCCAAGTGGTCTGGAGGAGGTGTCTTACAATCAAGCATTCCCCTTTTAAGCCGATGCAAAGGCGAGGAACCTTTGCAAGGAACATTCTCATGGTCTTTGCCTGAAACCCTGTTTGGATATGTCATCATCTGAGCTTCTGGAGGCACTCTGCACACAGACTCTTTTTCTGATTGGAACTTTGGATTGCTAAGGACTTGCCCAAAATAGCATGATGCTTCTCATAGACTTTGAGCTCTCATTTGCCGAGGATTTTTTGTCTTCCTTGTCCTCAGCCCAGAGTGCCGGCAAACTTGAGTCTGAACCTGACGCTTGGGCTTTTCTCTGCCTGGATTAATGTAGTGTGGAGTTCCCAAGGTGAAAGCTGTGGTCGTTGAACTCTCTGCTTGTGTGGGTTTACTCTTGAATTTTATTACCCTCGATGGTTGTAGCCCAAAATTTTCAATGGAATATTCAAAGTTGGACAAACTTTGTGTGTGTGGTTCTGTTTAGGCTTTGTCTAGAATCTGAAATGCTGATTCATGGCTGTTTTCTGCAGTATTAATGTTTAGGTTTTCATTTCTCAGACAAACCCTGGGACATTTGAAGAGACAACTTTGAATTATCTTCTGTTTACATGAGAATTACTGTGCTGGATCAGAACAAAGGTCCATTGCTAGTCCACCGTGGCCGGACACATGCTTCCAGGCGACCCCCTAGCAACTCATATTCAGAGACTTTCGGTCTCTGAACATTTAACTCTCATGGTGATAAACCTTGTATTTTCCATGAATTTGCCTAATTCTCTTTTGAAGCCGTCTCAGCTGCCACTGCATCTTGTGCTGCTGAATTTACATGGGCCTCAAAATGCTTTGGACATCCCCACTCACTGCTGCTACTTTCACCAGCCAAGTCCCATCAGAACAAACTGCCGTATGAGGAAGAGAAGCAGGACCATCTCCTCTGAGGGTATCATCTGGGCCTTTTCCTGCCACAGCATGAGTGATGAGAAGCTGGCAGACCCCAGGAAGGCCGAGGTCTTGCCTTGTCAGGCCAGCACTTCCAACTATTACATAAAGCAGGTCCATCAATTCTACTTTATGTCTCCATGGAAAGTCTTACTTTCCATGGAGGGACTGTTGAGATGCTGGCAGCTTTCTGCTAGGCCTGAGAAAGCCAAGGTCCCACCACATCATGTCAACCTCTAGCTGGATTGATATCGCTCCTGAGAAGGTGTTTCAGTTGTTGGGAACTAACCAAATCTTTAACAAAGAACTAGTGGCTGTTTTTGCTTCTTTTCCTCTTCCCTCCCAAGATGTTTTCTTTTTGTATTGTGCCTCTTAGATTGCAGGCCCAACAGCAGGAACTGTCTTATTATTGATATTTGTCAGCTTCTGTAGGAAACCTGTTTGGCTGAAAAGGAGGGTAAAAATGGTTTAAGTAAATTTGCTAGTGGGTATTATTATTATTTACATTATTATTTACATTTCTACACCACCCCATAGCCAAAGCTCTCTGGGTGGTTTACAAAAGATTAAAATATTAAAAATGATATACAAATATAAAACTATAAAAACAGACAGTATGCATCTAAAAACAGCCATTGAGCTGTTAGCCAAACCTAAAACATGTCTGGGATTGGTTAAACAGCCTTTCCTACTGGGCACTCTCCAGATCTGTTGGATTACACTTCCTATAATTCCCATCCAGCAAGGCCAGCTGGGGAAGATTGTATTAGTACAACCCTCTATAGTTCGTTCTATAAATTCCTCAGCTGATAACAAAATGACCATCAACAGGTATTATTATTTACTACATTTCTATGTCCCAATGTTCTTTAGGGCCCAGAATTCATACTGTCTGAGAGCTTGCCCACATCTTTTAAAATAGCCCCCACCCCCAATTCTCTGCCTAGATATATGTACTTAAAATATCCATACAAAACAAATTTAGGCATATCTGTACTCGGATGCTGAATATAGTTGCATAGAAGAGAGAGACCGCAAACCTTTCTGCCAGCAAAGTAGGTTGATGTTATCTCCTTCAAATGAGCTATTTTTATTTTTTTTATTATTTTTGTTTAAGTTATAAACCGCATTTCCATCTCAAAGAGGATTTACAGGACAGTCTACATAAAAACGGAACATTCAATAGAGTAAAACGACCTAAAAATAGGTTTCAAATGGGGAAACCGCACCACCTGCAATTGATTTGTTTTCATTGTTTTTATTCTGTAGCTGACATTGTGGTTTTTAAACATCCTCTGTAAACTGAGAGTAGTGGTATTTACTTATTTGGTTATAAGTAACTATAGTTAGGTGTTAAAATGGCAGGGTAGTTGTAACCATGAAGTATTTGAAATGTACTTGCTCACATTTAACCCTTGCTACTCGTGTGTGTGTGTGTATGTTTGTCTTTTATTTTCATTACTGGCTTATTTTATTTTTATTTTAAAATGTATATCCTCTCTTTCCATGCCACAGGAATTCATAGTTTTAGATTGTAAGCTCCTATGCTTCTGTTGATGATGTGTTCATCTTTAAACATTATTATTATTATTATTATTGCTGCTTTATGGAATCATGAGAGTTATTATTATTCCTTATTTGTATACCACCCCTCAGTTGTATTCCCGGGGTGGTTTACAAACAGTGTAAAACAATTGAAATGTAAATCAATGATGCGGGTTTTCTGATGTGGGTTTTCTGAAACTTTTCTAATGTAAATTTTTAAATTTGTATCAGAAACAGTCCCAGGTGAAATTGCACAGGGTCATTTGGATGGGAAAAGTTTCAATGCATTGGAAAATGTTTCTGGTGCCCTAGAACAGGGGTGAGCAGTTTCCATCATCCATCCCACATTACTGATGTAATTTGTAAAAGCACCACAAAAGGTCAGCAGTGTTTAAAATATGTCTTAAAAGTTCAGGACAAAATAGTAGAGACCAGGCAAACCTCTCTGGGAAGTATTTTGCATAACTTGGGTGCCACTACCGAGAAGAACATCTCTCTGGGGCGTATGTGCAGAAGACTCTCCACAGAAGATTTTAATGAATGAATAGATAAATAAGAAAGTAGGAAGTGCCATGCTGGATCGGACCAAGGGTCCATCTAGTCCACCATTCTGTTTGCACAGCGGCCAACAAGCTGTTGACCAGGGACCCACAAGAAGGATATGGTGCAACAGCACCCTCCCACCCATGTTCCCCAGCAGCCGGTTACTGGAGGTAGCACATAGCCATCATGACTAGTAGTTATTGATAGCCTTCTCCAGGAATTTATCCAACCCCCTTTTAAAGCCATCCAAATTGGTGGCCATCGATACATCTTCTGGTAATGAATTCTGTAGTTTAACTATGCGCCATGTGAAGAAGTGCTTCCTTTTATTTGTCCTGACTCTCCCACCAATCAGCTTCATGGGATGACCCCGTTGGGTTCTAGTATTTTGAGAGAGGGAGAAAAATGTCTCCCTATCCACCTTCTGCGCACCATGCATAATGTTGTCCACTTCTATCATGTCTCCCCTTGGCCTCCTTTTTTCCAAGCTAAACGATCCCAGCTATTGTAACCTTCCTTCGTAGGGAAGATGCTCCAATCCCTTGATCATTTTAGTTGATCTGTGGTCTTTAATGTACCCTCGTTCTAAGATCTGAAGTTCTACAAACTTCAAGGTCAGTACGTTGAGCTGGAAAAGGCCTGGATAGACCATCATCCTAGCTCTGCACCCAGGGAACTTTGCCTGCTTTGTACCCTCTTTCACTGGGGAGAGGACATGGGGCAGATGAAGCTTTGCTGGCCAGGTGCCTTCTTCCTTCACTTGTGCTTCACCTCCTCCTTGCAGGGAAGGTGGGGAGAGGTTTCTCATGCCATCTGTGATCTGCTTGGAGGGCAGGTGACTTGAAGGGGAATAACAGATTAGAAATAACAAGGGGATTCTCCCGAGGATTCAGCAACTGTGCACTCATCCGATGCTTATAGGAACTTCTGCAAGTGCTAGACAAGTGCAGAGCCAGTTTTGCTCCTGCTTTTTGTTCCCCACTTCTTGGGAATGAGAAGCAAGAGCAAAGTGCATTTGTCTGGTGCTTGCAAGCGTTTCTGCAAGTACTGGAAGGGTGTGCAGTTGCTGCTGCACAAGGCGAATCCCCTATTATGTCCAGTCTGTGATTCCCCTTCATGCCGCTCACTCTCCCAGTAGAGATGACAAGGGAATTCCTCTCTCTGCCTTCAGGCCAGAGGTTGCCCACCCATGATTTAAGCTAATGTGGAGATTACCAGAGCTTGGATAATTGAGGCCAGGCTATCTCTGTCCAGGCAGGATTGCAGCTGGTGTATCGCCTAAGCTGGTAAAAGTTTCTCTATTCGATAGGAGCAGCCTGCATTTCCAGTAACAAAGATGAACTATGGAACACCCAATCTGCAAAATTTCCTTCAGGTTGGCACAACCTCATCTAGCACAGGATGAACACCAGTCCCTTGAGCAGGTGAATCACTACCTACAGTACTTCCCACTTATCTGGAATGAGCTTCAGTTTATTGAGTCTCATCCAATCCATTACTGGATCCAGACACCGACTAACATCTTCACTGCTTCATCTGAGTTTGATGAAAAGGAGAAATAGAGTTGGCTGTCATCTGCATAGTGATGATGAGTGGGACTGATAAGAATTTTTTTAATCCATAGTTTAAATATTTAGGAAGTGTTTAGCAACTATAGCTGAGCTGACTAATACACTTCAAACAAAGCATACCTCAGGCTTTGGTTTTGTACAAACCAGAATAAATAAGGGGAAATTCTTTGGATCCATTTTTCCATTTTGATTTTAAAAATATACTACTTATAACATCACATCAAAATGCATTGCATACGGTTTTAAAAAATCTTATTATAGAAGAGAGCAGTGGTGAAGATTTTAACAGCTTCAGAGGAAATAATGTTTCCTAAACAATCCTTTTTATCAAAGACTTCTGCTCCTAGCAGTCTCCTAACAGCTCTCATCCAGGTTTCAGCTCATTCAGTTGGCAAGTACACTGGCCAGGTTAACTTCCAAATGGTGCTATCTCATTCCAAAATCAGAACATACTTACCCAGTTTCTGTATAGAGATTACTTCATAGCTATTACCCACCTCCCCATAAATTAGAGCCTACAGTCTTAATTATCTCATTATTGCTAAACATTCCTGAGACGTTAAAACATACCAAAAAAAGGCTCAAACATACACCTTTCAGGCTAGATTATTAATCACTAATAAAATTATAAAATAGTAGAGTTGGAAGGGGCCTATAAGGCGATCGAGTCCAATCCCCTGCTCAGTGCAGGAATCCACCTCAAAGTATCCCTGACAGATGGTTGTCCAGGTGCCTTTTAAATGCCTCTAGTGTGGGAGAGCCCATGACCTCCCTAGGTACTTGGTTCCATTGTAGTACTGTTCTAACAGTCAGGAAGTTTTTCCTGATGTCCAGCCACAATCTGGCTTCCTGTAACCTGAGCCCATTATTCTGCGTCCTGCACTCTGGGTTGATCGAGAAGAGATCCTGGCCCTCTTCTGTGTGACAACCTTTCAAGTATTTGAAGAGTGGCTATCATGTCTCCTTTCAGAAGACAACTCCTTGCTCATTTCTTGATAAGCAAAAATCTTAAATTCACTTTTGATGTCTAATACAATCTCATATCTCTTCATTATTCAAATAACTCCTTGACCAAAACTTTTGGGTTGTACCATAGAACACTCTTTCTTTGGCTGCTATCTGCATCACTTTGGCAATTAGTTTTCATATGTTACTCATGGTAGGGGCCATAGCTCAGTATGATAGAGCACATGCTTTGCATGCAGAAGGTCCCAGGTTCAATCCTTGGATTCTCCAGGTAGGGTGAGGAAAGAATCCAGCCTGAAATGCTAGAGTGCCTCTGCCAGTCAGTGTCGACAATACTGCGCTAGATTGACCGATGGTTTGACTCTATAGGGCAGCTTCCTAGGTTCCTATGTACTCCGAATTCATTGTGAAGCTGCTTATGTCTTCCTGTGTCTTCCCTTCAGTGCAAGTTTATTTACTTTGCATCTCCAAATTCTTAATTATTTCTTAAATATTTTCAGTTGCTTTTTATTTCGCATTTTATAACAAACCGTCTCATGTTGCTTTGAAAGAGGCGAGTTAAAAATGTCTCTGTACCATTCACAGCAATTCCAGTGAAGCTATTCTCTTAAAAATCCTTGAGAGGCCGACATGGGTCCATTCTTTCCCCTTACCTGAGATAGCTGTCTGGAGTGCAGTCTGATCACATTGCAACCAGGAGGAATGTTTTCACTGGGAATCTTGGGATTAAGCTCACTTCTCCCTCCTGCCTCCCGCTCCATACCTTTGAGATGTTGCCCACGCCATAAAGAAGCTGTTTTCCGATGATTAGCTCCCACATGTCTGGAATGACAACTCATGGGTGGGGCAGCCTGTCTGGGCCCCACACATGGAACTGGCCGCCTTCCTCCCGTATGAATGTCCTCTTCCGGCCACATAGTTACATCATAAGAACGTAAGAGACTGCCTTATACTGAGTCAGACCATTGGTCTATCTAGCCCTGTATTGTCGATACTGACTGGGAGCGGCTCCCCAGGGTTTCAGGCAAATGCTCTACCCCTGAGCCATGGCCCTTCCGTCATTCTCAACATCATTTAGAATGTTTCCCTATCATGCGAGGGAAGTGGCCCTTGTGCAGCTTGGGTGATATATCAAGGGCCTCAACTTCTCTCAAGCTATCCAGAAACTACAGCAGCCTTTCCCAACCTGGTGCCCGCTTCTCAGGATGAAGCCTGGTCTCCTAGTATGGGTTCCGAATCGGACTCGGAGGCTGAAGCGGAAGACCAGCCAAGACAGGAAGCAGAGGAGGAAATTCTCCAAGACTCTCCAGGAGTCAAGGAGGAATCTTCCCATGAGCTTGTTGAGCAGGAGGCCAAGGTTCAGAGATCGTCTTCCTCCTTCCCCCCTGGGAACTCAGTCTTTGTTGGAGAGGGAGGGAGCATCAAAATTGACAGATCCTAGAGTCTGCTACAGGGTCAAGCAGGTGGAGTTGAGAGGAGGTGGGAGGCAACTTCTGCCACATTAGCAACATGGCAGAAGTTGCAGCATGAAGAGCCTCCCTAAAAGAAGAGTCCTGTAAAAGCCTGTCGGACACAGCAGGAAACTGTTGATTTAGTTGATAGGCAACTGTTTTGTTTTGTTAGGCTAGCTATGCTTAGAGGAGAGCGCCTAGCATTGACACTCTAGGTGTGAAGAGGTGTCTGTTTACTGAATAAAGGTTTTGCGGACTGCACAGTGGATTTCTTATCTTAGCTTGGAAAAAAAGAATGGTTGGGGAGACCTGATAGGGTGTACAAAACTATGCATGGTGTGGAGAATGTGGATAGCAAGACATTTTTCTCCCTTTCCTGGAGTCATCCCATGAAGCTGATTGGTGGGAGATTCAGGACAGATAAAAGGAAGGACTTCTTTCCACAGCACATCGTTAAACTATGGAATTCACTGCCACAAGATGTGATGGCCACCAATTTGGATGGCTTTAAAAGGGAGTTGGATAAATTCCTGGAGGAGAAGGCCATCAACAGCTACTAGCCTTGAGGGTTATGTACTACCTCCAGTATCAGAGGCAGTGTGCCTATATGCACCAGTTGCTGGGAGACATGGGCAGGAGGGTGCTGTTGCACCATGTCCTGCTTCGTTGGTCCCTGGTCAACAGCTCTTTGAGCACTGTGTGAACAGAGTGCTGGACTAGATGGACCCTAGGTCTGATCCAGCATGGCTCTTCTTATGTTTTTACATCTTGGTTGGAGGACTTAAAACCATGACATTGCTAGATGTGCTGGGCTACAACTCCCATCCTGAGCCAGCGTAGGCTATGCCAGCTGGGGATGATGGGGTTGTTGTTCAACGCATCTACAGGGGACTGAATGGGAGTGGGGACAAAGAGCTCATTTCTGGCAATCTAATATGCGTTGGTTTTTGCTTGTAGGAGCAGAATGTATACCCTGCTGTCTGGGCTTTACAAGTATATGTTCCGGCGGGATGAATACTGCATCTTGATCCTTGGACTGGACAATGCTGGAAAAACGGTGTGTGCCAATGCTTGTTCATGGGGAAGGCAAGGGAGAGCTCTCCTCTTTTTCCCTGCTAACCTTAGCTGGCTTTTCTTTGGGTGTATGGTCATGATTTCCAACGTGAGTTCATGGGTGGGGTAAAATAAGTTAAGCTCATCCCCTAATTTAGTCCTAGCAGGATAAATCCTTCAGGCAACAACATGCAATATTATTAATAGGTCAGGTAATCGCTTCTTCACCATTCTTGGGCTCATTTGAGTTTCTGGGAATTTCTAGCATACCTAATGTCTCTTTGCAAGACAGTATAAGATTGAAGATCTTGATCCTTGTGGATTTTGCTGGGTAGAGATTTTCACAGAATTCCTGCAGAAAAGGTCTCTGGAGAATGTTGCATTCTGTCTTAATCGTCCCGCCTGCTGAGCCTGTTGCTTCTCCAGCACTGATTTCCTGTCTCTCCATTCCTGACTTAAGATGTTAAAGTTCCATATCAAAAAAAAATTTCAAATGAGAACTAATACTTTGTTAATTTGGGCATAAAATTTGGGTTGCTGGCTAGCAGCAGCAAGATTTTGCAAAGTTTATTAACTCCTGGGATGTCAGCTTTATGGTAAGTTTCTCCTGTTTCCCAGAAAGTGCTTAATTTTAAATGCCTGATTTCTTCTCTCTTTCGGCCTTCCCCAGACTTTCCTTGAACAGACTAAAACAAGATTTAACAGGAATTACAAAGGGATGAGCTTATCCAAAATCACAACTACTGTGGGCTTGAACAGTAAGTGAATCTAATTTGGTGAAGGGAAAGTCCAAGTGACATGAGTTACAGGGAAGGGGGGGATTATTATTATTATTATTATTATTATTATTATTATTATTATTTATATCCCGCCTTTTTCCCAATACTGGGACCCAAGGAAGCTTACAAATTAAAACATGTACAGTTAAAAAAAATTGGGATATACAAAAATTAAAAAATATAATTAAACGTAGCACAGTTTTAAAATATTTAAAACATTTTAAATACACATAATTTTAAAAAATCCAAACTATAAGCAGTACATCCAAAAAGGTATGAATTACTCCCCAAAGGCCTGCTGAAACAGAAAAGTTTTAGCCTGCCTCCGAAAGCACACCCAAGGAGGGAGCCAGTCTAGCTTCCCTGGGAAAAACCAACGAAAAGGTTTTAAAAAGAGAACAATCAGCTATCTAAAGCGGTGGGCAACCATTTTGGCCACATGCAGTGATGGTAGAGTGTTGGGGGGGGCATACACATGTGCGCATACACACTCACACATTCATGCTCATACGCGCCCACATCTCAGTACACAGAGATGGGGAGGTAAGCCTTTCCCCAAGTCCCTCGCCACCCAGCTGGTAGCTGATCAACTGGGTAGTGAAGAAAGGATGGGTGTGACCCTGCTGGCCACACTGAGAGCGGCTGAGGGCCACGGGGTTTTCCACATGTACTCTAAAGTATCCACATCCTCTACTCCAGACTTCCACAACCTGGTTCCCTCCAGATGTGTTGGGCTGCAAAGATGTGTTTGGAGTTGTAGTCCAACACATCTGGAGGGCTCCAGGTTCAGGAAGGCTGATCTACCCCTTGCACAGTTTGAGATTAAAAGAGTTAGTATTAAAATGTGACAGGAATGAACGATGCAGTCTTTTTTTCTTGTACAGCTGTCATTTCCCCCCCTCAAGTAACTGTTTCTCTAGCCATAAGATGAAACAAGCTGCTCTTCCTTTGAAATGTTTTCCCCATCATGCTATTGATTTGATCCCAACTCTCCCTAAACATTTCACTTTCCCTCTCTTGCTCCATATTCTAAATGCACTTGAACATTGGCTTTCAGCCATGCCTTTCTACATTGGTCCATCTACTGAACAGGAACCCATTCATGTTGAAGGGGATTCTGGGTAGTGTTCTAGGGTACCCACACATATAGTTCACACAGAGCATGCATCAGACCTGGTAGCTACATAATTTGCCTGCATGGAACCAGAATGCACCCTGGAGATGCTGAAGCAGCAGCTTGCAGGTGAAGGCAGCCCATGGTGAGACAGCTGTCTTTCAGAAGAAGTTCTCTGCAATCTTCTCATTGAAGAACCCCTGACAAACTTGTGAGGAACCCAAGTCCCCCAGAACACAATTTGAAAACTACTGGTTTAAAGAAAATCCAGTAGTTGAATTATTCTAGACAAATACCATCACTGGAAGACATAAGTTGGTCTTCGTACAAAAAAGGTCCACATTGAATTGTCTGTCTCTGTCTTCTAGTTGGCACTATCGATGTGGGCAAAGCCAGGCTCATGTTCTGGGATCTTGGAGGACAAGAGGAGCTTCAGTCTCTCTGGGATAAGGTAGGGCTAACAGCTGTATTTTAGTAATCTGTTTTTACAGTGTGGTTTTCCCCTCAAGTTTTTATAGTAATAAATTACTTGAACTTAGTTACTGTTGAAATTATGACTCACTTATTCCCATTGAAATCATCTGGACAAAGTTCATCTAGTTTAGGTCTGGATCCATCCCAAAGTAAGTCCAGTTCTGGGCACCACACGTCAAGAAGGATGCAGACAATCTGGAGCGTGTTCAGAGGAGGGCAACAAGGATGATCAGGGGTCTGGAAACAAAGCCCTATGAGGAGAGATTGAAAGAACTGGGCATGTTTAGCCTGGAGAAGAGAAGATTGAGGGGAGACATGATAGCACTCTTCAAATACTTGAAAGGTTGTCACACAGAGGAGGGCCAGGATCTCTTCTCGATCAACCCAGTATGCAGGACACGGAATAATGGGCTCAAGTGACAGGAAGCCAGATTCCGGCTGGACATCAGGAAAAACTTCCTGACTGTTAAAGCAGTACGGCAATGGAACCAATTACTTAGGGAGGTGGTGGGCTGTCCCACATTAGAGGCCTTCAAGAGGCAACTGGACAACCATCTGTCAGGTATGCTTTAAGGTAGATTCCTGCATTGAGCAGGGGCTGGACTCGATAGCCTTATAGGCCCCTTCCAACTCTACTATTCTATGATCTTCAAGAGGGCAAGACTCAAATCCTTCAGGGATATAGCCAGGGTAACTGAAATGTCATCTTTCTATACTCCCATATAGGAAGAGCTGTGCAGGATCAGTCAAAATGCCTATCTAGCATTTATTTATTTATTGCATTTCTATACCTCCCAATAGCCGAAGCTCTCTGGGCAGTTCACAAAAATTAAAACCATGAAAACCATTCAACATATAAAACATATAAATATGAATATAAAATGCTATCTAGTACAGCATTCTGTTCCTCAACAGCCAAACAGGTGCTTACGGAAGTCCACAGGAGGCCATAAACACAACATCGCCCTGCTCATGTTCCCTAGAAACTAGTGTTTTCCACTAGTTTCTTCAGGATAATGCAGTTCTCTAGCGCAGTGGTCTTCAACGGGTGGGTTGCCAGATTAGCCCAGATGGGTCATAGCAAAGCTGTTGCCCCCATGTTGGGCAAGTGCTGCAATCCACTGCGCTCGGAGAAATCTTAAATTTCCTAATTTAAAAGACTTAAAGCTTCAGTAATATGCCACATCTTGCCTTCTTGTTTGACTTCAGTACTATGCAGAGTCCCACGGGGTTATCTACATTATCGATTCCACTGATGAAGAAAGGCTTTCGGAATCCAAACTAGCTTTCGGTGAGTGTGCAGGGAATTCTCCTGGAATCCTTTTGTGTATTTGTGTGTGTGCGTGGTGTGTTGTTCTTGTTTTTAACTGTTTGGGTAGAGCAGCACCCATTCCTGTTTCTTCGCCAGCCTAGCAAGTGCACAAAGCAGTAATTAGGGAATTTAAAGATTCCCAGATAATCCTTGGTAGCAACCTAAGCAAAGACATGCGCCCACTTCTTACAGTATAGCTTTAATTAGGGCGTAATCCTATGCATGTTGAGACAGAAAAAAAAAGTCCTACAACTCCCAGTTCCCCAGCCAGCATAGGCCTGCACCATCAATGTTAATGGGGCTAGTTGGGTTCATGATTGGATCTTTCAGTAGAGTTGTCCAAACTTAGTCACGGCGGTGGCTGGTTTTCCCAGAATCCCTTTTCTTTCTTTTTACTCCAAATCTTATTGCTTTCTACTATGCGTGGGTAGAAGTTTGATTCCAGAATGTCCGGCTGTCCAAAGGAGAGATATGCATGCCATCTTACCACTTAATTATCATTGTCAAAGCGTTTTTATTGTGACACCTTTGGTCTGGATCTCTGTTTCAGTCTCCGAAATTCTCTCTTCCCTTTCATTTTCCTCACAGAGAAGATGGTGACCAGTGAAGTTCTGGAAGGCGTCCCATTGTTGGTTCTGGCCAACAAACAAGACGTTGAGGTGAGACCAGTCCTTATGTAAAACTGGTTCCTTAATAAGTGGTTTCATTTACTTGTACTTCTTTCATTCTGTATGTAGGTGTGCAGGTATTTATTTGTTTATTTATAGGGCACTTTTCTATCTGCTGGCCTTTAAATCAGCGAACAAATTTGAAAAACCAACAGTAAAACAGAAGTAAATGACATAAATGACCACAGCATCTAAAATTAATATTAATAATTAAACAGAAGACAAAATCCAGTTTTCCTTCCAAAACTAGAGGAGCCTCTTATATCTTTACATTTGACAGCGCAATCCAATAGATCCCTTTGTAATCCCAATAGCTACAGTGACATATGTTGTCCTCTAGGGGGAACCATTCACTTGTTGTTCACAGACTGCTGTCCTACATAAACTGAAGCATTGCACTCTTCTCCCCAATTTTCTGTTATAGCATTGCATTATTTCCCCCCAGCTCTCAAGGTGATTATACATTTTTTAATAAGAAGAAAGGCTCTTGTGCACATTAAAAATCACCGTGATTTCTTGTGGCGTGGGTGTTTGCAGACTAGAGGCCACTTTGTGGTATGCACAGAACATTATCCTTGGCTGTCATGTGCTCTCTCTCTCTCTCTCTCTCACACACACACACACACACACACACACACACTTACATTATTATTATTATTTACATTTCTATGCCGCTCCATAGCTGAAGCTTTCTGGCCGGTTTACGTGAGAGAAAAACACTTAAAAACAATATACAAAATTTAAAACTACGAAAGCATATAACATATACAGGAACATACATTAAAGCAACTATAAACAACTTTAAAAACAGATCTAGGCTCAATGGGGCCGAATGGCCATTAAATGCAAGGGTCTGAGGCTTTGCGTAAAGATGTCACAGGCTGTACATCTTGCCCTTCATTGTTTGTGTAGTACCATCACTGTGCATGGCGCTTTCACAAAGTAGAAGAGGACAGTGAGCCCTTGCTCTGAGGAGCTTACAGGGATTGGGGGTGTTATTTTTCAAAATTAATTTTCCAAAGACAAACTCATTAAATCTAGTTATTGGCAGAGGGGTAGTACGTCTGGAGAGCAACACTGTGCTTCCTGAAGGAGCGCTCCCAATATCCTATGCTTTGCCTTTCAATCCTCATTGTTGCTGCTCTTTTCTCAGGTTGGGCTTGTGAGCCCATCTGGAGCGGTTGTGCTGCCGGGCCTGGCCGGAGAGGCCACGTGATACTGCCTGCCCCAGCCTCTCCCCACCCACCGGAACACCCCCTTTTTTGCCTCCCCAAAGTCCTATTTGTGACCTTGAGAAGCAGCTGCTGTGGTTCTTTCCACAGCGACTCCAAGAGAGCGGGGGGGGGGGGGATTGGGGGAGGGATCAGATCTTGTAGCCCCCTTCCCAAACTCATAGCAATGTCTATTGTCCTCAGGTGGGGGACTCCAAAAAAACCCTATGCTTCCTTGGACATTCTCCCAGGACCATAGGATTGCACCCTTAATGTCCCCCCCTTTACTTAACAGACAAAGATATTGGTGGAATCCAGGCTTTGAGATTTTCTTTCAGGTTCCTCATAATAACAAAATATATTTAGTCCCTTTTCCATAACCTAAGGAAAGACTTTGATAAATACTGCTGTGTATGTCCCTGCTTTGTATATACAAAACAATCGTGTCATATTTTATCAAAATTGGGTATTTAGCCTTTAGCTAATTTCAGTTGATAACAACACTTTTTCTGCCACGGCTATTTGCCACAGCTCCATGTATAGAGACGTCAGTGTTCGAAGTCCTGCAGGAGATCGCAGTCTAAAGTTCTACTCAGGGTGGGAGAACAGTTGTAGAAGGTGATGGAAAGGAAGGCCAGGGTAAACGTGGGGAGACTGTGGCTCAATTCGGACGACACAATAAACAACTGGTGTGGGGGAAACAATCGTCAGTTGTTTTGACTATTGTGTCATCCAAATCATCCGAATGCTGCCATAGTCAACTCAGCGCTGATCCTCATCCACACCACAGTTGAATATTTATTACCATGTTGTGTGGGGAGTGCCCCCTAGGGTTGGCGTGAGGGTTAGGGTTAGTCAACCCACCATTGACTATCGTGTCGCCCGAATTGAGCCACTGTGTTGTTTCAGACTTCTAAACAGTAGGGCATGAGGTCCAGGGGCCAATGCCAAAGGTGAGTTCTGGGGAGGGTGCCAGAAGTAAGAGTATTCTGAGAAGCAGCTTGAAGCACACAGGGCAGAGTATTTTAAGGAAGCATTTCATTCCACTGATCAGGGAACCATGCGTTTCACCCAGGATGAGAAACCACTGTAAGCTGAATTTTGCATTTTCAAAAATGGGAGATCAACCATTGTTTGCTTCTTTCTTGTCCCTGGCATTCACAGGGGCAGTTCCAGGTGAAACCAAATCTATCACATCACCTGGAAGAGCCCGTATTGAAGGTCTGCAAAGCCTCCTCCCCATTTCATCTTAAGTCTCTGACAATGCGGAAAGCATGACTTTAACATCAAGTCCAACTCTTCCCCCAACCAAACAGCTACTTTTTGTAACGTCTTGCCTGATGTCAGATGTTGCTCATTTTGGTGCCCTTTAAGTTTATTTATTTATTTATTGCATTTTTATACCGCCCTATAGCCAAAGCTCTCTGGGCGGTTCACAAAAATGAAAACCATGAAATCATTTAAAGAAATATAAAACAACAATCTAAAACCACAAAATAACATACAATATAGAAAACATAACCAGAATAAAACCAAGCTGCAGAGATTAATACAGATTAAAATACAAATTTTAAACAGTAAGGGTTAAAATTGGGTTAATTTAGCTGTCAGAATGCTGGGAGAATAAAAAGGTCTTCACCTGGTGACGAAAGGAGTGCAAAGTAGGTGCCAGGCGAACCTCTCTGGGGAGCTCATTCCACAGCCGGGGGGCCACAGCAGAGAAGGCCTTCCTCCTGGTGGCCACCTGCCTCACTTCCTTTGGAAGGGACTCACGGAGAAGGACCCCTGTAGATTATCTTAAGGTCCGGACAGGTACATATGGGAGGAGGCGTTCCTTCAGATGCCCTGGCCCCA
Source organism: Anniella stebbinsi (assembly GCA_029215795.1). Classification (NCBI taxonomy): domain Eukaryota; kingdom Metazoa; phylum Chordata; class Lepidosauria; order Squamata; family Anniellidae; genus Anniella; species Anniella stebbinsi. Next base: position 6,398,928 of record JARDYH010000004.1, on the reverse strand, counting down.
AGCCGTTTAAGGCTTTGAATGTTAGTTCCAGCACTTTGAATCGGGCCCGGATCTGGACCGGCAGCCAGTGAAGCTGGAAAAGGACTGGCGTGATGTGGTCTCGTTGGCCAGTCCCCGTTAACAGACTGGCTGCCCTGTTTTGCACCAGTTGAAGTTTCTGGTCCGTTTTCAAAGGCAGCCCCACATATAACGCATTGCAGTAATCCAGACGAGAGGTTATCAGCGATTGGATAACTGTAGCTAGGCTATCTCTGTCCAGATAAGGGCACAGTTGGTATATCAGCCTAAGCTGATAAAAGGTGCTCTTTGCCACCGAGTTCAACAAGTTGGCATAATGAAGGTATTATACTGATACTAGGATGATATACGTCTGTCGTCAAAGCAAGGGCGGGAAGCTCCCTCGCATTCTTAGTTCAAAGGTTATCAGTGACTTTCGTGAATGGAACTCTTCTACATTTTGCATCCATGTCTCTGGGAAGTTTAAAAGCTTTAAAAGTTCAGTGTTGTTGCAAGAAGCATAAAATAAATAGCTTCTCGGCCTTTTGGCTAAGATCAAGTGTAGTATCTGTTCTTATCAGTTTAATATCTGATACCGTATTTCACCGAATGTAAGACGCCATTGATTGTAAGACGCACCTAAATTTCAGGGCCACCAACAGGGAAAGAGCTTTGAGTCGATTCTAAGACGCACCTTAATTTCAGCACCCCTTTCCCCTCACCTCCATCACTGTCGCCCGTCCTCGTTGCAGCCACCGCTCCGCGCCGCTGCCAGCGCTGTCCTCGGCCTGGCAAGGCAGGGTTCCCAGTAACAAGGCGAGCGTTGGTAGTGGTGCGGAGCAGCAGCGGTGGCGAGGATGGGCGACAGTGATGGAGGGGAAGGGGGGTTAGGGCCACGCAAGTCCCCCCTCCCCACTTACCTTGATCGCTGCTGCCTCGGCCTGGGAAGGCTTCAGTACTGGGAAGGAGACCGAGATCTCGCGAGATTTCCTGAGATCGCGGCCTTTTTCCTAGTACTGAAGCCTTCACAGGCCGAGGCAGCAGCAATCAAGGGGAGGGGGAAGGGGGGACTTCTGACCGACCTTGTGGGGTCCCTCGGGACCCGCTAGGGTGAGTCGCGGGGGGGGGGCATGCAGAGCCCTAGTGCCTTCTGCAAAACGTGGGAGAAATCCCGCAATTGCAAGGCGCCATCGATTCTAAGACGCATCCCATTTTTACAGATGTAAACATGGAAGAAAAAGTGCATCTTAGAATCGATGAAATACGGTGTCCTCTATCTGAGGACTATATAGTAAATGGATTTTTGGAACTGGGACTTAATCTTTGTAAACTGCCCAGAGAGCTTTGGCTATGGGGTGGTATATAAATGTAATAAATCATCATGATCATCATCTTTAAAGGAGGGTTACATGTGTTTGCGCATACATCCCGGCCTCTCCACATGCGCATACCAGCAGCAGCTGCCCTTGGTCTTTCAGCGACAACATCTGTTCCATGTCACAGCATCAAGGTGTTGACGCTGCCTCTCCAGTCACCCCAACCTAATTAACAAAAGAAAAAAATAGCTAGGAACAGGCTCTATGGCTCCTGTCATAGAAACCTTGTTCCTAGAGTGTCCTAGGAAGCTGTCAGAAACGTTCAAGCACTGCTTCCTAGGTCACTTCAGAGACACTCCAGGAATGAGGCTTCCATGGCAGGAACCATTAGAATCTGTTCCTAGAGCATTTTCCCCTCCCCCCCCTCACTTTTTTTGCAACAGATGCTGGATGTCTGGAGGCCGCCAGATAATGCTTGGGGGCTGCCTGTGACCCACCAGTTGCTGTTCTTGCATCCCTGCTTTAAAAGATCTTGAGACCATTTGCTTTTTGTTGCTACAGACTAACATGGCTAACTCCTTGAAATTTGCTTTAAAAAGAGAATTGGAGTACTGGCTAATGTATGAATCTACACTTACGGTGCCAAAGTTTGCATCTTCTAGTTTGGTCTCGTGCCTTGTCTCTAAATCCTGTAGCTCAACGCTCTGACGGCTGCACAAAGAAAGGGTTCTGTCCAAACAAGGCACTTTGTATAGTCTGGAATACGTCAAAGTTTAAAGGAATCTTGGCCACAATTTTGAATTCTTTGGCACTTGGTCAGGGATTCCAATCTGCAGTGCAGTACAATGCACGTTTCTGTTACACAGCAAGCTAGGGCTGCCAAAAAGAAAACACAGGTGTTCCAGCGTCTGCGGAATATGAGGTGCAAAGGCCTCAAGCAAAGATGTGGTATTTCTGTTTTCACATGGGTTGGCCACTGTATGAGACTAGATACAGGGCTCTTCTCCCGCTCGTATGGTGCCTTCCTTCCCACCAGCAAATGGGATGGCGCAGAGGACTTTGGGTGACCTCTCATTTCCTAACAGGAGCACCTGGCAGAACGTTGGGATGGGAAGGAAGGGGAAACTCTCCTAGACCAAGCTGCTGTAGTCAGCGGTTGGCTTCAGTACACAGGTTCATGGCTAGCAGCAATTCAAGTCCTCTACCCGGCTGTCCAAGTTAGCCATCCCTGGGGCCTGGAGTACAAAGTAACCAAACGCAATGGTAAAGTCCTGAGATGGTAGAGTGGACTATACTACTTCAGACTGGAGGTTGGGGTCCTGTTTTAAATGCTCCCCCGTGTAAAAGGGGGTGCCAGCGTAACTGTGGTCATGGATAGGGGGAAGTATGGTGTTGGGGGAGAAACAGGCCAGATGAGGAGAAGAGGGGGTAGTTTCCATTGCTGAAAGGCCAACAGCCCCGTCTGTCAAGTGGTCTGGAAGAGGCCTACGCCTCCCTTTTTAAGCCAGGAACCTTTGCTTAGGAACCTCTCGTCTGCAATTGCCGCAGCCCCTCCCTGTTTGGATCCCTCATCATGTGAGACTCTGAGGGCACTAAGGAAAAGGTCTCTCCTCATTGGAACGTTGCATTGCTTAGGACTCGCCGTGAAAAGTACTGTCAGGCTTTTCATAGACTTGTACTCTCGTTTGCTGTGGATGGTGTGTCTTTGTCCGTCATCAGCTCAGTGTACCGGCAGACTGGGTTTGGTCTATGACTCTTGGACTCTCCTCTGCCGGACTCATGTGGCGAGGAGTTGCCCATGCGAAAGCAATAGCACAGAACTCATTGCGTCTGTGGGTTTACCTTTCCCTCGGTCTTATTAGGCTTTGCCCATGTTGCCTTTGAGTTACCAACGAATGATCCGAGGTTGGACTCGCTCTCTTTGGAATGGTTTGGTAGGCTTTTCAAGAATTTGCTCCTTTGACTGCCTGAGAGGTCATGTCAGGACTCGTTCCTTTCCCTTGTCTGGGTTTGGAACCCATGGATGGATTGACCTTCCCTTGTCTTCAGAACTGTGACGATGGCAACAGGGAAACCAAATTGATGGGGATCTCATCGCAGTAGTAGTGATTAGCTTTTGACTGTTCTGGAATTTCTTGGAGCCTATAGCTACTGAGCATCAGCGATATGATTTCTGAAGTGTGTAACCATTAAGCTTTTGCCGTGAGATTTCTTGCAATAAAGAAGCCATACTGATTTGGGTGTCCTGGGTCAGTTTGCCAGAATGTGTGCTTGCTTGAGGGACCAAGAAAACCGACAGCCTGCATTGTGCAGGGGATTGGATTAGTAACCTCCACATGCCTTCCAACTCTATGATGATGGTTTGTTTTCTTTCTTTTAAAACATTTATGTGTAGGCTGACCCTGATTTTCCAGAATAAAAGAGTCCGCAAAATCTGTTAAGTAAATAGTTATTTATAGAAACCTTATCCAAATATCCTTATAACTCATCACAATTATTGATTTACCAAAAATTGTACATTTCCATGTGTCACAATAACATTTTTTCTAATTAGCATAAGTATCAACTTGCTGATGATTCTTTTGTTAATATTCTAATAAAGTGTAATGGTCTAAAAATTCTTGACCGATATTTGACCTCTCGGTTGACCAATTCATTTTTGTCTGATCAGGTAGCCCACCTTTACTTTCTTTTCTTCGTGGGAGCAATCCTATGGCCAAGAGCCTTTCCATCGCCACTTCCAAATTCTTTTGTGATTTAGCACTAGAATTCTACAGGATGGAACTTCATTTATCTTAGTGTGCAGTCCTATGCATTGTTTAGACAGGGGAAAAAGCCCTACAACTTCCAGGATGCTTTTGCCATGCTGGGCGTTGTAGGTCTTTTTAGTGTGTAAACTTGCAGAGTATTGCACCCTCAGTCGGTGGGTCATGGAAATGGACATGTCACTGAGAAAAGCTGTTGTGTCTGCTTCTGCTGAAAATGGTAATTCCCAGGATCTGTGTGACATCACTCATAAACATCTAGTGTACAGATTCCTCTGCAGGGTCATTTTAACCACATATGTTTATTTTATTATAGCATGCTGCTTTGTTAGCTAACCAGTAGTGAGCCAGTTTACTGCTTGCTTGCTTGCTTGCTTGCTTGCTCGCTTTTTCGTTGATATTGAGATTTACATGGGACAGGAGGATATAAACCGGCTTTTAGGCATTCTGTGCCAGAAAAACAACAACAAAGATTACTGCAATGCACTCTACATGGGTCTGCCTTTGAAGACGGTTCGGAAGCTGCAGCTTATGCAAAATGTAGGGGCCAGATTGATAACTGGGACAAGAAAGTTTGAGCATATAAGACCTACTCTGGCCCGCTTGCATTGGCTGCCTGTATGTTTCCGAGCCCGATTCAAGGTGCTGGTTTTAACCTATAAAGCCTTACACGGCTTGGGACCACATTACCTAATGGAACGCCTTTCCCGACATGAATCTACCCGAACACTACGTTCAACATCTAAGGCCCTCCTCCGAGAGCCTACTCCGAGGGAAGCTCGGAGGTCGGCAACAAGGGAGAGGGCCTTCTCTGTGGTGGCCCCCCAATTGTGGAACGATCTCCCTGACGAGGCCCACCTGGCGCCAACATTGTTATCTTTTCAGCGCCAGGTCAAGACTTTCCTCTTCTCTCAGGCATTTGGCAATATCTGAGGAGCCTGGGTTTGTTTTTTTGTAGCTTTTTGGGTTGTTGCAGTGGTTTTAAATGTATGTGTGCACTGTGTGTTTGTTGTATGTTTTTGCTATTTTAATTTTTGTATATTGTTTTTAATTGTTTTAATCCTATGTAAACCACCCAGAGAGCTTCGGCTATGGGGCGGTATGCAAATGCAATAAATAAATAAATAAATAAACGACTGCAATCAAAGACAACAACTATAAAATGGAGACAGACTCCATAGTCTGAGTTCTTTGATCACAGATATAACAGCAATACTATCTCCATTGGCCTTCCAAGTATTGGTTTTGTCCTTTTAAAGCCCTAAATCTCCAACGTGCCCATGGGCATTGATCTCTCTGCCCGCCAGGCTCCCTGCTGCTCCTGATTTTTATTTTTTAAGATTTTGAAAAATGAAGGCTTTTAACTGAGAGGCAATCACACTGCAGAGCGATGTGTCAGCCTCCAGTGCCATCTTTATTTCCAGGGATGCCTCTGGGCCTCACGTGGGCCCCAGAGGCATTTGTAGAAAATAAAGGTGGCGGGTAGCTACAGCCCAACACTTTATTTTGAAGCATGCCCAGTTACTCGAAGAAAGGAGGCATGCTCAAAGTCGTAGGGATATTGATAGGTGTTTTGCCTGCATGTGCATCTTTCTCCGAGCATCCCCAGTTTTCTTTCTGTGGAATTAGTATTGTATTGTGCATTGTGGGGGCAAACATGTGATCTGGCCTTTGAGACTTAGACCCCACCTCTGCCTCGTGCTCAGTTTCTTGGCCGTGTTTCTTGTCTCTGAGCCTCAACTCCTGCGAAATGAGTGTTGGAGCAGAAAACGTATGGATTCAAAAGAGTGATTTTGTGTTTTGGAGCTCAGAGCTCAACTCTGCCTTGTACTTAGGTGTTTGGGCAATTTCCTTTTAATCTCACCAGTTTGCCTTCCGGGAAATGGGTGCCTTACATCCAGCCACACCCTCCTTGGCACCCATTTTGTGAATGGTGCCCCAGAGCCCTATCTCAACGTTCCCAATGTGCCCACGGGCAGAAAAAAATTGGGGGCTGCTGCGACGTAACCCCTATACTAGGCACGTCACAGTAACCCCTTCTCAGGCCAAGTGCCACCATGTGAAAAACCCGAGGGAGGGTTAAATAAAACCTTCCCACTAGCTATGAGGGAAAAAAGGTTTAATTCAGGATCTTCTGGCAAAATAAACTAAACTGTGGGTATAATCTGGTGTGTCTGTTGAATAAAGGTATGGCAGGTAAATAAAGCCAAGCTGACACATAGTATTTGGTAGCTAACAAAATAATAATAAGTTTATTTTAGTTAACAAAGTTTTAATTCAGAATTTAATATATTCAAACCTGCCTACACTAAACTCTCCACACTCTTCCTAAGTCCCTAACACCACTAATCTCCAACCAACTCCAAGTAGCTCCGACTGACTCTCAAAACCCTCCCACACTCCCTTATCTAGCATCCCCAGCCACACCCACTCAGTCTAACATTCCGAACTCTCTAAACCTACTCAACCAGACATACCTAAGGGAACCGAAATGTAGGGTAATGCCACAGCTGCCTCTACCCAGATGAACTTGCCCACATACTTTCGGCATCAGAGGAGGCCCTGCTCAGCATTCTGCAGCCAGCAGAGACATAGCTTGTTTGGTATGCAGGATAGGGCCATGTTTGTGGCAGCCTCGGGAGATTTGTCTGGCTTCCTCCTCAAGGACCAACAAAACAGCATTGTCCGAACGTCGTTCCACAAGATGGTCACAGACCTGGATGGCTTTAAACTGGATAAATTCATAGAAGAGGAGAGATCTGTTAATAGCTATTAGACATTCTAACTAAATGGAACCTTCGTGTTCAGAGGCAGTAGGAACGGCGCGCGCCACATTGCACCTTATTGCATGAGGCTGTTTTACTACTGTCACCTTCGCTCTGTGAGCTGCCCTAAGGACCTTTGTTATTGGGAAGCCCACAAATGCCAAAATAAACAAAGATATAAAAATTGAATACCGTTTGCTGTGGAGCAATACCTGGCAAGGGCTGTTGCCTTTGGGCCCTGCTTGTGGCGTCGCGTAGGGCACTGTAGGGAGCAGAACCCTGGACCAGTGTCCCCCTAATGGGACCTATCCACTTGTATGCTGCAACCCTAGCGGAGAAAGTGCGTGGCATCTGCTCTCTTCTGGCATCCCAGGCATCCTTCACAGCAGGTGTCTCCTGTAAATAATTACATCAGGGAACTTTCACTTCTTGCTTTTTTATGTTTCTTGGAACTCTGGAGTTTTCAGGAACTGTTGCTCAGACATTGTTCAGAAATAGCCCCGGATATGACAGATTGGAATTTGTCCCTAAACTTCTGTTCCCATATCTCTGTGTTTCTTTTGTTGCCCAACACTTTATGGGAGCCCATAAAATAATAAACCAGAAAACTAAAAGAAAAACAAACTCCCAGGAGAAACCCTAACCCATAAATATATCTTACACAGAGTTCTGTAGAATTCAAAAGCTTGCAGAGCACACTGGAGGCATTGGTTGGACCTAATAAGGGTGGTGGTCTACTATTCCTGTGACTCTTATTCCAGTGGACTTATATTGTGATATTGTTCATGGTAATATTTGCAACTGGCTGGTTGAGAATTCCCCCCCCCCCCCTTTGTTCAGTTGCGGAAACACCAGAACTCCTCTTGTATCAATGGAGTTCTGTGTTTGTGTCTTGATGCCAAGCTTGACTTTGATACTTGATACTTTTCAGAACATAGCACTATAACCATCAGAGCCGGGGCTGTGGAGAGTGTGTGATCACATCATTTTTCTGGTTGGGAAGATCTCCTTCAACCCTCTTCCCCCTTGTAAGGTCAGCTTATGACTAGAGCTCTTTGGCTGCCTCTACAGCGTGTGGGCACATGGAGTGCTTCCTGAATCATTTTGGGGACATGCAGAACCCTCAAACATTAGTTGCCCCTCTGTTCCTTCTCATTCCATACAATAATTTGACTAGAGTGCAACCTGTTGCTCTCTCCCACCTGTTCAGGCTCATCCACTGCCGGCAGAAAGTTCTCCTTGGAAGACGGCCTTCCTAATCCCCCGTACATTTTGGAACAAAATTGCTTCTTCAAGGGAAAATTAGAAACACGTAAAAAGACATGGGGCAGCATCCTAAGCTGCCTGTGCCCCACTAGTACAACAGGAACTTGTGGGACAACTGGAAATGAGCAGAAATGCTCATTTCCAGAATGGGGCAAGTCAGCAGAGCTCTCAGAAGGGACTTGACCCGATCCAGAAATGAGTATTTCTGCTAGTTTCCGAGGTTCTTTCAGGAACTGCTAGTTCCTATTGCTTTAGTGGCTGATCCTGGGGCCCAGCAGAATTAGTGGAGGCACAGCAGCATTGCAGGATACTGCCCATAGACTTAAGAATTTTTTATTTTTTAAAAAAAGTAACCTTTTTGGGGGAAATCTAAGATGACAATTTCTTACAGGAACAAAAGTTCAAAAATTGTATCTTATGTTGGTATTAACTTATTGTCTTATTCGGAAAATTCACCAATTGCATTAAGATACTGGTTTTTTATTATATACTAACCCATTCTCACAATTTTTTTTTAATGAAACTCATTTTAAACTCCACATTCTTGCAATCTACGAACTAAACTTCCATAAGAGGAACGAATGAGGGAGGAAAAAAACTTCTCTCATAAGCAACCTGCAAAGGGCAAACTCTTAGGGCTTTCTCTTTTTACTCATTCAGAGAGCATAGATGACCTGGCCTATCGTTTTATATCTTAAATGACTGCAGCTTTGCATGGAAGATACCATTACATCCAAAGGGAACTATTATTTCTTCGTGATTGTTACCCCACTTAATAATAATAATAATAATAATAATAATAATAACAATTTATTTCTTACCCGCCTCTCCGTCTGGTTCGAGGCGGGGAACAACAACATGATAAAATACATAAAACTGATTAAAACATGACACATATTATTAAAACTGCATTAAAACATCCTAAAAACATCCTTAAAACATTCTAAAATTCCACTGGATATGCCTGCCGGAAGAGAACAGTCTTTATAGCTTTCTTAAATTCTAAAAGACTGTTAAGTTGACGAGTCTCCTCCGGCAGGTCATTCCACAGTCTGGGAGCGGCAGAAGAGAAGGTCCTCTGGGTAACGGTTGTCAGCCTAGTCTTGGCTGACTGCAGTAAGTTCTTCCCAGAGGACCTGAGCGTGCGGGGCGGATTGTATGGGAGAAGGCGATCCTGCAGGTAACCTGGACCCAAACCATGTAGGGCTTTAAAGGTAATAACCAACACTTTATACTTCGCCCGGAAACTAATTGGCAGCCAGTGGAGTGATTTTAAAGCTGGCGTAATATGGTCACTCCTAGATGTACCGGTGACCAACCTGGCTGCCATATTTTGAACTAGTTGAAGTTTCCGGACTAGGCACAGAGGTAGCCCTATGTACAGCGCATTGCAGAAGTCGAGCCTCGAAGTTACCAGCGCGTGCACCACCATCTTTAGGTCTTCCAACTCTAGGAAGGGGCGCAGCTGGCGTATCAGCCGAAGCTGATAGTAGGCACACCTGGCCGTCGCATCTATCTGGGCTGTCATTTGGAGCGACGGATCCAGGAGCACCCCCAAGCTGCGAACACAGTCTTTCAGGGGGAGTGTAACCCCATCCAGAACCGGTTGACACACCTCCAAACCCAGGTTGCGGCCTTTGACAGCAAGCACCTCTGTCTTGTCTGGATTCAGCTTCAGTTTGTTTTTCCTCATCCAGCCCATTACTGCCTCCAAGCATTCATTCAGAGGAGACACACTATCCTTAGCTGGCGCTGTTATCAAAGGCATAGAGAAGTATATTTGGGTGTCATCAGTATACTGATAGCACCCCGCCCCATGCCTCTGGATGTTCTCTCCCAAATTACTTATGAGTAATCCCCATTGACCAAATGCCAGTATTTATGGATAGTGCTCTGAAGACCATCATAGAGGAGGCTGCAAAATAATGTTTATCTGGACTGTTAATGCAACTTCAGTGTCCCTAGATAGGGTTCGTTGCAATTTCGAACGCTGAAAAAGCATTTCCAACAGCGTTGAGTCCTGCCACATGTGTGCATGCGATGGACATGCATTTCAAAGATGGCGGCGTCAATCCTACCACTGTACATGCATTTGTATAGTTGAAGAAAAGCCCTACTGATTGAAAGGGGTTTACGATTGCATCTCTTCTAAATGATGCACCTGGAGAAACTCTTGGCAAGGCTCCTGGGAAAGAGTTGCAGAGTTGTGCGGTAGTCATTAGGGGGACACCCCACCCCACCCCGATGCTGTCTTGCTCACCCTACTTAGAGTGGCAAGATTGGACTACTGGTGACTTTCAAGGTTCTTCTAATTCTTTGCTGTGCATAAGCTGGTCCAAAACATTAGTGGAATGTGTCCTTTGGAGACCCGAGCTGTGATATGTGAGTCCAGGGGAACTCGCTAGGTAGTGTTTCGTAAACGTGCAAATCTGACCTTCTTTCCCCCGCTCCCTCCCATAGAACTGCCTGTCGATCCCTGACATCAAGACTGCATTTAGTGACTGCATCAACAAAATCGGGAAGAGAGACTGCCTGACCCAAGCCTGTTCCGCTCTCACTGGGTAAGCGAAGCATGTCAGCATTCTGGTAAAATTCAGCGATGGAAGAGGGGGTCAATGGCTCTGGCAGACGTTACCATGATGGGAGGGAGCATGATGGAGAACTTGTATGAAGGAAGACACGTTCCAGTCTTGCATTCACAAAGTGGGGAGGAAATGACAGCCCTGGTTCATTGTTCCGCAGTCCAATATTGAGACTGCTGATGAGGCGTATTAGCATTTGCCTAAAGCTGCTATTTCCATGGCAGGCTGCCAGCTCAAAGCTGCAGCAGCCACAGGTAATCCCAACCTCAGCCATAAATTCATGAGGTCACCAAGGGGCTCAGTCTGAAGGCTCATCCGTGCGAGTTTGCAGGGTGCGGCAATGGGAGACGGATGCCCATTGGTATCCTGGTCTACAACACCAGCTTGGGGGGGGGGGGGGACCCACTCGTGAGCAACCAAGAAATGTTTCAATTGCAATAGGAGGTGCTTTCATTGCACGTCCTGCCCCTGATATCCACCTGTGCCGGTTGGCATATTCTCAAAACGCATGCTCTATAAATGGGTACCTGGAATGGGATAGGGGGCCGATGGAATGACACCAGAAGGGTAATGGGGAAAGATTGCTAAGGACCGTAAGGATACCATGATGATGACCAGTGGTGGCCACCTTCTGTCTTCTTTGTGTTTCTGCAGCAAAGGAGTGAATGAGGGGATCGAGTGGATGGTGAAGTGTGTGGTGAGGAATATTCATCGCCCCCCGAGGCAGAAGGACATAACGTAGAGAACCACTGACGAACTGAGCGCCGACACCTTTGTCCTGCACAGACTCCTGCTCTTTATCTTTCTCTCTTCCTCCTCCCTCTCAGGGAGAGATCCCCAGAACTCCTGGTTCCTTCTTAGCTGGCATGTGTTAAAGGCACACATGTCCTCTCTCGGTGTCTGGCAAGAGCACTCCTTAGCAGAGAAGGATCCCCACCCAAGTCTTGACCTTGTGATCTCCTTGACGTCCATAGCACAAAGAGAGGTGATCACCGTCTTTGCACAGGCAACGGTGCCCCATAAGGGCTTTGACTCCTCCTGCATTTCTTTTACCTGTGGGACTGAAAATTCTTGGGCGGTTAGTTGAATGGAAACAGGTGCTTGAAGTATTGGAAATGTCACATTCCAGTTGATGTCTGTTTCTAAACCAGACTTGTATCAGCACCAGTGTCCAAGTCTATTTGTATGGCAAAGGAGGATTGGAAATGAAATATGGCTGTCCCGTGGAAAGAAAGAAAGCTTTTCACAAACCCTGGGGTGGGGGTGGGGGGTAGGAGGCCCTGCTGGTGCAAGTAGCCCCTGCTTCCCCTCTTATTAACATTAATATACAGGGTCAACATTGATTTTTAGTCTTTTCTTTCCAGGTTGGCTTTGTTCGTTTGATCTGCCCTGTCGCAGACATAAAAGCCAAAGGCTGCAGTGTGATGCATACTCCCTCAATGAGCTGAGCCAGGTGGAAACCCTCTTCAGAATGCCTTTTGCTTCTGGCTGTTTCAGCGAAATGGCAAAAATGGCTGGGAACTGTTCTGTAACTGGGCGGAACTGAGATGTTTTGTGCATTTCCAGGATCTAGAGAGACTGTACAGGGATTATTGTCCAATAAAATTTGATTTCCCTCTGTCCAACTTTGCCTTTAACGCAACAAGCAGGATTTATAGGTACCCCATGCTCCCTCCAAAAGAGCTTTGTGTCCCTTCATAATGGCTGAAGGGGTCCCTGGTCATGCGAAACTGGCATTTTGCAACCTTTGGGCCTTGCTGTACATGGATTAGAAAGCTATCATCAATTATCTTTCTGACCTACAAGCCACTGCTGAACGGGCCTGTGCTCTGTTCTCTGGTTTTGTCAGGTGGGTCGGTCAAGAACCTCTTTAGATCCAAATTGCTGGTGAAAGATCAGCATAGCGAGCTGCTCACATTGAAAACACCTCTTTCCGGGGAAGTCAATTCAGCCAATTCAGACCGCATCATTATCCCTGTTTTTTAAGCCCATACAGATGTGGTGATGCTGTTCCAAAGCCTTCCAGCAAGATTCCGTGGAAGTGCTTTCAGACATTTATAGACATTCACATGTTTCTTGCCTTTTAAAAAGATGAATATTCAGCGCCGGGCTATGTTCTGCAAATTGGCTGTTCTTGTGAAAAGAGAAAGAATGTGTTCGTCATGCAGCAAACCAAAAGTAATAACCGGCTTTGCCTCTACGTCTTCATTTTCTCCAGTTGGCAACTCTTTCCATAGTAAAAGGGTTTTTATTTCCTTGTGTTCAGATGATTTCTCAAAATCAGCTGATGGAATTTTCCCGTTCATGTTTGTGTGCCGTGACACGTATCCTCCTTTCCCAAATAGAATAACTATATTTGGCACATAAATGGAACTAACTTGTTCTCCAGCGTCAAGTTCTAGGGAAGTATTCATTTTTATTCACTCAGAGAACATGAACTAGTGGGCAGATTAGAAATGTACTACATAAATAAAAATTTGGCAGAACAGGGGAAGGAGAATTTATGGCAGGCCTCCCTCCCTCCCCCACACCACCTTTCAGTTTTTCCCCTCTTCTTAGATTTCTCCCACTGATCCCAATGGGAGGGGAAATAAGTATGCCGCCCCCAGGAGAACATATTTACCCCCCTCATTACAGGGGCATGTTGAGGGATGGAAGGCTTTGGATCAAGTGGATCCCAAGCTGATCCTGATCCATCCCCAGCACACCAGTGGCCATTTAGTAACCAGGTGGCCAATTAATCATCCATGTATTCTACTTTTTATGCTTATCCATCTTTATATAGGATGTTAACTTGGCCATTGCCTTAATATCCAAAGTTGGGGAGGGGGACGTAGCTTAGTGGGAGAGCCCTGCTTTGCATGCAGAAGGTCCCAGGTTCGATTTCCGGTACCTCCAGGTAAGGCTAGGATATAGGGTGACCATATGAAAAGGAGGACAGCACTTCTGTATCTTTTAACAGTTGTATTGGAAAGGGAATTTCAGCAGGTATCATAGATAGATAGATAGATAGATAGATAGATAGATAGATAGAACCCGATGTAATTCCCTTTTCATCACAACAGTTAAAGCTGCAGGAGACCTGCGCTCTGTTGTATCCGGTCACTCTAATATAGCTACTGCAACTTTAACTGTTGTGATGAAGAGGGAGTTTCACCAGGTGCTGCATGCCTACAAATGACACCAGCTGAAATTCCCCTTTCAGTGCAACTGTTAAAGATATAGGAGCCCGGTCCTCCTTTCCATAGGGTCACCCTAGCCTAGGAAAGACTCCCATTTGAAACCCTGGAAAGCCACGGCTGCCAATCAGTGTCTACAATACTGGGTTAGATGGCCTTAAAGAGCTGTGTTAGAAGGAGGAGGCTGTTTTAGTATCTTCCAAACAAGAGCTAAAAATGTGAGCATGAATTGTCTCTGCTGCTAGTACACCAACAGTCTCTTTGACATTAGCATAACAAATCTTTCTATTTTAAAAAAAAAGCCAACTGGGGATCAGGAGGAATTGGTCAGTGCGCTTGTTATATTACGTTTCATTCTTCTTGCTGTCAGCTGGCCACTCCAGTTACTAATTCCACGGAAAGTGTTTGCCATCTTAAATCATCTGTTCTTCTTCGTGGTCTCTGTGCATAACACATATAGGCTCGCACCGGCACCGAGCCCCATTCGGGAAACTTTTGTCGCTAAGATTTTAGGTGGGAACCCTCCCCCACCGTCCTACTGTGCATGCGCGAGTCGGGTTCCCGCTCTCCTCAGTTCCTTTTCGACCGCCGTGTTAGTTGCCCCACGGAGACTTCGTTCTTCATAGAACTTCGTCAAAAGGATATATATATATATATCCACTTTCAGCTAAGATTTCTTCATTTTTTTCTTGTTGAGATATATAGATATAGATGTGCGGCCTTAGAAGCCTAACCTTCTTCTCCGTAGTGCCTATGGCACAAACAGCACTTTTTAAGAAGTGTGTTCGCTGAGAGGCTAAGGTGCCGCTATCTGACAGCCATTTTTTTTGTCTAATTTGCCTGGGGGAAGCGCATGTAGTGGACTCCTGTTCGCATTGTATGAAGCTATTGAGACAGGCAAGACGTAACAGGTCTGATAGATTGAGAGCAATATTGTGGAGAAAGGCTTTAGAAGTGGTGGATACACGGAGTTCTACTCCATCTCAAACGTCGTCCATGCCTCCGCCATCTTCTTCAGCCGAGCGTCGTCCGGCTCTACCAGTTAGCCATTCCGATCCTCCAACTTTTGCATGTTCCTTGGCCTCTAAAAAGGCTAAGACACAGTCAAAGAAATCTAAGCTCCCAAAGCCTTTGGAAGCTATTTCGAAGAAAAAGAAGTCAATGTCAAAAAATTTGACTGGAGAACAGCCGTCGGTACTGACGCTCTCGCAACCGACTGCCTCTTCGATACCGGATGCCTCCGATTGGGATCATCTAAATGTTTTGGTCCCTCGGACTCCGATTCCTTCGGTACCACAAGACCCATCGATGTCAGAGGGAGAATTGAGAGAATCTCCACTAGATAGACAGGAACCACTCCGTCAACCTAGGTTGCACGCACAGGATCCTCCCCCTCATCCACATAGTTGTTGCGATCCAAGAGAGTATCAACACTATAGACCAAGATCTCGATCTCCCAACCATGACTGGGATCGTTACTCAGACTACTCTGGATATTCCTGTTGCTCCCAGGGAAGACATAGTATTAGAGATCATTACCGGAGAGCCCCCTCGTCGATTTGCCATCATCGCTCGGTACCGAGGGACATTTCTTGTCAGCATCACTCAGTACTGATGGAAGTTTCTCAACAACAACTATCATCGAGATCTGAGTGTTTGCCTCCTCTGTCTGCCATCACGGAACAATCTTCGGTACCACAACCTCTGTTGATACTGACAGTGATACCAGAAGACCAGCGCCCTTCGTCCCCGGTTTCAGTTGAAGATTACGTATCAGATTCTTCATCAGCGTCTTCGATACCACCATCGGTATCATCCCTGGATGATTTTTTGGGATTGATGGATGGCGCCTCGTCATCAGAAGACAATGTTAGATTTGCTGAACAAATGCTGCGCATGGCACAGTCTTTAGGGATCGACACCCAGCAACCCACTGAGAAATTGTCTGATCCCGTGTTTGATGCAGTCTATAAAGAAGCTACTGCACTTGTCTCAGTCCCTTATTTGCCAACTTTGTTGCAAACAGCCAAACACTCCTGGAAAGTGCCGTCTTCAATGATGCCTACTTCCAAACGTCTTGAAAATCTTTACAAAGTTCAGGATGCTGGTGCTGGTTTTTTGTTCGTGCATCCTAAACCAAATTGTTGAAGCTGCACAAGGCAAGTCACATAAATCACGCTCAGCTCCCACTGATAAGGAGGGAAGAAGGCTGGACCTATTTTGACGTTGAATTTACCAATCATCAGCCCTTGCTTTGAAAGTAGTGAATTATAAGGCGATGATGGCGCGCTATCAGTTATTTTTGTGGGACAAGATGTCATCTTTAATTACATACTTACCTGAGGAACAACGAGATCTTGCACATGTTTTTCACAAGGAGGCTCTTCGAATTTCCAAACAGGAAATTAATACCTCTCGCCATCAGACTGGCTGTGCTTCGAAAGTGATGATTGGTGCTATTGCACTCCGCAGACATGCATGGTTACGTTCTGCTGGCCTTACTCCAGAGACTTGGTCTCGTATAGACTCGGTCATCTACCTTTTGATGGAGAGGGTCTCTTTCATGCATCTACTGATACTGCTATGGACACTATCCAAAAGGCCAAAGTCACTGCTAGAAAAATGGGGTTTAATCTGCCAGGACAACCGTCATTTAGACCTCGTAAATGGTTCCGTCCTCACCAATACCAACAACGACAATTCCCAGACTGCCTTCCTCGGTACCAAGCACCCACCACGCAACCACAATATCAACAATGGAAACAATATCAACCATCTCGGTTCTGTCAATCCCGTAACAAGGCTGATGCGACTCAAAAACAGCATCTTTGACTCACCTGTACAGCCTGTTTTCGGAGAGATTTTAAGAAAGTTTTACCCAGCCTGGGCAGAGATAACTTCAGACAATAGGGTTCTGACCATAGTCAAAATGGGTTACAAAATAGAATTCGAAATCCTTCCTCCCCTCAGTACCGTGCATGTCACTCCCCCCTTGGAAGTCCTCTTTCAAGAGATTACCTCTCTTCTACAGAAGGGAGCTATTTGAGCGGTTCCTCTTTCGGACATAGGGAAAGGCTTCTACTCCTGTTATTTCAAGGTACCGAAGAGGGACGGAGGAATTCGACCCATTATGGATCTCAGACTTCTCAACGATTTTATTTTGACCAAAAAGTTTCGTATGATCACATTGGCTTCAATCATACCACTCTTAAAGAGAAACCAGTGGTATACCCTGATAGATCTGAAGGATGCCTATTTTCACATAGGCATTCACACAGATCATCAGAAATACCTCAGGTTCATCATTGGCACAAAAAAAATTCAGTTTTCCGTTCTCCCGTTCAGTCTCAAAACTGCACCAAGAGTCTTCACAAAGTGTATGGGTGCAGTCTGTGCCCATCTTCGAACATAAGGCTTAGAACTGTATCCCTATCTCAACGACTGGCTCATTGTCTCCCGGTCAAGACATCAGGCGGAATCAGATGTACAATGAGTCAGTAATCTCCTGTTAAACGTGGGTCTTCAGGTCAACGTCGAGAAATCCTTTTTCACACCAATGAAAACACTACAGTTCATCGGAGTGATTCTGAACTCCACAATAGGTCGAGTCTTCTTGCCCAGAGATCGCGCAATTACTATACAAAACCTTGCCCTGCAAGTATTGGAGGCACGTCGTGTCACGGCGCTTGTCATTCAACGACTTCTTGGTCTTATGGCAGCTACAATCTACGTCATCAGGTGGGCCAGGCTTCGTATGCGACCACTACAGCATTTTCTTTTGAGCACGTTCGACAATTCTCAAAACGCTTGGAAAGGTCATTTGACTATCCCAACAGAAATACACACTTCCATTTGTTGGTGGACAAACCTTCACAACCTATTGCACAGCATGCCCTTTGTGACTCCAGGTCCTACAAAGATACTTACGACCGATGCATCTATGGACAGTTGGGGTGCCCACGTCGACACTCTCAAAGTTCAAGGCCGATGGTCACGGTCAGAGACCAAGCTCCATATCAATATGTTGGAGCTCCTGGCAGTCCAAAAGGCATTGCAAACTTTCGAATCAGATCTGGTGGGTCACCACATTCAGGTGCTATCAGACAATACCACCGTAGTTTGGTATCTCAACAAAGAGGGAGGGACTCACTCCCTACCTCTTCTGACTCTAACAATGAAAATCCTGAATTGGGTGATAATCAAAGGCATGGTTCTCTCTGCCCTTCATATTGCAGGAAAAGACAATGGCTGCATTCGGACCACACATTAGTCAATGGTGGGTTGAGTAGCCAACTCACAGTTGGTTATTTTGTGGGTACTCCCCACACAACATATTCCTACACAACTGTGGTGGTTGGGGCTGCCATTGAGTGGACTAATAGTCAACCCAGCATTTGACTGACACAGCCCCTGCCCCTCTCCCCACCCTCCCTCAGTCCTCCCAGTTCTATGCCAGCAGCCTCTGCAAGTTGCACCAATTGTAGCAGAGTGGCAGCTGCCACTTTGGTCACTCTTGCCACCTGCCTCTGTGGGCTTGTGTTTTAACCCACTCACCATACACCATTAACCCACTCACCCCTCCACACAGCACTTTAAACAACTGGCTTTGAGCCAAACAACTTGCAAGTCAGTTGTTTCTCTCAGTTGCTTATTTGGGCGGAATAGCATACCGTCAGTAGTTTGTGAGCGGCGTGTTACCCTCCACACAACACAATAAGCAACACAACTGACGATTGTCCCTTCCCCCCCCGCCCCCCCCCCAGTTGCTTAATGTTTTGTCCGAATTCAGCCAGTGTCTTAGCGGATTATCTAAGTTGACATTTTCACGATACCCACGAGTGGGAATTGTCACCTCCAATTCTCACCAAATGTTCCATCGTTGGGGCACACCAGTGATCAATTCCATTGTGACTCCCGCCAATGCAGTGTGCCACACATTTTGCACCAGAGCAGGAATAGGTCCCACCTCATTGGGGGACACATTTATGACATCCTGGACAACAGGTCTCTCATACCTATTTCCTCTTTTCCCTCTAATGATGACGGTAGTAACCAAGTTGTCAAGGGACAAAACCAATGCCATACTTATACCCCCTTGGTTGCCCAGACAGGGGTGGTTTGCAGCTCTTCTCAAGTTAGCAAGGAGTTGTGTTCTACCGATTACCATCGATACCAGATCTCATTTCCAGGAACCAGGGACAACTACTTCACCCCGACCTCAACACGCTTCGCTTGATGGCTTGGCGAATCCAGCCGGATCATGGGATCATCTAGGACTATCACAGAACATCGTCTCTGTTTTAGAAGCATCACGAAAAACATCCACTTGTGTATTATATACCAGAAAGTGGGACAGATTTCTCACTTTGCAAGCGAGCATGACTTTGACCCAGTTTCAGGATCAATTGAAGGAGTGCTCTCTTTCCTTCATTACTTATCTGCTATTGGATTGAAGTCCACATCTGTTAAAGTTTACTTGGCTGCGATTTCGGCCAGACATGGTATGATTAACAATTTCTCTGCTTTTACCCATCCTTTGTCTAAATTTTTTTGGAAGTGTTTAAATAATCTTTTTCCTCCTGTAAAGTCCGTTATACCTCAATGGAGCCTTTCACTAGTACTAACTGTCGTCTTCACAACCGTTTGAACCCCCTGCAACTATTGATATGAGGCTGCTAACGCTCAAAGTTGTTTTCCTCATAGCAATCACCTCCGCCAGACGAGCATCAGAACTCTGTGCACTGAGGATTGATCCTCCTTATACACAATTTTACAGAGACAAGGTGATATTGAGAACAGGTCCTACCTTTGTTCCTAAGGTAGTATCAGACTTTCATGTTAATCAAGACATAATTTTACCAACTTTTTTCCAATCTCCGTCTGATGCAATTGGAACCAGGTTACATTCTTTGGATGTAAGACAGGCACTGGCATTTTATAAATCCAGGTCACAGTCTTTCTGCAAGTCACAGGCACTGTTTATACGTTATGGTGGCTGAAGAAAGGACTACCCTGTTTCTGCTCACCGACTTGCTACTTGGATTGTGCACACTATATCTCTAGCATATCAGCTTGTTAATAAGGCACATTCCACAAGAGGATTGTCCACGTCAACTGCATTTGCACGTGGAGTGTCTGTTCCGGAACTTTGTAGAGCCGCCACCTGGTCGAAGGCCTCTGCATTTGTAAAACACTATAGATTGGATGTCAGAACCAGGCAAGACTGCAGTTTTGGTCGAGCGGTGTTCTCAGGCATTCTTCAGTGACAGATTAGCGACTCTACCCACCTCTGGTAAGTCAGCTTGTTAATCGCCTATATGTGTGATGCACAGAGACCACGGAGAAGAAATGCAGGTTGCTTACCTGTAACCGTAGTTCTTCGAGTGGTCATCTGTGCAGTCACACAACCCACCCACCATCCCCTCTTTGATGTCGCTATAACTATGTTGATGTTATATGAGGTATTTTTTGTTGTGCATGCTTAATTTATTAAATATCATTTTCTGCCTTGACGTTGAGGCCACTCGGTCTCAAGGAACTGAGGAGAGCGGGAACCCAACTTGTGCATGCGCAGTAGGACGGTGGGGGAAGGGTTCCCGCCTAAAATCTTAGCGATAGAAGTTTCCCGAATGGGGTTCAGTGCCGGTGCGAGCCCATATGTGTGACTGCACAGAAACCACTCGAAGAACTACGGTTACAGGTAAGCAACCTGCATTGAAGCATTCCTTCACAGAGCCAAAAAGCGTGCTAAATCTGCTTCGTAATTGTTTAATTAGGTATTACTCATTTTGCCGCTTACGTGGGATTGACTAGAAAGCCTTCACGATGAACTCACCTTGCTCTAGGATATCTTCTTGTACATACCTGATTTGTTACGGCATGTTTTGGGGCAGTCTTTTAAGAAATCTCTCATCGGTGGAATTTTAAAAATCATATTACAAAGGAAATGTGTATAGATTGGTTTACAGTTGGGAGAACCCTCGTGCAGTTCAGGAGGCAGAAAATGTTACATCTTTTAAATGCCTCCTGAAGACATACCTTTTTACACAGGCTTTCCTTGGTTTTTAATGTAGCTCGTTTTACGCTGCCTTTTAAACTTTTTAATGTTTAAATTTATATTGTTAATCTTATGGTTTTTAGTTGTGCACTGCCCAGAGAGCTTCGGCTGATGGGCAGTATAAAGATGAAATAAATATAAATAAATAAATAAATGCCTAGCAAGAATAAATGCTAAACACCACAAAACTGCACAAAAACGGAATAACAGCCAAGACAGTGGGGTAAAATGACTGATTATTATTATTATATTTATTTATATCCCACCTTTTTCCCAATAATGGGACTCAAGGCGGCTTACAAATTAAAACATGTACAGTTAAAACAAATAGCGATATACAAAAATTTAAAATATAATTAAACATAGTACAATTTAAAAATATTTAGAACATTTTAAATACACATAATTAAAAATCCAAACTATAAGCAGTACATCCACAATGGTATGAATTACTCCCCAAAACCCTGCTGAAACAGAAAAGTTTTAGCCTGCCTCCAAAAGCACACCAAGGAGGGAGCCAGTCTAACTTCCCTGGGAAGGGAGTTCCAGAGCCCCGGGGCAGCCACAGAGAAGGCCCTCTCCCCCGTTCTCACCAGGCGTGCCTGTGATTGTGGTGGGACGGATAGAAGGGTAGAAGGGCCTTCCCTGAAGACCTCAGGGGACGAGCAGGCTCATAAGGAAGAATACGGTGTTTCAGATATCCTGGACCTGAGCTGTATAGGGCTTTGTAGGTCATAACCAACCCTTTGAATTGTGCCCGGAAACAGACTGGGAGCCAGTGGAACTGTTTTAACAGGGGTGTTGTATGTTCCCTGTAACCAGCCCTGGTCAACAATCTGGCTGCAGCTCTTTGAACAAGCTGAAGTTTCCGAACACTCTTCAAAGCAGCCCCACATAGAGCACATTATGGTAATCCAAATGGGATGTAACTAAGGCGTGTGTCACCGTGGCCAGGTCCAACATCTCAAGGAACAGGCACAGCTGGCGCACAAGCTTTAACTGTGCAAATGCACTCCTGGCCACCACCGAAACCTGGGCATCCAGGCTCAGGGCTGAATCCAGGAGTACACCCAAGCTGCGAGCCTGTGTCTTCAGGGGGAGTGTAACCCCATCCAACACAAGCTGAATTCCTATTCCCTGATCTGCCTTTTGACTGACCAGGAGCACCTTTGTCTTGTCTGGATTAAGCTTCAATTTGTTTGCCCTCATCCAGTCCATTGCTGCCGACATACACCGGTTTAGGACTGAAACAGCTTCCTTGGAATCGGGTGGAAAGGAGAAGTAGAGTTGGGTGTCATCAGCGAACTGGTGGCACCGCACCCCCAAACTCCGGACAACCTCTCCCAACGGTTTCATGTATATGTTAAATAGCATGGGAGACAAAACGGAACCTTGAGGGACTCCACAGGCCAACGACCAAGGAGTCAAACAGAGGTCCCCCTGCACCACCTTCTGGGTCCGCCCCTCCAGGAAGGAATGGAGCCACTGTAAAACAGTGCCTCCAAGACCCATCCCAGCGAGGCGGCCCAGAAGGATACCATGGTCGATGGTATCGAACGCCGCTGAGAGGTCCAGCAGAACCAACAGGGACACACTCCTGTCCAGTTCCCAGTGTAGGTCATCCATATATAATATATAATATGTGAGCATGAAAGAAATTATAACAAGATTGAGACATATAACATCATATAACTATAACATTAGTATATATACAGTGTATGTATACACACACATTATAGAGTAAAGTTACAAAAACAGGTTCATGTATTTGGCAATGAAGCTCGCTATAATTACTGCAAAACATAACATAATTCAAATTAAAATAAATCCCCAAACTGAGGTTACACATATGGAATTTGAAGATAAGATAAGGGTAATAAGAATTCCAACTAAACGCCCATAACTCGCCACCACTTATAAACTTGTGCCATGGGAGAAAAAGTGAGGCAATTTTTAAATTGTTCCTCTGCCCCAAAACATCTTTGATTGTTCTCCAAGATGGATTTACTAAAGAGAAGTACAAATGTTCAATGACAAGGTTAAACAGGGAAGCATAAAAATTGTAAAAGATGAGCAATTCTTCTAACCCCAAATCCCACGCAAATTTGCGGAAAGCTTCAGGGGTGGTGAGTTTTTTGAGCAGCTGTGATCATTTTACCCTCAAGGTCTCTTATATATATCTCCCTTAAATGATGAGAATTCAAGGCTCATGTTCAAACCCTTGGGCTGTACTGTGTCTAATTTAAAGGTCCATTCAGCCTCCCTCCTTAAAAGAAGGTTGTCATAGTCACACCAGTTATACCTATGGGCATAGACGCTTTCAGTAACCAAGAATCTGAGATCATTGTAATGGAGGGAATAATCAATATAATGTTGGACTAAGGGTACATCCAGAACTCAGTGTCTTAGTTTTGAACGGTGTTCTATGACCTGTGTTCAGATGCTACATGCTGTTTTTCATTATTATTATTATTATATTATTATTATTATTATTATTATTATTTATTACATTTATATACTGCTCCATAGCCAAAGCTCTCTGGGCAGTTTATAAAAATTAAAAGACTGAACATTAAAAGTCAATATACAAAATTTAAAACCATAAACCATAAAACAGCTGATATTTAAAACATTTTAAACTTTTAAGCCTGGCCAAAAAAGTCAGTTAAAACCTCAACTTAAGCTGTTAAACATATAACAGTCCATAAGGACAAATGATGATGTAAATGAAATGGCATAAAACAAACCGCCGATTATCAGTAGAATGTTCAAAAATGGCAGTTTGAATGGATACAGCACATGTGCATCCGTTGCATTTAAAATGGCTACGAATTTCAAAGTCTAAATTGGTAGGAGGGGACCAATTGATCCCTCAAATTTTTGGTTTGTCTTAATCCAAATTGTGGAGTATTGCTACACCCAGGTAGGTGACTTACTACATGCCAATGTTGGCATATACTTTTTCTAATGGCATGGGATTAATGAGTATTCCAAAGAATATGTGATCCTTTTCTCAGAGCATCTAGTTGGAGCTCCGAATAACCTGGATCTGGGGATTGTATCAGCCCATCTTTCAGTATCCCTAATGAAAGAAGGAGGATAACCCTTTCAGCCAGAATCTAATTTTCTGGCTAGCGTACGCATCATGCAGTGATGAATTCCTTTTAAGGCATAAATACTGTCCCAATCGTAAGTTCCTACACAATTGGGATAAATGAAAAGATGAAAAGTGTAAAAGGGAATTCCTATCTGTAGCTTTGGTGAATACTTTAAAAAAATTGATCCTGTCGACGATATACTTCTGTATCAAGAAATGGAATCCAGTATTAGAGTGAAATGTGAATTTTATATTGGTATTTACGGTATTAATCCAACTGAAAAAAAATCAGACAACCTATGACAATTGAAAAAAACCAAAACAATGTCATCAATATATCTTTTATAAAACATGGTGTCGCTGTGAAATGGATTGTTACTTGAATTGCAAATGATGGTCTCCTCAAGAAAGGCCATAAATAAATTCGCCACACTTGGAGCAAATGGGCTCCCATAGCTACTCCTCTAACTTGCAGATAGAATTGATTTGAAAATCTGAAATATTTTTTTCCCAAAATAATGTCCAACAAACAACCCATCTTCTTTGCAACTAGGCTGCTTACTTACGTATCACCAAAAGAAGAGGACAAAACAGGATCCGGATATACATAAAATCTGCATGTGCTAATTTATACGTAGATGAAAATTTAGAAATAGTTACTATAATTTAAGTTGACATGCAATGAAATATATCTCATCATAGTGGGGAAGGCTCAGGCTAGATGACCAGGTAAGCTTTGCTTAGTCTGCTATCTGAAGGTGATTTTGAGCTCCATCACACCAGCAATTTAGTGCACTCTCGCCATGCCTGGCGTGCAGATTTGCAGTACAGTACTCACATGACGCCGTGCCTGTCCTGCTAACACCCCGCTTCTTCCCCAGCCTTTCCTAGAACGCTAAAAGTCTGGATTATTTTCCCTAAGTGCATTTAATGCATCCTAAGCCCCCATGTAATTTTAAAGGAACTGGGGACTTGAATGGATTGCATCAGGTCCTGGCAGAGAAAAGCCATCTCTCCCAGCAGCTGGCTCCAAGCCTCAATATAAAACTCAAGCCTTGCATTCCAGACTCGAAAGTGTTTTTTAAAATCATACAACGCCTGAATCTCCGCAGAGACAGGATTGTACTCCCTCGATGCCCCCAAAGAGCCAGGTTAAAGGGCCGTTCCATTTTTGCCCAGCAGAAAGTCGGTCTGGTTGAAATGCTCATCTGCCAGGATGTGACTGCAGGGCGAAAGAGAAGGGGAGGGGTGGAGTGGAGTGTTAGAGCGAAGAACCAAAGGAGAAAGAGCAGCTATTCAGGTGAAAAGGATCATAAGCTTGACACGCTGGTAAAAAAAAACACGGAAGCAAACCGGGGGGGGGGGGGGAAGTAGGTGTGATGGAGGTCTTTAAGGCCCCTGCTCTCTCTTCTTATGTTTTTTTAAAAATCGTTAAACCGGACTTGGACTGGACAGCCCTTCAACTAAAGGACTGTCCTTTTGTAAAGACAGAACACATGGCTACCACATTGGCAACATATTGGCACTTGCAGTGATGTGTGTCTGGGAGAGCCAGAGAATGTTAAAGGGAGAGCATCTGGTTGCTGATTTCCAGAGAACTCTGCCTGCCATGCCAGGAAAAAGGGATGGCTTGCTGGGAAGAAGATCGTCAGACTGTTGGAAACAGACACAGTTGGAATCAGGTGTTGTGAGTTAAAGAAAGAATGCACCTTTGCACGTATTCGCTTCGTTTGGCTGCCACAGTAGAGGCTGTATCACCAGTTGCACTGTGAGCAATTCCAATGAGTGTGTCAGGGTTATAAAGAGGAGATGTTGCGGTTCCAATTTACGTCAAAGTATCCCAGGGCATACTTCTCCTCTCCCCTGCCTGCACCGTTGTTTTGGGAAGATAATGGCGCATTTCCTTTGCTCGCCTGCCCCATGACAAATAGCACGGAACTGAAGTATGCTCTAGGAATCTACAAATCCCTACTTCTGAGATGTTTGAGAGTTTTACCCTAATCTCTTCCTCCTCCTCCTCCTCCTCCTCCTGGAATTCTGTCTAATAAAGTCCTGCAGGAGGTGGATGAACAGGACTGCATAGCTGCTTCCATCCTGTGCAGTTTCCCCAGGTAACGGGAAATGACAGCTGTGCTCTCTTATGTTGCTAATATGCTTTCTGTTTTCTTTTTGCCTGTACAAGTAGATGTGAAATCACTAGTACAGGACAGTTATGTATTTAAGAACATAAAGGGCCTGCCTTTCCCAGCATCCTGTTTCCGTTGTGGTTAGTTAGATGCTTTTGAGAAGCTCGCCATGAGGCCAATAACCCCGCCCTATCGTTGCCCCCCAACAACCAACATCCAGAGGTTGCAGTGGGGAGTTTAACTTTTGCATTGCTGTTCTAATGGCAGGTGGTGCTGTGTCTAAACTGAGGCAGTCAGCTATAGCTACTTTTCTAGAGACTGTCCTTAGCAATGACGGCCTGTGTTAGGCATACATTTTTGTCCATGTTTCTTCTCTGAAATAATCTGACATCAGTGCACCGCCTCTGGACTAGGGTGTCCAGGTGCCCTACTTTGGAGAGGGCAATCCTCTATTTGAAGAGCTCACGGACCCTGAATTACTAGCCTAAGGTCTGAGTTGTGGACCAAGAGAGGGCACTCGAAGAGCTTTACAATGCTTTCACAACCAGCATCCTGACCTCCAAGGAGATCCAATGAATATAGTCCTTTGGACATTCTTTAGCGTCTGGCGTGTGGGATGGCTTTCTCGGTTGCTGGACCTCTTCTTCACAAGGGTTTCATAAGAATAACTGACAGGCTGTGAGCACAAGGTCATCTTTACCAAAACAAGCTAGTCTGTTCAGCTGGGAGTTTCTGAGCCCTTCAGCCCAATTCTAGAAAAAAATATATGCTGATTTTACATTCTTGTCAAAAGCTCAGAAGGTACATGGCTTAACTCCTAAGGATGCAAGGGGTTGTTTTGTAACCATGCAGTCTTTCCTGTGAGGAAAGTTTGGGTGAGGAATCTCCTTTGTAAGAACAATGTAGCAGAAGATGTATTTAAGAAGCGTTTATTCGCCGGGAGGGACGGACAAGGGAAAGCCACAATCACACACAGAATTCCAAATAGTATCAATCTATTTTAGTTACATATTCCCTACTTGAGTTGGATTTTGGGTTTCAGTACATATGCAGACTTCCACGCAGAGGGATGGTCAGAGAGAGCGAGAGAGAGAGCGTATCTCACTTTTATGGGAGGGGCCGTGTTCTGGAGAGAGCCAGGAGGCCCAGATTGAGGCCTGGAGGTCCACGTAAGGCCCCACAGTCATCTGTAGGTTTCCCACCCCTGATTTAATTCCTAGCATTTATGTTGGAGACACAGCGGAAGATTTTCAACACTCCCTTATTTCATTGCCATGTATACAAGGCGGAAGAATTATGTTGTTCTAGTATTTCATCCTACAAAGCCCTAAACAACTTGGGACCAGCATACCTAGCAGACCGCCTTCCCTTATATATACCTGGACAACAACTATGATCCTCAGAGGAGGCCCTACTGGTCAGTCAAAGACGAACAGAATGCAGCCATGAAGAACCTCTGTGATGGGGCCTTCTCTGTAGCGGCACCCACTCTCTGGAAAACACTCCCTCGTGTGGTTCGGGAGGCAGAAAACATTACATCTTTTAAACGCCTCCTGAAGACATACCTTTTTACACATGTTTTCAATGTAGCTCATTTTACGCTGCCTTTTTAACTTTTTATTGTTTAAATTTATATTGTTTTTTTTGTGGTTTTTAATTGTGCACCACCCAGAGTGCTTTGGCTGATGGGCAGTATAAAGATGTAATAAATAAATAAAATAAATACATTTTCCTTCTTAAATTGATTTCTGGCTAGATCAGCGGAAATCTTTTTTTTTAACCTACAAAGGTAGTAGGGTAGCTCTCCTCACAACTATGGAAACAGAGCCCTTAGGACAGCAAAAAGACTTATACTATCATATTGGAAGGATAAGTGTTCGCCTCCCATAATGCAATGGATTGAGGATTTAATAACCTTATCGACATTTGAAAAGGTTATATACAGGCGCAACTTGCGAATGGATAAGTATATGGCTATATGGTCTGGGTTTTTTTAAAAAACCTATGTGTATGATTTTACACCTGATGAAAAATGATGACATTCCTGTATATCTAATGTTTTTTTTTCTTTTAATGATTTGTTTTTGTTGTTATTGTTCTGTTTCTTTGACGTTTACAATAAAAAAGGGGGGAATTATGGAAACAGTAGCCATTTTCTGGAGTTGATTGTCGAGGACGTTGAAGTGTGGGGTGAGCCTGTTGTCCCTCAATGGGTGGAAGTTTATGGCCTCTGAGATCTCTTGCCCAATAAAGACCCAGAGACTGGAGAACTCAACTTAACCATTTATTGACTCTGCAGCGGCAGGGAGACTCCGGCATTCTGCAAATCAAGAGTCTGCAGAACAAAGGACTTCACACGCTTATATAAACTTTGATTACAGAAGTAAAAAACGCTTTCATTGGTCAAACGTCTCTACAGTCTAATAACGCTGACCATTATAGGTTTGTGCTCAAGGGATTAAATTTCAAGTGCAAAGATAAAATATGCATATATGAGTGAGTTATAGAATCCGCTTCATCTGATTGGCTATAAGCAAGTCACACGGACTACATTCGACGTTCCATTGGCTTTAAAACTTTTCTCTTTGTCCTCCTCACACAGGGCATTGTCATTAATTAATCCTGACAGGTGGTAGATTTAACCCTTTCCATCACACAGAGGCAAATGCAGACACACAGACAGGGAGGGGACATTTTCTCCAAGTTTAAATTCCTTCAGTGCCTATCAAGCCTATGGAACAGAGAAACAGGTACAGGAGGTCTTATAGCATGTGAAGAAATCTCCTAGCTTCATGGACTGTCCTGTTGTCAAACTTCCAAATTCTGATTTCCTGAAAGCATTCAAATGCCACCTTCACTGGCCTCAAACACTGCATTTGCCATTCAGATATCCGGCATATCTGAGACATTTTTGGGAGTCTATCTTCTCACAACTTCTTCCAAGAACCCGCATTGCTATAGGAATCGTCGACGACGGCCAGTGTAATAGGGCTGTGCGCAGGCCCCTGACTCGCTTCGACTTGGGGCATTTCGGGGGTATTTGTCTTGCCTCAGCACCGAGCGAGATTCACCCTCCCCCGAAGTGACTCAGCCTTGCAGGTTCTTGGGTGCTGGCTGCAAGGCAGACCGGGAGTCCATGGGACTCCCAACTCCCCATTCCCTGCTTGCAGCTCCCCCTCCCCCTCACCCCCATTCACAGCCCCCTTCCACCTCTCCCCCAACCCAGAGCTGCTGCTGCTGCTGGGACTTACCTGTAAATTGCATCTTCCTCCCAGACAGCCAAGCTGCGTTTTATAGTTAAGATAGGGTGACCATAGTTTGGAAACCAAAAAGGAGGACAATATGGCCGCCCCAAGGGGGCGTGCCCACCAACATGTCCATCCCCCAAGGGGGCGTGCCCATCAACATGTCCAGCCCCTAAGGGGGTGTGCCCACCCAAACATGGCCTTGGTCACATGTCTGATTTTACAGCATACAATTAAGACAAACTTGTTCTACACAACATCTTAATGTTAAAATCACTGAAATAAAGAACAAGTGAGACATTGAATGTATCTGAAATTAACTTCACTCACTTCTACGTTTGTAGCTTTTCCTGTTCTTTGAAGCTTTTACTATACTCTGTGTGATAGAGTCTCCCCTTCCCTCAAATATCTTTTCTGACTGCAAATCTTTCACTGGATTACAATAGTCTCAACTTTCCTAACGTTTAACACTCTTTCATCATCATTTTTCTCATATCCATACTCACAGATTCAGCATACTGTTACCATTGAACAAATGAAGCAGTGGACAAGTGCAGAGAAATCTAGTACAACAAACTAGCAACCTAGCATGAAGGAAGAGTAAAATATTATTACCCTGCAAACATTAGCCATGGAACAAAATGGACTAAAGGCTTGTTGTAGTCACTTCTCGCCTCTTAGCTTGTTTCAACTTCTGGTTGATCAGTGAGAAACTAATCTAACAATGTGTGATTATATCTCTGATTCATTAGCCATGTGAACAAGACCATGGTCAGTACAATACAAAGATAGGCCAGAACAGATGCCCATTATTACAGTGCTAGATAAGGATCTTTCCCTCCTTTTATCCAAGTATATCCTGAATTTACATTGCCTCAGTGTGCAGAGAACAAGCAACCAGCAGGTGCTCTCCAGAAAGATGCTTTCAGAGCCTAGGAGATTCAGACACACTCAAGCCAAGCCACGCTACACACTCAAATATTACCTTACTTGGACAGAACAATTCTGGGACAAATCAATACTTTGCAATCAACCAGACATGACAGTCAAAAACAACAAAGAAAAAACACACCTACCTCAATGACATAACAATACCTATGACAAAACTGTTGCAGAAAAGGAAGAGTTAAAGACAGAAAAATATACACCACTGGCTATGGAAGTTAAAGAACTATGGTAACAGGAAAAATTACAATCATTCAATTAGTTAGAGTGATCATATGGAAAGGAGGACAGGGCTCCTGTATCTTTAAGAGCTGTATTGAAAAGGGAATTTCAGCAAGTGTCATTTGTATGCATGTAGCATCCTAACCCTAACCAGTACCTCACACGATTTGGAAGCTATACTTCTATTAATGCAGTCCAAAATAGTGCTTGCTTATTTTGCAGTCCCGTCACACTGTTGGCTCATATTAAGCTTGGGATCTACAACAATTCCAAGATCCTTCTCATCTGTAGTGTTGCTGAGCCCAGTATCCCCCATCTTGTAACTGTGCATTTGGTTTCTTTTTCCTACTTGTATAACTTGGCATTTATCCCTATTAAATTTCATTCTGCTGTTTTCAGCCCAGCGCTCCACTCTATCAAGATCACTTTGAAGTTTGTTTCTGTCTTCCAGGGTATTAGTCATCCCACCCAATGTTGTGTCAGCATCATCACCATCATCCACACACACCTCATACTCAGGCAATAAAAATTAAAATCTACACACCCCTACACACTCACTCAAGTGTGTGTGTGTGTGTGTGTGTGTGGAACACAACAACACAACCTCCTCCCATACACGTAACAGGGGAGGGGGAATAAAAATCCACCCCTCCACACACCAAAGGCATCATCATCATAATCAGCCACCCACACAAGGCAAAATAACAGTAGACATAATAAATCTACACACAAACATGCACATACCAAAGGCAATAAAATAACATTAAAAATACAACACTCATCCACATACTCACCAAAGGAAAAAATAATAAAAATCCACACATGCACCAAGGCAAAAACCAACCAACCAACCAACCACACACACTTAACCAAGACTAAAAATAAAATAAATATCCACATACCCCAACATACTCACCCATGGCAAATCTAATAATAGTTTTAAAAAACATCCACATGTACCCCCCCAAATTAATTCATCAAAATCAGTACTCAAGGAATATATGGAAAATAAGTGAAAACTAATTTAATCAATGCTGCCAATAATGAAATCTAATCTACCCCCCACCCCACTGAATTTAAATTGCAGCTAAAGCCAGTTCATTTGGTCTTCTATTAATTTAATGCCCCCCACGCAAATTGCTTTTTAAAAGTTTATAAACAGTAGCAGCAGCACTCAACAATAATAGTAGTAACAACAAGAAAAATAACATAACATCCAGCCCCAGCTCTGCGCACCAGGCTGGGCTAAGATGCCCATGCTCCAGGCTGGGACAGACCACTCTGCATGCCATGAAACTCCGCATGCCAGGCCGGGATGCTCCACGGCCAGCCAGGCCGCCCCATGCTCCATAATGCCCCACTTACCAGGCCATGCCATGCTGCACGCCAGGATAGACCGCGATCCTCATGCTGGCCGCCGGACCAGGTGCCTCCAAACATCCTGCCAGGCTGCCCACAAATTGAGCCAGGGTAGGCAGCAACACCCATGCTGCCCGCCGGACCAGGTGCCTCCAAGCAACCCCCCAGGTCGGGCTGCGCCGTGCGCAGGGCCGGGCTAGGCAGCGCCGCGCGCCGGGCCGGGCTGCGCCACGCGCCGGGCCAGGCTGCGCCATGTGCCAAGCTGGGCTGGGCTGCGCGCCGCGCGCCGGGCCGCACTAGCCAAGAACAAGGCCCGGATGGCGGAGGGGAGGAGGCTGGAACGACGCGCACCCGGAAGTGTGGGTGTGCGTCGTTCCAGCCTCTTCCCTGGCCGATCTGGGCCTTGTTCTTGGCCAGCGCAATCGCGCTAGCCAAGAACAAGGCCCGGATGGGGGGGGGGAGGCTGGAACGACGCGCGCCGGAAGTGTGGGTGTGCGTCGTTCCAGCCTCTTCCCCGGCCGATCTGGGCCTTGTTCGTGGCCAGCGCAATCGCGCTAGCCAAGAACAAGGCCCGGATGGGGGGGGGGAGGCTGGAACGACGCGCACCCGGAAGTGTGGGTGTGCGTCGTTTCAGCCTCTTCCCCGGCCGATCTGGGCCTTGTTCTTGGCCAGCGCAATCGCGCTAGCCAAGAACAAGGCCCGGATGGGGGGGGGGGAGGCTGGAACGACGCGCACCCGGAAGTGTGGGTGTGCGTCGTTCCAGCCTCTTCCCCGGCCGATCTGGGCCTTGTTCTTGGCCAGCGCATTCGCGCTAGCCAAGAACAAGGCCCGGATGTCGGAGGGGAGGAGGCTGGAACGACGCGCACCCGGAAGTGTGGGTGTGCGTCGTTCCAGCCTCTTCCCCGGCCGATCTGGGCCTTGTTCTTGGCCAGCGCAATCGCGCTAGCCAAGATCAAGGCCCGGATGGCACGGGAGAGGCCCAATTTTCCGGACTTTGGGGGATATTTTGAAATTTCCCCCCCGGACTCAAATTTGGCCCCCTTTTCCGGGCATGTCCGGGGGGATCCGGACGTCTGGTCACCCTAGTCATGGCGGCTCTCTCATTTACTATATCTATGGCTGCAAATGGACTCACAGCTTGCCTTATGCCAGCTTTGCCGAGCAGGCGGAGGGGAGGGCCCAGCGCAGCTCCAAATTGGCCTGAGGCTTTGGTACCAATCTGCTTCGGCCTTGGGGCACCTCAGGCCAACCTGGCACTGACTTGGATCTGGGCTGAGGTGGGCCGAATTGATCCACCTCGCCTCAGTTTCGGGGATTCAGCCCAAGGTGATGCATAGCCCTACAATGTAGCCATAATGAAAGGATGGATGGGTGTGCCTGTAAGAGGAATCCTTCAGTGTCTCCTGTGACTCACAGCCAGGAGTCATATGTGTGCATTTGCAGGCTTTCGGTGGAGCAGTCCACAGGATGCCATCCCCAAAAAAGTTCTGAGAAGGAAACCTGTGCATGCACGTTGGACAGGTATATGCAGTTTGAACAGCCAGGACAATACAGAGTATTGACACATTGTGATACATCAGTGTGCAACGCATCAGTGTGCAATGCATTAGGCAAAGGCTGCTAAAGGTGTTGTGTGCAGCTTTTGAGTCATGTATGCAGAATGGGATGGGGATAGCAGGGCATTCCCCATACCTAAAATAAATCTGTGCCTGGGACAATATAAAACAGCTTCCTCTATCATGACTCATGCTTGAATAGAAACCATTAAACCCAAACCAGTAAATCCTTGAAATTCATCATCATTTCATTATGCGGTCACAGACCCACAGACCCAGAAAAAACAATCACAAATCCTTGAAATTGAATTACGGTGGACGAAAAGGAACGGTTTATTTTATTTGGCTTGCACAAAACCTCATCCACAAAGCGGAACGTTCTAATCCATCCAGCAGAACTGACTTCCCTGGAATTTCTTCTTACGTCTAGGGGACAGTTGATGTTTTAGTCCAGCCTGCCTGTCGTCAATGAAGGGGGAAAATCCCTCAAGTAGTGAACTCAGGTGGTCGAAAGCCTGCAAGTTTAGAAGCAAAGTAGGGGTACCAAAAAATAAGAGAGAGCTTTCTACATGTGGGGTGGGGGGAGAAATACAAAATTTTGTAAGTTAAAAAAAAATCTACAAAACTTCTTGATAAGAACCTGTGAGCTTGCACAGACTGGAAGGCTGATAGCAGCTGAGGAGAGAGAGAGAGAGAGAGAGAGAGAGAGAGAGAGAGAGAGAGAGAGAGAGAGAGAGAGAGTGTTTGGGGGAAGGCGGAGAAGAGAAGATCCAAAGAAATCACACAATTTGTGCAAATCTATCAAGCAAGGCCACCCCCACCCCCAGGAACAATGAGGACAAGGGGAGGGAGGGGATTGACCCACTCAAGGCCCTGACAACATATAGTAAGTGTTGGCAGGGCGGGGGGCGTTATGCCATGAAGTTAAAAAAAACTACTCCCTGCATTGTGCAAAGATGCTTCAAAATGGTATCTGTCCCACCCATCTGGGGCAAAATAGGTTTCTGTTGCTGTTCTGTGTGTCGTTTAGCGTGCTGGGGCTCAGCCCCACCCCCCACCTCTGTCTTGTACTCTGTCTTTGAGGCACAGGTTACTTGTCTTTTGCCACGCCTCCCATGGCAGCCATTTTGTGGTGGTGCCCAGGACAGTTTCTCAAATTGCTAAATTTGCTCACCGACCTTGATTAGGCGATACGCTGCATTGTGTGCCTACTCTGTATCATTTTGTCGCAGGTCCCATTGTGTTTGTGTTTACACGTGTGCATGTATGTGTGTACAGCAACGTATTAACCATAAGAAATTTATTGAATTGGACATTTTGATTTGTTTCTGCATTCTTACCAATAAATTGTTCCCGTGACAGATGCATTTGTCTATTTTGTACCTGACCCCAAAACCTGCATGAATAAGTTCTTTGGGATGCAATCCTATGCACATTTGGCCAGCCCTATTAATATCAGTGGGAATGGCATATATATATATATATAAACTGTGCACAGTTTATTATTATGTAAATATGGATGGTATCATGCTGACTATGTTCCTGATGATGATGTACATGATCATTTCTGTTATGTTTCTACAGCATAATTTACATAAAAGCAAGCTTTGTATGTACTACCAAACTGTGAGTAATGGAAGCGTGGGAAAACCCCTGCTTCAGTTCAGCCAGATGTCTCATAACTGAACTTTTATGTAGTCTCATCACCTTCATTTCCTTTAAGTTTCATAAAAACTTTTGAGAAGCTGCAAGGTGTCTTTGGATAGCTGGCGAAGACAGTGGCCTGATCTACACCAAGCAGGACATAACATTTTGAAAGCGGTATATGGCATGCGTCCGTGGGCCCCAACAGTTGTCAGGGCACTTCAATATCGCTATAAAGCAGTAGCGTGGATCCTCCCCATATTGTCACACTGAGCTTTTAACAGTTGATGCTGCTCTCGGTTTTTCTTGTTTTACTCAAGTTTTGAAATAACTTAGTTTTTTGAATATTTCTTAATCTCTCTCTCTCTCTCACACACACACACGCACACACACAGACTCACCCACTGTATATGTACATATCTTTCAACAACAAAAGATCAGATCATAGAAAACAAATATGGACAAACATGATCTCTAAATGTATCATTCCAAAACATTTATTTTATTTTATTTATTCATTGCATTTCTATACTTCCCAGTAGCGGAAGCTCTCTGGGCGGTTCACATGATAAAAAACATGACAAAGACCTCCATCACACCTAATTCCCCCCGCTGGTTTGCCTCAGTGTTTTTTTACCTCTGAGACAGAAGCGCGTCAAGCTTATGATCCCTTTCACCTGGATTGCTGCTCTTTCGCTCCTTGGCTCTTCCGCTCCACTCCACCCTCCCCCTCCCCTTCCCTTTCTCCCTCCAGTCAGGTCCTGTCAGAGATGAGCACTTCAACCAGAAAAGGCTTATAACCTGTTACACACGTGATGCACCATCAATTTATGCCATCATACGTTAGGGTGACCAGATTTTGAGAACAAAAATCCCGGTCCCCCCCGCTACCCCCCCAAAACAACCCCCCCACTGCGCGCCCGCGCGCCCCGCGCGCCCCGCCTGCCCCCCCACCCGCACCGCGCCACCAGCCCGCCTCGCCCGCCCCCCCGACCCGCGCCGCTCCAGCCTGCCCGCACACCCACTCCGCCTGCCCTGCGCTGCACCGCCCGTGCCGCCCGCCCGCCCCCCGCGCTGCCCCACCCCACCCGCCCCCCACCCGCCCCGCGCAGCTCGCCCCACGCTGCTCGTGCCACCTGCCCGCCTCGCGCTCCTTACCTGCTGGGGCGTCCGCTTCCCTCCATTTCTCTGAATCTACTGAGAAACAGGCTTCCTGGCCTGTCTCTCAGTAGCGCGCCGGGTGATGATGTCATCACCCGGCGCTATTGAGGGACAGGCTGCGAAGCCTGTTTCTCAGTAGATTCAGAGCACCGGAGAGAAGCGGACGCCCCAGCAGGTAAGTGCCTCGCGCCGCCCGCCTTGCACCGCCCGCCCGCCTCCCACCACCGCCGCGTGACCCCCCCGCCTCCCCCCGGTTGGCCCGGATCGCCCCAGATAGGGCCATCTGGTCACCCTATCATACGTGGTCCTGGGCACTGGCTTCAAAAGAGACATAGACAAATTCATGGACGATAGGCCTGTCTGTGGCTGTTGGCCATGTTGGCCAAATGGAACTTCCATGTTCAGGCACAGTGTATCTCTGAATACGACTTGGTGCATGGGGCATGCAAGAGGGAGGGGGAGTTGCTTCCATAGGGTTGTAGGCTTCTTGGTGGGATCTGGTTGGCAGCTGTGGAAACAGAATGCAGGGCTAGGTAGTCCCTTGGCTGCCTCCAGTAGGCTCTAGGGCATGGGTGCAGAACCTCAGGCCTGTGGGCCAAATCTGGCCTGCTTGGGGGTGCAATTCAATCCTCCAGGTTTCCCCAGATGGCCACACTCCCTTCTCCTGGCCTTGGGTCTTTTCTCCCTGCCACTGACCATTTGGTGGTTTGCAGCTTTTGTGCAGCTTCCTTCACATTCTAAAAGGCTGAACTGCCTCTTTTGACGGCCTACACGGCCTAGGGCCAGGTTATCTGAAGGAACACCTCCTCCCATATGTACCTGCCTGGACCGTAAGATCATCCTCAGGGGTCCTTCTCTGTGAGCCCCTGCCAAAGGAAGCGAGGCAGGTAGCTACCAGGAGGAGGGCCTTCTCTGCTGTGGCACCCGGGCTGTGGAATGAGCTCCCCAGAGAGGTTCACCTGGCATCTACATTATACTCCTTTAGACGCCAGGTAAAGACCTTTTTATTTTCACAGTGTTTGAACAGTTCTTCAGTTTGATTTTTAACCTTGCTGTTTAAATTTGTATTTTAAATCCCTATTGATTTCTGCACAGCTGCTCGGTTTTTTAATCCTGGTTGTGCTTTTATACTGTATTTTAAATGATGTTTTCTTATACGATCGTTGTTTTATATTTTGAATGGTTTTTATGGTTTTAATTTTTGTAAACCGCCCAGAGAGCTTTAGCTATTGGGCTGTATAGAAATGCAGTAAATAAATAAATAGCTACTGGCAGTAATAGCTTTCAGCTAAAATATACTGGGGGCAGGGTCGGGGGTTTCTTTTGCTTTTGATCCCACTCGCTACTGGAATGCAGCCAAGAGCATCTCTGAAATTGAATTCAGCTTCTGGGCTGGAAGAGGCTCACCACCCCTGCTCTAAGGAAAGGTCATTACCAAGCTGGGAGCAGCACCCCCAAAATGTCGCCCCGTGTCTCCTGCCAGCCTGGTTTTGTAGCACGGGCTTATGAACGCTTTCCCATTTGATCTCAAAGGTTGTGGCAGGACAGTGGGGTGGGGTGGGGGGTTTCAATTAACCTGGGCCTGTGTAGGTCGCCAACTGTACCCCCATATCAATGCTCCATTTTATTTATTATATTACCAAGGTATAAACAGTGTTATGCCTGTGGCAATTGAACAATTCCAAGAATAAAGCAGCAGGAGGTTGTTTTACTTTCACAGTAGGGAGGTTGCTACCATCTGGCACGCAGTCTCGGAAAAGATAATTTAAGGAACACTCAAGTCTTGGCAGTTGTCCAGACGAGAGGATGCTTTCGTGGGGGAGGCGTGCAGTGCCGCAGGTAGTTGCAAGGGAACCAAAAGATGAATCTTAGTTCATGACGGGACAGGTAACATGTTCCCCGTGAACACTGGTGCCAGGAGAGTCAAAATGAATTGAATTGAAATGGGGTGGGGTGGGGTGGGGAAATCCCCTCTTTTCTTTTCCATGTTGATTCAGCACAGGTTCTGCCAGGTGTGAGACCATCAATACTGGATTCTCCTGTACTGCAGAGAACTAGTCATTATGTAGATTATGTATCAAGCTATTAATGTTTATAAGAATTTGGAGCATCGGGATGGGTGGGAACAAGGGACAAAGTTTGGGTGACCATCTGGAAAGGAGGACAGGGCCCCTGTATCATTAGCAGTTGTATTGAGAAGGGGATTTCAGCAGGTGTCATTTGCATGCCTGCGGCCCCTGGTGAAACTCCCTCTTCATCACAACAGTTAAAGCTGCAGGAGCCCTGCCCTCTTTCATCTCCAGTCCAGAGGGCAGGGCTCCTGCAGCTTTAACTGTTGTGAAGAAGAGGGAGTTTCAAAATAAGATAATGCTAAACAGCACACAACTGCTAGAATAGCTAAAGGATATCAGAAAAAACTGGGGTAAACAAACTTTTTGTATAACATCATAATTATACGACATGCCGTATCAAGCGTAAGAGTGCAAAAATGGTTACAAACACTGAGCAAGTTGTTTACAGTAACGGAACAAAATTGTTTTCAGTAACTGAGCAATAACAGAGCAAAAGTTGTTTTCAGTAACTGAGTAATAAATGAGTAATATGCTTATGCGACCCCCCGAGCGTATTGCTCATTTATTACTCAGTTATTACTCAGTTGTTTTTGTTGTTGTTTAACCCACAATAGTTGTTTTTAAATGGATATTGTATGCTCTTTATGGTTTTAAATTCTGTATATTGTTTTTTTAATGTTCAATTTTTTAATTTTTGTAAATCGCCCAGAGAGCTTCAGCTATGGGGCACTATATAAATGCAATAAATCAACATCATCATCATCATCATCATCATCATCATCATCTATAATTACTATAAACTGAGTTCATTAAAATCAGCTTTCCTGAAGTCCAAGGTACATGTTTGATTATATCCAGCTTTAGTTTTCCTTAAAAACAAGAGCTTGAACATTACTTTCCCCCAAAGTCCCTGCTACGTTTGCCTCATCAACTAACTCTTCTCTATTCAGAATCAAGTCAAGGATGGCTGAACCCCATGTCCCTCCCTCCACCTTCAGAAAACGAATGTTATCAGCAAGGCCAGTCAGGAATTTCATGGACAGACCATGCTTGGCAGGGTTTGGCCACGTTCGGACATCACACTAGCCCACAATGGGTTAATAAACTACTCACAGTAGCTTATTTTTTAAAATAGCCCATGACCCCCTGCTACATGAGTGGGCTAAGAACTGGGCATGTTTAGTCTGGAGAAGAGAAGACTGAAGGGTAGGGTGACCAGATAAAATCCAGGTCAGGGCTCATGTAACTTTAACAGTTGTAGAGAAAAGGGAATTTCAGCCAGAGTCATTTGTCTGCAATTAGTTCCTGGTGAAATTCCCTCTTCATCACAACAGTTAAAGGTGCAGGCACTATACTAGAGTGACCATATACAAAAGAAAGTAGGGCCCCGGGATGGCTCTGCAATGGCTGCTGTGTCATATAAATAACCTGCCACCACTGTGGATCCATCCTGGGGCTTTCCCCTCATCACGACAGGCCCCTGGTCATCTGTAAAAGCAGTGAGGTGGGTGCCCACACATGAGAGGAACAAGCTACCATCGGAGGTCCGCCATGCTCCTTCATTGCAGGCTTTTAAGAAGGCTTTGAAAACATTTTATTATACCTTGGTCTTCTCTTCATACGACTGCTGTTGTTCCTGTTACTTCTTTTGGTGGTTGTTGCTGGTTTCATTTGTTGGCATTTATTGTTGTTTTTATTGTCATTTTTCTGTGTTCGTGTTTTTAGTTTATTGCTGTAAGCCACCTTGGGAGGGTTTCTGCCCTGAAAGGCGACCAAGGAAGATTTTAAATAAATAAATAATTCCCCCCTTACTTTGGAGGAGGAGGTGGAGGAAGGAGCGAGTGAGTGAGCGCTGGTTCATTTTATTATTTTGGAGAATGTGTGGAATGAGTAATGTGTATATTTTAAAAGAAAAAATTAAAAGGTCTGCATGTGAGAGAGAGTTAGCTGCTACCACCACCACCACCACCACATCAACAACTCACTAGGATTCTTCCAGATCTAAAAATGCAGGGAACAGTTCCCTCTTTCTTTAAGCCATTTCCCCTTTTCTTTTCCCTTCGTTCGTCTTACATTGCAAGCTATAAATGTCTACTCAGAAGTAAGCCCCACTGAGGTCCATAGGACTTACTCCCAGGAAAGTGTGTACAGAGTTGCAGCCTTGATTTCCTTTCTGGATCCCCGCCCCTTCACCCATTTCTTAGTTGTAGTTTTGGCTTTTTCTTCTTTTTCCTTTTTGGGGTGCTCTTTAGGTGTGGAAAGGGATGGATTTTGAACGCTCG
Source organism: Anniella stebbinsi (assembly GCA_029215795.1). Classification (NCBI taxonomy): domain Eukaryota; kingdom Metazoa; phylum Chordata; class Lepidosauria; order Squamata; family Anniellidae; genus Anniella; species Anniella stebbinsi. Next base: position 6,358,292 of record JARDYH010000004.1, on the reverse strand, counting down.
GACCTTGCTTATTTCATGCATAGCTTACATGGAGAGGAAGGTGTTAGGCCAAAGGATGCCCATGTAAAAATATGTATGTATGAATGCTCAGAACGTGGTGCTATAATTACTAGCATTTTGGATATTGTTGTTATTATTATTATTATTATTATTATTATTATTATTGATCTCTTTTCTTGCTCATGGCAGTTTTTCCGTCTAGACGGACATGACGGGCTTTGCCAAGTCGTGCTGTCTTTTAGTGATTCAGGAATTTCCTGACAATTGAGCATGTTTGAAGTATGACTGCTTTCTGGATGTTGGTGTGGATGTATTCTGGTTGGCCCAGTTTCTGAAGGTTTTCTGTATAGTTTTTTGATGTGATGCTGGTAACTGATGTTAGTAACGGTATAACTGTGACCTTTTCCTGTTGCCAGAGTTGATGATGATGATGATGATGACAAGACGGAGGTGCTTGCTGTCAAAGGCCGCAACCTGGGTTTGGAGGTGTGTCAACCGGTTCTGGATGGGGTTACACTCCCCCTAAAAGACTGTGTTTGCAGCTTGGGGGTGCTCCTGGATCCGTTGCTCCAAATGACAGCCCAGATAGATGCGACGGCCAGGAGTGCCTACTATCAGCTTTGGCTGATACGCCAGCTGCGCCCCTTCCTAGAGTTGGAAGACCTAAAGATGGTTGTGCACGCGCTGGTAACTTCGAGGCTTGACTTCTGCAATGCGCTGTACATAGGGCTACCTTTGTGCCTAGTCCGGAAACTTCAACTAGTTCAAAATATGGCAGCCAGGTTGTCACCGGTACATCTAGGAGTGACCATATTACGCCAGCTTTAAAATCGCTCCACTGGCTGCCAATTAGTTTCCGGGCGAAGTATAAAGTGTTGGTTATTACCTTAAAGCCCTACATGGTTTGGGTCCAGGTTACCTGCGGGATCACCTTCTCCCATACAATCCGCCCCGCACGCTCAGGTCCTCTGGGAAGAACTTACTGCGGTCGGCCAAGACTAGGCTGACAACTGTTACCCAGAGGACCTTCTCTTCTGCCGCTCCCAGACTGTGGAATGACCTGCCGGAGGAGACTCGTCAACTTAACAGTCTTTTAGAATTTAAGAAAGCTATAAAGACTGTTCTCTTCCGGCAGGCATATCCAGTGGAATTTTAGAATGTTTTTAGGATGTTTTAGGATGTTTTAATGCAGTTTTAATAATATTTGTCATGTTTTAATTAGTTTTATGTATTTTATCATGTTGTTGTTCCCCGCCTCGATCTAGACGGAGAGGCGGGTAAGAAATAAATCGTTATTATTATTATTATTATTATTATTATTATTATTATTATTATCTTGGTGTTCCATTTGGTAATAGGTTGTTCTTTGGTCCCAAAAACTGCTTTTTTGTGTGGCTCTGTGTGTGTATGCTTTGGAGTTTATTTGTATACGCATACATATGTACTGGGGGGGAGGTATCTGTGTGTGACCTGGGCTGTATGTGTGGTCTGGGGTTTGCATGTATGTATGCTTTGGAGATGTATGCTTTGGGGTTGAATGCCTGTGTGTGCATCTGTGTCTGGGGCTCAGTTCAGACAATACATTAGTCAACGCAGTGTGAAAACTCCACTCAACGATTGAGTTTTTAGGAGGTACTCCCCACACAACATGTTCTAACTCCACTGTTGTGTGAATGTGTGCTACCGTGGGGTTGAGTAAAATCCACAGTGATGTTTGATTGACAGTTCCTCCACCCTCTCTCCTCCCTCGGTCCTCCCAATGGTATCCCATCAGCCATTGCTGCAAAAATCCCGGCGGCTCTCCTAGAGCAGCACTCACTCTTTTTGCCGCTTTTGCCAGGGAACTCTGTAGCCAATGGAAAAAGTCAACTCAACGCAACAGAAAACTCCACAGGCCTGCTACACAACATGCAACACTCTTCTCTGCATAGCGAAGAAATTCCGAGTGGAGTATTTTCCAAAAAAACTCCACCATGGAGTTCTAAAACCTCCATTGAGAAACGTGTCGTCTGAACGGAGCCTGTTTGTTTTGGTGGCCAACCAGCCTCTGTTTAAAAATTTCAGTGAAGGAGAGTCCACCACTTTCCAAAGAACTCTGCTCCACGGTTGAATAACTCATACACTCAGGAAGACCTGCCTGACGTTTAATCAAATTCCCCTTTCTTGTAATTTGAAATGGTTGGTTGGGATCGTACGTCTGGAAAGCCACAGGCTGCCCACCTCTGATTTATACCGAATTACACACAAGAAATCTGTGGCTCTTTGATGTAGTAAGAAACAATTTTCTGAAAACAACCCCAAAAATATTTAGTTTGTATTCTGGTTGTAGTTTCAAGCTTTCGTACTTTATATTTTATGCCGTACCTCATGGTTTTAATGTTTGTGAACCTCCCAGTGAGCTTCCACTATTGGGCGGTATAGAAATGAAATGACATAAAAAGATGAGGAGAGGAAGGGGGAGAATGTAAACAAGGTAATGCTATGACTAAGCATTTCACCAGGCAAGCATGATGTAGGAACACCCATAATTACAAGATTGCCTGCAAAACCACAAAGGTTTCTCAAGGCAAAAGAAAATGAAATGAGAAACAAAAGCAACTGACCTCTATCGCGTAAGAGTAGGAAACTCGGGCACAATTTGAGAGAGATGCCCCTGGCTTGAAATCAAGTTTCATTGTTATTTCCCCCTCCTGCGCTGTCACTGCCAATGAGTATTGTAGAGTTTCATTGCTATGTAACAGAACTACTAAACAATCAGCAACACAGAGGAGAAGCGGTAGTGCAGGAGTTTAGACACTGCAAAGGTTGTGGTGATAATGGAGATGCACTTTGGACAGGCACTAAACCCCAGGGAAACGTAGCAGAGTAGAGGGAGTCTACTGAGTTAGATTGAGAATAGCAGCTAAGGGCTATTCCTCACACTACATAGCAGTTTGAAGCAGGCTTATCTCTTAGTCTGTGCCACCATGCTACGTTAGCATTGGTATATGCCAGCCTTCCCCAACCTACTGGCCTCCAGATGTGTTGGAGTACAACCCTAGGCATCCCCCAGGCCAGCATATATGTGTGCCCAGTGTGCATAGGCAGGCGAGAATAGACGGGGCCCTGGAGACATACGGAAACCTCTGATCCCGTAGCCCTGTTGAAACTCAGCGGAACAGAGAAGGAAACCACCGCGATCCCTGGGGAAGCTGCTCTTTGAGCATGATCAACTGAGCAATCAATCAATCAATCAATCAACATTTAATCAATTAAAAAAATCACAGGTATTTTTAATAAAATTCAAAAGATTGGCCAGATTGGACCAGAAAGGAGGATGAATCCTTTCCTTGGCTGGCAACATTGCTCCGGCCAAGAGAAAGCCCAGATTGCCATGCGGGAGGGGCTTGGAGGCCTCAAATTTTCCAGACATTTATGAATTAATGGAATTTCCCCCGAACCCCAATTCCCCCCCCCCCATTTTCCGGGCTTGTCCGGGGAAAACCGGACAGTTGGTCACCTTACATATTTCCCATCCAGTCACACGAGGCTGCTGCAAGACATGGTGTTTACAAAAGAGGCTGCCGTGATGACAAGAGTAGATAGATGGTCCTGGGAGAAATCAACACTTGCAAATAAGATCCAGTTCAAATATGGGGAAGCATTGGCCCATACCTGCCACATTTCCTGGTTCGTTTCTTAGGTGGAAAAGCCAGTTGGATTAAAGCAAAAGGTGACCTTTTAGGGGAAATCCTCTTTTCAGTGTGTCTCTGAATTGTGGTACAGTTCTGGCAAATGCTCTCCCAAAGAGCCTGGAGTTAATGCAAAGAGACAACATAATGCCGTGGCTTAGCTCTGTCTGGAAACAACCAGATCAGTGGTAGCCATTCCCAACCATTCCCAGAATAAGAACATAAGAAGGGCCCTGCTGGATCAGACCGAGGGTCCATCTAATTCACACAGTGGCCAAACAGCTGTCGACCAAGGACCCACAAAGCAGGACATGGTGCAACAGCACCCTCCCACCCGTGTTCCCCAGCAACTGGTGCACACAGGCTTCCTGCCTCGGATACTGGAGGTAGCACATAGCCATCAGGGCTAGTAGCCGTTGATAGCCTTCTCCTCCTCCAGGAATTTATCCAACCCCCTTTTAAAGATATCCAAATTGGTGTCCATCACTACATCTTGTGGTAGTGAATTCCATAGTTTAACTACATGCTGTGTGAAGAAGTCCTTCCTTTTACCTGTCCTGAATCTCCCACCAATCAGCTCCATGGGAGAGGGAGAAAAATGTCTCCCTATCCACATTCTCCACACCATGCATAATTTTTAGAAGGGGAAAAGGGAAGTCTTCCTCTTGGCAGGACTGGGATCACCATGGTGCACTCATGGACCTCTGCCAAGAGATGCTGTGGATGCCTGTCCTGACCCCCCTCCCCATTTAAAACATTTTTATGACACTTCACTCAGCATCAAGTGGGCTGTGGCTGGGACACAGCCCACTTGACAGCTGTCAAAGCCAGAAGCACGATCTTTCAAAACTTCATAGCTACAACACGCTTGCATGGATTTTTCTGGAATTTGGCACACATGACTAGCAACATCCCATCTGCCATGTCACCAAGTGTCATGTCTCTAACTTTTAAAATAAAGAAGTTATAGCTATTTCTTTCCGCCAATACAAGCCTTTAGGGGAAAATAGGCATCCGACGCTTGCATCGGATGTCCGATTTTCGTATCAGAATTGGATCTGAAGCGATTTGAGGGATGTCCGATTTTATCCGATACGATACAGGTCAAAATCGGACATTCCGATTCCGATACGATTTTCAGGGCTGTGCACATCCCTAGTAGATGGCCCTTTCACGATCTAGTTTAATTTTGGCATACCAAATAGCAGACTTACAGTTCTTTATGTATTCAGAATCTCTTTCAGCATCTTCAGCGATCTTAGAGGCAGCTCAGCTGTTGTTGGGAGCTGCCCCTTTCCAGCCTGCAACTCCTTTGCTGAGGGAACTGCACTGGCTGCCTATTCACTACCAGGACAGGTTTAAAGTTCTTATACTAGTGTACAAAGACCTAAATAACTTGGGATGCCTGAGGGAGCGTCTTCTCCCTTACCAACCTGCCCGGTCACTGAGGTCATCCAAAGGCATGCTCCTGGTGGTTCCACATAGACCTATCGTCTGATTGGAGTCCACCACGGGAAGAGCCTTCAGTGTGGTGGCCCCCTTCCTATGGAATCCCCTGCCTTTGGAGGTCAGGCAGGTGCCAATGTTGTATTGTTTTTGGTGCCTCCTGAAAACATTATTCCAAGAAGCTTTCCCTGAATGACTGGCCATGGTTTTATCTGAACCTTGTTCTTTTAAAATGTCACTTTTAATGGTGTTTCATTCTGCTTTTATTCCTTTATTCACAGCTCTGAAATCTTTGGATGGGGAGCGGTATATAAATATTGGAAACAAATAAGTTTTTGTGCCTGTTCCTGGCAGTACCATATAGCACACCTGGTGCATAAGGAATGAACTGGGTCTTCCTTCTCTAAAAGCACATATCCACAAATCCATAATATTGCACTGGAAAAAGTTATCACTGATACCAGACTACCATTTAGCAAAACTGTGCTCTCTGGATCTACAGAATAGAGAAGGTTGGGTGCAGTCCTGCAGGTGTTTGATGCAGAGCTATTCAATACTCCCAGCTATGACAATGCTGCTTCACATCTGATAGACGTATGAGAGAAAATCTGTCCCCATGATGTGCAAAAATAAGTCTGTTTTGCCTCAGTTACATGAAGAGCCACCTTCTGTCACCTGAAACTACTGTATATATTAAGATCTGTATCAGAAACACTTCTTGAAGTTCCCAGTTCTTGGAGGCTGGTGAGGAAAGGGTCTTATCGGTGGTGGCACCGGAATATGGGGCAGCCATTCCAGAGTTGATCATCTGGTGCTTAGCTTGGCTAAATCCTTGGAATTGGCCCAGGCCTTTCATTTGTTTTAAAGCTGTTTGTTTTTTTTAAAAAAATTATCCCTGTTAATTTCACATGTATTTGACAGGCTTATTTTTATTGTGGTTTTATTTCTTGAACGTAAGCCATTCCGGAATTCAAATGTTAAAAGCAGGACAGACAGCTCTTAAATAAACAAACCACCTATGTCTGGGAGCCAAAGGATGCAGCCGCTGCCAAAGCAGAAAGAACTGGTTTTCCCATGCACGTAACCATGACCACTTTTGCATTCGTTTCTGTCTCTCCCACGCAGTTCCAAAAAACAATTAACTGCTTTTATTTATTTGCTCTATCACCAAATAATTGAAGCTAACAAACTGAAACTCAATCCAGACAAGGCTGAAATGCTGTTAGTGGGTGGTTCTTCTGACCGGATGGTGTTCAACCTGTTCTGGATGGGGTTGCACTCCCCCTGAAGGAGCGGGCTCGTAGCTTGGGGGTTCTCCTAGAACCACCTCTGTCACTTGAGGCTCAGGTGGCCTCGGTGGCATGGAGTGCCTTCTACCAACTTCGGCTGGTGGCCCAGCTATGGCCCTTTCTGGACAGGGATAACTTTGCTTTAGTTGTCTATGCTCTGGTAACCTCCCAAGTTAGATTACTGCAATGCACCCTATGTGGGGCTGCTTATGAAGATAGTTCAGAAGCTGCAGCTTGTGCAAAATGCAGCAGCCAGCTTGATAACAGGACCAGAAGGTTTGAGCGTATAAGACCGACTCTGGCCTGCCTGTACATTTCCGAGCCTGATTCAAGGTGCTGGTTTTAACCTATAAAGCCTTACACAGCTCGGGACCACAATACCTGGCGGAACGCCTCTCCCAACATGAACTTACGCTCAACATCTAAGGTCCTCCTCTGGGTGCCTACTCTGAGGGAAGCTTGGAGGATGGCAACAAGGGAGAGGGCCTTTTCAGTGGTGACCCCCCAACTGTGGAATGATCTCCCTGACGAGGCTCGCCTGGCGCCAACATTATTATTTTTTTGGCACCAGGGCAAGACTTTTCTCTTCACCCAGGCATTTAGCAATATGTGATGAGCTTCATTGATCCTGGATGTTTTTATAGTTGTTTATAAAGCTGTTTTAGTTGTTTTTAGAGATAGGTTTCTTTACATTACAAGTTTTATGGTTTTAAATGTTATAGTTTTTAATTGTTTTAATCTTATGTAAACCGCCCAGAGAGCTTCGGCTATGGGGCGGTATAAAAATGTAAATAATAATAATAACAACAACACAAGACCTAAAACCACTAAATACAGCAACGTAATAAAACATTTTTTTATTTCTATTTATTTATTGCATTTTTATACCGCCCAATAGCCAAAGCTCTCTCATCTTTTTGCACTGATGAATAGTTGTGCTCTTGATAGGTCAACTTCTTGCTGTAGTATGCCACTGGATGCTTGACGCCATCTCTCACTTGCGACAGGATCGCTCCAACTCCCACTTCCGACGCGTCCGTTGCTAAGGGGAATTCTTGGTCGAAATCAGGTGCAATTAACACCGGGGCTGTGCACAGAGCATGTTTTAGCAACTTAAACGCCCTCTGGCACCCTTCTGATCACAGAATCCTCTCAGATCTTTGCCTTTTCGTAAGCTCGTGCAGGGGTGCAGCTATCTCTCCAAACTTGGGTATAAAGCGGCGATAGTAGCCAGCTGTCCCCAAAAAGGCATGCACCTGTTCTTACTAGTGGGTATGGGCCACTACTTATAGCTTCCACTTTGCTGGTGACTGCGGAAATATCCCACTTCCCACTACATGACCCAGGTAAACTACTTTCGACTTCCCAAACTGACATTTGGGAGCTTTAATAGTCAACTCTGCATCACTAATTGCTTTCAATACAAGGTTGAGATGAGTCAGATGTTCTGAAAGGGATCCACTGAAAATTGCAATGTCATTTTGCAGGTTAAGCAGATAATTGATCACTGACTCTTTTTCTTCTTCTATCCCAGCTCTTCCTTAGTATGCTCAGAGGACTCTTCACATCTCTCCCCAGCATCAACACAAAAGGTGAAAACCCCATAGAATCCTGGGGCACCTCCCTGAAGGCAAATAGGAAGTAGGGCAACTTTCTATCCCAGTCTATGGGAGGATCAGCGACATAGGTCTTAATCATTTATTCGATGGTTCCGTTGAACCTTTCCACCATCCCAATTGTTTGGGGGTGAAAATTGGTAGAAGTTATATGCTTCACACCGCAACATCTCCACAAACATCTCATCACTTCAGATAGGAATGCAGTACCCCTATCACTAATGATCTCATGAGGAAATCCCAGCCTACAAAAAATCCTCAATAAGGCTTCTGCAACAGATAGGGCATCTTCATTCCTCAGGGCCTCTGCATCTGGGAATCGGGTGGCAAAATCGATAATGGTTACCAGGAAACGCTTTCCTGATTGCGTGGATCTAGGATAGGGCCCCACCAAGTCCAACCCGATCCGATAAAAGGGCTTATTGATTAGCTGTAGGGGATTCAGGGGTGCTCTTACTTGTCTCCACCTTTCCCCACCCTTTGATAACTCGTGCATGATTTGCAAAAGGCAGTAACTTCTCGGGCTATGTTTGGCCAGTAATACTGGGCCATTAAACGTTTCTGGGTTTTGCCTATTCCTAAGTGGCCTGCCAAACAAGAATCGGGCTAATTTCAGCAGCTGATTGCGGTAAGGCTTGGGAACCACCAACTTCTTTTCCACCCTCCAACTCCCTGGTGTTTTCAGTGGCAACCACTTTCTATACAAGAGACCATTTTCCCATAAGAACTGCTCTTTCAACTGGTCACGACTATCTAATCTTTCTGCCTGTGATTTTATAGCTGACAGGCTAGAATCTGCTACTGTAGCCAGTTTGAATGAGGCATCAGCCCGAGGAAACCCTGGAGCAGCTAGGTTTTTTTCACTTGGGTCGCTAGGCAACTCAGCAGGCGAGCTCCCAGTACCATCTACTTCGCTACAAGTCTTCACATCTGTCATAGATCGCGTGACTACACAAACTTCCTTGTCATTTGCTCCCATAAGATCCCTTCCTAGTATCAAAGGTTCTTCTTGACAGGCATTTACTCCCAACGTAACTCTTCCTTTAAAATCTCTCCATGTAACTTCTACCTTCGCAAGAGGAATTTCAAATGAGACCCCACTCACAGGTTTAATAGAAACCGTTTTTTGAGGAATGATCTCTTCAGGACCAACTAAATCTCCTCGGATTAAAGAAAAACTCGATCCAGTATCTAGGACAGCTAAATGTTTCCTTCCATTAATAGTAACTTCTTCCCACAAGGACTGATCTATCTCTTGCATGTCCTTCCACTGCAATCGGTAACATTGTGGACTCATGTCACTCTCAGTATTTTCATTCACGTACACTCTCCTGGCTGAGGTACCTTTCTCTTTTTTCTCCTGAAGTCTAGGACACTGAGGCCTTATATACCCTACAAGCCTACAGTGATGGCAAGTAATATCTGTTTTGCCAAACAAAGGCTTTGTGGTGTTTCCCGCCTTTTCTACGGTCTTCTGGCTTTTGGTTCCCTCAGCTTCTCTTTTGAACTCTCCCAGTTTATATATAGGCTTCATGTCAGACTCTTCCTTAGTCTTGCCTACCATATTATAACCTCTGTTCATGGAGAACTGGTCTGCCAACAAAGCTGCATCTTGATAAGTTTTTGGGCTACGATCTCTAACTAATAAACAAATGTCCTGAGGTATCTGGAAGACCAGCTGATCTTTGATCATAAGATCAACAAACTCAGCTTGGGTTTTTACCTCAGCACATGTAATCCACTTGTTAAAATGGTCAGCCAACTTGTGGCCTAATTCCACAAATAATTTTGAGGAAGCAGCATTAGCACTTCTGAATTTCTTTCTGAAATATTCAGGCCCATAGCGAAATCTTTTGTACACTGCTGCTTTAAAAGTCTCAAACCCAATCTCTTACCCCCCAGGAAAACTATTATAGATTTCAGCCAAATCTCCCCTTATCAGGTTTGGGATAAACTTTATATAATCCTGGGAATTTACTTCCCACATACCACCACAGATAAAAAATATCCTGTCAGACAGTTGTAGCAAATCAACTTCTGACCTAGATATTATGTAGCTTCAACAGCCAGGAACACAGCAGCTCAGCACAGTACCTGTGACAAGTTGTATCACACTGAGCCCTTTTTGAAAATAGAGATCCTTTTTAACTTCTGTCACAACGAATATCCAGAAATCTACTACGGATCCCACCAATGCTGCCACCAAATGTGCCACCACACCACCTATATATTAGGCCCGGTCTTGAGCACCCCTTCTCAGGACAAGCGCCACCACTAGAATAAGCCTGAGGGAAGGGCAAAATAACACTACCTTTCCCCCCTCTGTGAGGGAACAAGGCAAAGATGTTGGGAAATAGGTTCTGCTGTGAATATACTGGGCTAAAGGATGAATATAATTTGTGTATTTAGGATCCAATAGAGCAGGTGACAAAGCCAAGCTGATGCGTGGTTTTATGGTAGCAAAATAAAGAAAATGTTTATTGTTGTTTACAGTTCTTAGTTTCTTCAAATTCAATTTAAATCCTGCTTATTCTTAATAATACTAGTAATAACAATCTTAATACTAATAATCCTAAATCTCTACAATCTTATATCTGTTCTTTTCTCACACTCTTCTCACACTCAGCCACCTACTAAGCCCAACTAACCACCACAGACAGACTCTCAACCCACTGACAGACTGGCTGCCCCCTCCTTTATCTAGCCCCCCTAGCCACACCCACTCAGTCTAACATTCTGAGCTATCTAAACATAACCAGACATACTTACGGAAACAGAAATGTGGGGTACTGCCACAGGGGGGCTTACTGCCTTTAACAACCCCAATAGGGTGACCATATGGAAGGAGGACAGGGCTTCTAAGCTGTGTGCCCAATGTATGCCTACGTCTAGAGACAAATTTCGGCTGAATCCCGGGTTTGGATTTATAAGTTAAATCTTTGGCTGAAAATTATATTTGCCCCTCAATGTTTGGCTCCCTTGACTTTAACTGATGTATTTCAGCCAAAAAGGGCTGTGGATGAGAAACTGCGTGATTTGGGTTTCTCACAAAACGCCATCCTGGCCCTGGCCCACATAAAAGCCAAAAGTGATATATGCCAGTGAATCAGGGACGAGTTACAAGATCATATGAGAGCAGCTACCCCACACTCTTAATTTAGAGATAGGGGCCGGGTTTTTTTTTAACCTGCGATTTTCTTGATTATTTTAGCTATCCCAAAATACAGGAAAGCGGTTTACACTAGCCAAGTTTAATGCGTTACCTTCTGAACTGTTGGAACGACGATACAATAGTACCCATATTGTGAACGCTTATGCTTCTGTGAAACTGGTGTGGTGGAGACTGTGGGCAACGTACTGCTGTATTGTTCCTTCTATCATGATTTTCAGCATATTTTTATTACCCCTATTTTACAAGAAATACCTGGGAAATCTGATGCATTTTATAGAGGTAACTACGAAGGAGGCTAGATTCCGTGCTTCTGCAATTAGACATTAAATGTCTAACAATGTTTTAACTTGTTAAACTTCATATTATCATGAATGGAACATGTGCAATCTTATTCAGATTTATATTTTAATTAACTATTATCACTTTTATGTTATTGTATTCACAGTGTTACTTTTTTTTGCTGGACTTGTGACCATAATAAATTGTCTTGTCGTCATAATAAATTACTTACCTGGGACCATAGAATTCAATGGCACTTACAGTACTGTGAAAAAGTCTTTGGCCACCCAATAAAATTATGTTTAAAATGATTTATCGGGGCATTAGGTGTTTATAAGCTCAGAAAAACACTTTATAACATTAGAAATGAACACTTATACAATGGGAAAGTAACAAGAATTCCTTGTGTTTTCCAAAAAGTTATTAGTATCTTGTGAGATGGCTAGAAGAACACAGGTTTGTTCCCCAAATCTTTCCTTGAGGCACCCCAGCCATTCCACATACAGTTTCAGTCCATGCGCTATATTTGTTAAATTCTACCACCAGTACACTTGATTTAACTTACTGAGGTATTGATTAGCTGAACCAGGTATGCTGGTGGTGGAATTAAATAAATACAGTACATGGAATGGCTGGGGTGCCTCGAGGAGAGGTTGGAAATGGCTAACCAACACAGTTTGACAGTCATAAAATCATAGTTTTGCCTCGACAAGGCAATTCTCAGCGAGTATTAGCCCGCCTAAACAGATTTTCAAGATGTGGTGCTCAAGCTGTCCTTAAGAAATTTGAAGAAACTAGGCAAGTTGCAGACCTAGTGAAAGACCCAAAAAGTGGTCTGCATTTGATGAACAGTAGTTAAAGGTCACTACCTTGAGGGACAGAATGAAATCCAGTGAGGTGCTTGCTCAACATCTGGCAGAGTCATGTGGCACCAAAGTACACGCATCAACCGTGAGAAGAAGTCTTAAAAGGAATGGTCTTGTAGGGCGTGTTGCAGCTAAGAAACCATTCTTGCGGAAAAGCAACAAGTGGAAGAGATTGCAGTATGTGAAAGACCATAAAGCATGGAGTGAGAACCTGTGGCAGCGATGAGTCTTATGGGGCGATGAGTCCAAATTTTAAATCTTTGGTTCACAAAGATGCCAATATGTCAGAAGAAGAGTTGGCAAGAAGTACACTGATGCCTGTCTGTAGCCTTCTGTGAAACACGGTGGCGGCTCTGCCATGGTCTGGGGGAGCATTTTAGCCAATGGTGCAGGGGATCTGAAGGAGATCTACACTACCGCTTTATAGTAGTATTGAAGTACACTGATAACTGTTGGGACACATTACACATTCCATATACCACTTTCATAGTGTTATTTCCTGTTTTACTCCACATTATCCAAAATACTGCAACAAATGTCATTGTGTGTCCTACGAGATATAAATGTGCAAGAGCGATAAAGTATGACCATGATGGGATCGTAATGATTTGACACAAGTTGTAGATCTGGCCCATGTCAAAATCGATGGAATTATGAATGCTGAGAAATATAAACAGATCTTGATTCATCATGCTGTACCTTCAGGAAAATGACTGATTGGGAAAAAAACCCTTTATCTTTCAGCACAATTGTGACCTAAATACTCAGCAAACACGATTAAGACCTACTTAGAGTGGAAGTCTGGAGATAGAACGCTCACAGTATTAGATTGGCCATTTCAGAGCCCCGACTGCAACATAACTGAAGCTGTGTGGGATCACTCGGACAGGGAAAAGAACAAAAAGCAGTCAAAAGAAAGGTTATGGCAAATCCTGCAAGAAGCTTGGAAGAATTTACCACAGGACTACTTGAAAAAATTACCCAACACTCTACCAAAGTGAATTGCTTCAGTTTTGCATTCTAAGGGAGGCCACACAAATGCCGACTTGTTTTAAAAACACAATAAGCTTTTGCTACTTTTCATTGCTTTTTTTTCCATTCTGTTTCTCATTGAATTTTTCATTGTATCTTTGTGTTTAATGTGATACAGTGTTGTTTCGAACAAATAAACACTGACTGCTCAGAGAAATGGCTTTAATTTGTATTTTTCAGAGTGGCTTAAGACTTTTGCACAATACTGTACTTCTGAGTGGATTGTTCTATCAACCTCATAAAGCCAAGGTGAAACGCTTCTCGAATTTTTGTGCTAGATGTTGCAGGTTCATACGCAAGAGGGCTTTATGAAGCTTCTGCAACACAGACTCTTTCCCTTCGGCATCCTTGAGCTGGAGGAGGTATGTATGGAGCTCTGCCTGGAGCTCTGCAGGGTTCTTATTACCACCCCCTTGAGGGAGGGAGCTACTACTCAAGATACGCTTCAAGCGTTGCAGCCTTCTCACCGACTTGATTTGGTAAGGCACAAAGTCAATCATAGCTTCCTGGCAATCCTCATTTCCTAGGGAAGACAGGATGGAAAACAATCAGAACCCAGCAGGAAGTGATATGTATATGCCACAGTTCCTCACAGCTTTTGCATAGATCCCTACTTCAGCCGTTGGGCTCCAATTAAGAAACGGCAATACTGGCGTGGAATTTTAATTTTTTAGCATTTAATATCCTATGTTCCAATTCAAAATGGATGCTCAGAGTGGATTACAGAGGAGGGGGGGAAGCTTCCAAAAATGTTTCAAAATCCTTAATGATCCAATTACAAAAACAGCCCAACACAGAACACACATTCAATTAATGTAAATGTTTCTCAGCGCCTCTGACCTAGTGCAGGACTCTGTGACACCACCTCATATGGCCTTACGTGCAAAGCTGGATCTGGTGGGCTTCAGACCTTGGAATGGTGCATGAACATGAGAACATCAGAAGAGCGCTGCTGGATCAGACTGAGGGTCCATCTAGCCCAGCGCTCTGTTCACACAGTGGCCAGCCAGCTGCCGACCAGGGACCCACAAAGCAGGACATGGTGCAACAGCACCCTCCCGCCCATGTTCCCCAGCAACTGGTGCACACAGGCTTAGTGCCTCGCATAAAAATAAAACAGGCTTAGTTCCTCGCCACAGAAATCTTTAGTAAAAGACGAAGGGTTTATACGATCTGAAGAGAAGCCAGAGCATAGTATTGCCTCTCCGCATGGTATTGCCTGTAGTAATCTTTCTGCAAGCAGAGACGTTTTTGGTATGGAGTACATTTCAGTCCTGTGAGCTCCCACTGGCTGGCTGTAGTAGTCCAGTCCAGACACAAGTTTTCCACCCCAGTGACGACTAGGCCTTATTTTAATGGTCAAATTTAACAGGGAACTCTGGGAGCTGTAATTCTGTGAACAGCTCTCTAATAAAGGGTTCTTAGCACACTCGCACATTTACAGTGCTCAGGATTTAAATGAAAGCCACTCTCTCACCTGATGACCACTCCTCTATCTCAGCCTTGTCCAACTTGCAAGTGGTGCAGATGGCGTCATGGAACTGGTTGCCGGGAACGTTGACCTCCAAGCCTTGCTCAAAGCAACTCTGGTGTGGCTGGCACATATCCGTGCTGGAGCTGGAGAAAGAGAAGGTCCCCTGAGGACATGCCGTACACTTGGTGTCCTCGTGTGGGTTGCCTACAAGATATAACAACGGAGAAAGTGCATCAGCAAGTGAACACTCTTTACAAATTCCAGCTGGAGTTGGATACAGCTGGGCATTGTGCAAAGTTATTTATTTATTTATTTGTATAGGCTGCCTTTAAGGGTAGAATTCCTAGACATAGATAACAGTTGCAATGGTCCAGCTACATCTACCCGTAAACTGGGTGAGTAGTCACGGCTTTCCGTGAGGGATTCTGGGAACTGTCGTTTCATGTGGATGCTGGAAATGAATTGTTAAACCAATTGACATTTCCAGGGCATAACCGTTACGGCTTTCTGCGAGGGAAAACAAAAGTGTGCGCAGTTCCGAAAAGCCGAATGAGGAATCCAACAGAGTTCTTCTCATCTTCCTCACATTACTACGCTCCCCTCGGAAAGGCTAGCCTGTGTTGAACTGCTCCGTGTTTGTTGCGCAGAGGAGACCTTAAAGCAGCCTTCCCCAACCTGGGGCCCTTGAGCTGATCTGGAGGGAAGCACTGCCTTAAAGGGTCCTTTATTCTGACAAAAGAAACACCTGTCCTCAGGTGCCTTAGGGCAGGGCTGTGGCTGAAAAACCGAGCACATGTGTTGCGCTGAGAAATTCCCAGACTCGGTGTCTCCTGTGTGCTTGCTTCTCTAAAAAGACGGGCACTCAGTACGTTGTACCGTGTAACAGGTGAGGAAATCCCCAGCCAAAAAAGAAAGCAAAAGTAAATGTGAAAGTGGAACAACGTGGAATTGATGCCAATTCACCTGCTGATCAAAAGAAGGGACACAAGCAGTTTGGGAGCCTTTATCGTCCTAGCCACATTCTGCAACTATGCTCAGAACCCTGACTAGGATGGAAAGCCGATGGAAATGTCAGTGTTCAGCCCTGGGAAACCAGCAGCAGTCTAGAGAGGCTCTAAGCAGTTGCAAAGTCCACTTCCGTCTCTCCCTGCTAAGGAATCGTTTCCTAAAATGACTAGGCAGCTGTCAGGAAATCCAGACACTTCTCTCTTTAGACACAAAGAGCTGCCCGCAGATTTTCAACTGCCTCACATCCCATTGATGAGCGAGTCAGTATTGCACAGGAGCAGGAAGGTTGGCTTTTGACTGGAAAGACCAGGGAATCCAAGTCAGTCTCTCACGGCCTCATCTGCCTCAGAAGTACCGCAGCAAGGATAAATGGGTAGGATATTCCCACAAACTCAACAGGAAAAAAAGCAGGTTCTGAGTCTATTAAATACGTTGACCCAAAGGTTTCTTTTTTTCTTGAGGGAGTTAGAAGAAAAAGATTGGGGTATTTTTTAGTTCTTCATACAGCGCAGACTTAAACTATGGAATTCATTTCCACAAGATGTAGTGATGGCCACCAATTTGGATGGCTTTAAAAGGGGGTTGGATAAATTCCTGGAGGAGGAGGAGGAGGAGGAGGAGGAGGAGAAGGCTATGAAGGGCTACTAGCTCTGATGGTTATGTGCTACCTCCAGTATCCAAGGCAATAAACCTCTGTGCACCAATTGCTGGGGAACATGGGTGGGAGGGTGCTGTTGCACCGTGTCCTGCTTTGTGGGTCCCTGGCCAACAGCTGGTTGGCCACTGCGTGAACAGAGTGCTGAACTAGATGGACCCTCAGTCTGATCCAGCAAGGCTCTTTTTATGTTCTTAACCATCTGCGATCAGTCATGTGCTTCTGAGTGGATATGTATAGCTCTTCTGATGTTCTTATGAGTTGTTGACACATGCCCTTTCTAGTGGCTGTTAACAGCCTTCCATCATTCAGGTGAACATTTTCCCCTCTATATAAGGGAGAGAGCCTGTCGGTACCCTTCCCCAACCTGGTGTCCTCCAACTGTTTGGTACTGTAACTCACGGCAGCCCCTGCCAACATGGCTAATGGACAGGCATGTTGGGAGTTACAGGCTGAAATGTCAAGATGGCATCAGATTAAGGAAAATGTCCCAGATTTGAACACTGGTATCTTCACCTAAAGCAGAGGCCTTTCAGCTGGAGGGCCAAATTCTATTTCAGGGAAGCTCTCAGAGGCCACTTTCCAGTGGCGGGAGGTGCCAAAGGTAAAGGGGCCCAAATACACAGAAATACCAGCACAGTGTTGCTTAAAGCTCTTCTTGCCTGTAACAAAGCCTCAGGGGGGGATTTCAACCCTTTGGGGGGTGGGGGAAGCTGCACAGAAGCAGGAAGTCATCAAATGACCGGTGGTTGGGGAAAGGGGCCTTGCTGACTGGGAACGATGGGACTTGCACATCTGGAGGGCACCAGGTTAGGGAAGGCTCTAATGCTCCATCCTGTTGCAATCTCCAAGAAAAAATGAAAGGACACTCATCATGATACCAACCCACACATTATGTGCTCCATTCTACTTGAAAAGCAAGGAAAGAACAAATCCTGTGTGATGTGGCTGCAAAAAAAGCAAATGCGATTTTGGGTTGCATTAATAGTAGTATAGCTTCCAAATCGCGCAAGGTACTGGTCCCCCTCTATTCAGCACTGGTTGAGTATTATGTCCAGTTCTGGGAACCACACTTCAAGAAGGATGCAGACAAGCTGGAGCGTGTTCAGAGGAGGGCAACGAGGATGATTAGGGGTCTGGGAAGAAAGCCCTATGAGGAGAGATTGAAAGAACTGGGCATGTTTAGCCAGGAGACATGATAGCACTCTTCAAGGACTTGAAAGGTTGTCACACAGAAGAGGGCCAAGTTCCCTTCTCGATCCTCCCAGAATGCAGGACGAGGAATAATGGGCTCAAGTTACAGGAAGCCAGATTCCGGCTGGGCATCAGGAAAAACTTCCTGTTAGAGCAGTACAATAATGGAACCAACGACCTCAGGAGGTGGTGGTCTCTCCCACACTAGAGGCCTTCAAGAGGCAGCTAGACAGCCATCTGCCAGGGATGCTTTAAGGTGGATTCCTGCATCGAGCAGGGCGTTGGACTTGATGGCCTTATAGGCCCCTTCCAACTCTACTATTCTATGATTCTATGAAAGGGTCTGGTCTTTACATGGTTCTGCAATCTGTTTTCAACATTTCAAAATGAGTCTTGTGAGTGTGTAAAATGCAGAGCCATGCACTACATGGTGCCTTCATGTCCATGCACATGAGCTGACATGCATGCGCATGAGAGACCAGATGCATTGCCTTCCTCCTAAAAGGTTTCATGTCTAGAGGTTCCAGGGAGGGAGCGGCTGAACCCTGAAGAATGACAACATCAGGAACGTGCGGACACACCATTTCAACAGGGCATCTCCACAAGGCAAAAATGGGGATTGCCCCTGCTAGACTGGAGCAGTTGGGAGTATATGGAGCGTATGAGTGCAAGAACAGAAGTTCTGGTGTTCCATCGGTGTTCCATCGGCAATACATACCCGGCTGAGCCACTCCGCTTCCCCGGGGGCACGCGGAGTGCTTGATGCAGAAATCCGACTCCGCATGGTAGCCGGGCTTGCACTGGCACACCCGGTTGTGCGTGCTGTTGCACGGCTGTGCCTCCTCTTCCATGCTGTTGCAGAAGACGTTGCAGTACAGACATCGGTCCAGGTAATTCCAGTACTGTGTGTAATAGAGACTGGGGCATGCTTTGCAAATTGTTGGCGTGTCTTTGGTGCAATGCTGCGCCACGCACGTCCCTGGCGGGCACTGGTTGCACACGAGTCTCTCGTTGGTCTGGCGATCTTTCCACTGGTAGGTAGGCTGGGAGAAGGAACCAGGAAAACTCATGAGCAGGATGCAGCAGGCGACCCACTGGAGGATGAAACGTAAGAATACATATTAGCAGATGCTGCAGCTGTCTCTAGGAACACGCAGTAATCCCTGTTTTCTGGTAAATGGGCCCTGGCAAGTCAATGCCCTGATTTGTCCTTTACAGTGAGATTTCAATCACTTTGCTGGATTGTGTGCATATACACACACTTACTTACTTACTTACTTCCACCCACTCATACATACACACACCCTGCAGCTGCCCAAATCTGCTTGAACACAGAATAGGTACAACCAGGTCCGTTGTGAAATTTAACATGAAATAATTTTTTAAACGTTTAAACCCTTGAGAGGGCCCAAAGTTGAGGTATAGTTGAGGAAACGTATAGTGAAACCCACGTGCTTTCCCAAGCCTGGGGGCCGTCTATATATTCTGGAAGCCCCGAGGTGGCGCCGCAGTGGTGCCACGTAGACGATACGATGCAGCAGCCACTTCGAAGCCATCGCGGGGCTCTGCAGAGAAGCTCTGCATTTTAAAAGTCGGGCGTACCGCTTGCAGGCGGTGCTGACTGGGGGGAGGAGAAGCAGGACGAGTGGAGGATGGTGGTGGCCGGTGGGGGGTGGAGAGAAGGGAAAGGGAGGAGGGGGATGGAGGGGGGGCTGGGCATGGGAGAAGGTAAGGAAGATGAGGGTAGTGGTGGGGGCAGTTGTGGCTGCAAGTGGGGGCAAGAGAGGAGAGGACATGTGAAGGGCACCAAAGTAGGTTTAGACAATCCTAAGCAGCAGGGCATGATGGTAGCATGTTTCCACCCCCACCCCCCCATGCAACTAGCATTCAGAGGCACTGCCAAAGATGTCTTCAGCCCCACCCTATAAAGTTTTACCCAGAACAGCTAATTGTCTCCCACTTAAGGGCTTAATTCATTTCCCAGGGACAGGCAGGGTCACCTCCAAGAGGAGCTTAAATACTGAAGATCAGATCCTGGCAGCAATTTTGCCAAGAGCTGCCAACTTACTTTCCCATTTGACATTTTGGCAAGCAAAACGGTGGGCACCGAATGTGAGCCAGCAGTTATGAAACCGTTTCTCTAGAAACTGGAAGAGAAAGAGAGATCTCTTGATGGGGATGAGAGGTGGCTCTTTGGAAGAGGTTTTGATTGACAGTGTGGCTAGGCTTAATAGTTCAAAATGTTTTAAATGTCAGTTGTTTTATGTTTATGGTTTTAAATTTTGTATATTGTCTTTTTAGTGTTCAATCTTTTAATTTTTGTAAACCGCCCAGAGAGCTTTGGCTATGGGGCGGTATATAAATGTAAATAATAATAATAATAATAATGATAATAATAATAATAATAAGCATGCAGAGGAGTCCAGACTCAATTCTCAGAAGCTCAAGTTAAAATTGCCCTCTGGCAGCTAGGAAAGGCCAGCGTGTCCTCTTGGACTTCCTGACATAGAACAGGGGATCTTGGGAGAGCCACTGCTGATCCAAGGGTCTAACCCAGCATAAGACGGCTTCAAATGGTCATTATAGGAAAGGGCACACAATTTGTATAAGTGTAGGATGTAGGCAGCCCAAGATCCTCAGGGCCCTGCCGCCACCCAAAAACACACAGACACACACACAGAGGGAACACTCTAGAACACTCTATGGTTCTTGCCCTAAAAGCCTCATTCATAGAACACCTGCATCCTAGGAAGTAATCCAAAACCTTCAATCGCTGCTTCTGTCACAAGGAGACCTATGTAATATTTGTAGAGATCATAGAGAGTATTACATATTCTTCATTAACTCTGTTTCAATGGCTCCCTCATGAAAGCGAAGAGAAACATTTTGTTCTAATTGTACAGCGTTTAGAATTGCGGTCAAATGTTAGGCTTAGGGTGACCAGATAAAATCCAGGTCAGGGCTCCTGTAACTTTAACAGTTGTAGATAAAAGGGAATTTCAGCAATTAGTATGCAATTAGTTGTATGCAATTAGTTTCTGGTGAAACTATGCAATTAGTTTGTATGCAGTTAGTTCCTGGTGAAATTCCCTCTTCATCACAACAGTTAAAGTTGCAGGGGCCCTGCCTTCTTTTGTATATGGTCACTCTATGCAATTAGTATGCAATTAGTTCCTGATGAAATTTGTATGTAATTAGTTCCTGGTGAAATTCCCTCTTCATCACAACAGTTAAAGTTGCAAGGGCCCTGCCCTCTTTTGTATCTGGTCACTCTAGGATAGTGCCTGCAACTTTAACTGTTGTGATGAAGAGGGAATTTCACCAGGACCTAATTGCATACAAATGACTCTAGCTGAAATTCCCTTTTCTCTACAACTGTTAAAATTACATGAGCCCTGACCTGGATTTTATCTGGTCACCCTAATGTTAGGTTTTATCGCTCTATTTCTTGGATGCCTCCTTTTAGGCAGAAAGGATATATGCATCTTCCAATCATATATGAGTTGTATAGTATAATTTTGTATGTGAGCTTGTAGTTGAATTCAAGGAGTTATGAGCTGTTTTTTAAAAGAGCCATTTTGCATTTATCCTAGGAAGCAGACAGAAACCTTCAATCACTGCTTCCTAGGAAGCTTTGGAAATGAAGGTTTTATGGCAGGAAACATAAGAGTGTTCAGTGTTTCCTTTTTTTCAGTAGCTGCAGAAGGAAGGAAAGGGTTAAAGCTTGAGTGAGTAGTGTGTGTGTGTGGGGGGGGTGAATGCGTGGGTGGGTGGAGACAGGTATGATAGTACAGGGAGACCCCAGCTTGGGTGACCAGATAAAATCCAGGTCAGGGCTCATGTAACTTTAACAGTTGTAGAGAAAAGGGAATTTCAGCCAGAGTCATTTATATGCAATTAGTTCCTGGTGAAATTCCCTCTTCATCACAACAGTTAAAGGTGGACCACCCTGCGTTTTGTCAACGGGACAAATATGGACAATACAAGGAATGGGAAACTAGAGGACTTTATAGACTGAGGGATCTTGTTGACAAAGGACAACCCATTTCAACTGCAAAACTAAATGACTTATTAGTTGGAACACAAGCTGGGTGGATGCAGAAACTCCAAATTAAAGTATTTGCTCACAAGGTGGTCAAAAACATAGCCGTAACCAGTTCATTAACAAACTTTGAATCTTTGTGTCTTCAAACCACAGAAAACATGAAAGGACTCTTATCTATCATTTATAACATACTTTTGGAAACAACGACAGGTGACACGCAAAGTTTAAAGACAGTCTGGGAAACTGACCTGCAGTGCCAAATAGACAATGACAGTTGGAACAAACTTTGGACCAATCCACCTTTTAAGACTATCTCCGCCAATTTGAAAGAGTTGACAATTACAACAATTTACAGATGGCACTTCACTCCAGCCAGCCTTCACCGGATGAACCCTTCCTTGTCGTCGCTTTGCTGGAGGGGATGTGGGAATGTTGGGACGCTGGTCCATATGTGGTGGGGCTGTCCCCAGATTCAACACTTTTGGTCTGGAGTATTTGGGGTGATTTCAGATATTGTTAGTTGCATCATTGTGCCAGAACCCCTGTTGGCATTGTTATCTCTAATGGATAATGTAAGAGGCAATTTGCCACACTGTGAGGTAATCCATTTTTTGTTACTAGCAGCACGCCTAGAAATAGTGCAACACTGGAAAACAGGTGCCGGTTGCACAATGCAGGGATGGTTCACCAATATCTGGAAAATTGCACTTTCAGAGAGGCTAACCCACCATAGCAGAGTTCTGAGAGGTGTGGCCAAGTATGACTGCTTCATGGAAACCTGGCTTCCCTACATTGCATTCATCAAAAAAGGGATGGGGGCCTATAAGCCAACGATATCCCAAACATCATTCTAGAAGGATCTAATTAAATGAGCGGTGCTGTAAGAACATTCTACTGTTTGTGTAACTATAATAAGAATGGGAACAGGTTTTTTTTAAATAATTTTGGTTTGAATAGTTGACTGTTACTGTATTTGTTGACTATAAGCTCATTGTACAATGCAAAATAATTGTACTATGCACAATAATTGAATAAAACAAAGTTTTAAAAAAAGGTGCAGGCACTATACTAGAGTGACCATATACAAAAGAAGGCAGGGCCCCTGCAACTTTAACTGTTGTGATGAAGAGGGAATTTCACCAGGAACTAATTGCACACAAATGACACTGGCTGAAAGTCCCTTTTCTCTGCAACTATTAAAGTTACATGAGCCCTGACCTGGATTTTATCTGGTCACCCTAACCCCAGCCACTGACAGATTACCACAAAGGAAACGCAACACAAGTTGCTTGCCCTGCCTTAAACTGAAGAGTTTTCAATCTTAGGCTGCCTCTGCACGAGACGTTTAAAGCTCTTTGAAGTCTCATTAAAAATTTTACCTCTACAAGAGCGGAGTGTAAATTGGGAGCTGAGGCGCTTTATCTCTCCGATTATGCGCATTATCGAATGCGCGTTAAATAGCGAGTTTTATTTTCCTCCGGCCGTTAAACTGCATTTTGCCTATGTGAACAAGCGATTCTCCGCATTAACTACTTGTAAAGCGCATTTCAAACAACTGGTAAGGCCACCAGTTGTGCGCTCAATTACCTCTTGCGTACAAGCATTTACGATAAAGCGCTTCCGCGATTATGCGCATAATCGGCTAACCAGGCATCAAAGAGAATCCATCTAGAGAGGGTCTTAGACTAGCACAGTGTGAGTGAGGGTGGGGGTGTTCTATGTAAATGTGCATGCATGTATGGGATTATGTTTATGTACAGCCCCTGCCCATCCAGAGCCCCATCTACACAAGGCATTTACTCCAGTTCTACTGTGCCTCACAGACGATTGTGACACAAGATGTTCCCTCCTCCCCGCAGCCACCACATGTTTTCATGCCAGAAAACCTGCATTTATGCAAAGTCGTTTTGTGACAGATTTTTCCCGCCACCCCAGCTTCAGTGCAGTTTGGGAGTCTGTGTGATCTCAACTAGCAATTATGTCTTTGGCGCTGGCTGTGGGGTGCAGCGCTGGTAGGAGGAAGGGAAAGTTATGTTACATCCAGAGGACCAGACCTGCGCATAACTGTGCTTTGCTTTTCCCCAAATGAGCCTTAAAATCAAATTGCTGTGGAATGACTTTTGTTCTTTTGAAACCTCCACTTCTGCCCTGAAAACAGCCCACAACAAGCCTACTCAGACATAATCCCCTCTGACTTGCACTGCACTTACTCAGCGCAGAGCCAGCCGACAGACAGGGGTGAAGTACTGGTTCCCCTGTATTCGGCACTACTTAGGCCCCATCTTGAGTATTGCATCCAGTTCTGGGCACCACACTTCAAGAAGGATGCAGACAATCTGGAGCGTGTTCAGAGGAGGGCAATGAGGATGATTAGGGGTCTGGAAACAAAGCCCTATGAGGAGAGACTGAAAGAACTGGGCACGTTTAGCCTGGAGAAGAGAAGATTGAGGGGAGACCTGAGAGCACTCTTCAAATACTTGAAAGGTTGTCACACAGAGGAGAGCCAGGATCTCTTCCCGATCAACCCAGAGTGCAGGACACTGAATTATGGGTTCAAGTTACAGGAAGCCAGATACTGGCTGGACATCAGGAAAAACTTCCTGACTGTTAGAACAATACGACAATGGAACCAATTGCCTAGGGAGGTGGTGGGCTCTCCCACCCTAGAGGCCTTCAAGAGGCAGCTGGACAACCATCTGCCAGGGATGCTTTAAGGTCGATTCCTGCATTGAGTAGGGGGGGTTTACTCGATGGCCTTATAGGCCCCTTCCAACTCTACTATTCTATGATTCTATGAAGAAGCTGATAGTTTTGAATCTCTGCTTTTTTGGAGAAGTGGAGGAGAGGAGCGCAACTTCTCACATAATGTTAACGACTTTAACGTCTTTTGGTTTTTTCTCCTTAAATGAGCCTGCACTCTGGGATGAGTCTGTTCTTTTGAAACCTCCGCTTCCACCCTGAAAACAGAAATATTTCCTATGGATTTGCACTGTTACTCAACAAGGAGCTGGGTGGTGTTTTTTTTTAAGGAAGCTTGTTGATGCTGCGAAACTTCACCTGCATAAGGCCAAACTAATGCCGATTCTTGACTGTCATGCAAAACCAATTCTTTTTTTCTTTTTTGATATATGCTGCTTTCATTGGCTGCGTGTGCCACAAGAGGAGAAAAATCTGATTTAATGAAAACGTATTTTTCAACCGAAACACACTGGAATAGATGGGCCCCAGCAGACACCTGATGTGGCCCTCGGGGCCAAAAAGGTTGTGACACCTCAGCTAGGTAGATCAACACTGGGCTAGATGAGCCCAAAGGTTTGACTGTATGCTGCAGCTTGTTTTCAAACTATGAAACGCCTTTCAGACAGTTCTGGGTTCATTTCCCCATGACTCCTGGTCGCTATTAATCTGATACAACAACTCTGGAATGTATAAATAACTGATGTGCCTTCCATAAACAACAAACGAAAACACGGGGGCACTTCAGAGAAATCAACACTTATTAACATTTATTTTAGGCCATTGTGCTTTGAAGTATTACTGTAAAAGGGAACAAAAGGAGAACATTTTGTCTCTCAGGATTCTCTCAAACCCAACAAAGATCCTGAGTAAATTATTCCATCTTTCTTTTAAAATTCAGCAAAGGCACGTCACCCGTGCCAAACTGTGGGATGCAGGCACAATCCCCTGGAATTTTCTCCTCTACATGCCCTGACAAAATGAATGGTGCTTTTGCATAGGCCCTGTTTATTTTAATAGCGCTTGCACAGAACATCTGAACAGCTTCTGGCCTGCCTGACTAGTTTAGTGCTAAAACACATAGTCCGAGAGTTGTGGAATCTTCCTCTGCGGATTTCATTTAAAGAGGTTCCTGTCTAAGGAGAGGGTGGAGAAGCCTTAACATCAGGGCCACTTGTACTTACTGGCAGCTGGAGTACAAATTCAGTGGTAAGATGTAAGGCTGATAAAGATGCAATTATTCTGGATGAGATTCAGCTGTCTTCCTCAGGTAAATTCATAAGAGCACTTAGCTAGACTGAGACACAAATTTGCATCTCCTTCTAAATATAGCAAAGGTAGAGGAGTTGCATCTTAAAACAGTACTTGTTACTGGGATGTGTGCACATACACAGAGACTCTTGGTGTTTTTGGTTGTTTGCTGGAGTAGAAAAGTCGCATCCTGGTCCTCCAACCCAATCAGTAATGATGCAAACCATGTTGCCCAAACACTGAGCCCTCCTCCCTCTGCAAAGAGAGAAAGGTTCCTGATGCATCTGACAAGGAGTAGGTTACTACCAGCACACCTTATACTGGCATAACGGCTGCAATCTTGCCTGGTCATTGCTGAGTTGCCTACTTTCCCCCACGTCCTCGGCCTCCATTTCCCCTTTAAGACACAGAACATTGCTTGCTGTGGTGCAGCTTGGACACTCATAAAACCCTGGACTTAGTGGCTTCAGGTGGGCCACCCCCTTTACACAGTAATATTACTTCTTTGACTTCAAAATGTGGGAAGCCAAGCCTGCTGTGTCTGTGAGCCCTCCTGCTCATTCTGATAAGTGGTACCCGGGTCATCTGCCCCGCAGTCCAGTCCTAATGGTGCCACTGCCTCCAGTAACCGAGGCAGTAAGCCTGCGTGCACCAGTTGCTGGGGAACATGGGTGGGAGGGTGCTGCTGCACCGTGTCCTGCTTTGTTGGTCCCTGGTCAACAGCTGGTTGGCCCCTGTGTGAACAGAATGCTGGACTAGGTGGACCCTCGGTCTGATCCAGCCTGGCACTTCTTGTGTTCTTATCCACTCTATCCCGCCATTTCAACTGCAGCCAGCCAGACACTTCTGGGAAGCTGTCAAGGAGAACATGAAGAAAACAGCCTTCCTTCATGGTTTGCCCCCAGCTACTGGCATTCAAAGGTAGGTTGTCCCTGAACTCGGAGGTTTTATTTAGCTGCCATGGCTAACAACCTTCGATAGATCTACCCTTCTTTGTTGCCCGAGACCTGGCATTATGAGAGAGATTGAAAGATTTCTCTCCACTTTCTCTGCCCCGTGGGTATTGAACCTCTTCCAGCCTAAGATCTGAATCACATTTTGGAGAAGCTCTGGGGGGGGGGGGGCGCATTCCAGTGGTGGGTGGAGCCAAAGGCAAATGGTCAGGGCCAAAACGTACCAGCATATTTTAGCTTAATGTTCTTACTGCCAGTAACTAAGACGTAAGAGAGGCATCTCAATGCTTTTGGGAAAAACAACGGCCTAAAAGCCACGAAACCACTGGACAACTAGTGACCAGCAAAAAAAAAAGTAGGAAACACCTGGTGATAGCTCCTGGGAAAGGGGGTGTGGCTGTCTGGGGAACCCTGGAGGGCCAAACCGAGACCACAGGATTTGTCCCGTGGGCCCGAGGTTCAACACCCCTACTTTATGCCGTTCGAACCTTATTTAGATTTATAAACTTCCTCAGCCAAAAGCGACAGGAGGCTGAGAGGATTACCTCTGAGAGGTGCCTCTGAAAAGAGTTCAGCTTGCAGCAAGATTGCATATTCTGGAGAGTTTTAAGCTTCTTCTTTGATGTCTTGGAATGAAAGGAGGTCTTTGGCTGTGCAGACTCCTCAGACAAAGGAAAACTTTCTCTTCTTGCGTCGGCTGATGGTGCAGTTCTGCGGCAGGACGACAAGACAGAAACAGGGAACAGATTAGAAGTGATGGACGATGCCAACAGCAAACTGCCGTGGCATTTTCTACTGACGTTAAATATCTCTACATGGGCCCTATAAGCCAATGGCCTCTGGAAACATGTACATGCTGATAATTTTAGTTTTAAAAAAACATACAGAAACAACATAAAATTTGTAATCAACATACACATGAAGGCAATCCAGTGTGTAGCTGTGCTGGCTTGGGAATGCTGGGAGTTGTAGGACTCGTCTAAACAAACAAAAGACTGCAGCTTAAATCTCACTGGAATCTATAATAAAAAACACTGATGTGGCATGTTCCCAAGCACTGAACTCATCTCTCTCTCTCCCTCCCTCCCTCTCCCTCCCTCTCTCTCTCCCAGAAGACCCTGCCTGCCTATTAGTCAGGGATGCCAGATACTGAGGTAAAAAAACAACCTAGAGATCTACTTTCTGCCCTCCTGTTTTACAAAACTGTAGCTTAAATGATGCAAACTGGGGGCAGCAAAGATCAACGCCCCTATGAAGAAAAGCTACAACATTTGGGGCTGCTTAGCTTAGAGAAAAAGCAAGTGAGGGGAGTCATGATGGAGGTGTACAAAATCATGCCTGGTGTGGAGAATGTGGACAGGGAGACATTTTTCTCCATCTCCCATAATACTAGAACCCAATGGGTTCATCCCATGAAGCTGATTGGTGGGAGATTCAGGACAGATAAAAGGAAGGATGTCTTCACAAAGAGCATAGTTAAACTATGGGATTTACTTCCACAAGATGTAGTGACGGCCACCAATTTGGATGGCTTTACAAGGGGGCTGGATCAATTCCTGGAGCAGTTCATCAATGACTACTAGACCTGATGGCTTTAAAAGGGGGTTGGACAAATTCCTGGAGGAAAAGGCTGTTGATGGCTTCTAGGGCACAGTCATTAGAGCATTGAGAAATTTAACCTCTTTGTCATGACTGGAACATGCATTTATCCAGTCAATCTGGGAGTAATTGAAGTCAGCCATTCGGTTCGTCAAACATGCCCCCTGCCCTGTCTTCCCGTACTCACCCTGTACTTACATCCACCCCCAGCAACGTCCACTGACTGAACCCAAACTGAGGGCACCACTGACAGACTGAGGAATGATGTGGTAACCTCAGAGCAACAACAACCAAAAAAAAAAAATCAAGGGAAACTCACACCGTGAAAAAGTGCAGTTTCAGGGCTAAAAGCCTGACATGGCTGCGAGTTGGCAGCTGCACCATAGAAACAATGCAGCGCCACTGCACAGACACGTCAGGGTAAACAGACTGTAGCCACACCCACCTACCCCGGAGGACAGGAGGCTGGGTTTCCCTGACCTTTTGCAAAATGAAAGACAGCTGTAAGCCTATTAACGGAGCCTGTTTTTTTTTTTAAAAAATGAGCTCGCATACATATTAATAGTTAGGGCAGTTGCTTCTCTATTCTGAAGACATATTTGGGTACTTCCGAATTAGGGTGTGTTCGGGTTTTATTGGGGACTTTGCAGCAACCGCTGACCAATTCCAAACAATCTAGATGATGGTCTTCAATTTCAAGCATTTCTTGGCATTCACAATTTTAGTAATGAAAGAGTGATGATTTCCTCCAGGAAACGGCAGTGTTACAAGTGAAGCCTGCTATGTCGCAGAACAATGGCCAGAGTTGGTCTTTGAGGAGACTGCCTCCCATGGAAATATTCCAGGTCAGCCTGCCCCCTCGGCTTTCATTCAAATATATAAGCAGCAAGCCTCTTTAACTCTTCCTCTTGTGGGCATGCGTGGGAAAATACTCCAGCAGTATTCTGCAATTAGGTGACTGTTGCTTGTCACTTCGTTCAGTGCCTTTGCGCTAATTGGCTAGAATGCTGGTTCCGGCTGGTCCTTGAGAGCCACGTTCCAGTGGTGGGCGGAGCCAAAAGCAAAGGGGGCGGGGCCAAAAAATCCGCCTATTTTAGCTTAAAGGTCTTAGTGCTGTTGACTAAGCCTTAGGGGAGGCATCTCACCCTTTTAGAATGCGGCAGCAAAAGAAGTCAGGAAATTACCAAATTATTGACTGCCAGGGGAAATGGCATGACCACCTTGGCAATGGCAGAGGGCTGGATTGGGACCCCAAGATCCTCCTCCACCTCCTCCTAATGGTATTGAGTAACAGGTTTAAACATGTATGCGACTAAACCACCCTGAAGGCATTTGCCAGTTGGGCAGTTTACAAATTTAATAAATAACTAAATGAACAACTTAAGAACATAAGAAGAGCCTGGTGATAAAGATATTCTTTGATAAAGAATATGGTAATAATAATATTAAAGAATTAATAAATAATCTCCTGACACCGGCAAGACTTATGATAGCCAAAAATAGGAAAACACAAGGGGATTATTGTATGGAAGAGTGGTATAAAGAAGTGTGGGATATTGCTATGAATGACAGATTAACTTGTGCAATGAAAGTAAAGATGGGATTAACTAAAAAGAATGATTTTGGAAGGATTTGGGCTATGTTTTTAGAATATGTTTTAGAAAAGGGGAGAGGTTATACACCGTCTAAAGAATCAATGCAGTTTTGGAAAAATTTATAAGCAATAGGATTAGAAGGTCTCGGGGGGTAGGGAGCACGGGGGGCTGTTGAGGCTTTTGTATTGTGTATTGTTATGTTATATGTTGAAATTAATAAAATTATTTTTAAAAAATAATAAGAAGAGCCTGGTGCTGGATCAGACAGAGGGTCCATCCAGTCCAGCACTCTGTTCTCACAGTAGCCAATCAGCTGTTGATCAGGGACCCACAAGCAGGACATGGTGCAACAGCACCCTCCCACCCATGTTCCCCAGCAACTGGTGTACATAGGCTTAGTGATACTAGAGGTAGAACATAGCCATCAGGACTAGTAGCCATGGATAGCCTTCTCCTCCAGGAATTTATCCAAACCCCATTTAAAGACATCCAACTTGGTGGCCATCACTCATCCTGTGGTAGTAAGTTCCAGACTTTAACAATGAGCTGTGTGAAGAAGTCCTTCCTTTTGTCTGTCCTGAATCTCTCACCAATCAGCTTCATGGGCTGACCTCCAGGGTTCTAGTATAATGAAAGGGCAAGAAAAATATCTCCCAATCCACATTCTCTACACCACGCATGGTTTTGTACACCCTTATCGGGTTTCTGCTTACTCACCATTTTTCCAAGCTAAACAATCCCAGATGTTTTAACCTTCCCTCATAGAAGAGTTGCTCTGGCCCCTTGATCATTTTGTTATTTTTCTACTTAGATTTGGGCTGCTGCTGTTTTACCTTGACTACCATGACCCTAGCCATGAAGCCTTAGATCCCAGCCCACAAAGAAACCAAATTTCTGGCTAGGGGCTTGGCTATGAAAAGAAGTTGACATGGTATACAGTGAAGACAGAGTAATAATACAAGCGACACAAGACCCTATTGGATAGTGGCTAGAACAAAGAGGCTTCTGACACCTTGAAGATGAACAGACTTGTACATCTTTATAGAGTGATGCATGTTTGATGTGCCATGAATCCATGAGATTTTGGTTGGACATTAAATGATGGCTTGTCTCATAAGATCGTAAGAAGAACCAGGCTGGATCAGATCAAAGGTCCATCTAGCCCAGCATTCTGTTTACATAGTGGTCAAGCAGCTGCACAAGGAAAATCCATAAGCAGGACAACACTTTCCCACCCATTTTCCCCATGAAGTGGTGACTATAGTTGCAATAGTTTCCTGTGACTATAATTGAAAATTCAGGGGCAACTTCAAAGGCTTTATTACAAATAATATTCAAGTAATAATGCTAATAATATATTGTTAATAACTTATTATTAAATTCGTTGTTAATTTTATTATTAAATAGTTTATTTCATTTATCATTATTATTAAATGATATTGATTATTTAAATAATAAATTAGATTTTATTATTATGGCATAATTCATTCGCCTTCAAGGGAGAAAAGAAAAAGTAGGAAGGGGCCAATTGCAGGGAAAGGAAAAACTTCCATATGTATGGAGGAGTTTATGGTGCCCAAAGTGTTTCGAGTTTTCCCTCAGAGTCACTCCTGAGCAAGCAATTTCCACCTGGTCTCTATCTGCACATTGGCCAACGCATCTCTGTTGTCTTCACTATTTTAAAGTGTTTCGTGTAGCTGAGTTTTACTGTCTTACTATTGAATTTAACTGGGACATACAAGAGTTGCTGTCTTGGTTCATTAAACAACAACCCTACAAAATCCGCAGTAGGGCAATCCCTTTATTAGCATCAACCAAAATGTACTCGTACTCATAAAAGTATTGTCCAATTGTGAATTCTGTAGCTACTGAGCTATTCTATTAAGTTGCATTTTTGTTTTACAGAATCTTATTGTCAACTACCCTGAGAGCCCCTAGGATTGGCATAATTTTGGACCCTTTTCAGGGGGATAAGGGGGCTTAGGATGCTAGACATTCCCAGCTGCTCCTGATAAGCCCCACTTTGGCTCCTTCTGCTGCAATACCACGGGTGGGATATCCACACTCACGGGTGTACCAGGTGGCCTCTGGCAGTCTAAGTGCTGCCTTGCATAAGGGCCCCTTTCTGGCGGGGGGGGGGGGGAGCAGCACATACTGCTTCCTCCAGCCCCTCCGCCAGCTGAATGCTGGCTGTAGGAACGGACCAACTCTAAGATACTCAGGCAGGCTATAATAAAAGTTCAGCAAAACAAAAGTGCATTTAAAGTAGAATAGCTATAAATAATAACAACAACGCATCTTGTGATACTTTAAAGACTTAAGAGGTTCATCGGACACGCGTTTTATCACACGCTCACTACTGCCCACTTACCGACGTGTGCGCATCCTTTAGCCATCGTCGCCCGCCTCCCACGTGTCTCCCGCTCCTTCTGCTCGTTATCCATTGCAAAATAGACCCCTTTTAAGGCAACTTTTTTAAAAAACGGAACGTGCGGCAATCTCCTGTTGTGTGCATGATAAAAGCGGCGCGATAAAAACGGCCCCTAAATGGGTCACGTGGTCTTTGTTTACTTCCCCTCTGGGCAGAAAGAGGAAGTAATGAGGGACAAAAGCAGGGGCGGAGAAGCGATGGTGAGGAAATGTGATTCCCCCCCCCCCCCCCCCGTGTGATGATGCTCTAACACTTTCATTCTGTCATCAGCTTTTGTGGGCTGTAACCCGCTCCATGAGACGCATGGGGCATTATGGGGAGTTTCAGGTATTATACAGTACAGATGGTTCTCTTTGTAGTGGTGTGTGGGAGAAAGAATTCTAAACAATGAAACCAGAAGGAAATCAAATGCCGACCGACAGCGACAATCACATTACTAATACAGGCCATTCACAGCGCAATTGTGTGAATGACCGCTGTTAATAATGTGATTGTCACTTTTTGAATTTAATTCCCTTCTGACCTCTGTTTCCAATGCCCACCACCACCACCTTCCTCTCGCGACATATGTACAGTATATTGACCAGAAAATCCCCATAATACTCCATAAACCCAATGAGATGGGCTACTATAGTCCATACAGCTTATGCCAGAGTAAATGGGTTCGTCTTTGAGGCCAAAAAAACTATTGTTTTTACTGAAACAGACAAACGCAGCTACCCCTTCTGGAAACTGTATCAATAATTAGTAAGACAATAAAACCGAACAGCATGTAACAATTCGAAACACACACACACACACACACACACACAAAAGCCTAAAGATAGTGAAGACAAAAAGCGTCAATACACTGGAGGCTTAATGCCCATCTGCCGCTACTTTGATCCACTTTTTCAGCGCTGGACTGGCATGACGTCGTCCCTGTCGTGCTGTTCTCTCGCCCCGAGCGAGTCCAGCGCTGAAGAAGTGGATCAAAGTCGCGGCAGATGGGCATTGAAGCTCCAGTGTGATGACGCTCAAAGGGTCTTTGCGGCAGGTACCGGGGTGAAATCCAGGGGTCGCGTCTCCTCCATTCCCAGGGGGAGAGGTCCGTTCAAAGACACCCAGCTCAAAAACAACGTAAACTCCCCCACTGCTTCGTTCCGCACCCGGAGACCCTTTCTTTCCTGCCCCTGGCTCCTTCCCCCCCCCCCACCTTTTTCCTTTCCTATCTCATGCCTTAACAATCAACTGTTTTTAAACTTGATCGATACTCCCAGGGGCGCGATCCCACCCATGCTTGGACAGAAAGACGTCTTACAACTCCCGGGGTGCCCCCTGCCAGCCGCGATTGGGGCATGCTGGGAATTGTAGGAGTCCCCCCCCCCCCATCTAAACATCCATAGAATTGCGCCTCAAAGTTCTTGTAAGTGTTTTCACTTTGGCCAGTTTTTTTAAAAAAAACCACGCACACGCCCCCCCCCCCCCCACCTCGCACCCAACCGAGCTGCCCTGGATGATACCTGGCCCCCCATCAGGCGCAGGTTGTCCCTTCCCCATCCACAGCCCGCCTCCGACCTCCCTACCTGAGGAGGCGCCTCCCGCGATTGGCGTCTCCCCGTCCTCAAACGGGGCTCTTCTCCCCCGACCTGGCGCTCTCCAGATGTGCCGGACTACAACACCCAGGATCCGCCTCCCGGCCAGCCGGGGAGGTCGTCGTCCGACCCATCCCCAGGCGCGCACATGGCCTCGGCGCTCCGCTCCGGCACGGCCGAGCGCCGGCGCCGCACTCGCACCCAGCCCCTGCCGCCTCAGCGTCCCGCCCCGAGCCCGCCCCCGGCCGCCTCTACCTTGGCCTTTGCCGCTCCTCCTCCGACGGGCGCCTGGCTTGCTCGGCGTGGTCCCCGTCCTTATATTGGCAAGCTCCGCCCGGGGGCGTGAGTCTGAGCGGGAAGCCAGCGGGGCCGTCCACCCTCTCCCCGCGTGGAGCCTGGGAAGAGAGGGAGAGAGGCGCGCGCGCAGCCCCCTCCCCAAGACGCCCCGGCGCTCTTGCTCCAAGGCAGCCGAGCCAGCATCGGAGGAGGCCCAAGTGAAGACCCCTGAAACCCCCTGGGCTCCGAGAGAAGAAGGCCCATCCCAAAGGGCAGGGCCGTGCATAAGGGGGGGGGGGGCAGTTGGCCCAGGGCCCACGATTTTGAGGGGGCACTCTGACGAGAAGGTCCCCCCCCAGCTTACACTACTGCTTCCGTAGCGTAAGCGGCCCCTCGAGAAGCGAGGAGCCCGCATTGCGGAAACAGCGCAGAAGCCGTCCGTCGTGAAATTCTGAACGTGAAGAAGGGATGTCTTACATCTCAAAGTTCTTCCCATGACCTTTTTTTATCAATCGTTCTAGTTCATATATGTATTTAGCACTGAATCAGGGCCACTGATTAAAAATACTTAATGAGCAGTTTGAAATGGGGGGGGGGCACACACTTCCCATCTGGCCTGGGCATATGACCACCTCTGCACGGCCCCTGGGTCCAGGTGCGACCCCAGCATCTCCAGGTAGGGCTGGGAGACGTCCTGCCTGGAAGCCCAGAGAGCGGCTGGATACCCATCGGTGCCAACAAGACTGAGCTATGAGGTCGAATCCATCAAAGGGAGCTTCCTAGGTTCTTCTGAGGATGGGCCGGTTTAGGCTGTGGCCAGCAAAGACACCCTAGAGCAGCTTTCCGCCAACCTGGTGCATTCCAGATGTGTGGCAGCTGGACTACAGCTGGCTGGCAGTGATGGGGGTTGTAGCCCAAAACCTCTGGAAGTCACCAGGTTGGAGAAGGAAGATAGAATGCTGCCTTGTCCCAAATCAGAACACCGGGTCAGTATTGACAACACTGGTTGGCAGCAACGGCTCTCCAAGGTTTTAGTTTTTCCAGCCTTACCTGGAGTTGCCAGCTCATCAAAACAGGCACCTTGCGCATGCAAAACATGTCTAAAACCACTGACCTATGGCCCCTCCCAAAGCTGACCAAGAGGTTTGTGGGACCCTGAGTTTTTTTTTTAATGGGGGCCTCATTGTAAGAGGTGTACAAAACTCTGCATGGTGTGGAGAGGGAGACAGTTTTCTTCCTCTCTCAAAATACTAGAACCCAATGGGGTCATCCCATGAAGGTGATTGGTGGGAAATTCAGGACAGATAAAAGGAAGGACTTCTTCACATTTAATTATGGAATTCACTACCACAAGATGTAGTGATGGCCACCAATTTGGATGGCTTTAAAAGGGGGTTGGATCAATTTCTGGAGGAGAAGGCTGTCAATGACTACTAGCCCTGATGGCTATGTGCTACTTCCGATATCCGAGGCAGGAAGCCTGTGTGCACCAGTTGCTGGGGAACATGGGTGGGAAGGTGCTGTTGCACCGTGTCCTGGTTTGTTGGTCCCTAGTCGACAGCTGGTTGGCCACTGTGCGAACAGAGTGCTGGATTAGACGGACCCTTGGTCTGATCCAGCACGGATCTTTCTTATGTTCTTATGTCTCTCTCAGCAGAGGCAGAGTGCCCTTGACTGTGCTTGCAGATATGTATAAAGGCATGGATAGATCAAAAGGGGAAATAGTAGGTAGGGGCAAAAATGGAAATCAAATGCGAACTCAACCATCTGTGATAATTCATGTGCTTACCCATGTGCAATTATGCACAGGGACCACTCACAGCAAGCAGAAATTGGCAATATTGCCAAATAGCCAGTGTTTACAATCCCTCCCCACCCAGAAGGTTATGTGCATCCATGGGGAAATTTATCCCCATAGAAAGCCCACTGGGAAATGCTGTTTGCACCCTTAAGGCATAGCCCTGTGCATGTTCAGACAGAAAAAGCCCTTCAGTTCCAAGCATTCAACAGCCAGCCAGGATTTTTTCTGCCTAAACATGCATAGGATTGTGCCCTTAGTCATTGATACAAATGACAAAAAGGGGGGGGGGGACAGTTAAACCAGTCAGTTCACCTATGAAGATATCATGGGGGAACTGTATCAATTGCATTGCTGAAATCAAATTACTCCTGCAACATTCACACATCCCACTAACTTAATAATCTAATTTTTAAAAAGTTGGGAGGGATTGATTATATTAGCTTGGAGGGGGTTATTCTTGAGGAAATCCATGCTGATTTTGCTAATTATGGCAATGCTGACAAATGAGAACAGTGAACAGATCTGGTGTCTTTTTCTTTTTACAAAACTTAAAAGCAGCTGCTGTGTGTGAGTTTGATAGAGTGAGTTAGACTTTAAGATGCCACAAGAGGGACACTACGGGTGCCTCTTCACGAGAGGTTTAATGCTCTTTGAAGTCTCATTAAAAAATTTACCTCCACACCAGCGGAGCGCAAATGGGGCGTAGAGGTGCATTATCTCTCCGATTATGCGCATTATCGAATGCGCGTTAAATCGCGAGTTTTATTTTGCTCTGTCCGTTAAAGCGCATTTTGACTGTGTGAATATGCGCTTATGCGCATTAACTACTTGTAAACCGCATTTTGGATATCCGTTAATGTGTTTCGCCGCCTCTCGCCGCCTCTCGTGCAGAGGGATTAGGCGTAAATGCGCTTCCGCGATTATGCGCATAATCGCTTAACCAGGCGCAAAAGCGAATCTTTGTAGAGGGGACCTACATCACATGCTTAGCTTGCTGAAGATCACTGGTTCATGGAATCTCCATCTAAAAAAAGGATCACAAGGAAGGTGATGGAAACACCTCTCAGTCAAGAGTCCTGGAATGTTGCTGCCAGTCAGAATTGAAGGGCCCATTATCTGCTCTGGTTGAAATAGCTTCTTAAGATCCTTTATTGTTTCAGCTTGTCCTGGGGTGGGGGTGGGGTTGAGCACATGCTTTGCAGCAGAAGGGCCCAAATGCAGCCCTCCAAAGGATCTATTCTTCCCTCTAGTGGGAGGGGGTTGAGGGGAGAAACGTACCTGTTTCATGTCTTTCTACACGAGGCATTTATTGTGTGCTTGCAATTCCTCACTCACGGTAATTTGCAGTTCCTTTACACAACATCATTATCCTCAAGGGACTCTCCCATGCTTTGTAACCATTTTACTGGGGTAGGGGGTCCCTACTGAGGAAAGTCTGATATATCCTGGATGGCGGCATAAAACTCTTTATATTTCTGCAGTTCCACTATTTCATAGTGCCACCTAGTGGTTGTGTAATAGAACATATAGAAAAGGCAGAGAAATGCGGGGGGGAACTGGGGGGAAAGACGTGGAAAGGAGCTGAGCTTAACCCCTCAAAAAATCCGTAAACAGACGCCTCGGTAAAGTGGTAGGTTAAAAGCCTTGTGTAGAAAAGCCGCCTGTCTCTTTCTCCAGAAGAATGAATAGCAATTGGAGTTGTGGAATTTCAGTAAAGAATATCACATACTGCCGGGCCCTCCAAACTTCCTGGACCCATAAAACACCTTTGGCAATTTGGGAAACTGTCTTGGGCACCACCACAAAATGGCTGGAAGCTGTAACTAGTCACAAAAGGCAAGTAACCTGTCCAAAAGACTGAGTACAAAGCAGAAGTGGGGACTGAGCCCCAACAAGCAAAGCAACTCCTTTGAAGCCACAGTTCTCTTGCAGAGAAGGCAACTCTTCCAGGCATCTGACAGCCAGCTTTTCTCCCCCACCTTCCGCCAGCTCTTTTTCTCCCAAACCCTGGCTCATCACCCTACACACTGTCTCACCCAGATCACCACCCACCCACGCACTCTTTCACCCTGGATCACCACCCATTCAGACACACACCCTCTCAGACATATCCCACCACACATGTCCCCATCCATCCATCCATCCATCCACACTGTATTGGTCGGAAAGCCTGTGAGCCATGGTGGCTCTCCAAGGCTTATGAGCAGTAGCTTTGTCTCTGCTTCTCACAGTACAGCCTGCTAATTTTGCTTTCTTCGCTGCATAAGCATCTGCCTAATAGGTGGGAACGATGGATCCAAGGACGTCTCATGCCAGAGACACCTGGACTTTATCTGTTTAGCCTCACAAGCCGGACAGGGTATAATGTGCTTACATTCCAAGGCTGCTGTGTCAAGAAGCAAGGCCGAAGCTTCCCCATCAATCAGCTAGTTCCCAAGAAGTTCTGCTTAATTATGTCAGGGAAGTATCTGATTCACCATAGTATTCTATGGTGAGAACGCACACTTTATTATTGTATCTCTCGCACCTCTGCCAAGTTCAGAGCACTATAACTGTCGCTTCTGTATGCAAGTGGGGGTTCCAGGCTGGTCGCTCAGTTTTGTGCAGAAGCCCCCACAGCTCTGGCTCCACCGCTTATTGGGTAATGCCCATGTGCTGATATTTACCTCAATAAACATATCCTTATAAGTAAACCTTTGAGTCTCTGAGCATGCCGTTTCCACGGAGATCTAAAAGAACTGCACAGGGGGCCTATGGCCGTGACCCCCGGTATGCAACACGCATGCACAAGCGAGCACCTCATGAACTCATCCTGTATGCACACACATGTCCTTCCTTCCTGTCCTCACTGGAAACACATGAAAAAAAAAAACACATTCTCTTTCAGGATCTCTCCAAAATCCCACCTCTCTCTGGATCACCCCTAAACCACTTCCCTCCTGACCTTTCTCACACATATCCGTTCAGAAATAAAGGCACACACCTCACCTCCCCACCTGCCATTTGCTACTGGCTGGTTCCCCATTCCTCTCCCTGTCCCCCCTCCCTACTGGCTTCCCTTTCCCCCTAACTGGTTTACCACTGCTGTCTTTAACCGCCCCCCCCCCCCATCCCCATACCAAATGGTACTGTTTGCTTCTCATCTTCACTTCCTAAAAATGTCTTTTGAGGCCAAGGTGCAGCCTGGATAAATCCGTGGGAAATAAAGATAGCAGCAACTGGACGCCCACATCTCACTTGGAAGAGATCTCAGCTGCTGATATGAAAAACTAATAATAATAATAATAATAATAATAATAATAACCAAAATACATCCACACCAACATCCAGAAAGCAGTCATACCTTGACACATACTCAATCGTCGGGAAATTCCTGAATCTGTAAAAGACAGCATGACTTGGCAAAGCCTGTCATGTCCATCTAGAAAAATCGCCATGAGCAAGAGAAGAGATGATAATAATAATTTTAAATTTGGAGTGGTACAATGCCTTAGCAAGCACCAAGGAATGTTTCTGGGGACATACTGATGCTCGTGGGTCCACATTGCCCATGTATGGCATAGGGAAATCAAGGATTAAACAGCCCTGGGGCAAACCTATTCACACACACTCAGCAGCTGACGTGTTTTTTAAAAAGTCATCATGTGATTGTGGCTCTCCTCTGTCATGTCTGTTTTTACCCACAGACAATACTCGGTTAAATGGAAGCACTGTATATAAACCAGCTTTCGTTCCTACTTATTATGCAACTATCTCTTGACAAAAGTCACTTATAAAATGCAACAATAATACAAGCAAGAATGATCTTGGAATTGTTTTAGATCACAAGATGAATATGAGCCAACAGTGTGATGTGGCTGCAAAGAAAAAGCAAATGCTATTTTGGGCTGCATTAATGAAGTATAGCTTCTAAATCGCGTGAGGTACTGATTCCCCTCGATTCAGCACTGGTTAGGCCCCATCTTGAGTACTGCATCCAGTTCTGGGCACCACACTTCAAGAAGGATGCAGACAATCTGGAGCCTGTCCAGAGGAGGGCAACGAGGATGGTGAGGGGTCTGGAAACAAAGCCCTATAAGGAGAGACAGAAAGAACTAGGCATGTTTAGCCTGGAGAAGAGAAGACTGAGGGGAGACATGGGGCAGATGTACCCTCCCACCCATATTCCCCAGCAACTGGTGTATATAGCCTTACTGCCTCTCATACTGGAGTGACTAGTAGCCACTGAGTTTTGTTTCCATTTTGGCCCCACCTACTATTTTCCCCTTATACACAACCATGTCTGCAAGATGAGTCAAATGCTCCCTGCCTTTAATTCCCAGATCTTCCATAAGCAATTAGCTCTGCCCGTGCCTCGCCGCCACCGCCACCCTTTCATCCCGGCCGGTCCGGGGAGGGAGGAGGGAGGGTTGTAAACAAAAGCCAGTGATTGGGAGAGGGATTTCCAATTGCTAGCTTTTGTTTACAACCCTCCCTCCCTGGGACCGGCTGGGATGAAAGGGCGGCGGCGAGAGCGCGAGCAGAGCCTTCGAGGCTTGATCCACAATGGGCGGAGTGCAGCGCTCCGAAGCTGCTTGTGGCGCAGGGAGGGCGCATCGAGGACGATGTGTAGATCTGCCCATGATAGCACTCTTCAAGGACTTGAAAGGTTGTCACACAGAGGAGGGCCAGGATCTCTTCTTGCTCATCCCAGAGTGCAGGACACGGAATAATGGGCTCAAGTTCCAGGAAGCCAGATTCCATCTGGACATCTGGAAAAACTTCCTGTTAGAGCAGTATGACAATGGAACCAATGACCTAGGGAGGTGGTGGACTCTCCCACACTAGAGGCCTTCAAGAGGAAGTTGGAAGGCCATATGTCAGGGATGCTTTCATGTGGATTCCTGCATTCAGCAGGGAGTTGGATTCCATGGCCTTACAGGCCCCTTCCAACTCAATGATTCTAATCATGGACAGGAGGACATTCATCACTGAGTCTTACCCTTTCGAGAGAGCAAATTCAGCTGCAGGGGTAGGTTTTGAATCAGCACAGGGGGATCTTAACCCCGTTTTCCCAATCTAAATCCAACATGCCCTATGATCACAGAGCTCCTTCTCAACAACTCATCTAGCGTGGCCCTGAAAGAGGTTGACAGCTCAGGTATGATAACAAATGTTGCCATCCAGGACAAACCTGAGAAGGGTTTTTTTTAGGACTGAGAGTGATGGGGGTTGTAGTCCAACATGTCTGGAAGGCACCAGGTTGAGGAAGGAACATAGAATGCAGCTTTAGGTGGAGTCAGACCATTGGTCCATTTAGCCCAGTATTGGTAGCCATGGCTCTCCAGAGTTTCAGGCAGGATGGGGATTGAACTTGGGGCCTTCTGCATGCAAAGCAGGGGCTCTACCACTGAGCTATGGCCCCTCCCAGTGACTGGCCAAGAGTCTGTAGGACTTTAAAGACTAATTGCTTATGGAAGATCTGGGAATTAAAGGCAGGGAGCATTTGACTCATCTTGCAGACATGGTTGTGTATAAGGGGAAAATAGTAGGTGGGGCCAAAATGGAAACAAAACTCAGTGGCTACTAGTCACTCCAGTATGAGAGGCAGTAAGGCTATATACACCAGTTGCTGGGGAATATGGGTGGGAGGGTACTGCTGCACCCTGTCCTGCTTGTGGGTTCCTGGGCAACATCTGGTTGGCCGGTGTGTGACCCTAGATGGACCCTTGGTCTGATCATTCTTAGCTGTTCTTATATTGCCTTTATACAAATCTATGGTGCCACCACACTTAGAATATTGTATTCAGTTCTGGTCCCCACACATATTGCAGAGCTGGAAAAAGTGCAGAAAAGGGCAACTAAAATAATCAAGGGGCTGGAGCTACTCCCCTATGAGGGACGGTTCCAACAACTGGGATTGTTTAGCTTGGAGAAGAGGAGGCTAAGGGGAGACATGATAGAGGTGTACAAAATTATGCTTGGTATGGAGAATGTGGATAGGGAGACATTTTTCTCTCTCTCTCAAAATACTGGAACCTGGGGTCATCCCATGAAGCTGATTGGTGGGAGATTCAGGACAGATCAAAGGAAGTACTTTTTCACACAGCGCGTAAACTATGGAATTCCTACCACATGATGTGGTGATGTCCACCAATTTGTATGGCTTGAAAAGGGGGTTGGATAAATTCCTGACGGAGACTATCAGTGGCTATTATTTGTGATGGCTATGTGCTACCTCCAGTATCCAAGCCAGTAAGCCTGTGTGTGCCAGTTGCTGGGAACATGGGTGGGAGGGTGCTGTTGCACCATGTCCTGCTTGTTGGTCCCTGCTTGACAGCTGGTTGGCCACTGTGTGAACAGAATGCTGGACTAGATGGACCCTTGGTCTGATCCAGCATGGCTCTTCTTATGTTCTTAACCATCTGTGATCAGTCATGTGCTTAACCGTATGCAATCAGACAAAGGGACCACTCACAGCAAGCAAAAATTGGCGATGTCACCAAATAGTCACTGTTTACAAGCCCTCCGTCCCCTCTATAAGTATATATGTCATCCATGGGAGAATTATTTTAATTTATTTTATTTATTTATTGCATTTATATCCCACTTTTTCCTTCCAAGGAACCCAAGACGGTATACATAATCTTCCTCCTCTCCATTATATCTTCACAACAACAACCCTCCGAGGTAGGCTGGGCTGAAAATCAGTGAGTGGCCCAAAGTCACCCAGTGAGCTTCCATGGCTGAGTGGGGACTAGAACCTGGCTCTTCTGACTCCCAGTCTAACACTCTAACCACTACCCCACACTGGCTCTCCGTAAGCTGGCTGGGGAATGCTGATTACACCCTTAGCCACTGGTAAAAATGCCGAGGAGTAGCAAGCTGTCACTCCAGTATAAGATACCTTTAAATAAGGGTATCTAACCAACTATGACTCTGTGTCAGATGTTTCGCAGAAATTCAGATCAATTTGTCTTGCAGAATCTGCACCTCCTGCTGAGTAATCCAATTTTTAAAAAAGAGAGGGGGCAATATTAGTTGGGTAGCGTTTATTCTTGAGAAGTCCACGCTTGTTTCGCTAATCACTACAACAATGAGAGCCGTGTCTTTTTTTTACAAAACTTAAAAGCAGCTGCTGTGTGTGAGTTTGATAGGGTGAGTTAGTCTTTAAGATGCCACAAGAGGGACTCTACATCACATGCTTAGCTTGCAGAAGATCACTGGTTCATGGAATCTCCAGTTAAGAAACAATCACACGGAAGGTGATTTGGGTGACCGACTGCTAGGATTTCCCCAGAATTTGTCCTGGTTTTTGTTCTGTCCTGGGTGTCAGGGGATTTTCTGTAACTTCCTATAATATCCTGGAATTACATGTTTTCCCCTTTAAGGCCATCATTCTCCACTCCCACTGCTCCAATCAGGGCCTTAAAGGGGAAAGCGTGTCATTGCCGGGCATTAAAGAAAAGTCCCCAGTTGGAGCAGTGGGGGGGGGGGGGCAGGACCGACATGCTTTTCTCTCCTTCGCTCCAAGCGGAGCCTTTAAACCCCGGATTGGAATGGAGGAGGAGGGGAAAGAGTGCTTTCCGGGGCCTCCGGAAAGCGCGTCATTCCCCCCTGCCACCGGATGTCCTCTTTTATAGTTTCCCAAATAGGGTCATCCTAAAGGTGATGGAAAGAACTCTCTCAGTCCAGAGCCCTGGAGTGCTGCTGCTCATCAGAGTAGAAGGGCTCATCTTCTGCCCTGGTTGAAAATAGCTTCTCAAGACCCTTGGTTGTTTCTGAAGATGTGCATAAGTCCTAGAGAGGGCCCAAGTTTACCAGCTGAGGGCATGCTTTGCAGGCAGAGGAGTCCAAATGCAGCCCCCGCTATCTCCAGTTAAAGGATCTGCTCTTCCCTCCACTGGGAGGGAATGGGGGGGGGGAGGCGTACCTGTTTTGTGCTTGTCGCTTTCTCCAGCAGAATGAATAGCAGTTGGGAAGGAGGAATTTCAATAAGGGTTATCACATACTGTAGGGCGTTCCGACTTTTTTGGCCTTTTCTTCACAAGTATGGCCTTTTCTTCAAAAGGGTTTATATTCATTGTCAAATATGTGCCGATTTAATGATTAATCGACCCCTTTAATGATTAATCAACCCATTTAATGAT
Source organism: Anniella stebbinsi (assembly GCA_029215795.1). Taxonomy (NCBI): domain Eukaryota; kingdom Metazoa; phylum Chordata; class Lepidosauria; order Squamata; family Anniellidae; genus Anniella; species Anniella stebbinsi. Next base: position 6,314,200 of record JARDYH010000004.1, on the reverse strand, counting down.
TAATCGACACATTCATCTAAGTGACTAAGAATTTTGTTAATTGGGTGACAACCCAGCCTACCAATTTGCATTGCCATTGTCACCAGCTCCCACGCAATGCACTTATTCCCAAGTAAATATGCATAGAATAACTTCCTTGGATTGCCCAGTTCAAGCATTCATACCTAGGCTGACCATATGAAAAGGAGGACAGGACTCATGTAACTTTAACAGTTGTAGAGAAAGGGGAATTTCAGCCGGCATCATTTGTATGCAATTCGTACCTGGTGAAATTCCCTCTTCATTACAACAGTTAAGGCTGCATGGGCTCTGCCCTCTTTTGTGTCTGGTCACTCTACTATAGTGTCTGCAACTTTAATTGTTGTGATGAAGAGAGGATTTCACCAGGTACGAATTGCATACAAATGACGCTGGCTGAAATTCCCTTTTCTCTGCAACTGTTAAAGTTGCATGAGCCCTGTCCTCCTTTTTAGATGGTCAGCCTATTCATACCTTATCTCAGTACCTCTTACAAAGTATGCGTGGAGTGCCTAAAATTGCACCGGGCTCTGTACAGTAGTTTCTTTTATATACAAAAAATAACACCACAAAGCAATGTAAAGTCGAATAAGGATCTTTTACATATATATATATATATATATATATATCTACAAAAAAGATGGAACACAATCCACTGGAAGTTAAATACTTCACATTTGATTAAAATTAACAGGAAAGTTAAGCATGTGCTTCAGTCTTTCTGTTAAAACCATGACAATAGAACCAACGACCTAGGGAGGTCATTGGCTCTCCCACATTAGAGGCATTCAAGAGGCAGCTGGACAACCATCTGTCAGGTCTGCTTTAAGGTGGATTCCTGCATGGAGTAGGGGGTTGGACTCGATGGCCTTATAGGCCCCTTCCAGCTCTACTCTTCTATGATTCTATGAAAACCCATGGAATTCAAAAGTGCTTAGTTTGGGCTCCATGGGGCTCCAGGGTAGGAGTCATCATTGCATAGTTTTGCCTTTGCTCATTCAGTTCCCATCATGAAGTCTGATTCACATTGGCCTGTTCACCACTCGCCAGATGTGCGCCAAATGTGTGAAATGATCATGGATACCACTGAAATTTCCAACTGTGGTTATCAATCTGTGCTGGTTCACTTGCCCGTGTGTAAAATAACATGATGCTGCAATCCCCAGAAACATGAAGGCATGGATCACTTGTTAGCTGTGAACTGCATTGTTCTGGTAGTGCGTCAGCCCGCAATAATCCTTTTTGATTAAGTTATTCTCATTTTCCCGAGTGCACAATAGATCAAGAATGCCAGGACCAGTTTTTGCTGACTAAATATCCTGACTATCATCCCTAAGGCAACAAGTGTGCTACTTCAGGTCTTGGAACAGTCCACTGGAGGCTTGAAACTTTGTGTCCAGCCTGGGGGTTTTTCTCAAAGCATCTGGCTGATCCTTGAGCAGAACATGATGCAGAATGAAATAGATGATTTAGCAAGGTCCCAATTACATTCTTACTGTTGAGTCTTGCAACATGAACACCCCACTCCTGAACACTTCACTTCCAATGAAACCTATATGTAAGTGTTCCTAGAAGCAAGGATTTCAATCCAAATCTCTCCCATCCTAGACCAACACTCTAACCACTACACCATACTGGCTCTCTATATAGCACTGCCAAGACTCTCTGGGCAGTTCACAATTAAAACCATAATATACAAAGTCAGAATTTAAAACCTTAAAAAATTTTTTTTTTAATATCTATGAAACCAGGAAAAGGACAAGTTATAGTCCAGGGAAGCCTTGTCTAAAAAGAAGTGTTTTCAGGAGGTGTTTGAAAGATGTTATATTTTCCGCCTCCCGAATGGTGCAAGGGAGGGTTTTCCAGAGGGTAGGTGCTGCTACAGAGAAGGCTCTGCCGTTGAAGTTCTTCATGACGACTTTCTGTTCATCTTGGAATTTATAAAACGTCTACAATATTTTCTAGGTGCTGTTCACAGTTTAAAAACTAACCGAGCCCCAGAGTGCAACCTTACAATTTAATCAACATGGTGTAACATTAAAAAGAGATGGGGTGGAAATAGGAAAACAAGCAAATTCAGGCATTACTTCTTCATAAAATTGTGTTGTATGTGGTTTTAATGGTTTTATAAATGATTTTGTATTTATTATGATGAATTTTAATGTGTATTTTATTCTCTCTGTAAACCACTCAGATACATGAATATTACCAGGACAATAAAGGTAAATTACTGCAGCTAAAGGGATATCAGCATAAATCTTATAACAGGATGTTTAGCGATAGCTAGCTAATCCTTGTTGCATGGCTCTCAGAATCATCATCCTTATATTTTATTAATATGCCACTTTCCCACAAAATTGTGCTCAAAGTGGCTCACAAAATAACAAATGAACAAAAATACATAGTGCAGGTATCTTTTGATTTGACCAACTTAAGTGAACTGGCTTAGCTCGGAATATAACATGCTCACATGGATCCAATGAACAACAGCTTTCCAACTTGATATATGTCATCATCTGCCCCCATAGTCTCTATGGAAAAGAATAAGTCAACACAAACCTGACTTCAGAAATCGCAATATTCAAAAACCAATAGCAGACCACTTCAGCCTCCCAGGACCCTCGGTCACTGACCTTAACATGGCCACTGTGAAGCAAAGAAACTTTTTAAGGGAGATTAGAGCAAAAAACTGCTGAGTTGGAATTCATCAAGAAGTTCGATGCTATCTCCGGAGGCTTGAATGGAGATAAAGGGTTTTTATCACACTACATGTGCTCATTGACTTACCTAGTGCTTTTAAGAGCTGCAACTCTGGATTATATTTCATGCATCTGATGAAGTGGCCCACAAAAGCTTATGTCACAATAAATGTGTTAGTGTTTGGGGGAGCAATCCTATGATCCCTAGACAGCGTCTATAGATATTTTGGATTCCCAGCTGCTCCACAGTTGGAGGCAGCACTTCAGTCTCAGGGCTGGGGATTTGAGCTCCCCCTCGCAGCTGACATGGAGAGGACCACACTGGGCACCTCTCTAAGCAAAAGCAACATTGGAGAGGGGCTCAAGGGGATGTTCTGGTGGGAGGGGAGGGGAACGGAGAGGCTGGGGTGCATGGTATCCTGCTTCAGCCTCCTTCCCTCCCCCTCTGAAATGCCCCAGCCAGTCAGGTGAAAAAGCCGTCCATTCACAGCTGAAATGCAGAGCAGGAAGTATGGTGGAGGTGGCAATCAACTCTGCCATGCTTCCCGTTCTGCAATGGATACTCTTAAGCCTTCAAGTTTGGAAGGTTACAAATATCGAGGGTGCATTCCACAGGGTTGCTCTCTAAGATGCTGCAAGACGCTGCTGTTCATTTCTTGTCCCCTGAAACAGACTAGCATGGCTACCAGTCCTGAAACATTTTGAAAAAATGGCAGAATTTGATTAACTCCTGGGGAAACATTTATGGAAGGGGGCTAGTATGAAATTTCCCTTTCTGCTCCCCAGCTCCTAATTTCCTTGCCTGTAAAAGTTCAAATTATTTCCCCTTCGGGCATGGATTTGTTTGTGATGCACCATGCAATCATCAAATTGACATACAAACCCTTTCCTGTTTAACCCACCCAGTTCCCCCTAAGTTGTATTCCTGGCTGAAGGCATTGGTGTGGGAGCACAGTCTACTGTACCTATGATAAAAAGCAAAGAAATGTGAAGATAATGCTACTGAGTCAACTTTCAGCAGAGACCGGTACTAGTTCAGCCCCCCCGGGAAAGGGTGTGGATATATTCTGGAATTTGTGCGGTTTTTTTCTGGGGATAGGATTTCCCCCCTTCTCCTTGTTTTGCAGTGGTAAGGAATTTGGGCGGTTTTCCCCAGCCCCATAAACTACCTTTAGAAATTGTTGTTTTCCTCTGAAGTCGACCTGCAAGCTTTAAATTTATAGCTTCACCGGTAAATTGTGCAATTCTATACATGTTTACTCAGATATAAATGACACTGAATTCAATGGGGCTTACTTGGTAACTGCGCATAGGGTTGCAGCCACTGTTGAGTAACCCATTTGCACAATCACAGGCAAATTTTAACCAAAGGGGCTGCAGATTAAGGACATCAACACATGCAAATTATTTGACATCAACACAATGCATCTAAATTGATGATAAGTAAACCATGTATGTAAACCTTGCACTCACCTGAACAAGGTATGCAGTTTATTATGAATGGTGCCAACTGAATCATCATGAAGTTGGGGGCTTTTGTCTCTTCTTCTTCTTCTTCTTCTTCTTCTTCTTCTTCTTCTTCTCCTTCTCCTTCTCCTTCTCCTTCTTCTTCTTCCCACAAATAGAAGAGGAGATACTGTGTCAGGGACTTTCTTAAAGCAGTTTTCAAAAGCTTGAAGGGAACTCCCTTGATGCTTGGACGTCAGCTGGAGCCCCCTGCTGGTAGCACATCAGTGGTCCACAGTCCCTGGAGATGCTTTTGCCTGTTCAATTTTGAAGGGGTTCCTTTCTGCCTCGGATACCCGTGAAAAGGATGCAACTTCCAGGTAAAGAAGATGGGTTTGGCTTTCTGGATCTTCTTTATACCACGGGGCCTATATGTGGACTAGTAATAAATGTTGTCCTTTCCCACTTAGAACAGATCCTCACGTTGTGCGTGCAGAAGGTCAGCTAGCTTGGGGAGGCCATGCCTTCGGGGCTGGGAAGGCAGTCTCCAAATTTGGCTGTCTGGTTATCCCTCTGGCATATCCCTCCAGCAATCTCAGAATCCCAGAGGGGATTTTGGGCCCACTCGGTGAGAGGGATGGCCACCTCAGGAGCCTTCTGGAGGAGAGCCCACTGGATGAAATCTGCAGAGCAGGCACACATTCACACGGCACTATGATATCAACCTATTTGCCTTAGCGGAGGAGTGCCTTCGGCAGGTGTGTCTTTCAGAGGTTCCTACAACCCTAGCAGGAGGCTGGCTAGAGGGCCTGTTGACTCACTTGGGGATGAGCTGCTTTTTACGTCCCCAAGCTAGCTGGCCTCCTGCACTTGAGGCGAGAAACGGAAATTCTACTCACTGACGAATTTCTGTTCTCCTTGAGTGAAAGAGGCCAGCTAGGCTATGGCTGGGTCTCTATGCTAGGCAAATACAGAGATGAATCCAACGGCAAGTCAGTTAAGCAGGCAAATGGTGGAGCGTAGTATTACTGAGCAAGTAGGTGGCTTCTTGAAGAGAGGTCCGAGGTCCGAGCCAAAGTCAAACCACAGATAAGCAGTCAGACACAATACGCAATCCAAGAAGAGTCAAGCAAGAGTCCAAGGGTAAATAGCATGGACATTCAAGCACAAGGCAGGGAAAACGATGTTCTTCCAGCATAGGCTAGTTTGAAAATAAAGACTTATATAACCAGAGTTTCCTGAGCACTCTGGCAAGTGAGGAGGCTGTTGCTAATGTGGAGTCCTTTCCCCTTAAGGAGTTCTCCTTTGTAACCAAGCACTCCTTCTCAAAAGAGCCCTACTTGTCTGCCTCTTGAGATGACAACGTTCCTGGAGGCCAAGAGTTCCCTGTCACTTGCAGGGATGTGCCTGAGGGCCCAGGCAAACAAAACAACGTTGCAATGGCTCAGATATGAGCTGTGATGGATACCTGCCGCCTGTCAGCCCCACGAAGCTTTTCCTCCTCAGCCCTTCATACCGTTCTCGCTGGAAGCCCTCTCCGCCAACTAGAATAAAGACAACTCTACTCTGGAACCACCAGAGAACATCCTGTGTTTCCAAACTAAAGGACCAAACTAAAGATGCGGGTCATGTGCTGTCATATCTCTTGAGGTTCCCATTGTGAAAAGCAGCTAAAATTGGATCAGAGCACCAGTGCTGGGATAATTTTTAAAAAATGTTTTAACTAGATAAGCTAAATAGTCCCAGATGTTGTAAAACTCCTGCAGAGGGCTATCAACCCATTTATCACAGGGATCCCTGGGACCACCCGCTCTTCAGGGAAGAACTGCTGACAAGGTTAATGCTGCTATGGGAGCATCAACAATCAGGACCTCAAGGGCTTCTCTAAACAAGCTAATTATAGCACGCTCCTGGCTGGCCACTTGCGAAAGTTTCTGGGTTGATTTTATGATGCCATAAACATCCAGTGCCTCTCGTTCTTTAGAAGGATTTCCTTGCCTTAATTTGAACCTGAAAAAAACACCCTAGAAACAAAAAGATCCCCTTTCAATTTCAGCATATAAAGAGAGAATCACGCTAAAAGAAGAGGCAGACCAGCGCCAGCTTATGCTGTATAAATGAAACATATAGAACTCCTGGTTCAAGGGGGAAAAGGGGAGGGGGAGAGAAGTGTGTGTAAAGAGAGCACGTACTAGGGATGTGTATGGCTGAAATTATCATATCGTATTGTCATCGGAAATTCCGATATAAATTTTTTTTGGCTCTGATTACGGTGTTTTTCCCCATAGGTTTGAATTGGGGGAAAGAAAGCTTTTCCCCAATGCAAGTCTATGGGGAAAAACACTAGGCCGGCCCTCCCTCCCTCCCTCCCTCCCCCCACTCGCGCTCCCTCTCCCCGCTCACGCTCCTTACCCGCTGCCGCCACCTTCATCACTGCCCCTGCCCCGTACTACTGCTAAACAGGCTTTCCGGTCTGTTCGTCAGTACAGAGCCGCACCAAGTGATGACGACATCACTCGGCGCTTCTCTTTACTGACGAACAGGCTGGAAAGCCTGTTTAGCAGTACTACTGACCTGCGCCAGTGCTGGTGGCGGGAAAGGCTGCAAGCACGAGTGGGGGGGGAAGGGAGGGAGGGGTCCCCAAGGGTCCCCACGTACCTGCAGCCTTCCCTGCTGCCCTCTGCTGCTTCCGGACTACTGAGAACTAGGCTTTGCGGCCTAGTTCTCAGTAGCGATGATGCTCCGGGTGATGTCATCACCTGGCACGTTGTCGCTCTACTGAGAACTAGGCTGCAAAGCCTAGTTCTCAGTAGTCCGGAAGCAGCAGAGGGCAGCGGACGGCAGCAGGGAAGGCCGCAGGGAAGGAGCACGAGTGGGGGGGGGGGGAGGGAGGGCCTGCCCTAGACTGGCAGTCCAATAGGGATTTCGGATCCGATCAGATAGGGCCTCCTTATAAATGTATTGTTATCGTTAATCGGATGTCCAATAATGACCTTATTGGATCGTTATCGGACATCGGAATGATACAATACACATCCCTAGCACGTACCGATCGTAGGATGAAAACGGAAGCAGAAAACTGTGGCAAATTGCGGGATTTACCCTGGTCTAGAAATGCTCTAAGTCTTTCCATAATTACACCGGGAAAGTTATAAGCTTGTTGCCCACTGTTAGAGAAGCCTCCCCCTTAGCAGGGTTAGGGCGCAATTCTATGTCCCCTAAACAGTCTGGGGGACATAGGATTTTTCAGTTTCTGGGATTCAAGGTCAGAACTAGGGCTCTGACCTTGGAACTCAAAAATCGCACTCCTCTCCACCGCCCCTTCCTCTTCCTACTCAGAGCGGTTTTCTCCACATTGGCTACATCTCTGCACTTGGAAATGGAGCGTGGAAACGGTGAAAAGGGGGTGTTCCTAGGAGCAGGGAGAGGAGGAGACCATGGAAACTGCTTTACACAGCATCCTGTGCATATCCTAGCCCCCTCCTCTCCTAGAAGCTGTGCCTAGACTTGCCAAATCAACCATCTAGGGAAAATGCAGGGCAGCTGGATCATAAAGGTGAGGATTGCCTCCGCACTCCGGCCGCTCCGGCACTAGATACTTGGCAGCCTCTGACTTCAGAGGCTGCTGACTATCAAGACAGGATTGCATCCCTAGTCTATTCCATCTTACAAACCCTATCAAGGAAATCAGGGAAGGAAGGAAAGAAGGAAGCTTAGGAGGTCCCTGCGAGGAACAGGGCCAGGTTCAGTAGAAGGATATGGGGTTTCTGAATTGAGCTGCAAGGTGTGAGTAGCCTTGACTAGCGTAATCAGGAGGTCTAATAGGCTGACCATCTGAAAAGGAGGACAGGGCTCATGTAACTTTAACAGTTGCAGAGAAAAGGGAATTTCAGCCAGCGTCATTTGTACGCAATTAGTACCTGGTGAAATCCTCTCTTCATCAAAACAATTAAAGTGGCAGACACTATACTAGAGTGACCAGATACAAAAGAGGGCAGGGCCCATGCAGCCTTAACTGTTGTAATGAAGAGGGAATTTCACCAGGAACGAATTGCATGCAAATGACGCCGGCTGAAATTCCCCTTTCTCTACAACTGTTAAAGTTACATGTGTCCTGTCCTCCTTTTCATATGGTCAGCCTACTACTGCAAAAAGGTTTCCTATGGGCATGGATTTTAAAAAATAATATTTGCATGGAGGAACAGTCATTTGTTTATTCCATTTCTATACCACCCAATAGCCAAAGTCATGCGAGGAATTTGACGTGATACAGTTTACAGACAGATTTACCACTTCAATAAGAAGTGACAAGGCATTGTGACAACCGCCAGATGTCTAAAAATAAAACTACACCCCCCCCATACCTCTCTAAAAGGGCACTTGAGTCAACATGATTCTTACCAGCTTCCTGAATGTTGTTTTTTGAACAATGAGCTACCGATGGCGTAGGTGTAATGTCCCTTCAAAGATTGTATTGTCATCCTAAAAAGAGGTAATCAGGTTGAGAGGGGGAAACACCAAGGAGCTTCTTACCACAACATGGAACAGAAAGTGCTGATAGTGAGGAACTTTCTACCCACATCCAGTTACCCTTTGATGGACAGAAGAACAAAAGAAGAGCCTTTATTTTTGCACAGTGGCCAGTCACATGATCCAATGGGAAGAGCCCACAAGCAGGACGTGGATGCAACATCATCCCTTCACTCGTATTTCCCACCAACTGACATATTGAGGGTGACCACATTGAAAGGAGAACAGGGCTCCTGTATCTTTAACAGTTGCATAGACAAGGGAATTTCAACAGGGGTCATTTGTAGGCATGCAGCACCTGGTGAAATTCACTCCTCATCACAACAGTTAAAGCTGCAGGAGCCCTGCCCTGTTGGCCAGATACAAACGAGGGCAGGGCTCCTGCAGCTTTAACTGTTGTGATAAAGAGGGAACTTCACCAGGTGCTGCGTGCATTCAAATAACCCCTGCTGAAATTCCCTTGTCTATGCAACTGTTAAAGATATAGGAGCCCTGCCCTCCTTTTCATAGGGTTACCCTACCACACATTCCACCGCAGTGGGCAACTGCAAGTGGTTCATTGGCCATTTTTGCCTCCCCCACCCTGCTGCATGGGTCACACTGGGAAGGAAAATAAAAATGAATTAAATAGTTGCTCCATAGCAAGCAGGAGCATTATAAGGGACAATTTTTGCCTCTTCACAAGCTCAATGTATCTGTTTTAGCCCTCCATAGCCACCACCGAGCGCCATTTTGTATTTTTAAAAAGTTTCTTTTTCATCTCTGGGTGCAGCGGGGCTGCATTACATTCAGCACACTATTAAAAGAAGCAAAACAGCAGAGCGCAAATAAGTCAGCATTATTATGCTGCATTGCAGATGGTTGAGAGTAGATATGTGTATCGTATCGGGTCCGATGTCCGATAACAAACCAATAAGGACTGGCGGTGGTGTGGAAGGCCGCAGGTAAGGTGCGCGAGTAGGGGGGAAGGGAGGGAGGGGTCCCCCCTTACCTGCGGCCCTCCCCGTTGCCGTCACCGGTTCGTACTACTGCTAAACAGGCTTTCCGGCCTGTTCCTTAGTACAGAGATGCACTGAGTGATGACGTCATCACTTTCTTTTTAGCCTATGAGAAAAACACCTGAAATGGCGGTCCGTAACCGGATCGGAACTTCCGATATTTATCGGATATTGAATCCGATCAAATGGGGGTACCCCCCGATATGATTGGATCCGATATTTTTAATATCAGAAATTCTGATCTGGTTATGATTCCAATATTTCTGACCGTGCACATCCCTAGTTGAGAGAGAGAGAGAGAGAGAGAGAGAGAGTCACTTGCCTAAAACCATCTAGTTAGTTCATGGCAGAGACAACATTCAAACTCCTACTTTATGCTCTTCCCCCAAAATCTGCTTCTGCAAAGACTTTCTTTGATCAGCATAGTTTCATTTGGGACCAATCCTGAGCTCAGAGCCAGGAAACGGAAGAATCCTATGTCCCCCAGAAGCTGTCTAGGGGACACAGAATCCCCACCCCCTCCAGAAGAGAGGCCAAAAGGTTTGGTATATGACAATGGTTATTATCAAAGTAACTGATCTGGTGAGTCTGGAATCAGAATATTTTTGTAGTATACAATTTCAACATTTGCTCTCCTGAATGGCCAACTGCTTTTGAGTGAATCTCTAATTCTGGAAAAGTCATGGATTTCCTGGCAGGAATTGTCATCATAATAGAGTGAGCCAGAACAGGGGACAAAGATGAAACAGACGAGACGTGTTTTTAGACTCTGTTTTCCCAGACAGGAAGAGTACAATCTGTGAAAGAATTATCTATTTCATGTATATTGCGCAGAGCAGCAGGTGAAAAATACACAATTATAAATGATAGAAGGCTATTTTTTCCTACTTTTTTATAGGCAATTCCAGGCACCGCACTGAGCATCTTTATTTGGTGTTAAAAATAAAATAAAGAGAGCATTATAATCAGAAGCATTGGTAGGAAGGGGGAGAATAAATGTAGTGACCTCATTTTACTGGCAACAGTTCTGCATAACTGAGCAAGACTACAAGTATCCCATTGTTTCAAATCATTTCATGGCTTTGCCATCCCTCTGAAATTAAGGTTCCAAAGGTGAGTCAGAGATCGTCATCAGAAGGTGTTGGGGCCCATTCAGTGGGCATCTTTATCCGGCTGCTTCTCCTGCACACAGCAGGAAATGGCAGGACGTTTCGTAACAGCAGAACAAAGTCAGATTTTCCGGGTCTTCTTTTGCAACGGGAAAATGAGAAGAATGGGCAGGAGACATGCGGGAGGTGGACAATGTTGTCAAAAGGTCCCACAAAAAAACATGAGTGGACAGTAATAAGCGGGCGATAAAACACTTGTCTGATGATGCTCAGTTCTTCGGAAATGGCGATTCCCAGGGTATCTAATAAACATTTCATACAGGCAATCCCATCTGTTTGACTGAAAGGCAAGATGGAAGTGCTTTTATTTAAACAAACTTGGCTGCAAGATAGGCACAAATTGACCGGAGCTGATGTTGGTTTAAGATTCTTCCTTGTTCTGAAGCTGGTAACCATAGTTTGCCAGTTAGGAGAAAACAGGAAACTGGTTAATTGGAGACTTCTGGCTTTAATTACTACTTATTGCGAAGGGAGGGGAGAAGTGGCTTGTGCCTGAGCAAAGGACTCACAGCAGTGTTTAATGCCTCTGTGTCCAGTTTGATCTTTGTTCAGTCATAACAGCTGCACATAGTGGCTACTGAACATTGATATGAGTTATTGCATGTATACTTTTTGATCTCGTGTCCACTTTTTGAAGGCAAGCGGTTAGGAAGGGACATTTTAACTTATGAAAAGCCATGCAGGCACTGAAAGGCTGCCTTCTTCCATACGAGCCTGTCCAGATTTTAAGATCTTCAGAGGAGGCTCTTCTTTCAGTACCATTACCTTCAAGGTGCATTTGGTAGTGGCATGAGAGAAGGCCTCCCTGGTGGCTGCTCTCAGGTTGTGGAACTGCTGAGGGAGGCTAGGTTGTCTCCCTCTCTGCTGCCCTTCCACTAGTGGGCAAACACATTTTTATTCAAGCTGCCCTTTGGCATGTAATTGGGTCTGTTGGGTCGGAGGTCTGTTTTCCTCTCATTCCTATCAAGCTTGAGATCAGTAACAATGGGCTTTTCTAAACGAGCTGTTTATAACACATTCATGACTGGCCACTCACAGAAGTTTCTGGGTCGAGTACATGATGCTGTAAATATCCAGTGCCTCTCTTGTTCTTTAGAAGTATTTCCTTGCCTTAATTTGAAACAGAAAAAAAAATAGTAACCAAAAGATCTCCTTTTTGTTTCAGCATGTAAATGGAAAATCACGCTATAAGAAGAGGCAGCCCACACCATTTTGTAGATGTATAAATGAAACATATAGAACTCCTGGTTAAAGGGGGAAAGGGGGAGGGGGGAATGAAGTGTGTGTAAAGAGAGCACATGGTGATCGTGGGACAAAAACAGAAGCAGAAAGATGCAGTAAGTTGCGGGATTTTCCCTGGTCTAGAAATGTTCAATGTCAGAATCGCCTAATTAATACTTCTCCATAAATAGTGATTCAGTTGTATGAGAACCTTTTACAAAAAGGAAGTTAGCAACACATCTCTGTATTTACCTTTGACAAAAATACAGAACTATCTCACAGAACTATTCCCAAAGTCTATTTGTGTGTGTGTGTGTGTGTGTGTGTGTGTGTGTGTGTGTAATAGTCAGCTTTTGTGACTTGGATGAAGCCAGCAGTGAGAAAAGGATCTATAAATCACAGACATGTTAATAGTCTAACATAATGGTTTTTATATTTCTTGCAAAAAGAGATTCCCTTTAGCGGCATGAGCTAGCATCTAATATATTACCAGATTATCTAACCCCTTCAATTAAAGGGCAATCTAACAGGTCAAATCTTATTTTTCAACTAGACCTTTTATTTTTGCATAAAATAATTAATAAAATCTTAACCTGTAAAGAGTTGTTATAACTCATTTGCATTAGTATAAATCATACCATGGAATACAAAGGAGAGCACAAAAAAAAATATTCGGTTCAATCCAGACTCAGTCATACAAATATAATGGAAATCAGTTGGACAAGTTAGCCATAGCAAGTTGAGCTGATTTCAGCGAGGCTGCCCCAGGAATGACAAGATCTTGATCTGACCCATTAATCATCACATAAGAATCTGCAAAACTCCACCAACAGCTGCTCTATAGTTAGAACATTATGAGATGAAGGAGCTGTTAGTGCTGACAAATCATGTAAGCAGTTACAGAATCCAGACTACAAAACAGATTTTTTTTTTTATAGAACTCAGTTTTATTAAAAGTCAATCAACTACGAAGTTCAACTACAACATGGGAGATGATCACGGAAGTGGCCATCCTTAAACAAAGGAACTTTGAAGGAAGATTACAATGTGAAACAGCTGAATTGCAATGACTCAGAAGTACAACTAAGGACTTAAGAAAAGCCCTGAGGCTGGATCAGACTAAGGGTCCATCTAGTCTAGCATTCTGCTCACAGTGGCCAACCAGCTGCCCACGGAAAACCCAAAATCAGGACATGTGCCTTAGAGCTCCATCACACCAGCAATTTAGTGCACAGTCGCCATGCCTGGTGTGCAGATTTGCAGCATGGTACTCACATGACGCCATGCCTGTCCTGCTCACACCCTGCCTCTTCTCCAGCCTTTCCTAGAATGCTAAAAGTCTGGATTATTTTCCTTAAGCGCATTCAATGCGCCCTTAAGCCTCCATGTTGTTTTAACGGAACGGGGGGCTTGAATAGATTGCATCAGGTCCTGGAAGGGAAAAGGCATCTCTCCCAGCAGCCGGCTCCAAGCCTCATTATAAAACCCAAACCTTGCATCCCAGGCTCAAAAGCATTTTTTACATTCACGCAATGCCTGAATCCCTGCAGAGACAAGATTGTACTCCCTCGATGCCTCCAAAGAGCCAGACTAAAGGGCCATTCCATTTTTGCCCTGCAGAAAAGCAGTCCGGTTGAAGTGCTCATCTGCCAGGACCTGACTGGAGGGAGAAAGAGGAGGGGTGGAGTGGAGTGGAAGAGCAAACGAGCGAAGGAGCCAAGAAGCGAAAGAGCAGCTATTCAAGTGAAAGTGATCATAAGCTTGACGCACTTCTGCCTCAAAGGTAAAAAACAACAACGCAGAGGCAAAGCAGGGAGGGAAATGATGGTGTGATGGAGGTCTAATTCTATCTCCTGTGGCTTAAATCAGAATAAACGTTTCTTATCATATTACATGTGTCAATTAGTTTATCAGTGCCAGGATGCCTGTGTTTTTGGGAATGGCCACTGTTAATAGTATAATTATCATGGTCTGTCCTTCCTGAATCTCATTTCCCTCTGGTATCACTATTTACAACCATGATACACACAAACACGCATCCAATCATATGTATATACACCTGTAACAACTCAGAACAACACCATGTATCTGATGAAGAGGATTACAGCCCACATAAGTTTGCGCCATTTTAAATTCGTTAGTCTTTGAGATGCCACAACTGTTGTTTTTCTGCCACACGGCTACTCCTTGGAATGTGTGGCCAACCACCAATGGCTCTCACATTTCATAATCCCACATTTTATACTTATTTCCCTTGTACAAGACCCCTCCCACTTCCCTACTTTGTGTCCTGCTACTGCTGGGTCACATTCAGGTCAGGGGCAAACGATGTGGCAAATCTGTTCAGCCAGACTTGAAAGCAGGCAAAGATCAGAAGCACAGAATTATTGGCCAAGAAGAAGGCAGCCCAAAAGCACGGTCTGAGGCAAAGGCAAAGTCAGGCACAGGAAAGCAGTCCGAATCAAGGACAATCCAAGGGCACAGGGACTTATTAGGAGTCCAGGGGTCTGCAGCATGAGAGATCTATCCAAAGAAGAGGCAGGGTCAGAAAAGCTGGGTTGCAAGGTACTGAGGGCTGAAATAAACCAGCAGGTCTCAGCTGAGAGCTTATATAGATCTCCATCACACCTAATTCCCCCTCCCTGGTTTGCTTCCACGTTTTTTACCTCTGATGCAGAAGCGTGTCAAGCTTATGATCCCTTTCACCTGAATAGCTGCTCTTTCCCTCGTTTGCTCTTCCGCTCTACTCTACTCCCCTCCGCCCCCCCTTCTCTTTCTCCTTCCAGTCAGGTCCTGGCAGACCACCTTTCCGCCGGAACGACCCTTTAGTCTGGCTCTTTGGGGGCATCGAGGGAGTACAATCCTGTCTCTGCAGGGATTCCGGGTTCCTCAGAGTCCACCCTTGTTGGGAAATTGAATGTACCTTCTCCACTGGCTTTGCGGTATCAGACTTCACCTGAAGAATCATCCTGTTTGCATCAGGTATGACACCTTGTGTTAAAAAAATGCTTAGTGACATCATTCAACTTTATAGCACTTAAATACATTAAATATTTATAGTATATGAGATATGTGTTATACATGACATGGAATAAATTCTGTAGTGTCTATGTGAAAGCTGAAGCCTCCCTATAATGTGGGACAATTAATAATATGGATAATATATATCCTATAATATGATGGATATTAATTCTGATTACCATTTATGCCAGTTGGTGCTAACATCCTCAGCTCCCCCCACCAGATCCCTCCCACATACACCACACTTCCTATTTTCCCTCCCAGCTCTCCCATCTAGTGCAAACCTGTTCAAGTTTAACACCGTTTAATATGTGTGCCTGTGTGCTCTCGGTTTATATGTTTGAATGTAAATGGTTTTTATACTATGTATCATGTATTTTTAGTGTTTTTTATTCTTTATCAACCACTCAGGGAGCTTCGACTATTGGGCGGTATAGAAATGTAACGAACGGATGAAGTTTATCCATTTCCAATCTGGGCACCCTCTTAACTGCAGGTCAATTACCCTCAGTACATTCATGCAGGACTTCCTGTTGATGAAAGTGCCACTTCTAAATTCCTCTGGTTTGGATATGTTTTTCTTTTTTTTAGTTCGTCTCAGTACCAGTTCAGGTTTCTACCCCTTAAGTGTGCTGTAGATAGGATTGGTGAGAGCACTTTTGGTTTTTCTTTTAACAAAGAATGAGCAGAACAAATTATATTTCCTGATTGATCTTAAATGTGCAGACGTGAACACACTCTATGGAAATAGGGTCATTGGATAATCATTGAATGATGTTGTCTGCTCTCACAGACTCCACTATCCCATGGATCTGTACGTTCACAAAGAGACTGTAATTTTTGAGGTCTTCAGTCTTCAGTTTAAATTCTCTAGCCATTCTTTTAGTGTAGCAATTGTATCGTGCTGTTTCATTCCTAATTCCGTTGCAGCATTTGCTGATGAGGGGCTTCTGATAGTTTGGATGAGACCCGAGACACTTTCTTTTCCAGCGATTTGATGGTCATTACTAGGTGACCATATTCGAGAAACCAAAAAAGAGGACACCCAGTGTGGGCAGGGAGAGTGTGCTTTACAGGGCCTCCGGAAAGCACGTCATTTCCCCCGCCATGCTATTGGCAGCTGCCATTAGCATGGCCGTTGTGAATGACATGTTTTCCAAAGTCCCCAGAAAGCACGCTGTTCCCTCCTCCACTCCAATCGGGGCCTTAACGGCCCCGATTGGAGAGGAGGAGAGGAAAGCATGTCATTCCTCCCCCCCCCACTGCTCCAATAGGGGCCTCCAGAAAGTGCATCATTCCCCTCTGTCACACTGAAAGTCTTAAAGGGGAAAGCTTGTCTTTCCAGGACATTATAGAAAATTACAGAAAATCCCCCCTGACACCCATATAAGAACAAAAACCAGGACAAATCCGGGAAAATCCTGACAGTTGGTCACCCTAGATTACCCCACAGTAAAATATTATCTTAATTGCCTGAGAAGATCTAAGAACATCTGTCATAGGATCTGCCCCTTCAGAGAAGGTCTGTGTCGTTAAAGGACTCAGCATGCTTGGCCGCAATGCTGCGTCTCTTTGCTATGTCATCAGCTCACCCTTTCAATCCTGAGTATCAAAATAAGATGTTAAGATGTTAAATTTTGTTCTTGCTGAGGCAGACATTCTTCAGGAGTCTCTTCAGTTTGAAGCTAATCAGAGCACATACAGCAGACCAGGTTGATTTTATCTTAATGAGATTTTATTTATTTATTTATTCATTTATTTCATTTCTAACCCACCTCTCCATCCAGATCGAGGCAGGGAACAATAAATATAAATATACAAACAATAAAATAGATAAACCATTAAAACTGATAAAAATAAATACATTATTTAAAACATCTTAAAATTGAACTGGGTAGGCCTGGGTAGGAGAAGCATCAAGTCTAAAGGTCCTCTTAAACAGTGACATCACCACTCCAAACACTGAAATACTTTAATTCATAAAGATTTTGCCTGCGAGACAATCTAGAAAAGAAAAAGCGCCACCCACTCAACACAAAAATGGAATGGTTTTTTTAAAAAAAAAAAAATCACCCATGCCCCAAATATTTCTGCAACGTGAGTTACTAAATCGGGAATTCAGGAACATGGTGAATGCAACTAGAGAATGCCATATCAAATTGTATCACCAAATACAAATACTTATACCCTCAATGCTTTGGAGAAAATTCCAGCACATTAATTTGTGTGATAGCTGCATCCATGTGATTACAATATTGGGATGCTGTTGTACAACCCTGGGATTCGGAACTCAAGAAGAGCTGTGTGGATCATACCAATGGGCTGCCAAGCATATGCCAATGGAAAACATGGAACATGAGTGCAGACAGCAACATCTTGTCATGTTCCCCAGCAACTGGTACTGAGAGGCACGCTGCCTCTGCCATTGGAGATAATATATAGCCATCACATGGCTAGCAAGTGCAACCACTGATAGCTTTATCCTCCATGATTTTGTCTAATCTCCATGAAACCGTTCAAGTTGACAACCATCGCTAGATCTTGTGGTAAGTGATTTCCATTTTTGCCCCTACCTACTGATTCCGTCTTTGACATATCCATGCCTTTATACATATCTGCAAGCACAGCCAAGGGCTCTCTGCCTCTGCTGAGGGAGACATAATGTCGTGACTCTGGCTAACTCTCTAAAGTTCTTGCTCACGACTTCAGGTACACTGATACACAACAATAACAGTGAGATTTCTTTTATTGTAATCACACGGAGATTCAAAGCATAACGGTTTCATTTCAGCAAACACACACTTGAAGCTGAAGACGGACCACACAGCTTTCAGGTAGAACGGCTTAATGAGAACAGCACTCACTCAGGGACTGACATTTAGAGATTAACTCTAGTCCTTAGAGGGCAGGAGCGGCCACGCTGCACTGGAATCCTCTGGAACATAGAGAGACTCTAGGATTAGGCCTCCTAACAGTAGTATAACGGTCAACTGGCAACTAAATCTTCACTCAGCCTGTCAGGGAATGCTGAGCTGACCACGGAAGCCAGAAGCCAGGAAATGAACCTCTTCGACCTAGGGAGCCTTCCCAATTCACGTAGCTTTAGCTCTGAGGAAGGTCCTCTCACAGGTCTCACACACACACGAGTTTCAGAACAGCAACGATCAGCTTCTGCCTCCCTCTGCCCGTAACTTTGGCTCCATGGAGGGAGACAGCAAGCTATAGAACACGAATCCAGAACAGTAATCTCAAGTCCAAATCTATGAAAAGCCACAGTGCACTTCTCATGGCAGAGTTCTTTAGAAGTAACAAGTCCAAACATTAACAGAACATGTATAGAGTGCATCTCACAATTCCAAATCAGAATAGTAACTCACAGCAGCAGCAGAGCAGCAAGAGGATAGACGAGATAATTCCTAGCAACGGAATTACTCTCAGGACAAAGGCAATATAGTGTGGAGGCTGGGCAATTCTAAGCTACTTTGATAGACAGGGCTTCAGGCCTGTAATCTAAACTCACGTGCCAACAGGGCGGCACGGTTCAACCTCTTCTGATGACGCCACAGTGTGAGGAAGATAGCCCCCACCTTTGCAAAGCATAGTTTAATTCCCAGAGAACGTTCAAGGCCTTCGGCCTACCATTTGAGATAAGCACATACCAGAGAAGCAGAGATACATTTTCTCATGACAAATTGCCAAGTCTTCAGTCCACAATTCACAGGGCCAGCCCTGTGAATTGTCTACGAAGTATCTGACACCTAACACATAAGAACACAGGAAGAGCCTTGCTGGATCAGACCAAGGGTCCATCTAGTCCAGCACTCTGTTCGCACAGTGGCCAACCAGCTGTCGACTAGGGACCAACAAACCAGGACACGGTGCAACAGCACCCTCCCACCCATGTTCCCCAGCAACTGGTGCACACAGGCTTCCTGCCTCGGATATTGGAGGTAGTACATAACCATCAGGGCTAACAGCCATTGATAGCCTTCTCCTCCAGGAATTTGTCCAACCCCCTTTTAAAGCCATCCAAATTGGTGGCCATCACTACATCCTATGGTAGTGAATTCCATAATTTAACTATGTATTGTATGAAGACGTGCTTCCTTTTATCTGTCCTGAATCTCCCACCATTCAGCTTCATGGAATGACCCCAGCTTCTAGTATTATGAGAGAGGAAGAATAACATCACCCAATCTGCTTTCTCAGCTTATACATAAACTATACACTACTACCATGTTCTTCTGCTTACTTGCCTTTTTCCTAAGCTAAAAAGCTCCAAATGTTGTAACCTTTCCTCACAGGGGAGTCGGTTCAGCCCCTTGATCCATTTGGTTACCCTTTTCTAGCTCCACGATATCCTTTTTGAGGTGCAGCAACCAGAACTATGGACAGAATTACACCATAGATTTGCATAAAAGCATTGGCACTTTTATCGTCAGTTCCTTTCCTAAAAATTCCCAACACAGAATTTGCCTTTTTCACAGCAGTCACACATTGAGTTGATTTTTTTGTTGAGTCATCCGCAACCTGAAGATTTCTTTCCTGCAGTCACTGCCAACTCACTCCCCATCCACGTATACATCAAGTTTAAGATATTTTTTTTTTTGCCCCAGTATGCATCACAGAACTCATTTGCCATTTCAGAGCTCACTCACACCAGCGATTTAGTGCACTCTTGCCATGCCTGGTGTGCAGATTTGCAGCATGGTACTCACATGACACCGTGCCTGTCCTGCTCACACCCCGCCTCTTCCCCAGCCTTTGTTAGAATGCTAAAAGTCTGGATTATTTTCCGTAAGGATATTTAAAGAACTGGGGGCTTGAATGGATTGCATCAGGTCCTGGCAGGGAAAAGCCATCTCTCCCAGCAGCCGGCTCCAAGCCCCAATATAAAACCCAAACCTTGCATCCCAGGCTCAAAAGCCTTGTTTAAAACCATACAACGCTCGAATCTCTGCAGAGACGGGACTGTACTCCCTCAATGCCCCCAAAGAGCCAGGCTAAAGGGTTGTTCCATTTTTGCCAGGCAGAAAGGCGGTCTGGTTGAAGTGCTCATCTGACAGGACCTGACTGGAGGGAGAAAGAGAAAGGGAGGGATGGAGTGGAAGAGCGAAGGAGCAGCTATTCAGGTAAAAGGAATCATAAGCTTGACGTGCTGGTTAAAAAAAAAGCCGAGGCCATCCACAAGTTAATTACAGCCCAAGAAGGATTTTACCGTATAATTTTTCTAAATACATGGATTAGCATTAAAGAAACATAAAAAGCAACATGGCAGAGGAGTGGGATACTTAAGCAAAGTGGGTGGACAATTTATTTAAAGTAATAAGAAAATACCTCATATGCAATCTGAGTTTTGTATGTATTTGCCTTGCAAGATGGTAATACATAAAGAATCTCAAATCAAATATGACATTTGCATATCTGTCATGAACCAGTGAATTACAAAAGCAGGAATGAAATCAGATCATGAGTTTTGCACTATTCAGGTGAGGTTGGGCAAAGGCAGAGATGGGAGAATGGTGTCCAGCTGGCATGATCAGGATATCCAATTACTCTAATTTATCAAATTGGCAAAAGGCGGCTTCCTTGAATGATGTGGCTGATTTCCCCGTTCTCTGATTTCCCTCCTTTGCCAGAGCTTGTGTGTGTGTGTGTGTGTGCTACTAGGAGTTTTGAAATAACCCCCTTTCCTTGTTAAAATATTCAGCAACAGAGATTCCAGGTCTTCCATTGGTTCATCTTCTCAACAGCTGACCTATATCTGCTTGTCCTGCAACATAAACACATCACCCCCTTTTTTCCCCTCACTGGCTTCGTACATGGTTTTAACGCTGTCCTGAATTTTTATGAAATAGCTCATTTTGCTTTATTGGACTTGCTGGGAGGGCTATTAATAAAATGCTAACCCACCTGTGCAAAACCAGGTCTGTTTGCTAGTTTCTAATAAAAAGAACGGATCAAAAGATTTCCCCATACCAATTCTTGTTAGTACAAAACAAAAAATTGAATCCACCTAAATCAATTTTTGGTGTATGCTTTGTATGAAGAGGATTGATCAGCTATGGGTAGTAGACCGGCAGCCAAAGGCTTACTAATCCATAACATCTCCTTTGTATAGAATGATCTACTATGTATTTGAAAATTACTGTCTTGACTGTCCTTATTTTACATCTCTTCTGTAACAGAACACCAAGACGTTCATTCCATTTTTCCTCATATGTCATACCTCACCCATGTGCGTTTGTTTCCCAAATGACAAGAGTAACACCGCAAATCAAGAACTGTGTACATACATTTGGAATGAAGTGTTATGCCAAAATAAAGCTTCTTTTGGTTTGTTTAAGGCTATTTTCTTATTAAAGAACGACCATGACGAACATGTTAAGTGTTGTGCTACTTAGTTGAAACAAGCCAAAACAAATGATGTTTTAATATAGATCGCTTACACCCTGATCCTAAACAGGAAGACGTATTTCTTGGTCATCATCGTTAGGAATGTCATCTTACAGTGTTTGAAATGCTGATGATATGTGAACGAACTTAAGAATGGCACTCATTACACAAATGCAAAAATTATGTTTATTTACAGGAGGTAAACACTGCATATTATCCACATTTGAAAATTGACACGATTTCTTAATTTAGCAAAAAAATTACAAATCGGTCATTCAGCACTACAAGCTTGGAGTAGTGAAGGATTGGCCAAAATTATGTTGAGCCAAACACACATAGCCTTCTCGTGAGCGGACGAATGACTTCAATTGGGAGTATTTCTTTCGTTGAGTCTTTTTTTGAAAAACTCATTTTTGGTAATCGGCCAGCAAAGAGACCTCCTCAGCGTAACAAAACCCATCCAGCTGCTTTTTGCTATCAACAAACCAACTGCATCTTTTTTTTTTTTTTTTTTTTTTACAAAGAAAGCCTAAAATCCACAAGCATCCCATCAGAGGCCAAAGCACAATGATTTCATGGAGGTTTTATCCATGTAACATTCTGTAACAAGCTGAAAGGCATCCAGCCTCACCTAAAAGGATGAAACCACAATGGTTTTATCTAAAATGTCATCCCGAAGGGGCTGAAAAAACTACAAAAGTGTTGAATGATTTAGGATGCCTGTGTAATTGTAATCTGAAAGACCATACTGCTTCTCTAATCTTCTGCTGAGAGCTGGAGCTCTTATGATGAACAAAGTCTAGCAAAGAGGAGGGCAACACAAGTCAAAGCAGTCCAATGAACAAAAGGAAACTGTACATTTTGGTTCCTTTCCGCAGTCAAGCTCAATAAATCCTGGATCATTTTTGTCTGGTTAAAGAGCTGGTGCTGTCAATGTACATCTCTTTCATTGGGGATCTGGCCAGTAAGACGGGGCTAAATGCCTTCTCTTGGTATCAGCTTGGCATCCTGGGCACTTCTTGGCAATCTGGGGAGGAGAAGATGACAGAAAAATTGACAGACCCCTTTTTTTTTTTTTACATTGGCATTTCCTCTAAGAGTGGATTTTATGTTGTAGATAGTTAACCTAGGTCATCCGTCTGATAGCTCAGACTGTTTAAAAAACAGCCAAAGGCTGTGTAAGCTCTCGGAATCCAAACTATGTCCTCTGAGTTGCACGTATGAAGCATATCTGCCAATTAGTTTCCGGGCGAAGTACAAAGTGTTGGTTATTACCTTTAAAGCCCTACATGGTTTGGGTCCAGGTTACCTGCGGGATTGCCTTCTCCCGTACAATCCATCCGGCACACTCAGGTCCTCTGGGAAGAACGTTACCCAGAGGACCTTCTCTTCTGCCACTCCCAGACTATGGAACGACCTGCCGGGAGAGATTCGCCAACTTAACAGTCTTCTGGAATTTAAGAAAGCCATAAAGACTGATCTCTTCTGGCAGGCCTACCCAGTCGAATTTTAAGATGCCTTTTAATAACGTATTAGTTTTATATGTTTTTAATAATTCATTAGTTTTATATGTTTTTAATCCGTTTTATGTATTTTATGCTGTTTTGTATTTCATGTTGTTTCCTGCCTTGATTCAGAGGGAGAGGCGGGTAAGAAATATATTATTAATATTATTATTAGAATTGCAGAATGTATTCTGCTTCCATTGTCTGATGCGTACACACACCTGTGGTGTGTGAGGGATGGGAGAAACAGCAAGGTTTGAGCGAGATTCTCCCTATTTTTCACCTCTGAGCTCGGTTTGTCTCGCTCCTGTTCCTGAATGCTAACTTCTTCTCCTTTTTCTTTTCCAACCAAAAAAATGCATTTGGGTGCTCACGTTTCAAATGTGACCACAAGTGTGGGAACTTGCAAGCTTTTTCGGAAAATTGCAGTCCCGTTCGCATTTGCATTTGGGGACAGGACAAATTCAAAGTAAACATGAAGCTAAATGAAATTCTCATACATGCCTAGTTAGGATGTGACTGGGTGAAAAAAAAAAGAGGGGGGTATATAAAACTTGGAAACAATTGGGATATAAGGGAAAAATCTAGGGAATTTATGTGGGAAGGATGAAACCTTCTGCAAGGCTAGAGATATGAAGACCCAGGGGAAAAATGGGAAAGTCTGGGGGGAAAACATGCGTCCCCCCCTTTTCCCCCCCCAAAGGTGTTTTTTTTTGCTTTTTTCCAACAAATGGAAAAATAAAAAAATGAAGAAAAAATGGATTATGGAATGTTTTATTTTAGCACGATGAATAAAATGTTTAAGACAAGGTGTTCATCTATTTACTTCTCCAAAAGATTTCTAAAAACTTTGTACAGTATCAGATTATTACAATTTCTGTGCACCAAGAACAAGCAAGTCCTAGGTTGCAAAATGAGATTACAACTCTCAAATGCAAGAGCAAGATGCATTTCTGCCTCTAGGGGGTGCTGCCATTGAAGCAGAGACTGAAACTGATAGTGATAGCTATTGCTCAGAAAACGAGTCTGGTTAAATTTCATGCATATTCATTGAACCTTGGTCCCCCTTTTTTCTCAGTTCTTTTTATGGGAATGGGTGCTTTATGTCTGCTTGACACTGCGGAGACATAAATAATTTTCCTTGTTACTAGTGTTAATGGTTTCTTCTGTTCGTTTTTTTTTTAATTGTTTTTTGCCTGCTCCTCATAAATTGGCAAAACCAAAGAGGTTCCTTACAGTTCAGATGTTCATTACAGTTCAAGAGCTTGTAGCTCCATTCGTTTTTTTAAAAAAGAAAGTAAAAATTTAAAAAAGTAAAATTCAATTTGTAATAATTGCTTGAATTATTACTTTTAATATACCAAATGTGATCATTTTATGCCAAACCAACTTGTACATAACTACACTTTATGTTTCTAAAGTAACAAAATGACTTTCAATCTGTAAAAACTGCTATTATTATTATTATTATTATTATTATTCAATTTTTCTGAAAAATTCTGTTCCCCCCACCCCAGAAAAAAACGGACAAAAACTGTTTTTTTTCCCCATGTTTTCATAATTTTTGGAAATTTTACGTCTAAGGCATTAAAGCTCCACCTCCTGGAAACCCTTTTCCAGTCCCCTGCTCTGCCTTATGAGATTACACTGCATGGCGCCCATCTGTTTTCAAGCTTTTGTCTAGAATTGTAAGGAATAAGGGCCCAACTAGATGGACAGGTTGCTTACCTGTAACTGTGGTTCTTCGGGTGGTCATCTGTGAACCTACACATATGGGTTATGCGCCAGTGCAGAACAGTCATTCGGTATCTTCTAGAGCTAAGCAAAGTTTAGGCAGGAGTCCTGCCCACCTGTTCTGGGCACGGCTCCTGCCTCTCAGTTCTAAGTCTGCCACAGAGGAAGAATAAAAGAAGGCAAGTGGGGAAGAGGGTAGGTTGTGTGAGCTCACAGATGACCATTCAAAGAACCACATTTACAGGTAAGCAACTGGTTTGGCATCTTCATGGTCTCTTTGACTCCCACGAGGAATTGAGAGGCACGCAGGCCCTACACCTGGAGCATGTGCAGAAGGGGTGGGTGGGATTCCCACCTAAACAACTCTGTTCAATTCTAGAACGTTCTGAAATGGCAGTTCTGCGCAGGCGCAAACCCGCATGCATGTGTCACAGAGACCAAGAAAAAGAAGAAGAGATACTACCCATGTGAGTGCTCCTTGCAGACTGCTAATCTAGATTGGGGCCACTGTGTGGGCAAAAGGTTAAATTCCCTTTCCCTCCATGCCACCCAATACAGATAGGACCACTTCCCCAATGCCATTTTTCCCAGGAAGGAAACCCCTATTAGTGGCAAGGGCAGTTTTCCTCCCAGGGCAAATAGTATCTGTAGGAGAGGGTCCCCGTTCCAGATCAATGCACCCCACCCCAGCTGCTATTTGGCAAACAAGGTCAATCATGTGCTTAACATTCTAGCTCATTTATCACTTAGTATCTCACATCCCCAAGTGAACACATTCGTATTATGTCATTCTGATATAAATTACAGAGGGGAAATATAAAGCTTGTGAAAGAGTAGGAATGTTTGAACAATTGAGGAAAAACCCCAAATTAAGATAAAACTTTCTGGCTTCCTGCTTCTCTTTCACAATCCCATGCAAGGAAACGAGAAAGCAACAGTTCTCTGAAGGTGTAACAGGTTAAGAAATGAACTTCCTGTGATTTTGGGGACAGGGTATTGATTTTACTGCTCCTCATGTGTCTTTCCCCTTTCCCTGCGATATCCGAGTCACATCCCTTCCCATCTAAGAATAGTGAGAGTACCCAGGGAAGAATTTGATTTGCCTACATAAAAGTCAGTCGCTTAGGCTCATTAAATTGTCTCTCTCTACAGTTTTGGGGTTGTCGTTTTTGGGGGAAAAAACTTTTCAGCAGAATCTACAAACAATTTAAATTGATTAAAGTTTGCAGCCCTAACCATTATAACATGTAAGGTGAAAGCTGACTCATGTACTTCAAACCAGGATATAACCAAGTGCCAGAAACATGGAATACTGTGCATTATCTTCCTCTGCAAGGTAATCCTCTGAACACTTGAAAGGTCGTCATACAGAGGAGGGCCAGGATCTCTTCTCAATCAACTCAGAATGCAGGACACGGAATCATGGGCTCAAGTTACAGGAAGCCAGATTCCGGCTGGACATCAGGAAAAACTTTTTGACTGTTAGAGCAATACGACAATGGAACCAATGACCTAGAGAGGTGGTGGGCTCTCCCACATTAGAGGCATTCAAGAGTTAGCTGGACAACTATCTGTCAGGGATGCTTTAAGGTAGATTTCTGCATTGAGCAGGGGGTTGGACTCGATGGCCTTATAGGCCCCTTCCAACTCTACTATTCTATGATTCTATGAATAAAGCTGACTGACCAAATGCCACCTGTCCCTTCTGAAGACCCAGCCTTTGTATGACTGTGGACTACCTATGAGGACCCTCTGGTTGCAAAGGACCACAAGGACAAGCTGTCTTTTCTGACATGAAAAAAGTGCAAACAGCATTTCAG
Organism: Anniella stebbinsi; assembly: GCA_029215795.1. Taxonomy (NCBI): domain Eukaryota; kingdom Metazoa; phylum Chordata; class Lepidosauria; order Squamata; family Anniellidae; genus Anniella; species Anniella stebbinsi. The sequence goes on along the minus strand of JARDYH010000004.1, from coordinate 6,287,643 downwards.
CTGAAAACTGACCCTAAAATGTACCAGTCACACATCTTTGAAGGCAACGAAATTGAAGAATGGCTCTACTACAATACTAACTGCCATACTAGTGAATATGGAACCATCCTTCAATTCCGTTTTAAGAGGACAACAAAACTTGGAAAAGTGAAGCCAACCTTTAAGAGATTCTCCCAGCATGCTTTGCAACAAGTGAAGGCACACAGCTGGCATTTGAAAGGCACGCCACGCTCAGTTTTGCATTTAACACACTGGAATCCTCCTAATATGGAAAAGAGAGGGGGGGGAGAGAGGGAACGAGAAGCTGACCTTCAAAAGAGATGGACTCTTTGACCTTGAACAATCTTTTTGCGGGTCAAGCCTGGCACAGAGGAAGGGCGTATGCAACCGATGTTGTAAGACTTAATATCCTCAAATGTTATAGCTGCCCTGTGACTGCAGAGCAGAAGGGAAGTGCTCTTTGATCTCTGCCGCTAGCCAGGGGACAAAGGGCCACTGAGAAGTTTTACCCTCTACCTCTGAGGAAGGACATCATGGGAAGAGGTGGACCAATACGTTCCCATCCATCAGCCAGAGAAGCAGAAGCATCAGGGACCTTTATTCCCCCACTCCCTGCCAGAAGGCCCCTCCTTGGCTCCAGCTACCAGTTGCTCTGGAACTGTGGAAGCTAAGGACAAGGGCACCCTGGCTTCATCCAGCAGCTACAGGAAAAGGAGCCACCAGCTGATATACAAGGAAGGACACCAGCAAGGGGAGATTAGTCCGGCCTGGATGCAAACGCCCACTTGCTGCTTCCCATTAAATTCTGGCCTCGAAGAATATAAATCTCCTTTTCTTTCTATCCCACCCCCACCGAAAAACAGTTCAATCACTAGGTTGTTTTAAGAACAAATGTCAAACTGACACGCGTAGGTATAGAAATATAAAAGACAGGGAGAGATGCATTTATGGGAAGAAAGTGGAACGCAAGAACAAAAAAGCTAGCTAAAGGAAGCGCCCACTTCTCAAAATTTGGTCAGATCAGCAGGTAGAACGCCTGGAGTGCCTTCCAACATCCAACTGAACATATGGAACTGACACATATTAAATCAGGCCATTAGTCCACCTACTGTGTTACTGTCTGTTCCAGTCTCCTCCATGCGGGTGTTCTCCAGATGTGCTGGACTGCAAAACTCTCGTCATTTCTAGTCAACACTAGAAATGACAGCACCTGCACTGCAACACACCTGCAAGATGCAGAGGGCTGGTTTACTTTTGACTCACAGCAGTCGTGCAAGGCCTTCGGCAGCAAAGACATTCTTGGCCCTTCAGCTGGGGAGAAGCAATGCTGAATCTCTGATCTCGGGCACACAAGACATGCGCTCTACCGTTGCGCAACGCCACTCGTAATGCGTTTTCTACACAGGCGGGGCACCCTTTCTCCAGAAGGGAGCGCTCCCATTGGGTCTGCGTATACCTACCGCCGACTGGTGAGATGGGCACACCGTCAGAATTTGTGGATGCTCGTAAACCGCTGGGACCTCCCTTGGTCCGCTGTGGTTGCAAGTTGCTCGTGGGAGAGGTTGTTCTCGGGAACGTCTCTTCTGCCTTGTCCTTGGATGAGCCTGCAAACCATATTTCACAATTGTAGCTCAAAAAGCACACGTGCCTACGCACCCAAGACATCTCCATCTCTCTCTGGTCACCGAGGACATTTCTCCTGCGCTTCCTCGCCCTCTTCTTTTGACGGTACCCAGCTTCTCCGTCCTCCTGCTTCTCTTTCTTTCTGTGTTAAGTTTTCCCCATCTCCTTTAGCTGTCATTCCTCGCTGCCTGCCGCCTTTCCCCTCTTTAAAGCCCCGCCCAATCTCCTCCTTGCAATGCTGCTGGTCAGCAGATTTTAATTCCAATTCCCATCTTGGTCGGCAGGACTCCAGAGCTTTGTCTGCTTCCCCACCAGATGCCGTAGTTTGGGAGCAGTTTTTCTTCAGAGCGCAGCAGAACGAACCCATCCAAGCCCCTTTCCCAGGTGATAGGCTGCAAGCATTTCCCCCATTCAGCAGCTAAATGTTACTATCAGACCAGGCTGCTTCTGATGCATCGTCTTTAATCCTGTCCCCCTCCCCTCAAAGCCTTGCATTCCTCTAACTGCAAGGGAGAAACAATTTCAAACCTACCTTTTACTTCTGCCAGTCTATTTTATTTATTTATTACATTTCTACACCACCCAATAGCCAAAGCTATTAGCATCTGCCTCCTTCCCTCTTTGTCTCTATTTCTCAACTCCACTTGCAATTAGAATCAGTCTATTTCCTGTCTTTGTCAGTTTCTCCTATGTTCATTCCTAAATCCATTCCGTTCTACATTAATCTAAGACTTAAAAGCAATCATGAAAATTCGTTTTCAGTATTCTGAAAGTACTTTCCCACAAAATACCCATTCCTGAATGTATTTTATCTCAAAATATGCATTTTAGGCATATTTTATCATAACCTATGGATCTGTATATACATTTATGAGCCCAGAACTGCATCCCAGCATTTAGGGAAGTGAAAAAGCCAAAGGATAACAGCATTGTGATTCACAAGGTGATCTGGGAGGTATGGATCAGGTCAGTTTATATCAGAATTTGCAAAGAACGAATTCCTCAAGCATCCCTACTTGCAGCTGGCATCTTCTTTCTCACCCCCAATTCTCATACCGGAAAGAAAAGAAAATGTTTTACACCAATCCCCTTAGTTACCCCTGCCAGAATGGTTTGTAGGGAAAGAAGGCAAATCTAGAGTGGATTTCTTTGGAGAGGGAGGGTCATCTCCTAGCCCTTGTAGCCCTGGTTTGTAAATGGGGCTATCTACACATGAGGAAAACCCCGCGGTGGCTGTGGATCTGCACCCCGTTGGTTAGACGACAAAGATGCAGGTTCGCAGCCACTGCGGGGCTTCCCAGCGATGTTGCAGTTTGAAAACAGTGTGGATTTACCCCGACTTTTTCAAAGGGAGAGACATCAACATGGCGCTTCCACCGTGTAGCATCACTCCATGGCCGATCCATGGCCAACCCGGGGGCGGAGCCTGGTGGAAGGCGACCAGCAATTGGTCGCCTCCCACCAGGAAGAGGGTGGGGGCGGCTCCAGAACATGGATGGCCAGCCAGAGATCTTGGCTTCAGGATCACCTGACACTGCCTCAGGAGAGGGAAAGCGCTGGGTTGAGGAGGGAGGTGGCGCCAACCTGGCACCGTGAAGACAGCGCTGATTTGCTGAGCTATGCTCTGACACAAACGAACAGAATGCTTACCTAAAGCAAGGGAGTTACACAATTGAGGAGAGTATTTTAATTGTGCAGAGTTGCTAGGTGGGAATTCAGAATTCCACCCCAAAGGATCAAGATTACAATTGTTTTTTCTTCACCTCAGATGATGCTGTGGCAGAGGAAATATATGTATGCATGCTCAGAGAAGTGAAACATCTCTCAAACCACTTTCAGTTCTCTTTAAACTATTCCAGATGTCTAGGGGTGATATCATACCGCTCCACAATATCAATTGGTGGGGTTAATGACACACAAATATGTCTTTCAAAAACATCATGTGGGGACGGTTCTTGTATGAAGCTTCCTGTCCTATACATCACAAACACTCCCCCAAATTAAGGGAGAGCTACGCTGTAAAGCGATCGTGGAAACTGTAACAAAGCAAACATCCCAAACCTGGGGTTGGGCTGGCGGCTTTATCCTGAATTCCACTCTCGTCCACAGTGCAGCCTGAGCCCTTCAAGCCGTGGGGTGCTGGCATCAGAACCTCCTCACTTTCGCCGGGGCAATTCATTCCAGTCAGGTCTGTGCACATCTGTCTGAACTGGTTCTTGTGATGGGGGCGCACAAACATGGAGAACCCTGCAAATGGAAACAACAAACATGACACACACACATAACTGGTGCTAGCTTGTTATAAGCCAGGTATAGGATTGTAGGCCGCGAGTTTGGAGGCTTACGAGTATTCAATGCAGAGCAGGAGGTGCCTTGCACCTCTCACTCTGCATTTTAGCTAGACGGACGATTACACCTGTCTAGCAGAGGCATTGGGGAGGGGGAGGGAAGGAGGCTGGGGATACCTCATAGCCCCATATTCCTGGTCTCCTCTACTCCCCACCCCATGGAAGTTCCCCTTTCAACCCCTAGGAGCTCGTGTTTGTGGACTCGTCGCAGAAGGCAGCATGAAGAGGCAGGAAGCACGGTTTCCTGGCTCTGAACACAGAGCTCTGCCTCCGAGCTTGGAGCCAGGAAACCAAAACATCCAGTGTCCCCCAGATGCTGTCTAGAGGGCACAGAATTGCTCAATAAGTCTGTTAGCGAACTTGGGTATCTTCCCAATTCTCATAAGTTTGGACAAACTCTATTCAAAAGAAAATAGCATAAAAGTTGTCTTTACGAAGACTGAGCAAAAGTTTCCAGTATAAATAATTATGAATGCAACAGTGCATAAGGCACTTGATATTGCATTAGGAAAACTTATCGTAATTAAATCTGATAGGGCCACATCTCAACGGTTATATCAACTGAGCAGGCCAAAGTGGAAAGCTCAACTAAGTGTTACATTTTGAGAAGCCTTAATCAGCATACAAATGGAATCCACAGAGTCTCAGAACAAATGTCCCCAACAGAGAGCTTAAAACCCAGTCACGCGAGTGCCTGCTTTTCCTGGGCGAAGGGGGAGCCAACCCACTGTGGGATGTCTTCCTCACACCAACCTGGAGAACGTTTTTTATGGAGAGCCCAAATTAAAATCTCCGGGCAGTATCCAACTGTGTCAATATGGCAGGGCAAATGATGTGGCGCTGCTGGAAACTGGGTTCCCAACTATGCGCAAAAGGAGGATCCAATTAAAGTGACCTTTGCGTGAGCGGCTGTGCAATCACTTATACAACTGATGGTGCAAGCTGAAAGCGCAAGAGCTTGCGCAATGGAAAGATTTGGCAGAAGACTGTTAGTGTTGTCTGAGAGCATCATCAGACGAGGGTTCTATCGCACGCTCGCTACTGCCCACTTCCGGACTTTCTTTAGACAACGTTGTCAGCCTCCTGTGCTCCCCCCGCTTGTTTTTCTGTCGCAAAACAGACCCCCCCCCCATCCAACTTTTTTATTTTAAAAAAATTGGAATGTGCCAGGATCTCCCGTTGTGTGCAGGAAAAGCGGCGCGATTAAAAGCAGCCCCTGAATGGGCCACGTGGTCTTTGTTTACTTTCTCTTTCCTGGCCGGGAAGAATGAGGAAGTAATGAGGGACAGAAGCAGGGGGAGGGGGAAAGCAACGGTAAGGAAATGTGGTCCCCCCCCCCCCGCCGTGTGATGACGTTCTGAGTTTGCAGAATGGTACTGTCAGATATTGCTCAGTGCCCAAGATTGCATAACGTTAAAACTATCCTGTTGAATTTAAATTTGAAATTCTGAAGGATGAATATGGTGATTTATGAACATGGAAGGTCCTGTTCGTTGCAGATTGGCACGGCTGAGACTAACATACTGAATTCACCGGTGTGGGCCACATAAATCAGTGGGCAATCGGATGCAAAACACACTCCCCCACCCCATGAAAGATTCTGATGGTCTATGCCATAGCAGCAGGTTTAGAAACAAATAGGCCCCTAAGTTATCTGCCACAAATTTAATGCTGCTTCTTTACAGACTACTTTTAGACCTGAGTGGGAAGAGCGCAGCTATACGGCCATCAAACCCCCTTGAAAAATGATACAGGCAGGTACTTGCTTTGCAGCAGATGAAAATGTTCTGGCTTTTCGGTGGTGAGGGCCGCCACCACAGACACCACGGCATCATAGTCATCCGTCCTCTTGTACGCCGAGAGCGCTGAGAAGAAGCTGTTGAAGCTGCTTTTGTCCAGAGCCATCTTGAGGTCAGTCAGATAGGCTGACCGGATTATCTGGCTGTGACTCTCCTTCTGAGGGTTGGATGGTTTCTTGGAGGGGTCATTAGTCACGCCGGCACAGTTTCCCCCTGAGAAAAAGCGCAAGACAAGGCACGTAAAGGTACCATCCTTGTCCTTCGTGCATGCATGTTCGGTTGCTACTGCTCTGAAACAGGTGAGGACAGAATGGAGAGAGATACATTTCTTTGATATTAAAAACACACACACACCTTGAAAAAAGGTAAAAAGCTGAGTAGGATTATCCCAACAGTTACGAAATACTAAAGGATGCTCTGGATGAGACAACACCAATGCCAGGAGTGCTCCTTACATCAGGAGGATAACGACATTTATTTATACATTGATTAAAGCATTTGTATTCCGCCCTGCATCACCAGGATCTCAGGGCAGCAGATAAAATCAGAATAATGTAATAAATAATATACACAGCTAAGAAAGTATTAAATTGATAACAATTTAAAACCAGCAAATGAAAAAAAAGCAATAACAACAAATAAAATTATGTGCAACCATGGAGAATTTAGCCCTCAAAGGCTTTGATAAAAAGCCATGTTTTAACTCGCTGTTGAAACAAAGCCAGTGTTGGTGCCAGTTGGGCCTCCAAGGGGAGGGCATTCCACAGCCGGATGCCACAACAGAGAAAAACTTGACACAAGCAAACTGTAAAACTCTGCAGGTCCAGGATGTACAGTTTGTTGCACGGGAGACTCAGGTGCAAAACTAACCTGCAGTTTTGGTTCCATGAGGCAATGTCCTAGGGACATAGGACATTGCCTTATCCTGAGATAGACCAATGGTCCATCTAGCTCAGTATTGTCAACGCTGACTGGCAGCGGCTCTCTAGGAGTTTTTCTAGCCCTAGGTAGATATGCCTGGATCAAACCTGGGATCTTCAGCATGCAAATCATGTGTTCTCTCACTAAGTTATTGTTCCTCCATTCTATCCCCATTTCTCTCTAAGTTTTTTTTTTTTTAAAAAAAATAGACACTAAAGTAAAAGCTAGAAAAAATCCCTCTGGTTCAAGAATGTGTAATGCTTCCTGTGAAACAAAAATTAGCCTATTAGACAGTGCTGACCAATAGTAAAAATATAAACATGCCACACGCTAAAGTACTTCCTCTATTGCTAATCGTCAGAGATGGTCTTCTTTCTTGACCTATATTCAAAGCAGTTAAAGAAACGTTTCTGTTTTCTCACTGAGAAATGCTACGAGTTCATACGCACCTACATTTTTGAAGTTTTTATTTTATTTTATTTAAACGAGCTCTTAATTTCCATGACTCAATGCAGGAGAAAAGACCAAGCGGGTAAGAATGACTTGGAGAAGACTTCTCATACTCATTTGTGGAGGTGGGTTTGGGGGGGGGGAGGTGGGGGGAGGAATGACAGCAGGTACACTGCTTCTTTTATTCTAACAAAAGAGGTATTTACAGAAAAAACACACGGAGAAAACCTCACGATTTTAACCCCAGCTCAATGATTGTACGATGGCTGTGGCCTGAGCTCAAGAGACAGCTTGCTTGCTTTTTGCAGCCATCACACGGTGCACGTCGTATTTGCAGTGGCAGACAGAAACTGAAAACGACTCCTACCCCTGTACCCCCCTTATAATTCTGTGTAAAAAGAAAACTGCACTAGATATAGGGCCCTTTGATGTGATCCAGTTCAGCTCTTCTTATGCAAAGCATACCTGTGGCATCTGACACGGATGTGAGGTGGGGTCCTCCTTTGTTCAAATGCTGCTCAGAGTCAAGCTGCCCAGATGAATTCTCCAAAAGGGTGCTTTTCTTCTCACATTCCTTTTCTAATAAACGTCAAAGAGAACCAGACATAGATACTGATTAAGTGAAGGTTGGGGCGGGGGAGGCCTGGCAGCAACCCCCCTCCCCCACCAGGGCTATTATAGGTCCCCTCTACAAGAATTTGGTTTGACGCCTGGTTGTCCAATTATGCGCATCTTCTCGCAATTGCTTTTACGGCAAATCACTATATGCGGGAGGCGGTTAAGTGCATAACAGGTTGCCTTACCGGTTGTATGAAATGCGCGTTAGAGGTGTTTAATGTGGAGAATCGCTTGTTTACATGGTCATAAGGCGCTTTAACGGCCATGATAAATTAAAACTCGTTATTTAACGCGCATTCGATAATGCGCATAATCGGACAGAAAAAGCGCCTTGACCCCCGATTTGCGCTCCGCTCTTGTAGAGGTAAAATTTTTAATGCACCTTGAAAGAGCTTTAAATCGCTCTTGTAGAGGCACCCGAAGCCTTACCAATGTAACCTTTTTTCTTATATCTCGACATTACTGGTAAAATCTCTTTTTAAAAATCTGTTAAGAAATCTCTTTTCTCAGGGACAGGAGAAAGGAAGAATTTTGTTAGAGGAGCTAGCTCCACCTCCGGGACTGTCACTGTCTTCCTGTCTCCCATCCCAGGAGAAGAGGCCTCCTCCTGATCTTGGCTGAAAAAATATGTCCAGAGAGCCAGAAACCTGGTCAGAGCTGCCAACTCTTCAAATGAAAGGCTGATCTCACCTCCAGTCTTGGCCAGCAGCAGCCGCTCTTCCCGCAGAAGGCTGTGCTCAGGTTTGTAGCCACAACCTGCTCCGGTCAAGCCACAGCAAGCTTCATCAAACTGCTTTTTGTGCTGCGGCCGAACGAACTGGTAAAACTCTTCCAATCAGAAGAAGATGAAGATGAAGACGAAGAAGATGATGATGATGATGAAGAAGAAGAAGAAGAAGAAAGTTTAACTTCCCACTGGAAATTTGCACAGATGCTATCAAGGCACTCTATTTCAAGTACCTCTATGTTCTTAGAAATTTGCCATCCTCACCTACGCGCATATATATTAGTGCTGGGCCAAAATATTTGTCCCAGCAGAATTTCGTAGTTTTCAAGGGGGGGGGGAGGGAGAGGCAAAAACGCCACCTAAGGTTTTGCATTAATCTTCAGCCACATTGGAAAAAAACAGTTGTCTCATGTTTATATAAAGACGTAAGCCCTCTCTATTCCTACTCCCTGCAACAATAATGAAAAAAGGTCTTGCCAGTCCTTCACTGAGCAACGAGTTGGAGTCAATGGCACAAATGGCCCCTTTTCAACTCCATGACTCTAAGTGGCAGCATGGTATGATCCCGGGACAGAACTTCCCTGCGAATGATGCTACCTCATGATGCGGCATTGTGTGTCCCAGGAATGCGGTGTAGCCTGGAGTAGCAATGCTGCTGCTTGAATTAGTGGCAAAGCGTTTTGTGGGGGTTTTTTTCTGTTAAAAAAAATTTAATTCATTTTTTAAAAATCCTTGCCCACTTTGTATTTTAAAGTAAGATGAAATTTCTTTTAATTTTCCCATCCCACCTGAAAGACACTGAATACTCCCCATAACTTTTGTGGGGGATGAACCGTTCTATGAATGGGGAAGGGGTATAGTTCGCACTTCAAGGAACGCTGAGTTTACAAGCACTGGCCCACAACGATCACCGCACCCCCTCATGGCTAAGTAGATTCCAGTTGTTACATACTTGCACTGCACAGAACAGGATCCCTCCCCTGTGTAAAGCACGAATAACATGCGCCTGAGTACAACCAGGATTAAGCAAGTAAATTGTACAATAAGTGTATCTGTGGTACTGCAGTCTCCGACACAGTTTTGATGAGCCCAAAAAGAGCTAGATTACTTCGTGTTTGTAGAGCTGAAGAAAGAAATCGCACCGAGTGACAATTTCTGCATTTGACTTTGCAAAAAGGGTAGTAAGGGGAATGCAGCAGCCTTTTCATTCATTCTAATCGTAGTGATTCAGACAAGAAAAGCAGCGGAATACCTCGCAGCAGAACGTGCTTTTTCTGGTCTTCCACGAAAAGTGCACTCATCTGTGACAACATAGTATTGAAGTCATTTGTACTCTTGTACTGCTGGAGGGCCCTTGAGAATGTGTCGAAATTCAGCTGGTTCAGGGATCGCTTCACTGTTGCAACGAAAGCAGCAGCCCTAGCTTTTTTGGGCTCTGAGGGCTCTGGTACTTTACCAGCCTGCTGTAATTAAGAATGACAGAAAGAGGAGAAGAAAGGAGACCAAGGTCCATGATAAAATCCCTTTAACTCACTTCCTCTGATCTTCCTTTCCCATAGCAACCAACTTAGCAACTAAAGCTGACCTATCCCTTTCCTTCTGAACCAATCAATGGGAGGGAAAATTGGGCTCTGAGGCAGTGGGCCACTTCACACAATCAAGCGGCCCACCATGGTTTATTTAAGCCACAGTGGGCTGTGTGTGTGTGTGTGTGGAGGCTAGTTTGAATATTCAAGCCGTGACTGTGGCATGTCATCTGAGCTCAGCAAAGACAGGTTGTTGCCATGGTTAACAAACTACCCAGAACCCATGCACTGTTTTAAGTTGGTGGGAAGTTTATATACAATGCCAACAACCCACTCTCGCTGATTCCAGGCAACATAATGAGCCATAATTTTTGAATAATGGGCCTGATTATTCAAAAGTTACTCGGCATGCACCGGCACACGCTGCAACCCACTGCGGCTTAAATAAATACATTTGCATATTCAAAGCCCAGACAAGCTAATCATGTCGTGTGAACCCGGGGGGCGGGTTGTGTGAAGGTTAAACAACCCTTGCATAACCCATGCATAACCCACACCAACATGACAAACAGTGGCCAGGCACTGAATATTCAAAATGGCTACTGGCACACCCCATGCAAACCAGCCTGGCGTGTTCTTTGCTCCTCTGCCTTGAAGTCAAATACTCGCCAGACCACAGCTGCAACAATAACTTCAGTGATAGTTATCTAGGTTGGGGATTTGGTGAGGAGATGCTTCTTCTGAGCCTATTTCCCCGCTTCCAGACAGGTGGGGAAGTGGGGAGGGGGGAAAAAGCAGGTTCCCATATTTTATAAATGGGATTCTAAAGTCCTTTTATCTCTCGAACACCCAAGACTATTTAGCATTCATTAAGGAGCGACTAGTTCAATCAACCTAGAGGGAAATTAACGGCTTGACTGTCTCTCTCAACTCCACTTTTTTGTAGTAGGTTATTATTACTAAAATGACGATGACCCCACAGAAGCTCTCATAGAGATTTGTATATGCAACTAAAGGTTATCTGCTATAGTCTGGATAGGGACACAGGGATGAGGATTATTTCTGCCCAGCTAAGCATGACTATGCCTGAAGAGATTATTCTGACTGGCTGTGGTTCTCCAGGGTCTTGCCAGAGAGAGTATTTCCCCACCACTTGCTATTCGAACTCTCAAAAATTGGAGATGCAACTGGATTCAACTTGGGGATCTTCTGCAGCTAAAGCACACGCTCTACAGCTGAGCTATGCTTGCGTCCCCCAACTCCTGAATCTCAGCGTAATGACAGGGTGGCTGCGAAACTGTACGGTGCACCCCAAAGCCTGATCAACTGTGCATTTTGGCAGACACCGAGTGCCAGAAACTTTCAAGTGTACAGAAAAATACTCCTTGCTGGCTTAGTGGTAACTAACGGTTTCAAAAGACTGCCTTCACCATGCATGTATTCCAAATATACCTTTCATTCTAGATTCCAGTGCCACATACCAGATTGCTGACTATCTTGATTTTTTTCCTGCCACCTTTCTGCTCGTCCAAAAGCTTTTTCTCATGCTGAAGGCATAAAGTTGACAAACGTTTTGCCTGTAAAGATTACAGTGTTAATACCATCTCACTCCTTTCTTTTTGGAGCATTTTCTAGACTAAAACATGCCTATCTCGGTATCATTCAAGGATGTAGATCAAATTTTACTCCCAACAGGTCACACAGCTTGCAATAGAAACTTCGACTTTCTGGAAACATACTTGCTTCAAGGAGAGGAATCTGAGAACAAACAGGGCAAAACACTGAGAGGTCGCTGTCCTCAAGACAGAGCAGAGAGAAAGAAACTCAACACCTGAAAGTCTGGGATTTCCCGCATTAGATAGTAATGCTGACAATTCTAGGTCAAGTGGTATCAAGTTCAATCTCTTTCTTCCCCTGAATGTTCCTACTTTATTTGGTTTAACTATTTCTTTACCTAAGATGGTCCGGAGAGTACAGAAATAGCTAGCAAGAAAACCCACTGTTTCCTTTTAGGTTTCAATTTAAAAAAAAAAAAGGGGGGGGGGGAGAGATTAAACAGATAAGAGATTTTAAAAAAAGGCTGACAATGTAAAAAAGCCAAGTCAAGCACTCATCAAATGGGAAACTCTTTGCAACAAGCAATAAGATAAAAGAAAATAAAACAGAGAGCTTCTGCTATTGGGCGGTATAGTAGTATAATGAATAAATTTGAGAAAGGTTGTAAAAATTATAGAAGAGGGTCAAAATTGACAAATAACATGATCAGCACTCCTGCCTCCCAACATTTTTGTAAAAAGTAGTATCCGCAGGGATATATGTTTGTAGGAGAACATGCACATGTTCACATGAGAGAGATTCAGATCACAGCCACAGCGCTGGGGATGTTGTTTTCTGGATTAAAATCCTTCCAAAAAACCTGGGAATCAGAATTTTATGTTCAATTCCAACTGCCTTTTGAAAAAGAACAATCTGGGGTTATACCAGGATGTTGCCTAGAAGCTCATACTACTACTACTACTTATAATTTATATTGCTTCCATGGGTACTCAAAGTACCTAAAATATAACACAATAAAACACAGCTGCTTTACTTAAAGTAAGATACTATAATATGTACTAAAAAAACCCAAATTTCGGAAGTTTTGAAAGAGAAAAAGGCAGTGAACAACGATTTGCATTAAAGGAATCGGGAGGATTGAAATTATTATTATTATTTATTACATTTATATACCGCCTCATAGCCGAAGCTCTCTGGGCGGTTTATAAAAATTAAAACTTTGGACGTTAAAAATTGATATACAAAATTTAAAACCATAAAACCATAAAAACAGACAACATATGAAAACAGTGTACATTTAAAACAGCTGTGAACTCTCAGCCAGGCCTACATATATTTCTGGGGTCAATTAAAATCTCAGTATATGCTGTTAAATGCCTGGGAGATGAGGAAAGTCTTGACCTGGTGCCGAAATGATAACAATATTGGCGCCAAGAGAGCCTCATCGGGGAGATCATTCCAAAGTTGGGGGGCCACCACTGAGAAGGCCCTCTCCCTTGTTGCCATCCTCCGTGCATCCCTTGTTGTAGGCACCCGGAGGAGTCTTCAGATGCTTTTTGAAAGGGAGGAGGAGACACCAAGCTCAAGGCATGATAATAATGTACTCCCCCAAAACAGCAAGCGGTGTGCAGGCACAAATAACCACCAGAATGAGGACAAGAACATCTCTCAAACATCAATGAGGGCCAGTCTTAAAACTCCCTGGACCCCTCATTTGCGCTCCACTCTTGTAGAGGTAAATTTGGTAATGCACCTTGAAAGAGCTTTAAATCGCTCTTGTAGAGGCACCCCCAGTGAAATCAATGGAATTTGACAGTGTTTTAACTTTAGCTAGTTTGAGCTCTCAGCAATTAAGAGTGCAATCTTATACAGATAAACTTGAGAATTTACATCTGAGTAAATGTACAATGGAATGAGCAAGAATCCCATTTATGCTCTCAAATGTAAGCCCATGGATGACTGCTTTCACGTTACAGAAATATTAGGTACACACTCGTACAGCCATCTTTATCACAGTTTTCCTTGTAGTATGAAAGATCCTTGGATGTATTTATTTATGTATTGCATTTCTATCCCACCTTTTTTCCTCCAAGGAACCCAAGGCTGCGTACATGATCTTCCTTTTCTCCATTTTATCCTCACAACAACAACAACAACCCTGTGAGGTAGGTTGGGCTGAGAGTCTGTGACTGGCCCAAAGTCACTCAGTGAGCTTCCATGGTTGAGTGGGGATTAGAACTCAGATCTCCCAACTCCCAGTCTAACACTCTAGCCACTACACCATATTGGCTCTGTGTAGGTTCTGTACTGTGTAAAATAGCCCTTGAGTGATACACCACCTAACATTGGCTGCCTGTACGTTTCCGAGCCTGATTCAAGGTGCTGGTTTTAACCTAGAAAGCCTTACATGGCTTGGGACCACAATACCTGACAGAACGCCTCTCCCAACACGAACCTACCCGTACATTATGATCAACATCCAAGGTCCTCCTCCGAGTGCCTACTCCGAGGGAAGCTCGGAGGATGGCAACAAGGGAGAGGGCAGTTTCAGTGGTGGCCCCCCAACTATGGAACAATTTCCCTGATGAGGCTCGCTTGGCGCTTACACTGTTATCTTTTCGGCGCCAGGTTAAGACTTTTCTTTTCTCCAAGGCATTCTAACGGCAGGTGCTGAGCTTTTTAAACTGACCTGTGGACGGTTTAAATGATATGGAGTTTGTTTTTAGGTTTTTATGGTTTAAAATTTTGCATACTGGTTTTTAAATGTTCAATGTTTTTAATTTTTGTAAACCGCCCAGAGAGCTTCGGCTATGGGGCGGTATATAAATGACAATAAATAATAGTAATGACAATAACAGCAACACGATGTTGTACAACATGCTTTTGGTTGGGGCCATACCTTCTCTTCTCCTGGCAAGCCGTCTTCCTCAACTGCCTCGCCATAGTTTTTTTCACTGTGCTCCAGTGCATCCAGAAGGCCCGCAGCCTGCCTTCTTGAGGAGGATGGACCCCGATCATACTCTACACACAGGCTGGCCACTCCATTATCTGACACAAGATACACAGTCTGTAAAGAGTTACATTTTGAATGTCCTAACTAATTTCTCTCTGCTCAGGACAGGTTAAGACTAAAGGAGGAGGAGTTCATCCAGTTTAGGTTCTTCAAGAATATCTTTGAAGAGTCCTAAAGTTAATATACCTCTCTCCCGCGGGTCATGAAGTAGCTCTACCATTTATAAATATGACCAACAGAAGCCTGTTTTCTAACACAATATATTTGGGGCAACCGGGTCGCAAGTCAAGTGTGAAATACAAAGAGTACTGTCTCACCTTACCAAACAGTAAATACACAAGATCTTTCCTTCTAGCCCACTGAGTTGAGTTGCGGCCCTGGCAGGAGGCAAGAGTATGGCAGACTTTTGCAGTGTAGCCAAGCCCACAGGTCCTCGTGCTCACATATGTGAACCCGAGAGTCTGTTCACTTTCGTGATGTGCCACTAATGTTGGCTTTCTGTATTACCGGTGGCACATCTGATGCAGGCGGCACACCTACAGTCTGTTCAAATTGTTTAACATCCAAGGAAGGAAATCTCACACTGCCCTTAAGTAACTTCTTCCAAACGGCATTGACCAAAATCTGCCTTCTTTCGGTTTCACCCCATTGCTTCTGATCACATGCTCATCAGGGAAGGCAAACAAAACTTTTATTAATAGACCATTTAACCCTGCACTGTCTGCTCTGACTGGCATCAGCTTTTCAGGATCTCTTGCAGAAAAGGGACTTCTCCATCATGTACAATCCAAAGTCCTTTTAATGGAGATGATACAAATTGAGTCTGGGACCTTCTACATGGAAAGCCTGCGTTCTACCACTGAGCTATGGTGCCTGATAGTGTGGCATGAGAAAGTAAGCCGCTAAAGGCTCTTGTAAGCTCATGGCAGCCGGATCTCTGCCTGGTATAATTCTCCATGTTCTACTGCTCTGTTCTTCTTTCAATCAGCCTATGCTGGGAATAGATAATGCTGCTACATCTCTGCTTTGGGTCATTTCATCAGTCCAGATGCAGAAACGCAGAAGAATTACCCACCCTCCAAGGATGTTGCCTAGTGCAAGCCTCTGCCTGAATCCAGTCTAGGCTTGCAGTCAGGAGGCACGACCAAGATGCAGAAACTCAAGAAGATAGGCTTCTCTGAGAGCAAGTGGCTTTTTTTTTATGCACTCCAAAAGTGAGTAAAAAGTGGGGGCATAAGAATGAAACACATCTCCAATTTTAATTAAACTAAGTCATCCTCCAGAGCTAGATGTTTAGAAAACAAACTTGACAGCAGGCTTCAGGGCACTATGAAATTTGTCAGAAAGATGTGCTGCCCTTTCTAACAATAGACGAAGCAACGAAAGAAAAGCTTTGGATATCTTCTCGATCCTCCCAGAGTGCAGGACATGGAATAATGGGCTCAGGTTACAGAAAGCCAGATTCTGGCTGGACATCAGGAAAAACATCCTGACTGTTAGAGCAGTACGACAATGGAACCAATGACCTAGGGAGGTCTTGGGCTCTCCCACCCTAGAGGCCCAAAATGCCTTAGGCTTTAGAAAAGTTTTCCCAGCGAAGGCTCCGTACAGGCGCAAGCCCATATGTTGTGTGATGCACAGTGACCACAAAGAAGAACCTGCATTGAGCAGGGGGTTGGAATTGATGGCCTTGTAGGCCCCTTCCAGCTCTCCCATTCTATGATTCTATGAATATGGAAAGGAAAGTGCAGGTTAGGCTTTAAAAGCAACACTTTTACAATGTCAAGTGCCAAACATCCGGGCAACTTACACTATCACCTTCCTGGGAGTTTTTAAAAGAAGAGGCTAATGAGCAGCTTGCAGAGATTTCATAGAGAACTCTGTCGCAGGCCAAGCATGCTGGATGGAGAGTGTCCTTGTGGTCTCAATTAGCAAAGTATTCTGCTGCCTCAGTTACAGCTGGCTACATGCTGAGGCTTACAAAACAGCATGGAAACCACCTTTCAGTAACATACATGATTTTGCTGGTTGAATCCGGCTTCAGCCTTCAACGAAACCACATTGTGGAGGAGTGAAAACAAATACGTTTTAAGTTCAAACGCTTTCAGAGTAAGCACTCTTGTCTTTTCAAATCCCTTCTTAATTAAAAGCAGACGCACTTGGTCCTGTATGTACTAGATTTGCTGCACACAAGTGGGTGTATTGTCCATATAACAGAGGGCATGCAGTTTACTCTTGAAACACAATGCCTTATTTATGCATTTATTTTTAAAATTTATAAATCACCCTCCGTCAATAAGGGATTCCAACCAAGCATACATAATACTGTAAAAAAACAAATACCATATAATAACAATAAAATTACAATGTAACAGGCATAAAAACGATTCAACCAACAAAGAAATGAACAAACCAATAAATGTAGAAAACACTGAAATCTTAAAACGCCTGGTAAAAAGGAATGTTTGATTTAGTGCCGTGAAGAAAGCAATCAAGAAAGCAATCCTATTTCTTTCAGTAGAGCATTCAAAAGTGGCACTGTTTGCATTCTATAAGAAAATGGTGCCAATACATGTTTTGGTGTGTTGGGTAGGCGGACCATATGAAAAGGAGGACAGGGCTCCTGTAACTTTAACAACTGTAGAGAAAAGGGCATTTCAGCCAGTATCATTTGTAAGCAATTAGTTCCTGGTGAAATTCCCTCTTCCACACAACAGTTAAAGGTGCAGGCACTATACTAGAGAGACCATATACAAAAGAAGGCAGGGCCCCTGCAACTTTAACTGTTGTGAGGAAGAGGGAATTTCACCAGGAACTAATTGCATACAAATGACACTGGCTGAAATTCCCTTTGCTCTACAACTGTTAAAGTTCCATGAGCCCTGTCCTCCTTTTCAGATGGTCAGCCTAGTGTTGGGTAAAGGCACCTACTTACCCATCCTCTTCCTTTTCAAACTAGGAACGTGGTCATCCAAATTGTTGGCTTTCCTTGCAGAAAGGAACTGCTCATGTGAGGTAGAAGATGAAGAGCCTCCTTCCTCTCCAGTTGTTGTGCAAGCGGGAACACGAGGTGGTGGCACAGGCATCTGCATGTAGATTGGGAGCATTAGCAAAATCCAAAATGTTTAACTTCATGAGTTGACCCTCTAGGGGGGAAAAAGCAAAAGAAAACCTTCCCACCCAAACACAGGATGACGGTAATTAACTATAGTAATAACAGATTAATACTAGCAACAGTGCCTGAATACCTCTGGTTGGCCACTGTGTGAACAGAATGCGAGATCAGCCCTTAGTCTCATCCTGCACAGCTCTTCTTATGTTCTCTCTCCTGCTCTATCATTGGTGCATAGGGTTCCCGAATGATAAAACAAAACCTATGACTATCTCTGGCACTGGAATTTAAGAAAGAATAATGGCTTTACTGAATCAGATCAAAGACGCGTCCTCTCCAACATTCTTTGGCCAAAAATAACCAACTGAGCTCTTCTGGAAAGCCACAGGCAGAGTGCAGCGGTGAAATCCTACCTTAACTGAACACACCACTCTAACAGTACTTTAACGTCTGAAATTGAAACACTGGCTCAATTCACACAACGTATTTCTCTAAGCAGTGTGAACACTCAATGGTTGAGTTTGTAGGGGGGTACTCACCACACAACACGTTCCAACTCCACCGTTGTGTGACTGTGGGCTACTGTGGAGTTGAGTAAAAGTCAATGCAGCGTTTGATTGACAGTTCCTCCACCCTCTCTCCTCCCCCAGGCCTCCCGATGCTATCCTATCAGCCATCGCTGCAAAAAAAACAATGTAGGCAGCTCTCCTAGAGCACCACTCCCTCCTGTCACCACTCTTGCCAGAGAACTCTGTAGCCAGTGGGGAAACTCTGCTCAATGCAGCAGGAAACTCCACGGAGATCGCCACACAACACACAACACAAGGGTTGTGCAGAAACTCTCCTCTGCACAGTGTGGATATTCAGGGTGGAGTGTTCTTTTAAAAAAACCCTCCACTGTTGCGTGGTGTTTTACCTCCAGACAACACATTTTCTCAACGGTGGTTTTAGAACCGTGGAGTTCTAAAACCACCATTGAGAAATGCGTTGCCTGAACGGAGCCACTGAATCATGAAGAGGGGTGTTCTTAGTAGATCTGGTCCAAAGCCCAAACAGTCATGTTTTCTGGACCAAACATAAGAGTATAGGAAGCTGGCCTTATACAGAATCGGAGCCCTGGCCCATCTAGGCCAGTACTGTCAACACTGAGTGGCAGCAGCAGCAGCGGCAGAAATCTAGGGTTTTAGAAAGGATTCTTTTTCGACCTCTACATGAAGATGCTAGGAATCGAACCCTGGCCTTCTGCATCCAAAGCAGGAGCTGGTACCACTGAGCTATGGCTTCTCTTCCAAATTCATGCATTATCTGATTCTGAGACTTTCGAAGGTTGAACTCAAGGGACAGAAACTAACTTTTGTTAAAAACTGAACAACTGTTCATATTTCTAAACTAAGAGCAGCTGCTAACACCACAGAGTCTAAGGATCCAATCGCACTTCGGAAATGCATCCCTCAGATACCTTGGGAAACTAGGAATTTTCACCATCGGTTTCTTGGTACCTACACATTTTTGCGCAATACGGAAGAAAAGAGACACCTCTCTGACTGCATGCCCAAAATTTTCATAAACCTTGACGTAAGGACGGACCCAGGAAGGCAACTGAGCTCTTGTATCTGTATTCATGAATCTGTTGGGAATTAAACAAGAACACCAATCAGTTTTGTAAAAAATAGTATTTCTAGGCCATGCCTGGAAATGTTTAGGCTGGCCATATGAAAAGGAGGACAGGGCTCATGTAACTTTAACAGTTGTAGAGAAAAGGGACTTTCAGCCAGTGTCATTTGTATACAATTAGTTCCTGGTGAAATTCCCTCTTCATCACAACAGTTAAAGTTGCAGGGGCCCTGCCTTCTTTTGTATATGGCCACTCTAGTATAGTGCCTGCAACTTTAACTGTTGTGATGAAGAAGGAATTTCACCAGGAACTAATTGCATACAAATGACACTGGCTGAAATTCCCTTTTCTCTACAACTGTTAAAGTTACATGAGCCCTGACCTGGATTTTATCTGATCAGCCTAGAAATGTTTGCAACAAAATCTCACCAAGGCAGCCTAGAAGGAAAGTGATATTGCATGTCTAAGAGTTCAGTAACATGCAATTGACATTGATAAAAGCAAAGACCTCCAGGTATGGCACCCAGAATAACTTCATCCTCATTACAAAAGTCATAAACAGTACCCTTATGATTACATTTGCGTGATTGTTCTTCCTTGTCGCAAGAGCTGCAATGTTAATGCAGTAGTGGAGGCTGCAAGGGATTCTGGGACTGTAGGAGCTGAATAAAGGAGCTGCCTGAAGTGCTGGCCAAAAAAATCACAAAAAAAATGCTCCAAGACTCCCGTTAGAAATGCATTTACCAATGTGGTTGCTATCAGTGGGAGAGAAAGAAACAGCCAGGCATCCCTCCACAGTGCCTAGGTCAAGATCCAGCTGAGCATTCCCTTTGAAATTCTATTTAAGAGTTAAAAAAGATGTATTAACTTAACCATAATGTTCACGCAACCTGTTTTATAGTTTGTATTTTGGTGATATCAAGAATATTGACCAGCCTTCCCCAACCTAGATGTTTTGGACTTCAACTCCTATCAGCTCCAACCAGCATGGCCATTGGTCAGGAATCCTGGGAGCTGAGGTCCAAATCACCTGGAGTGCTCCAGGTTAGAGAAAGCTGCCCCAGACTATACCATACCTAGAGGCCTTTTCTTAGGAAGAGAAAACCAGTTGCATATTACATTGTTTCAAAACAGATGGACCATTATAAGAGGTAGATATTAGCTTCCCTGGTTATGAATTCTTGATTGTGGGCCAGGAGCGCACAAACTTTTCGAACTTAAGGGCTGCATATGATTCTGGCTTGGGGGGTCACATACACACACACACACACACACACACAAACATCCAAGCAATCCTGATAGAGCGATCTGTAGGAGGACCACTGGGGAAAACCCACTACAATAGCAGGCAACTCCTCCTTGATCCCTATTAGGAGAATGTCTTTTAAATGGGGCTTGCCCCAAAGTAGTGCTACGTCGCCGCTGTAAGTGGCAAAGATCGCTTTCGGACCAGGACCAGCAGGGCTGGCCGCATGCAGAAGAGACCCACTGGATAGTGCTGCGAGCGTTTTAACTTGAGATGGGGTGAGGGTAGGTGTTTACAAGGGGTAATAGGGATGATCCAGCCCTTCCAAGTCCCTCATTCTCCTCCCCTTCCCCCTCTCTCCAAAACCCCTTAACAAAAGCCGTCTCCCAGCCCCATCTACCAAAACATTCTCACTCCGCCATGTACAAGACGAATCTTCAGCGTAAACAAAGTGGCTGCTCCAGGAATCAAGCAAAGCTGTGAAGCAAAAAAGCCACCTCCATGTTCCACAGCCTGCTGAATATTTAGAGCAGTGAACGTTTCTGATGGCACAGGGTTCAAGAAGAAGGAGGTGAGTTTGTACTAAGAAATCTACTCAAGCCAGAAAATAAGTCACCTGTGATCACAGAGGAAGATGGCACCATAATCTTGTCGATGCCGGATGACTCTGCCAATGGCCTGGTTTACGGCACGAGATGCCTGCTGCCTGTACCAGCTGTTCCCAGATAAATACTAAATGGTGGGGGGAGGGGAAGAGTACCATTTTATTTCAGTTTGATTTGTTCTCTCTTTCATTGCTGGGAGTTAATTTCCTCCCCAACTTTTTTTAAAAAAACACTAAAACCCAAATTAATACCCATCCTTTGAGAAATAGATGCATTGCAAACAGACCTGCAAACAACGTCCACCTCCCTATCCCTTCCCCACTGCACTCTTTTCTCCAGGCAGGAAGAACATCACAGCGCTGCCCCGAGTTGCACCACTTCTAGCCTTAAAATGAGGAAATGTTCTTTTGAAGGCCAGGAGAGCGTACAAAAGAACTGTGCCTCTGCAACTGATACACATTGGGGCCCCAAAAAATCCCAACTTCAAATATAATCTGATGGGATCTGAACTAGCGGCGATTGACCAAGAAAGAGATCTTGAGGCTGTGGTGGACAGCTCGATGAAAATGTCAACCCAGTGTGCAACCACTGTAAAGAAGGCAAACTCCATGTCTGGCATAATTAGAAAAGTAATTGAGAATAAAACTGCCAGGATCATACAGCCTTTCTACAAATCTATGGTGCGACCACACTCAGAATACTGGGCAGAGTTCTGGTCACCACACCTAAAAAACGGTATTGTAGAGCTGGAAAAAGTGCAGTAATGGGCAACTCAAATGATCAAGGGGCTGGAGCATCTTCCCTAGGAGGGAAGGTTACAACAGCTGGAACTGTTTAGTTTAGGAAAAAAGGAAGCTGAGGGGAGACATGATAAGAGGTGGACAAAATCATGCATGGTGTGGAGAATGTAGACAGGGAGACATTTTTCTCCCTCTCTCATAATAGAACCCAATGGGGTCATCCTATGAAGCCGGTTGATGGGAGATTCAGGACAGATAAAAGGAAGGACTATAGAATTCACTACCACAAGATGTGATGATGGCCGCCAATTTAGATGGCTTTAAAAGGGGGTTGGATGAATTCAATGGCTACTAGTCCTGATGGCTATGTGCTACCTCCAGTATCCGAGGCAGTATGACTATGTACACCAATTGCTGGGGAACATGGGCAGTAGAGCGCTACTTGTGGTTTCCTGGTTGACAGCTAATTGGCCACTGTGTGAACAGAGTGCTGGACTAGATGGACCCTTGGTCTGATCCTGCATGGCCCTTCTTATGTTCATAACTGCAACTCATCTCAGCCAGAATGGGCCAAGAGAGGCAATGTGTATAGCCAGCACTGTACTATCCTGACTCTAACCAAGGCTCAGATCACAAAGTCCTCTCCAGACACTAAAGCGAACAGGTGTATGCAGCATTGGTCCCAGGCAGCATGAAGCCTCTGGACTGACCAGGCCTCGTATCAGCCTTCTACCTTTACCTAGTCAGCAGAGCAATACAAGGCATTCTGTTTCCTGTACTTCCAAATCCAGCCTGAGCTACAGAACACATTTACTAGGCTTCGGATTCTAATATGGCCATCCTTGGCCTCGATAACTCCCAATCAAACCCAAAGGAGCATGAAGTTACTTATGAGTTCATCTCACTGGGATTTGTGTAGCATACATTGGCACCATTTAATCCAGACAGAGAGATCCTTTCTAAACAGATCCATTTAGAAAAATATGCACAAAGACACAGGGTACGTAAAGACAAGCTTAGACCAATCCCATGATGACTAATAAATCGGATTCAGTTTTAATGGAGCCAGATAGAATCTATAGTAGCCAGCAGATAACCTCAGCATAAATGACACTGCCAATTTTGGAAGGCTTCATCAGCACCGCCTGCAGCCCAAGGAATGAGGGCAGAATTTCATTAAAAAAAAAAAGCAAGCTGCAAGGCAAGAAGAACGATACAGCCAAATTATCAACAATGTCTTCCTTCTTACCTGTCCACCAGCATATTTTGATCTCATCTCGTCCAAGAACTGCATCTTTAAAATGATCCTGGGGTCCATGCGCGGGGGGAAAGGAAGGCCTGTGATGATGACGCCACGCCCATTCCTATCAGCAAAGTCCAAACCTTCACTGGCCTGAAGACAAACAACGTGTCACTCACATGGGTTACTAAAAGGGACAAATTCCTGCCAGGTTCAAGATACAGTTTTCTCTTTCACCTCCACAGTGAAACGTGTCCCACTTGTTCTATATTGGCATTTCCTTTGAAGATGGGTGGAAGGGCAGCTGCATTTGAAAGGCATTCTAACGCGATGCAACACGTACACCCGCACATCCCTGCCTGTCTATCTGAAAAACGGGAGCTCCAGAACAGCTAATGGTAACAGAAAAAGCAATTACAGTAAACAACGAAACTCCAGTTGAAAACCGTCAAACAATACAAGTAGGAGAAAAGAAACCCAAAAGCAACAAAATGATCTAATGGCATCAAGCCAAACCCCTGGCAGACACTTTCCAGAACACATGGGAAGATGTCTGCGTGACCTCAGATGGGGCTTTGCTGGATACCCTTTCCGCAGACGCTCACATTGCACCATATTTTTATTTTATTTCTGGCCCCAGCAGAAAACCTTTTTTTATTTACCTAGGGGTTATTTTTGTGCCAGGTTTATTTTACGCTGGAGTTTAACTGCTGTAACCTGATGTCGTTTGGGTTATGTTGCATTTGTATGTTTTAGTTTGCAGCTGAGGTTCATGGCTGAAGAGCGGATAGTAAGTATTTTGAAAAACTCAAATATTGTGAACGAGTGAGCCATCGTTGAAAAGAAACTGCCCACGGTCCTGATTCAGGGTAGGACTATACAGAGGACAGGCAGCAAACAAAATAGAGCCCTGCTGGATCAGACCAAAACTTTATCTAGTCCAGCACCCTGCTTTGCCCAGTGGCCAACCAAATGCCTATGGCCATATGCAGGAAACCAGCTATATTACTTGTACTAGAAATATGCTGATAACATTTCTCATTTAGTTCATTCTGGCGCCAACATTTTTTTTCAATCAAAATCTATGGTTGTCTTAATGTAGTGTCTTTCAAATTGCTCTAGGAAACCCAAAGGTTTTCATAGAATCATAAAATAGTAGAGTTGGAAGGGGCCTACAACGCCATTGAGTCCAACCCCCTACTCAACGCAGGAATCTACCTTAAAGCATCCCTGATAGATGGCTGTCCAGCTGCCTCTTGAAGGCCTCTAGTGTGGGAGAGCCCACCACCTCCCTAGGTCATTGGTTCCATTGTCGTACTGCTCTAACAGTCAGGAAATTTTTCCTGATGTCCAGCTGGAATCTGGCTTCCTGTCACTTGAGCCCATTATTCCATGTCCTGCACTCTGGGATGATCAAGAAGAGATCCTGGCCCTCCTCTGTATGACAACCTTTCAAGTATTTGAAGAGTGCTATCATATCTCCCCTCAATCTTCTCTTCTCCTAGTTTTTTCAATCATTCCTCATAGGGCTTTCTTTCCAGACCCCCAATCATCCTCGTTGCCCTTCTCTGAACACGCTCCAGATTGTCTGCATCCTTCTTGAAGTGTGGGGCCTAGAACTGGATGCAATACTCAAGATGGGGCCTAACCAGTGCCAAATAGAGGGAAACCAGCACCTCACATGATTTGGAAGCTATACTTCTATTAATGCAGCCCAAAATAGCTTTTGCTTTTTTTGCAGCCACATCACACTGTTGGCTGATATTCATCTTGTGATCTACAACAATTCCAAGATCCTTCTCGCTTGTCGTATTGCCTAGCCAAGTATCCCCCATCTTGTAACTGGGCACTTGGTTTCTTTTTCCTAGGTGTAGAACTTGGCATTTATCCCTATTAAATTTCATCCTGTTGTTTTCAGCCCAGTGCCCCAGCCTATCAAGGTCACTTTGAAGTTTGCTTCTGTCTTCCAGGGTATTAATTATCCCACCCAATTTTGTGTTTTTTTTCTAGAAGCTTATCACAACTTCCTCAGAACAAAGATATGCAATGGTAGACAATGTACCCTGAAATAAGCTGGCCCACTGCTATCAATCTTTCCGTGTAACACACATCTGCTGACAAATTCCACAAGGTATACTCTCAGTTCAGGCTGGGCAATTGAACAGGCCAGTGCTCTGTATGAAATGCAGACTAGAATATGCCACAAAGTCTCCTGCAACACAAAGAAGTTTCAAATTTGTGTTGAGGATTTTTTTTAAAAAAAACGATTTGAGTGTAATGGCTCCTTCTAGGTAGAAACTTTGTTAGGGATATGATTGTGAAAGACAAGGGCAGAGAGAAACAAATGCCACATGTTGAGATTCGTCCTTGCAAATTTGAGTTTCTACATTTTACTGATGAAAGAAGTCAGTAAAGGGGCTATAGCAAGGTCTGGCACCATCTACAAAACTATTATTATTTCCTGTTGGATAATGGAACAGTGTGGTGTAATGTTTAGACTGCCTGAACAGGGATGTTCTTCTCAAGAATTTGACTGTTATTTTACAAAAATTACGTGGAGTTTTTTTTGTGGTCAGTGGTTCAATGAACTTGAACTGGCTGACTTGCCCTCTTCATTTCTGGAGTTCATTTCTGGAATCTGTTGGCCCATGGCCATCTATGACTGAGGAAATTAAGGTACTAATACTGAAGAAGGAAAAACAGCCACAGGGGAAATGGTTGCTTCACTCAACTTATCAAAGGCCTTCACCGAATGGTGGGCACCAATATAGGCTTTCTTTTCTTCTTTTTTTACTTAAATTGATGGGTTAGGAGAAATTCCAACTGTATGGAAGGCGGCAATACTGGTTCCCATATATAAAAAAGGTAGAAGAGAAAACCCAGCCAGTTATAGACATTAGTTTACTTGATGTTGCTGGGAAAGTTTACGATAGACATCTTCTAGGTAAGTTGGATGATTAGGGAGTAACTAATAATATAAAGGCATACGAGCAAGCAGGCTTTCAAGCTGCTAGATCTACAGTTGATCAATCACTGCTTCGTTTTATATCACCTTATACAAAATATACAATGTCTTAATTGACTGGAATATTTTGTTGCCTGGACTTTATGTGAACTCCTGTCCGCCTTAAATCCTCTATAGTCCCAGAGCCAGGCCAGGATTTATTTACCCGAAGAGTGCAAAAGCTTTGTGAATTTTTAAAAAATATATATGACATAAGTGTCTCAGAAAAGTGAGTGTTACAAAATTCCAGTTTGGGGGGGGGGCTGCATTATGATATCATCAATATGGCTGGCGCATTTAAATATGCATAACTTCTCACCCATTTATGCTACAGAGATGATTTTTTTCTGGAATGTTTCAAAATTACTGACAAATACTTTTTGTAATTACACATCTTTTGTTAAGTCCATTAGTTTTTGAGGTAATTTCATTTGAACACATAAAATCACTCTTCACGTTGGCTATGTGTGACGTTTAACCATGATTTACTCCAAAACTATACGACTTTCGAAAGAATACTCAAGAACAAAAAAGTTGGATTTTTTAATGAGGATTAAGAAAATGTAACTTTTTTGTTCTTGAGTATTCTTTCGAAAGTCGTATAGTTTTGGAGTAAATCAAGGATAAAAGTCACACATAACCAATGTGAATACCGATTTTATACATTCAAATGAAATTATCTCAAAAACTAATGGACTTAACAAAAAATGTGTAATTACAAAAAGTATTTGTCAGTAATTTTGAAACATTCCAGAAAAAAATCATCTCTGTAGCATAAATGGGTGAGAAGTTATGCATATTTAAATGCGCCAGCCATATTGATGATATCATAACGCAGCCCCCCCCCAAACTGGAATTTTGTAAGACTCACTTTTCTGAGACACTTATGTCATATATATTTTTTAAAAATTCACAAAGCTTTTGCACTCTTCGGGTAAATAAATCCTGGCCTGGCTCTTGGAACTTTCTCTTGAACAAAGCAATGTGCTGATAGCTTCTGCCTAGGTGATCTGATGTATTGGGTTCTATAAACACTGTAAACTTTGCTGCAAGCTTTGGAAAGCTGGTCTGATCTGCTACAAAAACAAAACAACATTTCGCTGTTACTGGTGTCCTGTGTTGGGTTGCCAGATTTTTCAGAAAGTTGGGCCTGGCACTTGGAAACAGTTTGAGTTAGGATAGCCTTTGAGGAAATGAACATTCAATTTTGGAAAGGCATTCCCCGCCCCCCAATCTTTAGTGACGAAAACTGCCCAGAGAGCTTCAGCAATGGGATGGTATAAAAATGGAACGAATGAATGAAAAGAGGCATTTTAAAAGTTTGGTGATGGAGCTCGCTAAAAGATTTCTGAGACAGAAACTCACAAATGGATACAGCAACTATACTGGTTTCTAAAATAGCACCACTGTGCAAGAATTTCCCTTATATTCCTTTTGTCCTACCTTGTTACTTAAAGGATCTGCAGAAACTCAGAGATACAGCAGCCTTAACTAAAGCTTGGTTAAATCTGATGCCTTTGGTGTTGTTAGATGGAAAATACAACAGACCATATTTTGAGAGCACTTGTCCATCTGGTTTAAAAAGGATGAAAGGCCTTGTACATATTATTAGATATTGTCCTTCCAGAGGCAAACCAATTATTTAAGCGAGGGTGGGTACAGCCTGACAGGAAATGTTTTAGTGTTTTAAGTATGGTGCTTGCTGGAAGGAACAGAGGAATGGAAACTCAAGTATAGGGAAGAATTAGACCCAGATCAATTTCCAATTATTTCCCAGAAACAAAGGAAGTAGGAAGGATTTTTATTTTATTTATCCATGGAGCTTGCAGGAAAGAACAGAGTAATGGACATTCCTGTATGTGGGAGAACTAGAGCTAGTAATTTTTGGTTATTTCCCAGAGACAAGGAAGGCAGGATGGATTACTTACTGGCGGAGCTTGAAGGAAGAAACAGAGTAATAGGAGCTTCTGTAGAAGAGAAAATTAGGCCCAGAGTAATTTCTGGTTATTTCCCAGAGACAAGGAAGGTAGGAAGGATTTTAAGTGTATTTTTTTATTTAAGCCAAAGAGAGGCAAGAAAGGTGACATTAGTTCCCAGCAATATACAACTAGCACTGCTGTAATACGGGTGTGACACGCATTTATTTATTTACAATATTTATATAATTGCTCCCTGTCCAAGGATTTCGGAGCAGTGGACCGATGAAATAAAAGAATAAAAACTGAATAGAGAGCTATAAAGACTGATCTCTTCCGGTAGGCCTACCCAGTTAAATTTTAAGGGTTGATTTTAATAATGTATTCATTTTATATGCTTTTAATCAGTTTTATGTATTGTATATTGTATTTTATATTGTTGGTACTGATGTTGTTCCCCGCCTCGATCTGGAAGGAGAGGCGGGTAATAAATTATTATTATTATTATTATTATTATATTATTATTATTATTATTATTATTAAAAGCACCATTAAATATTACTTTTAAAAGAACAGATACAAACTGAACACTTGTATGTATATGCCCAGGAAAATGCAGGTTGCTTACCTGTAACTGTAGTTCTTCGAGTGGTCATCTGTGCATTCACACTATGGGCTCGTGCCGGCGCTGAGCCTCATTTCAGAAACTTCTAAAGCCTAGACTTTTGGCGGGAACCCCTCCCCCCTCCCCCCACCGCCCTATCGCGCATGCTCGGGGTTCCTGCTTACCTCAGTTCTGTAAAACCGGATTGCCTCGCGAACGAGATAAATGTGGAAACAACAGTAACATAACCAGGAAAATTTGTATGCATGGCAATAGCCTCTTGGACCAGGCCACAGCGAGGTCTAGAGGGGACGGTGGGTGGGTTGTGTGAATGCACAGATGACCACTCGAAGAACTACAGTTACAGGTAAGCAACCTGCATTTCTTCTTCGTGGTCTCTGTGCATCACACACTATGGGCGAGTAATCAGCAAACCACTTACCGGTGGAGGGTAGACTCGCAGGTGGCTCACTGGAGGACAGAAGACAAGACAGCCCGACCAAAGGAGGTGTCCACTCGGGCCCGAACATCCAGCTTATAGTGAGTCACAAAAGTGGATGCATTGGACCATGTAGCTGCCCTACACAGCTCTTGGAGTGCGATCCCACGATCCAAAGCTGTGGACGTGGCGAGGGCCCTTGTGGAGTGTGCTTTTAAGCCATCTGGGGGCTCTTTGCCCGCCAATTGATAGACCAAGATGATCGTCTAGACAACCCATTTGGCGAGTCTCTGAGAGGAAACCAGCCGACCTTTCGTCTTGCCCCCATAGCAGACGAACAAACTGTCGGATTTCCGATAATTAGCCGTCCTTGACTTGTAGAAGGCCAATGCACGGCGGACGTCAAGTGCGTGGAGCTTAGAGCTCAAGGGGTCCGAAGATGCGTGAAAAAAGGTAGGGAGCACTATACTTTGGTTGACGTGGAAGCCTGATATGATCTTAGGCCGGAATGAGGGGCCGGGTCTGAGAACAACCTTATCCCGAAAAAACTGAGTGTAAGGCAGGTCAACCATCAGGGTACATAATTCCGAACTTCTCCTTGCTGAAGTTATGGCGACTAGGAAGGCCACCTTGAGAGTCAACAGTCTGGTGGAGACAGTAGCCAGTGGCTCAAAGGATTTACTCGTCAGAGCTGCGAGGACAACAGACAAGCTCCATTGAGGAACTACAGGCCGCATTGGAGGACGTAAATTGCGCAGACCTCTGAGAAATTGTTTCGACAGCGGGTGAGTGAAAACAGAGGACCCTTGCACGTAGTCATGGCGTGTTGAAATTGCAGCTAGGTAGACCTTTATCGAGGCAGGTTTTAGTCCTGCTGCGTAGAGAGAATGCAAGAAGGCTAGGACGTCTGCGATCCCACAAGTTGCAGGATTTAGCCCCTTGTTGGACATAAACGTGACGAACTTGTTCCATTTGCTATCATAGGATGCTCTAGTAGAGGGCTTTCTGGCCTCGAGCAGGATAGCCTCTATAGAGGGCGGAAGAGCTAGGTCTCGCCACAACGCCGGATACGCCAGGCCGTGAGTTTGAGTTGTGGCAAGTCTGGGTGCAGAATTAGGCCTTGTTCCCTGGAGATTAAGTCTGGAACTGCCGGTAGGCGAAGATACTCCCCTCCGGACAGTCGTAGCAGCGGCGTGAACCACGCTTGCCGTGGCCACCACGGGGTTATCAGTATGGCGCTCGTCTGACCCCGAGAGAGAGAGGCGACTACTTTGGCCACTAGAGGAAAGGGAGGGAAGGTGTAGCTAGGCCTCACCCACGGGGCGTGTTGAAGGCGTCCCCTAGGGAGTGATCGCTTATCCCTGCCCTCGTGCAGAATGCTGGGCAGACGGCATTGTCCACGGTGGCGAATAGATCGATGACTGGTGTTCCCCACTTGGCGAATAGGATGTCTAGAACGTAGAGGGACAGGGCCCACTCATGGGTGTCTTGGAATTGACGGCTGAGAGTGTCCGCTTGGAAATTGTCCGTGCCTGCTATGTGTTTGGCAGAAAGAAGTATCCGGTGCCTGATTGCCCAGTGAAAAAATTCTAACGTCAGATGAAGAAGGTCTGGGGACCGGGTGCCTCCCTCCTTGTTGAGGTACCAGACCACTGTCGTGTTGTCGGAAACAATCCTGACGTGGTGACCTTGGAGATGCGTTTTGAACGCGCGGAGGGCTTTCTGTACGGCCAACAGTTCCAGGAGATTGATATGGAATGACTGTTCACGGGCAGACCACTTCCCTTGGATCGCCAGTTGATCGCAGTGAGCGCCCCATCCCGCTAACGAGGCGTCCGATGTGAGTGTTCGAGTTGGTCCGGGTTCCACAAAGGGAAGGCCCATGTTCAGGTTGCGGGGCGTCATCCACCAACTGAGCGTCGGACGTAGAGATCGAGGAAGAGTGAGCCTTACCAAGTTTGAAGTCTCGCAAGGGTCGCAATTGGCTAAGAGGAACTGTTGGAGAGGCCTCATCTGTAGACGCGCCCAACGGACGACATAGACCGACGAGGCCATGAGTCCTAGCAGCCTCTGTACGAGGCGGGCTGGCACGCTCGTGGAATTGAGGAGGAGGCAGGAGAGGTGATGAATTGGGCGTGCTCGTTCCTGTGGGAGAGTTGCTCTCCCCAAAGTGGAGTCCAGGCGAACTCCAATAAATTGGACAGTTTGAGTAGGTGTAAATATTGATGTCCTGTAGCGCCTGCTGGTGCGATGGGGAGACTATCAGCCAATCGTCCAGGTAAGGATAGAGTTCCACTCCGGACGTCCGAAGAAAGGCGCATACCACAGCCATACATTTTGTAAAGGCCCTGGGCGCAGTTTTGAGGCCAAAGGGGAGGACTGTAAATTGATATGCCCTCTGGCCGACCATGAACCTGAGGAAGCGCTGGTGTGATCTATGGATGGCAATATGAAAATACGCATCCTTTAGGTCTATGAGTGTGAACCACTGCTTGTATCGGAGTAAAGGGAGGATCATAGCTAGCGTGACCATGCGTAATTTTTTGGTAGGAATGAATTCGTTGAGGGCTCTCAGGTCCATAATGGGACGAAGGCCCCCATCCCGCTTTGGGACAGTGAAGTAGCGGGAGTAGAAGCCAGTCCGTAAGGCCGTGTTGTGGACTGGGACAATGGCCCCTTTGAGAAGGAGGGTGGCAACCTCCTGACGTAACTTCTCCGACAGCTGCGTGATCTTGATAGAGCCAGTCGGGGGAGGGGAGATGAATTCTATCCGGTAACAGTATTTCACGATGTTCAGAACCCATTTGTCCGAGGTAATGTGCGCCCAAGCTCTGTGAAACCCTCGGAGACGGTAGTGGAAGGTTGGCTGCGAGTGGGGGGTGGCATGTGGCGAGTCAAAAGTGCTGCTTATGGGACGTCTCCAGTCTGGGACAACTCTGACGGAAGCGGCCTTGTTGGTAGCCTTTCTTCTCTGGGAAGGAAGGTTGCGACGTAGCTTGGAAGCATGTCTGATGTTGGCGACCTGTAAACTGACGAGGCGGGTAAGGCTGCTGGCGTCCCCATCTCCGAGGCCTGTACGGGTAGGAAGATGTAGCCGGGTAGAAACCCACCTTCTTTGCTGTGGTCTTCGCCTTTTGAACGGTGTCCATAGTTGTATCGGTGGTGGAGTGAAACAGTCCCTCCCCGTCGAAGGGGAGATCTTCAATCCTCGCCTTGGACTCCTGCAGCAGGTTGGATGAGCGGAGCCAAGCGTGGCGTCGAAGTGCTATGGCACCGATCATTGACTTTGACACACAGTCTATCTGGTGCCTGGCTGTTGTCAGTTCTTGCTTAGCCAGGGCCATTGCTTCATTTTGAAAGATCTGGGCGGCTTGCCTAATCTCGTCCGGGAGATGTGCATGGAGCGAAGCAACTTTGTCCCACAAGAGCTGGTACCTAGCCATCATGGCCTGGTAATTGGACACCTTCAGTGATAGGGCTGCGGAGGAGTAGATTCTGCGGCCAAATGAGTCCAGTTTGCAGCCTTCTCTATCAGTCGGAGCAGAATGTGACTTGGATGTTCTGCCCTGAGCGGATTCCACAATAACTGAGTTCAGCTTAGGGTGTGTGAATAAGAAGCCAACATCCTTCTCCTGTACTTTATACAGAGAGTCTAGCCGTTTAGAGACTGGGCCCGTGGTGGCTGGGTTTTTCCACGACTCTTGGGCAGTCAGCAGCAACGTGGGGATGAACGGTAACGATGGGGAGGCCTGGACATCCGGGTACATGACGTCGTAGATCGAGTCTACGCATGCTTCAGTGGTTGCTTGAGCTCCACCCCCAAGGACTCCGCTATCCGAATAATCTGTTCGGTAAAGGTACCGACCTCCGAGGATGGGGAAGTTCGCGCTCTGGTACCGACAGCATCTTCCGGGGACGGTACCGACGGCGGAGCATCTTCCGATGACGAGGAGTCGGTTGCATAGTCCTCCGGTGATTGTGGCGACGCAGGAGTAGGGATGTCAATCTGATGAACAGGTGGAGGAGGCACCAGTACCGAGGTCTCCGGAGGAGGTGCCGCCACAGTGGCCGTAGGTGGTCGACGCGGTGGAAGCGGTGGGACGAAATCCCCTACCGCCCTCAGTCTCCTTCCCGTGTAGGGATCGAACAAGTAGGACCGTGGAGGTCGGTCGCCCCCGCCCTGACTTGACCGAGACGCCCAGGAACGAACAGAGTGCTCTGACATATGATCCCAATCTTGGGACGGTGTGGGCGAGCGAGATCGGTACCTGCATCCCATAGGGGTGTCCCTCGGTACCGAGAAAGTCGAAGGTACCAACTTCAGTGAAGCGTGTATCGACCCCGTCGTGCAGTGGGAAAGCGAAGCCGGAAAAGCTTCCTCCCTCGGTGGCGATGACGAATGGTGGCACTGCAGTACCGAGGGGGCCTTTGCCTCCAACGTTGGCTGATGAAACTTCGGTACTGAGAAGACTGGCATTGAAAGGCGCGGCGGTTTCGTGGGCGGTATGGAGATCGATGCCGATGGAGACGGCAGCGTATGGCCCATCGGTACCGGTGATCTCGTCGGTACCGATGCCGAGCCCGGTGGAAGCGGGGCCGATGAAGCCGGAGTTTTTCTCGGCTGCTTTTTGGACAGTTTACTTTGTTTCGCCTTTTTCTTTTTCCGGTGACCCTCTTCCTGAGGGTGAGTCTTTTTCGGCTTTTTTGCCTTTACTCCCTCGAATGTCGGGGAAGACTCGCCAGAGGGACGTTTTTCAGGCCATTCCACTGAGGCATGGGCTGCTACGGGAGCCGGCGGCGCCGATGTCATCGTGGGTGCATCCACCGCCTCAAGAGCTTTCTTCCAAAGAAGAGCTCGCAGCCTGTCAGCCCTATTTTTTCGGGTCTGTCTGAAGAAACTCCTGCAGTGGGCACAGGCATCGACGACGTGTGCCTCGCCGAGGCACAGAAGGCACCGGGAGTGGCCGTCTGATAAAGTCAGTTTGGCGCAGCAGGAGGTGCAAGTTTTAAACAGGGCCGTCTGCGCCATCGCTGTCCAAGTGGGGGAGGCCAAAAACTGGGAACAACTATATATGATATATATCTATATCTATATAAACAACAAAAACTGTACTAGAATTTTTTGTAATTTTTTTTTAGAGAAAAGAGAAGAAAAAGATAAGAAAAAGGATAGGAAAGTCTAAGCTAAGAGTGACGAAGAGTCAATACGAACGATTTGAGGTCAAAATACGAGAAAAGTCTTCCGCGAGGCAAGCAGCACGGCAGTCGAAAAAGAACTGAGGTAAGCGGAAACCCCAAGCATGCACGATAAGGCGGTGGGGGGAGGGGTTCCCGCCAAAAGTCTAGGCTTTAGAAGTTTCCAAAACGAGGCTCGGCACCGGCGCAAGCCCATAGTGTGTGATGCACAGAGACCACGAAGAAGAACAATGGTCATTGGGTGGATTAAAAATCCAATAAATAATAAATAATGTAACATTAGATAATGGCAATGCAGAGCAACCTACGCACCTCTTGCCCCCATGATCTTCTGGAAATTAACATTAATGTTAAACAAAGGGCAGGATCCACTGGGGCGCTTACACCCCCGCAGATTCTTTTCTGCCCCGCCAATTCCCTTCGGAAAGCAGTGCCCAGCTTTTGCAGAACAGAGATTTAATACAATTCAAAACGAGTAGAAACGCTCGCTATTGGAATGGGGGCAGGTCAGCGGAACTTGCATAAGGGAGCTCCAGCAACCTGTCCCAATCCAGAGACAAGCGTTTATGCTCATTTTGGGGCTTCCTCTAGGACGTGCTAAATCTCCATTGCGTGAGCAGTGGATCCTCTGAAGCTTCAATGCTGGGAGGAAGGCTGGCTGCTGGCCACACTTGCTATCTCAAGCAAAAGGATGGATGGATGGAAGCATGGGTACTTTAAAGGCCCGCCCTTCTTTCACACAATCCTGCCACTGTCTTAAGATGTCTCAGAGGATCTTCTACAGATCCCACCACCACAGGAGATAAGACAGATGATGGTATCCAAGTTTTGTTAGTGTCTTCCTAGGGAAGTCTGTCTTTTATGGCCCCAAGTGGAAAACATTTTCTCAGGCCATTGTTTGCTCCGTTGCTCTGCAAAAATTATCTTCTGAAAGCAGCCCAACTTTCAGAAACATACCTTCCCCCGGCACACAGCCAAAAATACAGCACCATTAGACTTGGGACAGACAATCTTCTCATAATAGGCATCTATGACCTAGGAGGAAAAAAAAATAGATCTATGAAAACAGAAAGACTAGCAATCCACCTCTTACTGACACATATTAAGGGAGGCACGGTAGTAAAAAGGGAGGCACCCTTGGTCAGTAAAAAACATGTTCCACCATGTTAAAGTGATAATTGGGGAGGGGTCATTCTAACAGCCATAAAATCGAAAATGTTTCACCAATCTCTCTGAAATTTACAGGTGCCAGAAAGAAATGTTTGTTTTACATTACCTGAAAATTTCAAGACGATTGGTGAAAGACTGAGGGAAGGAGAGC
Organism: Anniella stebbinsi; assembly: GCA_029215795.1. NCBI lineage: Eukaryota > Metazoa > Chordata > Lepidosauria > Squamata > Anniellidae > Anniella > Anniella stebbinsi. The sequence continues at coordinate 6,252,023 of JARDYH010000004.1, read as the reverse complement.
AGTTTAAAGTAAAAAGATTAAAGAATCCCCTGAATCCGAAACTGAAAATTGAACTCAGGGCTTGCGACCATTTTTGTGCAGCTGTCCTTACCTTCAGGGAGCCTTTTTCATTAATCCAATGGCACGGTCTACTTCCTCCTGTTCTAGTGTAGGTGGAACTGCTTTTCTTTTTAAAAAATTTGCTTAAGTGGATTTTATTAAATTAAAGCTGTGCCTCTTTAAGAAATCCGGCGGCCATTTTGATTATGGCACACGCTCAGTAGAGTCTCCCCCCCTCCCTCCTGCGTCAGCTACAATGGCTGCTTCCTCTAGCAAAGACAGTGCTGTAGTCTCTTCTCAGAAGTAAGTTCCATTGACTGAATGCAATGGTCTTACTCCCAGGTAAGTGTGTAGAAGATTGTAGCCTTTATTTTAAAAAAACAGTCTGGAACCTTAGAAGGCGGAGAGGGAGAGATGTGAGTGAGAATTCCCTCTCCTTTACAGCACTATAACTCTACAATTAACAACTTGCTTGCATGCTTTGCATGTGTGTATGTTCATTTGATTATGGCTGCTGATCATTAATTTTCATATCAATTCAATCCAAGGCATGTCTACTCAGAAGTTAGTTCCACTGAGTGCAATGAGTCTCATTCCCATTCCACTAGCTTGAAGGGGTGTGTGGATTTGGCTGTACTTCTCTTTGAGCTCTGTGTATTTAGGGACCAAGGCTTTTTGTAAGACAAGAGGTTAAGCTCCCCCCTCTTTTTCTTTTTTTTAAAAAAAATCCATGTATTTGATTTTTAAATAATTTTTATTCCTTCATTATTATAATTAATAATAATAATAATTAGTAGAAGTAGTAATATGTTTATTAATGTTTATATCCTGCCTTTTTTTCCTCTTGCAAGGAACCTAAGGTGGCTTACATAATCCTCCTCCATTTTATCAGCACAACAACCCTGTAGGGTAGAAAAGTCAGTGACATTCTGAATTCTCTTAGCTTTTCTAATATTTTTTGATCAGGTTGAACAAAACTATTGTGTACTGTTATCTCCAGTACCAACATCTTTGACAGGCTTAATATAGGATTCATTGACCACAGGCTATTTTTAGAGCAAAAAAATAAAAATAAAAATCCAAACTTGGATAGATTAAAATTAAATTGAGCAATATTTCTAAACACCCACATGGCTATTCTTGATACTGGGTCAGATGTAGTGATATAAGAGGATGTTCAGACTCCATTTAGTTGATCAGTTGCAAAGAAGCTTCTCTAGTAAGGAGGAAGGGGAAAGCCGTAGACTGATCATTCTTTCAAGTGCCATATCTCCCCCCACAAAAACCCATGAGGTAGATTAGGCTAAGAGTCTATGACTGGCTCAAAACCATCTAGTGAGTTTCTTCTGCTGCTCACTTTCACAGAAATGTAAAACAAATGTTTGGTAATGTTTGGGTGTATGGCATGTGCTACTTTTACCCTCACAACAACCCTGTAAAATAGATTAGGCTGGAAATTTAGGCCTGGCCCACTATCTATGTCTGTGTGCCTGCCTCTTTCATATATACACACAGAAAGGCATCCTTAGGTTTGTTCTTTACTTACTACATACCATAAACTATGTATGAATAGAGCTGTCACAAATGATGCAATACACTCACTTTTTGCACTTCCAATACATTTGTTTCCCAACTAACTTACTGCTAATACAGTCATGAATCTAAAACTAAAATATGTTATTTTTACTATAGTAAGATTAAAGAATCCACATACATCAAGTGCAAATCAGAGAACTTATAATTTTTAATATCAGTCTTCAAGAATTAGGATTCTTTTCCTAATTACGCCTTACATGGAGGTTGCCTTTTTCACAGCGGCCGGATCAACATTTTCATCAAGCTGTCCACCTCCCCTGCTCCAAACTCTTTCTTGGTCAGTCACCACTAATTAGCTCAGATCCTGTTAGTGTATATGTGAAATTGTGATCCCCCAATGTGCATCACTGTACACTTGCTTACATTGAACAGCATTTGCCCTTTTCATGGCCATTCTCTCAGTATGCAGAGATCTTTATGGAGCTCCTCACAATCCTCCATTGTTTTAGCAAGACTAAATAATTTGGTATCATCACCAAACGTGGCTATGTCACTGCTCACTTCCACCCTCATTCTAATATTATGAGAAAGGGAGAAATTGCCTCCCTATCCACTTTCTTCACAACATGCAAACAGGAGTGAGCAGGCTAAATTTGCTGCTGACCTCAAAATATTTAGGGTTTTTAAAATGAAGTGAGATTACCAAGAGCTCCAAAAGAATCTCTCCATAGTGTGAAAATGGGCATCAAAATGGCAACAACAGTTCTACGTAAGCATTTGTAAAGTGATGCACACTGCAGCAAAGCATCCCAACATCACATATACACTGATGGGATCTGAGCCTGCAGTGACTAAACAAGAAAAAAAACCTTGGGAATGTGGTTGACAGCTCAGTGAAAACGTCAACCCAGTGTGTGGCATCTGTAAAGACAGCAAACTCCATGTTAGGCATTATAAGAAAAGTAACTGAGAATAAAACTGTCAGTGTCATACTGCCGTTATACAAATCTATGGTGTGACCACACTTAGAATACTGTGTACAGTTCTGGTTAACTATAGAATTTAGTATCACAAGATGTTGTGCTGGCCACCATTTTGGATGGCTTGTCCTCCTTTCCATGTGGTCACCCTATAACATGACACTATTCCCCCTTCTGAAGAGGTCTGGACCTCAGACTACTAAAGACAAAGTGGCAGACAATAATAACTGTGTTCATATGCCCATTGCTTTATGAGGCTTCTGCAGGCTACCGGACAGAGAACTATCAGGCCATAAAGTTGCTTAAATGGGTCTGCCAGAAACCTGACCTCACCATTCCTGTTAGGTCCATGTCCTACAGGAAATGCTCTCAGCTGAACTTGATGGAATCCCATCCTTCATCCCTTGGTTTAATTTACTGACCTCCCCTGGCTGGGCCTTGCAGGGAACAATAGGGTAGACAGAGCAGGCATACATAGCACGTGCAGAGTGCTGAGAGTGGCAAATCTAAAAGCAAATACGTTGCTTTTAAAGAACCAAGGAAATTCAATGGGTCTTTTAAGTAAATATCTATGGATGGAAATGCAGCCCATGCAGGCTTGAAACTTGACCACAGACATGATCACAATCTGCTACTTTAAGATGCAAACAGGAAGAAAAAGCATGTAGCATAAAATGAGCTAAAATAATTAATATAGTAAACTGTAACTTATTCTAATTTAGGATATTTTCCTGTATCATCTTGTGTGCTTCCAGAATAAATTGGGGAGTTTTTAGTCCAGTAGAATTTTTTTTCAGGTTCTCTCCAAATACAGACACAAAACATGAAATGCTTCTTTTCATGAGTCAGTCATAGAAAGCTTTTATTTCTGGACATTGGCTATTGAAAAATTCAAATGAGACTCCTCAGATTTCAAGTGAGAGAGCATAACTTCTGGGGTTCATTTATTATTTTGAAAAGTGGGTGCAACACATATCACTAGCTTTGATTTTATATTGGATGTCAAAATGGTGTAACATCCTAGCTGATGCTAGCTGCTTGTCAACTGTATAATATCCAGTCATCCTTTACACAAAGCCATGAAATTCATTAAACAAAAAACCTACGGTTTACAAAAACAATGTTAAGGCTCCACAGTTTCCAACCAAGCACCAAAAAGCAGGGAAATTGGGAGTTAAGGCTCCCAAGCCTTAACGCCACATCCTCCCTAAGGTGGCAGAAAGTGCAAGTGAAATTCTCATTCTCCCAAAGCAGATAAACCATGAGGACAGGATGGAGAATATGATATGCAGAAGTGACTGTGGGGTTGTGGAAAACTGATAACGAACAACTTAGGGCCACCTACTTCTCTTTTTTTTGTTTAGAGCAGCCCTTCCCCAACCTGGTGCCCTCCAAAGGTGTTGGACTACAACTCCCATCATTGCAAGTCAGTATGTCCCATGGTCAGGAATGCTGGGACTTGTCATCTCAAAAATCTAGATATGCAATTTGATATGCAGAGGTGACTGTGGGGTTGTGGGAAATGATGATGAACAACTTAGGACCAGCTACTTCTCATTTCTTAGAGCATCTCCTTATGTTGAGAGTTGCAACCCAACACATCTGACAGGCACCAGGTTGGCAAATGTTGTTCAAGAAGAAGGGAAGGCAGAATGTAGATCTCCAGATGTTTTAGAATTCAACTTGTAAAAGCCCCTATCAGCCCCTATCAGCATGGGCAGTTGTCAGGAATGCTGTGTCCAAAACATCAGGATAGATCTATTTTCTGCCCACATCTGTACTAAAGTATGATGTTTTCCAGCATTGTAATCAGTCAAGGAACTACAAAAGAGCTGCATCATTTTAAATAACAAACTGTATAAACCAAATGAAACAACAATGAATGGATCTTGAATACATACCGTAATCCGGATAGCCCTTCAGACGTTAACATTAGTTTTCAACACATGGCATAGGATGTCTGTTTCTTGAATATCAGATAAAGGATTTCTCTTACTTGTTCAGCAGTGTGAGATCAAAGGCAGAGCTACCACCTAATACTTTCATGCATCAGTAAGTATGAAATGATTTTTGTCTTCCCCATAACACATAACATGAGAGTTAAAGTGCAACACATCTGGAGAGCACCAAGCTGGAGAAGGTTGACTCCTATACTTGTCTTCTCAGAAGCCAGTGCCACTGAATTCACTAGGGCTTACTCCCAAGAGGTATAGGACTGCAAACTAATCTCATCTGAAAGGTGTTCAAGACAGCCAAACTAAACCTCTTCTGCTCCTCTGTCGCTTTGATGAGATGATGTATTGTGGAAGGATTGTGGGGAATGAACAGTATATTTTGTTTAAACACATTTATAAGAAAAAAACATTGGTTCTTTGAAGGGCAGGATATTGATCAAAAGTTGGAAGTGCCTGGAACATGCTCTGGTTCTAGATCTGTAATGAATAGTTCCCCTTTTGTTATCAAGCGTGCTGCTATATGAGAGATGTGTTTGAGAGATGTGTTTGAGACCCTGTATTTGGTAAGGGTTATGGAACAGCATTCCCCATCTTTTTTTTTTAATAATAATTTTATTAATTTCAACATATAACACAATAATTAACACAATACTTATAAATCCTCAACAACCCCCCGTGCTCCCCTTCCCCCGAGACCTTCTTACTCTATTGCTTATGATTTTTCCAAAATTGCATATTTCTAAAACATATTCTAGAAACATACCCCAAATCCTTCCAAAATCATTCTTTTTAGTTAATCCCATCTTAACTTTCATTATACAGGTTAATCTATCATTAATAGCAATATCCCACACTCCTTTATACCACTCTTCCATACTATAATTAGTAGTAGTAGTAGTAATCCCCTTGTATTTTCCAATTTTTAGCTATCATTAGTCTCGCCGGTGTCAGGAGATTATTTATTAATTCTTTAATATTATTATTACCATATTCTTTATCAAATAACCCCAATAAAGCTATATTCGGACTTGCCTCTACCTTTTTAACTACTATCTCACTTATCTCCTTAAAAACTCTCTCCCAAAATTTTTTAACATGTTCACAAGTCCACCACATATGGTAATATGTCCCCAAATCCTGACATCCCCTCCAACAAAAACTTGAAGCCTTCTTATCTATCTGATGTAGCATTCCCCATCTTGTTGCCCTCCAGGTGTTTGAGATGACAAGTCCCAGCATTCCTGACCATGGGACATACTGACTTGCAATGATGGGAGTTGTAGTCCAACACCTTTGGAGGGCACCAGGTTGGGGAAGGGCTGCTCTAAACAAAAAAAGAGAAGTAGGTGGCCCTAAGTTGTTCATTATCAGTTTTCCACAAGCCCACAGTCACCTCTGCATATCATATTCTCCATCCTGTCCTCATGGTTTATTTGCTTTGGGAGAATGAGAATTTCACTTGCACTTTCTGCCTCCTTAGGGAGGATGTGGCGTTGGGAGCCTTAACTCCCAATTTCCCTGCTTTTTGGTGCTTGGTTGGAAACTGTGGAGCCTTAACATTGTTTTTGTAAACCGTAGGTTTTTGTTTAATTAGAAACTACTTGCATGACCCTGTTTACTAAGCTCTACTGATCAGGTGTTTAGTTAAACAAAAGAGCCATTCCTTATCAGGAGGAATCTGCAAATTTGTTGCAGCAGCTGCTGAATGACATCAGCTTCCATGAAAGAGAAACAAAGATCCTTCAGTGCTCATATCTCTTACGTTTTCGCTAATTATGTTCAAGGCATTACAAACAGGAAATTATACAGGCTTGTATCCAAGGCTGTCCTTCCCCAGTGGAAATGAAAACGCAAACAGAAGAGATTTACCCTCCCTTCTGCATCCCCTATGTGTACCCCCCAAATCTGCTGAGAGAGTTGGGGGGACCCTCTGGAGCAGATTCCGGGACAGCGGGGAGGAAGGAGATGGGGCAATCTGCTCAAGACAACATTTGATTTAAGGCAGAGTATTTTATATATAAATAACTAAATAAAGAAGATGAACTGGAAGTTAGGACAATGTGGAAAAGAAAAAACATAGGGATAGCAAGAAAATTTGGAGATTGGTGGGCTTATTTATGGATCAGTTGAGATACGTAGGTGCATGTTCATAAATGCATGTTCATAAACAAAGTTATTAAAAAGCACACACTGTACCTGCTTGCATATCCAGCTCATTTCACTGGAAACTAAGCATGAGTAACTTTTTGATAAAGATATCTGAATGTCCTGTCCCTTTAGTAGGAATAACATGGATGGAGGAAGGAAGGAAGCCCATCTTTAGGTTACAATCTGTTTTTTGGAAAGCATTTGCGAAACAACCTGGTGGAGACTACAGCAAGAAACCGATACAGCTTACTTTCCCCCTTGACCCCAACTCCAAACTATTTTTGAAATTCTCCCATGTCAACAGGAACCTGACACGTGACGTAGGGAAAGGGTGCGGCTGCTGTTCGAGACACATGTCCCACAGCTCCCTTGGATATGTGGAACTACTTGTACAGTTCTTTGGAAGTAGACCAAGATGACGACTGGGTACTTGTAATGTCCCAGACGGCCATCAGTCTCAAGCATCAACAAAACATTAAGACAAACCGATGCATCACAGCACAAAGCCCTTAACAAGAATATGGGGGTAGGCAAAGGGGGGGGGGGAGAGAGAGAGAGAGAGAGAGAGAATGAGAGAGAGAGAGAGAGAGAGACAGCCCAACATGGAGCTTGGGCAAGACTCAGTGTATTATCATTATTATTACTTATGTATCTCTTTCTCGATTGTGGTGTTTTTTTTAGATGGATGTGATGGGCTTTGCCAAGTCATGCTGTCTTTTATTGATTCAGGAATTTCCTGACGAATGAGCATGTTTTAAGTATGACTGCTTTCTGGATGTTGGTGTGGATGTATTCTGGTAGGCCCAGTTTTTGAAGGTTTTCTGTATAATTTTTTGATGTGATGCTGGTGACTGATGTGACTAATGGGATAATTGTGACCTTTTCCTGTTGTCATAGTTCTTTGACTTCCATGGCCAGCGGTGCATATTGGTCTCTCTTTTCTTCTTCCTTTTCAACAACATTTTTGTCATTCGGTATTGCTATGTCGATGAGGTCTGTGTGTTTTCCTTTTTTTGTCTATGACCGTTATGCCTGGTCAGTTGCAAAGTATTGTTTTGTCGGTATGAATTGTTCTGTCCCAGTATATTTTATGATCTGCATTTCCCAAGATTGTTTTGGGTGAGTATGTATAGTATGGTGTAGGTTGTTTGATAAGGTTGAATTTGATGGCCAGTTGTTGATGAATTATTTTTGCAGCTGTATTAATAATAATAATAATAATAATAATAATATTCCATCTTTTTCCCAGGGCTGGGACTCAAGGCGGTTTACAAGATTAAAACATGTACCATTCAAACATATAAATATAAGCTTACAAAACTTATATACTCCAAGCAGTTGCGCTCATTTGCCCCTGAGGATGCTGAGGCACAACAGTCAAGTCTCACACAGATGTGTACCATCTCAAGGAGGTCCTTAGCATCCCTCTTGACTGTAAGATCCGGGGTGTGTATGTGTATTTATTTAAAATATTTATACCCCATCTTCCTAATCAGAGATATCCAAGGCAGGTAACTGTCCCTATATATAATTCATGCCTTTATGTTTCTGCACAGCTTTCAATAGTTAGGAGATACTCCAAGCTGGCCCAGCTGTGCTCAGTAAAGGACTTCCTAGCTGCTCTGCAACTGGACCACTCACAGATCTGGGAAACAGCTGAGCAGTACTGCAGACACGACCGTGGGCAACTGACTGGAACTGACTGGAATCAGTTTTGTTTGTCCTATTTGTTTGGTTAGGCAACCAGAAGGAGATGGAGAGAAGGAATTTAGCCCCGCCAAGACTTGAGGAGGATCACATCTGTCAGTGTAACATTAACTATCTTGGTACAGATATGGGATTCTCCCTCACAGCATTGGCTGCCAAGTGTCTCATCTTGCAAAAATGAAAAGATAAAACCTCCCATCCCACCATTCAGTGGGCTGAGGACCTTTCCTCAATCTCCTCCAATGAATAGTTTGCAGGAGGACATCGTCCACACTATCTAGGTGGAATAATACACAAAGCTATTTGAGTAGCCTGCCCTTACAAAACTTGTAGCCAAAACATACAATCAAAGAACTAATCAGGTTAACTTCACTTAGAGCACAATCGTATGCATGTTTGGATGGAATGAATTCCTACAACTCCCAGCATTCCCTAGCCAGCATGGCTGGGTGGAGAATGCTGGGAGTTTAAGGACTTTTTTCCTGAATAAACATGCATAGGATTACACCCTTAATAAATGTTATAAATGTGGATCCACCTCTCCTCCCTTACTCCTCTCCTTTGCCTTCCCTAACCAGTCCTTTCCCCTTGGAGAATCCAATCTATGAGATACTTCTCTTACAGCCTGTGATGCTATTTAAGAAAAAGAAATCTGAAAAATTCTGGTAAGACAATTAAAACTTTAGCCAGTCCCAAATACTGAATGAACCCCTTTCAAAAATAAAACAAAACTGCACTGAGCCAAGAGTAACATAGCCAAGAGTAAAATAACCAAATGACTTGGTTGGTTGGTTGCAGAAATGCGTCACAGAAGAAATGCAACCAACCAATCAAATCAAAATAATCCTAGCGACTGAAAGAGACCCCCAAAAGAATGGTTGTATAGTGTTTTGAAAGAAGAGTTGAGCACGTTCTTAGAAAAACCAGAATGCATAATGGTAAAGTCTTGCCAACCTCAGTGAATGTCCCTTTGTTCCGTGGTTCCACAAACATTGGTTTCACTGCATCTATTTTTTTCGCAAAATCATGTTCCTATGGAAACAGAGGGAGGGGGAGAGGGTGCATGTGTAAGTTAAAATACCTACAGGATAGGAAGACTGCATTTCGGAAACCAATACCTCTGCCAGCAAGAAAACAGCAATCATCTGTGGGAAAAGTGAGTGGCTCCTAACAAGGACGCCCACTAGTAGAATTCCAGCTGACCCAACCAAATGGTATATAGATGCACCGCTGGTAATAACATTCAGAGGGTAGCCACTCTCTCCCTGTTTTATTCGCTTCAATTCTGTCTCATTCCCACCCCGGTTGAGGGGAGACATGATAGCACTCTTCAAATACTGGAAAAGCTGTCACACAGAGAAGGGCCAGGATCTCTTCTCGATCATCCCAGAGTGCAGGACGAGGAATAATGGGCTCAAGTGACTGGAAGCCGGATTCCGGCTGGACGTCAGGAAAAACGTCCTGACTGTTAGAGCGGTACGACAATGGAACCAATGACTTAGAGAGGTTGTCAGCTCTCCCACATTAGAGGCCTTTAAGAGGCAGCTGGACAGCCATCTGTCAGGGATGTTTTAAGGTGGATTCCTGCATTGAGCAGGAGGTTGGACTCCATGGCCTTCTAGGCCCCTTCCAACTCTACCGTTCTATGATCCTATGATACTTTTGCCTCTGTGGGTCTCTCCTTACCATCAAGATGGTAGAGAAGATGCCACGATACACAGGTGCCGTAAGAAGTGCAACATGCAACACAGTGCAGGAGTGACTCCTCTCATCATGGCTCCCTCCTTACCCTATGAACGGAAGGAGAGCGGAGCGTTCTGCCTCTCTTTGCCAAAGCAGAAAGGCAGTGGCAGCAGCTCAAATGTATTGCTGGTGCTTCCTGTTAACTCAGTATCACGGTAATAATAATAATAATAATAATAATTTATTACCCGCCTCTTCCTCCGGATCGAGGCGTGGAACAACATCATCACAAAACACACAAAACTGATTAAAAATACATAAAACCAGTACATCATTAAAATACCAATAAAACACTTTAAAATTCATCTGAGTAGGCCTGCTGGAAGAGCTCAGTCTTTATAGATCTTTTAAATTCCTGAAGACTGGTGAGCTGACGGATCTCTCCCGGCAGGTCATTCCACTGTAAACTTGGCATGATGGCCCAATGGCATTTTACACTGATGACAGGCAAGTGTAATTAATTACAAATGAGGAATGCACTACAAATGAGGAATAAATGTAATATCGGCCTGGTAATTTTCTGCCCTTCCTAAACCAGACATGGTATGCTAACTCATCTTCTCCAGCGTAAGAAGTTTAAGCAGTAACTGCTGTCACTGAACAAATGCTTTATCTCCAGGACAGGCTAGAGCCAACTAACTGCAGCCTCAGCTATGTGACCTAAAACTGGCATGATGAAAACGTGGGTTGAGAAACCTGGGCGGTGTGCGGTGAATTAAAATTTCTGTAAACCGCCCAGAGAGCTTCGGCTATGGGGCGGTATATAAATGTAAAAAAAAAAAAAAATGGCAGCATGATCTTTTCCTACTTTGCACCCTGGGGTTAAATGCATACGCTTCTATTGGGACGCAGGAGCCTTTTTTGCAAGGGGAAGCCCCCACGCCGGATCAGTGATGTCCATGAACAGGAACCACTTTGTTTGCCTGACCCATTTGGTTCCTCCATAACGTTATGTCCATGTGGTAAAGTATCGGAACATACGGGTTCATGCAGACAAAGCTCTCAAACGGCTAATTAACAGGAACTGGGTCCTACGCTCCACTCAATCTACATGTCGGCCCATGTCACCAGGCAACCCTCTTCCGGCAATGCTGCAGTGGCGGCAGCGAACATGGATGGCACTGTAAACTGGGGACTTAGTGGAGCAACCTTATGACTTTCTCACCACCTGGCAACTTGTGCACAAATTTACCAACTTCAATGCTATTTATACTTGTCTGAATAGGCCTTACGTATGGCAAGTGAAGTGAACGCTGCTACAATTTTGATAGCCCTACAGAACACACAAGGGGACACAATCCTAAGTGCTAAGATCTTATCTTATCCCAAATCTGGAAACTTACTTTCCAGTACTCCAGGCTTTTATCCATGACGGGATATGAAGGGAAGAACACAAGCAGCCCATGTGGTATGATTCGAACTAGATTCCCTGCAATAAAACACATACATGCATATTGAGTCTAAGTTCATCCTGACCTCAGTATCCAAGCAGTGCATATGCTCTTTGATTTTATTCCCCACTGTTATTCTCATCTATAAATGTTGCAAATAAATAAAATATATGTCTGGCTGCAGTCTTCCCCCCTGTAGTTCTATCATAATCAGCCACAGTGGTCTTTGGCTTTCAAATAACTCCACCCTTTCCCACTTGCTGTTCCTTAATATTTGGAATTTCTTCCAAATCTCTCATCTCTCTCCAACTTACCCTTTCCCCGAAGCCTTTGGCTTAATTCCTTCATCCTCATCACTAGCTGCAATGAAGCCCAAAAACAGCTAGCTACATTTATTCACATTCAGTCCTTGCTTCTCTGCCCCTCCCCCTCTGCACTGTATAAATAATATTAAACAGCAATATGGATATATCTCAGAACAGAGCTTTCTTAGTTATCAAATCTATCTGGTGCTATGTGCTGTCTTTGCCTTGACACCACAGGCTCTTCTGGTTAAGTGTTTGATAACAAAGCTTTCAGGAAACATCTGGCAGACAGGACAGATCCTGGAACTCCTCCAGAAGCTGAAATGGGCAAACCTAAACAGGTTCAGTGACTAATTTAGAACTTGGCCTGGATGACGATGAACAAATTGGAGTTTAATCCAAACAAAACAGAGATGCTTCTGGTCAGTTGAAAGGCAGATCAGGGAATAGGGATTCAACATGTGCTGGGTAGGGTCCTTCATCCCTATCCAGCACAGGTTGCAAAGGCGGCTTCAGAGAGGGTGTAAAGTGTGCAAAGGGGGGGTGTTGATTCAGCTCTCAGCCTCCCGCTCCATAGAGCCCCTGCTAGATGGCCGAAAAAGCCTCTCTAGTGAAAACGCAGAGCGAGAGAAACCGGAAGGCTAAGCTCGCCTCTGCCGCTCCTGCCACTCCACATAGGATCCCTGTAAGCCTCTGAATTCGGAGGCTTACAGGAATCGCCAGAGGATTATGCCCTTAATCGCTGTAAGATGGGTGAGCAATTGAATCTAATTGTTCCATAAAAGGCCTCTATTCCACCACAACCGATGAGCAGCAGCTCAAACTCACTGTTTTGTCACTGAGATTCCTAGTTTGTTTTGTCGTTTCTGGGTGACTAAAAAAAACCCTTGGGAAATTCTTGGCATAAGGAACTTGGAATGTTTACATTGGGTAACAGTGGTTTAGAAGACGTCTGTCAGGGGAATAGCTTCAGCTGCCTTCCGTGGACGTGAAATGAGTTTGAAGTGTTGATTCAACAGACGACTGTTTTGGTTTCGATCTGGTTTTGATGGAGCAATGAACTGGGATTCACTGCGAAGGCTTCGTCAACAGACAACCCGTCATCCCACTAACTCCTCACAACTGTAACCATACCTTGCATAATAACTGCATCATATTTTTGGTGTTTATCTGTAATTACGCCTGCTTTATAACCACATGGTTCCTTTTGATGCTGTTTGTCCTATCAGCTCCTTGTTAACTGCACAATGGTCAACTGCAGCCCATTCTACTGCTCCTTCCTTAACCCTTGTCTATCCTGGTACTTCAGCTCCACCTGTTTCCCTGTCGACTTCAGTCGTGAGCTGAAGCAAGACATCTTTCGCCTTACCTATCGTTTTCCCAAGAGAAGACAGACATTCCACTGAAAACCTGCAAATGAAAGAGAGGGGAAAAACAACCCATCAGCACCCAGCTTCCATGTGTTGGTAAGTGATTAACAATGTTAACCGCAAGCATTAACAAATAAACTAAACTGATCTTACTTTACCCTTTGACGATTCCCACGATTTCTCATTCTCTTCCCCAGGTTTTCCCAGAGACTTCTAGCTAAGACTGATTCACAGAAAAAAAAACAGATCCCTACTATTTCTTTGAACTTGTGGCTAAAACCTATTGCTGCTAAATCCTAGGCTCATTTATAACAAGATACAGCAGACTCATTAAGCTCACGAAAAGTGGGCGTTGGGAAATGAAATGCAGTGCGGCAAAATCCTTTCATAGAAACCGTGATTATTGCCCTCTGTGGCCACAGACACAAAACATTATTGCATGACTAACTCCGAAACAAACTTACCACAAATCCATCCACTGTCTGACCCTTTTGCATTTGCCTTTCGTACTTGACTCTGGGCTCTCTTCACTTGCTTCTTCCTGTTCTTGGAACAGCCTTCCTATCTTCGGTTACGCTATTTCACTCTCCTCTAGAGAAGCGCATCTAGTAGAGCCTCTGTGGATCCCTCCAAGACGCTGCTCCTCCACTGTCTTCTCCCAGATCCACCCTAACTCCTCTCAGCCCGATTTTTGCTCCGCATCACGGCCCCTTCTCTACCTAATGCAGTTTGTAAGCAATTTCAGCAGCAACCTTTTCTATGTTCTGTGCAGCACGCGACAGAAAGACACCCCTTAAATCAGCACTCAGGAGCACATGGCAACTCTGAATAGGCAGCTTCCTGGATTAACTTGAGGCCTCTCTCCTCTTTGCATTGGTCTCCTCTTCCACTACACTACACTCCCCCTGACAAACTCTTGTTATTATATTGTTTTGTTGATGGTTTTAATTTTTGTGAACCGCCCAGAGAGCTTTGGCTATTGGGTGGTACATAAATGTAATAAATAAATAATATAATATAATATAATATAAATGAAGCAGCGGGAGATCTGAACATAGATTTTCTGCTGACATGAGTACTTTGGCTTCAGTAGTGATTCAAAAAGAACAGAAGGGCCCGAGGCTCACCATGACGCATTGTTATAATAGGGAACAATCATGCCTGAATTTTGCTGCTGTCCTCCCGCAAGCCACGAACGTAGAATTTGGGGTGTGGGATGGGGACTGACCGAATGGCCAAATCAGAAAACGCGCAAAAAAGAGAGTGTCTTATTACACGAAAAGCAATTACCTCTTTTCATAGGTGGAGCTCAGCAGACCTCCATCGGGTCCTTTAGGGATTATCCCAACCCAAATCTGGTGTTTATCGATAACGTGCGGGTTTTCCAAACAAACTGGAAATGGTCTAAAGGAAAAGACCAACGTATTAGTTCTACGGGTATCACCAATGTCTTAATTCGATGGGCTTTGTAGCTTAACTATGACCAGTAGGACTATTATCCAATGTCAGCTAGAAAATGAATGCAAACTCTCTTTGGATACCAAGCTGGATACCAACTTTGGTCTCACCTGTAAGCAAGTAGGTTTCCCACTTGACTAACCATTTTCCAGTTCCCAGCTCTACTTTAAGCAATCTGCACTTGTTGTAAGCGGCATGAATTGCCTTTCTGTATTCAAGAGATCTGGATGCCTGCACTCTACTTCCAGTCTTCCAGGATCATAGCAATATAAGTAGAAAAGCTTTTTAAAAAAGATCTGCCTAAATATATCCTAGCCACGCTCACAAAAATTATCCAGGTATATCAGGCAGATTACTGGCTCAGACGATATAGGATGACTTGGAAAGGCATAATTTCCCCAAAACAAAGTATGTACAGATAAAATTTGCCATTGGCCAGGCAAGCCCAAGCAAAATGGCGGATTCTACAATCAGATACACGTTTAAAGAATGCGTCCCAACCATATACAGCACAGCAGCCTCGAGGGCAGGATATGTTACTCTGAACATAGGTGGATTGACATGGAATTCATCAAAACCTCCACTTAGGCACACTCAAAAGAGAAAATGCATCTCAGATGTTAAATTTCTCTGTGTGGGTCATTTACTCCCTGCTTGTAGCTCTGCCACATTTCAGTATCACTTCTAAACTATGCCAAGTAAGTAAGCCCAGGAGACAACTTTTGACACGGTTCAATTCCAAATAATTTAGAGGGAGGAGGTTTCCCAGTAGCACTGACACATATAATGAAACTGGCCTCAAGAATGGTAGAATACAGGTGTGGCCAAGGTTCAGCTTGTATCACAGTAAGAATTAATAATAATAATAATAATAATAATAATAATAGTAATAATAATAATAATAATAATAATTATTTTCTTACCTGCCTCTCTTTCTGGAGCAAGGTGGGGAACATTAAATCTTACCGATCTTACCATCGCAGTTCATGCCCTGGTCACCTCCAGGCTTGACTATTGCAAGGGCTTCCCTTGAAGCAAATCCAGTGCCTACAGGCTGTACAAAATGCAGCAGCCAGGTTGGTCAAGGGGCTTCCGAAGTGGTCCTCTATCACTTTGGTGCTTTAAGAGCTCCACTGGCTGTTCGGGTGTTCTACAAGGTTTTATGAACTATGCATAAAGCCCTGCACTGCTTGGGCCCTGGTTACTTGAGTGCTCGCTTCGCTCCTGCGTCCCACCCTTGGCAGACCCGCTCTCAGGGGCAGGGTGACCTGATCACCCCCCCCCGCTACAATTTGGAATGTGCGGGGGCCAGGGCTTTTTCAGTGGTTGGCCCCTGGTTATGGAACAATTTGCCGCTGGAGATTAGACAGGCTCCCACCGTCAATTGTTTTCAACGCCTCTGTAAGGGGTTCTTATTTTCATAAGAGTTTGGGGGAGGGGGGGGTTAAATTTTAATGTGGGTTGAGGGATCTTAATCGAAATTATTTTATGTATTATTGTAAAGCGCCACAATGCCGGAAATGGTGAGGTGGCGCTATAACAATGTTTTAAAATAAAATAAAGAAAAATGCAAAAATTTCATAAAATGCATGGAACTGATTAAAAAACATATAAAACTGATACAATATTAACAATCAGACATCTTACAATTCATCTCCCGGCAGGCCATTCCACAGTCTGGGAGCGGCAGAAGAGAAGGTCCTCTGGGTAACGGTTGTCAGCCTAGTTTTGGCTGACTGGAGTAAATTCTTCCCAGAGGACCTGAGTGTGCGGGGCGGATTGTACGGGTGGGGGGGGGGGGGGGGGGAGGCGATCCCGCAGGTAACCTGGACCCAAACCATGTAGGGTTTCAAAGGTAATAACCAACACTTCATACTTCGCCCGGAAACTAGTGGTGGATATGAGCTTGTGTTTCTTCAGTACTTGGTCAAAAGTACCCCACGGACGAGAGAACAAAGGCACCACACTGTAGCAGGAAAATGGAAGGGCAGCAGCACCGTTAAACGTAAACATTCCACACTTGTTCCTCTTTCAGTGTAACCTAGACTTACATTAATTTCATTCAAACTCAGTGCATGAGTTGTCTCCACTGCACTTTAACTCCACTGCCTTTTCATATACACAAAGGAGAGGGGGGAAAAAAGACTTACATCTGCATTTCCATAGTAAAAGAGGAAATGGGGAAGAGCGTCCCGCTAGTCAGAATGATGGTCCGGACGCCCTGACGAACTAGCTCATGCATGCAGTATCCAGGGCTGAAGCACCAATAGCTCAAGACCTTCCCTGTATTGAACGAAACACCAAGGCAAAATGTTAAAGAGCTCTTCGGTGGTTCAAGGAAAGAGCACTCTGTCACAGGCGTGTCCCATTTGCACCCTGTCCGCCACCCAGTGCGCACCAGCGTATCAGCGTCTCAGCCTCCCTTGCTGCACAGTATCCTTGTGAGAAGATGCCTGAAAGTCACATCCTTTGGAAACCTATGGGATCTTCACAGAGCAGTATTCTGGGAAGTTTGAGAGTTTTAGAGTGCATTCTAGCCCCTACCTTCAGAAATCTCCTGACTTGAGGAGGATGAAAACATCTACTTCCCTCAATTCTTTGGAGGTCACTGGAAGCTCGCATAGAAACAGGTCTATGAAAGCAAAGTCTGTAGTGGGGAGGATATTGGCTTGTTTGTTTGCACAGAGGACCACTCAAAAAATATTAGGGGCAGATGATACAGCTGAATGTATCTCCGACAGTCGTCAATCTCATATGGATGCTTATGCATTTGAAGTGGAAGTGCTAAATACTTCATTTTTTCTCTTTTTCTTTTTATGTTAAGGGAAATGTAAATGATTATTGTGCATGGATTTGGTTTATGGCATGTTCTTTCTTTATCTTCTTCATTTTTCCCCCCTCTTCCCCTCACTCCTTTTTGTTTGTTATTGTTGTATCATTGGTGTCTGATGTCATTAACGGACTGGATGAGGGCAAACAAAATAAAGCTTAATCCAGACAAGACAAAGGTGCTCCTAGTTAGTCAAAAGGCAGATCAGGAAATAGGGATTCAACCTGTGCTGGATGGGGTTACGCTCCCTCTGAAGACTCAGGCTTGAAGTTTGGGTGTATTTCGTGGCCTAATCTACACCAAGCAGGATATAGCGGTATGAAAGCGGTATGTAAAAGGCAGGAGCCACACTACTGCTTTGTAGCGGTACTGAAGTGCACTGACAACTGTTGGGGCCCATTGACACATACCATATACCGCTTTCATAGTGCTATATCCTGTTTGGTGTGGATTAGCCCTTGACCACATTTCAGCAATAGCCCATGGTTTATTTGAGAGTTGCTGCCCTGTCAAACGAGCGATGCTGCTAGGGCATGGATGCCATGGCAAGCTGCGCCAGTGAGGGTATTTAGGGGAACCGTCACCTGTGGTGGAATTAAGGTACTGTGGCTTGTTAACCATGCCGCAATCATGTGAATCAGGTCAGCATTTCTCCCTGCTCAGAATTGGCAGATACTAAATATAAATTTTCCTATAATTACTTATAATGACCGTGGAATTTTTTTTATGAGGAAATAGCCTTGAGAGATGCTGATGTCATCATAAAGTTAACAGCCAAACAAATTCACCTTTATTTCTTGGAACACACTGTAGTATGTTTAAGGGTGTGACATAACGCTGACATATTAATAAGCATACGTATTCAACAAATTCTTCAGAAAAGAGCAGCTCAGCCCTAACTGTATAAGTGGAAAAGATGTTTCAGGAACCTGAGACAACCACAGAAATTTGGATCCTTCAAAATTTGTTTTGGAACTGGCAGTCAATGAGAAGCCATAACTGGTGCCTTAACTCAGCAGATGTTTTGCAATCATTTGAGAAATGAAAGCAATCACTGAATGATGAACCCACCCAAAAGTATTCCTTCATTTAATAATAATAATAATAATTTATCACCCGCCTCTCCCGCAGGATCGAGGCAGGGAATAACATCAACATAAAATACACAAAACCGATTAAAAGCACATAAAACCAATACATCATTAAAATACCAATAAAACACCAATAAAAACACTTTAAATTCATCTGGGTAGGCCTGCCGGAAGAGATCAGTCTTTATAGCACCTGACAGAAACACTGGGTATTTATTTAACATTTATTTATTTATTGCAATTATAAGCCACCTTTTTTCCTCCAAGGAACTCAAGGCACCATACATAACCCTCCTCCTACTCTCCATTTTATCCTCACAACAACAATCCTGTAAGGTAAGTCAGGCTGAGAGTCTATGATGGGTGCAAAGTCACCCAGTGAGCTTCCATGGCCGAGTGAGGACTAGGAACCCGGATTGCCCAATTCCCAATCCAACACTCTAACCAGTACGCCATGCTAGCTCTCCAAATACTACCCAGAAACAAGGGGTATTCAATGTTAGTCTACTTAGAACAGACCCACTGAAATTACTGAAATAATGACTGACTAAAGTCCCATTCATTCTACTCTAAGTAGTTCATACAGGAGAGAAGCACATTCTCAGGATGCAAAATAGTTAATTCACAAGCAACTCAACATGTTCTGCCTGTTTCTTATTCTGAAAACTTCTTCAGGGGGCTGTAATATTAACTATAAAATAAAAATGAGACAACACATGATAAAACTTATTTTCAAAATAGGTTAAGCAAATACATTGCCACAGGGGGCCTATGCCTATATATCAACGTTAAAAAAAACTTGTAATTCTGACACAATGCCTCCAGGGCCTATGCATATGTATTGATATTAAAAGTTGTATAAATCTGGCATATTGCAGAAGTTAAACAAGCAAATTCCTACTTATTAGAAAGAAGTGTCTGTCAGCAAAAAAAACCCTGTCTCCTGTATGCATTACTGGTAACTTAAAAAGAGTGCTTTTCAGAATCTTTCTTACACTGATAGTCTATTTTTCCTCTCCTTTTTTTCCTGAGCTCTGCCAGATGTTTCCAAAATCAAGGTCTCTTAGCTGGATACTGTTGCTATAGCTGGGGAGTGTTTCCACATCACCCCTAGATCCTAAAAGTGGTAAAAGTTCTAGGTCTTTGTTTAAACCACAAGGAGACAAAGTTTTTAGTCTCAAAATCCACTCTATTTCCCTTCTTCACAGATAAATAGATGTTTGAGGGCCAAGGAAGTGGGGTGTGGGTGGGGTTCACCATCACCATCATTTATAGGATGCAGACAAGCTGGAGCGTGTTCAGAGGAGGGCGACGAGGATGATCAGGGGTTTGGAAACAAAGCCCTATGAGAAGAGACTGAAGAACTGGGCCTGTTTAGCCTTGAGAAAACAAGACTGGGGGGGAGACATGATAGCACTCTTCAAGGACTTGAAAGGTTGTCAAACAGAGGAGGGCCAGGATCTCTTCTTGATCATCCCAGAATGCAGGACGCAGAATAATGGGCTCAAGTGCCAGGAAGCCAGATTCCGGCTGGACATCAGGAAAAGCTTCCTGACTGTTAGAGCAATATGACAATGGAACCAATGACCTAGGGAGGTGGTGGGCTCTCCCAAATTAGAGGCATTCAAGAGGCAGCTAGACAGCCATCTGTTAGGGATGCTTTAAGATGGATTCCTGCATTAAGCAAGGGGTTGGTCTCGATGGCCTTATAGGCCTCTTCCAACTCTACTATTCAATGATTCTCTCTCTCTCTCTCTCTCTCTCTCTCTCTCTCCAGGCTCACTGTCCATCTAGCTACTAGTCTGGAGTGTTTGAATCTTGCACTGAGCCTGTGAGACAGATTGAGGATTCTGATTCAACCCACTTCACATCAGTCTCCTTACCTGAGCTGATGGTGTTGGTCTTGGATATGTGGCTAAGTTCAAGTTTATTCAGGGACAGTAAGAGACATTACTTTTCCACATCTACTGCATCCTCTGTATGTCATCCAGAGGAGTGTTTTAGGATCGTTTGGGGCATATTTTATGTTGGCCCTAAAGAGATTATGGAATCATCAGGTGCCTATTGTGATGGGTTTGCAAGGCACTTCCAGGACAAAATCTCTTGCATTGGCCAGGACCTAGATTTCATTATTATAGCAGCTGAATCAGGTGAGGTATCCAGAGTACAGTCTTGTCCTGTTTTGTCAGGTGAGTTTTAGTTGGCACAACCATTCAGAGGCATATTTCCTCTGATACTGGAAATAATCTATATCCATTGTGACTAGTAGCAATCCCCTTTTAAATGTCATCACAACATGTTGTGGAAGTGAATTCCACAGTTTAATGATGCGGTGTGTGAAAAAGAACTTCCTTTTATCTGTCCTGAATCCTTACAGCTGAGTTTCACTGAATGATACTGGATTCTATGATGAGGAGTGGCAAGAAATTCAGGAAGGAGATGTAAAAAGCCTTTGCAAACGTTCTCAGTAGTTGACCTATAAAATAGCCAGGGCTCACGTTTTCTGAAAGGTCAAACTGCACCTTCTCTGGAAACACTGAAAGGGAAGATGGGAGCTGCAAAGTCCCTGGCTGCTGCTGGCCATGTTATTTCAGAGTCTGAAGTGTGAATCATCACCTTCCAAGCAAATAATGTTAATTTAAACTCAGTCTGCGTGCATTCACCGTTGAAGTGCAAAACATCTTAACAACAGATCTGAGTCTGTATTTACAATTAATGTTTCTAAGCTCTCGTGGGGAGGTGAAGCTTGGGTTTATTTATAAACAGGGTCTTTTGGGGAACAGAAACAGGCGATAGGAGACTGTTCAAGGCGAAGCTTCATTGGTATTCACAGCTTCTGTCTGGGTCTGGAAGCTCAGTGTCACCTCGAAAACGCGGAGTGCAACAGGATACCGGTCAACCCACTCCAGGTTTGACCCTCAGGGACCCATGACACATCCTCCAGACCTAAGGACTCATCCCTCCCATTAACCTCTGCCTCCAAGAATGATTCTACGAAAGCCTCTCAGGTCATTTAGCTGCATAGCAGCTTAAGGCTACTGAACTCTACAGATATGAGTGTAGGCCCTTTAAGGCTGCAGTCAGTACCCGGAGGGAGGTGGCGCTTTTGAGGGACCTGAGCTGACTGGCCTAGTTAAGCACTCAAAGGTTGCTAGTTCCTTGTTGGTACAACAGCTTGTTTCATAAAGAACTTCGCCAGCTTAGTAGTTTCTGCAAAGCGCTGTCCAAGGTGCTATTAGATTCTCCTTCCCTGTGCTATTGTTTACCGAGCATATCTGCTGATGGAACATGACCCTTGTCAGTCCCAGTTTCTGTCTACCAGATTCTCCTTGAGCAACGAACTGTCCAGCCACCTGTCCAAGGCCCAACCTTTGCCAAGGCGGTTCCCTCCCAATAACCATGGTTACAAATCTTTGACCAATTAATCTCCACGCTACTGTTTTGCTAGATGTTTGCCTAACTCTGCCTCCCCAGTTGTCGCCAAAAACAAAATACAGACTCAGTCCCTGCAAACTAGAGCCAATCCGTCAAGGTCAATTTTGCTCAGGTTCTCATGCATGATCATTTGTACACATTTTAGAAAAAATGCATGTTTGGTAGGCATTTTTACAAATATATACATATTTGAGCACACATTCGCAAATGTATGCATTTCCCCCATTGAATAAAGCATTCTGTGTGCGGTTTTTTTGTGAACCGCATCACAAACTTTGGAAATATACGGATTTCAGTGGCAAACTGCATTCCAGTTCGCATTTAGGTTCAAGAAGTGCAAATCCAATAGGTTGACATAGAATTTTATCATCAGTCCCTAATTCAATCACAAAATCAATTTTAGAAGCATAATTATGTAGAGTAAGTACAGCCCTAGCAATGGTTTCATGCAAAGTAGCGGAAACTGACCTGGCTGAATGACATTAGATTGCTGGTTCCAGCAGCCCCCACTTCTAAGAACAATAATCTAAGCTGAAGAAAACTGGGCTGAAAGATTTGCATGGACGGACCAACACCTCAATATCATCACCTTGTTTTTTTGTTACTGATGAATTCCACAGGTCTGTTCTCTGCTTCTTTTTCGGATTACTCGTATCAGGATGGATATGGACCTAAACAAATCGGAATTGAATTGTTTATTGCAGTTACAGACCAATACACATTCTCATGCAAAAGAAATATACAACTGATTAAGAGTAATTAGATTAAAAACAATAACTTTTAAGATGGGGCCAACATAACTTTTTCCCGAATGTGCATTGAAATAAGATAAAAATTGCAACTTGGATCTAAGCAAGTAAGCGGCACTAGTAAGTCCAAAGCAAAAGAACAGGGAATTTACACTTCCAGCATCACAAGCGACACCAGAGAACTCACACAGCTTGGGACCACAATACCTGACGGAATGCCTCTCCCGACATGAACCTACCTGTACGCTATGCTCAACATCTAAGGTCCTCCTCCGAGTGCCTACTCCGAGGGAAGCTCGGAGGACGGCAACAAGGGAAAGGGCTTTTTCAGTGGTGGCCCCCCAACTGTGGAACGATCTCCCCAACGAGGCTCTCCTGGCACCAACACTGTTACCTTTTCAGCACCAGGTTAAGGCTTTTCTCTTCTCCCAGGCATTTAACAGTATAAGTTCAGTTTTTTAACTGACCTCTGGATAGTTGAGATGATATGTAGTTTGTTTTTATACTTTTATGTTTTAAAATTTTGTATATTGGTTTTTAAACGTTCAATGTTTTTAATTTTTGTAAACCACCCAGAGAGCTTTGGCTATGGGACGGTATATAAATGTAAATAAATAATAATAATAATTCCATATAATCAAGCAAAAAACATGATCAGTTACTATTAGTAGTCAACATGAGTTTTTAGAGATTCACAAGCAGGGTTACGCAAGCAAGGAATGGAATAAATTTTGGAAATGTGATAGCTTACAAAGGAGACTTTTTCAATACTTCACAGATGATAAATTTTAATGCTGCTAAATTAAAGAACGGTGGGTTTATATATAGCCCTCATCTCTTTGAAACCTAAGAACTATTTCTTGGTAAGTCTACTCAAACCTCACCATAAGGATTTGCACATCTTGACCCTGACTTTCCAGCAACTTAAGTAACCTAGAGTAGATAATTTGTCTCTGAACACTTTACCTTATAATACTTTGATACGGAGTACCCTGGTGTTGAGCTAGATGTTCCTTCTGATGGAAAGTTGAAAACAATCTAGGCAACAGATAGAAGAAAAAAACTGAGATGTATCAGTGAGGGAGGGGAATTCCACGAGGACTTCCTAGAAAGGCAAATAACATTTATCGCACTTCCAAATGCCTCTACCATAACAAAAGAAGAAAAGACATTTCAAAATAAAGTACTTTTGCTGGCTGTCCCACTTCCATTTCATGACTTTCAACTCTACAGCCAGGCTGTAAGCATACCAAAAGATAAGAGGAGGTAAAGGGTGGATTTGTTGGTATCTTATTCCTCCTTTTGCCAACACGATTCTACAAGTTTATACTTAGTTCACTTTGAGGCATATAATTCAAGCAGTGAAATTTTCATTAACAGGCAAATAATGTTATTCGATATTAGTACAGATAAACAGACCACAAATGCTTTAATAGTACTGGTTGAATCTTTAGACTAGAAGATTCAATATTATTTGTAATTCATTTTATGCCAACTAATAAATATGTTGCTCTTATGTCCATATTTACTAGTTTTATCCATCAAAAACCACAGTCCTGAAATATGTACTTAAATAAATGGAAATTGCTTATATGTACCTGTGCAAAAGAATTGCTCTCTCTCTCTCTCTCTCTCTCTCTCTCTCTCATACACACACACACACCCCTACACGTGACATCTATTTGCTTTTTGACATCTGATAAACCGTTTTTCCAAGCTTTCGGACTGCCTTAAAGGTATTCTGTGCGAGGCAGGGGAGTCGCCCCCGCTGTAGAACGGCATATTAGCTGGGCTCTGTTTTGTGGTCATTTATTCATTTTATTGTTTCGATTATATTGTATTTCTAAGACGGTGATGTAAGCTGCCATGGGGGACCCGTGAGGGATGAAAGGCAGGGTAGCAACAATTTCATAAATACGTAAAATAATCCAAAAGGCATGAGGAAAAGGTAAGGGCTTGAGGAGGAATTTGAAGGAAAGTACAGACAACACATTTGTCTCTGAAGGGTCACATTTATTTTTTCCTGGCACAAGGAGAGCACACAACAGAAGCCACAGCGCACAACTGGCTTTTGGTAGGTCTCTTTTCCTCTCTTTTTTGAGAGAAAGAGAGAGAACCCATCCACAAGGTCACACGTACACACTTTCAAAGCCCTGAAAAGCAGAAGAGTTTAGTAAGAGAATATAGGCAACAGTATCTTATTGAAATTCTTGTTAGAGATGTAAAATTTCTGGAAATTTTGAACCCTAGGAAAAAACTGAAATTTTCAGAAAAATTGAAAATAATGCACTATTAGCACTTTTTACAGATTGAAAGACATTTTGTTACTTTAGGAACATAAAGTGTAATTATGTACGAGTTGGTTTGGCATAAAATTATTACATTTGGTATATTAAAAGTGGAGTATATTCAAACAAATATTACAAATTGAATTTACTTTTTATAACATTTTTACTTCTTTTTTCTGTTTAACAAATGGAGCTACAAACACCTGAACTGTAAGGGACCTTAGTCCCAGAACCGGGCCAGGAATTATTTACCCGAAGAGTGCAAAAGCTTTGTGAATACTTTTTGTTTATATATGACAGAAGTGTCTCAGAAAAGTGTGTCTTACAAAATTCCAGTGGGGGGAGGCTGTGTGATGACATCATCAATATGGCTGCCGCGCTATTATGTAGTTGCCACATTGAAATATGCATAACTTCTCACCCGTTTATGCTACAGAGATGATTTTTTTTCTGAAATGTTTCAAATTTAATGACAAATACTTTTTGCTATTACACATGTCTGTTTGACTCCATTAGTTTTTGAGGTAATTTCATTTGAACGTATAAAATCAGTGTTCACATTGGTTATGTGTGACGTTTTAACCATGATTTACTCGAAAAAATACTCAAGAACAAAAATGTATTTTTAAATGAGGATTAAGAAAATGTATAATAACATGGGGTTTACCCCAACGCTTAGGGAATTATGAGTGATATCTCGTTATATGTCCACTTTCTCAGGATTGTATGATTTTACAGTTTATCAAACAAGGCTTTCATTTCAAAAGTATCCACCCTAAACATCTCTCGATCTAATGCACAGATTATTTTGAACATGTTCAACTGTGATTTTTACAATTAAACATGTTCAAATGTTCTTTACAACATTTCAAACAGGACGAGTATGATGATATATAAAAAAAGACTATTTATTAGGTTGAATTGTTCTTAACAAATGTTTTTAAAAATCTTCAGCAAAAATTTACAATTTACAAAATAAAAACTATGTTCTGTGAGAAGGGTTAACAAATAAATTTCATCGGACGTCCTCTTCACTTTCATTCGAACTGCTATCATCACTGTCAAAATCACTTTCCTCGTCTTCTTTTTCACTGTCCTCTTCTGTGACCGTTTCAAGATTTTCTGGAAGTGTTGGGCCATCGTACCATTTTATGTGGTACCTGCCATTTTCCAAGTACCAGCCGTGTTCAGTAGGATCAAGCCCGTCGTCAGGAACAATAGAATCTATCGAACATGTCCTTTTGCATTTCAACATGTACAAGGAATGCAGAAAGAAGCTAATCTTTCCATTATTAAGAGCCTCTTCTGGAAGTAACCTCACAACTTTGGTATTACTTTGTTTAAGGGATGTGTCCTCCTGTGTTACTGAAAGGGTCGCTAATTTTTTTACGACATCAATGCAAATTAGCAAAAAAAATGTTGCAATCCTCCTGAGAGAAGGAAGTCTACAAAGCTGTATCTTATTTTCATTTCACTTTTTTAACTATCTTTTGTATGTTTTATATTGACTTTGCTGGTCTGTGACGGTAATAAATAATTGATTGATTGATAGATAGGTGAGTCATTAACTTTAACCGAAGAAAAGATCGCTGGGTTGGAGAAATTTGTCTGTGCCATGTACAGCCACCCTAGATACCCCTCTGTGAGTGAAGTAAGATACAGAAAATGCAACTTTTTTGTTCTTGAGTATTCTTTCGAAAGTTGTATAGTTTGTGAGTAAATCATGGTTAAAACGTCACACATAACCAATGTGAATACTGATTTTATACGTTCAAATGAAATTATCTCAAAAACTAATGGAGTTAACCAGACATGTGTAATTGCAAAAAGTATCTGTCATTAAATTTGAAACATTTCAGAAAAAAAATCATCTCTGTAGTATAAACGGGTGAGAAGTTATGCATATTTCAATGTGGCAACTACATAACAGCGCGGCAGCCATATTGATAATGTCATCACGCAGCCTCCCCATCCCACTGGAATTTTGTAAGACTCACTTTTCTGAGACACTTCTGTCATGTATAAGCAAAAAAAATTCACAAAGCTTTTGCAGTCTTCGGGTAAATAATTCCTGCCCTGGCTCTGGGATTACCTCTTTGGTTTTGCCAGTTTATGAGGAGCAGGCAAAAAACTTTTTTTTTTTTTTTTAAAAAAGAAGAAACCATCAACATTAGCAACAAGGAAAATTATTTATACCTCTGCTAGTCCTCCACATAAGTAGACATAAAGCATCCATTCCCATAAAAAAATGTTTAGAAATCGTTTGGAAAAGTAAATATATAAACACCTTGTCTTAAACATTTTATTCATCATGCTAAAACAAAACATTCCATAATCCAGTTTCTCCCCAATTTTTCCATTTTTTTCAGTGGGGAAAAGACTTCGGGGGTAAAGAAACAGAAAAAAATGTTTTTCCCCCTGAATTTTTCTTGTTTTTTTCCGAGCCTTCAAATCTCTATTCTTGATTGGAACTATAAACCACCTTGTATGACGAATTCCTAATCTACAACTCCTAAGGGGATGAATAGCACGATCTTGGGGAATTCCTACCCAGTAGGGTTATCACTATGGATGGGTGAGAAATTCACTCCATCCAATTTATTATGTACATTAAACAAATTTGCACCTGCCAAACCAATTAGCAAACCAAAACAGTGTTATGCATTGACATTCACACTTCTCTGTACTTAGCGTTAAAGATCACCACTGAAAAAATATGCACAACAGTGAAAATACACACGAGTGAAAATAAACACAGAAATGCATTATTATAGGGAAAATAGCTTGCAATAAATGAATATATTAGAAAAAAGTGCACTCAAAAATGTGTACGTTTTGGAAAAAATCATAGGGAAATGCATATACATTTCCATACAGGCTTTGAAAAATAAAATTGTGCACTGATGTGAAATCAGGCCAAACCCAATGTAAGTTTGTAAAAATGAGAAACTGAACAGAACTGAAACTGACAAACTTGCCTACATCTAGCTATCATCTAGTGACAGAAATCTTGGTTGATTAATCATATGGTTTTTAATTTATTAAATCTGCATACATTTCCAACTGAGAAAGACATCCCATCTGCCATCTACAATTTTTAAAACTACTTGTATTAAATAAATTTAAAAATTGAAAAGCCAGCTACCCAGTTAATTGGGGGTTCCTTTTTAAATGGTCAAAATGTTTTTAATTGATTAAATATTCCAGTCCTGTTACCAAAATAATGCTATCCTTGAAATGCAATATATAGCCTGGAGAGCCAGCTCCTCCTGGTGGGGGCTAAAAGAATTACATCAAAGATCTCAAGGCAATATAAAATAAGTGTGTTATCACAAATTTCATTCTTGTTTCTAAACATTACACTGCAATTAACTTCATCATTAGTGCCAGATCTGTAGAAGATTATTAGATTTTTGTGTGTGTGTGTTTGGGAAACTGTTGAAGAGTTACTGCTAATATGTTACATAAAACAATTGGTTTTATAAGTATTTTCTTTCTATGAAGGAGTATTATTAGGGAACAATTTTAGGCATTTCCTTCTATGGAGGGGTATTATGCAGCAAGTTTAGGCCACCCAAAAGTGTAAAGAATGACTTTTTAATGTAGGAACAAAACAGTGTTTCAATATCCCTTAAATAAGCCTTCCCCAACTTGGTGCCCTCTAGATGTTCACGATTACAAACTCCAGGGTTCCTGACCATTGGCCATGTTGGTTAGGACTGATGGGAATAGAAGTTCAAAATAACTAGATGGAATAGAGAATTGGAGTGTCCCATTTTGCCTAATCAATGGATTGTTGCCTTAGAGTTTGTATCTGAAGCTTCTATGGATCTTAGGCTACGTCGTATTCAGCAAAAAATCCTGTTTCGGGTTTATTGGACTCCACAACGCCTTTTCAATACCAGTTTGTCTAATTTACATAACTGTTAGAGCTGTAGTGCACCTAATGTCTCTAAGTCATATATTTTGGCAATGCCCAGTAGTTGCCCCCCCCCCCTTTTGGGAGGAGGACATAAGGATAAACTTTGTACTGGAACAATCTTCAATATGGAATGATGTACATGTCCTCCTAAACTACCTACCGGCTTCTTGGGAGTTAACACATGGTCAGCGCAAATGGATTTTCAGAGCTTTTATGACAGCTAAAAGACTTACATTATCAGGTTGGAAGGACAAATGCTCACCTCCCATAATGCAGTGGATTAAGGACTTAACAACGCTATCAACATTTGAATGGGTGTTATATAGGCATGACTATGGTTGTTATATAGGCATGACTATGGTTGTTATATAGGCGTGACTTACAAGTGGATAAATACATGGATATTTGGTCTGCTTTTCTTGAAATCTATCAATAACTATTTTTTTTCCAAACGGTATACTTGATGGAAAAATGACGATATTCCTACATAGGTAATTTTTCTTCTCTTTTCACAATTAATTTTTTTGTTCTGTTTTGTCAATATTCACAATAAAAAAGGGGGGAAATACCTAGAAGGCACCAGATTGGGGGGAGTTGCCTTAAACTTAGTTTCTGACAGACTAGAAAGAGTGATATGAAACTTATTAAAAGAAATACATGTACAAAACATTGTACTCTTTTGGGAATAAATTTAGGAAGGAATTAAGTCTGGGCTTCTCTCCTTTATTTGCAAATTATAACCAGGAGAGCAAGAATAAAGATCTATATACAAACATATTATTATTATTATTATTTTACATTTCTATTCCGCCCCATAGCCAAAGCTCTCTGGGTGGTTTATATCTGTGGGTGCATGATCACTGAAATTCAGACGGTTTGGCAGGAAGGTGCAATGAAAACCTTTACTGGATCTGTCATAAGACAATAAAAAGCTGGAAGTTAATTCTTAATCAATTAGAAGAGATTTCAGAGTTTGATCTTTTACCAGAGATTATAATTTTGCTTTTACGATCTTTAACTGATTAGTATTGTGAGAGTGGGCAGGGAGTATAGATTTATTTTTTAAAAAATGGGAGCATAGCTATCATGTACTGGAATGAATGCCGGCCAAGCCCTGTTTAATCCAGAGTTGTGTGATAGTTAATATACAGATGTGCATCTATACTCAATCACACACTGCACCTAACAGGCAAGGATATCCATGCAACTGACCAATGTGTGTTTAATAGGAACATCCAGAGCTCAGGGGAAGAGACTAAATATCAACACCCCAGTCTCTGTTGGAGCCTTTAAGGGTTGCACCAGAATGAGGGAGCGGGAAAGGTCATCCAGTGCAGGCCATAAGAAATCTGGTTGGCATTTTCTGCTCTTGGCACTTTTTGAAGAATTGGTTGCCGGTTATATTGGTTCATCAATACTGACCACATTGGAAAGTTTTAGTATATTTGCCTCTGGCTGACACATTACTAATTAAAACACAGTATCCACTGATATTACTTATAATAGATATCACCTATTTTGTAATGGATTTAACATTTTATGTTAGTATTGAAATTAATTTGGGGGCTGTGGTTGTTTTGAAATGACCTGCTATTAAACTATCTACTGCACCCTTACCAAACCTGATGGTCTCAAGATGCTTTGAACTACAACTCCTAGCATTCCCAACCATTGGCCATGCTGGCTGGGGCTTATTTATTTATTTACTTACAATATTTATAGACCACTCCACATCTAAAACAGATTCCATAGTGTTGAACACAGGAACAAAACAGTAAAAAGATAAAAAGATTTAAACAGCAAGAGAGCTGTAGTCGAAAATCCCTGGAGGGCACCAGGTTGTCTACATGACGTATTGATATGTATTTTTGGTTTTTATTGCTGTTCTCATGCTCAAGCATTACCCTCCCACAGGGGTTGCTGCAAGGCATTTCTGCATGATGATACTCTAGACAACTATGATGTGTGAAACCTGCTTCCCATGTAAATGGCCCCGATTGTGCAGGGAATTGTGTAGTCAGTCAGCTTCAATAATTACTTAGAAGCACATTGGGAAGAACATTATAATTGGGCCAAATTCCCAATTTTGTCACAATATTAAAAATATATATCAAGACAGTTCAGCCCTCAAAATAGGCATAGAAGTTTCTGAAACTAAACAACAAAATTCCCCAAATGACCTTCACATTAGGGTTTAGTTCTTAATTTAGTTCGTCCTGCACCTCTCTGATTATGTTCCACTGAACCACAAATATACACAATACAGTTTCTGAAAAATGCACGCTGCAACGTTGGAATTTTCACCTTATTGTACTCAATAAAATAGGCCTTAAAGCCTTGGATCAAAAACAGGCACATCTCCAATGAAAACAGGCTTGACTTTGCCACCATCAGGTATAAATTCTTCTTTCCATATTGTATCATCTTACACACAGACACACCAATCCTTTGTACACCTGGGCCTACCCTATCACAACTTCACACCTGGGCAGGGCGAACATAGGATTGCAAAAGAATCTGATTTTGGCCATCCCATTCTCTAGCAACTAACCCTGCATTTACATAACCTGCACCGTGATGATATTCCCAGAAACTCATGACTTTGCATATGGACACTGACTTTGTAACTCTTTCTCAGTAGCACCTTTAAAGCCTTTGTAAACTACAAATGAGAAGCAACAGATGTTTACCCGGATTATGTCTGCAAATTTATGCAATCCAGCAGTGTTGGTGAATATCCCAGTACCTAGAGGGGATGAAAAAAAGGGTACTAAAACAGTTATACATATAGCAACACATCTCTATAGCTATACCTGAAAGCATATGTACACAAAATGCATGTATACTTAATATACTTTGTGGTGTCCACAAAGATGTCACAATGGACACCAGCAATGGACACGCATTAAAATGATTCAAGTAATACATTTTGAAGTGGGAGGGAGAGGAACCAACTGACAAGTAGCTAATAAAAACAGTAACTAAAAGCGCAGCCTCCATTTTCAAAGGGAGTCTGAGTTACCAGATGCAGGGAATTACACCCACTGAACTTATTTCCTTTGAAGTCTTCACCAGCATGCTCTACAGGAATATATATATATCTTCTCTTAAGTTATATTCAAGTACACTTGCTTTTAAAAAACATGTATGTATTACATGTCATCAGATTTGGTTCTGATGCCCACACAATAAAAGAATGAGCTGCCAAAAAAGGAGGCACTCCGCAAGATTTAAGTTTAACATGTGTCAATTGTCAGGAGATAAAAGGTTTTCACTTGGAACCTAAAATAAAAAAGCAATGCTGGTGCCAGGCAAGTTTCCCTGGCAGAGGAAGCATGACCCACGGGCCTAACACAGTCCACCGTGGTTCTCCATCTGGCCTGTGGAGCCTCCTTGCATTCCTCCAGGGGCCTCCAACCCCAAGCCGAGGCGGAAGCCCCCCTGGAGGAAGTCCTGCTGTTACCTCTGACTTCAAATCAGGAATGAGGGCGGTGGGGAACTCTGCAGGTGCTGGGAGGAGCAGCTGGTTTTCCCAGCATCTTCCAAGTACATTCACGTGGCATGCACTGCCCCATGGGGACAACGCATACTGTGTGAGGCCAGGGATTTGGGATGTACTAGGAGGAGCAGCCACGCTTTCTGGCGTTGGCTGAAGCTGTTTGCACAGCGCGAAGCTGGGGATTTGACCGGTCCCCATTCCTCGCAGCACTGGCCGGGTTTTCTTTCTCCGTGCTGAGAGAGGCAATGGAATTCTGTGCTTCTCTCAGTGAGGAGAAAGGCAAAACGAGCAGAGCAATGATGTCATAGCCACGCCCACTGATGTCATTTGGCCCACCCCCCACCTACAGCTGATTCCCCCAAGCCCTGCTTTAAAGAACCAGAGAAGCAAGGCCCACTGGGAGGCTGCATTCCCTGCACCCCTGGCCTCCCAGAAAGAACAGCACAGGAAAGCACAGACTAACCTGGCCCCGTGTATCAGCCACGGAGGGAGCCACTGCAGAGTGCGTGCTTCCTCCCTTCCTGCCAGGAGGTACACATAGCTCCAACTGACATTCCTTGGCTGCACCACCCTGCCTCCCAGCATAAACATCACAACAAGTGGGGAGGTCAACTTAGCCCACCCACGGGCTGGAGAAGGAACAGCTGCAGGAGCTAGTTTCACCCTCCCCCGCCAGAAAGAAAACCTATAAGAATACTGGAACTAAGAACTGGTGCTTTTTTCCTCCTCCTTCCCAACCCCTTTTCCTTTTCCGTTGCATCTTTTATAGATTGTAAGTCTGAGGGCAGGCGCTGTCTTATTATTCATCTTTGTCTTATTATCTTAGAATCATAGATTCATAGAATAGCAGAGTTGGAAGGGGCCTATAAGGCCATCGAGTCCAACCCCATGCTCAATACAGGAATCCACCTTAAAGCATCCCTGACGGATGGCTGTCCAGCTGCCTCTTGAAGACCTCTAGGGTAGGAGAGCCCACCACCTCCCTAGGTCACTGGTTCCATTGTTGTACTGCTCTAACAGTTAGGAAGTTTTTCCTGATGTCCAGCCAGAATCTGGTTTCCTGTAACTTGAGCCCATTATTCTGTGTCCTGCACTCTGGGATGATCGAGAAGAGATCCTGACCCTTCTCCGTGTGACAACCTTTCAAGACTTTGAAGAGTGCTACCATGTCTCCCCTCAGTCTTCTCTTCTCCAGGCTAAACATGCCCTTTCAGTCTCTCCTCATAGGACTTTGTTTTCAGACCCCTGATCATCCTCATTGCCCTCCTCTGAACACGCCCCAGCTTGTCTGCATCCTTCTTGAAGTGTGGTGCCCAGAACTGGACACAATACTCAAGGTGAGGCCTAACCAGTGCTGAATACAGGGGAACCAGTACTTTGTGCGATTTGGAATTGGAAGCTATACTTCTATTAATGCAGCCCAAAAGGGCATTTGCTTTTTTTACTTTTATTAATCTCTGGGAACTGCTTTTAGCTGAAGAGCCAGGTAAAAATGCTGCAAATAAATAAACCCCACCCTGTAGAGATAGAAAAATATAACCTGTCCTTTCTCGCAATACTATATTAAACCTGTTATTTTATACTGTAGTTTTAACTTTTAAACTTTTATATTATATTTTATCATGTTGTATTTTATGGTGTTTATTGTTGTGAACTGCCCAGAGAGCTCTGGCTACTGGGCAGCGTATTTATTTTATTTGCAATATTTATATACTGCTCCATATCCAAAGATTCTGGAGCGGTGAACTAACAGAATAAAAACAGAATAAAAACACCACTAAAATTACCATTTTTAAAAGAACAAAAACGTAATAAAGTAAAGAAATGTAATAAATAAATAGATAAATAAATAAACTCTCTAAATAAATAAATAATAAACATACGGCCTGCTAAATGTTGTGCAATTTGCTCCACCGACTCAAGGAGACTGTTCTGGTTTTGGAATGTGATCTGGGCGTTCGCAAAAAGGTCAAAGATGTAGCTGTAAATTCAAGAAGAAACACGCAATATTGAAACTTACGCAAATATCCCAGAAGCTCTCGGACTTCCCTTCTCTACAGAATGCAGACTGTGCTGGCATATTTCATTTATACAGCTTAATTATCATTTTCAACTGCCCACATTTGCCTTTGGCATCAAAAAGGAAGAAAAAGGATGAAGAAATAGTACAAGTAGAAGTGCTCCTCCACCCTGGCTTGAAGAACAGAATACCAGAAGGCCCCATCCTATTTCCCATTACTATAACCTCAGGATCCCTGCACATGTAAGCACTGTGTAGACTTGAAAGGACTATTCTCCAATTTCAAATCGTGTAAATCCTAACAAAGCTGAGATGAAGCCTAAAGAATATTTAACCCTAGCTCCGTATCAGCAAGGTGGTACAGAGAGGAGAAGGATTATTGTGAAAAGTTACTGCATGTGCAGAAAACCAATCGATTAACAAAGCTTCTTTCCAAAGCTTGAAGAATGTTGATCGTTAAGTCTGCAGAAACACGTGGGTTAGAAACTTACTTTTACAAAAGAAAAAAATATCTGTTTTTGAAAATATGACATGCAGTGGTTTGATGAAATTCAGGTGATTAGTTTTATTTTCTTACATTTGCCTTCAACCCTTCCCGTAATGGTGGACAGGGTCCCACACCATTTTATTTTCTTAAAAAAAACAAAAAACATGTGTGATAGAGTAGGCTAAGTTTTATTTATTTCTTGCATTTGTATCCCACCTCTCTTCCCAGGAATAGGTCTCCTCCTGCCCACCCCCACAACAACCCTGAGGGATAAGTTAGGCTGAGATATAGTCACTGGCACAAGGTAACCCAGCAAGCCTCCTGAAACTGGGTCTCCACTAACCTAAGTCTGACCTACTGCACGAAGCAACAACCTCGTTGCAACTTGAATTTCCAGTGCCAACAACTGAGCTGCTTGTTTGCAAAAGAAAACACCCAAGCCCAATAGTCTCAAGAACATAGTTTTGCATCGAAGAATCCATATTGTGTACAGCCGGGGGGGGGGGGGGGGGGGGGGGGGAAGCAGCACAGCAATTTTATGAGTCTAATAACTCCTGGAACATACCTTCCATCCTTAGTGAGCCCATTTCCACTTGGTGGTAGCTCTAAGGCATCAATAGTATTTTCCAGCTGAAGAAGAATCTCTTTAAGGCAAGCAAAGGGAAAAGAGAGGGGGAGAACAATCGTGGAGGGTCACTTTTTTAAATAAATCAATCAATCTCAGTCTCCTGCTCCTCAGACTAGGCTGCAGCACACAATGTCCTCCTAGGTTCTTTCTCAGCTGAATGATCCCATGTGACTGGGAAAAGGGCGGGGAGGCTGCTTGCCCCATCCCTACAGCAAGCCCGCCTTGGAGTTCTTGTTGAAAAAACAGGGCATACGTTTTTTTAAACAAGTAAATAAAATAAATAAAATATAACTCAAAGCAACACATCCTTGAACCGATCAAAGTAGCAATGCAAATCCATGTACATATATTTTTAAAAAGGGGTCTTTTTTTCAGGTGCTTGCAGACTTTGCAGGGGCCACGGAGCCCACGAGTGCTGCATCAGGGCCCCGTGGCGAACGCCATACACTGGGCCAACTGATGGAATCTCACATGAAGGCCTTTTCCCTGCACTGATGCCAATTTATCTGTATTTGTGGGCAACACTTCCTTAATAAGAATACTTCGTGCTAAGTAGAAGCAAGTCAACCAATGGTTTGCCATCTGCCAGGATTGTAAAAATGATATGCAAGTTCCATTATTTGCAAGCAATTAAAATATGCAAATGAAAATTAGCTCTCCAGCTCAAGATGCGTAAACATGAAACATCCCTTGTATTCAACATGTTGCTGGCAAATTAGCTCAATCAATCATTTTATTTCAATCTTTAGCAAATTAGCTAATATTTCTCATCCATTGTGGACGTTCCACTCAAGTAGGAATCCACTTCCACAACGTTGCTGGGCAGTTTGTTCTTTGGGGAGGGCTCAGGACTTTCAGTTTTTCAGGTTCTGTTTACACTGGCAGTTGTTTAATTTACTGCAACAAAGCAGCACAAACAAGACATTAGTTGGTGGATGAAGTACAACATTTGGAACTTCTGTTCATCAGAACAAGTAATCAGCTATATGATCCTCTTGCCTAAATTGAGTGACTAATTTCCAAAGTATTATTTTAAAGAAACCAGCTCATCTATGGGGGCGGGGGGGACGGAATCCAATAATGGTACTTACGCTTTATCTTTGCTATATCTTCAAGCTCCATGTTTAGTCCTGTTGGTGAAATAAATTCAATTTTTATGTATTCTAGTTTTAAGGTAGGTTCCATCAATATATTTTCCCCTTCCCTCATGCATACAGGAGAAGATGACTATGCAATGCATGAGCACCATTTGCCAAATACGTCTTGGGAGTTTTCCCCAGATCTTAGTGGTGGGGAAGAATGGAAGGAAGGAGGCAAGGTGTGCTGCCATGGTTTGTGACAGTGACCTTGCCGGCTACCTCAGAGTCCCCATCAGCCAGTCTGCACACTTGTCTGAAGGCAGGTGAAGCAGATGACTGAGTTCCACATGGACTGAATGGATTTTGAAGACCATAGAATCATAGTAGAGTTGGAAGGGGCCTGTAAGGCCATCGAGTCCAACCCCCTGCTCAATGCAGGAATCCACCTTCAAGCATCCCTGACAGATGGCTGTCCAGCTGCCTCTTGAAGGCCTCTAATGTGGTACAGCCCACAACCTCCCTAGGTCATTGGTTCCATTGTCGTACTGCTCTAACAGTCAGGAAGCTTTTCCTGATGTCCAACCGGAATCTGGCTTCCTGTAACTTGAGCCCATTATTCCGTGTTCTGCACTCTGAGATGCTCGAGAAAAGATCCTGGCCCTCCTCTGTGTGACAACCTTTCAAGTCCTTGAAGAGTGCTATCATGTCTCCCCTCAATCTTCTCTTCTCCAGGCTAAACATGCCCAGTTCTTTCAGTCTCTCCTCATAGGGACCAGTAGTCCATTGACTCATTCTGTCTTCAGCTTGGAGGGAAGCAATAAAATTTAAGCTAGGGCTGCAATCCATTCCCAGACTACAGCGGAGGAGCAGTTGAGGCAAAGCTGTAGAATGGAATCAGAAAGTGGCCATTTCATACATGGCTCAGGCTGCTGGTACATAATGGGATTAAATCCACAATGCATTGGTTGCAAATGGGGCAGGCAATTGGCAGCTGGCGCACCGACTCAGACACTCCGAGCACTGCCATCTACCGCTCCCATCTCTAACTTGGTTTTAAAGTTGCTTTAATACAGTTTTCTTGCTTTCATGTTTTTACGTATTATTGTTTTTATTTGAATTGTTGTACAGCACCTTGATGACATTTTTGGAAATCAATATATCATTTGTGGAAATAAATATATTAATAAATATGAGAAATAAAACTAAACAACCCCTTCCAAAGTACAACGTATGGTCTTTGTGTTACTTTTATGAGCACATATGATTGTGCATGATGTAGAGACAGTAGGGAGAGGAAGAGACTTTTCTCCCTCTTTCTAGTTAAACTCTCGTTTAGTTAAACTGATGGGCAGTAGATTTAAGGACGCACAGAGGAAATACTTCTTCACTGAACGCTTAAGTCATTTACGGAATTTGCGATCACAAGATGTGGTAATGGCCTTACCTTAATGCCTGATGATAATGATGATGATGATAATAATAATAATAATAATAATAATAATAATAATAATTCTTACCCGCCTCTCCCTTTGGATCGAGGCGGGGAACAACATTTGTACAATAACAATATTAAAAGAGCACATAAAACAATCAACACATTTTAAAATTCTTGCTTTAAAGTTCATCTGGGTAGGCCTGCCAGAAGAGGGTAGTTTTTATAGCTGCCTTAAACTCAGAGAGAGTGTTGAATTGACGAATCTCCTCCGGCAGGCCATTCCAGACTCTGGGAGCGGCAGAAGAAAAGGTCCTCTGGGTAACAGTTGTCAGCGTAGCTTTGGCTGACTGAAGTAAGTTCTCCCCAGAGGACCTGAGTGTGTGGGGAGGACTGTATGGGAGAAGGCGATCCCGCAGGTAACCTGGACCCAAACCATGTAGGGCTTTAAAGGTAATAACCCACACTTTGTACTTTGCCCAGAAACTAATTGGCAGCCAGTAACGTGATTTTAGAGTTGGTGTAATATGGTCACCCCTAGACGTACCGGTGACCAACCTGGCTGCTTACACAGGGAAACAATATAAGCGGGTATTAGACAAATTTATGGAGGATGGGTCTATCTATGGGTGTCAGGCATGATGGCTATACCATGTTCATCACCAGTGTGCCAGTAAATACCAGTTCCTGGGAAGCAACACCAGGAAAGGACTAATGCTTTCACGCCCTGCTTGTGGGCTCCCCAGGAGCATATAGATGGCTACTGGACTGTTAGTTTGACAGAATAGGATTCGTCTTATATTCTAAGGTGTGTGAGAAAGAGAGTAATTCCTCTCTCTTCTGACTCCTTGCCTCCCCACAGCTTTTGTAGTTTTAGGTGGATTAAAACTATAATAAGAAATAAATAAGTACTCCAACCCACCACCAGGGAAGGAACATGCTTTGCTTTTTTTGTAGCCTGTACCTTTCTTTCTTTCTTTCTTTCTTTCTTTCTTTCTTTCTTTCTTTCTACCTTTCTTGTAGACAGGAAGAGCGACAAGAAGGTTTGCACAACCAATAGGAGATTTCCTTCTCCTGAGCGTTCATGTGACCCAATCTGTTGTGTGCTCTAGGAATAACTATTGATGGAGCCCTTTGGGTGGCATATAGGCCAAGATTTTCTCTGCATTTTTGAATGGCCAGTTGGCAAGTAAAGCTACAGCTCTCACCCAGAAAGGAGGCAACAGGCAAGCCTCTGGTTCCCCCTCCTTTCAAAGGTGGGAGGATGGGAGGGGAAGCATTGGTCAGAGAGGAAGGATCTGCCTTGCTTATCCACTGTATCTCTCTTTCTGGTGGGTGGGTGGGTGGGTGAGTGGATGCATGCATGCATGAGGGAAAAGATGGGACAGAAAGGGGGAAAAATAATTGTTCTGTTATTCTTTTTCATTTCCTTCCATCTCCTCATTATTCCCTTCTTCGACCACATTTCCAACTCAAAATTTAAAAACCAACATCACAAAGATCAGCATGTAAAACTAAGGATTGTTTAATCCATCTCCTTTAAAGTTGCATCATTTACGTTAACTATACCCTGGCACACACAACCCTGCTTCCAGCAAGCTCTATGAATATACTGAGAAATCCCCCTGCAGAAGACTTACTGGCATTAACACAAACTGCACTTTCACTTCATTGGCCAAGTTCCTTTCTCTCCTTTGGGGTTACATAGGGGATGTGCCAAAAGGATTCTGCCCAGTATTCCTAATTTATCAACTGCCTAGCACCCAAACTCAGCTGTTCTGAAGATTGGCTGCAGAAGTTCACCTTAAT
This sequence comes from Anniella stebbinsi, assembly GCA_029215795.1. Taxonomy (NCBI): domain Eukaryota; kingdom Metazoa; phylum Chordata; class Lepidosauria; order Squamata; family Anniellidae; genus Anniella; species Anniella stebbinsi. The sequence goes on along the minus strand of JARDYH010000004.1, from coordinate 6,212,122 downwards.
TTCCAAAAGCATGCAGCCAACGACACCTTCAGTGTATTGTAGAAGCGACTGTGGCTGATTAAGGCAACCTACCTGAGTTGGCATGCTCCATGTTGAATTCAGAGTTGATTTGATTCTGCTGAACTTGTTGAGCTTGTTCTTCCAACACAATGTTAATGGCACCTATAGCTGAAGCTAAGTCGTAGGGAGTCAAGTCAAACGATGCCAGCTCTTCACACATCTTCTCCTAGGGATGCAGGCAAAACATTACATCTGTATATTAGCAGCACTGATTACACACACACTTTGAACCTGTGCAGCAGGAGAGACAGTATGCAGGGAAGACAGTGATATTACAGAAACAAATGAAAAGAAAGAGAATAACCCTTTTAAACAGGAATTCTGCCATTTTAAGACAGACCCAAGCCACTGTCTCCTCTGACTGCTGTCAGCAATCAATACCAGATACTTCAGAGAACGGCACAAGCTGCCAAAGGTTTTGCTGGGGAATTTTCACCAATCTTGATAAATTGCTTAAGGGAAGACCCTAACTTCACTCTGAGCACTTCACTTCTTCAACTGGGAGCAGAAATAGGAACACTCAGGTTCAGCGTCTTCTTAAAAATTCCCCAGGGGCTCAAGGCCCATCTTGCTGCTGATCATGCTTGAGACCTATCTGCCAGAGGCATCTCAATCAGGGTATTGTCTCTCTAAGTTGTGCCCCAAGGGGAGGGAATAAACCACTTCACACCAACAGGAGCTGTCAATATTCTCCTCCTTACTGCACCAGTTGTACCTGTTTGTGGCAGATGATGATCATCATCATCATAATCATCCATTTACATAGCACCATCAATGCACATGGCTCTTATGCAAACATATGCAAGGGATCCACTCTGTAGATACAGAATATACGCATTTTTTTAACTTCCCACCTTTCCTTATTCCAGCACTAAGGATTTTTAGCTGGTCCTAAATTTGACTTTGTAATATGGAACCTTCAGGAGCCTACTTGGAAGCAGGACATGTTTGCTGAAAAAAAGCCCAGATGGACCTCTAGGTTCCTACCCAAACAGGCTTCCCAGCTTCCCCACCTCCCCACTCCAACTCCTTTTTGGGTTGTTAAATTTCTGCTTTCCCTTCTATAGCCAACAGCAAAATCTGAGAAAACACAGCATGTTAAAGAAGACCTGGGGAAATAGGATAGATAGTGCATCGGCACAAGATAACCCATCTATCTTATATTGTGCATACAATTTTGACTTCTCTCTGCACTAAGGACTTTCTGACTGTGAAAGCAGTACGACAATGGAACCAATGACCTAGGGAGGTCATGGGCTCTCCCACACTGGAGGCCTGCAAGAGGCAGCTGGACAGCCATCTGTCAGGTATGCTTTAAGGTGGATTCCTGCATTGAGCAGGGGGTGGAATTGATGGCCTTATAGGTCCCTTCCACCTCTACCATTCTATGATTCTATGACTAGCACAAGCTGACCAATATGTTGCAGTGCTGAAAAGCCAAAGAAGCCCACAAGATTGGGGAAGTTCCTGAATGGATTTGCATCCCAGACATGTCATTAATGATGGGAACAGCCATGCAAACTGCATACAACAACTAAGAAATAAATGCAAATTTATCTGCAGAAAGGTCTTACTTTCACCACCACCAGTTTTTCCTCCCTCCCTCTCTCTCTCTCTCTCTCTCTCTCTCTCTCTGGTTGAAAAGCTACATTCTCTTTGACTCAAAAGCTCACTTCCAGCATTTCAACACCAGTGATTCTATCTAAAGTCTACCATCTCGCTTGCTCAAAGCTTTTTGAAGGAACAAATATTCACAAATTCCTAGCATTTCTGCGTTGAAGGGAACCTAAGAGGCTTTTCACCTACTAGAAATGGAGTCAAGCCAGCTGCGGATTTACTTACCACATTGTGAGCTTCATCAAGTATTACTACGGTCCCCTTCAAGTCTAAGTTGTGAGTTCCACGACTCTATTGGGGGGGAAAAAGCGAGAGGTAGTGTGGTGGGGCATCTCATGCACAGTTATTTGCAACCACCCTGAAGAGTCTGCCATCACAGAACGGCCTGTCAGGGTACTGCTGATGGGGTAAGAAGTCACCCAATCCCTGTTATGCACAGACACTTCCAGTGTGGTTCCTAGGAACTTTGCAAGCACCAGCCGAGGGCGAATATCTCCAGTGGCAGGCCAAGTAATCACATCACCTGGGAAGAATGGCAACCCTGCACAAATGCAAGGGATGTCGCGTCTGGGACTTTATGAGGGCGGTACTCCAGCTGAAACAAGGCCAGACCCATTTTAAGTGGGTATGTCCCTCTTTGATTAAGGGTGGGCCAGCAAGCCTGTCAGCTTTGGCTTAGACAACTTTTCACTGAGAGAGCCTGAATTCTGAAGGTACTCTGCCCAACAATTGAGCAAGAGGAAGGCTGCTCATTAAATCCCTCATTCCCCTCCCGTGAAAACCCTCTCCAGATGGTCGAGAGGCTCTCCTGAACAGTGGGGGCTTATGTCTTTCCAAAAACAAAAAAAGATGAAGGAGGAATTCAAGATGAACAGCCAGTTTTTGCTAAAAGAAAAGAAACTTCTAGTTGAGGCTTTAATACTCAGTAGATGGTACCTCCTTCCTTCAGCATGGATGCAGGGCATCATCATTATTATTAATATTTATAATATGTCCATACCGCTTAACATAATAAAACCTCTAAGTGTTCACGCTAAAATGCATATATAAAAACCAACAGAAAAACCAATATAAAATAATAATTGAAAATATTATAGCAAAACAACCATAAAACAGAAGTGTCATCGTCTATTACAGGTCAAGGACAGCCTATGTAAACAAAAGAGATGTTTGAAGCTTCCCGTATTTTCTCCCTCTTGAACCATGTGTGGGAGAGTGTTTCAGAGGGCGGATGCCACTATGGAGAAAGCCTGCTTAGATGCTGGCGACATTCTACTGGTTGCAGAATGACCAAAAAGGACTCCTCTAAAGATGGACTAAGTGCATACAGAGGAAGGCAGTGAGTATACTGGTCCCAAATTATTTAGTGCTTTGTACGTCAACAACACCTTGAACATGGCTCAGTAGATGCTAGATGCTAGAAGCTCCATTGAGCTAGATGCTCCATTGAGCAAATCATGGATGGCTGAGGTCTTATGTCCACCAACAGCACAGCCAGGCCATCAGAACCCTACGGGATGGGGAAGGAATCTGAGAGGAGAAGGCACGTAGCCATCTAGGACTCCACGCCCCCATCATGCCACGTCGTCCACTGCTCATCACCACCATTATAGCGGCACCCTCCTCCTCTGATTCACTCTGCTTCCCAGACACGTCGTGGCTCACGACCACTTTCTCACACGCTAAACAGGACAGCGCAACCCTGCTCCATGTAGAGCTACAATGCTCGCAGCATTTATTCAAACAGCCAGTAGGTATAAGTCAGGCTGGCCAATGATGGTAACGATGGTAAATTAGGGTCAAGTGAGACAAGCAGGACAAACAGAGATGGGTACATGCCACCCCACCCCCTGCCAGTCAGAAGATTTAACTTATCCGCTATACTCCTCCCCCAGATCCCTTTCAGGGAGACCCCCTTACAATAGCTTCCACTCACCCAGGCTCTCACCCTAGGCCACATTTACTGGCTTGTCTCTCACAGAGAACCTGGCCAATCTTCAAATTCCCAAGGCTCTTATTTCCCTACCCATCAAGCCACTGAACTCACATTGCTCTAAGCAGAATAGCAAAGTGGTCTCCTGACATCAGGGAGTTACACAGAAGGGAAAATTTTAGCAGGCAAAGCTTCTCCAACAAAAGAAACTGCAGCTGCCAGGATTCTCCCTTGTATGTAAAGTCCAATGGGAAGGCTCAACAACCCAAAGAATATTCGGTTTATGTGGAAAGACTAAAGAAGTGAGAAATGCCGCAGGATGATTTTCAGTATCAGCTGATGAACAAAACAATAATTTTCCTAATATAGCAGGTGAATGCTCTTTAAAGACTCCAACTGTTTTCTTTTTTCTATTTTAATTTTTTTTTATATTTCTAGTTACATATGTCGAGTGTTACAATTTCTTATCTATCATTATTATTATTATTATTATTATTATTATTATTATTTACATTTATATACTGCCCCATAGCCGAAGCTCTCTGGGCGGTTTACAAAAATTAAAAGATTGAACACTAAAAATGTAACACTTGACGTCTGTCTCTCTCTCTCTCTCTCTCTCTCTCTCTCTCTCCACACATATACACACACACACATATAAACATTCCGTGACAGTCCAGAGAAGACTGTCAGTCTGTGACAGTCAGGAGAAGAATTACAAGTTTCTTATTACAACCTTCTAATTGGACTGGAGAATAACTGTCAAGCTTTGTCAATTTCCTACCTGCTCCAAATATTTATATATGGTAGAGGGGGTAATCTCCCCCCGTCATCTTTATTTGTAAAATCAATGAACTTACACCATATCTTCTTGAATTTATCCTCACTTAATTATCCTCGCACTTTCCTCACTTTCTCTGTCAATTTTTTTCCAGAAGAGCAATTTGCCAAACCCTTTGGTACCAATTATTGATGTGAAGCCCTTTGCCATCTTTCCAGTGCTTGGCAATCAGCCAACTTGCCAACTTTATACAGTAATATAAATGAAGATAACACACAATACAGTACAATACAAAAGAAAAAAACAACTTTCTGCATCGCCTGAAAAATAAATGTAAGCGTGCAAATACGTGTTCTGGATTTAAACATTATAAATATCCTTAACTTTTTGCCTCATGTGAGAAGTATTTACATTTGTAATACATTCTGTAATGAGTTAGTTAAGTAATTTCCCTTCATGGCCATAAGCACTAAAAATCCTTTTAAAATATTCACTGAAACAGATTTGATTCTTTAAAAAAAAATACACCACATACCTTTGAGTCCAATAAATAGTTATAAGGCATAAAAATGATGTCCGCTTGCTGCTTCAAACTCCGAGAGAGGTAATAGGGGCAAACTCTGTTTAAAGAGAATGGGGAAAGAATATTCACAATGGCCACAAGGAGACGAAGGCCTAGGATACCTCTAGGCGGACACTTTCCGTCGAGATGGCTTCGCACTGGCGGAAGTTGGGTTACATGACGCTGCCACCAGTGCGAAGCCATCTAGGGGCAAAGAGGCTTTGCTCTGCACTAAAAAAGTCAGTCATTAACCCCGACTTTTTTACAGCGGAGCGGACTGGCCAGGGAAGGGGTGGAGCAGCGAGCCATAAGCTCGCTGCACAGCCTCCACAGTCCTTCCCCCACCCCATTTTAAAAAACCAAAAGAAACCCCACTTACTTCTGAATAGGGGAGCCGATGTTCCCTGCTCCCCTCCAGCTGCTGCTGGGCAGCAGCGCGCACAGCGCCAGGATAAGCCACCGTGGCACTCTCCGGTGTAGGCCACCGGACGGAGCATCACTGTGCAGTGCACAGGCGGGTGCCGCCGCTGCACAGCTCTCCTGGCGCCGTGAAGAGGCGGCCCTAATCTACACCAAGCAGGATATTACACTATGAAAGTAGTATATAAAAGGCAGGAGCCACACTACTGCTTTATAGCGGTATTGAAGCGCGCTGACAACTGTTGGGGCCCATAGACACGTACCCCATACCGCTTTCATACTGCTACATCCTGCTTGGTGTGGCTCCTGCCTTTTATATACTGCTTCCATACCACTTGCATAGTGCAATATCCTACTTAGTGTAGATGAGGCCTAACATGCTTTCCACAGTTATTTATTATGACTCTCAAGTGCTTCTTGTCAGCTCCTTAATGGGCCAATTTGGCCCATCAGAACTTAAAGGCAGATGTTCTAGTGTGTTGAAGTGGGCCCATCGTCTCGCTTGTTTAATTGAAGAGAATGCTGGGAATAAATCCTTAACCGTGCAAGCACAGCAACATAAAGAAAGGGGAAAACTGGGGGGGGGGGGGGGAGAGAGAGAGAAAAGCTAGTAGGCTTTGAAGTTAAGGCACACAGCATTTTCATCAACATAGAGCCATGCTATGATCAGGAACCTTAAGAGGGAGAAGATGGTGAACTGAAGGAAGGTCCTTTATAAAGCATCTCCCAAAGGTAGCAAGCAAGAGTGTTTGTGGTGTAATAGCTTTTCAATCACTTTTATTGCCCATTCAGACAATATCTGTTTGGTTAATCTGGTGCGTTACGGGGCTTAAGTTTACTATCAAAGATGGGACTGTTCGTGATTCAGGAGTTATGGGAAATGGGGGGTTGGAATTATTTCCCAACTAATTTGGCTCATCATGGTGTGAACATCCAACTACAGAGCTACAGATACGAGTTCAGTCATTTGGCAATTAGCTACAGAAATCTTAGGGCATACAGAGAATTGTACTGGAGACTTGAAATTCTCTAGCGCAGGCATTTGAGTCACAATCTAAGCTGTATGCTTCTAAAATGCCCAAACTGGAGTTAGATTTTTCATTCAAGGAATGGTTTCAAAATAGGGTAGACTTACCGTTTTATATTTAACTAGCAAATGGACCCAACTTTGCACAGGCTGGAATAGCCCTTCGCCTGATGCAGCAAAGCCCTTCCAGCAAATTTACACAACTATCAGCACTGGACATATTATGTCCTCCCCGTCCGAGTGAAGCTATGTCCACTGGCACCCCTAGGCATGGCTGTTGCCATGGTGCAGCCCTCCAGCCCCATAAGGGAGGGGCCTGTTCACTCCATTCCCCTGAGGAGGGGGCTGGTCCACAGCAGGGGTGAGGGGACAGGCATATCTGTCCCTCACACTATTCTGCCCTAGCTTAAAACTGTACTGACTGCAAAGACACATGCTAGTTAGAGAAACCTAGTGACTGAAGATGTTACTGCAGCCCTGAAACACACCGACACATTTAAGGACGTAATCCTATGCACATTTAAACAGAAATAAAGGAGCTACCGGACTTTTTCCTGCCTACACACACATAGCAGTGCACTCTAAATTGAAATTAATTGAATTTAAATTAACTCCATCATGCATACCCCTAGTATGCATGCCAAGTTTCAGATGCCTGGATTTCAACAGACATATATATAGATATAGATATAGATATATATAAAAAAATTTTATGAACTCCTAAAATTTGCAATAGAGGCCATCTGAATAATCAATTATTTCTTTCAAATATTTTGGTACATGCGTAAAGAGCCAAGTATGTGAACATAAGAAATCAATGAATGCAGTCAACTCTTTCTCCTTTAGAAAGCCCATACAAGAACTTGTATAACGTAGCAATTAAATGCATGAGCTAAGAACCAGGATATACCCAGTTCAAATCTCTGCCTAGCCATGAACTCATTGGTGCTATTAAGCCAAGCCATCACCTTCCTTCCTCAGCCCATTCCTGCATTCACTTGTAATACTGGCCTTGCTTACAGGTTTGTGGTAAGGATTACCAAAATAATCTACATTAAACGGCTTGAGCACTTAATATTTAAATAGCATTTTCCTGTTTAGTATTATAGCACCAGACTGCTTTTCAATCTGAAAAGTGGTTTGAGGAAAGTGTGTCCGAAACAGCCAAATGCATGCACAGAGTTCTTGTGCACATCTATACAGTCTGCTGGATTACACTGCACAAATGCAATGCAGTTAGCTCTACTACTACACAGAACTGCCTGACGTGGAGGTTGTACAGCAGCAAATGCTTGACCGGTCCTGGGTTCTTACGGTCACTTTTGAAAAGCAGGCATCAATTCCCACATCACTAGTGTCACATGTTAGTGATTTTAATCACGTCATAAAGTCTTCATTTAACAGCATCATTCGCTACAACATCAGGTCATCCCACACAGACATGTGTTATCTGCAGGAGCCCTAACTCCACTTCCAAGCCACCCCAGAAGGTCCAAAACAGTGTAGCAATTGTGGCAAATTCTTTGACATTATCAAATGTTACTTGGTGCTATAGTGCTGTAAGCACACATGCGTGAATTGGCACATAGCTGAGCACAGTCCTTTCATGACGGTCCCCACTTGAAAACACTAAATACGGTGCTGCCACCTTTCAATTTTAGAAAAGGTTTAGGCAAAACTGATCCCCTTCCCCATTTTGGATCAGCGCCAAGCCAACTATGTGCTGAAGTGCGCCCCCATTAGAGCAAGACAGAATGTGGGAGTAGAGTGACCTGTGCTTGTTTCCACTTTTAACAAGGTCTTCGATATCCAAGATGGGGTCAATCAGGTCTTTCTCGGTGCTCTTCTCTGCATGGAGAAGAAAAAAGGAGTTATTGTATTCCAGGGAAATCCACGCACAATAGCCCTATCATGGAGCATCATCTAAACAGCAGATATCACTATAAGACATGAATAACTGGTGCTTCGCCTTTGGATTAAAATAAGTAGGACGGCCTAAGCTTTAATACGTTTACCTGCTTTAAAAATACAAAAAAAGGCTTAAATTAATGCAAAGGTTTAAAAAGTAAACAGGAATTCTGGAATATGCCATGGTTGTACAATGTAAGAATATCAGGAGTTCCCATATACTAGTCTTCCTTAACTTATTGCCCTACTGATGTTTTAGACTTCAACTCCGATCAGCCCCAGCTAGCATAGCCAATGATCAGGAAAGCAGGGAGAGGCACAATCCAAAACATCTGGAGGCACCAGGTTGAGGAAGGCTGCCTTCTACTATCAGACAAATGATCCATCAAATAACTACACTGATTGCCAGCAGATCACTAGGTATTCGGACGAAAACCTAACACCATATTCGTATTCTATGTCAGGGAACCAATAAGTCTACGACTTGGCTCGGGCATGTTAATTGGATGCTAAATACATAACCAAAGTTCCACAAATCCTGGCTTGCCTTGGTAGCCAAGCTAAAATTTCTGGTCACTATGACCTTGCCCTCCCTCATCTGAGGGCCTTGTCTCTCACAACAGACTAAACTTTGGAGGTGCTCTGTCAGGGATATCCACATCTCCAGATGCAAGCTAAAGAGATTGGTGGAGAGAGATTCATTAGGGCTGTCAGAGAGAGACGATACAGAATACCTGTGGATGAGAACATATCCTTATTTTATCATGATAAATGTAGAGGAAATGCTTGAATGGGAGATTGGGACCTTGCCCAAAGTCATAAAGAGAGCTTCCTGGCTAAGGAGGACTTCAGATCTGGGTCACCCATATCTAGAGCCAATATGAAAAGAACTGAACAATATGTAGCATACGCTTCATGCAACTTGTACTTGTTCTGCACAAAGTTTAGATTTGCCCTTTGTGTAAAATTTATATTCTGGCAAGTGAGGGGTGAATGGCAGACAGCATACAGAGCTCTAATTAATGTATGCCACCAGTTACTGAAGCTGCCATGAAGGACAATCCAGTTTCTACAATAACCCAATTATTGCCTGAAGTAACTTAAATATAATCGTTGTTCCTTATTCATCTCCAACCAAACACCAGCAGTAAAACAACCAAAAAACCTACCAATAATTAATTTTTAGACATCAATCTAATCAGGTAACTAGTCTTCTTTTATTACCCTTTAGTATTGCCTCACAGCTAGAATGAGTAAAATCTTAGCAAATTCCACAAAGGTATTCTTGTTGAAGCAAAAACAAGTCTCGTGGCACCTTAAAAACTAGCATTTATTGGGGCACAATTATCACATGCAAGAAGTGGTTGTATCAGTTACAGGAAGATAGGGAGTATACTTGTGCATGTAAGCATACCAGTACGTGTGTACACACACACTGCTGCTGCTGCTAAACAACAACTCATTTCTGCACATGTCACATTTAAAATTAATGGAAGTTGTGCCATAACAATACTTGATGGATTGCTCCTTCTATCTTTAACTTACACGATTAAATGAACCCAGGCCCTGCTGCTTCCACATTCCAGGAATGGTTCCAAGAAAATGCGAGCATCTCTTCATTTAGCTCTTAATTATGTTTTCCATAAGACACCACAATATGTACAGATGACATGGTTTGGAAGCTACACTCATGGTTAATACCAGCTTTTCTTTACACACACACACACACTGGTTCTTTTCAAATAGAGGGCTCCTAATGCAGGCAATTAGAAGGCATTGTGGAGCTATTCTGCCTTTTCTTTAACAGTTTTTCTGTGGTAAAAGAAAAAAAACAGAAGCAGTGGGAAAACACAGGAAGGCCACGAGGGGAAGTCAACAATGATGTCTGGATACCCCTCACCCCACCCCCTAAAATTCCATGAATGAGGCAGGCCGATGGCACCATAGAAGCCTCGTCTTCAAGCAACCACAGTTCCATTGTGACTTGAATATATTGGTTGGTGCCACTTCGAACAGCTCAAAATCCTGGACACATTATTATATAGGCAAGCAGGCAGCAGATTTCTAAAACCAGCTGTCTACCTAGAGCAGGGGTGGGAACATGTGGCTTTCCAAATGTTTTTGGACTCATGACTTCCGTCAACCCAAGCCAACAAAGCCAATGGCAAGGGATGATGGGAGTTGTAGTCCAATAACATCTGGAAGGCCACATGGTCCCCATCCCTAATCTAGAGCTATAAGACTGAATCTCAACATTAGCAACACAGGAAAATTTCTTGGAGAAGCCGATACACTGGATAAAAATCTGCTTAATAAAAGTGGAATTTTCTGATAGGATCATATCTTCAAATATCTTTAGGATAATCGTACCTTTAAATTAAGGATGGCACCTTATTGATATTTTGGAACACCCCCCCCCCCCCCCCCATAAAAAAGCCACCGTTCAAGAACCCAGGAAGCTGCCTTATAGCTGGTCAGACCATCGGTCCATCTAGCGTAATATCGTCCACGCTGACTGGCAATGGATCTCAAAGCCTTATCTGGAGATGCCAGAGACTGAACCTACCACTTAGCCGTGGGCCTTCTTCATCCTATATTTTAGGAACGCCATGTCAGAAAAATATCACTTCAGATATTGCATTATGATCTAGTTTGTATCTGCATTTATACATGAGTTCCTGTGGACCAGCACTCGAGTGGCATGATGCATGGACATTTCAGGAGTGGCCTCACTCTATACAAACACCCGACAAGAGAGATCCCCCTTAGTCAGGCTGCATTCACCTCAGGAAGCTACCTAGATTAAGTTACAGCTACCTAGATTTCGACTGAATGGAAGGAAAACTTCCTGATGGTACAACCGTGGAACAGTCTAACTACGGAGGTTGTGGGCTCTCCACCTTTGGAGGTTTTTAAGAAGAGGCTGGACAGCCATGGTTTAACTGCTTTTCCTGCACATTGCTGAGGGTTGGGCTAGATGATCCTTGTGGTCCCTTCCAACACAATTCGGTGGTTCTATGAAATTCTCCGTTTTGAGGATAAGCTTGGGTTGTATTGGGATGTCTGGTTTTACCAGTTTTTTGTTGTTCATGCTCCAACGTTTCTATAATGATTTTATGAATGATTCTGTATGATTTTGTAGCATTTGTAAGTCACCTAGATTGGGTTTTCAATTAGCTGCTATACAATTTAGATAAATATTTTTAAATGGCTTTGATTGAATCTTGCCCTGCCTTTGTTGATCTCCATCTCTCTGGCTTTGATGTTGATTTTAAAAGACTGCAACAGATCTGGGCTTAGAAGGGATACATATTATTTTTAAAAAGTAAAACCAGGGACCCTTTGGTACCACCAATTCTAGTGAATGCCTCTCCCACTCCCCTTGAGCTATACAAATGGAGACAAAAATGAAAGAGCGTAAAAAATGAACATGCTCAGAATAGGATATGGTTGATGTTCTAAATAGAACAAAGTTGAAATGTAAGGGAAACTGCCTCTTCCGTGGACAATTCTGACATTTCCACTCCCAACAGTTTGAAAACTAAATTAGCAGATATTTACCTGAAAGCAAAGTATCCAGAAACACATAAACATGCATCTGGGTTATATAAACTAAATTCGCTGATGAAGCTTAACAGGAGCATTGAAAACATCAATATGATGTCCTGAATTGTAAGCCCTGGAGGGGGGGGGGGCAGTGGAGCCAGTTGGCCCGGGGCCCACAATTTTGAGGGGGCACTCTGACAAAGTCCCCCCTAGCTTACGCTACTGCTTCCGAAGCGTAAGCGGCCCATCGGGAAGCAAGGAGCCCGCCTTGCAGGAACAGCGCAGAAGCTGTCCGTCGTGAAGACCACGGTCAGACTACAAGCTCCAGAGGGCCATGCCGCATGCGGGGCAGGGACATATGTGCCTAAGTTGCGATGGTTGTCCTTACTGCGTCTCTTTCCTCCATCTTCTCCATGGTCCACAATGGTGCAAGAACGTTTGAATGGACTAGCAGTTTTGAACATTAACAGTGACAAGGCAAAGTTACTTGATTTTTCTGTTGTTATTGATGAATTTGCCCAAAGCAAAGCACGTAAAGTATTTCTGAACGTGAAGAAGGGATGTCTTACATCCTGAATAAAAGTGCTTCCCATTCCCTTTTTTATAATTCGTTCTAGTTCATATATGTATTTCGCACTGAATCAGTACCACTGATTAAAAAATACTTAATGAGCAGTTTGAAATGGGGGGGGGGGGGCACACACTTCCCATCTGGCCTGGGCATATTACCAGCTCTGCATGGACCTGAGCCCTGGCAAACATACCCTGAAGAAACAGATGTATGCAAGTGGCCAACAAAGTGTGATATAAACCCTGTGTAGCATCAAACAACAGTTACACAATCTACTTTCACAGATGTTTATTCATACCTTCCAAATTGTTATAGAAATGGCACGTGCGAGTTGTTATCTTCTTGCGACACATGTGGATCTGTAAGGCGAAGCAAAATCAATAGCATAATGAAGCCAAAATGTGTGTACACTTGCACTTGCTCAAATTCAGTATTCATTTTCCTTGGCTAGTTTTGCTGTAATTTAGATTGTAAGCTCTTTGCAGCAGGGACCTATCTACTGAGTTTATGTTCATTAGTGGTACAGGATGAATCACCATCACAAGTAGCTCCCAGTTGAGGACATTTGTCCAGAACTAGCTAAGAAAAAATGTAGGTGTGAGTGCAAAACCAATATTCAAAGCAGGCAGTGCAGTTACCTGGCTATTTCAAGAAAATCTCTATAGGATTCTAAATGGGGGGTGGGGGGAGACATCTATCCCTATCAAACAGAAGAGGCAAGATTATAATTCAAAGACCAAGAGCCATATGGCTTGACTAGACTGCTCCATAACAAAAGCTATTTGTTCCGAAATGGTGCTCTTATTTCTAAGACCTATTTTATATCCATTATTGTTTTTCCAGCAATAACTTCCTTTTCTCTTCCTCACAAAGAGAAGATGCATTTGGCTGACAAAAGGAACTGATGGGCTATTTCTACCCACTACCTTTAACCAAAAGACCATCTATGGTAGAGCTAATGAAAAATAAGTGTGTAGGATTTAATGTTTTATATTTATTAAAATAATTGTTTATTTATTTAAAAATATTGTATGCTATACTTCGATGAAAATTCTCAGGGCAGGTTACATTAAAAAAAATACAAATAAAACATTGAAACAGTGATAAACCAAAAGAACTCAAAGATAGCAAGATCCTAAAAGCCTGGAAAAAAAACCCAACAACCAGCAGGACTAAAAGGACTGGGAAAATAAAAAGGTCTTTTCCTGGCATTGAAACAACAGTGATGTATGTGCCAGAAGAATCTCTCTAGGGCAGATTTCCCCAATCTGGTGTCCTCCCACAATGGTACAGTGCTGATTTGTTTATACATTCTTACCTGCATATGGTTGCTTTCCTGCTTTTTAACTTCAGGATGGATGCAAAGCTGCTCTCTGGAGCCCAACACACATACTTTCGGCCTGTTTAATTAGAAAAAAAAATCCAAGAGTTGATATTTAATATACACAGACAGACCAAAGGACACTGATGATATACATTGCTAGATTATGGAAAGTATTTCAAACATGTAGTTCAAACATTTATTTATTTATTTATTTATTTAAAACATTTCTAGGCCACCATTCAGGGCAGATGCCCTCACGAGGTCACTTACAACAGGGTAAAACTGAGTGGCAAAAAGGAGAGCAGGGTTGGCACTTTTTCAACATTCACGTTTTTCAGCATTACAGGACATTTAATAATAAGAGTAAGAATAAGAATATAAAATGTATTACTTGCCCAACAACATTAAATACAAATAATATAAGATACATAAAACTGATTAAAACATATAAAACTAATACTTTATTAAAATAACAATAAAACTCTTAAACTTCAACTAGGTAGGCCTGCCGGAAGAGATCAGTCTTTATGGCTTTCTTAAAGTCAGAGAGACTATTAAGTTGACGAATCTCTTCCGGCAGGCTATTCCACAGTCTGGGAGCAGCAGAAGAGAAGGTCCTCTGGGTAACGGTCATCAGCCTAGTTTTGGCTGACTGAAGTAAATACTTCCCAGAGGACCTGAGTGCGTGGGGCAGATTGTATGGGGGAAGGCAATCCCGCAGGTAAACTGGACCCAAACCATGTAGGGCTTTAAAGGTAATGACCAACACTTTGTACTTCGCCCAGAAAGTAATTAGCAGCCAGTGGAGTGATTGTAAAGCTGATGTAATATGGTTACCCCAGGTGTACCGGTGACCAACCTGGCTGCCATATTTTGAACTAGTTAAAGTTTCTGGACTAGGTACAAAGGTAGCCCTATGTACAACATACTGCAGAATTATTATTTATTATTATTTATTACCTTTGTATACCGCCCCATAGCTGAAGCTCTCTGGGCAGTTTACATAAGATTAAAACACTTAAAAGCAATATACAAAAATTAAAACTGCAAAAACATACAATATACACATACATTTAAAATCACTAAAATAACTTTAAAAAGCTATAAGCCTAAAAACAAAACAGACCTAGGCTCATCAGATATTGCTAAATGCCTGAGAGAAGAGGAAAGTCTTGACCTGGCACCGAAAAGATAACGATGTTGGCACCAGGCAGGCCTCGTCGGGGAGATCGTTCCACAATTGGGGGGCCACCACAGGGAAGGCCCTCGAAGTCGAGCCTCAAAGTTTTATCTTTTGTAAAAGCGATATTCTCTCAGCCTTTTCCTTTACTGTGGCTGCAGAATAGGTCAGCACTAGTTTATAATCAAAAATGTCCAAAAATAATAATAATAATAATAATAAAAAGACTGCTGTAAACAAGGAGGCCATTGAAAACGGTCAGACACTTATATATCCCAAGGGTTTTTTTACACTTGAAAGGAGTGGCAATACTTTACATTTTCTTTACCTGTAAACTGTGTTCTTTAATTCATTGATGACCTGAGTAAGCTGAGAATGAGTTCTGGAGGCATAAATTATTTTAGGAACGTCAGTGTAATAAGCTGTCAAGTAGAGAAGGCGAGAAAGGGGGAAGCAGAGGGGGGGAATTAGTTCTTGTTTAGTGCTAAATATATCATCAGTCTGCTTTTCCCTTGCTGGTGCTATGGTAACAACTCAGCCTGTGGAGGCAGTGCGGTATTTTACAACCCAACTGTTCACCTATAGGGAACAAGAAAAGCACCCATTTTTACTGCCTTCAGCAAAGGCTTTCTGTGAAACACCTGTAGATAAGTATCTGCAAATGACAGTGGAAACGAACACCCTGCTTTATACTGCTTTAAGTTCTTAAGATAGGGTTCCCACGATTTTTTCTTGTTTAGTCCCTACTTTTGTTACATCACAACACCCAGCAATGTTTTCACAGGCTAGTTGTCGTGACTCTGGCTAACTCTCTAAAGTTCTTGCTCACGACTTTAGGTACACTGATACACAACAATAACAGTGAGATTTCTTTTATTGTAATCACACGGAATTCAAAGCATAACGGTTTTATTTCTGCAAACACACACTTGAAGCTGAAGACGGACCACACAGCTTTCAGGTAGAACGGCTTAATGAGAACAGCACTCACTCAGGGACTGACATTTAGAGATTAACTCTAGTCCTTAGAGGGCAGGAGCGGCCACGCTGCACTGGAATCCTCTGGAACATAGAGAGACTCTAGGATTAGGCCTCCTAACAGTAGTATATCGGTCAACTGGCAACTAAATCTTCACTCAGCCTGTCAGGGAACGCTGAGCTGACCACGGAAGCCAGAAGCCAGGAAATGAACCTCTTCGACCTAGGGAGCCTTCCCAATTCACGTAGCTTTAGCTCTGAGGAAGGTCCTCTCACAGGTCTCACACACACACGAGTTTCAGAACAGCAACGATCAGCTTCTGCCTCCCTCTGCCCGTAACTTTGGCTCCATGGAGGGAGACAGCAAGCTATAGAACACGAATCCAGAACAGTACTCTCAAGTCCAAATCTATGAAAAGCCACAGTGCACTTTTCATGGCAGAGTTCTTTAGAAGTAACAAGTCCAAACAGCCACAGAACATGTATAGAGTGCATCTCACAATTCCAAATCAGATAGTAACTTACAGCAGCAGCAGAGCAGCAAGAGGATAGACGAGATAATTCCTAGCAACGGAATTACTCTCAGGACAAAGGCAATATAGTGTGGAGGCTGGGCAATTCTAAGCTACTTTGATAGACAGGGCTTCAGGCCTGTAATCTAAACTCACGTGCCAACAGGGCGGCACGGTTCAACCTCTTCTGATGACGCCACAGTGTGAGGAAGATAGCCCCCACCTTTGCAAAGCATAGTTTAATTCCCAGAGAACGTTCAAGGCCTTCGGCCTACCATTTGAGATAAGCACATACCAGAGAAGCAGAGATACATTTTCTCATGACAAATTGCCAAGTCTTCAGTTCACAATTCACAGGGCCAGCCCTGTGAATTGTCTACGAAGCATCTGACACCCAACACTAGTGTTTCTCAACTTCCATGCTATCTAAGTTGTGGTGCAGTATCAAGGATGAGCAACTGCAACATCCACCAACCTGCCCCGCCCCTTGCCGCCCACTACCCCTGTGAAGTCAAGCACCCCACTGTGAAACCCTGATAACACCTCCTTGGGGCTACCAGATGAACATGAGAGTCCTTACGGAGCCACAAGACATAGGACTTACCTGGGATATCAGCACCTGCGACAACATTTCCCCAAGACGACATTGGTCGGTCAGAGAAGAGTTCTGCTCCATTTAGCCGCTGGGCAATCTTCTGTGCAGAGATTGCATCTTTGAAGTGCTCCCGCCAAGCCAAGGTTGAACACAGGAGGCATAATGTCTTCCCCGTGCCTGTGGGACTCTCCAAAATCCCATTCACTTGCTTGAATGATTATGGAAAACGAGAGAAGAGAAACATCTGGAAAACTAAGTATTCACCTAAGTGACAGCTGACTGACAAATATTTCCTCAAAGAGATGGTACCCACATCATCAGAAACAAATAGATGCCTGCCGGGTTGCTGGGAAGACCTAGTTAGTAGATGTAGCTGGGGTGAATTGTACCTGGGAAAGCTAGAGGCACTTCCTCTAGCTGCTTAGTGACACCGTAACTCTACAGAGGTTAAGAGAAGCAAACAAGTTGAGGGCCCACAGCTGGCTATTTGGCCTTCCCTAGAAACTGCTACTGTAAACAGGATGGCACGCACACACACATAATTGGAATTGCAGGGTCAAATTAAGCTGCCCTAGAACAAGCTTTCAGCATATAGCTTAATTAATATAAGACATTTGGTTGAACATTTGTGGGATATTCTTTAGGTCAACATCAGTTTAATATCCTGCTGTGGGTATTCTAGGAATATCTCTCAACACTGATTCTACGACATTCAATTTTACCATGTAGCAATCTTCCTGGCTTGTGCTTTCTGGCTCCCCTTTCAACAGGGAAGAGCACTGCAACAAGCTGGAGAGAGCCACAACGGTTATTCAGGCTCCACCTCTGATCGAAAAGGCTAAGGAGTTGCAATAGCATCAGGGTGGTCTTCCAGATAAAGGAGCACTGTTGTGAAGGAGAAGCAGGTGAACAGGTGAGAGAGCAATGAAACATGGTAGGCAGGTAACTGTGAAGGGACAAGGACAGCAGGGACGCAGGCAGAATATTTCAATTTGCAAGCCTTGAATAGGGTATACTGCCCAACACACAGAGCTTCTGCCTCATTACTTCTACTAATCCTTCCCCCCCCCCCAATGTTAATTACCAGACTTTCGCAAGCACTAACTCCTCAGTCTAACAAACCACCTCACAGACCCTATTGCTGGTCTTCTGTGCCTCCTTTCCAGCAACTGCAATCACCCCCATCGCTCCCCCCTCTCTATGTTTCCTTACAGTCCACACTTTCCTCCCTCTTCACTGCCATTTTTCCTGTCTTCCTCACGCCCCACATTCCACAATCACCATTTAGCACATACCCCACTCTGCTGATGCCCCCCACCCCCCGGCCCACAACACAGATTCCACATTATCCTTGAATCGCTGCTTATTTCCTGACTACACTTGTTCAGTTCTTCTGCGGCTGAGAAAGGAGGTGGGAAGGCAGAAAAGAGACAAAGTAAACGGAGGGCTTTCTCTGTTGTGGCACCCCAGCTGTGGGATGCCCTCCCCTTGGAGGCCCGATTGGCACCAGAACTGGCTTCATTTCAGTGCCAAGTTAAGACATGGCTTTTTATTAAAGCCTTTGATGGCTAAATTCACCAAGCCTGCACATAGTTTTAATTGTTTTAATTGGTTTTACTGCTTTTAAATGCTATACTGGTTTTAGCTTATTAGGGTTTAATTTGGTTTTAGCTATGTATATTTATTGTTTTATATTGTTTGCATGATTTTATCTGTACGCTGCTCAGAGATCTTTGTGATATAGGGCAGGATACAAATGTTTTAATAAATCTTTTTTTTTACTCTTTTTTTGCCACTAGTACACTGTGCATGCACTTATCCCTATTTCTGCTCACTCTCTTGGTATTTAGGACCATTGTGTGAACTGAGGAGTCACAGGAGATCATCAGGCCACAACTGGGTTACAGCAGGTATTTTATACAATAGCTGCACACACAGAATTGGCTTTTAAAACTTTTACCAGATTCATTCACTTGAGTGTTAGGGCATTTATGTCAGAGTTCTTGCACATTAGCAATATGAACACAGATTTTAATCAATTTCTCTGATAAATCAAGTGGCATTTCAGTGGTACAGGGGCAATTTTTTAAAATCTGGTTTGAGTTTGACAACAAGAAGACAACTCAGAACTCTTGAAGGGCTCATCACTGTGCAGTCACAGATTTGGCTCTATCCTCCTTGAGCAAAATTTGATGGAGATGAAACTTAAATATGGCTTTTCCTTCTGATGCATGTTCAAACCTCACAGCTAGTTTGAATCGGAAAGTAATTTCACATTCAAAAGAAACTAACTTCAGGAGCCTCAGAGAGAGAGAGAGAGAGAGAGAAAGAGAGAGAGAGCTTCTTTGATGTTCCACAATACGGGAGTTGGCAGCTTGCTCAGCCAATCACTCTCTTCCCCCTCCAGCCCCGTATCCCCTGAAAACCATCTCCAGAGAGTCAGGGGACCCTCCTGAATTGTGAGGGCTAAGTCATACAGGGCTTCAGTGTAGAGGGGGAATTGCTCAAAATCGGGCAGAGGGATTTTGCACCAGGAGAACTCCCCCTAGCACCTGCCCCCTCCTCCCAATTCCAGGCAATCTCCCCTTAAGAACATAAGAGTCATGCTCTCTTAATCAGTTGCTAGTATCAGGAAATAAACATCTCATGGACAAAAAGACTGTTTGTAAAATGAATTTACACTGATCCAAGTTTTTATACTGTAATGTCCATGAGGCCTACCCAAGTACCTGTCGTCACAGAAACAGCAAGGCTAAGCTGTCACTCTGTAAACCAACACCCTTACTTCCATCACAGATATTAGGGATTTTGTGTAGGACAAGAATAATAGTAATAAAGATTTACAAAAATAGGCTCTGAGCACAATGTTTCCTTAAGAAATTATTTTACAGAGATGCCAAATAGTTAATAGAAGGCACTGTCTCTGTTCTTAAAAGTTAAGAACAGATTGTATGAACATAAGGATCACTTATTTGCTTCTTTCCCCTCATATAGAAGCGTAGGAAAAAACCCACCTACCCTCTACAGCAAATCTAATGGAAATATGTCTGGCACTGACAGGAGAAGGGTTTGCAAAAGAGCTCTTTTCAGGAAGTGTTAAGCAAGTTTCGTATGTTCAAAATGCATCTGTTCTGCAGAGTATAAAAATATCTTTGAAATACAAGAAATGTAAGTCAACATCTTTTATTGGACTACTTTCAGTTCATGAGAGTGTATGCAAGGATTCTTAGTTACAAAGAATGCTATTAGGGCTCCAAGATTTACAGCTCAATCCTAACCCTATGCCCTGTTCACAAGTGCCAGGTAGGACAGAAGGAGGACAATGTTTCCTGTTTCTTTATCTTTTCTTTGTTATGAATGGTATAGTATGCAAGAACAACCTTTTGGGTGCCACTTAAAATAACATAGCTTAGGAAAAACCAAATGCTGAGCCTTGGTTATTTAACTGACATTGATGATACAACTCCCCACATTTCCCTCGCTTTTGACACACATATTTTCAAACAGGTTTAAATGTGCCCTCCAGAGTTCTCTACCTGAGGTTTCCCAGAATATTTACCTTTTGCAGGCACTCCAGCACTTTGGACATGTATTCTTCCTGACATTTGTAGGGCTGAAATGGAAAATCCACTGTGATGCCGTTTAATTTTATTTGGGGCATATTTCATCAGACGTGTCAGATCTCAGAGCCTGAAATCAAAAGCATTCTTCCTTAAATACAAGGGACCTCTTTGCTAAATACCAACAAGGACACCATTATCAAACTCCTCCCAATTCTTACTTTGGAGGATGAGGCTTCCTTTAAAATCCCATATCCCAACCACTGGTAGAAACTTAGAATGCCTTGTATTCAGTCAAGATTATCACATCTCACCTGTGCTCCATCAATTTGTTGTTGGTACCATTCCTTTGCACATACTTTCAAGCAGGTTTAGAATACTGCAGGAAAGCTAGCCAATTGCATCCCAATCTTTGTTGTGCTGAAGGGCTAGGTGGCCAGCTTCCCTAACTCTTGCCCTTACTAACAAATTATGCCATCTACACCATGTCATTCTTGGAATATTTAGTAGTATTTCACAATGGTAAATAACAGGCGGTTCAATGACCAGTTTATAGGCGTCATATATAGTCATATATATATAGACGGAAGTGCTTGCTGTCAAAGGCCGCAACCTGGGTTTGGAGGTGTGTCAACCGGTTCTGGATGGGGTTACACTCCCCCTGAAAGACTGTGTTCGCAGCTTGGGGGTGCTCCTGGATCCGTCGCTCCAAATGACAGCCCAGATGGATGCGACGGCCAGGAGTGCCTACTATCAGCTTCGGCTGATACGCCAGCTGCGCCCCTTCCTAGAGCTGGAAGACCTAAAGATGGTAGTGCACGCGCTGGTAACTTCGAGGCTTGACTTCTGCAATGCGCTGTACATAGGGCTACCTTTGTGCCTAGTCCGGAAACTTCAACTAGTTCAAAATATGGGAGCCAGGTTGGTCACCGGTACATCTAGGAGTGACCATATTACGCCAGCTTTAAAATCGCTCCACTGGCTGCCAATTAGTTTCCGGGCGAAGTATAAAGTGTTGGTCATTACCTTTAAAGCCCTACATGGTTTGGGTCCAGGTTACCTGCGGGATCGCCCTCTCCCGTACAATCCGCCCCGCACGCTCAGGTCCTCTGGGAAGAACTTACTGCGGTCGGCCAAGACCAGGCTGACAACTGTTACCCAGAGGACCTTCTCTTCTGCCGCTCCCAGACTGTGGAATGACCTGCCGGAGGAGACTCGTCAACTTAACAGTCTTTTAGAATTTAAGAAAGCTATAAAGACTGTTCTCTTCCGGCAGGCATATCCAGTGTAATTTTTAGACTGTTTTTAGGATGTTTTAATGCAGTTTTAATAATATTTGTCATGTTTTAATTAGTTTTATGTATTTTATCATGTTGTTGTTCCCCGCCTCGATCTAGACGGAGAGGCGGGTAAGAAATAAATCGTTATTATTATTATTATTATTATTATTATTATTATTTTAATACAGCCCAATCCAATGCAAATTTATTCAAAAATAAGTACCATTACATCCAATGGGATTTATTCTCAAATAAGTGTGCACAGGCTTATGACTTAAGTCTCTGTCTGAGGACAGGTTGCATCTTCATTTTAATTTATGTGCAGCAGTTAATTATTGTAGGCACTCTAGAACAACAATCTGTGAGAGCTAAATGTTCAGGATAAATAACGATGCCCAGCGGGTAGTCTTAATGCTGAAGCATTGCCTGAAAGCGTGTAAACCTAACAAAATTATATCCAACCTTTCTTACATAGCTTTCAAGGAAGAGAGTCTCCCATCAGATACAGCAAGGTTGCTGTACCATGTGCAGTAAAAGTCTGGACACAGTGCAGCAGTAGAGGCCTACCCAGATGCACTCCCTGGCATTTTCCTGGCCGCCCTGAGATCCTAGTGATATAGGGCAGGATACAAACGTTTTAATAAATAAATACATTTCCAGTTAATAGGAACTCAAA
Source organism: Anniella stebbinsi (assembly GCA_029215795.1). NCBI lineage: Eukaryota > Metazoa > Chordata > Lepidosauria > Squamata > Anniellidae > Anniella > Anniella stebbinsi. The sequence continues at coordinate 6,189,592 of JARDYH010000004.1, read as the reverse complement.
TATCAGGGTTAGGAAAGGTCTTTGCCTGAGACCTTGGAAAACTACTGCCAGTGGGTCAGATTGGGCAGTACAGCAGGGTGGATAAAAATCAATTATTATTTTTTTAAAATAAAAAAAAAATCAATTTTTTGATTTAAATCAGATTTTTTTAATAAAATGCTTTTTGAGGAAAAATAGTTTTCTATTTAAGATACATTATAGTCCAAAGGTTTTTAATTATGTAGCATGAGGCTGTATATTCATGCAATGTTTAAATTTTTTGGTAAATGAATTCCATTAATCCATTCGCAATGTCATGCTCTTCCAGAGGTTTCTGTAAGTTTATTGGGCAATTTTTCTATCTGGTAGATATTATCACAGATGCTTGGTTTTATAGTTCTCAAAACTGTGAATATGTGTCTGCAGAGATCATAATCCCATTGTTCCTTTGCAAATCTATGTATACAGAATCAACCCCTTACCTCTTAAGTGCTAAGTTTTTTTTTAAAAAAATCAGTGAATAGATTGCTGGGAGTGGAACAGATCTGCACAAAAAGCTAAGTGTGAGGAGGGAGGGGCAAGCAGTAAAAATGAAAGTGACCCCTTTTACAAAGAATGAGTCTTGGGTAACTCTGAGTTGTGTAAAATATGTATTATAGTGAGGAAGAGTGCACTTTCGGGGGGGGGGGGGGGAAGTCACATGATTAAATTGAGCCTTTCTGAGTAGTGATTTAAATGAAATCCACCCTAGTACAGAGCTAGATGGACCGATGCTCTTTGGCTCAATTACAATGCAGCTTCCTAGTAACCATGTGGTGGAAATATAATGAACTCCCAGCAGCACTTTAGGGAGAGGGGAGTGTCATCTACCTGGGAAAAAGCACATCTTGCTTTTCTCTCCCCGTTAGGGTGACCATATTTTGGAAACTAAAAAGGAGGACAACATGACTGCCCCAAGGGGGCGTGCCCACCAACATGGCCAGTCCCCAAGGGGGCGTGCCCACCAACATGGCCGGCCCCCAACATGCCGTTGGTTATATGTCTGATTTCACAGCACACAATTAAGACAAACCTGTTCTACATAACATCTTAATGGTAAAATCACTGAAATAAAGAACAATGTATCTGAAATTAACTTCACTCACTCCTATTTTTGTAGCTTTTGCTGTACTTTAAGGCTTTTGCTATACTCTGTGCGATACAGTCTCCCTTTCTCTCAAATATCTTTTCTGACTGCAACTCCTTCACTGGATGACCATAGTCTCACTTTTCTTAACATTTAACACTCTTTCCCCATCACCTGGAACAAACTGGACCAAAGGCTTGTTGAAATCACTTCTCACTAGCACCTCTTAGCTTGTTTCAACTTCTCGTTTATCAGTGAGAAACTAATCTAAAAATGAGTCATTATATTTCTGGTTCATTAGCCATGTAAACAAGCCCATGGTCAGTAGCAATTCAAAGAAAGGCCAGAACAGATGCCAGTTAACACAATGCTAGACAAGGATCTTTCCCTCCTTTTATCCAAATATCTCCTGAATTTACACTGCAGAGAACACAAATCCCAATCAGGGACTAAGGGAAACTGCCCAAAGAAACCTCAGAAATAAGTCTCATTGATTTCAATAAAGCTTACTCCCAGATAAATGAATATAGGATTGCAGCCTCTTCACATCTACTATAGCAAACGCAAGCCCTTCCTGTCAAGGAGAACTATGCACTCACCAGAACCTGGCATCATGGATCATGCAACCAACAGGAGCTCTCCAGAAAGATGCTTTCAGAGCCTAGGAAATCCAGACACATTCAAACAAGTCAAGCCAAGCTATGCTATGCTGGGACAGAACAATTCTGAGACAAGACAATACTTTGCAATCGACTAGACATAACATTCATAAACAAAAAAAGAAAAACACAACTAACTCATTGACATAACAATACCTAATCACAAAAATGTTGCAGAAAAGGAAGAGGAAAAGAGAGAAAAATATACACCACAGGCTACGAAAAATAAATAACTGTGGCAGGAGGGAAAAGTTACAATTATTCCGTTAGTCACAGCAGTCACTAGCATCACATCATATATTTTTTTTTACAGAAAACCTTCAGAAACTAGGCCTACCAAAACACATCCACACCAACATCCAGAAAGCAGTCCTTCTTAAAACATGCTCGAGTCAGGAAATTTCTGAACAGTAAAAGACAGCATGACTTGGCAAAGCCAGTCATGTTCATCTAGAAAAAACACCAAGAAAAGAGACCAGATACAAAAGAAGGGAAGACTCCTGCAGTTTTAACTGTTGTGATGATGATGGAATTTCACCATTTGCTGCATGCATACAAATGACACCAGCTGAAATTCACTTTTCTATACAACTGTTAAAGACACAGGAGCCCTGTCCTCCTTTCCATATGGTCACCCTTCAGTCCTAAGGGGTTTGAGAGGCAAGTTGTATAAGGTTTTGATGCACTTGGTGCCAACTATAGCCAAATGAACTTTTAGAATTTTTTGCAATATATATATATGGTTGTGTAATATAAGACAATAGCCCCAAAACTGTATTGTGAGATCTATGTCAGTAGAGCCAACCCTTATAGCCTGCTAACCAGCAATTACTTTGTGGTTGGGCTCTACATAGAAAAATAATCTTTCTCTAGTTTTTTTTAAAAAAATTGCTACCAAGCAAGGTTTTTCTCCTCCTTTTAAAACATTGACTTAAGTAATGTTTGCTCATAAACATAATTTATTTATTACTTTTCTATCCTGTCTTTCCTCCAAGGAGCCCAAGGTGACATACATGGAAGCTCACTGGGTGACTTTGGGCCAGTCACAGACTTTCAGTCAAACCTTCCTCGCAGGGTTGTTATTGTGAGGATAAAATGGAGGAGATGTATGCCTCCTTGGAGGAAAACAGGCAGGAGCTAAATGTAATAAAATAACTAACTAACTAAATAGACATCAAAAAGTTAAGAGAGGCCAGGAAAAGAGAGTAAATGGGAAAGGGTCCCTAGACCTGAGGCTCTTTGTACCTGGTGCAGTGTTACTGCCTGATATTCAGTTGGGACATGAACCAGATTGATATTAAGTATAAGACTGCTTTTAAGTTCATCACTCTTGCAATGCATGGTATTGCAATGTCTCCATCTGCTTATTATAAGCTACTTCAGTGGAAAATGGAGTGAGAGTGTGGGAGTCTCACAATTTGATTCTGAAGTCATATACTTGCAGTTTACCTGTAGCGCAATTTGGTGGGGGCTACTCTTGTCTTTTTGTTTTTATGTAGAATTGACATGACTTCTGCCAACATGAGTAGCTTACCACAGAAAATGGAAAGGGTTAAAATAGAGATGTAAATTGGAAATGAATTGATTGGGTAAATAATATTATTTGCACTTCGGGGAGCCATACGAAATGGAGCAATAAGCACACTCTTCTGCAGATAGAGCAAACTCTATGGAGTGATAATATACTCCTCTTAAACCTTTTCATTTCTGGGCTTTAAAAATATTATCTTAAAATAAGGAAAAAAACTTCATATGCACCCACTGATAAATTATCAATATGATACTTTAATTTACAGTTGTGAGAAATTCATATACCACTATCAGTATCACTTGTGGTGGGGTTGAACCCAACATTTTTTATTTCTACATAGTTGTAAGTGAGGATCAACCTGATGATAATTCTTAGAACTTTCATGCTGCTTTCAGGGACTTTAGAGCAAGCCTGTCAGTATATATATTTTGTAGACAAATGCTAACTCAGGTAAAGTAGGGCATAATCCAGGCAAAGTAAAGCAACTTAATCAACAACACTGACAATTAATCTTTTCTTCTCTTCCCCACAAAATCCTTCCTTTTACTCAGTGTGTTCACATATATTTAAAGCACAATCCTACACATGTCTACACAGAAGGAAGTCCCATTGAGTACAATGAGGCTTTCTTCCAGATAAGGGGGTACAGGATTGCAGTTTTAATTTTTAGATCCTCTTATGTTTGTCTGTAGGATTTACACTACAAACTAATCATGCATATTAAAATTAGCACCACCTCTCCCCACGCAGCTTGCGTCCCAGCCCCAGCTTCTTGCCCTGCATGCTGCTGTCCAGCTACCCATCTGCCGCGCCTATGCGCTAGGCCGGGCCGTGGCTCCAAGCCCAGGCCAGGCCTATCACTGCCGAAGCAGGCCTTCCGAGGCCTGTCCATGGCAAATCCGGATTCCTAATGCCTCATCGCCATAGCAACAATGCACTAGGACCCTGGATTTGCCATGGGTGGCTCTCGGAATGCCCGTTTCAGCCCCTTCCGAAAGTGACTGAAACAGGCCTTCTGAGGCCAGCCCTCAGCAGATCCTTCACCCTAGTGCTTTGTCGCCATGGCAACAAGGCACAAGCGCCCCGGATCTGCAGAGAGCAGGCCTCGGAAGGCCCGTTTCAGGAAGTGCCCCAAACGGGCTTTTTGGGGGGCTAAATTTCCGGATTTGTCTCCCCAAAACAGGATTTCCCGCCGGATCTGGATTTGCCTGCAATTTCCCTGACATGTCCGGACAAATCCGGGCGGATGGGTATCCTACTCCCCGTAGTAGCACTTCCTGTACATCAGCCTTCCTCAATCTAGTGCCCTCCAGATGCATTCAATTAAAATTCCCAGAATCCCCCCAAAAACACAGTGCTGTGGGATTCTGGGAGTTGTATTCTAAAGCATCTGAAGGGCAACAGGTTGGAGAAGGCTGCCTTAGGCTCCGGAGCAGGGGTGGGGAACATGCAGCCTCCAGATATTTGTTGGACTGCAACTCCCATCATGCCTCCCCATTGGTTATGCTGGTCAAGGCTGATGGGAATTACAGTCCAACATCTAAAAAGCCACACATTCCCAAACCCCTACTTTTAGAGTCTAGGGGAGGCCTTTCCCAACCTGATATCTATCCTCCAGATGTGTTGGACTAAAACTCCCATCTGCCTAGAGTGACCCTATGAAAAAAAAGGACAGGGCTCCTGTATCTTTAACACTTGCTTAGCAAAGGGAATTTCAGCAAGTGTCATGTGTAGGCATGCAGCACCTGGTGAAATTCCTTCTTCATTACAACTGTTAAAGCTGCCCTCTTTTGTATCTGGTCACTCTAGTATAGCTCCTGCAGCTTTAACTGTTGTGATGAAGGGGGAAGTTCACCAGGCGCTGCAGGCGTACAAATGACCCCTGCTGAAATTCCCTTTTAATTACAACGGTTAAAAGATACAGGAGCCCTGTCCTCCTTTCCGTAGGGTCAGCCTACATCTGCCCCAGCCACCCTTCTCAACCTGGTATCCCCCAGGTCCTGAAGGCTATGGGCCACCTCCAGGTTCGGAGGCAGTAAGCCCTATATACATACACCAGTTGCTGGGGGGGGATGGTCAGGAGGGTGCTCTCTTGCACCCGTGTCTCGCTTATGGCTTTCTGGTCGACAGCCAGTTGGCCACTGGGTGAACTCCCATCTGCCCCAGCCAGCTTTTTCAACCTGGTGCCCTCCAGATGTGTTGGACTACAACTCCCATCTGCCCCAGCCAGCCTCTCCTAACCTGGCGCCCTCCGAATGTGTCGGACTATAACTCCCATCTGCCCCAGCCAGCCTTTCCCGACCTGGTGCCCTCCGAATGTGTCGGACTACAACTCCCATCTGCCTCAGCCAGTACCAGGTCGGGGAAGGCTGCTCTTACGGCTGTTCCCACGGGCCGCTTGAGGACTCCCGCCACCCTAACAGGCGAAAAGGAAAACGCTGAGGCGGAGCGAAGCGCGGACAGAACCGAGGAGGCCTCGGCCTACCCCACACCGGGAGCCCCTCACACACCTCAGACTACTCACCCTCGTTCGCAGGGCCCGCCGTTTCTACGTCACGTGATAACTTCGCTTCCACCCGATTGGTCCAGCGGCCGTCCTCTTACCTCTACCCGCCCCTTGCGGGCGGGCGCGCGAGTGCGCGTGTCGCCCGGCTCCAAGGTCTCGCGAGGGCGCGGCGCGGCGCGGCGTTGTCACGGTAACGGCGAGAGGAGGAGGAGGAGGAGGCGAGCGGGGCCTCCTTCCCTCCCTGCGTGGTGCAGAGGCGCCGCCGCTCAAGGCCTAGCGACGGGTTGCCATGGGGACGGCGGGGCTCCCTCTGGTTCTCCCCCAGGCCGTGGTGGTGGTGGGCGAGGTGCCTCCTTTGCCCTCCTCCACCCGGGACTAAAGAGAGACGGAAGGACGCGACCCCCCCCCCCCGCAAACCTCCCGCCCCCCCCCCCCAGCAGTTGGACTAGATTAAAAGGCCATGTGGTACATGCGGGCAGGCAACGTTTGGGGGCTCGTTGGCGCATTGGGCGATGAAGGGCCTGGAGCCTCTCCCCTCTGAGGGGAAGGTTACAGCAGCTGGGATGGTTTAGCTTGGGGGGGAAAGGAGGTTGAGGGGAGACCTGATAGAGGTGTCACAAAAGGATGCCTGGTGTGGAGAATGTGGACAGGGAGGCATTTTTCTCCCTCTCCCATAACACTAGAACGCAATGGGGTCGTCATCCCATGAAGCCGATAAGTGGGAGATTCAGGGCAGATCAAAGGAAGGACTTCTTCACACAGCTCATAGTTAAACTTTGGAACTCGCTACCACAAGATGTAGTGATGGCCACCAATTCGGATGCCTTTAAAAGAGGGTTGGGTCAATTCCTGGAGGAGAGGGAGGAGGAGGCTATCAATGGCTACCAGCCCTGATGGCTATGTATCCGAGGCAATGAGCCTGTGTGCACCAGTTGCTGGGGAACATGGGTGGGAGGGTGCTGTTGCACCCGTGTCCTGTTTGTGGGTCTCTGGTCAACAGCTGGCTGGCCACTGTGTGAACAGAGTGGTGGACTAGATAGACCCTCGATCTGATCCAGCATGGCTCTTCTTATGTTCTTATTTTCTTGAAATGGCTTTAAGATGTGGCTTACCAGACAGAAGCGACAGGAGCCCCCTTTTCTCTCCCCCCAGCCGCCCACCACCATAACAGCTTAAGTTGAGGTTTGAACTGACTTTGTGGCCAGGCTTAAAAGTTTAAAATGTTTTAAATATCAGCTGTTTTAGGTTTTATGGTTTTTAATTTTGTATATAGACTTTTTAATGTTCAATCTTTTAATTTTTGTAAACCGCCCAGAGAGCTTCAACTATGGGGCGGTATATAAATGTAATAAATAATAATAATAATAATTTCCCAAGAGTGTCTCTGAGCCCCACTTACGGCCCAGAGGAACTCATGGGGAATGAAGCTGGAGGACCTCACTTTCCTTTGATGAGATTCCAGCTGCTGATAAAGGAAATTTGTTAATTTTTTAAAAAACTGATTAGAGGTAGGACACACTTGTGCCTGCAGGCACCACGTTGCCTACGCTTGTCATAAGTATAACTGAGATCACATACAATAGCCCTGTAAGGTAGGGAAGTATTATTTTCCTAATAAATTATATGCACGCACAGAAAATCCACTGCACCAAGTTGTCATGTTTTCTCTATCCGTCTGGTTGTCTATTGCCCTAAGGAGTTCAGGGCTGTTATACATGCTCCCCACTGTATAAGGATAAAGCCATAGCTCTGTGAGGTAGGGTAGGTTAACAGGTAAGTTAAGGTCAAGAAGCAAAGGTAGTGGAGTAAGCCCACAACAAAAAATCCAAAAACAGCATGCAGGCAATAATGGAGCAGAGAATTTGGGATGCTGAGAGGCAGGAGGAGCACATACTCCTTCCCACGCAGTCAAGCATGCCTGCGGCTTGGCTTAGAGCCAAGGATCAGCAGCCCTCCAGTCATTCAATGGCTCCAAGCCAAGCAGTGAGGCGCGGAGGGAGGGGGCGTTAAGGAAGTTGGCTGGAGGGAAAAGAGCACAACCATCCATGCTCATTCGCCTCTGTTCAAGTCAGTCCTAGTCAGGAAGAGTCTTTGCCAGGTGCATCTGGAAAATACTAGAGTTGTAGGAAGAAGGGTGTGCAACATCAGCATGGGGGAAGAGGGATGGGAGGTAAGCCGGAACAGGCAGGGGAGCAGGAAGTAGCAGGGCTGGAAAGGAATAGGCAAAGCCGAAGGAGGTAGTACAGTTTCTTTCTCACCACTGCCCTTGTGTTTGTGTGTCTAGTTATCCACATCCTGCACATGGTGGGGAGGGGATGCTGAGGCTGGAAGAGGAAGTAACTTGCCTAAGGCCAACTATCGAGTTTGAGCTCAAATGAGATTAGAACCAGGAATTTCTCGATGCTCAGATTAGAAATTTAGCCAGCACTCAGCACCAGCTCTTCAGGAAATTGGGAACTCTTTTTCTGTTTTTTCTATTGTGAGATGGAGTGCTGAAAATAAGTTGTGGCTTTCATGGTTTTTATTGTCCTCCTGTATTTTGCAGGATGAAGACTAATAAACATAAAGTCAGTACTGTTGGTAGAGCGGTTACTGGACTAATCAAGTAGTAGTCAACCTCTTCTGGATGAGGTTGCACTCGCACTGAAGAACAAGTTGTTTTTAGATCTGTTGCAATTTTGGGATGCTCAGATAGTGTCTGTGACTCATAGTAACTTTCACTAACTGGCTGGTGTTTCGTCCTTTCTTGGAAAGGGATGATCCCATCTCAGTTATCCATGTTTTGTTTACATCCATATTAGATTACTGCAATGTATTTACATGGGGATGCTTTTGAAAGGCATTCAAAGACTTCAAGATCCAGAATGCTGTGGTCTGGTTATTGTTAGCAGGAACTCGTACTGAACATCTTATACAGATGTTGAAATAACTTTAAATCATCAGGGAAACAGTGGCCCTCTACATGTTGCTGGACTACAATAGTCATCATTCCTGACAATTAGCCATACTGGCTGGGACTGATAGGAGATGGAGTCCAAGAACATCTGGAGGCCTACAGGCTTCCCACCCTTGCTCTAATTGGCCTAGGACCAGGATAGATGATGGACTGCCTTCTCCTTTATGAACCTGCCCACTCACTGAGATTATCATCAGAAGCCTACCTTATTTATTTACTTATTTTATTCATATAACACATGTTCTTCACCTTCAGAGATCAGAGATTAAGTAGGTGCTTATTGGAGATGGGGCCTATTCAACCGTGACACCTTGCCTGGAACACATTCTCCAGTGAGTCTTGACACAGACTGAGGGGTCTGAAACAGACTTTGTACAACCTATGATCCAGCCATGAAATGAAAACAAGAAGAAATCCCCAAATGCTGATGTTCAGATGATCCAAAACTCTGTTGTGCCAGAGGGGAGTCGCCATCCAGGCTGGGGATAAGATACTTATTGTAACGGTATTTTCTATAATTATATTTCTTCTTATTTCAATATACAGATTTTGTGTATTCTGGGTGTAAGCTGGAAGCAGTCATTAGTATGAATAGCAGTACGTTTTTCCAATATAAGATAGTGCTTATGTATCTATTTTGTACAGTTACACAGTAGTATCCAGAAAGTGCATTCATTGCATGGACTGATCTAGGTTCAGGTTGATGGTGGGGTGGATTTTTTTTAAATTGATTTATATCCCACCCTTTTTCAATATTATTTCATTAATGAAAATATTTTCAATATTATTTTATGGAGTGGAGGCCTGGACACTTAAGAAGAAAAATCTGAGAAAAAGTAGAATCAAAATGCAGATATACTATCATATGTTGAAGATACCATAGACTGACTAAATAACAAATGAGGGCATGCTACTTAGGGTAAACAAACAAACAGAATTAATAAATACCATCAAAAGAAGAAAATTACAATACTTTGGTCATATTATTCGAGGAGAAAAATATACCATACTCCAATTTATTATACAAAGGAAAAATTGAAGGGGAAAGCTCAGTGGGAAGAAGGTGAACATGACGGCTAAAGAATTTGAGGGAAGAGTATAGCTGTACTTCTATACAAAAACAAAAATAGCTGTCATGATAGCTAACCTCCGACAGGAGAAGGAACCTTAAGAAGAAGAATCCTGCCCTTCCTCACAAAGGGCCCAGTCATCGTGATGGAGCTGAGTCCCTCTTCAATGGCTTTAGAATGCAGATCAGGATTATTTCCAGGTTACTGATGGGGAACAGACATATCAACTTTCCAAAGCCTCATAGTCAATTCATCACCAAAATGGGAAGTAAGCCACGTCCCCCAGAGCAAACTTTCTATCCACTAGACTACGACTTCCATCACACCTAATTTTTTCCCTTGGTTTGCCTCCGTGTTTTTTTACCAGCATGTCAAGCTTATGATTCACCTGAATAGCTGCTCTTTCGCTTCTTCGCTCGTTTGCTCTTCCATTCAACTCCGCCCCTCCTTCCAGACCGCCTTTCTGCTGGGCAAAAATGGAATGACCCTTTAGTCTGGCTCTTTGGGGGCATTGAGGGAGTACAATCCTGTCTCTGCAGAGATTCAGGCCTTGTACAATTTCAAAAAATGTTTTTGAGCCTGGGATGCAAGGTTTGCGTTTTATCTTGAGGCTTGGAGCTGGCTGCTGAGAGAGATCGCTTTTCCCTGCCAGGACCTGATACAATCAATTCAAGCCCCCATTTCCTTTAAAACAACATGGAGGCTTAGGGTGCATTAAAGGCGCTTAGGGAAAATAATCCAAACTTTTAGCATTCTAGGAAAGGCTGGAGAAGAGGCAGGGTGTCAGCAGGACAGGTATGGTGTCATGTGAGTACCATGCTGCAAATCCACACACCAGGCATGGTGAGAGTGCACTAAATCGCTGGTGTGATGGAGCTCTACGTTGTGCCACATCGGTGCAAGTCATTCTGCATTGCTGGGGAAGGAGTGTAGCTCAGTGGTAGAGCACATGCTTTGCATGTAGAAGGTTACAGGTCAATCTCTAGCATACCCAGGGGGAGGGCGGGGGGGGGGGGAACCCTGGAGAGCTGCTGCCAGTATGTGTATGCAATACTGAGCTAGATGGACCAACGGTCTGGCTCGGTATAAGGCAGCTTCCTAATTTTAAATGTTTCTAAGCCTTTTTCACACTTGGCTTTAAAAAAAATACAAGGCAGGATAGATTGATACTTCCTGGATGTATTGTTGTGGTTGCTGATGCTACGATTGGTCACTTTCATACCCTCTTACTGCATTTTTTCAGGGAATTCTGTTATATCAAGGAAGGCTAAATTCCATAGTAATTAACAAGAAAGCCATTTCTGCAAGAAAAGGGCAGCCCTGGAAGGTTACCAAATGCAAGCAGCAAATACAATGAGTCAGGAGCTGCTTTTTGTATAGATTCTGGTGTGACTCAGCTCTGGCTGGATGCTTCTCTGTCTTCCCGTTCGATTGTATCCTTGCCCTAGTTTACTTAAATTGCAGCTCCAGCATAACTGCATAATTTTTCCCCTCACTTCTCTTGCAACCGAAAGTACCGCATGCTCCTTTGCAAGGAGCATTTTTGTTTGTTACTAAGATGACCTTCATATAAAGAATTGCATCCCAATTCTGTGCAGATTTACTCAGAAGTAAGTCTCTCTGAATTCAGAATCCTTAAATAGAAGATTAATCTAGAGGGTGCTATGGTTGTATCAATAGACTGCAAGATTTTAAAAATTGCATTTAAGACCAGGATTGATTGCCTGTGGATGATATGGTGTAATGTAAAGCTGTGGATTTAGTGTGCTTGAGATTCTTTTTAAAATCCGGGTTACCTATAAGAGCTATGAATCTGGTGCTGTGTCAGTCTCACAAAGGCCTGTATGCTTTCCCATCTACATCCTCCCATGTTTTAGCTGGTCCATTGCAGGGTCTCTGTCATAGAATCATAGAATAGTAGAGTTGGAAGGGGCCTATAAGACCATTGAGTCCAACCCCCTCTCAAAGCAGGAATCCACCTTAAAACATGCTTGACAGATGGTTGTCCAGCTGCCTCTTGAGGGCCTCTAATGTGGAAGAGCCCACCACCTCCCTAGGTCTTTGGTTCCATTGTTGTATGGCTCTAACAGTCAGGAAGTTTTTCCTGATGTCCAGCCGGAATCTGACTTCCTCTAACTTGAGCCCATTATTCCGTGTCCTGCACTCTGGGTTGATCGAGAAGAGATCCTGGCCCTCCTCTGTGTGACAACCTTTCAAGTATTTGAAGAGTGCTATCATGTCTCCTCTCAATCTTCTCTTTTCCAGGCTAAACATGCCCAGTTCTTTCAGTCTCTCCTCATAGGGCTTTGTTGCCAGACCCCTGATCATCCACGTTGCCCTCTGAACACGCCCCAGCTTGTCTGCATCCTTCTTGATGTGTAGAGCCCATAACTGGACGCAATACTCAAGATGGGGCCTAACCAGTGCCGAATAGAAGGGAACCAGTACCTCGCGCGATTTGGAAGCTATACTTCTATTAATGCAGCCCAAAATAGCATTTGCTTTTTTTGCAGCCACATCACACTGTTGGCTCATATTGAGCTTCTGATCTACAACTATTCCAAGAGAAAAAAATCCTTGCCTCTTTTTCAGACCTCAGGAACACCTACATCTTTGGCCATCTCATTTGTTCTACACATTCTTGTTACAAAGAATTAAATGGCTATATAGACTATAGTACTTATGTACTAGGTATGCATAGCAAAGGCACAAATCCCTGCCTTGTTCTTTATTTAAAAAGGGTGGCTCCATATTGTATTAAAAATCCTGCCATAGTTATTGTGAGACATAAAAAAGGAAATCAGATTTCGGTTACAATACGCTGCTGCTGCGTAGCCTTGAATTCTCCCAAAACCTTTCCCTCATTCCTGCTGCTTTTTTTTTAATGATGCTCATTAAATGGTTGCTTGTTAACCATGCAGTATGGCATGTTAACCACGCTGAACAACCCAACAAGAATGTAGCTTGTTGAAGAAAATAACCACCCTGTGAAAAAAGCGATGCGTTCAGACACCACGATAACCCATCATGCGGAAAATTTACTACATTCAGGCAACACATTATCCCACCCTCAGAAAACATGTTGTGTTCAGACAACATGATAACTCATGGTGGGTTAGCATGTTGTGTGAACCTAGCCTTTGTTGAAATGTCGTTCGGTCACCTTTGGAATATATTTGTGGAGTTTAGTTGCTTCATTTAGTTTTTAGTTGCTACTTCATTTTATTGCTAATGTTTTATTGTACATTTCTGTGTTTTTGATATTAGTTATTTGTATTTGCTATACACTGCCCTGGACTCTGTTGGATGAAGGCTGGTATACAAATGTTTAAAACAAATAAAGTAAAGACTAAGTACTTATTGTTTTAACTCTTAACAGGTCTCTTTACACATTTCTGTTCTACTGGCAATGGTCTTAGAGCCCATATAATGGAACTCTGGTTTGAGGGACTAAAGAAATTCCAATGAACTCACTGCCAGATAATGTGCTTAGGATGGGATGTCGTAGGAGTTTCTGACTTTCCCTCAATAGTTCAGAGTCAAAAGGCGCAACCCTATGCATGCTTAGACAGAAAAAGTCCTACATCTCCCAGCATTCCCCAGCCAGCCATACTGGGAGTCATAGGACTTTTTTTCTGTCTAAACATGCATAGGATTGTGCCCTAAGTTAGTATTTAGTAGTCCTTCAGTTACCCAGTTTTATATGTAATGACTCCATCTGAGCCAAATGCAGTTTATTTGGCACACAGTGTTCTCCTTACGGAAAGCTGCTTGGAATATGCCAATTAAATAATATTGCTTATGCAGATGGCACCACCATAACAACGTAGAGATGTTAGTTTCCAGTCTGTGTGCTCTTCCTGAATCCTAAATTAGTGTATCACTGGGCAAGCCTGATGTACTGAATGTTTCAGGCATTTTCAAGCGTGAGGCTTAAATAAAAAAAATTAAATGGTGGTGTACTGTTAGAATATGAGCTGCATGTTGAGAAGACTCCAATTCAAACAAGGTAGACTTAGGCAAGCTACTGTCTCTCAGCTTCAAACTTCACTCCACCCCAATGTCTACAATGTGAAAAGAAGAATACAGACCTTCCTTACAAGGCTGTTGTAAGGACAACTGAGATGGTGCAGGAGACGTACTTTGAACCCTCAGAAAGCACTTCATAAATTCTAAGGGTTGTGATCATTGGCTAAAAGGTGGGCTGCTGTGAGCCTATTTCATGGGGCTCCCTATCTGGATCTGAGGCTTATTAAAATGAGGTGCTGAAGAGATCAGTGAAAACAATGATAGTGATAATGATGGCACTGATAAATGAAAATTAACGCAATAGATAGGAATTAAAAATATGGCCAACTCTCAGGACCATTAGAAATAAATCCCTGACCCCAGTATGGAGGAAAGTCATTGTATGGATTTTTAAAAAGCATGTTTTCACATGCTTGGTGAGACTTGAAAAATATTTTTTAAAAAAAACTAGACTCCTTTATTTATCTTTTGGTTTCCAAGCCAGCTAGGGAGATCGTTTCAAATGAACCCTGAGCATTAGAGGCAAATATATCATGTGAAACCTTTTGGTGGCTAAATTCAAGTCCTGTAGTTTAACTGGTCGCGAACTGGACTGCTTGGCTGAAAAGCGTGATGGCAGCCAGTCGCTCAGCAGCTGGCATTTCCTTGCCAGGTTAACTTGAATTCCAATCCAGGCGCAGCCTTCAAGCAGGCGGGGGGGGGGGGGGGGGCTTTGCTTCCAGAAGCTTTTTCGTCTCTTAAACTAACGCGCTTCGCTGTGCGCATTTTTTCCCATTTTGTTTCCAATGCGCTGAAATAAAACGAAACCCGGCAGCCTACTAGGCTAGCCGTGTCAGGCAGGAGAAAGAGGAAGGGGAGGTAAATCACAGTTTGGGCGGGTCTGTTCCCATTCTTCCCCCCCCCCCTCCCTTGGCCCGCAGCCTCTGCGTTTCCACTGCTCAGATTCCTGACCCTGGAAAAGATTTGGCTCTCAAAAGCCACCCTCTGAGGCCAAGCAATATTCTGATCTGAGACCTCCTCTCTCTCTCTCCTCTCTCCTCTCTCTCTCTCCTCCCTTCTTGGATAGCCACAGCCCCCTAGAGCTGAGTCAGACCTTCCTCTGTTCCACAGCATTGCAGCACTTCAGTAGAAAAGCCAGCCCTGCGCTGCCGCTCTCCGCCTCCGCATCTTTCACTTGCAGCATCCTCTCTGCTACCCATCTCAACGCCATGGCCAGCACCGTCTCAGGTAAAACGAACAAGGCGTGTTTCTCCCCCCCCCCCCCTTTGATCTGCAGCGACATTGTTGAGAATGTATCCATTTGCAGCGATCGATGTAATTCATCCTTCTTGCTTTCAAGGTGGGGCTTGCCTGCAAAGCTGGACCCGGGCAGGCAGGCATCATTGTCTTCGCTTGCTTTCAGGATCCAGCGTGTACAAGCTTTTGAGGCGTGTGTTGATGACAAATCCTTTCTTCCCTATGGGGCTAAAAGACTGCTTTAGCTGAGTGCTGGTGATTGGGAATCGCTATTTCATGATTATTATTATTATTATTATTATAAAACAGGATTTCTGTAAAAGAAAGGAAGGGTAAAAAAAAGAAGAACAAAGAGACAAGGGCATTTTTTGAAAATCTGGGTTAGCAGAATCAGGTTGGATAGCCAGCAGCTGCTTTAGAGGGAGTGGTCCGCCCATGGCGCTGAATGAAACTCAATGCTGTTAGACAATCCTTTCTGCAGGGGCTGTGACACACTGCAGAGCAGCACCAGGTTTCAAGGCCTGGCTGGTGGGGTGGGTGGCAGCTTTCCTCGCGGTGTGGCCAGCTGTAGAGACCTGTGTGTGCACGCACTTTGCTTTTTTAATTCCTGAACGTGTATCTTGTTGCATCTTTTTTCTTTTTCTTTTTACGATGGGGCCAAAGATGGGGCCATGTGCATAGAATTTGGCAGGGAATAAGCATGTGGTATTTTCATCCTAGACAATAGATGGCTTGTGTAGGTTTTTTTCAAGACCCTAACCCCCTCCTCCCCTCCCTCACTACTAGTCTGAAACCCTTTTCTAAATAGAGGGCACAGGGTCTTTTTCTTTACTGCAGTTGAAATGAACGGATTGGACCTTTTTCTGAATGGGGAAAAGGGTGGGGAGAGACGGGAAAGGTAGGTGTCCCCATAGATAAACACACAAATTGTCTGGAAGGAAGGCAGACGTTTCTGGCTGGTTTCTCTGGGCTTGCCCATCCCTGCAATGCCTGCAGTTCCTAGCCTGTGCTTTCTCCTTTTAAAATACAAGGGGAGGTGGGCGTGGGCGTGCCTTTCTGTCTAAGGATGTTCAAAGCAAGCTCTGCAAGAGATTAGAACATTGTCAGAAACCTTTTTTTTTTAAGATGCTTGACCTGTGCTAGAAAATCCACATAGGTTGTGTTTGAATGAGAGTCGGAGGTGGTAAAAAAGCAAAGGTACAGCTGGAAAGGCTTTCCTTGGGCATATCTGGTCCCACCCTCCTCCTCTTACTTTGTTGCAGAATTGGTCCAAAATAAATGGCATCACAAGGTGCCTATCTACACAGGCAGGATAAAACACTTTGAAAACGTTTTGAAAACTCTCTATGGAGTATGTCCTGGGCCCCAACAGTCCTCAATACTGTTATAAACCGTTTTAAACTGTTTTAAAGCAGTAGTGTAGATAGGCTGAAGAAGGTTTGGCTCGGGCGCCTCAACACCGAAGGCTGAAGGACCCTGCCGTGAAGGAGTTGGGAGGGGGGGGTGACACGTCTGGGTGCCAGGTGCCTTCCCCATATGGTGCTCTGAAACAATATGGCACTTTCTCCCTCCCCTTCCCCAAACAATAAATTTCAATTTGCTGACAATGGGACAGGGCGTTTGAAGCCGAGCGGTTTGCCTTGGAGGGCGATTCCCAATCCTCTTTCCTTTCCAATTGGATTAAGTTTGCCATAAGACCTGTTTAAAAAAAAACAGGGATTCCAGGGTGACAGGAGTGTAATAGAAATAGGAAGAAAAAAGCAGGAAAGGTTCTGCAGGAGACAAAGAGTAGGGCTAGAGCAGGGCTGGAGCAGGCTGCATGAAGCGTTTCACGAACCCTCATAGAACGGAGAAGAGAGATTTTACTCCTGCATGAGCAAAAGCCAGTTTCTCTCCCCCCCCCCCCCGCCCTTTCCACACACACACATTCACAGACACACACGCCCTAGTCCTCCCCCCTAAAAGCCGGGCACTTCCGAAGACAGAGGAGGAGGGAGGGAGGGCAGCTATAAGGACGTTCATGCGTGTGTCTCAGAAGGTTTCTGGAAGTCTAGGGAAAACAAAACCATCCCTGCCCTGAAAAAAAAAGGGGGGGTGTTTCTCAGCTGCAGTGGTGGAACAGCTGTGCCAAAGGATTCTGCCCAGGCTAAGGTGTTGCGTGGAGCCCCCCCCCCCCAGTTCTGCTCTGCAACTAGGCCACGCCTTCATGAACTGCCTCCGCAGACTGCAGAAAACTGCACATGCACAAATCTGGGAGATGCAGGCCGGTCCGGTATTTGGGTGGGGGCCTTAACAGCTGTGACCTTTCCTGAGGATTATGAATTGGTGGTAGATATTGAAAGCCACCTGGGTGGGTGGGTGGGTTGGTTGGTTGGTTGACGCAGTGAATGCATGCCTCTGTTGTTGGGCCCGGCCCAGCCCTGGGGCAAATTGTACGTTTGGCCCTTAACCCACCATGACAACAAAACGGTTATTGCTTATAGCCGCAGACTGTTGTAAGCTAAACAACCACTAGTAACCCTTGCTGTGGGTGGAGCCAGCAGCTCGTTGAGGACCTCAAGGAGCGCGCGTGCCAGTCAGATGGTGAGTATTTAGCCAATGAGGATGAAAGGAGTTTGTGGCAGTGATACAGAGTGCCACCCTCACTTGTAGGAGGAGCCTTTCTTGGCCATGCCTCTTCTTAGGACATGAAGTGGAGAGCTGGTACACCATCCTAGGGGTTTCCAGATCCAGGGCTGGCATTTATCTGTTAATTAGAGCCAACGTTAGATGTAGAATGGGGAAAAAATACGATTGGGCAGGTTGAGGAGGAAGGAAAACGGAGGGGTTAGATTGGCCTCCCTTTCCCACAAAACATTGAAGCATAGTTTTCTTAATGTATTTACATAATTGATGAGCAAAATAATAAGTAAGTGCTGTACTAATGACTGTGTGCATAAAGTCTTTCTCAGTTTATATTCTGAAATTACGAGGCTGCTACTTTTCTCTCAAAAAGTCTGACAAAAGGAATCTATCAAAGGGCTCTGCATTTATACTGGCCATTGATACTGGTGCTAATGTTGCAGTAGCAGATAGGGACTACAGTCAGTTTTCTACCTGTCCCTGTGTCTGCACAAAGAACCTATTTATTTATTTATTTATTTATTTTTAATTGGCAAGAATATGCAAGGTGTGTCCCCTGGGATCTTACTGTATCTGGTTGGGCAAGGCTCATGAGTAGCAGGAACAGAAGGGAATCCATGGAAGACACCTCTGGGATGGAGGAAGGGCTATGAAGGCCAAGGCTAGGTTGCAGGTGTTACTCACCTATTCACTCTCTCCAACCTCCTGTTTTCAACAGCCTCTTCTCTCTAAACATCTACTTGTTAATTATTATTGAACTGCAAGGTGGTGTAATAAAGGTTGCTTGCCCTAGACATCCAGTGTGTCTTTCGCTACAAACACCCTCCTCTCGTTTTATCAGATCAGATCATTCCTACTCTGTTGGCCTCAAAAACAAAGGTTCCCCTGAATCTGGATGTCCACAGACAAAAATGTTCAAAAATTGATATATTTGCATTTGTGCAGATCCATAGATGAGCCATGAACAGTATCCTCTTGAGAAAAGTAAATAATAGAAAAAGGAAACAATAGCACATTCCCTGGAGCCTTGAAGATTTGCTCTCCAAGCCAGGGGAGGGGGCAGTGAGGATGGGCTCTTTTATGGTCCCTTTGGTCCAACTTACCATCTGCTGCAGCTGGAGACCACCTGTCTACACTATATAGAATTGTTCTCCAGCATCTAAGTTACCTGCAGCTTACACATGCTTCTGCGCCGGTGGGCTAACAGTGCTCTTCTCTCTAATTGTCCTTCAATTCCAATAAATACTTGCAGAAATGGCAGTGATTCTTCAGTGGTTACACTCCTTTCTGCATCCTTCCTTTAGCTCTGCTTGTCTCTAAATCCTGCTCCCCAATGCATTCCAGTTCTGTTTTATTCCTTGATATAGAATCATAGGATAGTAGAGTTGGAAGGGGCCTATAGGGCCATTGAGTCCAACCCCCTGCTGAATGCAAGAATCTACCTTAAAGCATACCTGACAGATGGCTGTCCAGCTGCCTCTTGAAGGCCTCTAATGTGGGAGAGCCCACCACCTCCCTAGGTCATGGGTTCCATTGTAGTACTGCTCTAACGGTTGGAAAGTTTTTCCTGATGTCCTGCCGGAATCTGGCTTCCTGTAACTTGAGACCATGATTCCGTGTCCTGCATTCTGGGTTGATCGAGAAGAAATCCTGGCCCTCCTCTGTGTGGCAACCTTTCAAGAGTGCTATTATGTCTCTCTTCAGTCTTCTCTTCTCCAGGCTAAACATGCCCAGTTCTTTCAATCTCTCCTCATAGGGCTTTGTTTCCAGACCCCTGATCATTCTCGTTGCCTGCAGGCTCCAGTTTCTCTGCATACTAGACCTCCTAACTCAGCCCTGACTGGTAGCCTGTGATATAAATCCTGCACTCTCCAGGAACTGACCTAGTTAAGAGATAACCTATATCAGTGTTTATTTAATCTCAATGTGTACAACCCTACAAAACTGTACACAGTGCCCACCACCCTGCAAACACACGCACATACCTGCGTAAGGTGATGAGTTTCAAAGGAGGACAGAGATCCTGTGCTCCTAAGAGCTGTGTAAAAGGGAAAAAATTGGCAGGCACAGCTTGTCATATGGGGTGAGAAAATTCTCAACCCATATGCCTTCCAAAATTCTCAAAAGAGGCCTTTCTTTTTGTTTTGATTCTGTTTGATTCTGTTTGAGAATCTTTTACCTGAATAGGCCAGGGAGTAAAGCTCTGATCTTCTGCATCTAAAGGACACACACACACACTCAAACACATAGGGTGCTTCCAGACAGACAACTCACAGCATTTCCAATCAAAAGACATTGTGCAGTTAGTCTGTCTTTTCCTCCATTCATGGATTTTTTCTGGAAGGGATGGTGGGGAAATGAAGGAGGGCTGCAAATGAGGGAGAGCACCTTGGGACACCTCCCCCTCCCATAAAAATCTATGAATGAGGCTGGGCAATTGCACACTAAAAGCCTGGCTAGAAGCTTTTAGTGTGCAGAGTTTACAGGCCATCCTATAACTGAAGTTATTTGGTTGGCTACACTACAATGCCACTATAAAATTCACAAATCAATTTTAAACACAGAACAGAGGACAAGGAAGTTTGCAGCAAAATGTCAATCTAAAACCGAGAGCAGAGGAATAAAATCCACAGAGCTAAAACACAATAAAACCATAACACTTAAAAGGCCTGGATAAATAATAAAAAAAAGATCTTTGCCTAGCACTGGAAGCTTAATGAGGTAGGTGGCAGGTAAGCCTTTCTGGGAAGGGCATTCCACAAACAAGGGGCCACTACTGAAAAAAGGCCCTTTTTCCCATAGACACTTGACAGGGACACATGGAGAATGGCCTGAGCTGGCAATCTCAGGGTTCGAATAGGAATGTGGGAAGAGATGGTTCTTCAAATATTGAGATCCCAAACTGGGAAAGGCATTAAAGGTTAAAATTAACACTTTGGTTTGGGCCTGGAAAAGACTAGGAGCCTTTGAAGATGGTAAAGTATCATATTCTTTTTAATTGATCTTTAAGCAACTCTGGGAGCTTGTTTGGCTGAAGAGTGAGGTAAAATGTGTTTAGGTGATTAATTAAAGTAAATACTGCCCAGTCCTAAAATAAGTATAAACACCCACCCCTAATAGGTACTCTACCAGCCACATTTTATACCAACCAATGTTTCCATACCATTCTCAGAGGTAGCGCCATCCAACTGGGAGGTTACAAGGGTATGGATCACTAAAGCCAGGCTATCTCTGGTAGGATTATAGTTGGTGCATCACCCTAAGATGGTGTCATAAATCACCGGCATTAACAAGATAAGCAGGAGGGAAACGTCAATAAACAGTCCGTGGTTGAAAGCCAAAAGGATCTGTCAAAAACCTGGTCAAACAATGCTGGGTTCAGGAATGCGCCAAAGAGTAGTCAGGGTCTGGTCCAAAGTCAGGTTATGTTCAAGCAAGGTCAAGGAGGTGGTATACAAATGCCAACGATGAAGTACCAAGAACAACAATTGCTTCCAGCAATTCCTCAGTTCTTCTGGCTTGCTTCTTGTAGGGATGTTGGTGATTAGGAATTGCTGTCAGCTGTGTTGGCCTGCAGCTGGCTTCTGCCTGTTCTTTTGAAGAGCCACTCCCCAAATACTCCCAGGCTCAGCTGTTCCTCCTTACCGCTCTATCCCAAGCTGAGGCACAACAGATGGTAGAAGGCCCACAGAGACCACTTGAGTGGCTAGTGAGAAAGATGGATCATTGAGCACACCCAAACTTCAAGCCTAGTTCTTTAGGAGGAGTGCAACTCCCTCCAGATCAGGTAGACTGCTCCGATGAACCAACTACTAAAAGTAACTCTGTCTTGTCTAGATTGAGCTTCCACTTATTTGTCCTCATTAATGGGTAAGTACTTCCAATGCCTCCCCTTGGTGAGTTTAGGTAAATGTTAAATGGCATGGGGGATAAAATAAATATCTAGTTTCTTCACCACAACACTGCTTCTTGGGTGACTACAGACAACAACCTACAAAGTGGTCACTGGTCATGATGTGATAACCAGTCTTGGCAAGCAGGTTGTCTGTAATGTTCTGCTTGATGGTGGCAAGTATTATGATGTGCCAATTGGTGAGGAGCAGATAGGGTAAAGTTCTCTTCATTGCTTGAGGAGGCCTTACAGATTACTAGATTGCCAAGTGTTTACTTGCATATCATGGTAAATTAAATTACCATTTAGTTAATAGCTGTCTGGAAGAATGCTTTTATTCATCCTCTTCTCTATTCCTCAATAAACATTTGTTAACTACTTGCCATCCTCTCTACTACCCACCCCAGCCTCGACCTTCCCTAAATACACTTTTTGACTTCTTTTAGATTGTTCATTCCTCCATGTTGAGTGTTGACATTTTAGGCCAGATGGGCTGCCATCTCTCTCCCCTTCTTTTCAGAATCAAAGGAGCAAGCTTAAAAAGTCTACCCTGCTCAGTCCAAATCTTAATCCCAAACACTCTCTACTCCTTGCTTCCTCTTCTCTTCTAGGTTCCCTCCAAACGGAAACAGAGGGCATCGCCTCATTCCTGTTAACTGACGATGTGGTTAAAAGGGAGACAGGCAACATGCCAATTTGGATTTTACTGCCTTGCAAGTGAAGAAAGTTTTAAACCCAAGCTCACTTGGGGTATTTTCATAGGCGTGCGCAGCTCATTTCATTAGGGTGTGCACCTTAAAGACCTTGATTGGAGCAGTGTGGGGTGGTGGTGAGAAAGTGTGCTTTCCAAGGCCTCCAAAAAGTGTGTAGTTCCCCCAGGAATGTGAATGGCGGCTTTCTGGAGGCTTTCCCATCCTCTTTAAAAGCCATTATTTGAGCAGTGGGGGCGGGGACAGGAAAGCAGAGGCAGCCCTGGGAAATTAGGATGTGCCTGGGCACATCCAGCACAACCTGTGCGCACACCTATGGGTATTTTGCATACACATTGGCTGAAAAAGTTAGGCCATTTCTTTTCATTTCTTTCCAATTAGCTCCTTCCCTTCCCTATTTTCAGATCTCTTCTATGACTACAGGTCTGTTTAGCTTTCTCTTCCTAGTGGAGGATGGGCAAGAGTACTCCAGCTCTTCTTTATTATTATGATTATATATTTATATTCTGCCTGTATTGAAGATGAGAATGCTAGATGAGAAAGTTTATTTACATTCTAGATATACCCTTCTTATCCATCATAATGAGAGTCATGCATTTGGCTTCACATCAGCTGAGCTTCCCTTGTGAAAAAGCTCTTGGGGGATCTTGCAAATTTCCATTTCCCATAACAGACTCTGGGTCTTTCACATCCCTAGTCATCTGACCTAGATGGGAACTGTTAAAGATTGCCTTGTGACCATGATTAATGCGGTTTGGTTCCAGGGCTACAGTAATATTTTGCAGATAAAACATTACCTATAATTTACCTGACTGGGGACGCAAATGATGACTTAAGAGCCACATGCAGCTTGTTATGAAAAATTAGGAGAAAGAAGCTTTGGCAGAAATATGAATATGCCTGTACTGTATATTAAACAGTACATTCCAATGTTGTTGGTCTGTTCTGAGCTTATGCTTTAGTTTTGTGAATGCTTTTTACAAATACTGATGCATTTATCTTTACCCTGAACAAATTCCATCTACCCTTTGGTTTACATTTTAAGTTAGAACCATCTTTCTATTACCAATTATTGGCATTCTTTCTTTGGACTGTGAAAACACACATTGAAATGCAAAGTCGGTTTAACTTCCCTGCAATCACCTTGATCCTTGCAATCACCAGCCCAGCTTTACTCCTTGGCCTGTACTGTTTGTTCTTAATGCTTTTTTACAGTAGTAATCTGTAGTTAGCTGAGGGACTACTGCCTTGGTATGAGCCTGCTCAGTTATTAAGATGAGCAGAAGAAGCCATTTTGAAGATATCTTTCATTGCAGAGGCCCCCTAGTCAGACACACAGGAAAAGGCTTTCTTCTGTATCCCAAACTCTGGAATGTGCTATAGTCCACACTCTCTCTGTGAACAGGAAGAGGGCCAAGACACATTTTTTTTAAAAAAAACTTTGCTTATAAAATTGTTATTACTTTTTTCAGATTATATTTTAGTGTTGTGCAATATTTTTATTTGATTATGTTATCTTCTAATTTGTTTTGTAAACTGCCTTGGTTGTCTTCAGAAAGGCAGGAGATATATACCATAAATAAATTATAGTAGTACTTGTATAATGGAACAGTGACTCTTGCACTAAAAGGTTAGGTATTTAAATTAAGTAGGAAAATGGAGTGAAAGGAAAGAGAAGCCCAAAAATGGAGAAGGCGCAAAGCCAAGGTCATCTAGAGATTGACTGCAGAGTTATGGACCAAATCCATCTTTAGTAACTTGGCTCTTCAGTATTTTTTCTTGATATACCAGAGAAGCATTTTGAAATAGGCTTAAATGGATGCTCTCTATGCAACACCCCCTCAAATTTCTGCAATAGAAAGCAATTATGCCAATAGGTTTGTGTTGGCTTATTTTGCATAATTTATTCTAGTTTCAATATCCAGGTGCTGAGAAGAGCAACAAAAACGATCAAGGGGCTGGAGCATCTCCCCTACGAAGGAAGGTTACAACAGCTGGGATTGTTCAGCTTGGAAAAAAGGGGGCTAAGGGGAGGCATGATAAAGGTGGACAAACTGCTGCATGGTGTGGATAGGGAGACAATTTTCTACTTCTCTCAAAATACTAGAATTTCGTGCCATCCCATGAGGCTGATTGGTGGGAGATTCAGGACAGATAAAAGGAAGTCCTTCTTCGCACAGCACATAGTTAAATTATGGAATTCGCTACCACAAGTTGTAGTGATGGCCACCAATTTGGATGGCTTGAAAAGGGGGTTGGATAAATGCCTGGAGAAAAAGGCGATCAATGGCTACTAGTTCTGATAGCTATGTGCTACCTCCAGTGTCATAGGCAGGAAGCCCATGTGTACCAGTTATAGAGGACGTGGGTAGGAGGATGCTGTGGCATTCATGTCCAGTTCATGCAGTTCCTGTGGGTTGCTGGTTGGCCACCGTGTGAACAGAATGATGGACTAGGTGGACCTTTGGTCCGTTCCAGCATCAGGGCTGTTCTAACGTTCTTATGTAGGATTTGGAATGGCTTGGAAAGGACTGAAGCAATGGAAGTGGGGAAAGACAATGTAGGAGTCTGGGAATAGAGAGCATGCGGAAAGGCCATGGACCCCTGCAGGTCACTGATCCCACAACCCTGACCCCTGGAAGGCCTGCCTAGCCCCCTTTTGACTTTCAAAATTTTACCAGATGTTGTTCACAGAGTTTCCAACTTTTCCCTGCAGTTATCAGAGCTGGCGGTTGTTTCTTTGATGTGGGAACTGGGATTCTCAAATGCCCAAATATTGTACTAGTCGTCCAATTTGCAGTTTATCCAGCAGCTCAGAATTCACATTGCAGTTTGCATGGGTGATCTGCCTAGCTCTCTAGATCTCTGGACAATCTAGGAGTTTGGTGGCTGATCTTAAGTCAAAATACTACAAAATATTTGTATGGGCCTTTTATGTCATAGGCCCTTCTTTCTGGCTTGTAGTCGCCTCTTTTACAGTAGCAGTAGTTTCAGGATGGTGTTGCCTCAGGAGCCCAACTATGCAGCACCATCTCTGGATGACTTTTTATTCCAAAGGCTGCTGAATGACTCTAGGCTGGTATCTCTTTCCATCTTCTATCTTCCCATTATGCCTGAGCCGCTTCAACAGCAGCAGGGGCAGCATCTAGGAATTTGAAAGGTTATGGGACAGGCTCCGTGGGTTGAAGCAGTCAGAAACGGAAGGGAACCAGAGACCAGTGCCCTGCAGAACTAAGCAGTGCCTTGTCCGGATCTGTGCATATTGACTACCTTGATAGTTTGCATCAGTCAGCTGTTTGCAGTTGATTCACCCCACTGGCTTCTTAGTGAAGCAGCAAAATCCTGTGGTTTACAGAGGAAATCGATAGCAAGTTCAGGGAAGCTTTCAGGGTGGCCTTTACCGTGTCCATCAGTCTAAAGGAAAAGTGAACCATTGGACTAGTTCCCCCTTGAAATGGCTTTGATAAATCTCCTTTCAAGTGTCAATTAAGGCACCTCCCATGATAAGGCCAGCATAACTCTTACACTATTCCAACCTGATTCTCTGATCACACAGGGATTCCAAAGCAATATGTATTTTCCCCTTTAGGAAGTGGTTATTCACATTCCTTCCCTGCTCCTTTCCTTCCACCACCCAATGCGCATTATTGGCTTTCAGATCCATCAATCTATAAGCGCTTCTGAAGAAGTGGAGCATTTTTGCCTTCATGTATACCCCCGAAGGAATATCGGATCTTAAGACAGCTGACCTTGCAGAATCCACAAATCCTAGAGAAGCCAGGGCTATAGCATCACATAGCGCAAACAGCCAGTACACCAACTTCTCCATCTGGCACCTATGCAAGTCATGCATCCTCCATCCTGCCTTGGGCAAGCATAGCCTGTCCACAGCATTCTAATAATTGTATTTCCAAATAGGAGCAAAGATGGCCGGTTGGCCAGGATGTTCTTTGGCGCTTGGAGAACTGGACTTGGGGTTGGACTCGATGGGCTTCTAGGGCCCTTCCAACTCTACTATTCTATGAGTCTATGGCTCAAATGTCAACTCAGAGAGAGATTCTTTGGTTAGCCTTGAGCAAGTTGCTATCAGCCTCAGTTTGTTCCTCTGCAAAATGGCAATAGTAGGCATGCGCATTATAAGATGGTTGTGAAGTTCAATGTAATTTAGGGAAAGGTGACTATCTGGGAGCATGTTGGCTGAGGGTGCAAGGCTCCTAACTGATTCCTCGAAGAACCAAGGTCCTGCCAGCCTTCACTGGTCACAAAATGTGGCCTAGGTTGAGCTTAGTCTTCTATAAATGGACCGTGCCATTTGTATGAAATCCACAGACAACTATCGGTTGAATGTGTAGGCTCAATCAGTGTGTATATATATATATATATATATATATATATATTGCCCAACAGCTGATGCTCTCTGGACATTTCACAACAATTGTTGCAGGACCTTGGACAGCTCCAAAACTGCCAACTTACTCCTACACTGGTCAGAGCAATATTGAGCTCTTATGTCAGGGGTGGGGAACCTGCTGCCCGCAGGGCCTCTTTGACTGGCCTGTGGTCCCCCACATTAGTTCTGCCTCCCACAAGAGTAAGGCTTTGAAAACGGCTTTTTCCAAGTCAAAGTGGTGCATGACGGAGGGAATCTGTGTGTGTGTGTGCATATGAATGGGTTGTGCATATGGCCTTTGCCTTGCCCATGTTTAGCTTTCGCCACACCCTCTGCCTGCATGCAGCCCCTGGAAAGTTACCTATAAGGGAATGCAGCCCTCAGGGTGAAAAAAGTCCACCCACTCCTGCCTTACATGCTGGTAGAGGTGCTGCTTTCCCTAGTGAGGAATGTTGTCTTAAAGGGCCTTTTCTTGCACTTGGAGTCTTGTGCTTCTCCATTACTCTGGATCCTCTGGCATCCTGGGTTTAGGACTGGGTGGCCTCTGCCTCTGGGGAAGTTGGCCAGGTTATTTTTCGGATGGGGGGAGCTGATGAGCCAATCTGCTTGCTCTAGAGTAGTATTGGATAGCATCATTTCCTCTCTAGACTGCTTGTCATTTGGCTGGCCTGCATGGGTCCTCACCTCATCCTGGTCATCCTGGAGTCTGAATTAGAATCCAGAAATGATCTCTCCCCGCTCCTCAGCATCTATGTGCAGATCATTGAGCCAGATCGAGACATAATTCCTCTAATGGATTAACACAACAAATGATGCATGCATTCACACCACTGGTATAATCTACACCTCTGCTTCTATGCATTCTTCAGTTCTTCATAATTAACGATCACATAAGGTGCTAAAATAATAATAATAATAATAATTATAACTTTATTTCTTACCCGCCTCTCCCTCAGGATCGAGGCGGGGAACAGCATCAAATATAAAATACATAAAACGGATTAAAAGCACATAAAGCTAATGCATTATTAAAATACCAATAAAATGCTTAAAATAGATCAAACGCTATATAGAATAAGATATCATAAAGTACCAAGAGATCGTCCAAGGGTCAGCAGCCCCAGCATCTTGCTTGCGACTAGCCAGGTGCCGTCCGATGGTGGGGAAAACATGAGAAAGCCAAGAGAGCATCTGTCCTTCAAATGGCTAACATGACATAACAGCAGCATCCTTTTAGTGGCATCGGGCCAGGAGGTCCATATAGTCTTCTTTTAGAAAGAAGGAAGCTGAAAAGTTCCATGTGTTGACATGAGAGCTCTTATTGCTCGGACCGGCATTGAAGTAAGTTGTCAGTCTTGGAGCTGTCCTAGGTTTCACAGCAATTGTCATGCATGGCCCAGAGTTCACAACAATTAGCCCTCTTGCATTGGCTAAGTCCGAACCAACGGCAGCTACGGACGTCGGTAATGAATGTTTTAGGAATGGTTTGGTTTGCAACACATTTTCATGCAGTGATTTGGCGGCAACTAGCAGCCCCAATCCTAAGCATTTTTTAAAAAACTTCAAAGTGAGCCAAATGGTTACTTCCTGTTAACCATCAGGACTGCAGTCCAACGCACTGCTCAGGATGCCAGTAAGGGGTGACTACGGACCTTGCCACAGGATTGTTGCAGGGAAATTCCCTTTCAGCTGTGGGGTGAGTCAGCAGCCAACACATTTGGACAGAGGGAACCAAATACTAAAAGAGCAGCTACAGCTATTCTTACTTACTAGAAGAAGTAAATATGCCAGAGGCCTTTTTAAATACACCTCTTCAGGGATATTATGTCATGGGGAGCCACTCATAAGATCTCTTAAAGGCAGGCAAGTTTCCCCTTGAAATAGCTGGTAAATCTTTCTTCTTGGACAAGGCGATTAAAGAGCGGAATTCCCAAAACTTCCAAAAAGCTGCTAAAGGATAGGGAGTGTTCTAAACGGAGGTTAGCAAATGTGAGGATTTGGGTGGGGTGGAGGGAATACAAATTAGGGTAGGTGTATGAAAGTATTACATAAACATAGCTTAAAAAATAGGAAAGCAGGTGTAGTTCAATTATATGCATGTTTACTCAAAGGCAAGTCCCACTTTATTCAATGGGTCTTCTTCCCAAGTAAGGTGCAGCCTATCATCGAGCCTCCACTGGGCTCAGGGATTTTGTGGGTTGTCAATGAAGAGGGCCTCCACTGGCACATACAGGCCCAGAGCAGCCCCTGCTACATCAGTGGAAGGCTACCTCAATGCAATTATGCCACTGGAGATTCCACGAGGCCTGGGGTAAAAAAAAAAAAAGTACATAAGGGGCAGATTTGGGGAGACTTTGAATACACCGTATCCAGAATTCTGACCCTCCCCTAACACTCCTCCCCCAGAAGGACAAAGAAGCACACCAGCCCTGGAGCTTATATTTACTTCCCCTCCCATGACTGTCAACAGAAAAAAATGCAAAAAAAAAAAAAAAGAAAATCCAGGGGCAGCCATCTTCTACCCTGGCTGGCATGAGCCGGCAGAGCTTAGAAAGTGGTGGCCCCTCCTCTGCAGTATCTTCCCCACCTCCACCTTAGGATTACTCTGCCAGTTCTTTATTTTCTGTGTATGAATGTGTGTGTGTGCGTGTGTGTGTGTAATCAATTCAGCTACAGGAAGAATGGAGAAGTCCACAGGTCTAAGGGGGGGAGGGGTGCATACTCTGAAGGGTGTTTTCAGACATAAAGCTTTAATGGGCTTCTCTCCTGCTATCTGTGCCATGCAGGCAGTTGTTGTTAACCACGGCATAAAAGGTGCACTAGATTTAAGTCAAAGTCAACATAGCCCTCATGTGTGAAAGAGCCCTGAGTGAATCCAGACAGCGCATGCAGCAAAATACACATGGCCGCGTACATGCAAGGGCAGTGGGCTTTGCTACACAGATGTGATACCCGTCGAAGACATTCCTTCTTGGTGAAGTATCCTTTGTCTGCCTTGTAGGGCAGCTGACACAGCCTGAAGTGGTGCTGAAAGGACAGCTCCTTCCTCTATGACCTTGAGCTTTTCTGAAGGATTCAGTAGGGAAGTGGGCAGCAGACCAAGAGGTTTTGAGCAGGCGCTGGGGTGCTGCCTGCAGAGAGTTTAGCCTTGTCTTTTGGAAAGAGTGGGGGAAAGAACTGAATAGTAGGAGTGGGGGAAGACCAGGTGGTTTGGGGGGGGGGGGGGAGAAACAGCCCCAAGCAAGCACAGTCTCTCCTCTTTGCTTACCAGTTTCACAAAGCTGCTTGGAAGCAAAACATGGCTCCAGCTGGAAGGCGCAGCTAGGTCTACATTTAATTGTAAGGAGCTGAGTTCAGGGCAAAACCTCCTCCACATTTCTTCCCCTGTGGCTTCGTCCTGGCTCTCCAATACAACCAAAGCCAAGAGAACTGCTCCACCCGTCCCTGTGATGTATGTTGTCTGGAAGCAGCTAATTGCTTCTGATCGCTGGCGCCAAGATGGAGCGACAAGAGTCTCAAGTGCCAGGAGATGTACACATCCCACTTTCCTCTTCTCATTAGCCTGCTGACAGCAGCTGGGCTGCACGCGTCTTCAGCTGACTTTTCTCTTAATTGATGAATTGGGAATGGGGCTTCACTGTGTTGGAGGGAGAGCGGAGAGCACAAAATCGGGAACAGACTGGGCTGAGAGGGAAAGGTGTTCCAGCATTGGGTCCACCTGCAAGCAGACTTCGCTAAAATGACTGAATTGCTTGGAGGTAATTGGCAGAGCCTTTTTCAAAAGAAAATCTGCAAATACAGATTCCAAATGTTTTATGTATTGCTGTATTGCTGTTTTTTTTATTTATATGTCGTATTTTTCTGTACTGCGCTGACATCTATAGCGGAAGGACAGTAGGGACGTGTGTCGTATCGTTAAAATGTACAATAACTATATGATAAGGTCATTATCGTGCATGTGTTTAACGATGACGATACGATAGAAAAACCTACGATAATCATCAGTGACGATAATTTTGGGGCGATTTTTTCATTTTATTGGACTGCCATATAAATATACCTATAACTTCTGTATTTTAAAAGTCGGAGGCTTGAAACATGGTCACAGTGCTTATGGGGTATGCCTAAGTCCTTTAGGGGTGTGCTACACATATGTGCCAAATTTGAGATCGATCCCTCCAACCTTCGATTTTATATGCATTTTTTAAAGATCGTTTTCGTTCTGGCAGGTCTGAATGAACACACGTGGCGAGTCATTCTGATCTGTCAGAACTGAAACAATCTTTAATAAATTCATATAAAATTGAGGGTTGGAGGGATTGATCTCAAATTTGGCACATATGTGTAGCACACCCCTAAAGGACAGTATAGAAATATTGTTAATTAAAATTTGAATGCACTGCATGAGACAGATATGGAGGTAAACTCTCTGATGAGAGTTGGCAGGTTTCTCTTACTTTTCATATGTGAGACTTAAATCAACTTCATTAAGTCGGCTCCTAATGCAGATATTATTATATCTGCATTAGGAGATATAATAATATCTTTTTCCCAGGGCTGGGACTCAAAGCGGTTCACAAAGTTAAAACACGCACAATTAAAACATATAAATATAAGTTTACAAAAGTTAAAATAGAATTAAACCTACAGTAAAAATTAAAAAAAATGTTAAAATTTAAAAACAGTAACAAATTTTAAAAACAAAACAAAACCATACATTAACATAGGTGTAGCA
Organism: Anniella stebbinsi; assembly: GCA_029215795.1. Classification (NCBI taxonomy): domain Eukaryota; kingdom Metazoa; phylum Chordata; class Lepidosauria; order Squamata; family Anniellidae; genus Anniella; species Anniella stebbinsi. Next base: position 6,158,151 of record JARDYH010000004.1, on the reverse strand, counting down.
TATTTCAAAAAGCCTGCTGGAATAAAAAAGTTTTTGCCTGCCTCTGGAAGTGCAGCACAGAGGGAGCCAGTCTGGCTTCCTTAGGAAGCGAGTTCCAGAGCACTGGAGCAGCCACCGAGAAGGCCTTCTCTCGCGCATCCACCAGGGATGCCTGGGACGTTGGTGGGACTGAGAGAAAGGCCTCCTCAGAAGATCTCAGAGCACGGGCAGGCTCATATGGGAGAATACGGTCTTTCAGATAACCTGGACCCGAGCCGTATAGGGCTTTATAGGTGATAACCAGCACTTTGAATTGTGCCCGGAAACAAACTGGAAGGCAGTGGAGCTGTTTTAACAGGGGAGTTGTATGCTTCATGTTGTACGCCTACTTTGACTGGAAGGTACATTTGATACTTCTTTTGAATTATTCTCTTTGTCAACATATGTTCATATGTGATACAAATGCATGAGAAAGGCTCATCTATGACAGGAGCAAGCAGAAGGTAGATTGGGATATACTGCTAGATCTTTGGATGATGTACAGCAGATTGGCAAGGCTTTCTGACTCCCAACTAACGATAACAACATCTAAAAGGCTACACAGACACACCCCTATATTAGGCTGTTTCAATAAAGAATATTTGGGCAAACACCAGGAATAGATTTTTGTCTTGGGGTGGGCTTGCCCTTAATTCTTAGCATATGTCCACCCTCCTGAGCCATGGTTTTGCATCTGTCTCTAGTTGATGGACCTCAAGGTTCCATCAACCAGAGATAAAGTAAAAAGATAAAGTAAATGTCATATGCCTAAACATTCCCCAGCCCTGATATAGGAAAATAAAAAAGGGAAGGAGGAAAATTGGTGGACCTTGTTTTTTGTCAACTTATTGAACTGGTCCCAAGTCCAGCCAGGAATGCATAAGCAAACTTTGGATGTCATATCCTTCCCAAATCTGTCATGTATTGAACATCTTATTACATTTGTAGTTTTCTGAATCCTCAAAGGGGGTTCCCTCTTTACTTTTTAAGCAATTCAGTTCAAGATTTCAGAGTTTATGTAATAAGTGTTGTTGGTTAATTGACTTATCTAACTTGTCTGTGAGGGAGGCTTAGCAATGAATATTTCAGAAGCAACATAAAAAAACAAGACACAGCCAACCATTGCTTTGGTTCACTCCCAATTTAGAGGCTTAGAGATATGAGATGACATCCCTGGATTATATTGGCTACTTGATCACTGAAGACAGTGTTTGCTACTAATTATGGTTATGCATAATCCCTGTTTAACAATTCCATTCATAAGATTGCCATTCACAATTTATGACATTGGATTCTTGGAATTATATGTATAGTGGCTTGGGGGGGGGGGGAATTGTTAATGCTTTTTGTTAATGCTTTTTATAGTTTTTTTAATTTGCAAAGTGTTTTTACATAATCTGAATCATGCCAATTCCCTCTTCCCACACACTATTTCCACTTTACAGAATGGAAAATAACTTGCTCAGAGCCATGCAATGACTTGGGATGGGCTTGAACTTATTTCTCTAGACCATAGGCTATTTTTTTACATTACCTTAGGGTTGTGGGAGCCACTTCCACATGACTGAATCTCACATTGCTCCATCAATGACAGATGAAGAGGTTGGGCAACTGATACAGGGTTCTTTCCTTGGTGTCTGGTGACAAAGTGGAAAATTGCCCAATTATGACTCCTCCTTACAGGTACAGATGTTACTAGAGAGGCATGGGACCCAGCCATGCAGAAGTGGCTTCCACGCAGCTCAGGTAACTTAGACCTACTTCGTAAATCAACTGTCTGTCCACTGACCCACTCTTATTGGTTGTTTCTGATGCCTGATCCTTTCTATGGATTAGATCCAACAGTCAGGCATGAGACTTCTCCTCACAAAATGCACTTTTCCTGCCATAATGGGACTTCCTTGTACTCTCGTTCTCTTTGTGCATCCCCCGGATCTGCTTCATTGCTTTAGGGACCCTCTGGAGCAGATTTGGGAGGGGGTGCACATGGGGTTGCCAGGCTGTGGAAGAATCCATTCCACTAGCTGTTTCCATTCCGCTATTTTCCCTTGTTTTGTGTTATGAGGAAAGGTAAACAAAAGACCTCTAGCCCAACGTGGGAGAGAAATATGAAAGAAGTCCCAGCCCATGTGTCACATGGCAACATGTGTAGTGGTTCTTGTATGCTACTCACCCAGAAGGAAATATAACTCAACCCTAGCAAGTGGCTAACTGTGAGGCAGCCCTAAACACCGTGGCTGGATTGATGAAAGGCAAAACTGTTATATCAGCTAAACATTTTCTCTATTATCTGCACGGCTGCTTCACGTTTTTGCTCTTTAGAGCATGTTTAACAGCAATCAGATCATAGATAGATAGATAGATAGATAGATAGATAGATATTTCAAAGTTGAGAGTGAGTTGGTCATCCCTTTTAACTTGTTTTTATGCTTTATGCTTTTAAATTTTGTATATTGGTGTTTTAATTGTTCAATGTTTTTAATTTTTGTAAACCGCCCAGAGAGCTTCGGCTATGGGGCAGTATATAAATGAAATAAAATAAATAAATAAATAAATAAATAAATCCCGTTGACCGATTCTCGTGAAACATACTTCATTGGAAAGTTCTTGACATGCAGATTCCATGAATAACAACAGTTTTCACTATTATTCAAAGTCAGCAGTTTATTTGCCCAATGGTCTGACTCGGTATCAGACAGCTTCCTATGTTCCAATGCTTTATGGTGAAAATGTAAAAAAAAAAAGTAGCCTGTTAATTTTAATTTTGATCAGTACATACTTCAGTGTAATATCAAATTTATTTTATATTCATTTAATTGTCTCAATCTTTAATTTTTTAAAATTAATGTTTTGTAACAAATTGTTTTCTTTTAAATGTTGTCTTTTGATAAGTTTGTGACTGTTGTGAGCTGCTTTGAGTCTAAAATAATGCTAAATTTAAAAAAAATACAAAAGCTGCTGGGTTCCCCCCCCCCCTTTTGAGATTATGGAAGAAGCTCTAGACCAGAGGTTGGCAACTTGTGGCATTCCAGATGTTTTGGCCTACAACTTCCATTAGCTCCAGCCAGCAAAGTCAATGGGGAGGGATGATGGGAGTTGTAGTCCAAACCATATAGAGAGCCACAAGTTGCACACGTTTGCTGTAGAGGGGAAAAGAGGCATGAGGGGGGCATCATTTCACTGTTTTCGCTCTTAAAATCGCACGTGGCTTCTGCTCACAGTGGGTTTTTATTTGGTCTTTCCAGCTTACAAAGAGAAAATGAAGGAGCTGTCTCTGCTTTCCTTGATCTGTTCCTGTTTCCACACCCAGCCACATCCAAACACTATCTACCAATATGGAGGTAAGTGGCACAGCTACTTATGACTTCCAGCTTTTTGAAGCCCATGATTTGCTCCTGGAAATGGATAGTGATGTTTCAGACCGGAGAAGTATTCTTGTATCCTTTGCAGAGTTCCTGGCTGCAATCATGTGCGTAATTAGGACTGGGTCATAGTTGTGACTTGCAGGAATTCATGCTCCATCACAGATCAAATCCATAGACATCACCTGAGACTCAGAGCTTTTCCGTGAAGACAACGGCCCATCCACTGAAGGAGATGAATGGTCAGCAAGGCCTGATCCAACTGCTACTCATCCCCTTCCCATGAAAGATCCCATCATTGGCCAGCCACTGTGTGGCTTAGCTCAGGGAGAGGGAACACGAGGCCCCTTCCACTGGCTTGCTGTGACCCATTTGTCTCCATTATATTTCTTGAGCTTTCCTGTTGCAAAAGAGAGTTGAGATATAAATAGAATTTTTTTAAAAAAGTAAATCAATTCACACATTCTGTTGCAAGTCATCAGGCTCTGAGTAATCAAGTGATGTGCAAATGCATGTGATTCAGCCCTTATCTTGCTTAAATCTCACTGAGGTCTATGGGATTTTAGTGCTCAGGATTTCACTATTTTCACTTTGCAGGTGTATGTGTGTGTTTTAAAATGTCAGACACGCTTATTCGTGATATGACAACGGAGAGAGCGATCAAGGAGCTCTGAGCACAAAATATTGTTCCAAAGCATTTCTATCAGTAACTGTTAGAGAGCATATAAGACTATGGTCTCATCTACACCAAGCAGGATATTGCACTATGAAAGCGGTATAAAGGCGGTATATCAAAGGCAGGAGCCACACTACTGCTTTATAGCGGTACTGAAGTGCACTGACAACTGTTGGGGCCCACTGACATATATCATATACCGCTTTCATACCGCTATATCTTGTTTGGTGTGGCTCCTGCCTTTTATATACCGCTTTCATAGTGCAATATATCCTGCTTGGTGTAAATTAGGCCTATGTCTTGAATCTATGTCTTGAAGAGATTGAGTCAGTTGTCTATGAAGAAGAGTCTTACAACTTGAAATGAGCTGGGTAATATGTTGCTCTTAGAACACCCTTGAGGTCTCCTCTCTTTTTCCTTCCTGTACCAGCACCTTACCTTTTTTCCTTCTTCAACACTGATTCAGCATGCCTAACACTTGCGAATTATTTAGGGCCTGTGCCACTCCTTAATATACTGTCAGCCCAAATGACAGATTGGGATCTATCACGATCAACATGGGTGGCATAGTGAAACCATTTCACGATGCACACATGCAGTAGTTGATACATTTTACGGGCAACATAGGCTCCATTACTTCTAGCTTAGCATTCAGAACTAAATCAGCAGTGCAGGAAGCCACAAATTGGAAACAGGCTTAATGCTTAAGGATTTATGTACTCACATGCATAAATCCTAAATATTCATACAGCGGATTCTTTCTCATGTGGAAGAGGGCCAAAGTGGAAAATGAATTTGGGAGACTGTTAGAACTTCTCCAGAAACCAAGGAAGAAAATGTTACGATACTGCAACAGACATGATACAAGAATAAAAACAACTGACACTGTGGTTCATGTCCCATAATCCTTTTGGTGCCTGTGTTCCTCTTGCTCAGATATGGAAGTCAAGCAGCTGGACAAGAGGGCTTCTGGCCAGAGCTTTGAAGTGATTCTGAAATCACCCTCTGACTTGTCTCCTGAGAGTCCAGTCCTTTCCTCTCCCCCCAAGAAGAGGGACCTGTCCCTGGAAGAGCTGCAGAAGAGGCTGGAGGCTGCAGAGGAGAGGAGGAAGGTAATGAGATTGTCAAAGAATTGCTGTCTCTCTCACTTGCTCCATTGCAACAGAACTATCAATCAATGGCGTACACGTTATTGCTAGTGCCTTATTAATTGCTTAAAATTAGGACTGTGCAAGCCTTGAACCTCGGCATCCCAAACCTGAAGCTTGGAGGCCATTTTAGGATGGATCCATCATAAAATGGTGGATCCGCCATTTCCTCCCCCACTCCCAGGCCCTGGGAAAGTCTACAACTCCCAGCATACAGTGCCTGGGAGAGCTGGACTTATTGGGACCCAGGAGCAGAGTGTAGAGCTATCATCTTTGCTGCCTGCCATGGCGTTCCGTGCCCCTTGGCACTGGCAAGTCTATGTTCCTGGTGCCAGTGCGTCCTCCCGACGCGCAGCGCCATTGTGTCCTCCCGACGCACGGCGTCATTGCGTCCTTTCTGGGAAGAGATCTTGCGAGATCGCCGGCTTCCCCGCGAGAGATGATGAGGCCTGAGGCTTGCACAGCCCTACTTAAAAAGATTAGAATTCTGCTAGATATTTTATGATAATTTAAAATGGGCAAGCCCTGTAAATTTGGCTAATGCTAAATTGTCAAGAGAAGTGCTACAGATATTGAAAACGCATTGTTTTACAGAATTTAAAGGCCGTTGTAGAAGCTGTATTAACATATAGTGGCCCCTCCACTCATACAAAGGAGTTGTAAAAGAAACTACAGAGAGACTGTAATTTAGGCTGACCAAATAAAATCCAGGTCAGGGCTCATGTAACTTTAACAGTTGAAGAGAAAAGGGAATTTCAGCCAATGTCATTTCTATGCAATTAGTTCCTGGTGATAATCCCTCTTCATCACAATAGTTAAAGGTGCAGGCACTATACTAGAGTGACCATATACAAAAGAAGGCAGGGCCCCTGCAACTTTAACTGTTGTGAGGAAGAGGGAATATCACCAGGAACTAATTGCATACAAATGACACTGGCTGAAATTCCCTTTTCTCTACAACTGTTAAAGTTACATGAGCCCTGACCTGGATTTTATCTGGTCACCCTACTGTAATTGATTAGCATTTAATAGATATCAAGTACTATATTCTGTGATGTAACATTGCCAGGCACTGTGAAAAATGCCTAAGCTCCAGAATGAATTAGAAAAGTGAGGCACAGATGGTTTCACGGACAAACTCTCAGACAGTTGGTGGTTCCAGTCAAGAGTTCTTTGATCTAATCTGGCCTGCTGGTTTCCTTGTAGAGCCAGGAGGCCCAAGTCCTGAAGCAGCTGGCAGAGAAGCGAGAGCATGAGAGGGAGGTGCTGCACAAGGCCTTGGAAGAGAACAACAACTTCAGCCGGCTGGCTGAGGAGAAGCTCAACTACAAGATGGAGCTGAGCAAGGAGATCCGTGAAGCTCATCTAGCTGCCTTGAGGGAGCGACTCCGTGAGAAGGCAAGTGCCAGAAGCTCCCACCTAACAAATCCTGACCGAATGTACTAGAGTCCATGTGCCTCCTCTGTTATGCACTTTGTTCAGTCCAGTGGCTCCTTAAATTCTAACAGACCCTGTTCAGACGTAACGCTGTCAATTCCTGAGTTGTTTAACCCAGGAATTGTGGGAATGAGCAGAGCATGCGAGCCATGCATGCATCATGTCTGCTTTTAATCAACCCAGAAACATCGTTGTTTTGTGACATCCAAACCCAGAAACTCTGGATTGTTTATAGGTTAAACAATCCAGAGTTAACCCAACCACAAACCATGGGCAATTGTTGAGTTGACTTTGGGACATGTAACTGATAAACATCCCAGAGTTTCCGGGTTCAAACATCACGAAGTAACCCAGCAAAAAGGACATTCCTGGGTTGTTGATTAAAAGCGGAAACGAGGGCGAGGCTCACATGCTCCACTTGTGCCCACAATTCCTGGGTTAAACAACCCAGGAATTGTCAGCATTCTATCCAAACAGGGTCACAGGCTTAACAAAACAAACTGAGGGTTTTTTTTTTCTGTAGCTATTGCAAATTGGACAACTTTTAAACAGTTGCAAACATTAGGGTGAGGGAGGGAGATCTCTGGGACAGTGGGAGATCTGTCATCAGATCTAGTGGTGTGTGTTTTTTAAAGGCAAATGCAATAGGCGGGAGGTGTGATTCCCCCGCCCGTGTCTTTTTTCTAGTATTGACCGTTTCTCTAATCTGAATCTATCGCCTTCTCCTGCCCCCATTCAGTTATTAATTTGCTCACAGGATAAAGAGTACAGGTAGCATATTGGAGTAAATAGCAGCTTTTGGGGTGGGGAGTAATTTGGATTGGGAAAATGCACTATAACCCTGATTCTCCTCCCCCCCCCCCACACAGCTGCATGTGTGCTTAAAAAAAATAGTGCAGGAGATCCAATCACAAATCTCTCAATGAGACCATAAGAAGAGCCCTGCTGGATCAGACTGAGGGTCCATCCAGTCCAGCACTCTGTTCACACAGTGGCCAATCAGTTGTCGACCAGGGACCAACAAAGCAGGACACGGTGCAGCAGCACCCTCCCACCCATGTTCCCCAGCAACTGGCGCATACAGTTGGATACTGTAGGTAGCACATAACCATCAGGGCTAGTAGCCATTGACAGCCTTCTCTTCCAGGAATTTATCGAACCCCATTTTAAAGCCATCCAAATTGGCCGTTCATTTAGAGCTTAGTGTTTGTTTGTTTGTTTTGATTTAAAGTTATACCGAGGGAAGAGTTTGCTCCTCTGGCTTCTTCGCCCTGCTGCTAAACTCGCCCAGTTGCTTAACTCGCATGTGTCCTGACGCTTTGTCACTGGGGCTCCTCATGCTCTGACGTATCTATTTTGACCTTTGGTTTTACTTAAGCGTTAGCCCTTAAAATATGCCACAAGAGTTGTGGCTTCTGCTGCAACAAGTTAACAAGGCTCTCCCTATCAAATTTGTTTGAAATCGGTGGGAAAGTTTTATTTTATTTTGCGAGAAAAGCAGCTGAGGTCTTGGGGAGCGAAAGTTCTGCTGGCAGGCCGGATGGAACCTGTGGGTCACCATTCACCTGCTCTTTCTCTGCACCTTTTCCATGTCTTTCAGGAACTGCATGCAGCTGAGGTGCGCAGGAACAAGGAGCAACGGGAAGAGATTTCTGGATAAAGGGCTTTTCTACACAACTAGCACCTGCTTCATAATAACTAACAAACAAATCCCAACACTTTTTTTTTTGTCTAGACAAGGCAACATCTGATTTCTCCATTTCCATTTCCTTCCCCCCACCCTCCGTCCGGTGTACCAAGCTACATATCTCTATCCTCTCTGTATCCTTAACTTGTGGAGGTTCATAGGGACCGCTCAGCAGAATAGCAACTAGTTCACACACATTAAATATAGAATCCATAAACCAGCTTCTCTTTGGGCTCTTCTTCAGGAAAGAAACAAACTTAAATAATGCACAAGAATTTAGATGGTACATTGAATGCGTTCAGCGATGTTGCAATGATGTGGCCTGTTCCCTATGAACCATTCATGGTTCTTGACATTTGTACCAAGTCAAGTATCGACGTGGGCTTGGACAATGAGGGGTCCTTCCTTGTCAACGAGGGTAACAGGGGCCTATTTCGCACATTACATGTTTTGTAGGCATACACTTATGTTTAAAGCGCACACTTGAAATGTAAAGTACGGACAACTATATGTTTGCCAACAAATGTATTGTACCCATACACTCAACCAGGATTGGCTGCGGCTTACTACTGAATACTGTGTAATGTGTGAAAAGGCCCCAATGAACCCATTGCTTTCTTGGTGGCTAGAGTGGGGACTGGATGATTGAGGGATTTGGTTAGAAAGAGTCTCTTCCAGCTGAGTCCTTGCTTTCTGTTGACTGATTTGCAGCTGATGGTGAATTTCACTAGGAGTCCTGAGCTTGGAGAATAAAGAAAAGATTTGCTGTCCTTTTTAGTCTCAGACATAATCATGCCTATCGATTGAGTTGCATTTTATTTTGAGAAGAGTTCAGGTCTAAAGAACGCTGGCTAAGCAGAGTCACTGCAGAATCGAAACCAGGTTCCATAGCAAATACAAGGTACTTGACATATTTCTGACAGCAGGCTTTCAATATTGTCAGTCATGTCGTGCAACAGAAAAGGTGCATTGGCTACACATCAGCCTGTAGAGCTTTAGCTAAACATTGTCAATGGAAATAGTGAACCACACCTCTCTCTAAAGATGGAAGCATTACAGGAGATGGATTTGAGTAATGATTATGAGGATCTGGTTTTTTTTTTAGGTAGTACATTGTAGTAAAGGTCATAAAGAACACTTTAACCATATTTGATAGTTGCAGCTTCAAATAGGTGAGGAGGGGAAGACTGCTTAGAAAATGGGACAGAGAAGCAAAACAGAATGTGTGCATCTCTTTTGATTGTGAAGCTGCAGTGATAAAAATGCAAAAGCATTGCATGTTTTGATTGCAGAAGTGTCTCCCCACAAAAGTAGAGCGTATGGTTCTATGTAACTGGTAGCAATGTCAGATATAATCCTGAATAGTTGAAAAGTCTGTTAGAGCCAACTGACGCTTCTATTTTTAAAAAAAATTGGATTGGAAAAGTGCCCAACTTTAAATGACAGAATACATGAACGGCATTATCAGCGGAGAATATTTTATTTCCTATTTCCTATTTGCCCGTGATTCAGCTCACAGTATAAAACCAGTGAAAGAACACAATTGCTACAAAATCCAAAAAAACACAGCCAGAGAATTTATTTATTTATTTTATTCCATTTATATACCGTCCAATTGGCCGAAACTCTCTGGGCGGTTTACAAAAATTAAAAACATTGAACGTTAAAAACACCGATGTACAACATTTAAAGCCATAAAAAGCATAAAAACAAGTTATGATTACAATATCCTTTAAAAACAAACACTACCCAACCTCCTCCAAATGCTTGATGGGAGAAAAAGGCATTATCCAACTTTTCAAAAGTTAAACATGAAATAAATTTAAAATAAAAGTTAAACACCAAATGCGCATTTAAGTAGCCAGGTTCAGCTCCAATCCTCAAATATACAGAAGCAGCAGTTGGGAAACAATCTAGTCCGTACATCTGTATTTAGTTCAGGGAAACTTGGCCATTCATGTATGTGTGTGCCATTCCTTGCTGATCTTTGCAGAGCCGTGTATTTTGACATTTAAGCCCAGACACCTTTTAATTGGAGTTTAAATAGTGCAGTATGCATCAGCTATTAGGCTGGATATGGGTTGGCATTGTTGTGAGAAATCTAGTGTTGATTTCCCACTCTGCCAAGCAGTTAATTGAGTGGTCGTTGCGAGTTATCGTCGTAGTCTAAACTATACCATGGTTGCTGTGAGGATAAGTAAGAACTCTCAAACACTTTGGACACTGAACTGTGCTGTAGAAATGATAAATAATAATATAAGCTGCCTTGCATCATCGCGCGTGGATGGATGCTGGTTCCAATGCAAAATTAGGTCCGGCATGAGGAGATTTTATCGCAGAAGTGGACAGAACCGGAGACTAGATGAAGTCTTAATAAGGTGGTTGGCTTTTGTGCAGCATGATCCCTTGCATGTTTACTTAAAAGTAATTCCAATTGAGTTCAGTGGGGATTACTTAGTAGTATGTGTAAGATTGCAGCCTTTAGTGCCTATGGTGGGTGTGCAGTTTATATGTATGTGTATTTTTTTTAAAGCAAGTCTTTTTTGGTAAGTCATGTGCCCAGATGCATGTTCCCACAAATGTGCCATTTCACGGATGGAAGCTGAGACCAAAAAGCGCAATTTGTGGAGTCAGGAGTTTCTTTTGGCAGTACCCTGTAGGGAGGAAAGAGACGGGCACAGATATGGGACAAAATCTGATGTCACTGTGTGGTTCATTCTGCATTAAGACCAAGGACGCAGATTAGACTGATTGATACTGGGGGAATTTAATCAAAAACTTTATACCAGTATGTGCTCTTCGTTCTTCAGGCAAAGAACTACTTTGTAGGTATGCAAATCGTACTGTGAAGTTTTGCCAAGAATGTCACAGGAGTATGAATCCATATTTTCAGGGCCAGAAATGGATTCCTGGAGAGCTAACCATGATACATTTCTTCTCCCATGGACAGAGGGGAGATAGTATCTAAACTTCACTGTCAACAGCACAACGGATTCAGGGTGTGCTACAGTGGTGAGAAATAGTTTGGAAACATCTTAGGATTGTCACATCTTTCCAACCTAAAATGTTATTAGATCTTATTCTAACCCCATAAGCCTGGTAAATGAACAATGGATAACCTGATTAAACAAATGACAAAGAATGATGCTTTTTCAACATTTATTTATCCACAACGGATTCAACATACATCTATGTGAACCTTTAGATTCAGGACCTGGTGGCACCCCCATGAGCAGCAATGGCTTCAAGGAAGCATTTCCTGAAACTGTGGGTCAGCCTTACAGAACTACTTCAACTCAGTGACATTTGAGGGCTTCCATGCATGAACAGCCCACTCAGGTCCTGCCACAACATTTTGATGGGGTTTAGGTCTGGACTTTGACTAGGCCATTCTTAAACATGGGATTTCTTCTTCTGCAGCCATTCTTTTGTAGATCTGCTTGTATGTTTAGGATCGTTGACTTGTTGCATGATCCACTTTTGGTTCAGCTTGAGTTCATGGATGGATGGCCTGACATTCTAGTCTAGAATCTTCTGATACACTGCAGGATTCATGGTTGTGTCAGTAGTGGCAAGCAAAGGAGGTCCAAAACATCACATTCCCACCACCATGCTTGACGACTGGGATGAGGTTGTTCTGTTCAAACTCAGTGTTTCTTTTTCTCCGAAAATAGCTTTTCTCATTGAAGCCAAACAGTTCTACCTTTGACTCGCCTTTCCATAGAACAGTGTTCCAGAAGTCTTGGGGATCATCTATGTGCTCTTTAGTGAACTTCAGTCAGGCAGTGTTCTTTTTAGAGAGAAGTGATTTCCTCCTGGCTATCCTCCCATGAACGCCATTCTTGTTCAGTCTTTTTCTGATCATTGAGTCCTGAACACTCACATTAGTAAAGGAAAGACTGGCCTGCAGAGCCTTGGATGTTGCTCTGGGGTTCTTTTTAACTTCCTGGATGATGTGTCGGTTTGTTCGTGGAGAGATTTTGGTAGGATGTTCACATCTGGTCAGAATAACTGTGGTTTTGAACCTTCTCCATTTGTCTGACAGTGGATTGGTGGTGCCCCAAATCCTTAGACATATTTTCTAGGCTGATGAGCAACAATAACTGCTTTTCTGAGATCCTCAGAGATGACTTTTGATAATGACATGACGTGTTTCTACACAACCATATGGTGAAGACCAATCTCACAAAAATTCTGATCCTTTTATAGGGTGGGGCCTCCCAAACTCACCTGCAAAGATCTACCTAATTACTTAAACACCTGATTCTAATTATTCTCTTTAAGCTGATGCAACCACAGGTTCACTTATTTTTTCACATACCCTGACTCTTAAGTACTCACTGTTTACCTAATTTATACATTGTTTTATTTCACAAGACATGGAATTTGTTAATATCAATCCTATTGGATATTTAGAAAAGGCTTGGTTTTGATTCACGAAGGCTATCATTGTAAAACTAAGTAATTTACATAATTATTGTTAGGGTTCACAAACTTTGTCTCGCCACTGTAATTAGTGCAAAAGAGGGTTTTATTCTATGTCCTCTGCTTAATTGACACACCAGAAATGGACTTGGGACCTTCCAGAAGTAAAATACTAGGCTTAGAAACATTTCCATTTTTTTTTACAACTCTTTCAAACCTATTAATATGTCACCAAGTCCATTTGACAACTTGGGAACTTTTCATTGATCACATTATGACAATACCCAAGGAATTCTTCATGCCCCAGAGGAGGCTGTGTTATCTATTGAGACAGTCTTCAATAATAACCAAAGGCATGGAAAGCGAACCTTTTGTCTCTAGTAATACAGCCCAGCACAGACTGCATTCCAGGATTTCATACCTGAAGATTTGCCTCTTGCCAATTCCAGTGGAGTTCTCTTCTTCAGTGTCATGGTACCCGAGTAATTTAGGCTTTTTGCTGTGCTGGCTAGTAGAGAATGATCCTACCTGTATGCAAAGGCTGTTGTCCTGGTTATTGTTATTATCTATTTCTTGGCATGTTTAGTAAACAGAAAATGGCAGTGTAATTCTGTTCTCTCCCTCAACAACCTTGTCATAATTCCAATTTTTAAGATGGGAAACTAAGTCGGAGGGACAATGACTGGCCTAGTAAGTCCACACCTAAGCTGGCATTTCAGCCCACATCAAACAGAGTTCAATCTATATTGACCACAGTTCAAGAATGGCTCTGCTAGGTCTCCCTTGGGGAAAAGGCTGGCCTAGTATCTCCCCCCTCTCTGTTTCATACTGTTCCTTTTTAAATTCTCCTGGATCAACAATGATTCCAGTCATTGTGGTTTCTGGTCAGGTCCCAGTTGTGCCTTTTCAGACATCAGGATAAGAGGTTTGATGAGCCATGGTGCCATTTGGGGACATCAGTGGTGTCATTAACATCCTCTTGTGGATACATTCCCCCCTAGAATTGTGTTTCTCCTCTGTGTTTTGCAGCCACTACTCCTTTAGTGGCAAGAGTTCTTATGTGAACTGCTACTCTTTGGAGTTCAGAAATGGGACAGGCAAGGCTGCTCCACCAAAACAGTTATCATTGGGTGTTTGTTTGCTTAACGTAGAGAAGGTCCTTACAGCCATATCGGATTAATGGTTTTGAAATATGATGACTGTAGGCCTTCTAGAGTCACTTGGGAGGGGAAAGAAGACTAGTTTCAGAACCTGAGACAGTCTAGGGTCATTGGGCAGAAAAAGAAATGCTGTGCTAAAGAAGCAGGCTCAACGAAATCATTTAAGATCCCAAGATCCAGAGTGCCATTAGCCACTACAACGAGTAGGGGGTGGGATATAGCCACCCAACAGGGCAAGTGCAGGTGAGTACATAGCCAGCTGACCCAATCAAGGCACAGACAAAAATTGGCTGGAAGTCAGGTGGAATTGTACACCTTCCCCAGCACACATCCGGCCCTCCGACTGGGAGTATCAGGGCATTAATGGAAAGTTATGTATCCAAAGAAAGGGGCCGCCATGCCACACAGAAATGTTTATTGTGAGTATCAGAAGCAAGACAGAATTGTTAGAGACATCAGACAGGGTTGTGAAGAGGTGTGCTTGGGGCCAGGAAAGAAGAACTGGCCTTGAATGCCCTTGCTAATGAATCATTTCTAACAAACAGCTGCCCTAGATAAGCCCCTGTTTATAATGCAGAATCATTTCATTCATACTACAGCGAGGATACATTTTAAAATGTTTAAATTAAATTATTTAACGAAATTTTAAGGAAAGGATAAGGTTTTGTGTGTAAAATGTGGGTACAGTCATCAGTGTCCAAGCCCTCCAGTGGGACCTGTGGAAATGACTGCAAGATGTTAATTATGTTTTACTTGCTGTGGTGCTGGGTGTTTGCTTGGTGTGCAGTTCTGACTTGCTGTAAATTCTGTTTTTAGTACTACGGTTATGATGGATGATAGTGATTTATAATGGTGACGACAACCGGAACTGTCATAGTCATGAGCACAAGACTTGAAAGCGGCATTCACTCCGGGAGTTAGCCACTTGGTCCAGAAGCATTTTGTCTTTGCGCATGGGTCAAGACAGAATGTCCGGCACTGAGATCGCACTGAGATGGTAAAACTATGAGCTGTACTACTTCAGGCTGCCAGTGGGGGCTCATGTGTTTGTGTGTTCCTCTATATGAAACCAGTCTTTGCGCGTGGAAAACTACCATTTCAGTCAGAGAGTTAGGTGAAAGATCTTCCTAACATCTATGGTTGCGAGAAAAAAGTTGATGAACCCCTTAGGATTGTTGCAGATTTCCAACCTAAAATGTTATTAAATCTTAATCTAACCTCATAATCATGGATAGAAAACAATAGATAACCTGATGAAGCAAATGACACACAAACATGATGCTTTTTCAACATTTATTTATCCATAACTGATTCAACATTCAATATCCATGTGAACCTTTAGATTCAGGACCTGGTGACATGCCCTTGAGCTGCAATGGCTTCAAGGAAGCGTTTCCTGAAACTGTGGGTCAGTCTCTCACATCTGTTTTAAGGAATCCTGGCACATTCTTCCTTACAGAACTTCTTCAGCTTAGTGACATTTGAGGGTTTCTTTGCACAAGCAGCTAGTTTCAATTTCTGCTACAACATTTTGATAGGGTTTAGGTTCGGCCTTTGACTAGGCCATCCTAAAACATGAAATTTCTTCTTCTGTAGCCATTCTTTTGTAGATCTGCTTGTATGTTTAGGATCATTTGTGTTTTTGCATGACCCACTTTCGGTTCGGCTTCAACTCACTGATGGATGGCATGACATTCTCCTCTAGAATCTTCTGATATACTGCAGAATTCATGGTTGTGTCAGTGATGGCAAGCTGTCCAAGTCCTGAGGCAATAACTGTTTTTCTGAGGTCCTCAGAGATGTCTTTTGATTGTGGCATGACGTGTTTGCACACAACTGTATGGTGAAGACCAAATTCACAAAGTTTCTGATCCTTTTATATGGTGGGGCCTCCCAAACTCACCCCTGAAGATCTACCTAATTACTTAAACACCTGATTCTAATTATTCTCATTAATTGAGCTGATGCATCATTTAATTGGTTGCTATCAACCCTACTGGTTATTTGGGAAAGGACTGGTTTTGATTCATGGTAAAACTATGGAATTTCCATAATTATCATTAGGGTTCACAAACTTTTTCTCATGACTAGTTTTTTATATACAGGGATGTGTGTGTATGTGTGTGTGTAGAGCAGTATTCAGTATGTGAGCCCCTACCAGCAACCTCAATTGGTATAGCTCAGTCATATCTTGGTGAGAACAAGGCTGTCCCGATAAGCAGAAAGAGCAAATACCAGTGAACTGTCAGTCTTGTTGCTTATTCAAGCAGCTGGGGGCTTTCACATAGAAAGAAAGCCAGAGATTTGGGGGCACAACACAGATCAAAACAAAAAAGCAGGGGAATTAAGTAGTAGCTTGGACATTTTGAAAGATCCACATCCACCTTACGTGTCCTCTGTTATGGCACTGAAGTCTAGATGATCCAGTCTGTCTCTTAGTAACAGTATGCAAGGTAGTGGCGAGCTTTCGTAGGATGACAGTATCCTCTTCTCTGCAATTTCTTCCTCCCACTTCCCGACCCTACAATCCCCAAGCTTAATGTCTTCCATGGCTGCTTCACCTTAACTTCTTCTTGGATCTTTGGAATTGTCACAGCATTCCTAATCTACATCATGAATGATGCTCCACTGGTCTTGATTTTGTTGTGTAGGCTCAAAAAATATTTTGCCTTCTCAAGACCATGAATATATTTAATCTTTGGAAGGCTTAGAGCAGCAATCCTATACATGTCCATACAAAAGGAAGTCCCACTGAGTTCAAGAGGGCTTACTTAAACTGGGTATAGGATTGTAGCCTAAGTGCTGGTTCAGATGTGTGTACATCTTCTACACAATGGCTCAATTCGGACGACACGATAGTCAATGGTGGGGAAATAATCAACTTTACAGTTGTTCAACTAGAGGATACTCCCCACACAACATGGTAATAAATAATCAACTGTGGTGTGGATGAGGATCAGCGCTGAGTTGACTATGGCAGCATTCGGATGACACAATAGTCAAAACAACTGACGATTGTTTCCCCCACACCAGTTGTTTATTGTGTCATCCGAATTGAGCTGGCTCCATTGAAAAGCATTGTTTTAAGGTGACATGGAAGTTCTGAGGTTTGGGATCCAAGATAGCCTATAAAAGTCATCCCACCATGTGTCAATCAAGCGATGAACATGCTCCAGCCTTTAGGCAATGAAATCTACCTATGATGGTCATTTAGATATGAAGAATGGAATCTTTATTTCCTTCATCTTAACACCTTCATTGCTGTAAAATATAGCAGATATGTCCAAAGATGGGTGAGTTGAGGATATGCTGATGTTATAGGTAAAGAAAAATGGCATGTTATCAGGTGGATATTTGCATCAGCCACTATCATTATCATAATTATGTAATAAGCTGTGTATATACCAAATGTATCAGGAGCAGTACAACTGAATGTATCGGGGCGGCCAAGGAATAAGTTTGCCCAGTATCAAGGCGTGTGTCAAAAGAAATAGTTTTTTAATAGCACTGAATAGTTTTTGAATTACAATATGTGCTTACAAGGGTCTCTTACTGATGGTGCAAACAAATCTGAAGAGGTGGCATAAATCAAACGAGCAGGCACCTGTTTGACGACAAAAAAATCTTTACCTATGCTACACAAATCCACAGTTAAATTGGCTTCCGTTGGCTTCCTAGGACTACAAAGGGTGACATGGTTTGTCTTAGAACTGGGACGTGTTCATCGGTTTCCTTTCTGTGTTATCCTCTTTCGCAGTCACTCCCATGTATTGCTGTTTGTTGCTAATATTCTACACTAAAAGCAAACTCAGGCCAGATCTACACCTTGTTTCAAATCATTACGAATGTGGAATAAAAAGCAGGATATAACACTATGAAAGCGGTATATGGAATGAGGATTGTGCCCCAACAGCTATCAGTGCGCTTCAATACTGCTATAAAGCAGCAGTGTAGATCTGGTCTCAATTCTCCAAGCACCATTCTTTATGTACCCAAAATGGCGCCACACACAAACGCACAACAGGGATGTATCAGCAAGCTTGAGGGAACCCCAAGGTTTGCAGAAGTACAAAAAAGATTGCATGGCGGAGGAGGGGGGAAACTAAGGGCAACCTCCCAAAACAGACTATTGATTGAACATGTTCAGCAGCAAAAAATGCTGACTTACTGCTGGGAGCGGAGGCAATGGAAAACCGGGGGTCGTCCACACTACAACAATATTTTGCAGGTCTCACTTGTAGAATTTCTAACTTTCTGGAAACAGAACTGGGAATTCTTCTCATACAGCCCTGCCTAGATACAGTTCTAGTTCTTAACACAATCTTTGGTGTGCTGCTGATGTGTCTAATACTTTGGGAGATTATGAGCTGACTTACCTGTCACAGCAACCAAAATTAATGCAAGAGGGAGACATCAGCTGTTTTCCTAGTTTATTTTAGGGACAAGAAAACAACAGCAGCAGCAGCAACAATGCTTAGGAACCTGGGAGTGACTGAATACATTTTCAAAGTCTGGTTGCCACGTTTCCATATGCAAACTGGGGGAGCCTGCTCTGTGGGAGAGAATAAATTGTGCAGTTAGGCATGGACTTCTTTATTATTAGCAATTCCAAGAAAAGGGCTACCACAATCTGTCTCATATTCCAAGCACTAAATCTCCCACTTATTTTAAGAGAGCAACAGATCTGCCTTGTATAAACAAACAAAAGAGAGGCTCTCAAGCAGCAAGGTCTATGATCTGATAGTCTTTGTCCATTCATAGTTTGGAAAATTTCATTTCGAGCATCGTTCCGTTGTTGTATTGTCGAACAAACCCTTGTGTTAGCAATGTTGCAGGGGAGGAGGAGGGGTGGACCCCAGTTGTCACCTTTCAGGGCAAAGTGGCTATTACCCGAGACAAGGCTGACTCCATTCCACAAGCCTAGATTACTATTCTAAGGATCTTCCACTTAATGTGGTTGTGTGTCTATATGCATTCAAGTAAGCACATATAGTCAGCAAGTACCGCATCAGTAAGTCCATGTGGCAAAATCTGCACATGCACAGGCAAAAATCTTTGAAGAGGCAAGGAATGGCTGTTTATGGTGCTATTGATATTATTGTACATCAGATTTCATATTAAAGTCCACTAATAAACTACACCTTTGTGGTCTAGTCTCTCTTGAACAATGCCAAACACAACCACTAGTCAACGTTTGGGCTTCTATAGTCCATAAGCTTACATACAGTGCAGTGAAAAGAAATTAGTGTCCACTGGATGCTAAAGATGAATATATACAAAGGGGGGGGGGGAATGCAAGAATACTGACATTCTTATTCTTACAAATACGTGGATCAGTTTTCACTGCAGCCTTCGGTTACTAAGGCTACAATACTTGAAAGTATGTCCTATTAAAACCAAAGGGGCAAAGGACAAATTTTGTTAGGATGGAGCTGTAAGTCTTGCAGCTTCTACATATGTAAAATGGAGGTACTTTCTCTTTCATGGTGGATGTTTTAATTGTTCCTGTGTGAGAAGCACTATATAAGAGTTTTATTATTACTATAACCGTGGCCTCCTCCATGCGCAAATGGGGGCTCAGCTTACAGAAAGGCTTTCAAATATCTGTGCAGCTGCCCAAACCTATGTAGTGTTTCAGTTCCCCTCAGGACTGCCCTCCTTTTCTCTCTTGATTGTCTGGTTGAATTTTGTGGGCTCTGCACAAGATTCACTTGTTAGGATGCAATGTGTGATGTCTTAGTCCTTTCCAAACAGACAGAAGAAAGTGTAATTGTGTCATGAATGGACTTTTCACACTCTTAAAAGAGCCTTATCTGATTCCTTTAAATCTACCACATGCGTTTCATTGTCAACTTGAGGTTGTTGTTGTGCAAAAGACGTGATTAATGAGGTAAAAAGAAATAAACTTGGTATGAAACCACAGCTCTCCATTTTTTTTAATCCATCTAATAATATTGGTCTTCTACTGCAGTGCTATGCCTGGGAAGTCCTCAAAACTCCAGTCAAGTGTTTGAAAGACAGCTGTACTGGATTGGAGAAAGGGTGGGGGGCACTTTCCCTACTGGTGGAACTCCTCTTCTTTATTACAAGGGTTCCCCAAAAAGAATCACAGTAGGCTGCCACCAATCAGGCTGAGCCTCCTGACTTGCCCTAGTCCATTCAGCTGCTTGGAGAATTCTATGCCCTTCTACCTAGGACCTTCTCTTCAGCCCAGCTCTAGGGGAAAAAACCAAAGGTGCTTACACTTGCGTTCCCAAAGTCCAGAAGAAACAGACTTTATCAAAACCTTGCGAAATATCCTAAGAACACAAGGAGGAGCTTAGTGATCATGCATTCTTGCATGTGGGGTAGGTTTTACTGAGAAATTTCCCTTTAAAACAATGTAGCTAAATGTCCAGATAATAAAAAAGCTTTTTGGGGTATGGGAAAAATGAGGCAATAATTGCACACACAAAATTCCAAATAAAAATCAATAAGGTCAATCTCACTGAGCTAGTACATTTTACCTGCTTCAACAGAATCTCGTTTTTCAGAGCATACGCAGAGTTCCTTGCAGAGATGGTCTGAGAGAGACCACCTTTGGACTCCTGATTAGGTGTTACAAGGAGGACAGAGACTGCAGCCTAAAAGAGCCCAACTCTTGTGACAGGGGAAGGAGCGGAGCCCAGTGGCAGAGCAGCAGCATTGGTTCAATTCCTGGCATTTCCAGATATTTAGAAAACACCCATCTGAAGCCCTGAAGATCCACCAGCAGTTAATGTAGACAATACAGGACGAGATGGACCAATGGACTGACTTGTTATAAGGGATCTTCCTACAATTTCAAAACTGAGATTAGTCCAAATCCCTGAATCTACATGTTTAGGCACATTTAATACAAACATGGTGGGGAGTAGATGGGCAGAACATAAGATCTTTGGGGTTGCTGCCTGGGCATGGCCAGTTGCCAACAGTATATTCCTTTAGTTAGCTCACACCAAGCCTAAATCTACTTGAGTTGCTTATAACTTGTGTGCTGGCAAGATGCACAATATAGCATGTGCATCAGCTGTCATATAAGGGACCACATGCACTGGTCGGTGCTGGGCCTGCCACAAGGCTTTGGCCATCTTTTTGAACATACAAACGAAGATCTCTTGGCCAACGTGGTAAGCTGCAAGTGGACAGATATTGCAGCTCCCAGACCTTGAGGATCTGTGACTAAGTGAACCAGCAACCTCCTTAGATCTCGCAAAGCCAGCCTGGGCCACCTGCTGGTGCACATTCAGGTCACATGATAGCTTCTACTGATGCTCAACTAGCCACTAACTAACTAGAGCTGTCGGCATCCCTTTTATTCCATGAAAAAATGCCTGCACCTGGAGAAAATCCTCGACTTTTGTATTGCCCCTTTTTCTTCAGTTGGCTTTAGATTAGAAAGGGAGGCAGTTCATTAGGCACCCTTACTACTACTCCACCCCAGATACAGCTCACTGCATGGAAAAATCCTCCCTAGCTTTATTAGAGGCCAGATACCCCATTCTCTGTCTGGGCCACTTGTGAGACTTTCAAGAGATGCATCACTGTTGAGACAAACTGCTTCCTGCCCGACATGCCAGTTTTGTGCTCTGTACTCCCCAATATTCCAGCAACTGCAGTGTTTCTCAGGGCTCAGGACTTCCACTTGCTCTGCCGGCTTGGTTTGAACCCCTGCTGTTCCATTGCCTTGGGCAAGGCCTTCCCAGTGTGCAACAGTGAAACTAAAGGGTAAAAAAGATTGATATACCTGCCAGACTCTTGGATTGTGGCCTTTGAGCATAGGCGTTCAGAAAAAAGGAACCTAGTCTGCGACACACGCAAAGGCCGTATTCACACAACATGACAACCCACCTTGTGAAAAAGCTACCTAGGGTGGGTTACTTTCGGAACCAATGAGTTGTTCTCCTCCTTTCCCCTTAGTCTTCCACCCGGTATCCCAGTGTCCTGCGCAGCAGAACTCGCCTTGTTTGCCCCTCCCCACTCTGATTGCTACCCCTTTTCATTCCAGGTCAATATATATATATAGCCCAGACAATTGTGCAGATGCGGTCATAACATTTTTTTTTTAAAAAAATCAGCCTCAAGGACGTTTGCAAAAGCGTTTGCATTTTTTGTATATATTGTATTTCCTCAATTCTAAGGTGCACTTTTTTCCTCATATTGACGTCTGTAAAAATGGAGTGCGTCTTAGAATCGATGGCGTCTAAGAATCGCTGGAATTCTCCAGCGCTGGTATGGGGTTGAAGTTCTCCACCCACCCACAGCATCTTCAAAAAGGGGCTCTACATGCCCCCCCCCCAGCGACTCAGCCTTCCCCATTCGCCTCCGTGCCGCTGGCACCGACCTCCTTGGCCTCCAGCGCTGCCCCAGACCTCGCCACCCCGGTCCTTGCCGCCCTGGTCCTCGCTGCCAGCGTCGCCCTGGTCCGTGCTGCCAGCATTACTACAAAGTAGGGGCAGGTAGTCCTCAATGTGCCCTCCCTGCACCACAAGCCACTTCAGAGTGCTGCACCCCGCCCAGTGTGGATCAAGCCTCGGAGGCTCCACTCTCATTCTCACTGCCGCCACCACCGCCCTTTTATCCCAGCCGGTCCCGGGGAGGGAGGGTTGAAAACAAAAGCCAGCTCACGCTCTTGCCACCGCCACTGCCGCCCTTTCATCCCAGCCAGTTCTGGGGAGGGAGGAGGGAGGGGGACCAGCTGAGATGAAAGGGTGGCAGCGGCGAGAGTGTGAGCGGAGCCTCCGAGGCTTGATCCACACTGGGCGGGGTGCAGCACTCCAAAGCGGCTTGTGGCGCAGGGAGGGCACATTGAGGACTACCTGCCTTTACTTTGTAGTAATGCTGTGTTTCCAGGCTGGGGAGGCCACTGCCAGCGGGGCTGGCGGCACGGACTGGGGCAGTGAGGACCGGGGCAGTGAGGACCAGGGCAGCGCTGGAGGCCAAGGTCGGTGCCAGCGGCGCGGAGGCGAATGGGGAAGGCTGAGTCGCTTGGGGGGGCATGCAGAGCCCCTTTGTAAAGGTGCTGTGGGTAGGGAGGGGAACTTCAACCCCCCCCCCCCCGCCGGATTTCTCCAGCGATTCTTAGACACCATTGATTCTAAGACGCACTCCATTTTTACAGATGTCAATATGGGGGGAAAAATGCATCTTAGAATCGAGGAAATACGGTATTTGACAGTGACACGTTGGGAAAAGGGGACAAGATGGCCCACTTAGCAAGGGTATCCTTCAGGTTCTAATGTGTTGAATTGACAGTTGTGGGTGCCCTGCTTCTATTCTACACTTCCCCAAGTCTCCAACAAGTTCTTTTCAAAGAGATCTAGCCTTCCCCACCAACTTTTCGCAGCTCCCATTCGCAGTAACTACAGCAGTAACTGCTGCAATTTTTTCATATTGCATTTTGTTCCCTTTGACAGCTGAATCATACAAGGATATTGCCAAGGGAAGGCTACACGTATTGACAGCACTGCTAAAAGTGCGCTCTTCTGCCATGGTAAGAAACCGACAAAAAATAATAAATTACAAACACATTTGCATATATTCCTGGGGCTGAAATATATATATTATAAAGAGATTGACAAATGAGTGACAACCACTCCAAAGGCATTGTTGGAAGGGCTGTCACTGGCGATGGAGGCTTGAAATAGCTAGGGTGGTCATGATTAGGAAGAAAGGCCGGGGGTTTTGCCACTCTTGCCAAATGGCTCTGTACCCGGTTGCCGCAACCTGCAATGGGTTGGTTTTGCAGAGTTTAGCCAACACGGCAACCTATCATGGGTAAAACAACCCCTAGAACAAGCCATGGGTTGTCAGAATGGCTTGCAGGCCAAAAATAAGGCACCCTGAGGGAAGCAGTCTGAGTTCACATGACACAACAATCCACCATGGTTTGTTGTCCACAGTGGGCTGGCATGTTGTGTAAACCCTGTCAAAAGATAATGAACAACAAAGTGCTTCCATGGCTTATTTTATTTCCAAAGCCAATTTTTCAAATGTTGGGTATTGCTGCTATGGGGCTGTACTTGGGGAATTCATTGTTCATCTGCATCGCATTATTAGGATAATATACACCAAGACCTACTTTAGAGATATCCATTTGGAGGAAAAAGGGATGCTAGTGGCCAATAAGCTTTTTATTCCACCATGCTTTTAGTTCCTATCTGCTTTGTTTTATTGGCTTGTTTTAATGCACTGGTTTTTAATTCCACTGATATTTTAAGTTGTAAACCATCTTGGCTACCCTTTTCTTCATGCTGATGTTGTGAATACTCCAACCAGAATACTCACGTTAAAATACCCCATGGAAGACATGAAATTGGTGAGACTGGCTATTGGGTGATATAAAACTGTAAGAAATAAATAACGAGCAATTTCCAGTCCTGTTGCTCTGACAGAGTTCTTGGCATTTCCCCAAAAGCATCCACTTTAGTTTACAGGTTTCATACAAGCCCCAACCTATTTCAGTAGTTCAGTTCTGTGCTGTAATCTTGCTCTTTGGAGATGTGATCAGTCTCCTGGATCATTGTTAATATTTGCTGTGGATATTTCAAGGAGCCATCCTAGATTGCACTATAGATGCAGAATACAGGTAACAAAGCCACACTGGATAGAAAGCAACAACAGAACTCCGATGAATAACAAAATATTCCATATTTTGAGGGAAAGGAGACACTTATCTAGAATTATCACATTTGCACAATGAATCATACATCTGATGTCTCACTTTCTTAATTTCAACTTTTAACAAATTAGATATTTACTTTGCAATGAAGTCAATGCCATTGATTCTTGTGAGCATGCCTTTATCCTCAGAACCTTTGCATAGGCCTCCACATTATTTGTGAAATTCTTTGTTTCGCATGAGATATAGACCTCCATCACACCTAAGTTTTCCCCCGGCTTGCCTCTGCGTTTTTTTACCAGTGCGTCAAGCTTATGATCCCTTTCATCTGAATAGTTGCTTTTGCTCCTTTGTTCTTCCACTCCACTCCACTCCACTCCTCCCCTTCTCTTTCTCCCTCCAGTCAGGTCCTAGCAGATGAGCACTTCAACCAGACCACCTTTCTGCCAGGCAAAAATGGAACGACCCTTTAGTCTGGTTCTTTGGGTGGCATCGAGGGTGTACAATCCTGTCTCTGCAGAGATTCGGGCATAGTATGATTTAAAAAAATGCTTTTGAGCCTGGGATGCAAGGTTCGGGTTTTATCTTGAGGCTTGGAGCTGGCTGCTGGGAGAGATTGCTTTTCCTTGCCAGGACCTGATGCAATCCATTCAAGCCCCCAGTGCCTTTAAAACTACACAGAGATTCAAGGCACATTAAATGCACTTAGGGAAAATAATCCAGACTTTTAGCGTTCTAGGAAAGGCTGGGGAAGAGGTGGGGTGTCAGCAGGACAAGCACGCTATCATGTGAGCACCGTGCTGCAAATCCGCACACCTGGCATGGCAAGAGTGCACTAAATCACTGGTGTGATGGAGCTCTAAGTTTTGTTTCTCATATATGTTCCTTCTTACATCCCAAGAGCATAAATGCACAGTCATTTCACAGCTCTTCTTGGAACAAATACCTCAGTATGACAGGGATCTTTTTTCACAAGAAGATGCAAGCGGCTGACTGGAAGATGGTGGTGATTTGTTAACAACTGCAACATCAGGATTTGAAGACTTGTCTGATTTGAGGTTTGAAATCATCTGAGAAAGGATTATGCAGTGAACATGTTTCTTGGTGTTCACTTAAGGTATGTAGAACTTCTGGCCAATAGAATGCACTATACTTTGATTTCATCTGAAGTTTTTATTTGTTTTTTTTTAATGATCCGTGAGTCGCCTTGAGAGCTTCATACTGATGCAGAAGACATGTTTAATAAACAAAATAAAAATAATGTCACAATAAAGTATGTCAGTCTTTAAGATCTTGTTTTTCTGGAAATGTTGCAACACATTCCAGTTAAGGCCAGCGTTAAGTAAATTATGGAGGTTGTATGGGTTGAGTTTTTTTGTTTTGTTTTTTACCACATTTTAACAGGGTTTTCTATTTTGTGTGCTGGTATGGAAGTTCCCTATTCTTGAGAACATGCAAGGGGAAAACTTTTAGGCTGACCATATGAAAAGGAGGACAGGGCTCCTGTAACTTTAACAGTTGTAGAGAAAAGGGAATTTCAGCCAATGTCATTTGTATGCAATTAGTTCCTGGTGAAATTCCCTCTTCATCATAACAGTTAAAGTTGCAGGGGCCCTGCCTTCTTTTGTATATGGTCACTCTAGTATAGTGCCTACACCTTTAACTGTGGTGATGAAGAGGGAATTTCACCAGGAACTAATTGCATACAAATGACACCGGCTGAAATTCCCTTTTCTCTACAACTGCTAAAGGTACATGAGCCCTGGCCTCCTTTTCATATGGTCAGCCTAGGAAAACCAACCAACCAACCTTGAAATACACAACTAAAAGAAAATGTTAATAAAGGGTGGTATGTAAACAATAATAAATGCATTCATTTGGGGGAGGGGGTCTGCCTTGCCCACAGCAACCCCAGAACTAGACTCTATCGCGCGCGCTCCCGAGAGGGACGCGCTCCCGCGTGCGAAGCCTGCTTCGCGAGCTCTCGGCGCTCGGGCACGCGCACGCACGCACGGGGGGGGGGAGGAGAGACACCAGCTCGGGTGCAGTTTCGGCGGCCGCCGCGCAGGCGCGCTGGGCTCCCCCGCGAGACTTATTTCACAAGGCCGCGTTAAAACACACACACACACACACACGCACCACCACCACCACGAACCCTGCCAAATAAGTCCCGGCTAGGTGAGCTGCCATAGAGCAGCTGTGGAGGCGGCGGCGGCGTGCGCCTGCGCAGAAGACAACTGAGGCGGCGCGCGCGCCGGAGCCCCAGCTTCCCTCATAGCCAGCCAAGTCCGACATTTCCCCCCCTCCCCCAACCCCCCTTCCCTCAGCGGCTCCCCCCCGCCGTCGCTGGAACCTGAGGCCGGGCGTCGGACGGCAGCGGGTGAGGTAAGAGAGCCCCGAAGCCGCCGCGGGCACCCGCCACCGCCGCGGGGCCTCCGCACGCACGCAGCCTCCGTCCGGCCAGTCAGCCGGCGGGTCCCTGCGGAGCGTCAGGACGTTACGGCGGCGAGACGACGACGACGGCGGCGGCGTTGCGCTGCGCTGCGGCGTCTTTTGCCCCCTCCCTCCCTCCCTCGCGCTCGCTTTGCGCCTGCACCCCTCCCCCCTCCTCTTCCTCCTCCTCCTCCTCCTCCCGCGCTTTTACCTCACGATGTCAGGAGCGCTGGGCGGGCGCGCGCGTTGCCCCCCTCCCCCGCCTCGCTCTCCCGCTCGCTCCACAGAGAGAGAACACGCACACTGACCTCTCTCTCTCTCTCTCTCTCTCTCGGGCGCGCGCCTTCTAACCCTTTGCCCCCCCCCCCCCGCCCCACAGGTCTCCCTCCTTGTGCTGGAATTCCGTGGGAGGATTCCGCCGCCCCCAGCCTGGCAAGGTCCTCCGTCTGCATGGGCTCATCCTGTGCCCCATTCTTGCTCAGTTCAAATGACAGCCTCCCCCCCCCCCCCCCAACCTCCTTTTATGTATATCTATCATAGAGGATCATAGTAGAGTTGGAAGGGGCTTCTAAGGCCATCGAGTCCAACCCCCCCCCCCCCCCCCTGCTCAATTTATTATATTTATTTTAGGGTGACCAGATAAAATCCAGGTCAGGGCGCATGTAACTTTAACAGTTGTAGAGAAAAGGGAATTTCAGCCAGAGTCATTTGTATGCAATTAGTTCCTGGTGAAATTCCCTCTTCATCACAACAGTTAAAGTTGCAGGGGCCCTGCCTTCTTTTGTAAATGGTCACTCTAGTATAGTGCCTGCAACTTTAACTGTTGTGATGAAGAGGGAATTTCACCAGGAACTAATTGCATACAAATGACACTGGCTGAAATTCCCTTTGCTCTACAACTGTTAAAGTTACATGAGCCCTGACCTGGATTTTATCTGGTCACCCCAATTTATTTATTACATTTGTATACTGCCCCGTAGCCGAAGCTCTCTGGGCGGCTTACATAGGATTAAAAACATTTTTAAAAAATATACAGAAATTAAAACAGCAAAAACATACAAAATACACACAATACACACATATATTTAAAACCAATGTAAGAATCCACCTCAAAGCATCCCTGACAGATGGCTGTCCAGCTGCCTCTTGTATTCTCCTGCACACACGCAACCCCCCCCCCCCCGGCTTTTCTTTATATTTCTAAATATTTTTATTTATTGCATTTTTATACCGCCCCATAGCCGAAGCTCTCTGGGCGGTATATTTGAATTGAGCAACAGGAGCCCATGCTGAAGATGCCTGCCTGCCCGGCTGAAGGAGAATCTTTCAAGGTTATGGTATTATTTATTACATTTATATACTGCCCGGTAGCCGAAGCGCTCCGGCCGGTTGTCAAAAATTAAAACTTTGGACACTAAAAATTGATACGTGTAATTTAAAGATATAAAAGCACGCATAAAAACAGCTGCGAACTTGTATTTTCCTTCTACGCATACACACACACACACACACACACACGCTTTTCGTTTCCGGTTATGGTTATGATAAGAGAGAAAGGTCCCCTGCCCCAAGAAGTTTACAATCTCCGGGCTGCCCCCGACAGAGGAAGCGGACATAGCTAGCTTTAATTCTGTTTCCAAGCTGCTTTGAGTTTATTTGTTTATTTTTAAATCCCGGATTTAATAATAATAATTATAATAATAAAAATAAAAATAAATACAGGGAAGGCAGCATCCATTTAGAACCAGCATTTAAAAGAGCACTCAACAAACCTCAAAAGACTGGGCGGACAGGAAGATTTATTTTTGGCGGTACTGCTTCCTTTGCTCTGCTGACAGGTTTCCAGTGTTTCTCTGCAGGCATTCTAGGATGTGCATCAGGAAGTATTTCTTCTGCACGATCCTAAGATTGTGCCAAGTGCAACCCTATGAGTGTTTACTCTGAAATAAGCTCTGCTAGGTTCAATGGGGATGACATCTAGGTGGGCATAGTACTGCTGCTTGACAGCACAGGCCTGCGACATGTCTACTTAGAAGTAAGTTGCATTGTTCAGTGGTGCTTACTCCCAGGTAAGTGGGTATAGGATTTCAGCTTAAGGGTGTGATGCTGTGCACACTTCCTTGAGATTAACAGTGCTTCCAGACAGATGGCTCCTACCACTACCAATTAGAAGGCATTGTGCAGATATTCTATCTTTTCTTAATTAGCGGATTGCCTGTAGTGAGATGAAAGACAGAAAAGGTTGTGGGAAAGCACAGGAGGGTTACAAGTTCAAGACAAGGTAATCAGCACCCTCCATAAAATTCTATGAATGCGGAAAGACACTGGTGCCATAAAAGCCTCATCTGGAAGCACCCTAAGACCCAGTGAAGTTTGTGAAACTTACTTCTTAGTAAACATGTATAGGATTGGGATGTAAGAAATATATTGTGATGGTGACTTCTGTCGACGAGAGACCACTTCATCCGATGCATCATTTGTGTGCAGCAGTTGTAATGTTACGTCTACCTATATGTAGTGCCTGTGTGGTTTTCCCGATTATTTCTTAATTACATTTATATCAAGTTTTTAAAGAAGCCTACCTCCATTTTAAAGCACAACTGAACTATTGCTTACATCCGCCCCCCTCCACCACCATTCCTAATACAATAATAATAATAATAATAATAATATATTTATTTATTTATTTATTTATTACCCGCCTCTCCCTCCGGATCGAGGCGGGGAACAACATCAAGCATAAAATACACAAACTGATTAAAAGCACATAAAACCAGTACATCATTAAAATACCAATAAAACACCAATAAAACACTTAAAATTCATCTGGGTAGGCCTGCCGGAAGAGATCAGTCTTTATAGCTCTTTTAAATTCTTGAAGACTGGTGAGTTGGCGGATCTCTCCCGGTAGGTCATTCCACAATCTGGGAGCGGCAGAAGAAAAGGTCCTCTGGGTAACAGTTGTCAACCTAGTTTTTGTTGACAGTAGTAAATTCTTCCCAGAGGACCTGAGCGCGCGGGGTGGATTGTATGGGAGAAGGCAATCCCGCAGGTAACCTGGACCCAAACCATGTAGGGCTTTAAAGGTAATTACCCACACTTTGTACTTTGCCCGGAAACTAATTGGCAGCCAGTGGACAGATTTCGAAGCTGGTGTGATATGGTCACCCCTAGGTGTACCAGTGACCAAACCTGGCTGCCGTATTTTGAACGAGTTGAAGTTTCCTGACTAGGCACAGAGGTAGCCCTATGTACAACGCATTTCAGAAGTCGAGTCTTGAAGTTACCAGCGCGTGCACTACTGACTTTAGGTCTTCCAACTCTAGGAAGGGGCACTGCTGGTCTTCATTACACTGTATGGCAGGGGCAAGCAACCTGGTGCTCTCCAGATGTCTTTGACTATAGGTGGCCCAAACCAGCATGGCCAATAGTCAGGGATTATAGGAACTGTAGTCCAAAACATCTGGAGAGCACCTTGTTACCATCCCCTGGCTTATGGTTATGGTCCTGTATGCATGCCGTTCAGCATTAGCTGTGGAGGAATAGCTATAATTGCGTCTTACTTATTCTGACCCTGTCTACTGCATTACATGAAGTATCTTGCTGCCTGTGGCTTATAGTATGTGTACAAACTATGGCTGATGCTCTCTTGTAGTTTTCAGTCCTGTGCATACAAATTTGGGAATAACCTGAACTCAATCGGATTGGCTTCCAAGGAAAGATGCATAGGAATTGCTGCAAGGGGTCCAAAATTTCA
Organism: Anniella stebbinsi; assembly: GCA_029215795.1. Classification (NCBI taxonomy): domain Eukaryota; kingdom Metazoa; phylum Chordata; class Lepidosauria; order Squamata; family Anniellidae; genus Anniella; species Anniella stebbinsi. Next base: position 6,127,409 of record JARDYH010000004.1, on the reverse strand, counting down.
GGATCTTGGGTCAAGCTGAGGAAATGACTGCTTGAAGATTGCTCAACTATTGCCGGTCCAAATCAATTGCCACAGCAAATTGCTTGTGGAACTGGCTTGTCTTGCTCAACTTCAGTGCTGCTGGCCCTATTTACCCCTCCTCAGTTAGCACCCCTTTGAACTTGAGATGGTGAATCTTCAGCACTTCTGTAGGTTGCATACAATATCTTTCCCATTTAAAGGCATCTCTTTTGGCTCGGTGCTGCATTTTGTATATACTTGTGACTTCATATACTTTTAGTGAGCATTCTCCCTACATTTACAGGGGACAGGAAGCTCTTAGGGCTTTGGGAACACACATGACCACATTTTAAAGTTGGTAAACTTGCGCCTTCTGGTATACTTCTTGCTTTTATTATGTGGTCCTTGCATGTAAAAATTCTGGCATACAAACACTGTCATCTACATGGCTATATGGAGATGTGACTTGCTTTTTGAAAATCCCAGATTGTACAAGGCTCCTAAAATGTGGCACTTGTTGCTAGTAGAAACCATAGTGTAGTGATAAAGTACATGAGTGCATAAAGACTCAATTTCAAACCTTGAAATCTCCAGAATTCTCATTATCAGGGCCTTGGAGAGCCATTTTAAATCAAAGTAGGCAAAACTGGGCTATGTAGTCTGATGGACTGAGTCTCACTGTAAGGCAGGAACCTGCTTCCTAAATATTTGATGTTGCCCCTTAGGCGCTGGAGATGTTTTTAGCTGCATAGGAATTCTTTTTTCTAGAGGTATCATTTTAGTCAACTTTCATCCTGTCTTGCACAGTCAAAGACTCTACACCAGGTACTTTATCAGCTGCGAGTGGCATGGAGGCTCTGTGCTTCTACATTTATACGGCTGAGTCTGGAGGTCTATCTCAAGTGATGCACGCTGAATATCGTGGAGCAATGCTATGTCATGATGGGTATTAGAAATGGTGGAGCGTCAGCCTTTGCCCCCACTGACTCTGACTCAAAATTTGCCCCCCAATGACTCTGGGAACACAAAATAGAAGAGGCAGTGTCTCAAAACTTCCTTCCATCTCTGAACACACACACACACACCGCCCCAGTCCATGCTAAAACTTCACACAGTCAAAACTTCTACAAGGAAGTTTCACTCATGAAAAAGCCAGTGGTTTCCCCCAGGTTGTTGGTAGACTAATTTAAACTTTTGCCCCAGAGCATCTTCCGTTCCCCACCCCCTCCCCCAACTGCATTCACTTGTTTTGGACAGTTGTTGGAGGGAAGGAAGAGTGTAGTGTAGATATTACATGTATGTCTTTTTATATGTCTCCTTATGGTGCTGCAGCTTGTGGTAGCTGGAGTAGATGGCTGAGAGTTCACAGTTTTAAATGTATACTGTATTTATATGTTGTCTGTTTTTATGCTTTTACGGTTTTAAATTTTGTGTATCAGTTTTTAATGCCCAAAGTTTTAATTTTTGTAAGCCGGCCAGAGAGCTTTGGCTATGGGGCGGTATATAAATGTAATAGATAATAATTATAATAATGATAATAAATGGCCTCTGCAGTATGTATAGGAGATGCTAAGGTTACTCTGAGCAAAGCTTGCACTTCACTGTGTCTTGCAGAGAACTTTGCTGTACCTCCATCAAATGCACAAGGAGTCCTCTGTTTAGGATCCAGATTACCAGCATTTAACTCTTCCAAGTTGTGGGTTGTAACAGATGCAGCCAATCTGTGCTGCTTCTAACAGGCTGTCTTTTAGCACCTTTTCCTTTTGACATTCTGGCACAGGAGATCTGCAGCAACGAGCTCTTTTTTGATTTTCTATTTTATGTGTATGAGATACCTTTGCAGTTTCAGAATCCTATGCTTAAACCTTGGTGGTGCTGAGGTGAGAAGATTCTAGCGCATGCACTGTTGCAGTTTGTGGTATGTTTCCACTGGAAGTAAATAATCAGCCCTATAAAGCTGGTGAATCTTCTGACATCGTGCCACAACGTTGCGTTGCTTGTTCTTTTCTTTATTATTTTTTTTCCTGAATACTTACAACATGAAAACTTTTGTCTGCAGTATGGAGTGGTACAGTCTGCTCTGTCATCTCAGGGCTTTACCACCTTATTTTCTCTTCATCCTGCTGATGGTGTGTACAGTGTACCAGGCACAGCAGAGCTAAAACTGCAAGATTTATTTAACAAAGGGGAGAGAAAGAATCAAAATGACAAATATATGTACATACATGCATTTACACAATATTAGGTAAGATTAATAAAAGTAACCCTTTGGACATTAATAACTGGAGAATCTTAAGACCAATGAGGTAGCTATTTTTCAGACCAGGTTTTTCTGAGTTAACAGCAAGTGGACAATTGAACCTTCAGAGTCTCTCACCTGTGAGGTGACTCACATGAGGCTAATAATAATAATAATAATAATAATAATAATAAATCTATTTCTTACCCGCCTCTCCCTCTGGATTGAGGCGGGTAACAACATTAAATACAAACAGCATAAAATACATAAAACTGATTAAAAACATATAAGACCAATGAATTATTAAAAACATATAAAACTAATTCATTATTAAAAAGCCATCTTAACATTCAACTGGGTAGGCCTGCCGGAAGAGATCAGTCTTTATGGCTTTCTTAAATTCCGGAAGGCTGTTAAGTTGGCAAATCTCTCCCAGCAGGCCATTCCACAGTCTGGGAGTGGCAGAAGAGAAGGTCCTCTGGGTAATGGTTGTCAACCTAGTTTTTGCTAACTGGAGTAAGTTCTTCCCAGAGGACCTGAGTGTGCGGGGCGGATTGTACGGGGGAAGGAGATCCCGCAGGTAACCTGGACCCAAACCATATAAGGCTGTAAAGGTAATAACCAACACTTTATACGTCGCCCGGAAATTAATTGGCAGCCAGTGAAGTGATTTCTAAATCGGTGTAATATGGTCACTTCTAGGTGTATTGGTGACCAACCTGGCTGCCATATTTTGAATTAATTGTAGTTTCCAGACTAGGCACAAAAGCATCCCTATGTACAGCACATTGCAGAAGTCGAGCCTCGAAGTTACCAGCGCGTGCACTACCGTCTTTAGGTCTTCCAACTCTAGGAAGGGGCGTAGCTGGCGTATCAGCCGAAGCTGATAGTAGGCACTGGCTGGAGACAGCTGCTCTCAGTGTTTGGTTGGCTAGCTGTTGGCCTCTGTTGGTTCCCTGGGACAAAAAGCATTCCATTGCAATGCATCCACCAGGGTGCTAAAGTTACAGGGCTCCATATACATTATCTGAGGGATCTACTTACAAATCTTTCTCAAATATGATCTTATAGTCTGCACATGGCTCTTCAGATGTCACTCCATGTCATTAGTTTCACTACATTAGTTTCACATTAGTGTGACTTTGTTGATTCTCCTTGATCTCTCAGCAGCTTTCGATACCATCATCCATGGTATCCTTCTGGCATGACTGGCTGAGTTGGGAGTGGGAGGCACTGCATTGCAGTGGTTCCGCTCCTACTTGACAGGTCGGCTCCAGAAGGTGGTGCTTCGGGGACATTGTTCGGCCCCGTGGATTCTCCAGTATGGGGTTCCGCAGGGGTTAGTCTTGTCCCCCATGCTGTTCAACATCTACATGAAACCGTTGGGTGTGGTCATCCGGAGTTTTGGAGTGCATTGTCATCAGTACGCTGATGACACACAACTCAACTTCTCTTTTTCATCTTCATCAGGTGAGGCTGTGGATGTGTTGAACCGGTGCTTGGCTGCGACAATGGACTGGATAAGAGCTAATAAACTGAAACCCAATCCAGACAAGACTGAGATGCTATTAGTGGGTGGTTCCTCTGACCGGATGGAGGGTGTTCAACCTGTTCTGGAAGGGGTTGCACTCCCCCTGAAGGAGCAGGTTCGTAGCTTGGGGGTTCTCGTAGAACCATCTCTGTCACTTGAGGCTCAGGTGGCCTCTGTGGCACGGAGTGCCTTCTACCAACTTTGGCTGGTGGCCCAGCTACGCCCCTATCTGGACAGGGATAACTTGGCTTCAGTTGTCTATGCTCTGGTAACCTCCAAGTTAGATTACTGCAATGCGCTCTACATGGGGCTCCCTTTGAAGACGGTTCAGAAGCTGCAGCTTGTGCAAAATGCAGTGGCCAGATTGGTATCAGGGACCAGAAGGTTTGAACATATAAGACCGATTCTGGCCCGCTTACATTGGCTGCCTGTATGTTTCCGAGCCCGATTCAAGGTGCTGGTTTTAACCTATAAAGCCTTACACGGTTTGGGACCACAATACCTGATGGAATGCCTTTCCCAACGTGAACCTACCTATACACTACGCTCAACATCAAAGGTCCTCTTCCAGGTGCCTACTCCGAGGGAAGCTTGGAGGACGGCAACAAGGGAGAGGGCCTTCTATGTGGTGGCCCCCCAATTATGGAATGATCTCCCCTATGAGGCCCACCTGGCACCAACACTGTTATCTTTTCGGCGCCAGGTCAAAACTTTTCTTTTCTCCCAGGCATTTTAACAGCTTAAGTTGAGGTTTTAGCTGACTTTGTGGCCAGGCTCAGCAGTTTAAAATGTTTTATGTTTATGTTTTTAAATTTTGTATATTGTCTTTTTAGTGTTCAATCTTTTAATTTTTGTAAACCGCCCAGAGATCTTCGGCTATGGGGCGGTATATAAATGTTAATAATAATAATAATAATAATAATAATAATAACTGTATCTAATTTGAAATGTATATTACTTTTTCAAATTCAGTTCAAAATTTCCTACCAACTATATGGGCATCTTTTTGCAACAACACTGCAACAGACTGTCTGACTTTCTAGGGGGGAGAGTTATCCATAGTTTTCGCAGGACACAGGGAATTCTCTGATAGATGTGAAATTAGCAGGACACCAAGCAGTGTCAACGAAAACAACAGCTGCTGCAAGAATGATCGTGTGGGAAATGGTTAAGGTAGTTTTGACGCCATGCTCTGCTGGCAACAATTGATGTCTTATGGCAGTAGCAGTGATGACAAATGTTTTGGTCCTTCCTCCTCTTGCTCAAAATCTATTGTGAAGCTAAATAACCCTCTTGTATAAAAAGTCTCTGATCCGTTTTACTTTTAGATGAAGGAAATCAAATGTTCTGCTGGCCAGATAAGCAGCGTGTTAACTCCTTCAATCTGTGCTTCCTCAACAGGCCTTTCCCGCATCATTGGTGCTGGCTGCACTCATCTTTCTGAGGATGGCGACCCCAGACGTGAGTGTTCACATGGAGGAGGTGGTGGTGGTAACGACTCCGGACAACGTGGTTGATGGCAGTGGCATGGAGGAGGTGAAAACTGTGCTCGTCACCACCAATCTGTCCCAGCATGGGTAAGCAAAAAGGATATAAAGTTCCTGGGATGGATAACTTTATGGTTGCAAGTGCTGCTGCTACACAGCCTCTGTTCATTTCACTGTAGTTTGGATTGAGAGAACCCGGCTCAGAACCCAAAAGAGCATTTAAAAAATACCCAAACAAGCTTCTTTTAGAATGAAAGCACCTGTTTTATCACAGACTAAGGCCATAGTAGTACGCATGCTTAGAAGAAAAAAGCCCAACAACTCCCAGCATTCCCCAGTCAGAATGGCTCAATTTTTCTGTCTAAACTTGCGTAGGATTGCAGCCTAAGTTGTTTTTAATTAGAAGATACAGTTTGAGCAGCCTTGTGTGCATCTAATATCAAAAATGGAGGCAAACTGAACCCTGGCCATTTCCAGCAAATTGCATTTATCAGAATGCAATAGGAAGGAAAGCTCCAAGGTCAGAAGGATATGTTAGAGCCAAGCTAGGGCTGTTGACAGCCATATCCAAATCTAGAAGTGGAGTAGTTCCCCAACTCATCACTCCCTGGGAGTGAGAAGTGCAGCAGGTCAAACGTTCTACTTTCGTAGCCATGCTTCTAGTCCTTGTGACTAGGCATAGTCACTCCAGAGATTCCATACTGGTTGCCAATCATAGGGGATGATGATGAATTCTTTTCTTTTTCCCTTGTTTGAAGAGGGCTCTGAAGCCACGGTAGTTTACTGGGCTAAGCACCAAATTCAAGTTCCCTGTTCAAACTTCAGAGTCCCTAACAACATAGCACAATAATTTAACTTGTATTTCTTACTACAATTCCTTCCACACTGTTCCTTTGATTGTGAAAGGAACAGTTTTCCCAGTGATCAGTAAAAACAATTTTAGGAACAGAAGCAAGCCACCTGCTTCGTTGGTGCTTGCTTCCATATACTCTCTGTCTGCTTGATTAATCCCCTTGGGGAGAAATTTCGCAGAGTGACTTCCTTGCAAAAATCTTAGCGGTGCCTGCCACCCACGGGTTTTGTCATGGAAACAGCCCATGCAAGCAGCTTTTTTACTTTGGACTAGGTGGATCTGTCTGAATAATTGCACTCTCCTTTAAGTATCCTATGCTAGGGGAAGCTGTTGTTGCTGTGGTTTTTAAATTAAAGAAAAGGGGAGAGGGAGAGAAAAGCAATTTCATAAAGGTGGAGAAGTTCTGAACTTGGCTTTGTACCCTAAATATGCTATTTTGCCTGTGTAATATCTTTCAAATGTTCTGCTGTCTATGAAACAGTTTGGTGACCTCTGCAGACAGAGCTAGTTAAAGCCACACGCAGGGCAAGTCCACTGCATATCTGTTGTTAGCGGATGCTGATGGGGAAATGGAGCTACTGCGCTAATGTAAAGCTCAGCAGTTTATGAAGCCAGCCAATTAAAGAAAACAGATGCTTGTCTTAACACCTGCTCTTTTAAAGAGGCAGGTCACTCTTGAGAAGGGAGCCCTACAGTGCTAGTGTCTGGATTAAGAAAAAAAAGAATGTTGTTCAAAACTCATTGAATGCTTGCATATGAAACTGCCTTGTGATAGGATGTGTATTCAAAAGTGGATGCCATCTATCCACATTACATTGCTTTGAATGGGGTGCATATCTGAAAGCACCCCATCATCCACATTCTGGTACAACTAGTCTCATCTAAGTATCTTTTAAAAAGTATGACTAGAGCTGGAGTATGAATCAAATAGTCCATTCCCTGCTGTCTAATTTGGTCTCAGGTTTAAGAACGTCACAATAGATTTCAATCCATATTACAACTAGCAAGAACTTCCGGTGTGACTTTACATCTGCTGAAAATCCAGGCTATGGCCCTTTCTCTGGAACCCCTTTGCTTTCCACTACAACCTCTTCCCATATCTTGATAATGTGACCATAACGTACAGTTCCTTCCTAGAATTGTGAAATAAAGGAATGGAGAATTTCAAGGCAAAATTCTCTAGCCAGCTTCCCTGTTAAGTCCAGGTTTTGTTTAGTTTTTTCTGGTCTATTTTCCCTTGAATATAGTAGACGCATCTTTATAACCCACTCCTCAAGAATTTGATTTTTGTTTTGCTCTGACAGGCTTAACATGGCTACCTCTCTGGAAATTGTCATTCTGAGCGAAGACAGCTAACAGAGGGGGGAAAGCCTTGCTTCCTATGAACTTTCTGGGAAGCTTTAATGTAAAGTCGGGGAACTGTAGATTTTTATGTTAAAAAGCATGTGCACTCATTTGCACAAATTAATATTAATCATTTTATTCTGGAGATATACCTTGGTTTGGTTGGGTATTGTTGTATTTGAGATAAAGCAATATAGCCCCAGGGCAAGTCATCCTCTCTCCCACAGATGGGAAAACTAGGTTGGGATTCAACATTGGATTGCAGGTAATTATTGGTGTCACGTGGAGAAACTGGGAGGTACTAAATGAAGACCTCTACCTGAAACACAGTAAGCTGTGTGAGGCCAGATGTTTCTACATTCTAGAGCTCTATGCAGGCTTTTGCCTGCAACATGGGCAGGGCTGAGGATGGAATGAGATGTGCGGAGCATACAAGTCCTCCCTTGAAATGTCCCCCATATGCCTGACTGCTTAAAGAACTTTGAGTGTTACGCACAAAGATCTGAAAAGGACCTTGTAAGCATGTTCAGGTGAATGCACTTTCAAAGCTCCTGTGACTGGGATCCCTGTCTGAATTACTGTGCCAAACATGATTCTAATCCCCTTTTCAGATCTTCGCACTGAACATACAAAAATGTTTAATGGAGCTGGGTCCATTGGGACATTGGGTGGCAGAGTTTGCCCACATCCCGGCACCAGTTTAGTCCTACTCATTTTGCAGATGGACACTGCAAAATGTCACTTAAATGGTTTAGCAGATACAAACCATACATTTGCCACAAAAAAATAAATACTAAAAAAATCAGAACAGAGAGGACAAAAGGTCAGGTTTTCAGACTCCAAGAGGTGCTGCCAATTCTGCATTGCTGATCTCCATAGCTCCCCTCTCCTTCGTAAATATTGGTTGGACCATGTGTCTTAACATGCATAAGATTGCGACCTTAATTGAGCACCTTTTGGCTTTTGCCAGTGGAGAACTTTCTGCATTTCTGTGTATTTTAGTTCAAAGAGCTGTGGAGTAATTTCTCAGATCAAGACTTATTATAAAATGAACAACTTCCCTATTTTTTTTTTTAATAAACCGTTCATCTCCACCTCTCTCATTAGCAATGACCTAAATGAAGACACCCTGGAGACAGAGAATGCTGCTGCTGCCGCTGCTGCTGCTTTTACAGCCTCTGCACATCTGAAAGAAGCCCTTTTAGGTAAGTGCAGAGAATGACAGGGGCTGGGTCTCTCCTTTGTATTACAGTCACTTGCATCAACAAGTTGCATTGCCTGGGTCAGGCACAAAGCACTCTGCTGAAATGTTTACAGCTCTGCTACCAGCTCCTGGAATAAGCATTCTGCAAGGTTGGCTTTACTGTCAGTAAGTGCCAAGAGAAAGTGGAGTTCAGTAGCTCAAGATACAAGACAACCAGAGTGTAGGAAGGGGGTTAGCAAGTAGGTAATAATAATTGCCATCCACCAACCTTTGTCCTTTGCATGCCCTGCTGAAACTTTATTTAAAATAATTTCCAGGCTGTCTTTAAGGGTTGGACCCTCCGGAGGCGGTGTGCAAGATAAAAACCATACAGAACAGGTACATTAAAAACAGTGATTATCAATCAGTAAAAATATATGTTGCCATTAAAGGCCAGGAGCCCAAAACACTACAGGAAAACCATGGAAAACAGGTGACTATTTAGAACTTTCCTGAAAACCTGCAATGAATAGGAGACTTTACTGTGGGGCTTACTTAGGAGAAGCTCCAGAAAGATCATGCTCATTATTATTACCCTGTCCCATACAGACTATTTATATGATGCATTCAATCAGATTGTCCCCTGGCAACATGTTTCCAGCTTTAAGGCAAGGAGAAGGACAATTCCATCCTCGAATTGTTCAGAACCTCTCTGTCAGTTTTGCCACAATAATATTAGCAGAGGAAGGCAAGGATCTTTGATTTGTCATTTCCCTTAGTATATCAGTACCTCTGTTCTATGTGTCATTAACGACAAAGTCATTTAATCCAGAAACTGGCTCCTTGCAAAAGCCATGTGATTCCTGGGGCAAAAGGCCTCAGCAATGACTAGTCTTCATCTCGCCTTGGCAGTTTTGTCGCTTCCGGTGAGTCTGACCCAAAATGGAATTTAAAGTTGCTCTGTTAGCGAAGAGGAATAAGGCCTGCTGCTTGGTAGACCTACTTCTAGAAACTGCCAGAAGAACACCAGCTTTGGGGGATAGAAGCAGATTCCCTGCAGCTGGGTAGATGTGTTGCCTATGGAAATTCTCTCTTTATATTTGCATGAGAAGCCAATATATATCCTTGGTGAGAAGAGAGAGGGGCGGTGGGACTATCTGCATCAATTCGGGGGGAAAAAGTTGGCAGAGATATAGAAAGAGAAACAAGTGGTGAAGATAACTAGTCAGGACTGACAGCAGCTGATCACAACATTTGGCTCCCATCCTTACCTCATGCTTGCAAAGCTATAAAATAGAGAAAATTAATTTGTAATAGAGAACAGGGAGGCCCCTTTCAGGAAAAGCCAATATGTACTTTAAATTCCGGCATTGGCATGCTGTGTGCCACCCTTCCTTAAAAGAGATACTGCATCATTTTTTAAGTTTCCAATTTCTCCTTATAATTAGTTGCCTTTCCTTCCCTTTGTTGTCTCATGTATTTGGTGAAATTTAGACAGGTGCTTTTGCTTACGTTATTCTGCAAAGCATCATATACGCTGATAAATAGTGTAATAATATTATTAACGTATCTGTTTTATGGAAGAAGTTAATGAGCTCCACATTAAAGATTGGCTGATAATAGCTTTTCGGCCTGGCTGCAGGCTTTTGTTTCTGATTTGGGCCTTTTAAAAATTGTATTCCAAAATGTCTTCATTTGACAATCAGTAGTCCATGGTTGTAACCCTTTAAAAAGAATCACTTCTGGTTCCTCTCCCTGAAGTGAAGATGGCTGAAGGAGATGACTGTGTGGAAGCTGAGATCGTTTATCCCATCACCTGTGGCGATAGCAAAGCCAACCTAATATGGCGGAAGTTTGTTTGCCCTGGCATCAACGTGAAATGTGTCCAGGTGAGATGGCGGCAGAATTATAGAAAATAAAACTTTTTGCATACAGGGCTGCACACCTTCAGCCACCCCAATTTCTTGGAATCGGATATTCAACACATTCCTGAAACTCTTGTGTATTCATTTCATTGTAAAAAAAAACACACAGTTTTGTTAGCTATCATGCTTGCTCAACAGCAGGCTGGAGGCATCTGTTCCCAAAACTCTCTGTCCCTCTTTTTCAGCTTTTGATTCAGGTTTTCCCTCCCTGCACAACTCAGCCACCACACAACTGCTTGCCTTTTACCAAAAAAAATAAAATAATGGTTATTCCTGCAAGAAGTAGAAATGTAAAGAATGCAGACAGAAGAACTATGATTTGCTTAAGATTCCCCTTCTTTAATCGCATGGTGTATTATTTTTAAAAGCATGTGATAGATAAATAAAAATACACAGGTCCCAGCCTGCACGTTCATACCTAGTACAGCAGCTTGGATTCATAACCCAGTGGTCCAATCCCACTCTCTGGCTGCATTTGGACAAAACGTTAAGCAACTGGGGGGGTGGGGGGTGGGGGTGGAACAATCGTCAGTTGTGTTGCTTATTGTGTTGTGTGGAGGGTAACACGCCGCTCACAAACTACTGACAGTATGCTATTCTGCCCAAATAAGCAACTGAGAGAAACAACTGGCTTGCAAGTTGTTTAGCTTGAAGCCAGTTGTTTAAAGTGTTGTGTAGAGGGGTGAGTGTGTTAATGGCATGTGGTGAGCGGGTTAAAACACAAGCCCATAGAGGCAGGCGGCAAGAGTGATCAAAGCGGCAGCTGCCACTCTGCTACAACTGGTGCAACTTGCAGGGGTTGCTGGGATAGAACTGGGAGGACTGAGGGAGGAGGGAGGGCGGGGGGCTGTGTCAGTCAAATGCTTGGTTGACTAGTAGTCCACTCAACGCCAGCCCCAACCACCCACAGTTGTGTAGGAATATGTTGTGTGATAACCAACTGTGAGTTGGCTACTCAACCCACATTGACTAATGTGTTGTCCGAATTCAGCCTCTGTCTACCGGACCATTGGGCTGTCTGTTTGTCCAGCTATTGAGGTGAGAGGTTTGTCGGATGGTGCATCGTTTCAAGCTTCTGTTCTGACTTGTAATGTGCGCAACGTGACCAATGGGGTTGAGCAGTAAGGGAGACCTTGTTGCGACCGCTGCTCACCCCCCCCCCCCCATGAGGACGTGGAGCTATCACTGATGCAGAAAGGGGGCAGAGGGAATTGCCTCCTCCCCCTGCTCTTTTCCCTTTGGATCTTAGACAGGACCATGAAGCTGGACAGGATGGAAGCAGCTTAGGCCGTGGCCTCTGCATCCTCTAAGCTTCCCTCGTGATTGCAGCCTGGCCTGTGGCAGAGATGCCCTAAGGCAAGGAGAGGAGGGTGGGGATTGCCTCAAACCCTTTCCAACTCCGTAGTTATTCAGATGTTGTGGCGAGGGGCTGGATGGAGTTCTGCAGGAGGGGAGGAGGTAAGCGTGAATGTTCTCTTCCCTCCTGTCTCCCCCATCCAAGGTCTTGCAAGCCTCCCTCTCTGTGGTGTGAGTGAACCTCCCACCGCCACCACCAGCATCATGACATTGGCAATATCAAGCACAGGACCCTTTCCCTAGGCCTGCTCCATTCTATGAGAAGCAGCAGCGCCTGCAGGGGCCAAGCCATGGCAGCTATGCTGTTTCACCTGTTTCCGAATGGAAGTTCTGCTCTCCTCCTGGCTGATCATGCTGTTGCCTTTCCTTTTTATCCCACACCCTGTCTCTCTCACTCGCAGTATGACAACCACTTGATCAGTCCCAAGGAATTTGTCCATCTGGCTGGCAAGTCCACTTTGAAGGACTGGAAGAGGGCCATCCGGATGAATGGGATCATGCTAAGGTTAGACTGTGCTGCCAAAACATGAACATTGGAATGTTGTCAGTTTTCAGGGTGCTATGTTTTTATAACCACTGCATGTGAGCATTCACTCTTTGTGTTTTGTGCTATATATAGTACCTCCAGTATTGGAGGCAGTATGCCTCTCAATCCCTGTTGATGGGGAACCTGAGTCAGAAAGTGCTAATGTACTCATGTCCTGCTTGTGGGCTTCCCATAGGCATCTAGTTGGCCACTCTTGGAACAGAAAGCTAGTCTTGATAGGCCTGTGGTCTGATCCGGCATGGATCTTCTTATGTCCTTCTGTTCTTAGGAAGATCATGGATTCAGGCAAGCTGGATTTCTACGAGCACACAAAAGTTTGTTCCAATACCTGCCGAAGCACTAAAATTGACCTGACTGGAGCCAGAGTGCCTCTAACCAGCCAGACTTCAACAGAGTACATCCCTCTCACCCCTGCCTCTGCAGATGGTATGTAGACTGCATTGTGCAGCTTTCAGGAGTTAAACCCTACTTTTTCCAGCTGCTGTTATACTGGTGTATTACGATGAGAGATTTTATTATAACTGCTTTTGACACAACATCCTCCAGATGTGTTGGACTGCAACTCCCATCATCCTCGGGCTGAGAATGATGGGAGTTGCTGTCCAGCACATCTGGAAGGCACCCGATTGGGGAAGGCTGAATTAGACTGTACTAGACAGACCAATGGAAATTGCAGGGTATCTTTCAGTTCTGTTTTGAACCTATTGAAATACTTTGCTTCCTTCACTGTTTGATTTCTGCAACTAAAATGTACTCCTTTAACTGGAAAACCTTTTGTATCCCATGTTGCAGCTGCCTGCCACATTCAAGGTGCTCTGAGAGAGTTGGCAGGTACGATTTCTTCTTACCTGTCTGCACTGTTCTGATGTTCCCACAAAGCAGTGTTGGGTGTCTGCTCTGGGAAACTTGGCGTTATAGTACTTGTCTCAAAGAGGATTTCGTCTTGAACCCGAGTTTCAGAAATAGTCTAGCTTGGTTCCTGTTGTCCCAAATAAAGGCAGCAAGAGCATCCTATGCACTCCAGAAGCTGTTCACATGGAGTTCCTTGGAACCTGTTACTGCCCTTCAACTCATGCTGTGTGTAAAAGATTAACACAATGGATTTGAGTTAAATTTGTGTTCTCCTTTAGCTTTAATTACTGCTGAGGTTTGTCCCATCTGTCAGCAATTCATCCCTATCAGTTGCTGGCTGGAGTCTGTGGCAGAACACCAGGATTTAGACTGCTCTTTAATTCGGCTTCCTTTCAAAACCAGCAACTGGCTACCAGCTAAATAATTTAGATAGTTTCATTTCAGGCTTCTCCTCTGAATTATTTATCATTTTTGACTGATGAGAATTTAAATGCAGCCAGGAAGACCTGAAGTCTTCCTGGCTTTGGTTTGCAAAGACACGCGGTTAGCCAAAAGATAATGTTTAATTGCTTACAATGAGTCTAATTTCCAAATCTAGGAAGAGTGTCTCTGGTTCCAATCTCCACTCAGCCATGAAACTCACTGGTATGATGTCTCAGCGTACCTTACCTCTTGAAGTTGTTGGGATGGTAAAACAGAATAGCCCCCCTAATACACCAATAGTTTGTTATTCCAAGATCATACAAATAAGCTGCAAGTATAATGCTAGGATTTTGAGGTTCGTTGTTGAAATTAGTGTTAGTTTTAGAAATGCTGGGAGATGTGAGGTTAACGACAGATTTGTAGAAAACTGAGAACATCTAAATAAAGAGAGTATGCCGTAGAAGTGTCTCTATAGCTTGCCTGCTTTTATGGGCAAAAAAAATTGAGATTTTTGTTTGTTTTTAATCGCAGTGAACGGATCTCCTGCCACTATCACCATAGAAACATGTGAGGACTCCACCGATTGGACCACTACTATTGGAGGTGATACTTGGACAGAGTGCCTGTGGGTCTGCCCTCAGCCTACCACATGAGCCTATGTCTCCAATTCTATCCTGTATTGGCTGCCTAAACCTGAAAGGCTTGCGAGAAAAAAAAGATGCATGTATGTTGCAAGCTGCTTGGCACTGTGGTCTTTCTGTGCATGGCCAGAGCCCCGTTATTGAACACGTGTCTGAAAACCTGGGGAGCCTCTGCCAGTCAGGTTAGACCAGAGGTGGGGAATCTCAGGCCCAGGGGCCAAATCTAGCCTTCCTAAAACCCCAATCCAGCTCTTCGGGGGTTCCCCAGATAGCCACGCCCCCTTTCTCCCAGCCACTTATTGTTCCTGGTTTTTGTTCAGTTCCCTGCCACACACACACATTCTGATAGGTTGAAACGCCCCTCTTAAGGCTTTGTTACTGGCAGCAAGAGCTTTAAGTTACAATAAGTGTGTGTGGGGGGGGGTTTCCTTTTGCCTTCAGCCCCTCCCACTACTGCAGTGCAACCCCCACAGACTGAAAGAGGTTCAGTTTAGATAACACTGAACTAGATGAAACAATTTCCTGATTTCAGTAATCCTGACAACCACTGGTTTTTGCCTTTGAGAATGTTGTTGTTGTTGTTGTTGTTATGTATTTATTTGTATCCCACCTTTTCCCCAATACTGGGACTCAAGGTGGCTCTACAGAATTAAAACATAAACAATTAAAGCATATAAATAGAAATATACAAAAGCTGTAAATATAATGAAACCTGCTGAAATATTAAAACATTTAAAAGCAAATTATATATATATATATATATATATATATATATATTTAAATCCAATTCATAAACAGAGGTCCAGACTAGTCCCCAAAGGCCATAGCCAAATCGATGTGTTTGTGATGAGGGAAGCTGTGTAGCATGAAAGCTTGCATTTTCTTACACTAATAGAAGTTGGTTGAATAAATGTACTTCTTTGCCCTTTTTATCAGGTCGCGAGGTTTTTTTTTTGTTAATTGTTTTAACTTTTGTATGTTTTAATTCTGTTGTGAGTCATGTCAAGGCTTTTTTTGTGAAAGGCATCTAAGAAATTTAATTACTGTTATTAATAATAATACTAGCTTGACCTGCGCAGAGCATTGCTCAGTATCATACATTTCTTTATTCACACAGGGGTGGCCTCTGTGGTTTTCTGGGTGCCTGCAGGTGCACAGGAAAACTGGGTGCGAGGCTGACCAGGAGTCTATTGGACTCCCCAGCTACTCCCCCAGGCTCCCTCCCAGCTGCTCCCCCAGGCTCCCTCCCAGCCGCTCCCCCACGCTCCCTCTCAGCCGCTCCCCCACGCTCCCTCTCAGCCGCTCCCCCACGCTCCCTCTCAGCCGCTCCCCCACGCTCCCTCCCAGCCTCTTGCCCACACTCCCTCCCAGCCGCTCCCCCATGCTCCCTCCCAATCGCTCCCCCATGCCCCCTCCCAACCACTCGCCCACGCTCCCTCCCAGCCGCTCGTCCATGCTCCCTCCCAGCCGCTCCCCCACGCTCGCTCCCTCCCAGCCGCTCCTCCACGCTCCCTCCCAGCCGCTCCCCCACGCTCCCTCCCAGCCGCTCCCCCACGCTTCCCCCCAGCTGCTCCCCAACGCTCGCTCCCTCCCAGCCGCTGCGCCCCATGGTCACCAACCCGCACAAATTCCCTGCATGTAAAAGTCAGGGAGAACGTTTCTAGTTTAACCTTCTCCTTGACAGTCTAGTTTTCTATCTAAAGATTTGAGAGAGACATTTCAGCATTGATTCTCCCGCCTTTTAAGATGCTTCCAGATGGAGGGCTCCTAGCACTACTAGCAGCTGTTCCATCTTTAATAGATTTTCTGATGTGGAAAAGATGGTGGTGGTGGGGGGGGGAGAGATGGAAGAAGTGGTGTTCAAAACAAGGGGGGAATTACAACTAGAAGACAACATTTGGGTACCTTGTATAACTCCATGGACGAAGCAGGGACAACTGCACCATAAAGGCCTCATCTGAAATCACCCAATTTAGTCTGAAATGGTATAGTCCAAGAACACGCAGACAGCAGGTCACATGATAGAACTGTGAGGCCTCCCTTTGGCAAATACACGCTCCGGTATCAGGAGTGGCCGTCTGGGGTATATCAGGCAGGGGGTCAACTTAATTCCTCCTGCCTTCTTACAGAATTTTTAGGCTTCTCTCATTTCCCTTCAGATGATACATTTACATTTTGGCGAGGTCTGAAGGAAGCAGGCTTGTTGGAAGAAGTGATCCAGGAGTTCCATGTGGAGTTCCTGGAGACCATGAAGGGCCTGCAGCAAAGGAGCCAGGATCCCCCACTGCAGCTCAGCGGTAAGAACTGGATGACACAACAACCTTCCTCACCATCAAATGGCTCCATATCTTCCTTTTTAAAAGAGAAAAAAGAGTTAGTGGTCATTATACGTCACTTGCATTGCTAGTGCATCTTCTAAGAATAGCGGGGAATAAAAGCTCTGCGCTGGTAATGTTGGTAAGCAAAAGCCAGCAGCATTTTTTGTGATCAGGCTACACTGAATTCCCTGTGCACTTTCTGACTTTTAATAATATAGTATCAGGAAGCTGATGAATGAGGACTCTGCCCATAGTGATTATGGCTTTGTGTATTCTCTGCATCTGTAACTCACGGCTTGTGCAGAATTTAGCATCCTGGTATTCTCAGCTTTCACTTAAAACTAGAGCTTCTAGTCCTCGTGGGTCCAAAACACTCTGTCATAGCTATACTTCGTCCCCTGCCCTTTCCTCTGTTTTCCTTCTTACTTGCCATCCAGTCATTTCCCAAAACAATTACAAATTCTTTCATAACATGGCTCTAGGATGCAATAGCAATGATGTAATTATACAGGTTTAGTTAGGGCAACTCATGCCAAGTCCAGAATTAGACAATTCCTTTTCTTTGATAAGATGTTTCCTGCTGACTGTGGAAGAAATACCTTAAAGTGACAAGTGCGTCGTCAGAAATTATTTATATCATGCTTTCGGTGCACATGAAACTCTACAAAATATCAACCAGCTCTGTGCTCCCAAAGAGCTTACAGTCTAAGAGGAAATGCAGTCACACTGCATTCCTATACTTACTCACCTGAATAAACCCCACTGAATGCAATGGTATGTACTTCTGTATAGTATGGCAGCCTCCGTCTTCATTTTAGCTAAAAGTGAGGAATTGGGGTGTTAAGTAATGACAAATAACAATTCCAGCATTGTATCCTACATCTTCCCTCCTTCCCCTGCCAGCAGTAAGAGAAGTGATTTAAAAAAAGAAAAGAAATAGTTGTGATTTCTCCAATGTCAGCAATTCGGATTTTTCCCCATTTTTTTTTTTTTTGTAGATGCTGTTTTGCTCAACAATACAGTTCAAAACTTTGGCATGCTGGACCTGGTGAAGAAAGTGTTGGCCAGCCACAAGTGCCAAATGGACCGTTCCAGAGAGCAGTATACACGAGATTTAGCAGGTACGGCTCCTTCTTCAGAACTTCTCTCAGCCCAAGGACCGAATTCAGTTTCAGAGAAACTCCCTGGGGGCGCATTCTAGAAATACCAGAATATTTAAGGTTACAGTTCTTACTGACGGTAAATAAGGGTTACGAGAGCCATTTCTGTGTTTTTTAGAATGGGGAAAAAACTGTGCGAAAGCTGGAACGCCACCAAACAATCGTGTGTGTGTGTGTGTGTGTGTGGCCATCTGGGCAATCCTGGAGGGCTGGATTTAGCCCACAGGTCTGAAGTCCAGAGCCCCTGAATGTCAGTCCCCCTTCATAAGTGACTCTTTAGTCATTTTCAGGGAGTCTTTCTCAGCTGATCAGTTGATAATACAGTGGGTCTGTTCAGACGACACACTAAGCCATGGTTAGGCCACTGACCCTTTGGCAGCAAGTGGTTAGCGAGCGTGTTTAAACCATGGTTATGTAGCCGCTATAGTTAGGAATGGTTCACATGACACGCTGAGCCATAACGTTTAGCTCAAAATGCTTAACTGTTATGGTTTAGCACGTTGTCTGAACAGGGCTGTTGAATGGCCCTGTTCAGAAGACACCTTAAAATGGTGGTTAAGGATTTTTTTGTTAAGTTATTGTAGTTATTGTTCATTTGTGGCCTTAGCTGCAGCTGCCAATAGAGGGGCATTTCTTCTCTGCAGCTGCATGTTCTATTTAAAGTTTTGATTTATTTTTTCACAATGAAGCCATCTTGTAAACTGTATTTTGGAATGGCTGTGCAGTTTAAGAGGAGGTAGCTGGCCAACCCCCAACCCCAACCCCAGGCTAATTTGAACTTGCTTTTTGCCCTGCGTATCTACCCTTATTCCCCCCCCCCCCCTTCCCCTTGTCAGCTCTGGAGCAGCAGTGTGATGAGCATCGGAAGAGAGCAAAGGAGCTAAAGCACAAATCCCAGCACCTGAACAACGTGCTGATGACCTTGACGCCTGTCTCCATTCCGTCCCCTCTGAAACGGCCCAGGCTGACCAGAGCCACGTCGGGACCTCCTGCCATCACCTCCCAACTCCTGGCTCAGTCGGCACAGTTCACCCTCGCTCCAGGGATGCCGGTCACGCAACTGGCCAGCCTGCCTATAGGCAAAGTGGTCTCTGCTCTCCCAGCATCTACTCTTGGGAAGACCACAATGCAAGTGGCTTCTGCCGGCAATCCAGCCTCCCCACTGCTGGGTGGATACACCGTCCTGGCGTCTGCGGGTTCCGTTTTTCCCAACGCCCTTGAAATACACCCGGATGCCTCCAACCTCACGGTGCTGAGCACTGCGGCCATACAGGACGGCAGCACCGTGGTGAAAGTGGTGAGCCCTTTCCAGCTGCTCACACTCCCGGGACTGGGCACTGCCATCCAGAATGTAACGCAGCTGTCTCCCAGTGGGAGCACCATCATGACGGTGCCATCCAGCATGGTTGAGGGTGCCACAGCAACTGAAGAACATACGACCATTGAGGTAACGACAGTAGCAGATGAGCCTGAGCAGAAGTGAACCGCTGACTTTGGCCCGCTTTCCGGGGTGTGCTCTGGGCTGACGCAGCCATCCCTCTGACGAGAAGTAGAGGGCGCTGGGAAAAGAGAAAGGGAGACAGGTTGGCTAATGGGAGAATAGTGAGGTTGGAGCAACAGAGAGGCAGGGAGAGCAAAAGGAGAACACCATTGAAAAGGCAGTGAAAAGATCACTATTCCACAGAAACCCTTAAAAGCTACAATCTTGCCATCCTTGGCTTGTTACCCATCTCTAGCCGCCTCGACTAGAACAGAGAGTGTGTAGAGAGATGGAGGCAGGCAAAACAGGTTGCCAAGAATAAAATAATAAAAAGAACAAGGAAAAGCAAACGACGAGACAGCAAGCCGGGTGCAGCTGTAGAAATTACATTGCAAGCAGCCAGAAAGGCGATTTCTGGGTTCAGGCATGACTGAGGTCGCTCAATGTACACAGTGTGTCAGGCGCATGGCCGGTGGCTTCTCTGCCGAGCAGGAGAGTGGCCACGCTCTGGCAGCCAGGCTTGGACGAAATGCATAGGAAGGGTGGCAGAGGCTCATTGGTGTAATGCACAAGGGAGGCGATACAGCCTGGAAGCCAAGGGAAGTCCTCTGGTCAGGGTGGGGTGCTTGGAAGAGGGACTGAGTCTCGCTCCGTTCTGAATGCAGTAGTGGGCAGACGTGATCTGTTCATGTTATGAACGGTGGCATCAACTCGTTGTGGTAAACTGACTGCCTGAGCCTCAGGGGGTTGGACGTGGAGGAGGAGAGTTTTTATGCAGGGCTGCCAGAAACGTATTCAGAGAAAAGCCCATAACACCTCTGATGATTAAGGTCCTCTTTTTTTACTTCATTAAGATACACACACAAACCTACCCACCTACCTGCTAGCCCTCCCCATTGTGAGGATGGTGCACAAAGGCTCCTATTCTGCTAAACGTTGAATGCCTGGGCTTTTCCCGTGTTAGTAGAAGGCTGCTTCTGTCTCAGCTCAGGCTACCATCCGCCTAGCCAGTGGGCCTTATTGGCTGTGCACCAGCGCCTCAGGCTGCCGTATCATGTTTGAAAAGGATGTTTTGCTGTAGTGTTGAAGAGGGGAGAGAGAGAGAGAGAGAGAATATCTTTGGATTGTTCAACTGGCTTGAAGGACTTGACGACTGATTATTTAAAAAAAACAAAATGCAGAGGCGCCTGTTAGAGGGACTCCGCTGCTGTCAGAGGCTGCAAGGCCTCTGATTCTTGCAGGGTGAGTTTCTCTATAGCAGCGGAAGCAGGTCTCTTGAATAACCTATTAAAATATTTTTTTGAAAGCATGCCTCGTGGCTGTCCTTCTCTTGCGCTTGCAGCTGGGATACTTCTAGACAGAGGGGATCCTAGTGCTACCCAATCCAAGGGCGTTGTGCAGCTGTCCCGTCTTTACCCGCTTAGCAGAGGGTTTTTTTTCCTGCTAAGCAAAAAGATGGAAGAAGTAATAGGAAAACGTGGGAGGGCTACAAATTGAACACGGTGTCATCCGGGCCCCATGGACAACTCCACGAATGAGGCGAAGAGATTGCACAAGAAAAGCCTCATCTGGAAGGAAGCCTCACTAATCTCATTGGAGCCCAAGTAAAAGGGCTTGAAATTAAGCTTTTTGGGGGGGGGGGGTTCCCAGTCATGTCGCACACAACACGTTCACACACCTGTGTGTTGGAGAGAAGCTCAGTGGTGGAACACAGGCTTTGCATACGGAAAGGCTCAGATTTAATCTCTGGTATTTCCAGGGAGAGCTGGAAAAACTGGTCTGACGTCCTGCGAAGTTGATGCCCACCAGTGTTGACAATACTGGGCTTAGAAAGACCAATGCTGTGACTCCGCATAAGGCAGCTTCCTCTGTTGTTCATCAGTGTTAAATTGCTTCTCTTTCCCAAGGCCTTGGTTATAGCGACCCTATTCATATATGCAGTTTGGGGTTGTGCTTCATTAGCACGGTGGAAGAGCGTTCTAACCCCCGAAAGCAAATAAACTCTGGAGGAAAACCATGAAACCCAGGCCTTCGGACAATCAGGCATTCACATTGGGGGGGGGGGGGGACCAAAAGGAGGAGAGCATCGAACTCAGGACAAAGTCAGGAGAGAAGCAGATTCTCAGAATGCTAAAATACTTTATTTCCAAGCCCAATGTATTTCGGCCTATGTTGTTTTTTAAGGCTTTCTTCAGGGGGCTGTAGCATCAAGAATACATTAAATTATGATTATGGGGATAACACATAGCATTAATATATCAGTTTAGGGGTTAGTTAGGCATATTGCCTCAAAGGCCTGTGCCCATATGTAAGTTTCTTAAAAATATATATATTACAATATGAAGGCTCTGGGGCCTGTCTACATTACACATTAAAACTTATATAAATCATATAAAAAATTTTAAACAAAAGTTTAATATACAGATTCTTACTTGATAAGAGATGTCTGCAGAAATACGCTTAACAGGATGATCATCTCTTACGATAATCGTCTCTTCCAGGGCCCTTCTTGTATTCTAATTCATTTTTTCTCATTGTTTCATGTGGGGATGACTAGACAGCTGATGAACCAGTGCTTCTGGAAAACCAAGGCAAAATCCAGGGGGTTGGGGGGAAATTTCTGATGGGATGAAAGGAGGATTGTGAAGGACTTCCCACAGAATTAGGTCTCAAAGCTGCAAGTTTTGGTACGTCTACTGTATCTGAGGCTACATATGTTTAAAGTGAATGTTGGTACTAACTTTACAGGAAGCTACTTTTTAAATTCTAGCTTGGCAACTACATATAAAGTAGGAATGGCATGAAAATGTTTTCCTTTAGCAACCACTAGGTGTAGCTAGAGAGAAGCACTTAGAAGATCGCTGGCCAAAAGAAGTGATATTAGAATTCGGATGCATTGAAAAAAAGTTATAGGCCAATATCATTATTACGACCAGCTTACAATGCTACAAAACAGTGAGCCAGCTTCTGAGTTCCACAGAATGTATTGCCCCCTTGAGTACCTTTTTTTTTCCTTTAGAAGAAAGGCGGGACAATAAATCCAACCGCTAGGTAACTTTTTTTCTTTTAGAAGAAAGGCGGGACAATAAATAAATCCAACCGCTAGGTAACTCTATCCAATCTATTGCCTCTTTTTACCTACTGCGCCCAGTTGTGTGAACAGCTTCATTGTCATGTGGAGAGCAGGATCACAGCTCCGTGGCTGCGCGGGAAAGGTGAGGAACAGCCCTGCATCAAGGAAATACCATAGAACAAGATAGGAAAGACTTCAGACTTGTTGTTTTTTATGATCCACTAATTGGAACTTTTTTTAAAAGGCCTTACGGGTGTGTTGGACTACAACTCTCATCATTCGCATGATAATGGGACTTGTAATCTACCACATCTGGATGATATCACGGTGAGGAAGACTGTTTGGAGTAGCGGGAAACCTCTTTGCTAACCCTCATTTTGAACCCACTGCAGTCATAGCATCATGACTATAGGAATAGAATTACACTTGCTTCTGCTGCCTTGATGCTAAACACATTTACTTGGGAATAAGGAATATTTCGTTGTAGAGAAAGGGATAATATATGGTTAAAGTACAAATAATAAAAGGAGCGTCTGGAATCAGGTATATACCGGGCTGGCTGCACCCTATTATTATTATTTATTACCTTTGTATACCGCCCCATAGCTGAAGCTCTCTGGGTGGTTTACATAACATTAAAACACTTAAAAACAATATACAAAACTTAAAACTGCAAAAACATACTATATACTCATACATTTAAACCCACTATAATAATTTTAAAAAGCTATAATCCTAAAAACAAAACCGACCCAGGCTCATCAGATATTGTTAAATGCCTATGGGAAGAGGAAAGTCTTGACCTGGCGCCGAAAAGATAACAATGTTGGCGTCAGGCGGGCCTTGTCGGGGAAATCGTTCCACAATCGGGTCCCACCACGGAGAAGGCCCTCTCCCTTGTTGCCAACCTCCAAGCTTCCCTCAGAGTAGGCACTCGGAGGAGGACCTTAGATGTTGGGAAAGGTGTTCCGTCAGGTATTGTGGTCCCAAGCCGTGTAAGGCTTTATAGGTTAAAACCAGCACTATAAATGTGTTTTAAAATAAGAAAAAACACGATACTGTAGTGAGCAGCATCCGCCCCCATGGGGTCCCGGCATATGTATGCTCTTTTCTGGGTGGTCATTTGGGGTGGAGGCCTGGATGGCAAGGACCTCGCCCCGAAGTCCAATTCTGCTTGCCTGCCCCACTGCGTCAAATGCTAAGGTTATGCAAGGAAACTGTACACTATTAAAGTGCCCCCCATCACTCTGGATGTACTGAGGTTTTGGGGGAAAGTGCCTTAACGAAACAGAAACGAGGGACTCGCATTGACTCGTCTGTAGTGCCTGGTTTGTTTAGAGAAGGAGGAAAGCAAAACCTAAGGAGCTGCCATTTCCTACCTCTTCCTTCTGTGACATAATTTCTTTCACAGAGCTCTCTCATATCTGCCACAGAAAACTAAGGACATCTTGTGTATCAATCATTAAAATACAAGAACAAGGGTTCCTTGAACTGTATGGTGCTGCCTCCTGGATTGTGACCCGACTATTCTCCTGCATGCTCCTGGAACCTCGGACTTGCCTGGATGTATCCTGACCCTGTGGACCGGCTTCCTGACTACGATTCAACGTCTTACAATTTCAATACTGTCATCAGGACTTCAAACGGCACTTTGGCTTTTGACTGACTGACTGGATTACTGGCCTCAGACCTGGACATTCCTAAGTGGCATGCTTGAAACGGGACAACCAGGGTGGTGGTGGTGGTGGTAAAGAGGAAATCATCCATTGTGTTGATTATTGTGTCATCTCGGGGGCAACACACAATGGGCACACAACTCACAGTATGTTGTTTTCTGGAATTAAACAACGGGCTGCTCTGTTGCTTATCCGGAGACCCATGTCGTGTGGCGGGCTCCGTTGTGTAATCTCCTCCGCCGAGTGCGCTATTCCGGAAGGTCATAGAGTTCTCCGGCAGGAGCAGCTGAAAGCACCCCAACGGCTCCTGTACAGCTAGCAGAACTTGTAATGCATGATGGGATAGGGCCAGGAGGGCTGAGGGAGGAGGGAGGGAGGAGCACCAGCTGCCCAGAAGGACGCTGGGACTTTCAGCCATGCAACAGGGGGAGGGGCAACATGTTGTATGGAGAGTACCTCTGAAATAAGGTACTGTGCGTTGCCTATTCCCTCCTCCGTTGCCTCAAGTGTCATCCGACTGCAGCCAGTGAGTCTGCCATTGCTCCTCCTCTTCTTCTTCATTGCTACTACTGGCTTACTCGACAGTAGGCTGACCATATGAAAAGGAGGACAGGGCTCATGTCACTTTAACAGTTGTAGAGAAAAGGAAATTTCAACCAGTGTCATTTGTATGCAATTAGTTCCTGGGTGACATTCCCTCTTCATCACAACCGTTAAAGTTGCAGGGGCCCTGCCTTCTTTTGTATATGGTCACTCTAGTATAGTGCCTGCACCTTTAACTGTTGTGAGGAAGAGGGAATTTCACCAGGGACTAATTGCATACAAATAACCCTGCCTGAAATTCCCTTTTCTCTACAACTGTTAAAGTTACATGAGCCCTGTCCTCCTTTTCAGATGGTCAGCCTACTCGACAGACAGAGAGCCTATGAGGCCTTAGGTAAGGGCATCTGCTCCTCCTCCTCCTCCTCACCACCACCACCATTGTCTGGGACAGAGCGAGAGGCAGGTGAGGAGGTAGAGTAACTACGGAACGATGTAAAAACCTGAACGGAATGGGCTGGAACAACCCCTTTATATATTTTTTAAAAACCACGCCAAAAACAGTGGCATGTGTTAGAAACACCTGAGAGCAATATTTTAGGACTAAAACCTCTGCAATATGATATTACCATTAACCCCATAACTCCCAGAATACCACCCAGAACAGCCCGTATTGCACAATATGGACTACGATCCAGAACAGGCATCGGAATGTGGGTTACGTGGATGTGTTTTGGCTTATTACTTCTGTCCCACCTAGTAATGTGTGGCTGGTGAGTTTGGTTGAGTTGGCTCACTTGGAAGGTGCCGTTCCGGTCTGTTTAGCGCAATATGGACTATGGCCCGGAACGGGGATTGGAACGTGGTTTCTGTGGATGTTTTGTGGCTTATTATATATGTCCCACCTAGTCAGGTGGGACTGGTGAGGTTGGTTGGTTTCAGTCATTCAGAAATGGCCATTCCGGGCCATCCATTCTGTTCCAGATGTCGTTCTGGGAGTTATGGGGTTAATAGTAACATAATATTGCAAGGGTTTTAGTCCTAAAATATTGCTCTCAGGTGTTTCTAACACATGCCACTGTTTTTGGTGTGTGTGTGTGTGTTTTTAATATAAAGGGGTCGTTCCAGCCCGTTCCGTTCCGGCTTTTACACCATGCCCCTAACTATGCTTATCCCTTAAGCCAGCCTTGAACCCTATTCTGACAATGGCCATGTTCAACCCAGTTCAAACCTTACTCCCCAGCTCTGCAGGAAGACCAAAAATGTGTTCCTTGCATCACTCGTGATAGGACTCCAGGAGACCTGATGTCAACTTCTTGCTCAATCCTATATTCTGCAAGACCGTGAGGAAGTCTCTCTCCCATGCCTCAGTTCCCCCTCTGCTGAAGATTTTAGTCCTGCAGCTCTCTTCAGAAATTAAGGATCTCTCTTCCCGCACCCACCCACCCACCCCGTCTGTCTGTCTGTCTGTCTGTCTGTCTGTCTGTCTGTCTTTCTTTCTTTCTTTCTTTCTTTCTTTCTTTCTTTCTTTCTTTCTTCTTTCTTTCTTCTTTCTTTCTCTTGATTGCAACAGACAGTCGAACAAGGAAAAACAAGCCAGACTGGGAAGAACCCTAGAGACAAAGGCTTACGTCAGTGGAAACATGTGACAGGCTGAACGAGAAATGGAAACCGAAACTGAAGTGGTTCTGCAGCACCATCTAGCTTACAATGAAGCAGCCTTTGCTTTCTCAGTACTGAACGATGTTGTTGTTATCCAGTCACTTAGGGTGACCCTATGGAAAGGAGGACAGGGTTACTGTATCTTTAACAGTTGCACTGAGAAGGGAATTTCAACAGGTGTCATTTGTAGGCATGCAGCACCTGGTGAAATTCCCTCTTCATCACAACACTTAAAGCTGCAGTAGCCTTGCCCCTGTGATCAGATCCAACAGAGGGCTGAGCTCCCGCAGCTTTAACTGTTATGATGAAGAGGGAATTTCACCAGGTGCTGCAGGCATACAAATGACACCTTCTGAAATTCCCTTTTCTAAGCAACTGTTAAAGATTCAGATAGAGAAGCCCTGTCCTCATTTTCATATGGGCCCTGTCTTCACAAGGGGAAAGCCCCAGGGTGGATCTGCAGTGGCGCTAGGTCATTTATACGACGTAGCAGCCATTGCGGAGCCATCACAGGGCTTTGTTCTGAAGCTCTGAATTCAAAAAGTCGGGGACTTACCCTCGTCTTTTTTCTCTTGGAGCAAGGCTATGACGGAATCTGCCATCTGTCACCTTGATCTGGAGATGCTTTGGAGGCATGTCTGGGCAGATGGTGAACCCTGATTGGTCACCCTTTGGCCACATGGGAGGGAGGGGGTGGACCAGTGAGCCGGATGGCCGCTGGCCTGCCTTCACGCTTCTCCGGCACGGGGAAAAGTAAAAAAAGGTGAAAAAAGAACCTGGGAATGCGAGGAGGTGCGGACGCCCTGGTGCATGGGCACTCCTCCTCGCATGCAAGCCCCAGTGCTCGCTCCTTCGTGTGGGGATAATGTGAAGGAGCTCAAATGCAGGGGTTTGGGGACTCATGGCGCCAATGCGCCAGTGTCGAAATGAGCCTGTGGTCACCCTAGACTGGATGAGAACACCAGACTACACAGCAGAGCTGTCTTACACTAACTCCCATAGGGTGACCAGATAAAATCCAGGTCAGGGCTCATGTAACTTTAATAGTTGTAGAGAAAAGGGAATTTCAGCCAGTGTCATTTGTATGCAATTAGTTCCTGGTGAAATCCCCTCTTCATCACAACAGTTAAAGTTGCAGGGGCCCTGCCTTCTTTTGTATATGGTCACTCTAGTATAGTGCCTGCAACTTTAACTGTTGTGATGAAGGGGGAATTTCACCAGGAACTAATTGCATACAAATGACACCGGATGAAATTCCCTTTTCTCTACAACCGGTAAAGTTACATGAGCCCTGACCTGGATTTTATCTGGCCACCCTAAACTCCCACCCCCAAGGGGGAATAACAACACGTGCTTACTTTGCAGGGCTGGTGTAACTCATGCTTTCTCAGTCACAGCTCTGCCTCCTGCAATATGAACATAATCATCTCGAACTTTATCTACACACATTGTCAGGGGATTTTAAAAAATGTTCATAAACTCAGGAAAAAATACTAACAAGACTGAGTTAGAAAGATCATTCATCCCTGTCTTTGCTGCTAGCTTTTTTTGGGGGGAGGGGGTATACACACTACTGCCCAATCTGAGCTACACTAAACTCCTGGATTTCTAAAATGGTTGTTGTTAATGATGATGATGATGTTGTTAATGAGGCTGCAATTGCTTCCTAACAGGGAAGACCCCCCCCCAAGAAAAGTTTAACACACCCATAAAGGGTTAACACACCCAGAGAGTGGATGTGTTAAGCATTGCTATGGCTTTGTTCATTAGCTAAAAACACTCAGATGGGAGCAGGCTAATATATTTCACAAAATGAATGGGCAGAATAGCAGCTGCACATCTTGCCTCATCCTTCGAGTTCTACAAGGACTAGAGACTTGCTTTCTTTTTAAAATTAGAACCTTGCTCGTTCATGGGGGAGCAACCCCCCCCCCCACTTGCCCTTCCTGTGGATGGCCATGGGGAGAGCGTCTGGCAGGTACCAAGAGAGATAATCGTGGGGAACCAGTTACGGAGGTGGTGGGCACTCCCACACTGGAGGCCTTCAAGAGGCAGCTGGACAGCCATCTGTCAGGGATGCTTTAAGGTGGATTCCTGCATGGAGCAGGGGGTTGGACTCAATGGCCTTATAGGCCCCTTCCAACTCTTACTGTTCTACGATCCTATGACCCCCTGTGGGCTGGTAGTTCCCCTTCCATGTCTTAATACATGGGCAAGTTCATTCTGGAGAAGATAACCTGGTCCCCAGCTGTGTCAAAAGCCCAAGAGCTGGGGGCTGATTTAAAAGTTTGTTTAGGATTTCTTCTCGATCATCCCAGAGTTCAGGACATGGAATAATGGGCTCAAGTTACAGGAAGCCAGATTCCGGCTGGACATCAGGAAAAACATCCTGACTGTTAAGCAGTACGACAGTGGAACCCATGACCTAGGAAGGTGGTGGGCTTTCCCACCCTAGAGGCCTTCGGCTACCTGTCAGGGATGCTTTAAGGTGGATTCCTGCATTGAGCAGGGGGTTGGACTCGATGGCCTTATAATCCCCTTCCAACTCTACTATTCTAGGATGTCAGAAACCCTCAAATGTACCAAGTGACTCTTGATCACTGCTGAGGGTGTGTCCGTGCCTGGGCGCCTCTATTACAATTCTCAGCATTTGTGTCTTAATGCTGTCCTTTGCGGTCCCTGAGCAACACCACTGTGTGTTGTAATTGGTGCGTGTTGCAGCCTGGAGCTTCCTTTTCCCATCATAAAGAGGTAAGTTCTTTCTGAGTGCTCATCTACAAGAATTCGCCTTTACGTCTGGTTAGGTGATTATGCGCATATTTGCAGAAGCGCATTTACGCCTAATACCTCTGTACGAGAGGCGGCGAAGCGCATTACTGGACGACCGAAACGCGATTTAAACTGCTGACATGCGGAGAATCGCTTGTTCATATAGTCAAAATGCGCTTTAGCGGCCGGAGCAAAATAAAACTCGCTATTTAACGCGCATCCGATAATGCGCATAATCGGAGAGAAAACGCGCCTCTACGCCCGATTTGCGCTCCGTTCTTGTAGAGGTAAATTTTTTAATGCGCCTTGAAAGAGCTTTAAATGCCTCTTGTAGAGGTAGCCTGAGTGATTTTTTTCCCCACTCCCCTTTCTCTAGCGGGGCGGCGGGTGTGTCTCTTAGACACGTTATCTCCATGCGCTTCCAAGCTCGGCATTTATTCTGTTGGTTTGAACTGCTTTGGCTACGTTTTGCAGACGTCAAGCGCTGCCCTGGCAACTCTCTCAGCTTTACTGCCCTCGATACACATCTGTGCTATACAGGCGGAGGGGGAAATGATCTTGGCTTATGTTGCTGATTATTGTAAGGATTTATTACTTTATTTATTCTTTCAATCTCTAGGCGGCTTTTCGATGTCTAAAGCAGAATACAATAAAAAGGCCAAGCCATAGGACAGAAACAATTGTAAGACAAATCACAATGTTCAGATCAATGGTTGTAATAAAACCTGTCTGTCTGTCTGTCTAATATTTAGAAACCAATGGTGAGAACACTTCAGCCTCCCAGGACTTTTGTCACTGATCTGAAAGTGCCCACTGAGGAGCAAAAGCAGAGGCATGCGCATTTCATCAGGGTGTGCGCCCAGGGAAATTTCTTTCAAAGGCAAAAACTTATTGAATACTCCATCATAAAGGACATTATTTGTATTCATTTATTTATTAAACACTGTAGACACTGATGCCCTGCTCTATGGTCGGCTAGCCTGACCGCTGCAGTTGGGGGAGGGGGGGAAAAGGAGACGCTCCTCAAGCCCCAGCATTGGTGGGCCGTTGTAGTGACACTGGCCAGAGGAGGGCCTTACGAGCCGATATTAACCTCCTCCTGGCCTCTTTGAAGTGCAGCTCCCGGCACAGAGGCTCCCAGCAAAGTGATTCCTTTTCACTCCTGCTGCTGGGAGCAACAGTGCTCTCTCAGTTCTTCGGCATGGCGGTGGAACAGCCACAGGACAGCCAGAGGACCGTTCCCGCTGCATCTGGATCCCCCTCTGGATCCCTATTCAAAGGCCCCCCTCAATTCGGCACTTATTGCTTGAGATATTAGGGTGTGCCTGGGCACCCCCAGCACCCCCTTTTGCTCACTTATCGAGCAAAGAAAGAGCAAAGAGCGATTTGAGCGAGGGAATACTTTCTTAGAATTTAATATGTTGATGAATTCTAGCCAGAGGCTTGAACCGGAATAAAGGATTAAAATAATAATAATAATAATAATAAATGTTTTGGGTTACCTAGTGCCAGGGTGATTGTGTTGTCAGCAACAATTGTACTGTGAATGACCCGTGTAAATAATATCCAGAGGGGCGATGTAAACTGTTGTTAGAGGCACTTCAAATGCAAAACAGGACAAGCAGAGTTGATTACCTTAACAGCTGCCATTCATAAAATGTAGTTGGGTGGTCACACAGACATCATTGCAATGGCAAGCCTATTGACATCAAGTGGCTGTCTATATGGCTTATTTGCCCTGTGGTGGCCGGATCTTAAGATCACTTTCAGGGGTACTTCTCGGTGAGTCCCTGCCAAAGAAAGTGAGGCAGGTGGCTACCAGGAGGAGGGCCTTTTCTGTTGTGGCACCCCACCTGTGGAATAAACTCCCTAGAGACGTTCACCTGGTACGTACATCGTACTCTTTTTGGCACCAGGTGAAGACCTTTCTATTTCCCCAGTATTTTAACATTTTACCATCTTAGTCTTTTAACTTTGCTGTTTTAATTCTGTATTTTAAAATTTCTGTGTTGCTGGTCGGTTTCATTCTGGTTGTACTTTTATATTGTGTGGTTTACGTTTTACACTTTAAATTGCATTTGATGGTTTTAACTTTTGTGAACCTCCCAGAGAGCTTCACCTATTGGGCGGAATAGAAATGCAATCAATCAATCAATCAATCGTAGCTTGGGGGTTCTCCTAGAACCATCTCTGTCACTTGAGGCGCAGGTGGCCTCAGTGGCACGGAGTGCCTTCTACCAACTTCGGTTGGTGGCCGAGCTACGTCCCTATCTGGACAGGGATAACCTGGCTTCAGTTGTCCATGCTCTGGTAACCTCCAAGTTAGATTACTGCAATGCACTCTACGTGGGGCTGCCTTTGAAGGTGGTTCGGAAGCTGCAGCTTGTGCAAAATGCAGCGGCCAGATTGATAACTGGAACCAGTAGGTTTGAACATATAAGACCTACTCTGGCCCGCTTGCATTGGCTGCCTGTATGTTTCCGAGCCCGGTTCAAGATGATGGTTTTAACCTATAAAGCCTTACACGGCTTGGGACCACAATACCTGATGGAACGCCTTTCCCGACATGAACCTACCCGAACACTACGTTCAACATCTAAGGCCCTCCTCTGAGTGCCTCCTCCGAGGGAAGCTCGGAGGTCAGCAACAAGAGAGAGGGCCTTCTCTGTGGTGGCTCCCCAATTGTGGAACGATCTCCCCGACGAGGCCCGCCTGGCGCCAACATTGTTATATTTTCGGCGCCAGGTCAAGACTTTCCTCTTCTCTCAGGCATTTGGCAATATTTGAGGAGCCTGGGTTTGTTTTGTTTTTGTAGCTTTTTGAAGTGTTGAAGTGGTTTTTAAATGTACAGATTGTGTGTGTGTTGTATGTTTTTGCTGTTTTAATTTTTGTATATTGTTTTTAATTGTTTTTAATCCTACGTAAACCGCCCAGACAGCTTCGGCTATGGGGCGGTATACAAATGTAATAAATAAAATAAATAAATAAATAAATCAGTCAATCAATCAATCAACAATGTAGCTGCCAACCCCGATTTCGTCCCTAAAAGCGAGGTCACCAAGGTCCTTCTGCCGTGTGACCTTGCTTTGGTGTCAAGCTGGGGGTGTTCCCGGGCAGATGGAGAACGCTGATAGGTCACCAGAAGCCAGACAGAGGGCAGGGGGTGGGCCCAACACGCCGAATGGCCTCTGGAAAGCCCGTGCTCCCTTCTGCCATGGAGATTTGAAATCCCATTTATTTATTTATTTATTTATTTTATTCCATTTATATACCGCCCCATAGCCGAAGCTCTCTGGGTGGTTTACAAAAATTAAAAACATTGAACAATTAAAACACCGATATCCAAAATTTAAAAGCATAAAGCATAAAAACACGTTAAAATTACAACATCTTTCTGGGTCAAAGCACAACAACAACACAACAACACAAAAACACTCATCATATGCTGTTAAATGCCTGGTAGAAGAGAAAAGTCTTGACCTGGTGCCGAAAAGATAACAATGTTGGCGCCAGGCGAGCCTCATCAGAGAGATCATTCCATAATTGGGGGGCCACCACTGAAAAGGACCTTTCCCTTGTTGCCACCCTCCGTGCCTCCCTTGGTGTAGGCAACTGGAGGAGGACCTTCGATGTGGATCGTAGTGTATGGGTAGGTTCGTGTCGGGAGAGGCGTTCCATCAGGTATTGTTGTCCCAAGCCGTCTAAGGCTTTATAGGTTAAAACCAGCACCTTGAATTGGGCTTGGAAACGTATAGGCAGCCAGTGCAAGCGGGCCAGAGTAGGTCTTATATGCTTGAACCTTCTGGTTCCTGTTATCACCCTGGCTGCTGCATTTTGCACAAGCTGCAGCTTCTGAACCATCTTCAAAGGCAGCCCCACGTAGAGTGCATTGCAGTAATCCAATTTAGAGATTACCAGAGCATAGACAACTGAAGCCAGGTTATCCCTGTCCAGATAGGAGCGTAGCTGGGCCACCAACCGAAGCTGGTAGAAGGCACTCTGTGCCATCAAGGCCACCTGAGCCTCAAGTGACAGAGATGGTTCTAGGAGAACCCCCAAGCTACGAACCTGCTCCTTCAGGGGGAGTGCAACCCCATCCAGAACAGGTTGAACACCCTCCATCCGGTCAGCGGAACCACCCACTAGCAGCATCTCAGTCTTGTCTGGATTGAGTTTCAGTTTATTAGCCCTCATCCAGTCCATTGTCGCAGCCAGGCACTGGTTCAGCACATCCACAGCCTCACCTGCTGAAGATGAGAAGGAGAAGTTGAGTTGTGTGTCATCAGAGTACTGATGACAATGCACCCCAAAACTCCGGATGACTGCACCCAACGGTTTCATGTAGATGTTGAACAGCATGGGGGACAAGACTGACCCCTGAGGAACCCCATTCTGGGGTTCCTCAGTTTGAGGAAAGCCACCTTAAGGTCATTCACAAAGTTTCCTGGCCGGCGGATATGTTCCCTTTCCTTATGTCAAAACTATGTCCATTCAGACAGACACAGAGACTGGCCTGATTGCCCTTTGCAGAGTGTAGTGGGGCATTGCTGGCAAATGAAGGCATGTATCACAGTGGAAGATGAGGAGGTTAGGAACCCCTGAGATTATGGATGACATTATTGGGTCTGGTAAGAGTGTTGCCAGAGTATCATAGAATCATAGAATAGTAGAGTTGGAAGGGGCCTATAAGGCCATTGAGTCCAACCCCCTGCTCAATATACCTTAAAGCATCCCTGACAGATGGTTGTCCAACTGCCTCTTGACGGCCACCACCTCCCTAGGTCATGGGTTCCATTGTCTTACTGCTCTAACAGTCAGGAAGTTTTTCCTGATGTCCAGCTGGAATCTGGCTTCCTGTCACTTGAGCCCATTATTCCGTGTCCTGAACTCTGGGATGATCGAGAAGAGATCCTGGCCCTCCTCCGTGTGACAACCTTTCAAGTATGTGAAGAGTGCTATCATGTCTCCCCTCAGTCTTCTCTTCTCCAGGCTAAACAGGCCCAGTTCTTTCCGTCTATCCTGATAGGGCTTTGTTTCCAGACCCCTGATCATCCACGTTGCCCTCCTCTGAACTCGCTCCAGCTTGTCTGCATCCTTCTTGAAGCTACGGCAACACGCAAACACAGGCATGTGGCGGGAGTTGCCGTCCAACAGGTCTAGAGGGCAACAGGTTTGGGAAGGCAGGTTGGTGACTGTAAGCGGAATGTTGTATCGCAGGTGGCAAACGAAACAAACACGCACAAAAGGGTGCGGGGAAGGAATTGTGATTACTTAAAGCTCTAGAGATCAAATGTACTAGATCCTATCTGACTTCTCAACTGAGAAGAGGTGGTGGTGGTGGTGGTTTTAAAAACTTTTGCAATCTGTAAGAGGTTCTGCCAACGTGCTCCTAAGGTTCGGGAACGGAAAATGAGGCAGGAGTGCATGATACAGTCCCCATGGGAAATTGCCTTCCCCAGATGTTTGGGGAGAGAACAGTTTCTGCCTCGTGCTCTGTGCCTGTGGCCAGCTCTACCATGGGCCAAGTGACACAGTTGCCCCAGGCAGATAATATGGGGTGTTACGAAAGGGCAGCAAATTGTTAGTGATTATTACTATTAGTATCTCTCTTTTCTCGCTCGTGGCAGCTTCTCTAGACGGACATTATTATTATTAGTAGTAGTAGTAGTAGTAGTAGTTATACTTTTACTGTCAGGGAGGGGAAGAAATCCATGTGGGATTTTCTGTAATCCTCACCCCAGCGATAGTGCTGTGTGGCTCTCCACCATCTTATTGTGCAGGAGCTATAATAGAGTGACCAGATACAAAAGAGGACAGGGCTCCTACAGCTTTAATTGTTGTGATGAAGAGGGAATTTCACCAGGTGCTGCATATATACAAATGACACCTGCTGAATTACCTTTTTCTATGCAATTGTTAAAGATACAGGAGCCCTGTCCTCCTTTCCATATGGTTGCCCAACATGTTGCATTGGGGTAATAGTCATCTGTGGAATGGACTATTAACACAGGGTTGACTATTGTGTCATCTGAATGCAGCCTTTATCTTTAAACTGGGATTTATCTTTAAACTTCAGAAAGAGAACTGTTTGTTCTCTTGACAGCCTTTCCCATAGAGGACAAATGGGAGTCTGAGATATAATATCTTCAAACAAAACCCATCGTTGTATATATATAATTTACAAACAAAGATGTATTAATATTTAAGCCTACTGTTCAGCTTTAGGCACCACACCAATATAAAGCATCTTAATATATTTGCTTTTATTAGATATTTAGGAATGAATGCAAATATTAAAACGTTTGCCTTGGTGTTTTTTTTCTTAAGCTTTGGTCAAACAGCAGTGACAAATGGCTGGAGACTTTAAGCTCAGAGAGAAAAAAACAAGGTTGCAATCTTTAGCACACTGACTTCTCTGAGTACACAGCCTTCCGATCATGCTGTAAAACTCCTTGTTTGGGGCACTGAATCCACTCTGGATTTCAGCCAGAACCAGCCAGAATTCTAAAGGAACTACTGAAGCATCTTGGAGAGGTCCTTTAGAATTCTGACTGGTTCTGACTGAAACCTGGAATGGATTCACTGTCCTACTGACCTCGGAGCCACCAGCCTCCGCTATTTAGATGGTACTATGTGTTACTTCATTTACTTAAAAATGTGTTGCATTTGGGGGACTCCTCTGCTCATTCTGTGGCATGGGGTGTCCTGCTCCAAAGTTTTGCCTTGAGCTCTTTGGAGGGAAAGCAAAATATAAATGCAATTAAATACGTAATCACAGTAGCAAAGGACTTTAGCTAAATCTACAAGGAGAGAATCTCTTTAGTGAACAGTGATTTGGAAGGGGCCTATAAGGCCATTGAGTCCAACCCCCTGCTCAATGCAGGAATCCACCTTAAAGCATCCCTGACAGATGGCTGTCCAGCTGTCTCTTGAATGCCTCTAGTATGGGAGAGCTCACCACCTCCCTAGGTCATGGGTTCCATTGTTGTACTGCTGTAACAGTCAGGAAGTTTTTTCTGATGTCCAGCCGGAATCTGTCTTCCTGCACCTTGAGCCCATTGTTCCGTGTCCTGCACTCTGGGATGATCGAGAAAAGATCCTGGCCCTCCTCTGTGTGACAACCTTTCAAGTCCTTGAAGCGTGCTATCATGTCTCCCCTCAATCTTCTCTTCTCCAGGCTAAACAGGCTCAGTTCTTTCAGCCTCTCCTCATAGGGCTTTGTTTCCAGACCCCCGATTGTCCTCATTGCCCTCTTCTGAACAAGCTCCAGCTTGTGTTGTTCTTGTTTTGTTTTTAAGAGTTTGTGTTCAGTCCCAAGCTTTCTTACATCAGACTTGTACACTTCCTGCTGCATGAAATGCCCTGCAATAGTTTGAAAACGTCATGAAGCAATGGAAAGTGAAAACGATTACAAAGGGAAACTGCTCAGCTTCTGATGATTTCCCTTAGGGAGAGGAATGAGAAAACAATACAAAGAGAAGAATTCATCCAGTAGAGAGAAAGAGGACAGAATGAAAAGGTTTGCATCTGCACTAAATGCTGATCTCATGATGTCTGACAGCTGTATCTCAGCCGCCACATCACAAATGACCACTCAAATCCAGGGGTCCATGCAAACGTTTTTATCAGATTCAGAATGTTGATTTCCTGTCCTCAAAATTCAGAAGAAATCCCTGCTCATTGAATCACCACCAACAAGCCATTCTCCTGACTTGCCTCACTGTTTTGTTTTGTTGAGTGTGAGGATAACATCATCTATCTTTTTTTAAAAAAGAGAGGGGAAAAAAACAACCAACTCTTCCATGTCTCATTTGTGGGCACCCAGTCAAAGGCTGCCTCTACAAGAGAGGTTTAAAGCTCTTTCAAGGTGCTTAAAAAAATTTACCTCTACAAGAACGGAGCGCAAATCGGGCGTAGAGGCGCGTTATCTCTCCGATTATGCGCATTATCGAATGCGCATTAAATCGCGAGTTTTATTTTGCTCCAGCCATTAAAGCGCATTTTGACTATGTGAACAAGCGCTTATGCGCATTAACTACTTGTAAAGCGCATTTTGGTCATCCGTTAATGCGCTTCGCCGCCTCTCACCGCCTCTCGTGCAGAGGTATTAGGTGTAAATGCGCTTCAGCAATTATGCGCATAATCGCCTAACCAGGCGCAAAAGCGAATCCTTGTAGAGGGGACCAAAGGCCTCCCCAGATGGTGGATTGCTGCAATTCTCACAAGCTTTTCATAGAGTCTGCTTTCATTTAAAACTCTTCCTTATTTATTTGGATGCATTTGAAACGTCAGGGGTGTGTTTTGCTGCTGCTGTTTTTGATGTAAGAATTGCTACTGTCCAGTTGGTTTTCTTTGTTTTATTCATTATTATTTTTTTGTAAGGATTTTAGATCGTGTTGTTAGCTGCCTTGAAAACTAAGGTTGCAAAACATTTTAAACAGACATCACTTAGTGCACATAAGAACATATGAAAAGTCATGTTGGAACAGACCAAGGGTCCATCTAGTCTAGCACTCTGTTTATACAGCTGTCGACCAGGGACCCACAAGCAGGACATGGTGCCACAGCACCCTCCCACCCATGTTCCCCAGTAAGTGGTGTATATAGGCTTACTGCCTGTGGTATTGGAGGTTGCACTTAGCCATCAGGACTGGTAGCTATTGATAGCCTTCTCCTCCAGGAATTTATCTAACTCCTTTTTAAAGCCGTCCAAATTGGTGGCCATCACTACATCTTGTGGAAGTGAATTCCATGGTTTAACTATGCGCTGTGTGAAGAAGTACCGCCTTTTATCTGTCCTGAATCTCCCACTAATCAGATGCATGGAATGATGACCCCTTTAGGTTATGGTGTTATGGGAGCCACAATTGCCTGGCAGCTTGTTCCAGCCTTAAGAGCAGTGACAAAGTCAACTCTGACGTTCCATATTGAAGTATCCTGCAGTGACTAATGGCCCCATCTAGTAGTAAGGTCCTCCTTGGTTGTCTTCCAGATGTTGCTGGACTCCAACTCCCATCAGCCCCAGCCATTGGTCAGGACTGATGGGTGTTGCAGTTTAACACCATCTGGAGGGCAATAGATTTCCCCACACCTGCTATGCAGGATGGATAGAAAGAGAACAAAAGACATCCCTAATAATAAGTAAGGGATATGATTGTTAATGTCTTTTCTTAAAATTAAGAAACAGCGTTGTTTGTTTATCTAAAAAAAATAATTCTGGAAGAAGACTTTGGACCATAACATGGTTGTTAACTGCGGCTAGAATTGCATTGCAGCCGACTCAAAATCTTCTACTGTTCCATCTCTGGTGGGACTGGTTCTCTAGAACAGGGATGGACATATTTTGGGGCTTCAACTCCCAGAAGCCCCTGGCAGCATGGCCAATGGACAGGAATGGTGGGAGGTGAAGTCCGAATCATCTGGCAATCTAATTTTTGCCCACCGCTGCTCTGGAGTGTGGAATTCACAAAAATGACAGGTTTAAAGAAGGAACACCAACAAAGGATTTCATTGAAAGTTGGGTTTTATTTGTCAGTTAGTTACTGGAATATTTAGTGTCAAAACAATGTACAACATTATACCCTATTTCCAGAGGAAAAGACCTGTTAATCTGTTGAAGCAAACATGGCGAGTCTTGTGGCACTTCAAAAGACTGCACAAATATATTAAGCACACAAGAAGAGCCCTGAGGCTGGATCAGACCAAGGGTCCATCTAGTCCAGCATTCTGTTCACACAGTGGCCAACCAGCTGTCAACTAGGAACCCACAAGCAAGACATGGGTGCAACAGCACCCTCCCACCCATGTTCCCCAGCAACTGGTGTATATAGGCTTACTTCTTTGGATACTGGTGTTAGCACATAGCCATTAGGACTAGTAGCCTTCTCCTCCAGGAATCGATCCAATCCCCTTTTAAAGCCATCCAAATTGGTGGCCTTAACAACATCTTATGGTAGTGAATTCCAAAGTTTAATTATGCGTTGTGTGAAGAAGTTGTGTGAAGAAGTCCTTCCTTTTATCTGTCCCAAATCTCCCACTAATCAGCATATCATAGAATCATAGCATTGGAAGGGGCCTCTAAGGCCATGGCGTCCAACCCCCTGCTCAGTGCAGGAATCCACCTTCACAGGGTGCCGCCAGCGTCTAATATTTTGAGAGAGGGAGAAAAATGTCTCCCTATCCACATTCTCTGCACCCTATTCTGGCACAAGCTTTTGTGGAGCACAGTCCATTTCAGGCATCTGACGAAGCAGACTGTGTCCACGAAAGCTTGTGCCAGAATAAACGTGCCAGCCTTTAAGATGCCACAAGAGCCTTCGTTGTTCTTATCGACGGTTTTCAGTTTTTTGAAAGGAAATCATCAGCAAGAGGTTTCCTTGTTGTTTCTTTGCAAAGTCAGATGTTGCCATGACACATGGCCTCATCCCAATAATAATAACAATAACAACAACAACAAGAAGCAACTGTTCCCTCCGTTTCCCCCACTTGAGATGCTTTTCAAGAGGGAGAGGAAGGGCAGAGTCGCGCAGACACGCACCAGGCGTGGCAATGGCGCGGAAGCGACACGCCCCGAGATCGGAGTGGGCTGTGCCGTGCCGGGGTAGAGGAGGGATGGGTGGGTGGGGTTGGGTGGCGTGGGCTCTCATGATGCAGATCCAGGGTTGCTCCTGCCCTCCCCCCACCCCTCCATCGAGGAGGCGGCACTGCCGGGCGCGCAGGAAGATGGAAGCGCGGCGGAGGGGCGGGCGCGGCTCCTCCCCGGGGCTGGAGCATCGCCTGATGTAATTTCCGAGAAGCGCTGCCATAGGTTTGGCCGCCAAGGATCCAGAGAAACGAAACCCTCGCCGGGCTTCAAACAAGCCGCCGGCTCGCCGCGTCCCATCCGCGCCTCCATCCCGTATCCTTTCAGCCCGTCGCAGCTGGGCAACGCGGAGGCGCTCCGGCCGGCATCCGGCGCGGGGCCGCGAAAGCGGAGTTCTCATGGTAAGTCGTGGCGCGGGAGCCGGGGCGGCGGGCAGCCTCGGCTGGCGCGACCCCGCTTTGCTCGCGACGGGGAGGAGACTCGTTCTCACCGCCCCGTGTCGGATCGCGCCTTTCCCTGCACGCGCGAAGCGGCAGGGCGCGCGGGACCCGGGTTGGCCGGCCGTCTGAAGCCGTCTGGGAGAAGTGTCGGCGAGCTTTCCCGCTTGTTGGGACGGATCTGGATTGGTTGGCGATTCGAAGTCCTAATACTCGGGCCGCGCCTCCGGGCCGTGGGAGAGCCGGACTCTCTACGTGGCGATCCCAGGCCGCGGCGGGATGGGTGGTCGTGGCTCCGCGTACGCGCGGCGAGAGGCGAGACTCCAAGCCTGGGGGCGGAGGGGGATGCTGCCGCCGGCTCCGCTTGGGCTCGGACTTCGGAGGTGGCCGCCTGGACCCGGGATTCTTCCCCCTTCCCTTGGTTTGGGATCAGAGGCGGCGCCTCCCCGCCTGCCCTCCAGCAAAATGTAAAGACTAGGGGGGTGCGAGCGAGAAACGAAGGGACGATCCGGATTGTCTTGAGCCGAGAGGGTTCCGAAGGGGTCTTTGGCAGATGTTGCTGCGCGGAGGGCGGAGGGGAAGCGCACCTCGAGCCTCGCGTTTGTGAAAAGGAGAGCCAAAGAGATCAGCCGGCCGGGTTGCGCAAGACCGCCCTTCATCCAGCCTCCTCCACCCTGGCGCGTTCCAGATGTGTTCCACTACAACTCCCATAATCCCCAGCCGGCCTGGCCAACGGACACCCAGGGAGACGATGGTGGGGGTGGGTGGGTGGGAGGAGGCCGCTTCTCATGCCCCCCTTCGCGGATGCGCCTTTCCCATTTGGGCACGGCGGTGGTGCTGGTGGGTGTGCCTGAAGGCGACCCTCCCTTGAGCTCCTGACCTCGTGGCCTCAGGAAGTTTCTATTCACCCATCCACAAAGTGCTGCCCTTAAAATGCCCCCTCCTCTGGCTGAGCGATGCTGCTTTACCTGCCCGCTCCGGTGAACGGTGCCCCTGTGTGCATCTGGCAAAAAAATCTGGTCAAGGAAAGAGCTGTCGCTGCGAGGAGGAGGAGGCCCCTTTGTTTTCCTCCGAGAGGGTTCCCGGGAGGCGCTGGGGCTGCTGCTGCTGCTGTTTGCTGTTCCTCCGGGGACCTTTGCGGGTGTTCAGGTTTTATGATCGGGGATGACGGGTGCCCCATCTGTTCAGGGCGGCCCTTGACTTGGATGGCTGTGTTTACATGTAGCCGAAGGAGCAAGGGGGTGAGGTTGCAGAGCCTGTTTGGTGTGGAGCAGCAGCAGTAGCAACAGCAGGAAGGGGGGGGGGGGGGGGAAAGCCTTTGGGCTCAAAAGCTTCCAAGAAATTCCTTCGCTTTGTTTTGTAAAAAGACGCCCCCACCCCCCACTCCTCTCCTCTCCACCTCCCGCCTCCCCACCCCACAATCCTTTCTGTACTCATGGCACCTATACCTCAGGATTTTGGAGATGATTTCCACTCATTTATTTAGTACATTTGAATCGCAGCCGCTGAGCAATCTAAGGCAGCGTAAATTGGTCATGCCCCATTTTAGACTCGCAGCAACCCTGCGAGGTGGGCTAGTTAGGCTCACAGGCCGGCCTAAAGTAGCCCGGTCAGTTTTATGACGGAGTGAGAATTTGAATCCGGGTCTTCCTGTAGCAGAATATGTTATAGCGAATGAAACGGATAAAGTGTTTTTTGTAGATGTGATTAGTTTTGCGTGTGTTGTGAACTAACTGTGAGCACCGGAAAATATTCCTGGAATATGGGGCAAAAAAAGGTTGCCACGTATGGGTTGGTTAAGTGTTGGAAGCAGAGTGCTCCTTGGCTTGGGAGGGACACCTTCATTTAGGTGCTGCTGGTGTCGGTGGTTAAAGTTGGCTACATTGGGAGGAAGCCCTATTAGGGTTACATGGTAAGAACATAAGAAAAGCTATGCTGGATCAGAACAAAGGTCCATCTAGTCCAGCATTCTGATCACATAGTGGCTGACCAGCTGTCGCCCAGGAATCCGCAAGCAGGACACGGTGCAACAGCACCCTTCCATCCATGTTCCTCAGCAACTGGGGTATATAGGCTTAGCGCCTCTGATATGGAGGTAGCACATAGCCAGTAGTAGTCGTAGCCATTTGATAGCCTTCTCCTCCAGGAATTTATCCAACCCCCTTTTAAAGCCATCCAAATTGGTGCCTATCACTACCCTTTGTGGTAGCAAATTCCATAGTTTAACTCTGCCCTGTGTGCAAAAGTCCTTCCTTTTATCTGCCCTGAATCTCCCACCAATCAGCTTCATGGGATGACCCCATTGGGTTCTAGTATTATGTGAGAGCGAGAAACATATCTCCCAATCCACATTCTCCACATCAGGAATAATTTTGTACGCCTTATTTGTAGAACTAGGTGTAGTGATATGACCAGGTCTGAAACTTAGGACGAGGTCATCAACATCCAGGTTACAAAATGCAACAGTTTGATCTGTTTGGGAGAGAGATCCTGGGAGAATGAGAAACCCGCCAGTTTGCGCCTTCTATTTAGGTAAATATGAAATTTTGATAACTGGGGCTGAAAGGAACGGAGTTTTCCAGTGTTAATAATATACTTGCTATTGTTTCCATTATATTCTTACAGACTACAACGCGTGTGTGTTAAGGGATGTTTGTGACCTGCATTATCATAATGAAAGCATGTTCTCTTAGGCTGTATATATATATATATATTACCAAATTTGTGTTGTCTGACTTGGGAGAAGCTTCAGGGGCCACTACCCATATGCTAATTCTTGAAACCCAAAACACTCAGTGAGGATTTTTAAATCTATCACTGAAAGCGGTCTGTCCTTAAAGCCGTTGTATGTTCCTCTTAATCTCAGATACAGCTGTTCAAGAAAGGGAAACATGCTAACTGGAGGATCAAGGATAAGTTACTCACCTCGTTCCCAGATCTTCTTTGACACTCCAACCACTTAACCTAGCCTTCCCTCACCTGGATCCCTCCAGATGATGACAATAATAATAATTTATTTCATACCCGCCTCTCCCTTTGGATCGAGGCGGGGAACAACATTTGTACAATAACAATATAGATCAAATGCGTACATTAATTAAAAGAGCATATAAAACAATCAACACATTTTAAAATTCTTGATTTTAAGTTCAACTGGGTAGTTCATATTGGACTACACATCCCATGAGCCCCAGCCAGCATAGCAGAGGTCACGGATGTCTGGTTTAGGCTATGCTGGCTAAGATTTCA
Organism: Anniella stebbinsi; assembly: GCA_029215795.1. Taxonomy (NCBI): domain Eukaryota; kingdom Metazoa; phylum Chordata; class Lepidosauria; order Squamata; family Anniellidae; genus Anniella; species Anniella stebbinsi. Next base: position 6,084,082 of record JARDYH010000004.1, on the reverse strand, counting down.
TTTGTCTGACAAAATGGGCCCATGGAAGCTGATGCTGCAAGTCATTTGTTAGTGTTTAAGTTGTCATAAGCCTTATGCCCCCAACTTCTACATCCCTGCCAGGAGGCTCTTGTTTTTTGTTTTGTTTTTGCTGTAACAGATTTAAATGGCTGCCAGCCTGAAATCTACTTGTACCCCTCTTTAATATCCAGTATTTGCCCCATTGATCTCGAATGTCCCTTGCAGATGACAGACCAAACACGTAGGGCAGCCTTCCTCGACTGGCTCCTTTCCAGAGGTTTTGGACCCTTCAGCCCCAGACAGCATAACCAATGGTCAAAAATCCTGGGAGTTGTAGGTCAAAACATCCGGAGGGCACCAGCTTGGGGAAAACGGATGTAAGGAATTTTGTCACTAAGTAATAATTGCACCATATCAGCTTTGCCTCTTTCGCCTTTTGCAAAAATCATGATAAATTGCTTCATTGTGAAAGTCACACAGCGCCTAGTTAAACAATGGAATTCGCTACCACAAGATGTAGGGATGGCTGCCAATTTGGATGGATTTAAAATAGGGTTGGATAAATTCCTGGAGAAGGAGGCTGTCAATGGCTCCTAGTCCTGATGACTATGTGCTACCTTCAGTATCAGAGGCAGTAAGCTTATATACACAGTTGCTGGGGACCATGGGTGGGAGGATGCTGTTGCATTCATGTCCTGCTTATGGGTTCCCCATGGGCAGCTGGTTGGCTACTGTGTGAACAGAATGCTGGACTAGATGGACCCTTGGTCTGATCCAGCAGGGCTCTGCTTACGTTCTTATGGTTCACATAAGCATCCCACTTAAGACCTCTTCACATGTTGCTCAGCTATAGGGCACTTGTGCGTTAAAGGATTGGGGCCATGCTGCTGGCTTTGCTCCCAATCTCGTGTCGGTGAGCTAGCCCTGCTGCTGACAGTTAAAGTAAAAGAAAAAAGTGACCAGCTGCAAAAGAGGGCAGGGCTCCTGCAGCTTTCACTGTTGTGATGAAGAGGGGATTTCAGCAGGTGCTGCATGCATACAATTGACACCTGCTGAAATTCCCTTTTCTCTACAACTGTTAAAGTTACAGGAGCCCTGTCCTCCTTTCCATGTGGTTGCCTCCGCCTCCTCCTCTGTCCCATCATTGCCACAACCTTCTTGCTCGCCAGGCAGAGAGGCAGTGAGCAAGCAGGCAGTGGCAACACCAGCTCTTCCTTCTCACACCTCCACCTCCGTTGTCTGTGCCAGAGTGAGAGGCAGGTGAACAAGCAGGTTGCCATGGTGAAGACCAGGGGCAGCTCCAACAGGCTCTGGCCAGTGGGGCTCTTCTGGGGTGTGGTCCAGGAGGATGAGGTGCATATTCTTTACTTTTCATTTATTATATTTTTATACTGTCTCATAGCTCTCTGGGGCAATTCACAGAAATTAAAACTGTTAAAAATACAAAACCATTTACATGAAAAAAACATACAAGCAGACAAAACACACACCAACAACATATATCTAAAAATGAATTTTTAAACCATCAACCAAAGACAATCCAGGACCGAATTTAAAAACTCATTATATGCTGCCAAATGCTTGAGAGAAGAAGGTGGTTTTAACCTGACTCCGAAAAGATAACAATGTTATTGTCAGGCGGGCCTCATTGGGGAGATATTCCATAATTGGGGGTGGGGGCACCACCGAGAAGGCCTTCTCCCTTGTTTTCACCCTCTGATCCTCCCTCGGAGGAGGCACCCGGAGGAGGGCCTTGGATGCTGAATTTAAGAGTACGGGTCAGTTCATATCAGGAGAGGCGTTCCTTCATGATCCTGAACCATGGAAGGCTTTATAGGTCAAAAACAGCGCCTAGAATCGAGCTCAGAAACATACAGGCAGCCAGTGCAAGGGGTCCAGAATCGGGGTTCTATGTTTTGACTTTTTTGTCCCCGCTTTCAATCTGGCCGCTGCACTTTGCACAAACTGTAGCTTTTAAACTGTCTTCAAAGGCAGACCCATGTAGAGCGCATTGCAGTAATCTAACAGCCCTGCTTTCCCCTCATTTACACAGCCTGAGCACTCAGGACACAAACCCATTTAATTAGCCCCACCCCAATTGAGGGTCTAATACACACGACTGCCAAAGCACATGAGTATAAGTTTGCCCATGTTGCCTCCTAGGCTAGTGTGGGCTGGTTATGTGCATCCACCACTCTTCCCTAGCTGAGTTTTGATGTTACTTTTAACATGACTAGATTTAAAAGCCAGTTCAACATTTAAATGGATTGACATTCAGATTAGCATGGATTATTTCCTAAATAATTTGCACTAGGTGACCCAGTGCTGAGGGATTGTACCCCAATTGTACCAGGAGCTATACTGGAGTGATCAGATACGGAAGAGGGCTCTTGCAGCTTTAACTGTTGTGATGAAGAGGGAATTTCACCAGGTTCTGCATGCATACAAACAACACCTGCTGAAATTCCCTTTTCTGTGCAACTGTTAAAGATACATGAGCCCTGTCCTCCTTTTCATGTGGTCACCCTAATCCTTGTCCATCTCAACTGGTGAAATCTGCCAGGGTTCAGCAGGGTCTATAGACCTCAGAGGTGGGGGAAGCCTCTCGGAGGGATGCTTTGGTCCCTGCTGCCTTGAACTGGTGAGGTCGTTAGTAAAGAAATCACGTTTAGATCCACTGGTTTGGGACATCTGCCACCCTATTTCTAATATTCCATTCTTAGTCAAGGTGTTGATATGGGTGGTGACTGGTCAACTCCAGCTAGTGCCTGGTTTGGACAACACATTAACGCACATGGGTGAAATAAACACATACAAAAAAGCTCTGTGCCCGAAGGCGCTTACAAAATAATGCTTGGCAGTAGCAAGAGAATAGAGAGGAAAGAGCGAAGAGCCAGAGAAGGAAAAGCATTTTCAGTGTTGTGCAAGGAGAAGTAACTTGACTTGGCAAAAATTTGAATGTGGAGACTGAAGGAGGGATGATCAAGCGACAACTTTGCAGCAGATTGATGGAATGGGCAAGAGGGGAAAAGGCTTGGAAATAACGATACAGCTTTCCCCCAAAAAATGGATTGGAGTTTTTTCTGGAAAATATCCCTGTGCAAATTAGGTTAAATTCTGGAAAACGTTCATTAATTCGCATAGGGAATATTGGCATTGAATTTTTTTTGCCTTAGAGAGCGATTTAACGTTAGCATACTGATTTTACTTATATTTAGTAAGCGACAAAACTAAAGTAAATGTACCCCATGTTACTTTTTTGTCCCGAAGTACCAGAAGTATTAGACCTAAAATATTTGAGGGGGAAAGAATTAAAGTATACCCAATGTGATTTAAATGCTGATTCCTTTAGGGAGTAATAGTTCCTGTTTTGCTTGCAAAAGAGCCAGTGGAGATACAGTGACAGTATTAGATGCTGTCCGTTAAGTTTGAAACAGGTTAAACCTAAAGTTAAAAAAACATGGTAAAAACGGCAGCGAAGGCTGGTGGCTCCGATGTCCGTGAGGTGGAGAATCCGCTCCAGACCTCAGACAGAACTCTAAAGGAGCTATCCAAGGTGTGAATCATCCCTCATTCGACACTTGGGCAGCTCCTTTAGAGTTCTGACTAAACTGTGGAGCAGATTCACTGCCTCACTGACATCTGAGCCATCGGGCTCCACTGAAAAGCAATGCTAAGATTTTAAAAATGCACTAGCACACCATTTTTAAACTGTAAGGACTAACACTATCAAAACAATAAAAGGTGTGTAGGTTGTAATTCTGTAGGAATCTATCTGTGGCGTAGATCACCTTCCAAAGTGCCCTTAAATGTCTCCTGCGGGTCTCTCTGTTATGCCATGCAGGTCTGGTGTTGTACAGAGTTTATTATCTAAGTTTGTCTTGGACACCAAAGACCATAGGCGGGCTTCTCTGACCTTTGGCTGCCCGGTTATGCACCTCAGCAGTCAGCATCAGGAAAGCGAAACTTAAGTGGCATTCACCAGGGGGGGTGAACACTGAGAGAGGTCTGGCTGGTGGTGCCACAATCACGACCTGTGTTTGAAAGGAAATCTCTCTATCAGCTAAGTCCATAGATTTTGGCTGGCCCTGGTATCCTGCCAAGCTTTGTGCTCACCACAATCCTGCTCACACTTCTGTGGGTGATGTCGCACAGGCCTGGTATGGGTTGTTGAATTCTAGGTTGTCGTGACATGTGAACGTAGCTGTGCTAACAAACCATAGTTTGTTAACCATCATCAACTCAGAAATAAGACCTATAGTTTGCGCCTGGATCGTTCAAACTGTGGGTCATTATTTATTTGTTTTGCTGCCAGACAAACCCTGGGTAGGGCTATAAACCATGAGTTAAATACACCATGGGTTAGCATTATTTGTGAAACAGGCCACTGTGTTTAGTGGCTAAAGGGGGCCAGAACCCCCAGGCCTCTTCTCCAGCTGTGAGATGGGAGAGTGAGACTTTGTCCCTGTTATGCAGAGCCTCAGGCCAGATCTGCACCAAGAAGGATATAGCAGTATGAAAGCGGTATGAAAGCAATATATAAAAGGCAGGAGCCACACTACTGCTTTAGAGTGGAATTGAAGTGCACTGACAACTGTTGGGGCCCATAGACAGATACCATATACCACTATATCCTGCTTGGTGTAGATGTGGCCTCAGAGACGTTCAGATGGCGGAGCCGTGGAGCACCAGGGACATCTCCTGTCCCTTCTCCTGACTGTGGAGGCAGGCAGGGGCTCTCTGTGATACTGCCCTTACCACACTGAAAGATGCACTCAGGAATAGCACGCTGCCAAATGCCTTGAACGCTCGGCTTTCTCCAAGTTGGCCACAGCTAGAAAAATGCTGGCAACCCTACTTGCAAAACTACAAGCCCCAGTGATTTGGGGGAAAGGGGTGTGGGTGGGCAGGACAACATGCCATTTACACCCCATCAATCCAGCAGATTTGACTTGATGAAAGGCTGTTATCAAAAATGACACAGCCTACACAACGAACTGTGATGGATTGTGTTGAAATGTCACAGTTCAGTACCTGCGTAGTATATATACAGTATCATCGCTATGACACGAAATAACATTGACTCTGCACTAGTGGAACATAGTTGTGCAGTTTGTATTAACGAGCTACATTGCTAAACAAAGAGCGTTTGGACAAAACACTCAGCGATAAAACAGGCTGTGCGCAGTCAATGCTATTTCTTGTCATCGTGAGGATACTGTATATATAGTATATATAAATTGATATAGTTGATCAAAAGTATTCGCTCCCCCAATTTCGAAGTGTTTCGTTACATGCAGTTGCGTGCCTTGTGTGCCTCTGTTTGATTTTGTCAACTGCTGCCTTCTGCTATTTGTGTAACAGTTCAATATTTACCAGACTCAGTTCACATTGGCTGCAGTCTTGAGTGCATGGTTAGGCTATTTCAGTCCCATTCACTTCTGTGGGATTTGAGCAGGCTGTGTGTTCAGGATTGCAGCCTTCGTCTTATTCACATCATGCCCAATGTACAGACCGGATCATACAGGCTCTACACTGTATTGACTAGCGCACCCTTCCCCAACCTCGAAAGGTGTTGCACTACAACTCCCAACATTCCTGAATGTTGGCCTGGTTGCTCGGGCTGATAGGAGTTGAAGTCCAAAACTTCTGGAGGGCATCAGGTTGAGGGAGGCTGGACTGGGGATTGACCACGTTGTATAGAGCATAAACTAGGGGCAGGCAGCCCTGAGGCTTTCCAGATGTTTTGGACTACAACTGGCATAAGCCTGAGCCGTCATGGCCAATGGACAGGGATTATGGGAATTGTAGTCCAACATGTCTGGATGGTGCCAGGTTGCTTGCCTCCGGAGCAAACCAATCTGGGCAGGGGGCCGTCTTCTTACAATCTATGTAGAGCTTTGCACAGGTATGAGATTAAATCCTAACTTCCTAAATGGATGTTGCCCCGGGGGGCATGTTATATCTGTGTCTGTGTGTGTGGGATGAATGGTTAGGAGCGTGGGTAGTCCTCCAAGCGAGACACCATAGTGGACTAGCACAGAGGCTTTCAATAGACCTGTTAGTCAATTAAAGTAATCTTAATCAACTAAGGGCACAATCTTATGCATGTCAAGAACATACAAAGAGCCATCCTGGATCAGATCAAGGGTCCATCTAGTCCAGCATTCTGTTCATACAGTGGCCAACCAGCTGTCGACCAGGAACCACAAGCAGGATATGGTGCAACAGCACCCTCCCACCCATCTATGGGCCTACTGCCTCTGATACTGGAGATAACACATAGCCACCAGGACTAGTAGCCATTGATAGCCTTCTCCTCCAGGAATCTGTTCAACCCCCAGGAATCTGTTCAACTCCCCTTTAAAGCCATCCAAATTGGTGTCCATCAGTACATCCCATGGTAGTGAATTCCATAGTTTAACTATGCGCTGTATGAAGAAGTCCTTCGTTTTATTTGTCCTGAATCTCCCACCAATCAGCTTCATGGGGTTTATTTATTTATTTATTTAATTTATTTATTTCATTTCTAACCCGCCTCTCCATCTAGATCGAGGCGGGGAACAACACTAAATATAAATATAAAAACAATAAAATAGATAAGCCATTAAAACAGATAAAAACAAATACATTATTAAAAACATCTTAAAATTAAACTGGATAGGCCTGCCGGAAGAGAGCAGTCTTCACAGCTTTCTTAAATTCCAGAAGACTGCTAATTTGTCGAATCTCCTCCGGCAGGCCATTCCACAGCCTGGGAGCGGCAGAAGAGAAGGTCCTCTGGGTAAAACTCGTCAGCCTAGTTCTGGCTGACTGGAGTAAATTCTTCCCAGAGGACCAGTATTATGGGTTCCAGTATTATGAGAGGAGGAGAAAAAATGTCTCCTGATCACACCAGGCATAATTTTGCACACCTCTATCAGGTTTCCCCTTAGTCTCCTTTTTTTTAAGCTAAACAATCCCAGCTGCTGTAACCTTCCCTCATAGGGGAGATGTTCCAGCCCCTTGATCATGTAGAAAAGTTGCCCTTTTCTACACATTTTCCAGCTCTACAATATCTTATTTTAGGTGTGGTGACTAGAACTTTACACAGTATTCCAAGTGTGGTCACACCATAGATTTGTATAAAGGCAAAATGATCCTGGCTGTTTTATTCTTAATTCCTTATAATGCCTAACATGGAGTTTGCCTTCTTTACAGCGGCTGCACACTGGGTTGACATTTTCACTGAGCTGTCCACCACCACCCCAAGAACTCTTTCTTGGCCAGTAACTGCCAACTCAGATCCCATAGGCTGGCTGGGGGATGATGGGAGTTGTGGGACTTTTTCTGTCTAAACATGCATAGGATTGTGCCCTAAATTGTATGAGTTTTAATCGATTAATTATTCACTCAATTGTCTGCGAGGGGGTGGGGAACCAGGTGGTAGAACAAGTTTAGAAGGGGGTACTCTTCACGTTCCTAAATGTTTTCAAGAAACTGTATTCAGTTAGCAGCTGTAGTAGCAGAGGGTTTTGGTTTTGTGTTTATGATGCCTAAAATCAAACAAACGTGACGTAACATCCAACTCCCTTATGAATAAGTCAACAAAAAAGTTATTGTTTAGCTCTTGGATGGCCCAGATAAGGGGTTTGCCCAGCCAGAAAGCAGATCCCATCCCACACAGACCTGGTATCTTTAAAAACAAATGTTTTGTGGTCTTGCATCATCCTGTTGTGGGATCGAGCCACCCCTGAGTCATGGGACAAGGCCCTACATGTTAACTCTTGAGGCGTTCTCGAGGGATTTCGATTTACTTTTGGGTTTTAAGAATGAGTTAACTTTATTTCCTGCTTGCCTACAACTATTCGGCTTTGTCCTCCACCCTGTTGTAGGTCGTGTGGGATGCACGCTTGGCTTCCTTGCTCTCCCTCCTCGCCTCCTGTGAGTTTAACACAACCTTCTCCAGCTGGCGGCCCCTCCTGATGTGTTGGAGGGAGGGCCCCAGTTGGGGAAAGGCTGCGGAGCCTGACAATTGGTCTACTAAAGTCAAGAGTTTGTTTTCAATACAAATTCTGTACTAGAGTTTGCCCATAAATCTTTTCAGATACAAACCTACTCCTGTTTCTCCCCATCCAGAGCTCCTGCCCCCGCTTTCTTGCCTGATATGAAAAGGAAAAAAGGGGTTTTGTTGTCGCTGTTTTGAAACTATTTGGAAAGGACTTGCTATCTAGTGTAAGAACATATGAACATACGAAGAGCCCTGCTGGATCAGACTGAGGGTCCATCTAATCCAGCATTCTGTCCATACGGTGGCTAACCAGCTGTCGACCAGGGACCAGCAAAGCAGGACATGGTGCAACAGTACCTTCCCACCCATGTTCCCCAGCAACTGGTGCACACAGGCTTACTGCCTCGGACATGGGAAGTAGCACATAACTATCAGGGCTAGTAGCCGTTGATAGCTTTCTATTCTGAATCGGCTAGTGATCTACCCACTGATCCCCATCTGTTTTCTGCCCTCTTCTGGTCTACACTGATTGGCAGCATCTTTTAGTGATTTCAGGCCGGTCTCTTTCCCAGCCGCTACCCAGAGATTCCGGGGATTGAACCTGCGTCCTCCTGAATCCAAAGCAGCTGCTCTACCATCAAGCTATAAGCCCTTCCCTCTAAATTAAAATTGGAAGTTAAAATGGAGGTTCACTTCCACCACTAAAAAAATTACCATTTAAATAAAGTAAGGGCAGGGAAACTTTTTGTGGGGCCCTCCTTGGAGCAATCCAGGGGGCTGGAGGATGCAAAGAGGGGGGGATAATGATACTGACCTAACTTAAAGGGCTGTTGTAAGGATTACAAGTTAATGAATATCAAAGTACTTTGAGCAGTCTAGAGTGCTATATAGAATGCAGAGGATTTTTAAAGTATCAAAAAAGTACAAATATTGAGCCCTGCTCACATCATCAACAAGAGGCAATCTGCTTAGGTCTGATTTCTAAGGCACATTTTCTCCTGATGCAGCAGACGGGGGTGGAGAGTGAAATGCTTGTAACAGCAGTGATTAAAACGGATGAGGCGGACTCCATTCCATGAAAGCTGTTACTGAGCTGCTACATCTCTTGGTCTTTAGAGTATCACAAGACTCTTTGTTGATTTTGCAGGATATGATGCAACATTCGTTGCCCATTAACTTACACCGCTATCAACACTTTGCCCCTGGTTTGTTGCCATTCTCCAACTTATTACCCACCAACCCCTGGTCTTCATCATCCCTACCTTTAACAAAGTATAAATACCCGCAATGGCATCTGCTCACATGCATCCCATATTATGCTTCTCTCGTACCTTCTTGGCATCCCTTGCTTTCAGTGTTTTAACCTGCAAGCTCCTTGGGCAGGAACTCCTCTGAGGGAGGCTTGGAGGGTGGCATCAAGGGATAGGGCCTTTTTGGTGGTGGCTCCCTGATTATGCAATACTCTGCAATACTGTCCCCACTGAAGACCGCCTGTAACTGACTTTGTTAACTTTCCGATGCGAGGTTAAGACTTTCCTCTACTCCTATGCGTTTGACGGCCTATGATGGGGCATTTATGTCAGTTGTTTTATAAAGTCCAGTAACGTATTGTAGCTGCTGGTGTCTTTTTTAAAAAATTTTTTGCATGTTAAAATGTTTATATTATGTTTTTATTATTTTGTATTTGTGGCTTGTAATTTTTGTGAACTGCTCAGAGAGATTTGGCTATTGGGCGGTATAGAAATGAAATAATAATAATAATAATAATAATAATAATAATAATAAATGATGGTCCTGCAAAAATGAGAACTCGTAAATTGCAACTTCCTGGGAGGCCTTGCAACAGGTGAGAACAGCATGAGATACATGCTCCAACTCCCCAGGTTTGCAGCATGGGTAGCAAACTCAAGAAGGTACACTTGATGCAGCTGAGAGAGCATGAAGGGGTGTAGCGATATTGCCGGTTTGGGACAATATGGGCAGGAAGAAGGCTAGGCGAGCTGGTTCCTGTTTTGCTGCGGGCAGGAAGCAGTTTTGAAGAGCTGGCACATCAGCACCTGATAGTGCACAGTTCTGAGAAACCCATGGAAACCGGCCAGGCTTTGGGGTAAGAAAGCTACCAGAGAGGATTTCCCATCACAGCAGTGATAGTGACAAGCAGCCTGATGCCCTCGGCAAGAGGATTCTCATCTAGAAAGGGCGTCACACCGTATTGAGGTCTGCGCACGCTTTGTGGGCGATGTGTGTGGCATAGGTGAATCCAGATGTGTTTGTAGTTGCTAGGTAGGGTTGCCCCCCCCCCACCCTCGTGGCTCGTTGTTTTTATTATTTCAAGTGAACTTAAAATGAATTGAAATGCTTCTTAGAATGGCATACAAAATAATGCTAAAAGAACCCGAAACCTCATGTTAAAAACAGACAAAGAAACAGCTCATAAAAAGCCACAGTGTTAGGAGAGCTGACGGGTCCACAGCTGCCTGGCCCGCAGAAATGGAGCAGACTTTCCCTCCCTTCTTCATCTCCACGCCAGGAGAAGACTTGCCTGCTTCATTTCTGCGCGTCAGCCAGCTAGTCTGTTTCCATGATTGTCCTTTGGTGTTTCCCCCCATCTGATGGCAAAGAGCCAGAGCATTGATCGCTGAGAGGCAATAATCATGCTATTCCAACAGGCCCTGCCTGCCTTCCACTTACTTCCCTGCCTAAAAAAAAAAAAATCTCCCTAGGGAGAGGTGGTTCAGGCACATGGCACTTCTTGAGCCTGAGAGAGCAGAGAGGTGAAGGCTGGAGCAGGGAGATCCTGCAGTTATTGGAAGATGGGTTCTTCCTTATCCTGGGAAATTGATCTCCCAGGTTTGGGAGAGATCTTGCATTGAAATAATAGCAGGGTCTTCTCAGGTGGGCGGGGGAATCTCACATGGAAACAGCTATAGAGGGAGATTCACATGGCATTGTGGACTAGCACCACTAACTAGGGGTGTGCATCGGATCGGATCCGATCCACGATCCGAATCCGATCCGACCCAAAATCGGGAAAATCCGATCCGATCCGATCCGATCCGGACAACCTCCGATCCGATCCGATCCGATGAGGTCCGATCCGGATCGGACGCCATTTTGAATGCTTTTTCCCATAGCCAAGTATTGTTTTACAAAAACGCCTATAACTTTTTCATTTTTAAAGATAGAAGGATGAAACTTGGGCACATTGTAGACTGGTTAGGGGTAGTTATCTGTGAGAAATTTCAGAAAGATTGGTGCATGCATTTTGTGGCAATTAATTTTTTAATAAATACCCAGGAATGCCTATAACTTTGTCATTTTTAAAGTTACACACATGAAACTTTGCCACATTGTAGGGGGTACCTTGGGACCTATGTGTGTGAAATTTCAGAAACGTAGGTGCTTGTCTTGTGTGGCAATTAATTTTTAGAAAAATGGGTAGTAGTGGGGTAAATACAGTTACGCCTCCCATTTTTTTATTTTTGAAGATACAAACAGGAAACTTGGGCACATTACAGGTACCACTTGCCTTGATATGTGTGTGAAATTTCAGAAACATTGGAGCTTTCCTTGTGTGGCAATTAATTTTTGAAACAATGAGGAAAGAAACACCTATAACTTTGTCATTTTTAAAGTTACACACATGAAACTTTGCCACATTGTAGGTGGTACCTTGGGACCCATGTGTGTGAAATTTCGGAAACGTAGGTGCTTGCCTTGTGTGGCAATTAATTTTTTAATAAATACCCAGGAATGCCTATAACTTTGTCATTTTTAAAGTTACACACATGAAACTTTGCCACATTGTAGGCGGTACCTTGGGACCTATGTGTGTGAAATTTCGGAAACGTAGGTGCTTGCCTTGTGTGGCAATTAATTTTAGAAAAATGGGTAGTGGTGGGGTAAATACAGTTACGCCTCCCACTTTTTTATTTTTGAAGATACAAACAGGAAACATGGGCACATTACAGGTACCACTTGGCTTGATATGTGTGTAAAATTTCAGACAGCTGGGTCCAGGCATGTGGTGGCAAGGTATTTTTGAAACAATGAGGAAAGAAACGCCTATAACTTTTTTATTTTAAAAGTTAGAAGTCTGAACATTGCTCACTTTGTAGATGGGTTAGGGGTAGATATGTGTCAGAAATTTCAGAATTATAGGTCCAGGCATTTGATGGCTATGGAATTTTTAAATTACATGTTTCAAAAAAATTTCTACAGAGGCCAGGTCTTCCCCTCCCGCTTCCCGCGAAGAAAAGGAAACACTCTCTCGTCTCGATCCCTTTGATCCTTGCTAGTAGTATCCATTACAGGGCTCGTGTTTCCTTTCCTACTTTCACTTTTCAAGCAGAACGGCTGAGCCTAGCTGAGTTTTGCAGCCATGCGTGCAAGGAAGGATCACTCTGGTCTCGATCCCTTTGATCCTTGGTAGTATCCATTACAGGGCTCGTGTCTGCTTGAGTACAAAGTGAAAGCAGACACGAGCCCTGTAATGGATACTACCAAGGATCAAAGGGATCGAGACCAGAGTGATCCTTCCTTGCACGCATGGCTGCAAAACTCAGCTAGGCTCAGCCGTTCTGCTTGAAAAGTGAAAGTAGGAAAGGAAACACGAGCCCTGTAATGGATACTACTAGCAAGGATCAAAGGGATCGAGACGAGAGAGTGTTTCCTTTTCTTCGCGGGAAGCGGGAGGGGAAGACCTGGCCTCTGTAGAAATTTTTTTGAAACATGTAATTTAAAAATTCCATAGCCATCAAATGCCTGGACCTATAATTCTGAAATTTCTGACACATATCTACCCCTAACCCATCTACAAAGTGAGCAATGTTCAGACTTCTAACTTTTAAAATAAAAAAGTTATAGGCGTTTCTTTCCTCATTGTTTCAAAAATACCTTGCCACCACATGCCTGGACCCAGCTGTCTGAAATTTTACACACATATCAAGCCAAGTGGTACCTGTAATGTGCCCATGTTTCCTGTTTGTATCTTCAAAAATAAAAAAGTGGGAGGCGTAACTGTATTTACCCCACCACTACCCATTTTTCTAAAATTAATTGCCACACAAGGCAAGCACCTACGTTTCCGAAATTTCACACACATAGGTCCCAAGGTACCGCCTACAATGTGGCAAAGTTTCATGTGTGTAACTTTAAAAATGACAAAGTTATAGGCATTCCTGGGTATTTATTAAAAAATTAATTGCCACACAAGGCAAGCACCTACGTTTCCGAAATTTCACACACATGGGTCCCAAGGTACCACCTACAATGTGGCAAAGTTTCATGTGTGTAACTTTAAAAATGACAAAGTTATAGGTGTTTCTTTCCTCATTGTTTCAAAAATTAATTGCCACACAAGGAAAGCTCCAATGTTTCTGAAATTTCACACACATATCAAGGCAAGTGGTACCTGTAATGTGCCCAAGTTTCCTGTTTGTATCTTCAAAAATAAAAAAATGGGAGGCGTAACTGTATTTACCCCACTACTACCCATTTTTCTAAAAATTAATTGCCACACAAGACAAGCACCTACGTTTCTGAAATTTCACACACATAGGTCCCAAGGTACCCCCTACAATGTGGCAAAGTTTCATGTGTGTAACTTTAAAAATGACAAAGTTATAGGCATTCCTGGGTATTTATTAAAAAATTAATTGCCACAAAATGCATGCACCAATCTTTCTGAAATTTCTCACAGATAACTACCCCTAACCAGTCTACAATGTGCCCAAGTTTCATCCTTCTATCTTTAAAAATGAAAAAGTTATAGGCGTTTTTGTAAAACAATACTTGGCTATGGGAAAAAGCATTCAAAATGGCGTCCGATCCGGATCGGACATCTGGTCCGATCCGATCCGACCAGCCTCCGATCCGATCCGATCCGACCCCCCAGGTCCGATTCCGATCCGCTATCCGATCCGATCCGGGGGGTCAGTGCACATCCCTACCACTAACACTGCTGCTGATACACTCAGCAGCCCTGCCGCGCATTCAGAATGGGCACCATTCTGCATCATCATCATCATGATTATCCTTATTATTGTTATACACACTTTGTGCCCATAGGTATGGAAGGAAACTGGAAGAGATGAGTTTAATAATATATGCATGCACATCTTTAGCAAATCCCGCAACAGTATATTTTCTATGAATTATTATCACAGGCAATTTGCTGATGTGAAATAGAAACACTGCCTGGCAGTTGAAAGTGGGGAATGCAGTAGGCCATAAACCTAATTGGAGTGAGCCTTGTTCTCTGCACCACACTTGTGTCTTGCTGGGGATCGGACGTACCTCAGATACATGGTAAGCCTACTCCTGCCCCATCCTGACCTCTTTCACAGGTGCTCTGCCTTGCAAGGGACACCCTAGATTGGGGGTGCAAAACCCTAATTTTGAAAGGGGCGACTATGTAGATGAGAACATACAAAGGGCCCTGATGCTGGATCAGACCAAGGGTCCGTCCAGTGCAGCATTCTGTTCACATAATGGCCAACCAGCTGTTGACCAGAAACCTACAAGCAGGACATGGGTGCAACAGCACCCTACCACCCATATTCCACAGCAACTGGTGTATATAGGATTACTGCCTCTGCTACTGGAGGTAGCACATAGCCATCAGGACTAGTAGCTAGGCTGATCATCTGAAAAGGAGGACAGGGCTCATATAACTTTAACAGTTGTAGAGGAAAGGGAATTTCAGCAGGTGTCATTTGTATGCAATTAGTTCCTGGTGAAATTCCCTCTTCATCACAACAGTTAAAGGTGCAGGCACTATACTAGAGTGACCATATACGAAAGAAGGCAGGGCCCCTGCAACTTTAACTGTTGTGATGAAGAGGGAATATCACCAGGAACTAATTGCATACAAATGACACTGGTTGAAATTCCCTTTTCTCTACAACTGTTAAAGTTATATGAGCCCTGTCCTCCTTTTCAGATGGTCAGCCTACTAGTAGCCATTGATGGCCCTCTCCTCCAGGTACTTATAGTGAATTTCATAGCTTTACTATTCACTATGTGAAGAAGAACGTCCTTTTATCAGTCCTAAATCTCCCACTAATCAGCTTCATGGGATGACCCCATTGGGTTCTAGTATTATGAGAGGGAGAAAAATGTTTCCCTATCCACATTCTCCACACCTTGCATAATTTTGTACACCTCTATCATGTCTCCCATTAGCCTCCTTCCCCCCCCCCCCCCCAAGTTAAGGCAAAATCAGTAGGAAAAAAAGGCAAGAATCAATTGATGCCCCTATGCAGTATAAGGGCACCCAATACCTGTGCCTGCAAATAACCTCATGCATGTCATGTGCCACAAGGGAACCATGTGAGAGCAGGGAGGTAATGTGTCTGCTCTAGGAAAAAATATTTCACACTAAAATGTTAGTTGTTTTTTTAAAAAATGGAAGTGATCAGATATGTTCCATGCCATGAACAACCCAGAGACCTGCTTTCTCATCTGCTTTGCTAACTGAATCACCAGTTCTTTTTAGATCCATTGGCTGCATGTTAATTAGGGTGACCCTATGAAAAGGAGGACTAGACTCCTGTATCTTTAACAGTTGTATTGAAAAGGGGTTTTCAGCAGGTGTCATATGCAGCACCTGCTGAAATTCTCTCTTCATCACAATGGTTAAAGCTGCAGGAGCCTTGCCCTCTTGACCAGATACAAAAGATACAGGAGCCCAGTCCTCCTTTCCATATGGTCCCCCTAATGTTAATTTGGGGAGGTTGAAATGAGGAGTCAGAAATGATGTGTTTGGATTTTATTTTTTAAAAAAATCCCCAAGGGTGTAAAAGCTGCATGGAGAGGGGGGGGAGAATTTTAAATAGCAGGAAGGGAAAAGATTTAGCACCCCTCCAGCCTTCTGCTCTTGCACTAAAAATGTAGTCCAGAAGAATAATGAAGCAGCTGAGACTTACCAGAAGGTTGATTGTGACAAAATTATATTTTATATATATTTGTGTGTGTGTGTGTAGAGTGAGAGAGAGAGAGAGACCATATGAAAAGGAGGACAGGGCTCCTGTATCATTAGCAGTTGTATTGAAAAGGGAATTCCCTCTTTATCCGAACAGTTCAAGCTGCAGGAGCCCTGCCTGCTTTTGTATCTGGTCGCTCTACAAAACAGGGCAGAACTCCTGCAGCTTTAACTGTTGTGATGAAGAGGGGATTTCACCAGGTGCTGCATGTATACAAATGACACCTGCTGAAATTCCCTTTTCAGTGCAACTGTTAAAGATACAGGAGCCCTGTCCTCCTTTCCACAGGGTCCCCCTATATATATATGCATAAGTGAATGTGTTTCAAGATTGGATTTGCCATAAGTAACTCTCTTATTACAGGCCATGGTAGGTAGAGGGGTGGGGGGATTTAGAATGGTGAGATGTGTGCATGGTGGTGCCTGATTGGTTGAGGGATTTCAAAAGATGGGAGTGAGTGAAGTGACAGTTTGGCAGTTTGGGGGAGTGAGGGAGAAAATGTTGAAGAGAGAGTCAGTCAGTCAGGGTTAGGAGTTAGTAGTGAGGGTTGGAGTGAGGGGGGTTTAATAGAAGCTTGTTTCAGGATAGTATGAGGAAAGTGGGGCTATAGGATTTGGAGGTGGTTAGTATTCCCTGGGAAGTGGAGGGAGGTATATGTAATATAATAATAATAATAATAATAATAATAATAATAATAATAATAATAATAATTTCTTACCCGCCCCTCCCTTTGGATCGAGGCGGGGAACAACATTTGTACAATAACAATATTAAAAGAGCATATAAAACCAATACAATATTAAAATATAATCAGAACATCTTAAGTTGCTTAGGGTTAAAATTCATCTGGGTAGGCCTGCCGGACGAGGCTAGTCTTTATAGCTGCCTTAAACTTGGAGAGAGTGTTAAGTTGACGAATCTCCTCCGGCAGGGCGTTCCACAGTCTGGGAGCGGCAGAAGAGAAGGTCCTCTGGGTAACAGTTGTCAGCTTAGTTTTGGCTGACTGGAACAAATTCTTCCCAGAGGATCTGAGCGTGCGGGACGGATTGTATCGGAGAAGGCGACCCCTCAGGTAACCTTGACCCAAACCATGTGAGGCTTTAAAGATGGTACGATTGAAGGGAGACATGATAGCACTCTTCAAATACTTGAAAGGTTGTCGCATAGAGGAGGGCCAGGATCTCTTCTCAATCATCCCAGAGTGCAGGATGCAGAATAATGGTAGGGTGACCATATGGAAAGGAGGACCGGGCTCCTGTATCTTTAACAGTTGCATAGAAAAGGGAATTTCAGCAGGTGTCATTTGTATGCATGCAGCACCGGGTGAAATCCCCTCTTCATCACAGCAGTTAGCAGTTAAAGCTGCAGGAGCCCTGCCCTCTTTTGCATCTGGTCACTCTAGTATAGCTCCTGCACTTTTAGCGGTTGTTCCCTTTTCAATATAACTGTTAAAGATACAGGAGCCCTGTCCTCCTTTTTATATGGTCAGCCTAAATAATGGGCTCAAGTGACTGGAAGCCAGATTCTGGCTGGACATCAGGAAAAACGTCCTGACTGTTAGAGCAGTACGACAATGGAACCAATGACCTAGGGAGGTCGTGGGCTCTCTTCAAGAGGCAGCTGGACAACTGTCCGGTATGCTTTAAGGTGGATTCCTGCACTGAGCAGGGGGTTGGACTTGATGGCCTTATAGGTCCCTTCCAACTCTACTATTCTATGATTCTATGACCCTGAGATGCAAGGCAAGAGGTTGAAACCAGAATGCATCTGCTCCGATCAGGACAATGGGCTGTATATTTAAGCCCCCAAAGTGATTGAGGTTATTGAAAGTGGAGAGTATTTTATATTTGTTATTGTTCCCTGCCTCGATCCAGATGGAGAGGCGTGTAAGAAATAAATAAATATTGTAAATATTTTATTTTATACAAATGACACTGGCTGAAATTCCCTTTTCTCTACAGCTGTTAAAGTTCCATGAGCCCTGACCTGGATTTTATCTGGTCACCCTAAACCAAGTACCACCTCTCTTTGTTGAATACAGAGAATATAGCTTCCCAGCAGGCTCAGAACATCTGTGTGTGTGGTTTGGGGGTGGGTGGCAATTTGAGAAACACCTGGGATCCACTGAAGTTATTCCATTTGCTCTAGTGCATTTTCCTCCAAGCTGGTGTTTTCCAGATGTGTGGGAGCATCCCACCCATCATCCCTAGCCAGCATAGCCATTAGCCACATCTCGAGGGCACCGGGTTGGGCGAGGCTGCTTTCGTGCGTATTTAGCAACTGCAGAGGGGTGGCTGTTCTGTTTCAGTCGCTTGCTGGCTTTTTAATTGTGCTCCCTTTTGCGATCTTTAGGATTTGGAGAGCGGCGCCAGAAGCCCACGTGCCAAGCATCCGCAGCATCCGATCCATGTCACGGGGAATTTTTGTTCTCTGTTAAACAGAGTTTGTGGACCTTTAGACAGGATGCTCCAGCTGAACGGGGTTGTTGTGTCGCCGCTGGACGGTCTCCAGGAGCAGCTGACCTTGTACCTGGCCTGCTCGAAATGCAGCCAGAAGGAAAATGAGAGCACCTACACGCTGAAGGAGGTGGAACACCAGTGCATGATGGAGATCCTCCTGGCCAGGTGCAAAGGGGAACAAGGCCCGCTTTGGCGGAAGGTTGGCAGGAGGCCCAGCTTCCCAAACCCAACCCATTATGACATCTGCTGGTACTACGTTGCCGGCGTGGGTTGCACAAAGCACAGGAACCGCTGCACCTTCGCCACGAGCCAGGAGGAGGTGATCGTGTGGACGTTTGAGAGGAAGAACAGCATGGAAAGGCACGTTCTGAAGACACTGCTGCGGTGGGCTCAAGCCGCCCCCTTGGCCAATGGCCTTTCGCAGCTTCTGGAGCCCAATGTCTCGGAGGAAATCCTGAGCGAGTTTGGGGGCCGTTTCCAAGAGATCTGTAAGTCCTGTTTTTATCGAACCCCGCAAAGGATCTGCCCGAAAGACTTGGCTCAGAGCTGCAAGGGCCACTGGAATGCGCTGTTGGTTCACGTGATTACCAACGGCAAGATGAAGGAGCAATACACGGAGATCCGGCCCTGTCCGGGAGCCGTAAAGACATTTAGCTACTGCAAGGACAGCTCCGCTGGCAAGCCGTGCAAATATACTGCGTATCGGTGCATCTTTGCTCATAGCGATGTGGAATTGGCGGTCTGGGAGGCGGAGCAGCATCGCGGCTTAGTGCGCATAGACCTTTTGCGCCCGCCGGTGGATTGCAGGCCGGAAGAGGAGGCCTCTAAGCCCATAGTCCAGTTCTACTGCAAAGTGTGCCTGGTGACCTGTGACTCTCAGGAGAGCTTTGAGAACCACTGTTCCTCAGTGGAGCACACTCAGCTGATCGTCACGGACACCATGCTCGAGTGGACTCACCGGGCCCCTCCGTACGACCCGAAGACCTTTGCCCTTTGCAGCCGGTAAGCAGGACTGTTTCTATAAATTGCTTATTCTTTCATGTGAATGTTAACTTTTAAAGCTCGCAGCTTGCCCAGAATCATTGGGGGGGTGGGGGGGAATCCAATGTGAGTCTAACTTAAGTTCAGTTCATTTCAGTGAGTCTACTCTAAGTAGGATTAACTTTGGATACAACCCATAGACCCTGTTTGGACAACATGCTATGCCACGGTGGTTAAGCATTTTGAGCTAAACATTATGCGTAGCGTGTTGTGTGAACGATGCCTTGGCATGCCTTGTGAACCATTCCTGACCATGGTGGCTACATGATCATGATTTAAACACGCTCACTAACCATTTGCTGCAAAAGGGTTAGCGGCCTAACCATGGCTTAGCGTGTTGTCTGAACAAGCCCGTAAACTACTGTGTGCTTAACAAAATGGGCAGTGTCCACAAAAGTTTATGCCATAATGCATTTATTTATTTTTTAAAAATTCCTTGGCCACTTTTCAGGGCATAAGCTCAGGGCAGCTTACGTCAATAAAAATACATAAAAATAGTTAAAATATTAAAAGCAGTAAAAACATAAACACAATAAAATAGCAATAAAACCAACAATAATTTATTTATTTATTATTTTATTCCATTTATATACTGCCCCATAGCTGAAGCTCATTGGGCGCTTTACAAAAATTAAAAACATTGAACATTAAAACACCGATGTACAAAATTAAAAACCATAAAGCATAAAAACAAGTTATAAGTACAATATCCTTTAAAATAACAATTGTGGGTCAAAGCACAACAACAACACAAAACCCTCATCATATGCTGTTAAATGCCTAGGAGAAGTGGAAAGTCTTGATCTGGCGCCGAAAAGATAACAATGTTGGTGCCAGGCGAGTCTCGTCTGGGAGATCATTCCATAATTGCGGGGCCACCAGTGAAAAGGCTCTCTCCCTTGTTGCCACCCTCCGTGCTTCCCTCGGAGTAGGCAACCGGAGGAGGACCTTAGATGTGGAGCATAGTGTACGGGTAGGTTCGTGTCGGGAGAGGCGTTCCATCAGGTATTGTGGTCCCAAACCGTGTAAGGCTTCCAGTACCTTGAATCGGGCTTGGAAACATATAGGCAGCCAATGCAAGCGGGCCAGAGTAGGTCTTATATGCTCGAACCTTTTGGTTCCTGTTATCAAAGAACGACAATAGCCGCAATGACAGTTGTCATCATGGGAAGGCCACTGTAAAATAATGTTTTCAAGGCCTTCTTAAAAGCCTGCAATGACGGAGCATAGCAGACCTCCACTGCATTTGTTAGTCTTTCAAGGTGCCACAGGGATCTTTGTTGTTTTTGTATGCTCAATGGGAAATCTGACCGCCTTCCTCTTTTGCGTTGCTGATATGGTGGCCAGGCTTCGTGGGAAATTGCGTCTGTTAGTCAATAGAGCGTTCTGTGCATGGAAAGTGCACGGTCTTTTATGTATCAAAGCCAGGTCCCCAACATTCCATCACGCTGAAGAGGGACCAAGTAACAGAATGTAGGGTGGGGCTATGCAAATGAAGGGGTGGGACTATGCAGATTGGAGCAGGCTTGATTCTTAACGGCAGCGGTCACTCACTGGGTAAAGAAGCAGATCTACACCGCCAAACTGCACTCGATCCCTTTATCTCAGGGGTTTGGAGAAGCTCTCCCGGGCTCCATTGCAGTGATGGGTGGGGCCAATGGCAAAAGGGGCAGGGCCAAAATGCCAGCATATTTTAATTTAGAGCTCTTTCTGCCAGTAACGAAGCCTTAGGAGAGGCGTTTCAATCTTTTAGAATGGGGGGAAAACTGCATTAAAGTCAAGGAAATACAGTCTGTGGTTTGGGAAAAGGGGGTGGGGCCAGGGCAGGGGGGCGTGGCTATCTGGAGGATCCCAGAGTACAGGATTGGGACCGCAGAAAGGCGAGATTTGGCCCCCCTTCCGGCTTAATCTCATATAAATGAATAGCTACCTGTGGTTTCTCTGTGTAGAGCTGATGTCTGCGAATATGGGCAGGATTGTATCAAGGCCCATTCCATGGAGGAGCTAGAAGAGTGGATCCAGAGGGCAAAGGTTGTGGAGAACAACAAGAAGTCTGCCAAGCTTGATGGCCTCCTAGCTTATCAGGACCGGCTTCTTGCGGAATACAAAGAAAGCCACAACAAAGTCTTAATTGTAAGTTGTGAAGGGAAACTGTGGTCTGAAGGGAAGGCCTGTCTGTCTTTTGGGGAAATGAGAAGAACATATAAGAAGAGCCTCCTGTTGGATCAGACCAGTGGTCCGCCTAGTCCAGTGACTTGCTTCCAACAGTGGCCAGCTATGATGCTTCAAGGAAACCTGCAACCATGGCCATAAAGGCAGTGCCCTCCCTTACTGTTTTTCCTCAGCATTCTGAGGCACAGTTTGTGGAGGTGCCATTTAAGTATCCCCACTATCGGCTGCCCGTTAGACTTCTCCCCCATGAATTTGCCAGCCTTTCCTAACCTAGGGACCCCAGATGTTGTTGGACTAGAGCTTCCATCCTCCCCAGCCAGCATGGTCAATGGCGAGTTACAGGTTACTGCATGAGCAGAATGCTGAACTAGGTGGACTCTTGGCCTGATCCAGCATGTGCTCTTCTTCTGGGAGTTGTCGGTCGGAAAGGTGCTTACATTCTTCTAGAGAAGTCCTCCGTAGCTGGAGTCTCTACCATGATGCCTGTGGGCAGCAACGTTCCCAACGACCACCTCTCTTGGAGCCCACCAGATTCCTTGCCTCTCCTGAATTTAGTTTTATTTCTTAAGTCTCTTTCATTCATTTCTTTAATTGGGAGGCTGGCATGGTGGAAAGGGATGTGCTCCCCCCCCCTCAGTCTTTATTTGGGATCAAAAGAATGAGTTTGGTGTTCAGCCCCCACCTCTGCCTTGTACTTAGGTTCTTCGGCAGTTCCTTTTCTTTTGGTCTTGCCAGTTTGCCTTCTGGGAAACAAGTGTTTTGTAAGCGGCCGTAGCCCGCTATGGCAGCCATTTTACGAACGAGCGAGCTGCCTCCCCATGGCACCCATTTTATGAGAACGTCAGCAACACTCTTTCCAAATTCCAGATGTGCCCACTGACCCAAAAAGGTTGGGGAAGGCTTTTGTGGAGCAGCAGCCTAGCCAGAACTTAGAGAGCAATCCTAAGTGTCCCAGGGATGATAGGCTTGTTTGGAATCTCCCAAGATTGGAGATAACACTCCAACCTCAGAAGGGGGAGTTGGAGATCCACCTCCCTCTCCTGCCTCTTTGCAGCTGGCATAGAAAGAACCACACTGGCTGGCCTTCGAGATCAGAAAAGGGACCTCGGAGGAGGAGGAAAGAATCCTAGAATCCTTGAATAGTAGACTTGGAAGGGGCCTATAAGGCCATCGAGTCCAACCCCTTGTTCGATGCAGGAAACTAGGGCTGTGGAAAGATTCGGCTCCAGATGTCCGAAGCTGAATCAGGGAGGGGCTATTGGGCCGGATCCATCATTTTAGGCCGGATCTGCCATTTCGTGCCAAAGCTCCAGGGGCCCCATGCAGCCTACAACTCCCAGGAAGCAGTGCCTGTGAGGGCTGTCAGTAGAGGGGCCCAGGAACGAAGGGAGGGCCGATACCCACCCCCGCCATCGCCAGCTCCGCCATCGCCAGCTCCGCCATCGCCAGCTCCGCCATTGCCAGCTTCGCCGGCTGAGCGGCCGCAGCTTCCCGGCACAGCACCTCCCGCGATCCCCAGGCAGGCAGGTCCGGCACCCGAGCTCCTTCCTTGATCGCCAGGCAGGTCTGGTGCCTGAGCTCCTCCACGCGCATTCACCATCTTCCCGCCGCGATCGGCAGCTTCCGGGGGCCGGGCTCGCCAGCTTCCCGCCACGATCAGCAGCGAGGCCAGCCCCCTGAAGCTGCTATTCTTTTGGAATCTGCTTAAAAACTTGAACCTGTGATAACTTGCCCAAACTGATGAATACTTAAATCAAATTGAAATGTTTGAATGTCAAAATCCATGGGTATTTATCTCCTTACTCCTGTCCTCCGCGCCCAGATTTAAATTTCCCAGTTAAGCTTGGTGAACACACTTTGTGTCTGTGAGTCTTATGTGTGCACCTGGAAGCCGCCCCAAAATTCAGATTAAGCCATGTGTCCTCTGTGTGAAATTCTGGCTTTGAAAGTACAAAATAAACTCTGCACCCATCGATCAGTAAGCAAACACAATTTAAAACCTTGATGGACAGTTTGATGCAAATAATTCGTTACTTCAGTCATTTACGCATTCTTGACTGGGGCATGAAGGAGAAACGCTCCCATGTCCGCTTGCCACCCAGTTGCTATGGGCCTGATCTGGTCGCTTCTCTCATCAGATTTCTGAGGAAGTAGATGGCGTGATAGTTACCTGCCAGCAGCCACTGCGGGTACAGTCTGAAGACAAGAAGATGGAGTACCGGTGGGTTTTCACTGTTCATTCCCAGGTAAGCTCGAAAGGTAAAATGGATCATGCAGATGGTTAAACAAGGCCTTAAACCAGGGATGTTGAATCCAGCCCACCTGGCCTTCCAAACTGACCCTCTGTGGTTTCCCTTGTTTTTATTTTGCTTTGTTAGGGTGACCCTGTGAAAAGGAGGACTGGGCACCTGTATCTTTAACAGTTGCATAGAAAAGGGGATTTCAGCAGGTGTCATTTGCAGGCATGCAGCACCTGTTGAAATTCCCTCTTCATCACAACAGTTAAGGCTGCAGGAGTCCTGCCTTCTGTTGTATCTGGTCACTCTGGTATAGCTCATCAGTGCCACTCACCTGCTACTATGGAGGTGTGAACTGCTAGGGGGCACTGATTATCTTTTGAGCCACTAGGTTTCCAGTTGATCAAGAGTAGATTGACGCTCAGGAGAAAGCTAGAAAGCTGAACCAACTCAGGACTTTCCCAAGAGCAGAGAATGAGGCCTAGGAAGCTGGCTTATACAGAGTCAGCCCATTGGCTGATGTAGCCCAGGATTGTCTGCTCTTAGCTGGCAACAGTGAGGCGGGTGGCTCCCAGGTCAATGGGGTGGAGAATCCTTTAGAATTCCGACTGGTTCTGACTGAAACTCAGAGCGGATTCACCACCCCATTGACCTGGGAGCCACCCGCCTCCATTGGCTAGACACCTTCCTGCAAGATCTTTCAGACCTGGGAGCAAAAACCCTTTTAATTGGAGGGGCCATAGACAGGACCTGGCACCTTCTGCTTGAGGCTGCTCCCTAGTTTTCCTAAAGTTGCAGGCACAAAGGAATGTGGGACTTGAACCTGCACTCCAGGACAACAAGCTATAGACTGGGAGGCAGGGGGTGTAACTTCAGGCCTGCAGACCTGCAAGGGGCCCTGTCTGACTCTCTGGGGTTCCCCAGGTTGTCCCATCCTCTTTCTCCCAACCGCCAATCATTTGGTTGTTGACTGGCTTGTACACAGTTGTCCCCACGTTCTTAAAGGTTGAAATTCCTCTTCTAAGGCTCAATTCCTGCCAGTTAGAGCTAAAATAGGCAGGTCTTTTGGCTGCCCCCTTTTGCCTTTGTCTCCGCCCACCACTGGAATGCGGCCCCCAGGAGCTTGAATCCGGCCCTCTCCTGAAAGAGGTTCTGCGCCCTTCTTGGCTTTGAGTGACACGACATCTGGGAGAGGAGAGCCGGCCTATAGGTGGACGGCTTCAATCCCTCAGCCTCTGGGTTATGGGCCTCGCCTGCTTCCGAGGCATCACTTTGGCGCTTCGGTGGGCTTCCCCCCTCCCCCCACTTCCTATGTTGTTTTCTCCCCATTTCAGAAGCCACTGGCGCATGTGGCCCTGCTGAAACGAGTTCCCGGGGCGATCTTTTTCCTCCCCCTGAACGGGCCCTCCCAGGGTCTCACCTATGCCTCGGGAGGGAGATTCAAGACCCTGAGGGGATATCCGCTGACAACTGAGGTGGAGGTGTGCATGGCGTGTCGCACGTTTGGGGTCTACGAGCAATGGCTGGTGTTCGACTTCGGCAGCCGCCCGGTGTTGCTGCGAAAGCTCCAAGCCAGGATCGGCCAAAAGGATCCATTCTGGCGCGTGGACCCGGCTGCGGAGCCCCGAAGCCAGTTCGTGGACTTTGAGCAGTGGCACAGTGGCAACCGCGTGGTGGTGCCCAGCGTGGGGCGCACTGGCCAGGAGCTGGAGCTGCTGGCCAAGCACAAGGTCCCACGGGAGTTCCCGCGGGGCGCCAGGGGCGAACCGATCAGCCGCTCGAACTACCGCCAGCAAATGCACAATTTCCTGTTCAGAGAGGAGGAAGCACAGCAAGATTTGATCGCCAGGTGAGTGGCCCAAGTGGGATCAAGGTGACAGCACAGGAGCCTTTAATTAAAACATACTATTTGTTAAAAAGATTATTTAACTCGTATATCCTGCTTCTCTCCCCCCACTGCACTCCTCCACACCAAAAAGGGACTCAAGTATACATGAAATGAAAGCAAATCCATAGAATCACAAATGACAATAACATGTTAATTCAAATCAAGGAGCAGCCAAATAAAATGCACCTCTAAACAGTCTTGCCCTCTTCTGTCTCCTAAACAGGCAAATAGAGGAGGTCAGTGGGGTTTCATGGGGAGAGGACTTCCAGAGCATGTGTGCCACCAAAAAGAAGGCCCTGTCCAACGTTCCCAACTTCCACACCTCAGATGGTGGTGGGATGCACAGAGTGGTGTGTCCCCCATTCTGTGGGGCCGCCTCTGGTGATCGTGGAATGCATTACGCTCATATCGTTGGAGTTGGGGTGGGCAATCTGGTGCTGTCCAGATGTTTTGGACTACACCTCCCATAATCCCTGATTAGAGGCCATGGTGCCTGGGGCTGATGGGAGTTGTAGTCCAAGACATCTAGAGGACACCAGGATGTGTACCCGCGACATAGGGTGTTATTATGTTGCAAAAGAGGTGGGTGGAAATCTCTGATCTTAGACCAAAACAAATAGACGTTCTTCTGGAGAATGTGGATCGGGAGACATTTTTCTCTCTCTCTCAAAATACTAGAACCCAGTGGGGTCATCCCGTGAAGCTGATTGGTGGGTGATTCAGGACAGATAAAAGGAAGTACTTCTTCACACAGCGCATAGTTAAACTATGGAACTCACTACCACAAGACGTGGTGATGGTCGCCAATTCGGATGGCTTTAAAAGGGGGTTGGATACGCTCCTGGAGGAGAAGGCTATCAATGGGTACTAGCCCTGATGGTAATGTGCTATCTCCAGTATCCGAGGCAGTAAGCCTGTGTGCACCAGTTGCTGGGGAACATGGGTGGGAGGGTGCTGTTGCACCGTGTCCTGCTTTGTTGGTCCCTGGTCGACAGCTGGTTGGCCACTGCGTGAACACAGTGCTGGACTGGATGGACCCTTGGTCTGATCCAGCAGGGCTCTTCTGATGTTCGTCAGTCTACGTTGTTTCCCGCCCACCCTCCAATCTCACCCCGCACTCCTGGGTTCTTCCCTGTTCTGACACAGGCTCAACTTGCAAGTCATGGCCTCCCTTCAACAGATGACAGAGACCCTTTCCATGGGAATGAAGTTTGCTCCCCCGGGGTTGCTCTATGCCCACATCCGCACCCCTGTTGCTCTGACCCCAGACTCCAAGGAAGGCTACCTGCTGCACCGCTCCGTCAAGACCGCCCTTCTGGCGCTGGACCCGCCCGCCAACAACCGCGTCTTCGAGGTCTCCGTCGACAGCAAGGCCATCACCGAGCGGAGCATCTGGCTTCTCCTGCCCCAGCGCTGCTGCTTGGAGCTGGGCCTCAAGGCGGACACGTCCGTCAAGGTGGAGGTCCAGTTCCAGATCGACCGGCTCCAGTTCCGACAGTGGCACTATGCTGTGGACCAGCTGTGCAGCGAGAAGCTGGTCCTTCCTGACGTGGCCGCCTGCTCTGTCCCCCAACCCCTTGGGCCCGCGCTGCCATCTCTGCGGGGGAATGCAAAGCAGAACCAAGCCGTCTCCTTCATCACCGGGGCGGCCTGGGTCCGGCAAGTACCCCCTCTCCTGATCTACGGGCCTTTTGGAACTGGGAAGACGTTTACCTTGGCCATGGCCACCTTGGAGATCATCAAGCAGCCACAGGCGCGGGTGCTGATCTGCACCCACACCAACAGGTAAGTTGGGCTCTGGATGGAGTATGGTTTGTCAGCCGTTTTATGTGGTATTTTATATATAGAGAGAGAGAGAGGGGGGGGGAGATTTGGGGTGCTTCCCAAGCATTGGAGAATGGGATCTACACAGTGGAAGCTAGTGGTCCAATGTCAATGGCGCATTCTTTTGCACGTTGGGTAGCTCCTTTAGCGTTCTGACTGGTTCTAATGGAAACCCAGAGCAGATTGATTGGTTCAACATACATGCATACGTCGATGGAGGGCTCATAGGTTTACTGGCCACTCTTATGTACGTCTGCTCCAAGGGTGGGCCATTTCCAGCCCTCCAAATGACGTGCCCTACAATTCCCACCTGCCCTCACGATTGGCTATGCTGGCTAAGACTGATGGGAGTTGTAAGCCCAAATATCTGGACAGCTACAAGTTGCCCACCTCTGGTCTACTCAGAAGTAGGTCCTGCTGAGTTCAGTGGGAATTACTCCCAGGTAAAGTGGGGGGGGCATGCAACTTTAATCCTATCACGCTGATCTTTGCTGCATCTCCCCCTAATTGTCTTAGGTACTGAACCAGCAATTCTTAAAGTATATGCTGTGGTTCACTAGTGTACCCAGAGAAGTGTGCTTGAATTGATTAAACTAAGCCTCAATTAAATTTAAAAATAACTTGCTACTCCTCAAAGCAGGGAGAACCTGTGTAGCACCTGTCAACATCTAGGCATTGCCATCATCCTAAAGAAGGACATAGGACCATAATTTGAAAGGGTCCTCAGAGGTTATTTAGTCTAACCCTTTAGTGATTCAGGAAATCCATTGCTACAGGATCCCTGATAGGTGGTCTTCTGATAGGTGGTTTGTTGTAGCAAGTCCCCTCCCCCCATGTCACCTAAATTAGGTTATTGATATGAAGAAATCTTTGGGGGAAACAAGAGTGGATTTTATGCGGACATGGAGAAATGGCTGTGAGCCTTTCTTTCAGTCCCGCCACCACCATAGGCATGCCTGGTGGGAACGTGGGAGAGGGCCTTCTCAGTGGCTGTCCCAGGGCTCTGGAACTCCCTTCTCAAGGAAGCTAGATTGGCTCCCTCCTTGGTGTGCTTCCAGAGGCAGGCAAAAACTTCTTTGTTCCGGCAGGCCTTTGGGGAGTAGTCTGAACCTCTGCTTATGCATTGTTTATATACTGGATTTTTTTAAAAAAATGTATTTTAAATGTTTTAATATTGTAGCATGTTTAATTATATTTTTAATTTTTGTATGTCTCTATTTATTAGGGGTGTGCACACCCAAAATTGTCGTATCGTTATCAGAAATCACTTAAATTATATCGGAGGTTAATCATATCAAATCGTATCGGATTTCCGATAATTATCGGAAATCTGATATTTATTTTGGATCCCTATTTTGCCCTATAGAGTAGTTTTTTGAGACAGAAAGGCCTATAACTTCTGTATTTTCAAAGTTAGATACGTGAAACTTGGTCACAGGGCTTATGGGATGTGCCTAAGTATGTGTATGAAATTTCAGAACAATCCCTCCAGCCGTATATTTTATATGAATTTTTGAAAGATCGTGCAGCTCTGAATGACAGCTTGCCATATGCATTCAGAGATCTGTCAAAAAAGTGCATGTTTTTAAAAAATCATATAAAATACAGGGGTGGAGGGATTGTTTTGAAATTTGGCACATATGTGTAGCACATGTTGCTACACATATGTGCCAAATTTCAGAACAATCCCTCCACCCCTATATTTTATATGATTTTTTAAAACATTGTGCACCTTTTTTGACATATTTCTGAATGCACGTGGCGAGCTGTCATTCTGAGCTGTCAGAAATTAAACAATCTTTCAAAAATTCATACAAAATACACGGTTGGAGGGATTGTTCTGAAATTTCATACACATACTTAGGCATACCCCATAAGCACTATGACCAAGTGTCAAGTCTCTAACTGTGAAAATACATAAGTTATAGGTTTATTTATATGGCGGTCTGATAATCCAAAAAAAATCCGATATAATCAGACTGAAAATGTTCGGATCCGATATTTATCTGAGGTTTTTCTATTGTATCGTTATTGTTAATCGGATGTCCGATAACGCCATTATCGGATTGTTATTGGACATTGGAACGATACGATTCACATCCCTACTATTTATATGTTTTAACTGTACATGTTTTAACTGTGTATGTTTTAATTTGTAAAGCCGCCTTGAGTCACAGCATTGGGAAGAAGATGGAATATAAATAAACCTACTACTACTAATAATAACAATAGCTCAGTTCTGGTACCAAAGTCCATTCAGTGGACAGGTGTGGGGGATTTCCAGAAGCTTGACCATTGACTAACTAACACAATCCCATCCTTGAGCCTTGACTCACTGGGGAAAGGGGATACAGGAGGCAATCTTAATCCATAGGGCTAAGAGGCTGTCTGTCAATTGTGTGTGTGTGAGTGTTTGTGTAAGAATAAGAAGTGAAGTGTGCCTTCTATTTTAATCCTGAAAAAAAACCCCACCACCCTGTATTCTAAGTATCCAAAGTTTGGGAAACTGTGGAGTAAACCCATCTTCTCTTGCAGCGCGGCTGATATCTACATTCGTGAGTATTTCCATGATTACGTCTTATCTGGGCACCCTGAGGCTGTCCCCTTAAGGGTCAAATTCACTGGCCAAGAGATCAAAAGGACAGATCCCATCACCCTGCTCTATTGCTGCCTCTCCTCAAACCGGGATTCCTTCCGCCTCCCCACGAAGAAAGAGCTGGACCAGCATCACATCATCATCGCCACCTCCATGCTTTCCTTGGAGCTGGGGCTCAGCCCCGGCTATTTCAGCCACATCTTGATTGACGAAGCGGCCCAGATGCTGGAGTGCGAAGCTTTGGCCCCCCTCTCCCTCGCGACTCTGCAGACGCGCCTTATCCTGGCAGGGGACCACATGCAGGTCACCCCCAAGCTCTTCTGCCTGCAGGAGGGCGAGCAGTTGGCGGATCACACGCTGCTGAATCGCCTCTTCCAATACTACAAGAAGGAGACGCACGACGTGGCCGCGAAGAGCAGGATCGTCTTCAACGAGAACTACCGCTCCAACTCCAGCATCATTGATTTTGTCTCCCGGCACTTCTATGTGGGGAAGGGAGATGCCATCCGCGCCAAGGGCAACGTCCCCCCTCATCCAGAGTTCCACCCACTCATGTTCTGCCATGTGGCCGGCTCCGCTGAGCGGGATGTGTCTACGCCTTCGTGGTACAACAGCTCCGAGATAGTGCAGGTCATTGAGAAGGTGCAAGAGATGGACCAGAGGTGGCCAGATGAATGGGGGCAGCGAGACCGCAAGAGGATCTGCGTGGTCTCCTACGGCATGCAGGTAGTCAGAAGGGTTCCATGTGGGCCAGTAGTATATATTTATTAATTAATCCATTTATAGCCCGCCTTTTTTCCTCTTGCAAGAGAAACCAAAGGGAGTTTGCGTGGTCCTGCTCCTCTCCATTTTATCCTCACAACAACAACCCTGTGAGGTAGGTTGGGCTGAGAGTTTGTGAGTGGCCCAAAGTCACCCAGTGGCCTTCCATGGCCAAGTGGGGACTAGAATAGAATAATGCTAACCAGCACACAACTGCTAGAATATTAATAAATATCAAAAGAACTGGGGTAAACCGACATTTTATGTGAACGTATTAATTGTGCCATATCACGTATCAAGTGTAAGAATACAGTAATAGTATACAGAAACTGAACAAATTGTTTACAATAACCAAGAATAAATAGTTTACAAGAACTAATTAGATAGTATACAATGACCTGAACAAAGATAGTTTACAAAAGCTGAATGAAAACAGAACAGTTTGCAATGACTGAGCAATGAGCAAAAACAGTTTACAATAACTGGACAATTATACAGAGACTGAATGATAACAAAATAGTTTGCGATAACTGAGCAATTACAGGCCTCTGGCTTCTTTCACGTGTTTCGCAAATGCTTAATCAGAATCAGAATATCTCAACTGAAAAACATAATTAAAAATAAAATAAAATGAGGTAAAGTAAAAACCCCAGAAAAGAGTTTACACATCCAAAATGTTAATATATGATATGTCAGCTGTAATAACGATATAACTCACCAACATCACAATGCTTATGAGAGGGGAAAGAAGAGGATTTGTTGAGTTTGTTCCTCAGATTCAAAAAAACTTATTTGTCCTCCAAAAAAGGATTGACTGTAAAAAAGTACATATTATTTACTCTCAAAAATGCTATTGACATAAGTAAAAGGAATAGCAAATCCTCAAACCTTAGATCCCCAGCCAGAAAACGCAAATCTTCCAAGAGTGGTGAGTTCTTGACCAGCTGTAAAATTGGGGATTCAAGGACACTATTATATTGTTTCCTTTAAAGGCAAATCACTAAAGTAGAAACAGATGGTAACTAGCCCAAATAGGATGAATATTCCAGGCTGGTAGACCATTAGGCCGCAAGAAGCTTAATTGGAAGATCCATTCCGCCTCCTTTCTCAGATATAAATTATCATGATCACACCAGTTGTAACTGTGTGGATAAATTCTATCAATGACCAGGAATCTAAAATCATCATAATGGTGGGAGTGGTCAGTGCAATGTCGCACCAGAGGTGCCTTCATAACACATTGCTTTAATTTAGAGCAGTGCTCAATAATCCGTGTACAGACACTGTATGTTGTTTTACCAACATATATCAGATTACACGGGCAGATGATAATGTAAATAACTCATCTTGTGGAACAGTTAGAGAAATGACGCAACACAAACCTCCGACTAACTGTAGGATGTTGGAAAACCTTTTTTTGTATAGATAAGGCGCACACGGTGCTCCCACTACGTCGAAAGTGTCCCCTGGTTTCTCCTAATGGTTTGTTGGGAGAGTCAATGTCAGAATGGAGCAATTGGTCTTTTTAATTTTTTGTTCCTCTTAATCCCAATTGTGGATTGTTGTAGCATCCTGGAAGATCTCAGCACATGTTAGTGTTTTCTTATGGTTCTCATGATGACATATGACAAATGGGAGTATTCAAATGAACATGTAATTCTATGCACCGGGGATCTGGTTGAACCTTCCAACAACCTGGATCTTGGAATGGCGTCTACCCGTTTTTCGGCTTCCCTAATAACAGGGGTTCAACAGCAGGCAGGGATTCAGAAAGTTCAGGAGTTACAGGCAGAAATTCTGCTAAGCTTTCTTTTCCCATCAGCACAGCTCTATTCTAGGTGAGGTCTACAGTAGCCTTCTCCAGCCCTTCTCTAGTTGTTTTGGACTACAACCGACCATCAGCCATTCTGGCTGAGGCTGATGGGAGTTGAAGTCCAAAGCCTCTGGTAGACACCAGGCCAATCTACAGTCCACCTGTTTACACAGCTCTTAAAATGCTCAAGATCCTCGACAGAGAACATGACTCCATCAGCCATGCTAAAGAAGGACTGGCCTGTTGGTTAATTTGCTGGCTTCCTTAATTTCACATGGTGGCTTCTTTTATTCTCACCAGGTGATGGCGATAAGGCAGCAGCTGCGGAAGAAGGGCCTGGGAGAGGTGATAGTGGAGAGCTATGAGAACCTCCCAGGTGGGTATCCGCCCGTGTCTCCGATGTGCTTGCAGCCAAAGAAGTGCACCCATTTTAATGTCTACGTGAGATGTTTCAGCAGTTGATGAGAACTGGTAAAAAGACCAGTCTTCCATAACCCCTAACCTGGGGCCCACCAGATGTGTTGGATAACAACTCATCATCTAGCCAGCATGACCATGCTGACTGGGGATGATGGGAGGTATCCAACACATTTGGAGGGCACCAGGTTAGGGAGAGCTGGTGTAACCGTTTTGAAGCAGGCCATTCACTTGGCATGCCCTTGAAAAGGCCAACGGACTTATCGGGAACAAGGATCCTGCCTTGTACAAGGTTGGGCCATCTGGCCCAGTGTTTCCTACTCTGAAGGTCAGCAGCTCTTTGGTAGAAGAAAAATGGCAATTATGGGTAAGTCCCATTGAGCCAGCTCCGTCTGTATCTGCTTGCTTTGTGGGGGCAGATGCTGGTCTCTGTTTACTTATAGTAACCTTCCTTCCTTTTCATTTTTAAACAGGGAGGGAATTCCGTGTTATCATCATCAGCACCATCCATACCAGGGAGAGCCTCAGCCATATCAGCTCCTCCAACCTGGACTTCTTCAATGATGCACGGGTGCTGAACACCATCATGACAAGGGCCCAGTCCCAGGTCATTGCCGTGGGGGACGCGGTGGCGTTGTGTTCCTACGGACAGTGCAGCAAGGTCTGGAAAGGCTTCGTCAAGGAGTGCATTGACAAGAGGGCTGTGGCTCCTGAAACCCTGACGCTGGAGGAGATCCGGCAGGCAGTGTGCGACCGGGCCAGCTGGAGCAGGGGGAGCCCCGAGCCCGAGGAAGAGGGAAGTGACACAGATTCCTGGTTCTCCGATGCGGAAAGCTTGAACGTCGATGACCCTATCTTGCAGGAACTCTTGGACGAGAGCAAAGGCATGGCAGTGATGGTCTCCAAGGAAGGCCTGTTGAATGTGGAGCCTGAGGTGCCCACCCCTCAGAGCAGCAGGGACAAATATGTCAACTACTCCCTGCAAACCATGGAGATGTATCTGTATATGCATCCCAATGTGTACAAGCGTTGCGAGCTCTTCAAGGAGGGGTTTGATCATGCTTCTGCCTTCACTCTGGATGACGTCCCTCCTGTGAACATCCAGATCAAAGGCCAGCTTCATTGTGGAATGGCCTTCACTGGGGACCAGGTCTTGGTGGAGATCCTGCAGCCCAACCCAGCGAGGGTCACGACTGAGGAAAGTCCACATGGGAGAGTGGTGGGTGTGCTAAAGAAGGCCAAGAAGGAGCCTGTCTTTGTCTGTTCAGTGGATGAGTTTGATCTCCGAGTCATGATCCCCATTGACCGCACAGTCACTAAAATCTTTGTCCTGGGTCTACAAGATAAACCCAATGTTATTCCTATCCGCAAGATAGACCGAGGGAAATTCCCTCTGAAGATGTGCAAGATGATGACTGAAGAAAGCAAGAAGAGATACCTCTTTGTGGTCCAAATCATCAAGTGGCGGGAATGCTTTTACTACCCCCTGGGGATTGTTACAGATGTCTTTCCCGTGGCTTCCACGCCAAAGGAAGGATTGCGCATTCTTGATGTAGAGTACCGCCTCAGAAATGAATACCCAGCCTCAGTGAACTGCGAGGTGGCCAAATTCACCTCCAGCAAATTTCCTTTTGCAGGGGGTAATCGGAAAGACTGCCGAGCTTACCTGACCTTCACAGTGGACCCCCCAGGTGCGAGAGATCTGGACGACGCCATCAGTGTCAGAGACCTGGGCAATGAATATGAGATTGGGATCCACATTGCTGACATAGCATCGGTTATCCCCAAAGGTTGTGCTCTAGATTTGGAAGCAGAGAACCGTGGAGCCACTTACTACGCTCCTGGGAGGGACCCGGTGTGCATGATCCCACCTCAGCTCAGCCAAGACCTCTGCAGTCTCCTTCCAGAGAAAGAGCGTCAGGTGATCTCTCTCTTCATCTCAGTGGATAAAATGACTGACCAGATGGCACCTGTTTCCTTTACTCGATCCACAATCCGCTCAGACCGGCA
Organism: Anniella stebbinsi; assembly: GCA_029215795.1. Taxonomy (NCBI): domain Eukaryota; kingdom Metazoa; phylum Chordata; class Lepidosauria; order Squamata; family Anniellidae; genus Anniella; species Anniella stebbinsi. The sequence continues at coordinate 6,048,888 of JARDYH010000004.1, read as the reverse complement.
GCTCACCTACAAGGAGGCAGAGGGCATCATTAAGAACTGCTATAATGCAGAGGCTCCGTTGCTTAACTTCGACACCCTGGAGGACTGTATCGCAGTTGCGTACCATTTCTCCCGAGTCCACCGGCTGTCCAGACTCCATGAGGATTCTTATTATGACCAGTTGGATGAAGAAAGCCCTCTGGGCCAGAGATGTTCCCACCAGATGGTCGAGGAGCTCATGATCATGTTCAACACTTCTGTGGGAGAGTTCCTTTCCAACAAAGATCCCACCAGAAATATAACCCCTCTGCGTTGCCAGAAGGAGCCCAACCCACAGCAAATGACTCAAATGAGGGACAAATACAGAGATGTAATCCCGCTATCCACCCACCTCTCCCATCATCTGGGGTCTCCAACCACTGGAGACCACATGGGAACTACTAATAATTTTGTTCTCCTGACTCCAATGTGGGATCATCTCAAATCAGCTGCCGATGCCCGTGACATTCCCAAGATGCTTGACCTGATTACAACGGATGACATCCACCCCCAGCTGGCCTATGTGAACCTGGAGTTCCGGAAGCTTTTGGCCCGTTCTTTTTTTCTCCGCTCCAATTCCTGCGGTCTGTCCAAAGTGGGCCATTATTCCTTGCATGTAGACTCTTACACCTGGGCTACCTCCCCCATCCGGCGCTACATGGACATTGTGCTCCAGCGGCACATCCTCTCTGTGATCTTGAAGAAGCCAGTACAATACAACCCAGCAGATATTGAGATCCTTTGCCACGATTTCAACCGGAAGCATGGCATGGCCACTGCCTATGAGAAGAAGGCCCGCTATTTGGAGATGGCGGCTCAGTTGAAGCGTCAGGCCCAGCAGAAGGTTGCCTTTGTGATGAATGTTGAAGAGATGGCCAAGAACTTCAAAGTCTTGTTTCCTCTGAACAAGGAAACACTTCCAGATCCTCATCTCATCAACTACAGAGCTCTCCAACTGGTAGCGCAGCCTTCTTTTGATCGGGAGCGGAACAGCATTAAGCTGATGTGGAAGAGGAGAATCTACTCCATGGTGAGCTTGAAGGAGTGCACCTCCAAATCGGCAGTGCTCCGGGACAAGAGGATCACTTCCTTCAATGTACAAGCCTGGGTTGATGTCCTTGAAGCCATCCGGAACAAAAGTTATGAGGAAGTGATCTCTCTCCTTGAGAAGGGCCACAGCTTGTACCTGAGAAGTATGGGGCGGATGGAGAGGAGCAAGTGCTCTCACTTTGTCGAACTGTCGCTGGAGCTCAGTGCCGGGGATGTCTTGTACTTCCAGCTCACCACAAATGTCCAGCGGGGCTTCCTGGTACCATTCATGCAACTGTGGACCATAGGGCCGGGCTTTGATGTGTGTTTGGAGCACTCGGAGAGGCCCATTGACTGCTTCTCCAAATACGCAACCCAGAAGGCCAAGGACAAGTATAAAGACGCCTCTGACTATCGCAAAGTGTGGCTACCCCTCTCCGACATGGAAGCGGCTTCGTGCGCCGTGGCTGAAAATGACTCCATCATCCTGCACGACGTCAAGGTCGCCTGGAAGAAGAAACGGACAAAGAAAGGGCAGCTCCAGGGAACCCTCTCCTTCTCCGAGGAGTTCCTGAAGGAGTGTGCCATTAAAGTAGATTTCAGCCATTGCTACCTGTGCATCCGTCTGTTGGGCCTGACAGTTGACCGAGTCCAGAACAATGCTGAGGCCCTCAACTACAGCCTCCAACAGCTCAGTTTGACCAAGGAAAATGCCGAGGTTGGCCAGTTCACGGTTGATCCAGTTACCTATACTTGGGTTGCCCATGGGTGCACCGAAGAGGTTAACAACAATGAGAATTCTGATCAGCGTGGCAAAAAGATGGTGAATTTCTACGTCCATTTTATGTCCGTGGAAAACATCCCTGTTGAGGTCACCCAGGAGTCTTCCACGTTCACTGTAGAGCTGATTCCAAAGTTGCTGCCTGATATGTAAGTCTGCACTGCTTGCAAAGCCATTGGACAGTTCTACTGCCACCTCTCCCCATTTCTAGATTAATCTTCTCGTTGCAAAATACCCAGAGCAGCCTCCCCCAGTTTGGCTGGGGATGATGGGAATTGTAGTCCAATACATCTGGAGGGCCCTGCATTGGGGAAGCATGGCGGAGAGCGAGAGAGAACGAATGGTTCAGCAATTTGACTGATGATACTAGTATAAGGCAAATACTCTCCCAGTCCGCATCACAATGTAGATACTACCCCACACCTCATGTAGAGCTCTTCCATTTCTCTCTTAAATACAAGATGATTACTACTGTGTTTAGTCATATGCCTGGAAGTGTGACCATCACAATATCAAGAGCAAGTTTCCATTTTGATAGGGTCTGCATACACCTTTCTTTGCTGCTCTCCCATCACCCTTTACGTGCTGACAGATGCAAAAATAGAATATTAGGTCAGATCCAGCTTCTGTGATGCTGAGGGAAAGTCAGCCATCAGTATCCATATTCTCAGGGTATCTCACAACAATAACAGACTGCTCAGTTTGTTTTTCCGGATGATCTCTGCTAAGGGTTCTCTGGATCCATTCATGGGAGAGGGCCCAAAAGTGCTGGAGTTATCAATCCAGTTAAATTCCAGTTTAAAGCTTGCCTGGTCCTACTGGTTAATACTAGGGCAAGTTGGTTGACTCATAAGCGGAGCCGTCCTGCTCTTCTGTGCTGACCTGTATTTCAGGAGTTCCTCTCCTTACCCACCTTTCTTCCGTTTCTTGCAGCCGGATGGAGAACGCCATTTGGCACCTGGAGCATGCGACTGAGCTTGCCAAGGGAATAGTCCTCAGGCAGAATATTCCTGTAAGAAGTACGTGGAAACAAAAGTGCAGCGTGCGATATTAAAAACCCGAACAACAATAGTAGTTCTAATAATAGGATCTCGTGCTCTGTCAGTGAATATTATCCAAGGATTATTAGATAATTTTTCATTGATTTAAGCATCTGCCTTTTTACCAATTTAAGTTGCAATCCTATACTGTGTATAGTATACACACTTACCTGGTAGTAAGCCCCATTGAGCACAGTGAGGCTTCTGAGCAAACACACATAGGATTGCACTGTTAATCAGTTACACCAATAAAGTTTTGTACATTTGCAGAAACTTCAATATAGGTGCTCTTTTTAGGATACTGAATAAGAATCCTTAGCATTTATTTATTTATAATGCTTCTGTATTGCTTAATATGATAAAATCCCTAAGCGGTTTACATTAAAAAGCAACGTAATAATATAACACTAATAAATGGAAAGTTCATTTATATTAGGACTGTAATATTTAATCCAGCCTTCGCCATCTTGGTGCACTCCAGATATATTGGACTGCAACGTCTATCATTCCCAGGCAGCACAGTCAGGTTGATAAAGGTTGGTTTTGTCCACGAATTGGTCCAATTTAAAACCCTTTATGGTTATCTAAGCATTTGACAAATCAGCAAGTGGCTGGAAGCATCTCAGAAGATGTATTCTCCCATCATTCTGAACCACGGAATGCCTCTTCTAAGATGCCTGCTATGCCATGTTTGTTAGGGTGACCATATGGAAAGGAGGACTGGGCTCCTGTATCAGATGTATAGAAAAGGGAATTTCAGCAGGGGTCATTTGTATGCATGCAGCACCTGGTGAAATTCCCTCTTCATCACAAAAGTTAAAGCTGCAGGAACTATACTAGAGCGACCAGATACAAAAGAGGACAAGTCTCCTGCAGCTTTAACAGTTGTGATGAAGAGGGAATATCACCATGTGTTGCATGCGTACAAATGACACCTGCTGAAATTCCCTTCTCTCTGAAATGGTTAAAAATACAGGAGCCCTGTCCTTCTTTTAATATGGGCACCCTAATGTTTGTGCATAATCTCCAAACAAATTGGCTTAGTGTTTGTTTAATGACAGTTCTAATCAATCTAATGCTCTGTGGTATAATTAACCCTGGAAGTCCCTCTGGCTTCTCAGGATTCTGCTCCCATCTTGTTTGGGAGTCCAAATACTGGCTTATCTTGAGGTGCCTGTTGCAATGTCTATTTGATGTTTTTTTTAAATAATATACAGAAATGAGCCCTTCCAACATCTTGACACGCAGCAGCTTTGATCTTCCAGGAAGCTGCCGGACTCTCAACCCGAGCCAACATCACGCCATTCTTGAGGCTTTGAAAAGGCCATACACTGTTATCCAAGGCCCACCAGGTGAGGTGACAGCGCAGGGGTACAGCTGATGGGAGACGGGATGCTGTTATTAATCCTACTCTTTGACTTTATTTTAGGGTGACCCTATGGAAAGGAGGACAGGGTTCCTGTAGCTTTAACAGTTGTGTAGAAAAGGGAATTTCAGCAGGTGTCATTTGTAGGCATGCAGCACCTGGTGAAATTCCCTCTTCATCACAGCAGTTAAAGCTGCAAGAGCCCTGCCCTTTTTTGTATCTGATCACTCTAGCTATACTAGCTATACTCTTAACTGTATTAGAGTGACCAGATACAAAAGAGGGCAGGGCTCTTGCCCTGGATTAACCAGGCCAAGGACAAACAAAGGTTTCTGTCACTTGGTCAGTCGAAACTTCTGTCTCTTGGTTGCTGGCTGCAGTTACCCTGAGCTGGGAAAGACCCTTTTCCGGTCTTGATTTGAAGATGGCTTCGTGGGTGAACTCAGAAGGGGATGATACCCAGAGCGCATTCTTGATGTGCACAAGATCCCAGGTTCAATCCCCACTGCTTTTCATTAAAAAAAGATCTCTGGTCATGGAAGCACCTCTTGACTTGATTCCTTGGGGAACTTTTGTTGCTCAAGGTAGGCAATACTGGGCTGTATGGACCAACCTGATGCAGTATAAGGTAGGCTGACCATAAGAAAAGGAGGACAGGGCTCATGTGACTTTAACAGCTGTAGAGAAAAGGGAATTTCAGCCAGTGTCATTTGTATGCAATGAGTTCCTGGTGAAATTCCCTCTTCATCACAACAGTTAAAGTTGCAGGGGCCCTGCCTTCTTTTGTATCTGTTCACTCTAGTATAGTGCATGCAACTTTAACAGTTGGGATGAAGAGGGGATTTCACCAGGAACTAATTGCAGACAAATGACACTGGCTGAAATTCCCTTTTCTCTACAACTGTTAAAGTTACATGAGCCCTGTCCTCCTTTTCATATGGTCAGCCTAGTATAAGGCAACGTCATGTGGATGAGAATATTTGGACTTCTGGCCAACTGACTTGCTATGGACAGTTATTTGCTTGAAGGAATCTGTCAGTGGAGGGTGGTAGCTCTGACATCAACACCTTGGACAGCTCCTTTAGAGTTCTGACTGTTTCTGACTGAAGCCCAGAGCAGATTCACCGCCCCACCAATATCGGAGCCACCAGCTTCCACTGGAAGCAACACCCAGCCAGGGTTTATGATAGGCCGCTCACTTTTTTTTTTTTTTGGTCTTATCCAGGGACTGGAAAAACTGTGGTTGGTGCTCATATCGTGTACTGGTTTCACCAGCTGAATCAGGAAAGCATTGGGAAGGAACCGACCCTGGATGACGAGACCAAAGCAAAGAGCCACATCCTGTACTGTGGTCCCTCTAACAAGTCTGTGGATGTTGTTGCTGGTAATTGTCTTTTTTGATGGCAAAAGATCAAGTCTTGGAGAAACAGTCAAAGTGGGCCTTGGCTGTTTTGCCAAGTTGTAGTCTAAATTTGGTTGTGATGTTGCCGGCCCTAGCTGGTGCTCCGTTGTTCTACTAAGAATCTTCCTTGTTTTTCTGTTGAATTCCCTTGAATTTGCTATAATTTTCCTCTCCACCATCCCCAAAGCTCACTCTGTTCCACGTGCCCTGTAATGAGGTCCTTGAATCTCTCTAGTTCTTGTGGTGGAGCTTCTTCAAAGAATCATGTTGACCTGGTAGCCCAGTCAAAACAAACTTTTATTCAAACAAACATCAACAAGCACAAAAGGATTAACAGCACGTCAGTGGGCCTGTTCAGATGACACGCTAAGCTATGGTTGGGCCGCTAACCCTTTTGCAGCAAGGGGTTAGTGAGTGTGTTTAAACTGTGGTTATGTAGCCACCATGGTTAGGAACAGTTCACAGAACACACTAAGTCATGGGTCGCACAACACGCTAAGCCATAATGTTTAGCTCAAAATGCTTAACCATCATGGTTTAGTGTGTTGTCTGAACAGGGCCTATGTGTGATGATTACTTAACTAGTTATAGGATCTGTTTCTTCTTGCGTCATGTTTATTTGGACTCCATTTTCCTCTGTCGTCTCACTCCTCTTCTTTCACATTCCTGTTTTATAACCTACTCCAGTCTTCCCCAATCTGGTGCTCTTCAGATGTGTTGTACTACAACTCTTAGCATGCCCCAACCCCGCATAACGTACCCTGCCCCATGGGCCCGTCTTCTTGAATTCCTAGGTGTTCTTCCTGCTGAGCTTCACATTCCCTTGCCTCCTTGTTGTCTGGCCACAGATATCCATGCGTTGTTAACCTCCCAATTGGATTATACATGTTTGAAGACTATTCAAAGCTTCAGTTGATACAGAATAGAGGAGCCAGGGATTGTACTTGCACAATCAGTATTGAAAGAGCTCAACTGGTGCCTGTCCATTTCCAAGCTCAATTCAAAGTGCTAGTATTGACATTGAAAGCCCTAAACATCTTGGGACCCTGCTACCTGAAGAAGCACCTTCCCCGTATCAACCTGCGCACCCCCTCTGGCTGGTTTCTGAATTCGCTCCTTGTTAGAGGTGAAGTGGGTGACAACGAGAGAGAGGGCCTTTTTGGTCATGGTGCCTTCGGAGAAGGTGTTCTATGGAACACGCTCCCTACGGAGGCTCAGCTGGTGCCAACATTTTTTTCTTTTCAGGCACCAGGTGAATCTCTTGTTTATTCTGCCAGACTTTTAAAAGTATCTTAGAAAGCTATTCTATCACCCCTGGACAGCATCATAAGATCTGAGATTGGAGACAGCGCTCTGATCTTGACCCTCAGGCATTTTAAAATATTGCAGATTGCTCTGTTCTTTCTGCTGATTCTTTGTAGTGTTTGTGTGTGTGTTGGAGTGTTAATGTTTTTTATATTAATCTTGTAAACTCTCCTGGAACCAAATCTGGTGATGGGCGCTATAGAAATATTTTAAACTAGCTTGGCTTGTGCAGACCCTCTGCACGCTAGTACTTTATTGCTCCTTATCGTACTTTTCCAGTTTTTCCTCAGGCACCTGGAAAAGCTGCATGCAAGGCTGACCCAGAGTCCATTGGACTCCCCCACCTCTCAGCCACTCCTGCCCGCTGACCTGCAGGACTTACCTGAGGCTGCTGTTCACGCCGGCGACCTGCCAGCCCCCTCTCTGGGCTCCCCACCTCCCAGCCACCCCACCCCCCTGCTCCCAGCTGTGTTTATATATTCTGTTGCTTAGCAATACAAAGTTCTTAGCTTGGAACCTCCAGCGTGCCACGCATTGCCTTAGCGTTTTTTATATATAATTAAAATAAGAAGTATACTGCCTGCCCTGTCTCTAGGTCCTATGTGAGATCCCTCTTCCAACAACTCTAGTCAAGGCAGTTTTCTGCTTCTCCTGCAGTTATCAGTTGGTTGTCAACATTCGTGACCTGCTCACCAACCTGCCTAACAGATAGAATATGAAGAGTCGCATCAACATGTTAGGGGCAGAGATTCACAGGAGATGCCCAGCTCTAGTTTAATGGATAAAATAAGAACAATGTTGTGTTCGCAGCATCTACGCTTGGGGTACCTTTAACAGGCAACAGAGTTCATTTTCATGGTAGCTGTTTTGTTTCCTCTGCAGAAATGCTGTTGAAGATGAAGGATTCTCTGAGGCCCCTGAGGGTGTATGGAGAAACCATAGAGTCCATGGAGTTTCCCTACCCCGGCAGCAGTCTGCATATCTCACGCAAAGCCCAGCGGGACTCAAAATCCAAGCCAGAGATCAGGTTTGGACTTAACTGTTCCCTTGTTTGGGTTCACCATGGAAGGCTAAGACATAATGGGTTGCTAACGACTGTGTGTTGTAGATTATGCAAACATCCCCCTTTGCCCATTCTGCAGAGCACAGGTTCTCATAGTGGGGTGTTTGGGCGGATTAGAATGTTTTTAGGATGTTTTTTAGGATGTTTTAATGCAGTTTTAATAATGTGTGTCATGTTTTAATCAGTTTTATGTATTTTATCATATTGTTGTTCCCCGCCTCGATCCAAACGGAGAGGCGGGTAAGAAATAAATTATTATTATTATTATTATTATTATTATTATTATTATTAACCCATCGTGGATAGTGGAAAGATCCCACAGATGATACACGAACCCATCATGGCTTCCACTAGAAAAGAAATCATCATGGCTTAGAGTAAACCCAGCCATAGAGTCAGTTCTTGTTCACCTTTGATTTTAAGGATAAATCTGGTCCTTTCTATAGTTTGGGGGCATGTTTAATTTTGCATCTTTTTATTGAAAATAATGCATTTCAAAACATCTTGCTCTTGTAGTTCAAATGCAAGAACAATTCTGGAAGGAGACTTTGCTTACCCACTCCCTTACCTGTCTTGCCTTGCTCACAGTTTAATTGGATCTTTTCCGGTTTGTTTCAAACCATAGTTTGCCATTGCATTTTAGCTGACAAACTATGGTGTATGTTTGCCCTGGAAACCAGGATTGCAACCATGGTTTGAAGTTGGTTTGCGGTCTTGGTTTGGATTTGGGCAGTAACTGTGCTGACCATATGAAAAGGAGGACAGGGCTCATGTAACTTTAACAGTTGCAGAGAAAAGGGAATTTCAGCCAGTGTCATTTGTATGCAATTAGTTCCTGGTGCAATTCCCTCTTCATCACAACAGTTAAAGTTGCAGGGGCCCTGCCTTCTTTTGTATGTGGTCACTCTAGTACAGTGCCTGCACCTTTAACTGTTGTGATGAAGAGGGAATATCACCAGGAACTCATTGCATACAAATAACACTGGCATTGCATACAAATAACAAATTCCCTTTTCTCTACAACTGTTAAAGTTACATGAGCCCTGTCCTCCTTTTCATATGGTCAGCCTAGCAGTAACCCTAAACTGTAGTCTGCCATTTTTGGTGTGTGTGCTGCAAACCAGGAAGGAACTGAGAAGAGGAAAGATAAGGAAGGAGAGGGGAGCATGTGAGCCCAAGACTTGTTCTAGACTTGTTCAAAGCATGAGTTGGTATTATGTCTAAGCCACTGCGAAACATTTGGGAGCAAAATGCCTGATACTGTGATTGCTACGGCTGCCAACTGATTCAAGACTTTTACATGGCAATCCTATGCAAATTTATTTGGAAGTAAATTTCACTGAAATGAAATTAGTGGAGCTGGCTCCCAAGTAAGCGGGCATAAGATAGCAGGCTCCATCATCTGCATTTTAACTGTTCAAATTTAAGAAAATGTCATATTAGCAAAACTTCAATAAAGAAGCCATGTGATATACTGAAGGAAGCATGAGGACCTTGTTGAACCAAAGCTACCATCTTGTTACAAGGGAAGGCCTTCTTAAAACCGATGTACGTTTACAGCCCTAGTAGCAATCTGTGCTCTCCTGGTCATTTTTCAGAGATTGGGAGTGATTTGCAAGAAAACATGTAAATGTTGTTTGTGTAAATATTTAGCCTTTTGCTTTAAACCCCCCCCCCCCCATCCTTCCTGCCCAGGTCTATAACTTTACACTACCGGATCCGTCAGCCATCAAACCCTTACGCCTGCAAAATCTTGGAATTCGATGCACGTGTGAAGAGAGGAGAAGAGATAACAGAGGGTGAAGTTGTGAAGTAAGTGCAACACAAGTCAATTCGTGGAGAAACCTTGATTTTGTCACTGTTTTTATCTGCATCCCTAAGAGGTTTCAGAACCTATCCTTCAGAGAACGTGGCCTTATGACAGCTCATTGGATCAGTTTAGATGTAATAGGAAACTATGGCTACCTCCACAAGAGAGGTTTAATGCTCTTTGAAGGCTCATTATAAATTTTACCTCCACACCAGCGGAGCGCAAAACGGGCGTAGAGGCGCGTTATCTCCCGGATTATGGGCATTATCGAATGCGCGTTAAATAGCGAGTTTTATTTTGCTCCGGCCGTTAAAGCGCATTTTCCCCATGTGAACAAGCGATTATGCGCATTAATTACATGTAAAGCGCTTTTTGGACATCAATTAATGCGCTTCGCCGCCTCTCGCCGCCTCCCGTGCAGAGGGATTAGGAGTAAATGCGCCTCCGCGATAATGCGCATAATCCCCGAACCGGGCGCAAAAGCGCATCCTTGTGGAGGGGGCCTATGGTTTGACAACAAGCTATGATCTGAAACCATGGTTTCATCCTGCTTTGTTCTCACTAAACATGGTTTAAACAAATGACAGTTTCCTGAATTTGGGTGGCACGAAGAACTGTAGTTTGATTAAAAGCATAGGCTTTCAATCTCCTCCTCTGACCCATGAAAGGGGAATTTGAAGGACATAAGCCTGAGACTGTATTATACAGATTAAGAGTAGGGTTTCCTCACTTACCTCTGGCTCATATTTTCAAAATTCCTCCATGTGGATTGGGTCTGTTTCTGCAGCCTTGCAGCCAGAATATGAAAACTGCTTTTCTCAACAGCTTTTCTCAAATCTGTTTTTAAACAGCCCTTTAGTTTCTAGCCCTTGTGAAAACGTGCTTAAAAGTGTGTGGGGCAAAACCTTCTTTCAGTGGCCAGAGGGGAGGCTGATTAAGATTTGAAATGGTGGCGATGGAGCTTTAGTGTGTTGGCTACCTCCTTGCCCTTCCTCATGTCTAGCAGAACTAGAACAAATCGTGCAAAATAAAGGAAATTACGCAAATCGGTTCTGTTTTCATAATTTATGCCAGTTGCAGAATTGAGGTTTCTTTGGGGTGGGGTGGGGGGCAGAAACTGGATTGTTTGGGTGCGGAATTGTATTATGATTTTATTTTTAAAGCATAGTAGTTACCCCTGCCCCTTGCCTAGAATGTTCTGGGTCGTGCGACGGAACTGAGTGGTGTCCCTTGTGGCGTTGCAGGTACAAGCGCCTGCTGAGCAAAGCTCGAGGGCATGAACTGGAGTGCCACGATGTCATCCTGTGCACATGTTGTGCCTCCTGCGGCCACACCCTAAAGGTGCACCTGCATGTCAAGCAGGTGCTGATTGATGAGTGCGCCATGTCCAAAGAGCCAGAGACCCTCATCCCGTTGGTGAACTACAGGACAATTGATAAGGTGAGCGGGCCGGTTATGCTCACGGTGATGACTTGTGACTCCGCTTCCTATCATGACAAGCGGGACTCTGCAAGAAAATGTTGCAGTATGTCCCCAACGCAGGAGCAGAGTGTTCCTGTTCAAGTTCTCCAGCCAACCCAGATGAGGAGCCTTGTAGTGCTGCCGGGACTCTCGGAGGACCTCTTTCTTTTCTTTCCCACCCTCCTGGAAGTTTGCTCTGCTATACCAGATAGTCCGAAAGTCTGGGGCTGGCTCCCAGACCTGAACTTGACCACTTCATTGGTATTGTTGGAGCCAGTAATGGGGGTGGAGGTCAGAGTATAGCATGTGGGGGGTGGCATTTGAATTTCATGGCACATGCACACCTCGAGGATGTTATAAGCTGTTAGGGCAGGGCTGTTGAAAAGAAATTAACACCCCAAGGGCTAAATTTGAAACGAGAGAAACTGTCAAGGGCTGTTTTCCGCTGGTGGGTGGGCCAAAGGGAAAAGAGGTGGAGCCAAACACCCCTGGAGGAACCACGGAGGCTCTGCAGGCTAGATGCAGAACGTCTGCCGGCCAGATTAGGCCAGCGGGCTGGAGGTTCCACATCCCTGGATTAAACCCGAACTTTTGATTGGTGGGAGATTCAGGACAGCTACAAGGAAGGACTTCTTCATACAGCACATAGTGAAACTATGGAATTCACTATCACAAGGTGTAGTGATGGCCACCAATTTGGGTGTCTTTAAAAGGGGATTAGACAAATTCCTGGAGGAGAAGGCTATCAATGGCTACTAGCCCTGTTGACTATGTGCTACCTCCAGTATCAGAGGCTGGGGAACATGGATGGGAGAGTGCTGTTGCACTCATGTCCTGCTTGTGGGTCCCTGGTCGACAGCTAGTCTGCCACTGTGTGAACAGAGTGCTGGATTAGATGGACCCTTGGTCTGATCCAGCAGGGCTCTTCTGATGTTCATATGCCCAGGATGCCTTGAAGTTGGTTGATCTGGGCTCCTATGCTGGTGCAGCTATGAACTAACTGGGTCGCCTTTTGAATGAGCCCGTATCCCTCAGCCGCAATGCCCACCCTGTAACATGGGAACAAGCCACCTGGATCCAGAGCGTGTGCAGTGAGCACCTGTGCAAGTCAGATTTCAGGTTTAACAGAGTGGGGGAGGTCTGTGCTTCCACCTTTCTCCGTGCCCAGAGCGGCATCTTCCATTAAAGTGAATGGGGGATCTTCCCGCATTTTGTCATTTTAATTTCCTTTTGACTTTTTCTATTGCTCTTCTTGGACAACAGGAAATAGCGGGGTGTAACTAAAAAGGCCAAGGCTGCAACCCTATGCACACGTACCTGGGAGTAAGCCCCGTTGAACAGAATAGGGCTTACTCTTGAGGAGACGTGTATAGGACGGCACAGTGAGTGAACTGAATAAGTACATCTGAACTCCCTTACCCACAAGCCATTGGTTTGGGGCAGTTGGAAGACTGAAACGTCAGCCCTGCGCATCACTTCTTCCAGGTGGTCTTTCTGGGGGATCATAAGCAGCTGAGACCTGTGGTCCACAATGAATTGTGCAGGAACCTGGGAATGGAGAAGTCCCTCTTTGAGCGCTACGAGAAACAGGCCTTGATGCTAAACATCCAGTATCGCATGGTAAGAATGTGACTCTCCGCCTAGAAGCAGAGCATGATGGCTTTGATGGAGCAGTCTAGTGGTCCTTCCTCACAGGTTGTTGTGAGGATAAAATAGAGCTGACAAGGAACTATGTGTGACTGAGTTCCTTGGAGGAAGAGAGGAAGAAGAAACTAATATGTAATAAAAAGTCCACTTGTTCTGCCTTTCATGTGGTGCTCTGTGTGTGTGTGCGTGCATGCTGGTTTTAATTGGCTGCTCTTCCATTGTTTTGTTTTTAATCTCTGTGGTTTTTTTAAAAAAAAATATGGCAACTTTTTCATTTTGTTTCCTTCACATTTGTTTGATTATTTTTAGCCACTTTGGCTATGTTTTCATGGTAAGGCAGGATACATGTAAATAAATAAATGGGATCCCATGTTTGCCTCCAGCATCTAGTATCCAGAGAAAGAGTACTTTGATTCATGTAGGATCAATTAACTCTAATAATAATAATAATAATAATTTATTTATTTATAACCCGCCTCTCCCTCCGGATCGAGGCGGGGAACAACAACAAATACAAAACACAAGAATCACAAAATAGCTGAAATATTAAAAACAAATAAAAACCAGTACATCGTTAAAAACATCTTAAAATTCATCTGGATAGGCCTGCTGGAAGAGAGCAGTCTTCATGACTCTCTTAAATTCATGAAGACTGCTAATTTGTTTAATGTCCTCCGGCAGACCATTCCACAGTCTGGGAGCAGTAGAACAGAAGGTCCTCTGGGTAACGGTTGTCAGTCTAGTTCTTGTTGACTGTAGTAAATTCTTCCCAGAGGACCTGAGCGTGTGGGGCGGATTGTATGGGAGAAGGCGATCCTGCAGGTAACCTGGACCCAAACCATGTAGGGCTTTAAAGGTAATAACCAACACTTTATACTTCGCCTGGAAACTGATTGGTAGCTGTCAGGTCTCTTCTCCCTGAGTATTTGTAATTCTTTAAAAGCCTTCTTGGCTAGCAGCCAGTAGCTACCTTTATTTATTTATTTATTTGATTTATTTATTTATTTATTTATTTGATTTGTACCCCACTTTTCTACCAAGAAAATGGCACTTAAGGTGGCACAAATCATGCAGTATGTGTGTGTGTAAAAAACTACTTGCTTTTTTGCATGAAATTGACGTTAGTAATTTGAGCTTTTAAAATGCTGTTATATGTATGTTATCTGTTTTCAGGGTGAGCTGCTTTCAAGATTGTTGTTTTTAATAAAGAAAAGCAGAGTATTGTTTTCTTAAATAAATAAATGAATAAAATGTTTCCTTTTGCCAATACTGAACCCATAACAAACCTCAGTTGGGTGAACCTGATCTCTGGGATTAAGAGAGCACTAAGAGTTCCTAGTTGGCTTCTGAATAATAATAATAATAATAATAATTTCCCGCCTCTCCCTCCGAGGAACAACAATAAATATAAAACACAAAGAACACAAAATAGATGAAATATTAAAACAAATAAAAACTAATACATCATTAAAAACATCTTAAAATTCAACTGGGTAGGCCTGCCGGAAGAGATCAGTCTTCATGGCTCTCTTAAATTCATGAAGACTGCTAATTTGTCAAATCTCCTCTGGCAGACCATTCCACAGTCTGGGAGCGGCAGAAGAGAAGGTCCTCTGGGTAACACTTGTCAGCCTAGTTCTGGCTGATTGGAGTAAGTTCTTCCCAGAGGACCTGAGCGTGTGGGGCGGATTGTATGGGAGAAGGCGATCCCGCAGGTAACCTGGACCCAAACCATGTAGGGCTTTAAAGGTAATAACCAACACTTTATACTTCTCCCGGAAACTGATTGGCAGCCAGTGAAGTGATTTTAAAACTGATGTAATGTGGTCACCCCTAGATGTACCGGTGACCAACCTGGCTGCCATATTTTGAACTAGTTGAAGTTTCCGGACGAGGCACAAAGGTAGCCCTATGAATGAATGAATGAATTTTGAAAAACCTCTATCTCACCCTTTCAACTCTGAGGCTGCGAGGGGCGTGGCTTGATCGTGATGGAGTAGAGTCGCAGATCTTCTGAGCTCCTTAAAAAAAGCATTGAAATAAGCACTAATTCCTTATCTTGGAGTGTTTGGAGAGTTAATAAAAGGCATGATATATTGACTGGATGGGGTAAAATACTTGAGTGGGAGTTGGAACGCGGCAGTGTCTTCTCGGCTTTAAAACCGAAACTGAAGGAGTTGAAGACAAAGAAGAGGAGCGGCCATTAGTGAAGGTAATTTATGGACTTATAATTGAAGACATAAGGTGGATTGGCTGGCTGACAGCGTACTGGGGGAGAGACTGAGATAAAACATATGTGAATATATGTGAAAAGGAAGTACGTTAATCCCCAGTAAAGCTGAAGTATAGTGCAGCTGGCTATCGGAAGAGTGAAGAGTGTGTCACCAGGCAGACGGGGGGGGGGGGGGTAATATCTTATGAGCAAAAAGAGCCAACGGCAGGAGAAGAGGCCCCCTTTAGTCCCCCCAGCCTGGGTTAGACCCTCTAAAGAGCGTGGATCCGACAGAACTTGGCAGAGATTGACACGTTTGGAGACACAAACAATGCCAGATAAGCTGCCTGGGAAGAAAAGTCCGGTTAAAGGAACTGCGTCACAATTATTAGAGCCGGCTGCAATTCCAAAGACCACCAGAGGAGGTCAGCCAGACCCAATGTATGAATTAAAGGAAGATATTAAAACAATGTTCAAGCTTGAATTGCTTGATCTTGAGGAAAGGCGTGCAAAACGTATTAATGATACACAAACTGAGTTAATGGCGGGATTAAAGCAAGTGGAGAAGGATGTGAAGGAGCTGCAGACAGAGTCTAAAGCTTTGACTGGAGTTTGTAAGATGCAGGAAGAGCAGCTGTCTCAACACGACTTACGCATAATCGCCATTGAGGATCGCGATCGACGTGCAAACATTCGCATAAGAGATTATGGCGAACAAGAAGGAGA
The DNA here is from genome assembly GCA_029215795.1 of Anniella stebbinsi. Taxonomy (NCBI): domain Eukaryota; kingdom Metazoa; phylum Chordata; class Lepidosauria; order Squamata; family Anniellidae; genus Anniella; species Anniella stebbinsi. Next base: position 6,033,028 of record JARDYH010000004.1, on the reverse strand, counting down.
GACCCCAAAAGATTTAAGAGATACAAATCTGATGTGGATAAAACTTCAACTTCCAGACGAAATTTGGGAAGTGGTGGATTTGGAGAGAGTTCATAGAGTGGGTTATAAACGGAAAGGTTTGCTTCCAAGGGACATAATTGTCAAATTTGCTAATTATTATAAAAAAGAAAAGCTGATGCAAGCAATTAGACGACAAGGTCAACCAAAGATTCAAGAAACAGCAGTTCAAATATACCAGGATTTGTCACCTCACACCGTGCAGTGGAGGAAGAGCGTTAAGATGTGTACAGCAGCATTGAGGATGAAATCGATAACTTACAGCTGGGGATATCCAGTGTTTTTGAGATTTATGTGGAAAGGGAAGCAAGAAAGAATAACATCGTGGGAACAAGGAATGGAGCTGTTGAAGAAGCTGGGCATAATCGATGCCAAGGATGGTGGAGAAATTGAGCAAGAAGAGGGCGCGGTTGGAGGATCCAGTCAAGGATAAGGGATTAGAAGGGAAAAAATATATATAAAGGAGGGGAGGATTAGACTTTACTCTGGAGGTTGGGCCGGGTTCCCCCTCTGAAGAGTTCTAAAAATAATTGGGACCAGTGCCCAGATGTCTGGTGAGGAGGGGGGTAAAAGTGGGGGTGTATGTGGGGGGAGTGTAAGGGAGTTGGGGATATGTGTATCACTGAGCGAGACCAATTTAAATATATGGGTGAAAGTAATAAATGGAAAATAAATTGAGAATGGCGACTCTAAATGTGAAAGGGCTAGGAACACTTATTAAAAGAAGAAGAACAGAAACGTTGTTAAAAAGAAAAAAAAAATTTTTTTTGCAGGAAACTCATCAAAAAAAGGAGGGGGTTAATGAGTTACGAATGAGGGATTTAGGAGTGTATGAAAAGTCTTTTGGTACTTCTAAAGCGAGAGGTGTGGCAATAATAATATCGAAGAAATGTGGTATTAATATTCAAAGTGTAAAGATAAGAATGGAAGGATCCTCATAATCTACTGCACGATTGAAAAGGAGGAATTTGTCTTGATTAATGTCTATGCTCCAAATGGGAAACAAATTGAATTTTTTGAAGAAGTATTTAATATGGTGGGAGAAGTGGGGAAAAAGAATATCGTGATGGCAGGAGATTTTAATATGGTACTTGATAAAGGGAAAGATAGGGATAACATTATGAGAGATGGTAGAGGGGAGGGGAAGACGGAATTAGCTAAATTAATGGAGCGGAAGGATTTAATGGATGTTTGGAGAGTTTTAAAAGGGGAAGAGAGGAAATATACCTTCTACTCACCTAGATTCAAGAGTTATTCAAGGATTGATTTTATTTTTATATCAAAGATTATGGTACCTAAATTAATAGATTGCGATATCGGAGTAAGGTTACAGACCATGCATTAATGATGATGGATATTAAAATGAAGAAGGATTATAAACAAGCAAAGAGATGGAGAATGGATGGAAGAATTTTTAAAAATAAAAAAAACAGTAGATAAAATGAAAAAGGAAATGCAGGAAATATGGCAGATAAACGAAAAAGAGGTCAATTCGCAGGGGTTATTATGGGATACTATGAAAGCTGTAATAAGAGGGATGTGTATTAGGGAAATGTCCACACTTAAAAAGCAACAGGAAGTACAATATAAAAAGGCAGAAGAAGACATAAAGACTTTAGAGGAGAGATTAAGAGAGACAAAAGATAAGCGGTTATTTGCCCAAATTCAAGCAAAAAAAAAGGAATTGGAGAAAGAAGATATAGAACAGGTTCAAAAGAATTTGTTATATTTAAAGAGAGATTTTTTTGAATATAATAATAGAAATTCAAAGATGCTGGCCAGATCCACGCAGTCAGAGAAGGCTAAGAATATGATAGGAACAATAAGAGATAAGTTAGGGAATAGATGTAATTTGATGAAAGATAAATTAAGTACTTTTCAGGAATTTTACAAATAATTATATACATCAGACGCGGTATCACAAGATAAAATTCAGGAATATGTAGAAAGAAATTGGAAAATAAGACTGGATGAGCAAGATAGAGATTGTATGGAAGGCTTGGTTACTGAGAAAGAAATTGAGGGAATTGTTGATAAACTAAAAGGAGGTAAATCTCCGGGGATTGATGGATTGGGGCCGGAATTTTATAAAATATTTAAGGATATGTTAATACCAAGATTAAAAAAATTATATAACAATATAATAGAAGGAGGAATGACTCCGCCATCGTGAGATCAGTCTTTGATTGTTTTAATACAGAAGCCAGGTAAGGATTTGACAGATCCAGCTTCGTACAGACCAATATCTTTAATAAACCAGGATGCAAAAATATTTACAGCAATAATGGCAAAAAGATTGGGTATATTTATTTTTAAATATATAAAAAAAGATCAGTGTGGATTTATCTGTGGTAGGAAAATGCCTAATTTAATTGGGAGTGTTATAAATATAATAAATATTATAAAAAAAAAATTTAAAAGCAGGATTATTAGCATTGGATATATTCAAGGCCTTTGATTGCGTGGAGTGGCCAGCATTAAAAATTATATTAAAAACATTTGGGTTTGGATATAAATTTATGGGAGTGATTAACCAGTTGTATAAAAATAATAAAGCGGAAATAATGATTAATGATGGGTTAACGCAACAAATTACACTAGCTCGAGGAACTAGACAAGGATGTCCACTTTCACCGATCTTATTCGCAATAGTGATAGAAATTTTAGCAAATGTAATAAGATTAAAGGGGATAGGAAGGAACCATAAGATTAAAGTGAATATGTTTGCGGATGATACATTATTGACACTAGAAGATCCCCTAGAAAGTGGGGAGATAATTCAGAAGCATTTGAGAGAATTTGGGGAAATTACGGGATTACAAGTTAATTGGGGGAAGTCAGAAATGATGTTATATAATTATAATAACGAAGAGATGGAGAAGTGTAATGTTAAGTTAGGATTAAGGCATAAAAATATAATACGATATTTAGGAGTTAATATAGATAGTGAAGTAGAAAGACTAGAGGAACTTAATTTTGTAAGGTTAAGAAAAGAGGTAGGGGAGAAATTACAGATATATAGAAAATTAAAACATTCATGGTTTGGTAGAATAGCAGTTATTAAAATGAAGATTTTACCTAAGGTTAATTTTTTGTTTAGAATGATACCGATTAGAATTTCAGTAGCGGAGATTAAAAGTTGGCAAAATATGATTAATGCTTATTGTAATGGGGATAAAAGAGCAAGGATAAATAAAGGGTTATGGTATAAGGTTCAAAAGAAAGGAGGTTTAGGACTTCCGAATATTAAGAATTATTATATTGCTAATCAGTTAAGATATATTATTAATAGTATTTTAGGGGAGGAAGATTTGGAATGGTTGGAACCGCAAACAGCGGAGGTAAATTGTAAATTGGGAAATATATTTTTTACTAAAATGCAAAAGAAAGAATTGAAGGTACTGGACAATCCATTGTTGGAAAATATATTAGAGATCTGGGAGAAGTTGAGAGGGAAGTTGATACCAGGAGACTCTCCACTTGCCCCAGTTGTAGTAGTGGGAAACTTCCCAAGGGTATTAAAAGATGAGATAGAAGCGAGACTGAAAGATCATGATATAATTAAGTTAAGGAATTGGATGGAAAAGATGAAGGATAGTGAGCATATTAAAGAGTTGTTTAAAGGACAAAAGATAGCTTGGTTCAAATGTTTACAATTGGAAAAATGGACTCAGGAATGGAGACTGAAAAATAAGAAATGTAGAAATAATACTAAATTTGAAGATTTAATAGAACTAAAAAGAAAAAAACAAGAAGCTGGAGTTAAGAAAGGGCTGACTAGTGAGATATATAAAATATTGATAGAGGAGGAATTCCAGGACTTACTTAATGTTATAAAAGAGATTTGGGAAGAAGATGTTAAGGGGAAAATTAATGAAGATAAATGGGAGAGGATATGGAAAGTAAGAATGTTAAAATTGTTGTCGATTAGAATTAAGGAGAATTACTATAAGATAGTATGGAGATGGTATCTAACACCTGTAAGATTTCACCAGATTGATAAAAAAGTGTCTAAGAATTGTTGGAGGGGATGTCAGGAGGTTGGGACCTATTTTCATATGTGGTGGAGCTGTGAACATGTACAAAAATTCTGGGAAAGGGTTTTTAAAGAAATAAGTGATATAATTGGAAGGAAATTGGAATTAAACCCAAAATTAGCTCTACTAGCAATATGGGATAGTGAGAATGAGCATGTAGCTAACAGAGAATTGGTAAACAACCTCCTGGCACCGGTTAGAATAATCATTGCTAAAAATTGGAAAGGGCAAGGAAGCTATACAATAGAAGTTTGGTATAAAGAAATTTGGGATATGGCCTTGAATGATATGTTGACATGCAAAATGAAAATAAAGAGAGGAATGTCCAGTAAGAGTGATTTTGGAAAAATATGGAGTCCCTTTTTGGAATATGTTTTAAGATCGGGAAAGGGACAAATACCTTCAAAAGAATCGCTGGAATTTTGGAAGGAGGAAGAATGATTATGAGAAGGTCTCGGGGGGAGGGGTGCACGGGGGGATTGTTAAGGGTTGTAGTTTGTTTTATATTGTGTAAGTTTTATATTGTGTATGTTTATTGTGTTGAAATTAATAAAAAAATTTTAAAAAACTCTGAGGCTGCATGAAAATGGCTCAAAAGCAATAATCAAAGTAATCTAGAAATGTCAGAGCAATTATATAAAGCGGCGTAAACAGGAAGCGCCATGTACAATATTCATTTGAAGAAGCCAACTAGGAAGTTGAGAAATTAAAAGGTTAAATGTCCTGGGCAGATGATGATGATGATGCATCTTTCCTTGCACACCTAAAACCTAGCAAATTGGGTGCCAGGTGAGCCTCCTTGGGAAGTGCAAATGTGGAGACACAGGGTTTGTAGCAGGATGGATGAGTGCGTGTCTCTTTCCGCAAAGCGTCCCCTCTGATGCTGAGCCACCATTGCCATGGGAGAATTCGTGTCTCTTTTTGTCCTCTCAGCACCATGAGATTTGTGCGTTCCCATCCAAGGCATTTTATGAGGGCAAACTGAAGACCTGCCCCAACCTCGACCGTGACTGCAGCACCTTCTATCACAGGAACCGGCCCTTTTGCCCCATCATCTTCGGCCACGTAGAAGGAAGAGAGAAGAGCCTCATGGTCTCCACTGAGGACGGAAACGAGAACTCTCGGGCCAACTTCGAAGAAGCAGAGCAGGTGGTGAGTAAAGCTGCCAGGGGGCAGGGATTGCCTGGCCTCTCAGCAAGAATCGATGTGGCTGAGTTGGGTTTAGGGTGACCATATGGAAAGGAGGACAGGGCTCCTGTAACTTTAACGGTTGCATAGAAAAGGGAATTTCAGCAGGTGTCATTGGTATGCATGCAGCACCTGGGGAAATTCCCTCTTCATCACAACCGTTAAAGCTGCAGGAGCCCTGCCCTCTTTTGTATCTGGTCACTCTAGTACAGCTCCTGCAGCTTTATCGGTTGTGATGAAGAGGGAATTTCAGCAGGTGCTGCATGATTACAAATGACACCTGCTGAAATTCCCTTTTCTATGCAACTGTTAAAGATACAGGAGCCCTGTCCTCCTTTCCATATGGTCACTCTAGTTAAAGGCATAGGGATTGGCCAGTTGGCAACATTGTCTAGTGGGTAGAGACTAGAGTTCAAATCCCAGCTTAGACTGTTTTCAATCGGCTATAACACACCAGATTGTTTAGGCCAGAGGTGCAGAAGTTTAGGCCAGGGGGATGAATCTGGCCAATCAAGGTTCCCCAGAATGCCACACCCCCTTCCCTGGCCCAAATCCTTTCCCCCTGTTCACCAATCATTTGGTGGTTCCAGTGGAGGCTTCTGCACCATGGATCACTCCTTTAGAGTTCTGAATGGTTCTGACTGAAACCTGGAGTGGATTCACCACCCATCGGAGCTACCAGCCGCCACTAGATGGTTTTCTGGCTCTTAAGCACTTTTCCCCATTCTAAACAGTTCAAATTCTTCTCCTCAGCCTTCGTTTCTGGAAGTAAGAGCTTTAAGCTAAAAAATACTGGTATTTATGGCCCTCTCAGAGTTGGCTCTGGGGCTGAAAGAAGTTCTACACCCCCTGTGATAAAGGCACAGGAAAGGGCCAGGGTATTTTTTCCTGGTCAGATGGCAACCTTATATCATGGATAGAGACAGGTGTACAAATCCCAGTTAAGTACACCAAGAAGAAAAACAAGTTCTGAGGATGCAAGAATAAACGTATTAACAGAAAGCCCAATGCGTTTTGGCCTGTTCCTTCTTTTGAGGTCTTCTTCAGGGGCTGGACCATTAATAATGATGGAAATTACAAATGGGACGACACATAATATTGAAACACATATCAAAGCACAATTGCCACAAGGGCCTATGTATATATATGATACTGTTTTAAGCCTTTTAAAACATGCTATGAAATAACAAATAAGAAGAGCCTTGCTGGATCAGCCCGAGGGTCCATCTAGTCCAGGACTCTGTTCACACTGTGGCCAACCTGCTGTCAGCCATGGACCAACAAAGCAGGACACAGGTGCAACAGCACCCTCCCACCTATGTTCCCCAGCAACTGGTGCATTCTCCAAGGTTGCACATAGTTTAAATTGTTTAAATTGTTCGTATTGCTTTTAAACTTTTCTACTGGTTTTAGTTTGTTAATGATTTGATACATTTTTGGCTGTGTGTATTTATTCTTTTGCATTGTTCTGATTTTATCTGTGCGCTGCCCTGAGATCCCAGTGAGAATAGGGTGGGATACAAATGTTTTAATAAATAAATCCCTGCCCCTTGAAGTGGTGGTGGTATCCTGAAACAAATACATTTTTTGCTGATCAATAAGGCTGAGCCAAATGTGTCCCTGCAGGGGTCTAGTATTACGGGAGAGGGATAAAAATGTGTGAACAGAATGCTGGAGTAGACGGGTCTTTGTTCTAATCCAGCTTCAGGGCTTTTCTTCTGTTCTTCTGTTATCCTCCTGCTCTTTTTCAGGTGAGAATAGCAAAACAGTTGACATTGGACAAGACCACGGAGCCTGGGCAGATTGCTGTCCTGACCCCTTACAATGCTCAAGTTATTGAGATCAAGAAGCGTCTTTCCCAAGCGGGGCTTCTAAAGGCGACCGTTTGCACCATCATGAAAAGCCAAGGTAAGTTGTAGTCATGTAAGGCAGGGCTCTGCATTTCAGCCAGGATGATCTGCCTGTGAGATAGCCATGGCATACCTTGCACCAGAAAAGACATCGGCTCAGTTCAAACACACGGTAATCAATGCAGTGTGAAAACTCCACTCAACGACTGAGTTTTTAGGGGGGTGCTCCCCACGCAACATGTTCTAACTCCACCGTTGTGTGAATGTGTGCTACCGTGGGGTTGAGTAAAAGTCAGCGTGATGTTTGATTGACAGTTCCTCCGCCCTCTCTCCTCCCCCAGTCCTCTCGATGTTATCCTGTCAGCCATTGCTGCAAAAACACCAATCCCTGCGGCTCTCTTTGAGCGGCACTCACTCCTTTTGCAGCTCTTGCCAGGGAACTCTGTAGCCAGTGGGAAAAGTCAGCTCAGTGCAACGGAAAACTCCATGGAGCCCTCCGTACAACACGCAACACAACAGTTGTGCAGGAACTCTCCTCTGCACAGCGTGGATATTCTGCATGGAGTGTTTTCCAAAATAAACTTCCACCGTTGTGTGGAGTTTTCCCGCCATTGATTGACTGCAACAGAGTTAAGGATAACAATGTAAATGGCATCAGCATTTCTCAACGGTGGTGTAACAACTCCACCGTGGAGTTCTAAAACCGCCATTGAGGAACGCGTTGTCTGAACTGAGCCATCCTCTGTGCACACCCAAGTATTATACAAATTATTTTCCAAGGCCACCTCTAGTATGTCTTGCACCTGACTTTCTCAGCTCTCCCACTTCCCAACTGCTAAGGGAGATTAACTGTTTAGATGCAGTGCAAATGTAAAAAGTTTGGCTTTTAATGTCCTTTTTGCTCTGGTAGGGAGCTGCTTTTGAGAAGATAAATACACCACAGCTCAGTCTATCTCTTAACTGAGGGTACAGGAAAGGGGGTGGGGTCTGCTGAGTTCTAAAACCACAGTTGAGAAATGTGTTGTCTGAATTGAGCCAATGTCTCCCCAACCACTTTTCCTCCAGGATGCACAATTTTCTACACCCCTATCGTGTCACCTCTTACCTATTTCCTAAGCTGAACACTGGCAAACATTGTACCCTTCCCTCATAGGGGAGTTGGTCCAGTCCCGTGATCGTTTTTGGTTTCCCTTTTCTGTACAATAGCCCTTTTTGACATGTGGTGACCCAAACTGTCCACCATTTTGATTGAACTGTTGCGATTTATGGTCTCCAGGCAGCGAATGGAAATATGTGATTATCTCCACTGTACGCTCGTGTGCCCGTTCGGAGATTGACAGAAAGCCCACCAAGAGCTGGCAGAGGAAGTACTTGGGCTTTGTTTCTGACCAGAATCAGATCAATGTTGCCATCACCCGGGCGCAGGAGGGACTCTGTATTATAGGTGAGTGTTCCGGGGACAGGGCAGAAGAAATACTTTGTGTGACTGGATTCAGGCAAGCCCAGTTGTGTGAAGTGCATGGCTGCAGAGGTGCCCGTTGGATGCCAGTGCAAGCCTCGATAACCCTTTGCTCTGGGAAGCAACAGAAATGAGCAGGTATAGCCAGGGGATCCCTGGCAAGAAGTCAAATTGCTATAGCTGGTGTTCCTCCGTCGGCCTCTGCTTTGGCAGAAGGGGGTTAGATTTGGTGCAGTGGTTACAATTTGCTATCCTTGTCCCTCAATATGGAACCCCCTTTTATCAATCTCCCCTTGGTCTCTGCTTTACGGGCACAAACCACCCAGGGTACATAGGAAGCTGCTTTTATATAGAGTCAGACCGTACGTCCGATCTAGCCTGGTATTATCTGCTCTGGCTGTCATTAGTTCTTCAGGGTCTCGGGTAGAAAGAAGTCTTTACCATCACCTACTGCCTGGACTTTTTTTTAGAACTGGAGATGCCCTGAATTGAACTTGGCGCCTTCTGCAGGCACATCATGTTGCTCTACCACTGAGCTTCTGGTCCTAACCATTCTGCTGCCTTAAGTGTAACCATGTGTTGTGAAAACATCGTTCATATAATGTTTTTCTCCCCATTTTTTATTGTGAATATTAACAAAACAGAACAAAAAATAGATCATGAAAAAGAAAAGAAAAAATAATTACATATATAGGAATACTGTCGTTTTTTCCATCAAATATACCATTCATTTTAAAAAAGGGGGGGGAGTTATGCATCAGTTTCTAGAACCAAATATCCCTGTATTTATCCACTTGCAAGTTGTGCCTATATAACACCTGATCAAATGTTGATAGCGTTGTTAAATCCTCAGTCCATTGCATTATTGGATGTCAGCGTTAATCCTTCCAATGTGATAATCTAAGTCTTTAGCTGTCATGCTGGCTTTGAAAATCCATTTGCGCTGACCATGTGTTAACTTCCAAGAAGCCAGTAGGTAGTTTAGGCGGACATGCACATCATTCCATATTATAGATTGTTTCAGTACAAAGTTTTCCTTATTATAACTTCCTCCCAAGAGGGGGTGACTACTGGGCATTGCCAAAACATATGAATTAAAGAAGCATTAGGTTCATTACATCTTCAACAATTGTGCAAGTTAGACAAACCCTTATTGAAAAGGCGTTGTGGAGTCCAATAATAAACCCAAAACATTTTTTTAACTGAATAAGACATAGCCTAAGACTCAGAGAACCTTTAGATACAGATGCTAGGGCAACAATCCATTGATTAGCCAAAATAGGACACTCCAATTCTCTATTCCAATCCTGTCTTAAGCTATGGGTATCATATTTATTTACTACTACTAAATGTTTATATATATATGGGTCGTGGATAGACGTGTCTGTTCAGCTGCTATGAGTGTTTCTAACAATGCTGTGCTTCATCTCCCCCTCCCCCCCCCCCCCCCCCCGCACTTTTGCTCATAGGAAATGGTTACCTCCTGGAAAGTAATTCCTGCTGGAAAAACCTTCTGGAACATTACAAGAATCAGAGTTGCTACACTAAGGCTACTGAGATCCAGATTAGGAAGACATTGGCTGCTCGGTGATGCGAACGCATGCCCAGCAGATGAAATATGTAGCTGCTTTTCATGGAACTGCGTGATTTTTCTAGGCACATTTCTGCCTTTTTAAAGGATACAAGAATTGCCCCACTGAGCCAGAACTAGCGGCCCAATCTAGTACATGACAATGGCTAATCAGAAAAAAGAAGGGCACAACGGGGGGACCCCAGCCTTAATTTGGTGATCATCCCTAGATCATTGATGGCCAACCTGCAGCACATCTGGCACAGGTTTGTGATCTGCCTGGACAGGCTGTGGGTTTGGCTATGGCATAGAGGCTGCCCCAGCCTCACTCTCTGTTTTGCTGCCTGTTCCCTTCCCAAGTTGCAGGGGGCTGCAGGAACATACTTTGGACTTGATGTGGTGGCACCCCTGCCAAGAACGTTTGGTCACCACCATGGCATTTCTGATTCTAACCACCAGTGAATGTCTCCAGAGTCTTTTCTGAAGGCATTCTTTCTGGAAGAGGAAGTATCTATCATCTATCTATCTATCTATCTATCATCTATCTATCTATCTATCTATCTATCTATCTATCTATCTATCTATCTATCTAATCTATCTTTGAGTACTGGGGCCAAAAGAATGGGGTACTTAAAGAATCCTGAGCCAGCTAGTTTGAGAAAATGCATTTTTGTTTTGCTTTGGGGACCAAATGGATGCTGCAGGAAACCAAAGGAACGTCCACAAAGGCCCTTGGAGAAGAATTCTACCTGCTAGGCTGGAGCCAAGGAAAAGTATGGCACTACTAAGTGGAATCGCCGGGGGTCCTTCCTCGCCCCAAACCATACGAACAGCTGACTCGGAAGGAACACAAACGTTTCCTGGCACGGCATTAAAGAGCCTGTAATTAGGACCTTCTCAGGGCTCCTCATTTTTATGACGAGGCTGCTGTGACTACCAAATGTAAATGACCCTGTCCCAGGGAACTCTTTTTGTGCAAATGTTTTTTTAAGCTTCCGTTTTGAATTCTACTTGAAAGTGTTTCCTCTCACCAAAAATGTATTTTTAATTATTGCTATTTCTAAAAGTTGCACCTGAGGTCTTGACGAGAGAACTACTGATCTTGTGAAGCTTGGCTTCTCTAGATTCTTGCACTTTTTGTTCTACCACCGATTCTGAATGTGTGGTGCAACTCTTTAGAAAACAACCTTGGATTTGGTGAGTGGTCAGCTGTACACGAGGGAAGGAAATGACATTTTGCAAGGTTGCTGCCTTTTCCCCATTGAGCTTTCTATGGGCCTTGATGACAGTTGCCCCCACTGCAAAGAGCTGTTGTGATCATCCATATCAACAGTGCCTACTGTAGCTAGAACTCTATGGGGTTACTCATGCATTCCAACTTCATTGGAAACAGACTACGGCAACCTGTGGCCCCTCCAGATGTTGTTGGACTACAACCCCCATCACACTTTACAATTGGCCAATGCTGGCTGGTGCTGATGGGAGTTGCAACATCTGGGGAGCCACAGGTTCCCATACCCTTGTCTACAGTCTCTCATGCTTTTGTGAACCACAGATCCGTGTACGTTGCACTATTTCCACATGGGGTGTGTGCACTACATTGTGGGAAGAAAAGAGGGCTTCTGATTCCTCCCCATTCCAGCTTTGACTATACCAAGTGCCTACTTTTTGAAAAGTCTTAGAGAAACTTGATGCAAGGAGACCTGGAAAATCTCCCTTGATACTCCAACTGGATTGGATTTAGCTGCCAGTTTTTCGCAATTTTCGCGGAATTCAGCTGCTCTGGCCTGTGGTCATCTCTGGTGTAGCCATTGAGAACTGTGCAAAGCCCACGGGGGGAGGGGATGAATTTGGCCCAGTATTTGCACTAAAGTGACGTAGCTAGGTTTCTTCCTCGACACCAAGGGTTGTGGGAATGTGTGCAATGAGAAATCCTATGTTGCTGCTCTGTGTCTTACTCTGGCTCCTTTTTGCTGCCTTATATTTTATTGCAGTGCATGGAGTTGCTGTATAATAATGGGAGGGGGAGTGAAGAGTCGTAAAATTTTGCAAGCAACAAACCTAGGATTTGATCCAGGTTTAGCCACACTTAGAGTAGAATTAGTATGGCTAATTCTGGATCCAACTACTAATGTTGGTGCAATTTGAATAAATTGTGCAAGCTAGAAACCTTTAGTATTCTCCTTTTTGGTTGGGATGGGCAGGGGTTTCTCCTCCAGAAATGTAAACATATTGTCAGGGATCTTGATAGCAATGAAAGGGGAATGAGGCACCTCTTTTTCCCCATTTTACCTCAGTAATTTTAAATGTGAAAGATTGGAAATTGTTGTTACAAATGCAACCCTCACCCCACAAAAACCATTTTACTCTGGAACAAGTAGTAAGTTTTGGACAGGAGAGCTGGCCTTGTAGTAATGCTCACTGCACCTGGTGCGCAAAGAGAGAATGAGCAAGTCAGTTCCAAGACTTAATAATACTCCTGTGCTGACTCCCTCTTCCTTTATACAGGAGCTACAAACTCCTAAGCCAGCCTCAAACATAAGGCAAAAGTTACCAGCCCATTTCTACCAGCCTTTCTGTCCGCATATATTTACTACATTAGTATTAATTGATCTAAAGAAAAATTAGATCCACTTTTTAAAAACGCAAATAAACAAAAACTAAAGCTACCATAGCTGGTTACCTGGAGGTGATCTTTATTCACCACATTTTCAGCTCTCCACTCCTCTGCCCCCTTGCTCAGTATTTTTTCTTCCATCCCTCTCAGTCCCCTCCACATTAGCTCCTCTGCTCATGGCCACTTTTGTCCCCCTCTTCCATCTTTGTGCCTTCTCCTGGGTTGCCTGTACTTGGCAGAGAACACCACCTGTACCTCTGCTTCCCCAAGCTCCCCTTTGGCACAGCCAATTCCCAAACTACAGTAGACTTTTGCTAAAATTTCTCCTAGAACAATCTTTTTATACCTCTACAGGGTTGTGTTTGATTGTTGCCATTCTGAGAAGAGAACCTGCTAGGGGTAATCCCCCTAGACTTTTCATAGAATCATAGAATAGTCGAGTTGGAAGAGGCTTATAAGGCCATTGAGTCCAACCCCCTGCTCAATGCAGGAATCTACCTTAAAGCATCCCTGACAGATGGCAGTCAGCTGCCTCTTGAAGGCCTCTAGTGTGGGAGAGCCCACCACCTCCCTGGATCATTGGTTACATTGTCATACTGCTCTAACCATCAGGAAGTTTTTCCTGATGTCCCACCGGAGTCTGGCTTCCTGTAACTTGAGCCCATTGTTCCACGTCCTGCACTCTGGGATGATGGAGAAGAGATCCTGGCCTTCCTCTGTGTGACAACCTTTCAAGTATTTGAAGAGTGCCGTCATGTCTCTCTTCAATCTCTTCATTCATGCCCAATGAAATGAATAGGAAGTGTGCAAATACACACACATGCTGTTGTGCGAAGCCCATGCATTTCGATAGGCTTGTTCAAGAGAATTTTCCTGTGGATTCGACCATGCTCTAACCTTAGCATTCGAGGAGTACAGTTAACCTACTTTTTATATCAGTCGCAGTTCTGTTGAAGTTGCCGCATAGCCAGGTACAGTGAGCTTGCTTCTCCAAAGGAAATGCTCAATGCAGAGCATTTGAAATTTGAGCCTGGTGTATATATGTTTTTCTAATGATGTCTCTCCTTAAAACAAAGAGTGTAAAGGCAGAGGCAATTTTACAGCTATTTTTAGTGCAATAAAAAATAGCACAATCCAGACAGAACTTCTCCTGTATGAGCCCCGTTGGCACAGGGCTCCGTTCGTTTTGGGAGAGTTTTTGGCTGGATTGTGCCTGAAACGTTGATTACCCGTGAGATGGACCAAAATATTTCTGAGCTGTAACCAGCCATGTGTCTTTTTATATGTAATATATATTAAAGCTATCTGTAATTAGTTAAGTCATTTTGATTGTATTTGATTATATTTTTAATGATGTATTATATTTTTAAAAATGGGACTTGCATGTAAGTTGTCTTAGAGACCCTTATCGGGGGAGGGGGTGCTGCGGAAAGGTGGGATAGAAGTTAAATACAATTAAATATTTGATTCTATAAATTATGGCTTTCTAGTTACTCTGAACTATTTTTTTTTCAAATTAAGGCTGAAAAGAATATTGTGATGTTTATATGAACCTTAACATTCCTCTTCAATCAAGTATTGTGAAATCGATTGTATTGTATAGAATAAAACTTGTTTCTGAATTCTGATTATGTTAAGAAATGGGCAGGGAAGGAGGGGAAAGCCTGGTTTTATACATGCAGCTGAATGAAGAGGTGCAATCCTGAGGCTGCAGCTAAAGGATATTTTCTGAATGCTTCCCTGTGTTAAACAATAAAAAACCCCAAATTCCTGCAAGTAGAAAACTAGCACAACAAGGAGTAAGCCTTTCTCCTTGATGTTCATTTTTGTTCTTGAAGATAGGGTGACCATGTGAAAAGGAGGACAGGGCTCCTATATCTTTAACAGTTGCCTAGAAAAGGGAATTTCAGCAGGTGTCCTTTGTGTGCAGGCAGCACCTGGTGAAATCCCCTTTTCATCACAACAGTGAAAGCTGCAGGAGCTATCCTAGAGTGACCAGATACAAAAGAGGGCAGGGCTCCTGCAGCTTTCACTGTTGTGATGAAGAGGAGGGAATGATAGACCAAACTTCTATGAATCTATCAAATCCTTTTTAAAAAGTCATCTAAGCTGGTGCCCCTTTAGCACAGCTTGGTGCAGTGGAGGTACTGGGTTCACAGAACAATGAAGAGTCCTGCCTGTTGCTGAGGTGCCTGCAGTACCCTTTATTTTGCCTATATACACCAGATGATGATAAAATTCCTGAGCACAAGAAGACAATGTCTCCATCTGACCTAAAGCTGCAGGCATATTAAGTGAAGCCCTCCACTGCTACTTCCTCTTCATCACAAAGATCCCTTGTCCCTTAACCCTCCTTATTCCTTCCTTTCTTCTACTAATCCACAGCACCTGGGTTAAACCTGTGTGGACAGTGTTTCTGCCACTTCTGAGGCCCATAATCCAGCTAGGAGGAGAGGCGACAGCGCCAAGTCTTTCCTGATACATAATAGTAGCAAATGTCAAAAACATAGTTAAATGTTAGGAGTTCCGGAAGCAAATGTTAGAAATGTTCTGCCATGAGGCTTGTTTTTGACATTTATGCCTTTTATTAGTATATAATGGAAATGAAACCAGCATTTGTTAGGGTGACCATATGGAAAGGAGGACAGGGCTCCTGTATCTTTAACAGTTGTATAGAACGGGAATTTCAGCAGGTGTCATTTGTATGCATGCAGCAGCTGGTGAAATTCCCTCTCGTCACAAGAGTTAAAGCTGCAGGTGCCTGTCCCTCTTTTGTATGTTGTCATTCTAGGGTTCCTACAGCTTTGTGATGAAGAGGGAATTTCACTAGGTGCTGCACACATACAAATGACACCTGCTGTAATTCCCTTTTCTATACAACTGTTAAGAGATACAGGAGCCCTGTCCTCCTTTTCATATGGTCACCCTACATTTACTAAAGGCACTTGGCTTTGAGATGTATTGGTAAATGTCAGCAGTTTCTTACATTTCCCCCTTTAATCTTAAGAATTACCCGTTGTTGTCCACATTCACCAGATTACTAACACTTACCTTAACATATACACTATTCCTGTTCTTGAGTACTTCCTTGCAGGTGTTGCCGTGATGATTGATGGGTGTGGGCTGGTGTTTGGAGGTAGGCATGAAGCTTTAAATGCGCACACTAAATTTGGGCTGAACATCATTCTATAAATGACTCTTACATTGGCCAGTATCATCTGATGTGGCCCGTGGCTCCTTGACTGCATTCATTGTAATGTTCTGGGCAGCTGGCTCTTGTTAGGCATTAAACCTCATTTAGCATTTAAGCATTTATATAATCATATAAAGATCTTGCATATCAGAACAGCCTATCTACCAAAGGCCTATCTATTCCAGCATTTTGTTCACACAGTGGCCAAGCCCACAAGCAGGACGTGAGTGCAACAGCACCCTCCCGCTTGTGTTCCCCAGCAAATAGTATTCAGAGGCATGTTGCTTCTGATCCTGGAGGTAATATGTAGCCATAATAATTAGGAGTCACTGATAGCCTTAAACTCCATGGATTTGGCTAATACCCATTTAAAACCACTCAGGTTAGTGGCCATCACTACATCTTGTGGTAAATTCCAAAGTTGAAGTATATGCTGAAGAAATACTTTTATCTATATATTGAATCACCAACCATTCAGCTTCATGAGATGACCCAGGGTTCTAGTATTATAAGAGAGGTATCCACTTTCTCCACACCACACATACTTTTATACACCTTTATCGTGTCTCTCCCATTACTCACGTGTTTTCTAAGCTAAAAAGATCCAAGTATTGCAACCTTTACTCATAAGGGAAATCTCTCAAGTGATGCTTGATGCACGTTTGGGGCCACCTAATTCTTCCCTCCAGGAACTGAATAAATTCAGAGGGTACAGAAACAGATATGGGCATCATGAGCTTTCTTAGCCCCCCCTCAAATGGGGCTGAGCTGAGCTTTCCACCTCTGTGCTAGGTTATGCATTATACCCGTAGGTAGCAAAGGTTGTTGCTTATGACCAATTCACATATTCAATGAACATGCAGAGACATTGTTTTCTATGTGATTAACCAGGTATTAAGAATGAAGCAGTTCTAGGTTTGTCGGCGCTTCAGTCAGCCTCTCCTTATGAAGAGATGGGGCAAGAAAGAACGATCCTGCAGTTTCACATAAACAAGCCATTTTAGTAATAGCAACTGTCCCGACATAGCAAGTAATTGTGTGAACTATCAATTAAATTGTCTCCTGTTCACATTCCACTGCCACATAAATAGCTCTGTCCTTTCTTTTTTCCTGCTAACTGGGTTCAGTACTTTTTAAAAATCGGTTTTGAATTTAAAGTCAGTTGTTTAAGTTAACCCAATTTCCTACTGAGTCATTTTGATAAGTAAAACTTTTATTGATGTTTTTGCACTAGATCAGAGGGAAATCTTCCAAGGCAATCTCATAGGAAACAATGCCAATAGATCATACACAACTCCAGTTTTGCTTGGCCTACAGACTGCAATGGTTCTCTTGTCAAATTTCCATCCAAGACAAGAAAAACCTCATGCTTTGATGCAAAAGCTTTAAAAATAAGTTTTTAATTTGACTTATTTTACATTCCTCATGAATTGCTATCATGGGAAAGTCAGGGTTCAGACATGGCACTCTCCATTTCTTCCTCAAGGTACGGCTTTGTTTTAAGCAGGATGGAATCGTGCCATTGTTCATAGACAAGCGTGTAAGTCTCTGCTCTTTTGACAGTGAACCTGTACAAACGGTCAGACATCAGGTTGTGGATTTCGCATGTGTTTGAGGTGACTGGCATTATTCCACAGTGGACGCGCTCTTGGGGAGTTCTGGGCTCCAGCAGCTTAAAACGGAGTTCGTACTGTTCAGGCTGAAGCTGCTGACTAGCGACAAACCACTTGAGACTCACCCAGTCCTCGTGTGCCACTGACTCCCTTCGATCAAACATCACTGGCATTTTTGTGCTAAGGACTAGCCTGATGTGAGGGATTTTGGTAATCCCAACATCGGATACCAGACGATGCTTGATGTACAACCTTCCAGGAACCAGCATAGCAAGGAAATAATCCATCTGCTCAGAGAGACTAGACAGCCTTTGTTTGACTGTGTCCCATCTGGAGAGGAAAGTCATTGTGTCGTAGGTCTCCAGGAAGTGGACCAGCTCCTCCCGACCTCTCTCCAGCTCCTCCAGTAGGTCAGACAGGAGCAGGAGCTGGATTTTGGTTTGGATGGTCCCCACTTTCTTCATCCTCTGGAACCTCCAGGGGTCAATCAGTTGGAACATGGTGGTGGGTAGCATCAGATGGTTCTGATCTCCCAGCGCCAAGTGCTTAGGCAGGATTTCAATGTAATAGGAGCATTTTTTCAGGAGCTCAATCCTCTTGTGGTGGCGTTTGAGCAGGTGGAGGCTCAAGTCAGAGTGCAGGAATTCCAGCACTATGTTTTTCCTCTCCATGTACATTCTCCAGGCTTCATGCTCCTGCTCCTCATCACTGTACACCACGGTCTGGAGGCTGGTTCCTAACTTGTTCAAATAGACATCAATAGTTCCAATTTTCATCATGTCTGGGCTGGAAAACAACGAGGACAGAAAGACCAAACAGAAAAAAACAGGTCAGTTGCAAGGTCATCATAGTAACATTCAATTCCCTTTTACTCCATTAATATTTACTCTTGGAGGCTTGTAGCCAAAACAAATAGAGCTTGTTACCTCAACCAAACACATGAACTTCAGCCTTTCTCTGCTCTGAAGCACCTGACCCCTCTGAAGCTCTTCCTGTTGGCTTCCTCTTCTTTTCATTCTTGACTACTCTCAGTTGAAATCTTACCTTCCTAGCTCCTTCCCCACCACACCCCGCTTCCTTTGGCTGGCTGCTGTCCCTATCCCAGAAGTAGACAACTGTTTGGGGCCATGAGCCCAGTCAGTGATTTGAGAAAAACTCCTGGGCACCACCACAAATTGGCTGTCAGGGGAGCCCTGGCAAAGGACAAGTAACCTGTCCAAAAGACCCAAGCGCAAGGCAGAGGTGGGATTTGATCCCCAACGTGCTAAACAACTCCTTTAAATACACAGTTTTCAGCACCAAGAGAAACATTTTTCACAGCACCCAAAGCTGATGGTAAGAAAATGTCTGTTTCTGATGGGCATCAAGGAAGATGTCCAGGGGCTCACAAGTGCCATGTTGCCTACCTCTGCTCTCAACCACACCTCGTTTCCTAGGTTCTTGCTTGAGCCATGCGTCTTTTCCTAGGCCCTTCTGCCTGCCCAGACTCTCTCTAGGTGTAGTATCTGAGCAGTTCAGTCAACGTGTCCTTCAGTCCACCAGCGGAGACTCTTAGGAAAAGAGCTGCTCAGCCAATGGACAAGTAGCTGCCTTAATGAATGGAGCAGTTGCGTTATTTACAGTGGGCATAAGTGGCGCTGAAGGAAAGGAACCCTACATCAGTGTGAGAAGACAAAATCCTCAACACAATGGAAGGATTCATATGTGTGTTGCATGACAGAACCTTTGGAAAATATGTACGTATGAACAGAGGGGGCCTGCCATGAGCTAGTCCTGTCTGACAGTAAGTTCTTTCTGATTTACATTCGAATGCCAGCATGGCGCTTGGGCTCTCCCAGTAGTAGGGAGACACAGAGTGCCTATCTCAGATAAAAACATGAATGCTAGTCATGTGTTGGAAGTTTGAAAGACCAAAACCCAGAAGGCTATATTCTGCATGTTTGCCACTAACTTCGGCATATTGCACAATTATGCTCAACACCCATAACATTTCACTAGATACAAACACTGTTCTGTATCATCAGAAGTGGCAGCAGTTTACCTGAGTCTGGGTCAGGTCTTCTCTCCTAATTTCAAAGCCACACAAAAAGATGAAGGATGAGATACTAGGGAAAGGAACAGAACTGAAATCTCTGTACGTAGACAAAGCAAGGAAGAGTGAAAAGACTCCTCTGTGTGGTCTCTCGGATTTCTCTCTCAGGCCCTCTGGGTTCTCAGTATTTTCAGCTTTTTATTCATCTCCATAACCATAGTATTCTCTTTTAAAAAGTAATGGAGGGATATTTGGGAGGTTGACCTATGCATTGGATAGTGTATAACTAAGATGGTAAATTAGTGTCTATGACTTAAATATGCTAGTGCAAATAACTCAATTATCATGTCTAATTTCATAGGTATGTGCCCCCCAAATTTTCCAATGTATGTATAAGTCATACATCGCTGCTACATGACAAAACCTACCTAAATCACCCGGCAAACTATAAGTAGGCTAAATAAATTAAAATCAAATTCTGCAGATCTTTAATGATTAATATTACAGCACAATCCTATCTATGCCAGTTTACTTAGATGTGAAGTCCCACTGTGTTCAATTGGGTTTACTCACTAGTGTGTTTAGGATTGCAGGTTTAATAATATTTATCACTTACAGAATGCTTTAGAGAATACTTTACATATATTATTGCAGTAATCCTTACAACAACCCTGTAAAGTAGGCCAGTATTACTATCTCATATTACAGATCAGAGGCAAAAGTTGAACGGAGGACCTCCTGGTTCGCAGCTCAGTCTTTCTGCCACTATGTACAACAGCTAAGAAGACCAAAGCTTACTTAGCATCACTTACCTTAAGGGGTAAATTTATTCAAAGCATGTTCCATGCTAAATATAAATAACTAATAACATGGAGCTACCAAAACCAAGCGGTCATAAAGTAGGCGGTTTGAGGATCCCCCAAATAATTTTAAAACCAATTTTGATGTTGTATTTGTCTCTGATTAGGTTTGGAGCTTTTAAATCTGGGTGTATCCATATTTTTCATTCTTCTTCCACAACTTCTTTAAGACAGGAGCAGGTCGAGGGAACATCACTCCAGTTGGGCTGCTCCCATCCCTGGGAAAGATGAGGCAAAGCAGAACTCCTGATTCCCCCCCCCCCCCCTTTCTCTCCCCATCTACCTTGTGTGTTATGTCTTTTTAGATTTGTAAGCCTGTGGGTGGGACTGTCTTATTTTTACCGATTTACTGTAAACCGCTCTGGGGACCTGTTTTGGGCTGAGGAGCAGCATAAAACATAGTTTAGATAAATAATAAATAAAACTCAGAGGGGAGGACCTGTGAAGAGGCTCACAACCTTGCCAGTTTGTGATCCACTGAAACACCCAGGTCCCTCAGGTGTGGAAAGTGAACGCCCGCTGCTTTATCAATGGACATTTAACCAGGGAGCAGCTCATTCCATTTCACACAGTCATCTTCCACTCAATTTTCTCAGCACGATCTTCCCGAGCTCTGCACAGCACATGCCCGTCGCTGCGGGCGAGAAAGTACCCTGTGAATCCGCGGCTGCGCGCAGGTCGCTGGGCAGCCAGCCTGTGCCGCTTGGGACTGTTGCGCACGTGAGAATCGCAACAAACTAACTGCGCGTGCACGCACGTCTACCCACGCGCGGTTCGCGTCGCCTATTTCTCTGGGCAAGGAAGGGTTTAGTGTTTGTGTGAACACAGCAGCGGATGGCTGCGTGAATCAGCTCCTGGATGCCATCCTCCCCAACCCCCTGCCACCATCTCTAGAGTCTTCGTCTAGGCGTACACTGTGCTCAGGGTTGGAGGGTACCTCCGCTTCATCTCCCCTTCCCCACCCCACCCCACCGTCCTTGAAACCCACCCTCCTTGTCCCCTGGATGAAAAGAGATTTTTCTTCCCCCTGACCTCCTCCTACGGCGAGGCTCTCAGGGGCTAGGCCTTTCTGCAAATGCGCTTTGACGCCCCCCCCCCCCCATCCATATTTCGCCCTCCCAAAAACCGACTGACTCTTCCCCCCCCCCCCCCCCCCGAGCCTTGCCCCCCACTCTCCATCTCAGGGAGCAAACATTTCCCATCCCTCTTTCAGGGGACGCCCCCCCCCCCAAGTAGCTACTTCTGCCTTTGGCTGGGAAAGGTGTGTGTGTGTGTGTGGGGGGGGGGGGAAAGAGCTGCGCCCCTCACTTTCCACCCCCGCTTCTCTCTTCTTCCCCCACCCCGGAGTTACCTGTGGCTTAGCATGGTTGGTCCTGGGGCAGCCGCTTGCCCGCCACCCCCCTCTGCCTGGGCCAGGGCCGGGGCCAGGCTCGGGGCTGTGACCAGGCCTCGCCGGTCGCCTTGGCAACCCATTGTTCCGCAGGGCCGCGTTCTGGAGCCCGTAGGCCTCACCGCGGGGGCGGGCGGGGGGCGGAAGGCCCAGGTGGGGGGGGAATGAGAGTAAGGGACCCTTAGGGGGGAGAATATGGGGGGGGGGCTCAGAATAAGGTCATGCCTGGCTGTGAGGGGGCTTATAGTAAAAGTATGAGGGGACTTTTTTGTCTGTTTATTTATTTACCTGCGTTAGCCTTCCTCAACCTGCTGCGGTCCAGAGGTGTTGGGCAACAACTCCCAGCATCCCCCCCCCCCCCCCCCCATGTTGGTGGGAAGATGCTGGGAGTTATAGTTAACACTGCCGGACCACACCAGACTGGGAGGGCCGACCTATATATTTGTCAATGGCAGCCTTTCCCAGCCTGGTGCCCTCCAGATGTGTTGGTCTGCAACTCCCACAATCCTCGGCCTCTGAGGATTGCAGGGATTGTAGTCCAACACATCTGGAGGGCACCTGGGCTTGATCTATGCTACTGCTTTATAGCACTATCGAAGTCCACTGATAACTGCTGGGGTACATTACCGCCTTCATAATATTATTTGGTGCTTTTTGGTACTCCACATTATCCAAAATATGGCAGCAAATGTCATTTACGAGGTATAAATGTGCAAGAGGGATATAGCGTCACTGTGATGGAATCGTAATGATGTTGGTTATTTAATTTGTTTTCCTCACAGAGATTCCAGCCCCACCATTTTATCTTTGCAGCCACCCTGCAGGGTAGAGTAGTTACGGTACTGGACTAGGACGATCCAGATTCAGATCCCCACTCAGCCATGAAACTGATTGGTTGACCTTGGGACGACCACTCTCTCAATCAGCCTAATCTACTTCACAGGGTTGTTGTGAGGATTTACTGGGTGTGGGTTAGAGTTAGGACTGTACACTGCTCTGAGCTCCCTGGATAAAGGGTGGATATACATAATATAAATTAATAATTTGGTAAGGTCTGAGAGAGACTCCTGTTTCTCTTTTTTGAGATGGGGGCTATCATTCATTTCACAAATAAAAGATACTGTAGTGAGCTGATGTTCTGAGGAAAGGCACGTCTTCAAAGAAGGATATGTTTGGCAACCCTATTTTGTATATGAGGTAGGTATTTCAATGGTGTGTCTTCTGAGAATAGCCCTTTTTTTGGTGTGTTTTCCTTTCTTGCTCCAAACCAGACTCGTCTTCCTGAGAGCTTGCTTCTGACTGCGTGGCTTTTTTCAGATTCTTCAGATCCCACAAAGCAAATGTGGCTTTTTGTTTTTGTTTTCTTACGCCTTTTCTTAGCGCTCAACAATGGATTCCTCAGTCTCTTTGCAAGTTTCTGGAGACTAGAATCTAGACTTACACCTACAAAATTCCCCATCCTGTCTTACTTTCACTGTTCAAGACAAACTTCTCTGCTGTTATCTCTTTTGCTTTGCAAACCTTGCCTTGTGCTTCAGCGTTGCCAGCTTTTCAGCCTGGCATCATCGCTGTGCCTTTAACTGAAGCTTGATACAAAGAAATTAACAGCTGATAATTACAACCTCTATATCATAAACGCCGTCTGCTCATTTTTGCACATCACACTGCTTTTCAAGGCTCAAGAGCAGGCTAGGCTGGGTTTTTTTTTCTTGATTAGCTGGCAACAATCTATGCTTGCAAATATCCCCTCTTCTTTCTTCCTTCTAGCATCAACCCAATTCTTTAGCAAAGCTTTCTTGAACCCTCTAACAGCCTAGTCTTATGCATGTTGACTCAGGAGTAATTAATGCTGTGTTCATTAAGGTTTACTCTCAGGTAAGTGTACATGGGCTTGCAGTTTAACAGCTTGCATCTGTGCAGACCTTCTTTTGGAATAAGTCGGATTAAGTTTGCCTAACTGTAAATAGGAACAGGCTGTAAGGCAATCCTAAACATATTCATTTGGGACTAAGATGCTGATCACTCCTCGTCTCTGTGCCCTGACTTCTTTGTCTAATAGAGTTTCTAAAAAAATATGAATGGCTAAATAAGCTGTGGAAGTTCCTACTACAAAGGTATAGATAGTCATGGCCACTGCTGCTACTAAGACCGGACAACAGGGCGCAGTTCTGGGCTGTTCCTGCTACACTGCTGCCAAAGGAAAGTGTTGCAGCTCCGCATGGCACCATTTTAAATCAAACCAGTTTTACCTGCTGAATTTGATCAGCGCAGCGATCTAAAAACTTAAAATGTCGACCATGCCAATGTTAGTTTTCTAAAGTAAAATTTCAGGAGAACCTATTGAGTAATGCTTATACGTAATTACCTGTTTGCAACGGGAGAGTTTTGTGGATGAAGCGGACTGCATAGTCATTGGTGATAATGGGCCGCCCTATCCTATGCAGTGTGCCCAAATGCACTGAAAGCCGTGGGCTTGAGAGCGCCTAATACTAAACAGAAACACATTGTCAGACAAAATGCATTCTGTTATGTTTAAATTGCGGAAAAGACTGATAAACAAGGAGTTCTGACTTGTTCTATTGAGCTCAGCGTACACTAGTGCCCCTCCCATACATTTCTGAGCACTATGTTGCTCATCAGTCTCTCTCCCTCTCTCTATCTCCCTCTCTCTCCCCCCCCCCCCCACCCCAGGAGTTGGCATGAAGAGGGGCAGAGGTATTTTGTCTGCTACTTTCTCAATGGGAGAATGCAGAGTTGGGAAATCCATATGCATGCGAGCACGCACACCTTGCTGCTGATCCCTACATTGGATTTAGAGGTTTTAGTGCCCTCACCCTCTTGCAAAATGTGGAAGGCCCGGATTGTACAGAAGAGCCTTTCTCTGCGCAAGAATCACTACTTGCTGATCCCAGCTCTTTGGGTCCCATCTTGCAGCTTGATCAATGCACATTTACTTCCACAAGAGGGCACCAAAGTTATTCCCATTTTGAATCTGCTTCTAATTAAAGTTGTTTCTAGGATCCAGGAACTGACTTTAGCCTTCATGTTATTGTGGCTTCAGGTTCACCATGAAAGGGTGCGGCACTCTGCATGATTTTGATATCCAGGACAGTTATGAAATGAATGTTTTCTGTGATGGATTTACAAGTTAGAGTTTGAATTGTGGGATTCTCTAATCCCCACCCCAGAGTTAATGTCTGTACTGTTTAAAATATTAGAATAGTTCACATAATGTGATTAGGCAAATTCATGGAGAAGAGTTCTATCAATGAGTATTAACCTAGGCTGACCATATGAAAAGGAGCACAGGGCTCATGTAACTTTAACAGTTGTAGAGAAAAGGGAATTTCAGCCAGTGTTGTTTGTATGCAATTAGTTCCTGGTGAAATTCCCTCTTCATCACAACAGTTAAAGGTGCAGGCACTATACTAGAGTGACCATATACAAAAGAAGGCAGGGCCCCTGCAACTTTAACTGTTGTGATGAAGAGGGAATTTCACCAGGAACTAATTGCATACAAACGACACTGGCTGAAATTCCCTTTTCTCTACAACCGTTAAAGTTACATGAGCCCTGTCCTCCTTTTCATATGGCCAGCCTAACCGTAAGAGCTAAGTAGAGCTTCCATTTTCAGAGCCAGTGTGCCTGTGAATACCAGGTGAACGCAATGTGTGGGAGATGTCTTGCCCCAAAAGCATCTGGTGGCCAGAGCTGGAAATAGGGTACTAGAAGAGATGGATCTAAGGTCTGATTTTTCAGGGCTCTTCTTAGGTCCTCGTACAATCACTCTATTCTTCATTAGGAAAGAGGGTTCAGATTAGGACAGAAGGGAACCTCCTGAAAAGATGTTGTTCTTACGAACTTTAGCAGTGTAGAAATTTAGAATTAGAAGTTTAAAAGCTACTTTAACAAAAAAAACCAAAAACCCACAACCCACTGAAATATACATTTTACCAAGTTGTAGTTCCTTCCACACATTCATCATTAATTCTCTCAATCCTCCCCCACCCCACTTACTTTCAGGACCGATGCAAATAGGCTGACCATATGAAAAGGAGGACAGGGCTCATGTAACTTTAACAGTTGTAGAGAAAAGGGAATTTCAGCCAGTGTCATTTGTAGGCAATTAGTTCCTGGTAAGATTCCCTCTTCATCACAACAGTTAAAGTTGCAGGGGCCCTGCCTTCTTTTGTATATGGTCACTCTAGTATAGTGCCTGCACCTTTAACTGTTGTGATGAAGAGGGAATTCCACCAGGGACTAATTGCATACAAATGACACTGGCTGAAATTCCCTTTTCTCTACAACTGTTAAAGTTACATGAGCCCTGTCCTCCTTTTCATATGGTCAGCCTAGATTCAAACATACCCCCACATGAAAGTAATTGAAAATGTCTCCGTGTGGCAATGCTCCAGGTGGGCACTCATAACACCTTATGCAGCTTGCTATGTGCTTCATTGTGTGTACAGTCTCCATGCCAACCCTTCTTGGAACACGTAGGTATGACGTGGAGACCTTCCACATGATTGGGCCGGTCGTCCGGTGCAAAGGTGGAAGAAAGCATCCCTAAATCAAAGAATAGGCAGGCACAGACTGTCCTGGTGTTTGTCGAAGGATATGCCACAACCATGCCGCAAATAGTACCTGCCCATACCTCATGGGGTAAAGTGTGGAGAATGTTGCAGTGCACCCAGCTTTATTTAAGAAAGCCATAAAGACTGATCTCTTCCAGCAGGCCTACCCAGTCGAATTTTAAGAGTTTTATTGGCACTTTAATAATGTATTAGTTTTTATATGTTTTATGTGTTTTACGTAATTTGCTTTTAATGTTGTTCCCTGCCTCGATCCAGAGGGAGAGGCGGTTAAGAAATAAATACATTATTATTATTATTATTATTATTATTATTATTACTGTAATTGCCTCTGCTGAAAACCTTGACATGGATTTTAAACCTGTCTGGGAAAAGGATTGCTGTGGATGATGGTCCTGGCCAGCTCTCACTAGAGACCGGAATCACCCACTCACTCTCACTTAGCTCCATCACACCAGCGATTTATCGCACACTGGTACGTGGTTTTGCAGTGCGGTACTCACATGACGTCGTCCCTGTCCTGCACTCATCTCGCCCCTTCCCCCCTTGTTACATTTAATTTTGGTGCGGGGAAAGTCTGGACTATTTTCCCCTCTTGCTTTTTCCTTTGTTGGGGATGTATGCTTATGGAGTCTTGCTGACGAAAGGGGAGGGTGAGGTGGTTCTTCAGCACGTCATTGCACAGATTTGTTAGTGCTCAAGTCCCATTCCTTGCCCGGAGAAACAGAGCCCAGATGAAACCTTAAATCAATAATCGCTAGATAACAAAGCTAGAGCAAGCGGGGGGGGGGGGGAGAAGAGCCCACACCCATCAGACTAGCACAACCAATGGACTGGAGGAGGAAGGAGAAGGGGCAGGGTGGAGTGGAAGAGCAAATAAGCGAAAACCGATGCGAAAGGGACCGTGTGTGATGGAGCCCTTGATTCGCTTATGAAATGGAGGTAAAAAAAAAAACGTGGGGGCAACCCAGAGGGGGAAAATAGGTGTGATGGAGCCCTCTGACTGCCCTAGACCCTGCAGAAGGGATAGCCTTGTTGCGTCTATTTTTTAAAAAAAGAAGGCTTCAGTTGCAATTTTAAGGCTAATTGATACCATTTTACTGGAGGAGCATAAACATCTGTAGGTAATCACCTGCTTCATTGGATCTTAGCATGGCACTGTAAGCAGGTCAGGAGAATCAGGCTTTCTCCCATTGTCCCCTGCTGAATCACTCCTGCCTCACATTAAAACAAGATACGGACATGGATTCAGTTTTCACCAGGAATAGGCCCTGAGCACACCACTGCTGATGGAAATGGGTGAAGAATCCCCTCCATGCTGCTCTCCCCTTATAGATTGCAATCTCAGCAGCTGCATTGTATATCATGGAATGACAACCTCTAGTTCCACTTTTAGTTGAATATGTATACTCTGCCTTGCTCAGCCTTTGGAGGGATAGTTAATATTGTTTACACCACTCTTTACATCACAGCATTGACATTCACATTAAAAAGTGCTTCTCTTAGCTTTTATCAAGTGAAACAAAATGTAGGGTGCAATCCTATGCATGTTTAGGGGAAAAAAAGTCCTACGATTCCTAGCGGAATGTGTTGGAAATTGTAGAATTATTTTTTGGGGTGGGGCATAAATTCCAGTTCTTCCACCTTAAGCTCCATACAGGGATCCCCAACCTTTTTGGGCCCATGGGAACATTTGGGAATTTGAAACCATGCTGTGGGCGTCAGCACAAAATGTCTAATCAGTGGATTACCGCTTTGGTGTTTACCTGTCATATATATGAATCTTAGGCTACGTCTTATTCAGCAAAAACTTTTGTTTCATGTCTACTGGACACCTCAATGTCTCTTCAATAAGGCATTGTGTAATTTGGCTAATTACTGTTGATGCAATACATATAGTGCTTCTTTTAAATGTATGCTTTGGCAATGTCCAGTGGTTGCTTCTTTTGGGGAGGAGTTAATTACACAGATAAATTTTGTACTGGGACAGTCTTTAATATTCACTGACATGCACACTCTTTTTAATTATTTACCTGGTTCATGGGAATTAATAAATATTCAGCACAAATGGATTCTCTGCTCCCTTTTGAGAGCTAAAAGACAGATATTACAATATTGGAAGTATAAACACTTATCTCCTATAATGCAATGGATTGAGGAACTTACGACGCTTTCAGGATTTGGGTAGCATATAGAAGCCACCTTCAAATGGATACTTATTTGAAAAGTTGGTCCACTTTTGTTGAAACCCATGTACAGTTGCTAGAAAGTTGTACGAATTTGATATACAAATCTATGTATGCTTATTTAAAAATGAATAATAATATTTTTTTCTCCCTCGGGTGCTCAATGGTTCTGAGTTGGTGACCCATGTGCAATCACCATTGGGGGTGCCTGCGGGTGCCACTTTGGGGACCCCTGGCATACATGTTTGATAATTTGATGCTGGCTATGAATCTGGGCACCTTAAAAGCTACCTTCTCCCACATCAACCTACCTGTGGATTGCAGTTGTCCTTGGAAGCCCACGTTCAGGTTCCTGCTGCCCCCAGAGTTAGTCAGGGGACATGTGAAAGGGGGGCTCTGGAATTCTGTCCATAAGAGGTTTACATGATACCACCTTTGACATCTTTTAGGCACCAGGGAACCCCCTTTTTAAAATTTCCAGGTCTTATAGACTTAAACGTTATTGTGGTTTTATGCCAGCTTTGTGTACTGTGCTGCCCAGCAGAGGGCTTTTTAAAATTGTTTTATGATTGTTTATTCTTTTAAAGCCCTATAAGCTGCTCTGAGAACTTTACGGGATTGGAGAGCAGCTTAGCAAATAATAGAAATAAAGAAATAATAAATTAAATGCATCAGGAGTCATCATCTTAAAGATGTCTGCTCCTGTGCAGACATCTAAATATATCAGTTTTATATCCATTCCCTACTTTCCTCAAACACAGTTCAGTCTTCCCAGTGAAAACTGCTGATGGACGTTTTGTGCAAGAGGTCGTTTATACAGCATCAGTCGTAATGTAGACATTAGTGCTGCGGATGGGGTGAATGCCTTTTATTTAAAGCATCTTGTCGGGGTTAATGAGTGAGCATAAGAACATAGGAAGAGCCATGCCAGATCAGAACAAGGGTCCATCTAGTCCAGCCTTCTGTTCGAATAGTGGCCAACCGGCTGCCTGTGGGAAACAAGCAGGACATGAGTGCAATAGCCCCCCTCCCCACCCATGTTCCCCAGCAACTGCTATACAGGAACATACAATCGCTGATGCTGGAGGTCGGTTATAACTATCAGGAAGAGTAGCCATGCATAGCCTTACCCTCCATGGGTTTGTCTAACCCTCTTTTAAAGCCATCCAAGCTGGCCATCACCACATCTTGGGGCAGCAGATTCCATAGTTTAACTATGTGCTGTGTGAAGACGTACACCCTCTTCTCTTTCCTGGATCTCTTACAAATCCACCTCATGGGATGACCCTGTGTTTAGTGGGTGCAATTGGCAGTTGGATCTGCTGACATGGACCTGTGCCTTGAGGGATTGTCTTAGAGCCTATCTACACAGTACCTTGGAACGTTTTAAATAGTATTTTAAAACGTTCCAAATAGGTGCGTTCTAAAACATTTTAGGCTACATTAAGGAGTACTCACGTTACAGGAGAAAAATTCTTCAGTCTTCAAAGCGGTGTGTGCAGTCTCACACCCTCTGTCCATTTCTGTTTTGTTTTTACAATGAGTTTAGGGTAAGGCATTGTGGGTGTTGTAGTTCACTTGCCCACTTCCTCCTTAGCTCCTTTTTCTTCCCCACCAATCAACGGCTAAGCATTTGGGTGCTGGTAAATGAAGCACTTCCCCCATGAATCACAAACGGTAAGGAAGGACACATTATTTTACTTAAAACAATTTATTAAAAGTAAAAACCGTTGTATATAGCTGAAGTTTTAAAAAATCTCGGGTATACAACGTTCAAGGCAGTGCGTCATGTGGCCCAAAGAGTTTTCGTAACACTTATAAAATGTTACAAAGCTAGTGTGTAGATTGGCTCATAGTGTGTCCCGATGGCTCGCATGTCCTTGTTTGACTTAACACATGGCCTCATCTACCCCAAGCAGGATATTGCACTATGAAAGTGGTATGAAAGTGGTATATAAAAAGCAGGAGCCACACTAGTGCTTTCGAGCGGTGTTGAAGTGCACTGACAACTGTTGAGGCCCATTGACACATACCCTATACCGCTTTCATACTGCTACATCCTGCTTGGTGTGGCTCCTGCCTTTTATGTACCGCTTTCATACCGCTTTCATAGTGCAATATCCTGCTTGGTGTAGATGAGGCCACAGTTGTCTGTATCCCAGCATAGCTCTACTTTGCACTGCCTTTCTCAGAGCTGGGCACCCAAAATAGGGGCTTTGGGGGGGGCTCAGGGTCTTCATTCTCCCCCTTAGGCAACAACCCCACTGAATGGTTCCCTTTTTGCATATGCCACTCCAGATGCCTTCTCCAGGCCCGTCTTATCTCACCTTTTTGCTCCCAAAGCACCCGAGAGAAACGTTTCTATTTCTGAGCAGTCCGCCCACCGTGTCTCTTTTTTATTTTTAATGCACGTTAGTCAGTTTAAAAGCACTCACTCAATGCCCTTCACCTCCAACCCACAGCTTTGACACAACGCACTTACGATACGGCGTGAGCTACCCTCCCGTTCCGCCTCCATCTCCATAGCGAATGAAATGTAGCAAATACTCCGTGAGTCTCGCTGTGTGTGCATGTATAGATTTGGAAGCTCTGGAGTGCTGGCGAGAAGCAGCTCTCTCGGGAGAGCCGAAGGCTGGTTTAGTGTTGTGGGGAAGGGACTGATCTGTCAATCCCACCTTTGCCATGATCTTACTATGTGAGCTTTCCCCATTCTGGCGCCCACCAGATATTTCGGACTACAACTCCCACAATTCCCAGCCAGCATGGCCAGTGGGTTATGGGAGTTGTAGTCCAGCATATCTGGGGGGGGGTTTACTAAGGCTGAACTAATGGTCTTAGATAAACTATTCCTCCCCCAACTATAAAATGAGGATGACCTACCTCCCAGGGTTGTTGTAAAAATTAGAACAAGGTAAATTGCTTTGAACAGTAGACCGTACTAAATGGTGAAGCACTGCTACATTTTTAAATCTGTATATTAATTTTTGTCCCTCCTTTCCCCCAAGAGATTAGGAAGGCAAACTTAGTCATCTTCCTCTGTGCAATTTATCTTCACAACATCCCTGTGAGGTAGTTGAGGCTGAGAGATTGTAACTGGCTCAAGGTAACTCAAGGAGCCTTATGTCTGGGTAAAGATTTAAACCCAGATCTTCCAGTTCCAGGTGACACTCTTAACCTCTACACCATACTGGCTCTACTGCATTGATCAGGACTAAAGCCGAAATCCAAAGAACATGGGGCCACCAGGATTGTGGGACTTGTAGTCCAACACATCTGGAGGGCAAGGTAGTTTATGGCTTTCCTTAATAAATCATACATAGTGGAACACTGCATTAGAGGAGAGTTATTTGTTTATGCATCTTTCTTCCAGAGAGCAGTGTGCACGGAGTATAGGCTGACCCAACTTGGAGCTCTCCAGATGTTGTGGGCTACAACTACCAGAATCCCTGGCTATTGGACATGCTGGCTGAGGCTGATGGATTTTGGGGTACAAAAATTAGGAGGGCACCATGGTGTGGCAAGTTGCTTTTGGGGTAGTTTAATATCTGTAGTTCGGAACCATGTGAGTTGGCTAGACAAAGTGTTTACTTTCCACGCCAACGCTGCCATCAGTGTGATTGCTGGATACAGCTGCTACAACTGTGGCATGGGATTTTCTCCACACAGAGGTGGACCCTTCAAAGGGTCACCAGTAATGGGATTCTCCAAATGGGGCTTTTATGCTGCGATTGAGATTGGTTATTCAAAGAAGTTTGCGGGCCCTTTACATGACCTTATCATCCTCTGGCGCCTCTCCTGTGCTTTCCGACCATTTCTGTGGCTTAATTTGAAACAGAAATAATGAGGCAATAAAAAAAATCGGTTTGAATCAGTTTGGATTTGTCTGTGGAAAGAGAATGTGGCACTATAATTACAGCACCATCTAGTGGCTGTATGATGAAACATAGAACTCACAGATAAAGGGGGAAAGGGAAGCATGTGTAAAGGGCCGATCTCAATCCAGCAAAGAATCCGGAAGCAGAAGCCCTGGTGAAATTGTGGGATAAAAGTCTCTGTGTGGACAAGCCCAATGACTCTAAAAATCAGCCAGAATTATATTTTGAAGAAGTTGCTGATATTGATTTTGAGTGCTTGCTTAGCAAATGGGAAAAGGGGATGATGAAGCTTTTGTGAAGTTGACCAGCCTCTCTTCCTAATCCAATTCAGCCATTCTAGGAGACAGAATCTTGTACCTGGTACACTCAGGACAGTAGAGGAAATGGGATGGATGTCCAATCCCCACCCCACCCCACTTCACCCCCGCTCTATATCAGCCAAGGTGAATGTGAAATGGAGGGATTTTGAAGGATACAGTGAAATGGGAGTACATGAAGATTTTGCTAGTGACTCTGTTGGAGAATGACATTGCTACTCATTTAGCAGGTGGTGGGTGGTGGGTGGTGGGTGGGTGGGTGGTGGGTGGTGGGTGGATTTGGTATTGCTAAGAAAACTGCGGCTGGCAGTGTCCGGAGCGTCAGTGTACTTGTCTGTGTGCGCAAATTAACAGCTGCCCTACATAGGCGTGCACAGCTCATTTCATTAGCGTGTGAACCTTAATGGCCCTGATTGGAGCGGTGGAGGGGAAAGTGCGTTTTCCAGGGCCTCCAGAAAGTGCATAGTTCCCCCAGGGATGCAAATGCCAGCTTTCCGAAGGCTTTCCCGTCCTTTTAAAAGCTTCGATTCAAATTGGGGGGGGGGGAAGGAAAGCAGAGGTGCCCTGGGAAATTAGGGTTTGCCTGGGCACACCCAGCACACCCTGCGCGCACGCCTATGCTGCCCTTTTTTTAAAATTGTGGATATGTGCATTAAATATATTTGACTTCATCCAGCACCAGAGTTTGTACTTCTTTTTTTCTGCATCCTGCTTGCTGGTGCTTTTTACCCTTTATGCTTTTTAATTAACCGATGCGTCAGTTTTGTGGCACCCTTGGAAGTTTTTACATTACTGGACTTCATTGCTGCTTTATCTTTTTTCAGGCTGCTTTTGCTCTTTGGTTATTGCATTGCTTGTGATTTATTGGTTTTTATTTTATATTTTCTGGTCTATCTTTCTGCAAACCACCTTGCGAATTTAATACATACATTGGAAGGAATAACATTCCTTCTTCCTGGACTGCAGACCTGAGGCTCCTGCTTCCCGATGAGTGCTGTATACAGATAGATTAAGCCCTGACATCAACCTGCAGATAGTTGGCCTCGTCACACAAAGATGAGGACTGATAGCAGGAGCCTGTTTCATAAGCCGCTTGGGAAGAGTAAACACCTATCGGAGGAACCACAAATATTACATTTGCGCTGCAGACATTGTCATTATCCTTAAAGCTGACAGTTTGAAACATGTATCTAGATGTTGCTGGGATGTGGGAACATTCTTCAAAAGCAACAGATTCCCCTATGCTCCAGGAACTGATGGCTAGCCTGAGTCTGTCAGAAAATCCTAAAATGTTTCCCAAGGCCAAAAGCAGACATTACTTTAAATTTGTGTCTAGCATCATCATCTCTTCCCACCCCACCCCACCCCACCCCACCCCATATTTTACTCTTGAGTAGATGTAGGGAACCTGGCTGGGGGAGGGGGGGATTAGGGTTCCTTTCAAGATCTGGATTGGTTCTCCTGTGCCTACTCCAGAGTAAAAATGAAAAAGAGACGTAGTTGCTAGACACAGATTTAAAGTAATGTCTATTTTGGCCCCAGCCATCTCCTTCCTCAAGACTTATTCTCTCCATGGGCTTGTCTATATGCTCTATATACACCATCGGGGCTGCGCAGTTGCACCCCATTTTTTATATGACACAGCTGCCAACTCGCAGCCACGTCGTGCTATTCCCTGCTAAACTGCGCTTTTTCAATGTGTTGTTTCATCACGTCTTTTTACATTGCTCTGATGTCACTGCTGTTGTTTGTTGTCTGTCATTGGTGGCTTCAGTTCGAGTTAAGAGAATAGGTGCAGTTAGGGGTGGATCCCAGTGCAGGGTAGGTGTGGGATTGCAGGGCTGGGGGCAAGGGGCGGGCTCGGCAAGCCTAGTAATGGTCACCATGGTGGTAGTGAAGTCTGGGGAATGCAAGGCTGGGCAGTGACGAATAACACATAAATTTGATGAACTGCGATGATAACGGCAGTGAGATCATTATACGCACAAAAATGGAAAAGTGCAACATTGCCAAGAAAGGTTGAATGGACAGTGAAGACGTTGGTGATGGTGGAGATGGCAAAACTTACATCAGTAATAAAAGAAAAGTCAACAACTACGTTTATAACTGAATGGAAACCTCTGATAGACTTTTTGCAAGGATTAGAAAATAATGACTTATTTATCTGTGGATTCAACAAATAAGAAGAAATTGTTAAGATAAAGACAGAGGGGGAAACTTGTCGTTTTTTAAAATTATAGTGCAAGAAAAAAGTTTGTTACATATCTTTGTGGTGGAGAAAACTGGAAGTCCATTTTATGTCTTGTTTTTTTATTCTGTGTAATGTAGTGTTTGTTTGTTTGTTTGCTGATGTGTGTGTGGAAACAATCAAATCTTTAAACTGGAAATTTGATGAACTGCACTGCTACAGGCTTTCAAAGTTGCGCAGAGTTGCCAAAAAACAACAACAAAAAAGAGGTTTTTGCGATATTCAGTCCCTCGATATTTGCTGCCCATTACCGCCATCTCACAATGGAGCTTTCATTTTTCCTGGCTGGGTAGCCCGCGTCTCTTTCTTGCCATGTAACCTTATCAATGCTGCTTTGCTGCAGCGATGCTGCAGGGTTTGGGGGGAATGAATAGGTGAGGCGTCGTCATATATACCGGCTCCATGTTTGTTGGGTGAGTACCCTACGCTGGATGTTCAGAACCAACCAACAATCATTTAAGATTTAGTTGAAAACAACTATGAGCGGATCAGGTGGTAATACTCCCACCCCCACAGCTATTTTGTCTGCTTAACCTTGGCCCTTGGAAAGCCTGAGAATGTCTCCGAAGTGGAGAAACTTCCATCTCGTGGCCAGTTTTTGCCTTGCGATGCCCAGAAGAGTGACACTACATAACTGGATTTCAGGTCTCGTTGACACTTGTGATTTAGCTGAGCTGTGGGAACCTGTAACTACTTCAAGTCCTTCTTTATTTCAGGAGAACAGAGGCAACTGTCCGAGTTCACTCATGTAACCAAGGCGGAGGTGAGAGTGGTACTAATGCCCAAAAGACATGGAACAAGGGCTCAGCCTTCTAAGACTTCAGGGAGAAGTTCCCTTCCTGAAGGGAAGAAGGGAAGAAGCTGCCTTATTGTCCCATCAGGCATTTAAGATCCATTTGCTTTATAAAAGACCCGCTCCTGATGGAGATCGGGACGGCTGGAAGTAGTTTGTTCCTTATCCACCTGCTTTTCAGTATCCAAGATGCCTTGGCTGCTGTCTCCAAATGACCCCTTGCGACTTCTGCCCTTGGAACCTTTATCCAGGGTTGTCCCCCTCTGTCACGTTGCAGGAATGCATGCCGGTTTGGTGATTAGAAGAAATCTCTGTAGGAGATTGAGCATGGAAACTCAAGCTGAGCTGTTGATTCACTGGGTTCTGAGGGAATGTGTAAATCATATGATGAGACCCGTATTGTGCACAAGGCAGCAGAACTGTAATGGTCTTGTACCTGAGAGCCGTTTGGCCCAGAAGAACGTACGAGACTATGAATCTCTGGGAATTAATGCAAATATAAATTTATGTGAAGGCGTCAAGCGCCACACTTCCCTTTATCAGCGAGATCTCCTTGTCAACCAGCTGCTTGCTGTTGTCCGGGGTATTAATCACTCTGACCTTTTGCAACCAAAATTAAGTGTGTGTCATCGTTCCTGTCTTTGGGATCAAAATATAAAGGAGCCAATTGATCTCCCTTCCCCCTCCTTTCCTGCTTGCTCGGATCTGACACTTAATAAAACATTATTTTATTTCCACATGCCAGGAGTAAGCAAAACGGCCGGGTGCCACCTGTCAGATGGGCCCAGACTGCTGCGATTCATCTTCATGGGAAATCGATAGCTCGGGTCTGACGAAATAGCCAAGCCCAAATTAAAAGTCTCTCATGATCTCTGCCCTCGTAGTTCATGTCAATTGAGTTTATGGGACAGCAATGCAGGGTGCTAAATAAAACGCTGAGAGAAGAAAATGACAGGCGGAGTTAGGGTGCACAGCATTTTTATTCTTTTTGCATCTTCAGTGCTGTTGGGACCTGGGGACAAACAGAAGTAGGTGAAGATCATAGGTGTGTGCACAGGGTGTGCTGGGTGTGCCTAGGCACACCCTAATTTCCCAGAGCACCTCTGCTGTCCTGCCCTCCCCCCGCTTGAATTGGGGCTTTTAAAAGGATGGGAAAGACTCCAGAAAGCTGCTGTTAGCATACCTGGGGGAACTACGCACTTTCTGGAGACCCTGGAAAGTGTGCTTTCTCACCCTAGGCCCTGATTGGAGCAGTGGAGGGGTGAGAAAGTGCGCTTTCCCCTCCTCCACTCCAATCAGGGCCTTTAAGGTGCACACCCAAATGAAATGAGCTGCGCACGCCTATGGTGAAGATGGGAGACGGCACACTCTCCTGATGCTTAAGAAAGGACGGGGGGGGGGGGAAATGAAGAAGGGACTGTTCACACCTGCAGGTCCACCACCCTTTGATAACTGCAGCATCCCGGGTTGACTTACACATATCATTGAACCGCCGCAGATATTTTATCTATGATCTCTTATTTTAAATAAATTACAAATAATTCCAGCAAACTGCCTCTCAGAATCATTCTGCAACTCCAAACAACCTATAAAATGTAAATAGATATCAAAAGAAACATATCTCAGTATATCTATATCTATATCAAAATATAACATATAGATATATCAATACTGTAAGAATGTACCTATAACAATAATATTATAGATGTAAATGATATGTACGTTATAGCTATAATATTTAAGGGTTACATCGTAGGCAGCAATGCATATGGGTCAGTATTATCCTGGACCTCGTTATTCTAAAAACTTATTTGCCTGTTGTTTCCCTTCTATAACTCTAACCATGTTGATTAATTCTATCATATGTACTATAACCTATTAGCTCACTCATCAAGTGATCCGGGGCTGTAGCTTCAAGGCAGAGTCCCTGCTTTACATGCAGAAGGTCCCAGGTTCGATCCCCGGCATCTCCATGAAGGGCTGGAAAAACTCCTGCCTGGAACCCAGGAGGGCAATGGCTGCCTGTCAGTGTCAATAATAAATGGACCCAGGTCTGACTTGATATAAGGCAGCTTCTGATGTTCCTGTGTTCTTTCAGTTATAAGCAATGACCATACAAGTTGCTGTTAATATATGCACGAGTAGGCTGACCCTATGGAAAGGAGGACAGGGCTCCTGTATCTTTAACAGCCATACAGAAAAGGGAATTTCAGCAGGTGTCCTTTGTATGCATGCAGTACCAGGTGACCAGATACAAAAGAGGGCAGGGCTTCTGCAGCTTTAACTGTTGTGATGAAGAGGGAATTTCACCAGGTGCTGCATGCATACAAATGACACCTGCTGAAATTCCCTTTTCTACGCAACTGTTAAAGATCAGGAGCACTGTCCTCCTTTCCATAGGGTGACCCTATGCATGAGAGCCAGCGTGGTGTAGTGGTTAAGAGTGTTGGACTGGGAGTCAGGAGATCCGGGTTCTAGTCCCCACTTGGCAAATGGAAGCTCACTGGGTGACTTTGGGCCAGTCACGGACTCAACCCAACCTACCTCACAGGATTGTTGTTGTGAGGATAAAATGGAGAGGAGGAGGATCATTATGCTGCCTGGGGTTCCTTAAGGAGGAAAAAAGGCAGGATATAAATGCAATAAATAAATAACCATTTCAATGTTCCAAACTCTTAAGATAACAAAATTGAATTACTGATAGATCTGATGGTATATTATATCCTGTCTTTAATTTATTTCAGGATTAGGGACCATTGCTTATATATTGACTCAAATTCAATGCTTTTTGATGCAGCCAGTTCACACCTGCGGCTGCTCTTGTGTGTTTAGATAAATCCAGGGATGTGTGCATATATGTGTACCAGTGTGTGTCCCTGGTTGCAACTTGCATGCAAAAGTGGTGTTTATTGCACACAGCGTCTTTGGGGGGTCAACAGCAGCTGGGGGCGAGTTTCAACAGAAATTGGCGCAGGACCCTGCAGCTGCTTTTCCTTTTAAATAAAAGAGGCCGTGTGGAGCACACTTGAAAAAAAAAATGTAATTGACTTAAAATGTAGTTTGGCCTACTCCCAGGATGCGAGCAATGCATGATCTGTGATTTGGGAAGATCCATCCAGGAAGGACTTTGGAGAATGAACAAATTCTAGGATTTGATGACTGGTGGGCAACCAAAAAAGCCTCCATCTTGAAAAAAACCCCAAACTAGTTGAGACTGCTTAAATATTCTGCAGCACCCTACCTCTAGGCTAAGCCAACTCGTAGAATAGGACTCCAGATTCTTGATTTGCAGCACTCTCTGCAGTGGTAGGTTTTGGTTTTTTTTGCTGTCATTATCCAAGTTGAGACTTTAATTTACAATCTCAAATGCTCCTTTGTATAAACAGCATAAGTCCACCCCGAATGTTCTGTTCCTGGGGAGAAGTGTGGGGTGTGTGTGTGTGAAGGAGGAAGCTGGTAGCAAAAATACGGGCAGCCTTAGACGTCTGGCGGGGCGTAGAAGGGCCGTGTTGGGGCGCTGGGGGAAGGAGGTTTGAAACAGCCCATATAAAATATGATATACTTTAAGGGTGCTCCATGATGCTGATTCATTTTAGACATTTTGTATTTGGATTCCCTTGTTTTGGCTTTAACTTAATGTAGAGATAAAGATAAAATATTCCATACTTTGAACGACCAAGATTTGGATCTGCTTTGATTTCTAAGATAAAGCATTTACTTTTTGTGTGAGGTGTATTAACTAGGGGTGTGCACGGACCCCCCGGATCGGATCGGGACCTCCAATTTTGTCCCGGATCGGATTGGATAAAATCGAAGGCCCCCCAGACCGGACCGGGTCCAATCCCGATCCAAAAATCGGAACTTCCGATATTTGGATCGGCTGCCATTCCCCCCCCCCTAGACTTGCATTGGGGGAAAGAAAGCTTTCCCCCAATGCAAGTCTATGAGGAAAAAATGGCGGTGGGTGGGTGAGGGGGGCCTAACTCCCTCCCCCCCGGGGCCGTCCGCTGTGGACGGCCCCGGGGGGGGGGGTAAGCCCCCTCCCCCCTGCCCCCTGCTTACCTTTCCTGGCCGTCCGCTCCTGTCCGCCGCTGGCCGCTACTGCAAGCAGGCTTCGCGGCCTGCCCGTAGGTAGCGTGCCAGGTGATCATCACCTGATCATCAGGTGATCATCACCTGGCGCGCTACCTACGGGCAGACCGCGAAGCCCGCTCGCAGTAGCAGCCAGCGGCGGACAGGAGCGGACGGCCATGGAAGGTAAGCGGCGCGCGCGGGGCCCCCTCCCTCTTCCCCCCTGCTCCCTGCTTACCTTTCCTGGCCGTCCGCTCCCATCCACCGCTGGCCACTACTGCGAGCGGGCTTCGCGACCTGCTCCTGAGTAGCACGCCAGGTGATGTCATCACCTGGCGCGCTACCCAGGAGCAGGCCGCAAAGCCCGCTCGCAGTAGCGGCCAGTGGCAAACGGGAGCGGATGGCCATGGAAGGTAAGCGCGCCACGTGCCCCCCCTCCCCCCTCCCCCCTGCTTACCTTTCCTGGCCGTCTGCTCCCGTCCGCCGCCCCCTGCCTCTGTTGTCCACTTTCATCGGCGGGCGCCCGCCAATGGAAGTGGTGGCGGGTGCCAGTGGGTGCCTGCCAATCCGCAGATACATCCGATCTGGATGGGAACCTTTCCGGATCAGATCAGATCGGCCGATCCAGCGGTGAGATCGGAAATCGGATAATTTATCCGATTTCCCCCTGGATCGGATTCGGATCGTGGATCGGACCCGATCCAGTGCACATCCCTAGTATTAACATACTGAATATAAATCCCCTTTGATTTCTTAACACCAGTTCCTTTTCAAAAGTCTAGTAAGAAGTTAACAGAAACAATTATCAGATGGATGTTAGTGATTTGAGATGGAATCGCTACAATATTGCATAGCAAGAGGTTAAGAAAGCACTATGGAGTCGCCTGTTATGATGTTTTATGGCCTTCCAGATGTTTTGGCCTACAGCTCCCAGGATCCCTCACCATTGGCTATGCTATGTAGAGCTGATGGAAGTGGCTTGTAGGCTGAGATGTTAGGAGGACCACAAGTTGTGCACCCTTGATTTAGTCCTGCCCCCCTGTTCAATGCAGGATGCAGCTACAGTAGGGTGACCATATGAAAAGGAGAACAGAGCTCCTGTATCTTTAACAGTTGCAGAGAAAAGGGAATTTCAGCAGGTGTCATTTGTATGCATGCAGCACCTGGTGAAATTCCCTCTTCGTCACAATAGTTAAAGCTGCAGGAGCCCTGCCCTGTTGACTGGATAAAAAGAGGGCAGGAGTCAGTTCCTCAGACTCAAAAGAAACTGTTCACAAAAACAGGATTTCATTGCAGAAGCACCGGATCTAAAACAATGGTTACGCAGTAGGGGCTACCCGGACAAGATCATCAATGCAGCCATGAACCAGGCATCCAACATCAACCGTGTTAGCCTCTTACAACCAAAAACAAGATCAGAAAACTCAAGAACCACATGTGTATTACCATTTAATCCAATAACTAAGAAACTAGAAACACACATCCGTTCAAATTGGCACCTAGTACAAGATCTTCCGAGGTTAGCAACAAGACCCCAGATATCATACAGAAGGACAAGAAATCTAAAAGATTATCTGATACATTCAGATCACGCAAAAAATTGCAAACAAACCATAGCTCAACCCATGGTGTTCAATTTTCCGAAACCTTCAGGATTCCACCCTTGTGGGCGTTGTGTTTACTGCAAGCTTACAGAGAAGATGCTTTCATTGAATGATATGAACAGCGACAAAGTAATACAAATTAAAGATTTTCTGAATTGCAATTCAATAGGGGTAATATATGCCATCGCTTGTCCCTGCAATAAACTATACATTGGAAAAACATTGAGACACCTTAAAACAAGAATAGGTGAACATCTATACAATTTGAGACAGGAGAAGATTGGAGTGCCTTTAGTGAAACATTTTCTGGAGAAAAAACATCAACCTGAGTCTTTGTGATTTTGGGCGATTGAAAAGGTCAGAGGCCATGAGAAAATACTGAACAGAAGAGAAATATTTTGGATCCTATCATTAAAATCTGTTGCCCCTACAGGACTGAACGATTCATGGAACATGTATATACGATAAAGATGCAAGAGTCTTAATAGCTTTTCACTTGGTCTATCAAGCATACCAATACCGCTAAGTACAAGCAGAATGTCTACGAGACACAGTGACTACAGTCTATAGAAGCTATTTAATCACTGACCATAGAAAATACACGACCTTGACTTGCGAGTACGAGTGGGAATCGACTTCACAAATGCAGCTCCCTAACGGGACGCCGAACAAAAGCTTTGGATTCCCTAGCCTTTAGCCTTCTGAGCCATCTTATCAGTTTTCGCAGGTCAGCGCTTGTCATTAATTTGACACACATGGCTCATTTGTCTCATGCAGGAATTTGTATGTGCTGTATCTCAGGTTAAGATTTTATCATGTGTCTTCCTTCCAACAAAAGTCCCAACAACCTCTAGGGGCTTTGCAAGAACTTATTTGTCATTTGTGACATAGGGACGTTTCACAAGAAAAACAAAGATCTGCTCTTCTCTCTGGTTATGGTTTTTTTGCGACCAGTCTGGTACACAATACCACCTGTCAAGAATTGTCAGCTGATATGTACGTAGTTCAGGCTATAACTCAGAAAAACTTAGTGTGTGTAAAGAGTAAAAAGCAATAGGCACAGTGCTGGTTATGAACTTAGCATTCATTCGCGTTTCAAAGACGCCTAATGAGTTAAATAGGTAACTGCTCCTCCCACTGGTTAGGTATTTTGAATTTGATGGCCAGGTGAGTCTAAGATACAATGTGTCATTAAATGTGTGTTGAGACTCATGGAGTACATGTTAGAGTTCTAAAAAAACACTTCAATGCTAGAGTAAAGAATAGGTTTGGCTAGGGTGACCATATGAAAAGGAGGACAGGGCTGCTGTATCTTTAACAGTTGCAAAGGACAGGAAATTTCAACAGGTGTCGTTTGTATGCATGCAGCACCTGGTGAAATTCCCTCTTCATCACAACAGTTAAAGCTGCAGGATCCCTGTCCTCTTGACCACGTACAAAAGAGGGCAGGGCTTCTGCAGCTTTAACTTTGTGCTGATGAGGTAATTTCACCAGGTTCTGCATATATACAAATGACACCTGCTGAAATTCCCTTTTCAATGAAACTGTTAAAGATACAGGAGCCCTGTTCTCCTTTTCATATGGTCAGCCTAGTTTAGCATCTGAAAGGTTAATTTGGGTG
This sequence comes from Anniella stebbinsi, assembly GCA_029215795.1. NCBI lineage: Eukaryota > Metazoa > Chordata > Lepidosauria > Squamata > Anniellidae > Anniella > Anniella stebbinsi. The sequence goes on along the minus strand of JARDYH010000004.1, from coordinate 5,989,855 downwards.
TTGTCCTTCCTTGTTGATTTAGATTTGATTTTAACATTGTTAACTCCATTTTAAATAATCCTATTTTGTTTATTGTAGCTCCTGACCAAGGATAGAACCTATCCGAAAGATTGAGCCTTTTGAAAATTGGTTTGTACAGTCTTAAGAGCTTTTAACAACAATAAAGTCTTCCCAGCTCTTCATAGCATCAGAGTTTGTCTCTCCTTGACGCTTCTGTTCCTTGGTGCTCTTTTCCCTCGCATCTCACCCTCTTTTGTATCTGGTCAACAAGGCAGGGTTCCTGGAACTTTAACAGTTGTGATGAGGAGGGAATTTCACCAGATGCTGCATGCATACAAATGACACCTGCTGAAATTCTCTTTTCTATTCAACTGTTAAAGACACAGGAGCCCTGTCCTCCTTTCCATGTGGTCACCCTTGGGCCATCTTGCATCTGCTTAAATGCCACCAGCGAAGGAGAGCCTACCTCCTCCTGAGGCTCTCTTTTCCACTACCGAACAGCTGTCCTAATGTTGAGTCAAAATTTGCTTCCCTGCCATTTCCGGCCATTGTTCTTCTAGCCCTGTCCTCCAGAGCAACCGAGAACAATTATTTCGACGGCACTGCTGTATTCCAGCCCGAAGAGGCTGAAAAGGCCCCAGTAGCAGCATATGGCTCTGATGGTGGAGGTTCTTCCGGCGATCAACAACCAAAGTTTTGAGGCTGGGGAAGAAAAACAACTTCTGGAAAGCTTCTGCTTCTCTGCCAGGGGAATGAGGTTTTAATTGTCTCATTTGCAGTCGGCTTTAGAATTCCTCTTCACAGATGCTTAATTCTCAGCACACAGGCAGAGCAGAGAGCCTGGCCATTAATCCTGGATGGAGGGGAAAACAACACCACAATCTCTGCTGAGGAACAGCTTCCTCAACTCAGTCCCCAGTGTGAGTCAGGATCAGCTTAACTCTGTGCTTGTGGAAAAGCTGGTACCGGTTCTGCCTCATCGCATGTCAACTTCCTCGGAGAAGAGTAAACATTATCTTGCATCTAATCCAGTGTACATCAGCATGAGTTGATTCGACTTCCGTGGCTGCCATTCCTAACAGAAATAATTAGTTGTGCTTCCTTTTCTTGATTGAGACCTTATTAATAGCAGTATTCTTTTTTTTTTTTTTTACTATAATACAGGGGTGTCAAACCTCTCTCAGTCAGAGGATTAATATTTATTTATTTATTTATTTATTTATAACATATACAGCTGAATAGAATAGAATCTTTCAGAGAAGCTCTCGTGAGCTGCATTCTTGTGGTGGGTGGAGGTTGAAGGCAATAGGGGCAAGGGAAATAATTACCAGCATGTTGTAGCATCTAGCTCTTATGCATAGTTGCTAAACCTTAGGAGAGGCATTTCAACATTTCAGAATGGGAAAAAAACTGCACAAAAGCCAAGGAAGGGGCTGTCTATACATCGTCTTTGCCCCCCGGTGGCGCTGCATTGGTTATATAACAGAGCTGCCGAATTGCAGCCACCTCGGGGCTTTTCCCCGAAGCTGCGATTGTAAAACGTCCGGGACTTAACCTGACTTTTTCCTTTCAAGCGAGGTCACCATGGCCCTTCGGCTGTGTGATCTCGCTTCGGCGGTGAGCCGGGGGGTGTTCTGGGGCAGATGACAACCTCTGATTGGTCGCTGGAAGCTGGGAAGAGGGCAGGGGGTGGGCTAAGTTCCTGACTTTTTAAATGTGGAGCTTCATAGGAGAGTGCCGTGGTGGCTTCGAGGTAGCTGCTGCATCGTATAACCGAAAGCCCCACGGTGGGTGTGTGGTAGTACTATGTCGGTTATATGATGCAGCAACCACCTTGAAGCCAGCATGGGGCTTTCCTGTGAAGCTCTGCATTTAAAAAGTCAGGGACTTACTCCGATTTTTTTAGGCTGGAGAGAGGAGAACACAGCTCTTCCGCCATCTATCCTCGCTCCAGTGTTAATGTGAAGGCATTCCTGGGCAGAAGGCGACCCCTGATTGGTTGCCAGAAGTCCAGGCAGATGGCAGGCAAGTGAGCCGCATGGCCGCCGGAAAGCCTGCACTCTCCCTCTACGTCAGGATTAGCCCCAGACTCTCTGGCTGCTTGAAGCAGTAGACCTGGGGTGGGCAACTTGTGGCTGTGCAGATGTTTGGGCCTACAACTCCCGTCGACCCTAGCCAGTGTAGCCAGCGGTGAGGAATGATGGGAGTCGCAGGCCAAACCATTTGGAGAATTCTGCTTTAGATGCTGCTACTTATCTGTGAAACTCCCGTAGGGAAGATGTTCGGGAACCAGGAAAATATATTTTCGAAAACTCTTTGCTCCCTTTCAGGTTGCAGCTACACACATGTCCACAAGGGGGAAGCCTGAGCATTGGCTAAAGTCCTCTGAATCAGGCTTTGAGTAATATGTTTGGATGGACCCAGGGGTGGTAATGGGGAAATGCATGTTTCCCGTGTCAAAGAAGTACTCTGGGGTATGTGTGTAAAGGCTCTTTGGTGGGAATTGGATAAGCTTATTCGCCAAGTGTGATGAGTGGTCATAGAATCATAGAATAGTAGAGTAGGAAGGGGCCTATAAGGCCATGGAGTCCAACCCCCTGCTCAATGCAGGAATCCACCTTAAAGCATCCCTGACAGATGGCAGTCAGCTGCCTCTTGAAGGCCTCTAGTGTGTGGGAGCCCACCACCTCCCTAGGTTATGGATTGCACTGTTGTACCACTCTAACAGTCAGGATGTTTTTCCTGACGTCCAGCCGGAATCTGACTTCCTGTAACTTGAACCCATGATTCCATGTCCTGCATCCTGGGATGATCGAGAAGAGATCCTGGCCCTCCTCTGTGTGGTCAAAGCCAGCTGAGAGCAGCAGGCGTGCAGTAACTAGAGCCAGGAGTCTGGATATAGGAAGCAAAGGCTATCACTAGAAGGGCTCTCTGCCTGCCTGCCTGTCCCTCTCCTGCTTTTAAATATTGGATACTTCCAGACAGAGGGCTCCTAGTTCAAGCAATCAGATGGCCTTGGGCAGCACTTCCATCTTCCCCCACCCCCTTTGCAGTTTTTTTCTGCAGTAAGGAAAAAGATTGAAGCAGTAGTGGAAAACACAGAAGATTATTTATTATTGCATTTATATCCCGTCTTTTTCCCTCCAAGGAACCCAAGGTGACATACATAATCCTCCTCCTCCTCTCCATTTTATCCTCACGGCAACAACCCTGTGAGGTAGGCTGAGCTGAGAGTCTGCGACTGGCCCAAAGTCACCCAGTGAGCTTCCATGGCTGAGTGGGGACTAGAACCCAGATCTCCTGACTCCCAGTCCAACACTTTAGCCGCTACACCACTCTGGCTCTCAGTATGGATGATGTCATTATCTGGACCCCTGTAAAATTCCATGAATGAGACAGTGATGTTAAAAGCCTGGTCTGGAAGCATCGTTTATTTTTTCCCAAATCCCACCCCCTTTTTTTTGCTTTGACAATTTTCCTCTAAAATTATAAACAGTTTTTCTTTTCTTATTTTACCCCATGAAAATAAGCTTTGCAAGAGCTGACCTGCAAAATTCTATTTAATGCATTTCTTAGCCCCCTTTCCAGTTCATGGTCTTCCTGATTTAAAAAACTGCTCCCTATAAAAATGGTTGGGCGTTAAGATCAGCAGGGTGAGGATTTGCAAGAAGTCAGCCGTAAGCGAAGAGCGCAGACCTTGCAAACACAGCAAAATGATTCACATTTACACTGGTTAACATATGTTGGTCTGGAAGCGCCGGATGTTTTTGCCTTTAGCATTCCTAAAGCAAGGGTGGGAGGGCTCTGAGCTCCAGGGTGTCCAGGCAAGGCTTGCGGACTTTAACAGCCGCGCAGAGAAGTTCAACAGGTGAAGCTTCTTTCCAGCTGGAGGGTGCGTGTCTGGGAAGTGGTTGCCCTGTTATTCTCTGCCCGTTGCAGAGCTGTTCAAGGCACAGAATTGGCAGGACAAAAGACAGCGGCTGAATGGCAGTAATGGCATTTCTTTCGCGTTTTTCAAATGGCGGCAGAAGAAATCGGCTGAGCCTTTGTGTGGGATACGAAGTCGACTGTAACTTCTGAGGAGCTTTTCCACAAGGGGGTGGGTGGGCGGGGGGGGGGCTGATGTGTTGCTGCCACCCCAAACTTGCTCCCGTTGCTATGGCAACCCTGCTGGTCCCCAGCCACGGGAGGGGTATGCAGAAAGTTACCTCTCTTACAATCCCACCTTGGGGGTTAAAACGACCAAAATGTGGGGATGAGCAGCCAAAAGGTGGACAGGTGGGGAGTGGATGGAAACGCAGCTTCGCAGCTGGCATGAATTTTGTGAGAAGCAGGAGCCCGGGAAGGCGGACTCGGATGGGATCGTTGCCACTGCATCGCTTTTGTTGCGTCTGGATGGATCTGGCCAGGGGGAGTCTGGGTTGGCTACGCGAGGAGGGAAGGAAATGGGAAAGGGACCCTTTTTGCAATATTCGCCCCGGAAAGTTGCAAGAACCCCCCCCCCCCCGGTATACCTGCAGGAGCACCCACCGGGCGGAAACTATTTCGACTTTGCCCCTGCAGAGCTCTGAGTATTCAAAATGCACACAGGAACAACAAAGGTGCTTTCATGTGTTGGACTCCTGGGACCAATTTTGAGTAAATTTACTCAGGGCCCCAAGCGAGGCTATAGCAGTAGTCTTCAGCCCGTTTTTACTTCTCCATCTCCTCTTGCATTGCCTGTTGTGTTTTCTTTTCTACATGTATTTTAGTGGTCGGTGCTGCCTATATTTATGGTTGCCAACTTTTCAACCAGCGACTGTAGCTATGGCTACAGCACCTTGATCAATAGCAATTCGCAGGCGATAGCCTGTCTCTCCATGCCTTGAAAAAACCCTCTCACCTGCTGGTTTCTGCGACATCAACTGTCGCTCAAGGCACAGCTACAGAACTGGTGTAAAAGTTGGCAATGTGACTGTATAAATAGGGTGACCATATAAAAAGGAGGACGGGGCTCCTGTATCTTTAACAGTTGCATAGGAAAGGGGATTTCAGCAGGTGTCATTTGTACACGTGCAGCCCCTGGTGAAATCCCCTCTTCATCACAACAGTTCAAGCTGCAGGAGCCCTGCCCTCTTTTGTATCTGGTCACGCTAGGCAGGGCTCCTGCAGCTTGAACTGTTGTGATGAAGAGGGAATTTCACCAGGTGCTGCATGCATATAAATGACACCTGCTCAAATTCCCTTTTCTATGCAACTGTTAAAGGTACAGGAGCCCTGTTCTCCTTTTCATGTGGTCACCGTACGTATAAACCACGTGAGCATGTGGCTTAGTTGCAAATCATACGCCACCAACTAAAGATGAAGGGAATATGGAATATCTTGTCTTTAGTTACAGTAACCTTCCTCAACCTGGCATCCTCCAGATGTGTTGGCCTACAATTCCCATCATTTCCAGCCAATACTGTGTTAAAAACAATCTATCCATTAATTACCAAAAGTCAAAAACAATGGTTTTGCAAACAAAAAAGCAAGGTATATATGGCACATGGGCGGGTATAATACCTAGGGTTATGGTTCCAGGAAAATCTTAAATGGACCAAGCACAGCAAAGAAGTTAAAGGCAGGGCAGAGCAAACAATGGGAATGTTATATCGTTTCTTCCTTCAAAACTGTAGCAAATATCTACCAGCAGCCGTTAGAGTCCATCAAACCAAACTGGCCGCCCAGATCCTGTACGGAGCCCCTATATGGTTCCCCCTGTGCAAAAGTCCGATTGAGGGCCTCCTGTCATTGTATCTAAGACTGCTTTTCGGAGTACCCAGGTGTGTGGCAGGTGCAGTTCTTAATCTGGAGGTGGGTTTGCCCTCACTGAGTAGTACGGCTTGGTGTGGGCCTGTTACATGATGTCATCAACCTCCAGGGCTCCTCCTGTCCTTTCTTGCGATGATAGTATTAGCATATAGACTTCGAAGCCCATGTGCTTTATAGTCTGGCTTCTTTCCTACATCATTGTGAAGACTATTTTGGGGCGCTATTAGAGCTGTTCTCTTTGTTATGGTGCATAAGTTTTCATTCACCGTTGCCTCAAAGTTTACGTCTCCTGCCCCCATAGGATTCAGTTTAAAGCCCTCCTGATGAGGTTCTTCATGCTGTGGCTGAACACATTCTTCCCTGCCCTTGTGAGGTGCAATCCATGCCTTGACAGCAGTCCATCCTCCAAGTAGCGTAGCCCGTGGTCCCAGAATCCAAATGTCTTATGTTGGCACCACGTTCGTAGCCAGTCATTCACCCGGAGTATTTTTCTTTCCCTTTCTATTCCTCTTCTAAGAACTGGGAGGATGGATGAGAAAACTATCTGGGCCCCAAAGTTCTTGAGTTTCCTTCCCAGAGCTTCAAAGTCTGACGCGATTTCCTCAAAGCTCCGCTTGGCAATATCATTTGTTCCCAAATGGATGAGAAGAAAAGTAGGGGTGTGCATGGACCCCCCGGATCAGATTGGGACCCGGATCGGGACCTCCAATTTTGTCACGGATCGGATCGGACAAAATCAGAGGCCCCCCGGACCGGATCGAGTCCGATCCCGATCCAAAAATCAGAAATTTTTGGATTGGCGGCCATTTCCCCCCCCATAGACTTGCAAGTCTATGAGGAAAAAATGGCGGCGGGTGGGTGAGGGGGGGCCCTAACTCCCTCCCCCCCAGGGCCATCTGCTGTGGACGACCCCAGCAGGTAAGCCCCCTCCCCCGCGCTCCGTACCCCCCCCCCCGGGCCGTCCGCTTCCATCTGCTGGCACCAGCAGGCGCCAGCGGATGAAAGCGGACGGCCCTGGGGGGGGTAAGCCCCCTCCCCCCTGCCACTGCTTACCTTACAGGGACGTCCGCTCCAGTCCGGTGCCGGCTGCTACTGCGAGCGGGCTTTGCGGCCTGCTCCAGGGTGGCGCGCCGGGTGATGACATCACCCGGCGCGCCACCCTGGAGCAGGCCGCAAAGCCCGCTCGCAGTAGCAGCCGGCGCCGGACGAGAGTGGACATCCCTGTAAGGTAAGCGCGTCACGCGCCCCCCTCCTCCGCTCTCCCCGCTTACCTTACAGGGACGTCCGCTCTCGTCCGGCGACGGCTGCTACTGCGAGTGGGCTTCGAGGCCTGCTCCAGGGTGGCGCGCCGGGTGATGTCATCACCCGTCACGCCACCCTGGAGCAGGTCGTGAAGCCCGCTCACAGTAGCAGCTGGCGCCGGACGGGAGCGGACGTCTCTGGAAGGTAAGCGCACCGCGTGCCCCTCTCCTCCCCTCCCCCCGCCCTCTAGGGAAGCCCCGCTAGGGAAGCTCCCCCCCGCTGTCCACTTCCATTGGCGGGTGCCTGCTGGCGCCCGCCAATGGAAGTGGCGGAGGGCGCCAGCAGGCACCTGCCGATCCATCCGAACAGGATCGGAACCTTTTCGGATCGGATCGGATTGGATCGGCCGATCCAGCGGCAAGATCGGAAATCGGATAATTTATCTGATTTCCCCCTGGATTGGATTCGGATCGTGGATCGGATCCGATCCAGTGCACATCCCTAAAGAAAAGGATATGCGTCAGTGAGCTTGATGAGCTTTGGCAACCCTTCAGTCGCATCTCTGATCTGTGCTCCAGGGAGACAGCACACCTGGCGAGTCCATGGGTCTTCCTGACATACTTGAGTTTCAATCCTTGTAGCAGGGAGTCTCTCACAATGACTACTCTTCTTGCTGTAGGCCTTGGTATTGATGCATCTGCTCGATTGACCTTCTGCCTCTTGCTCACTGCTGCAGAGGGTCCCCAGTAATTCTTCCTCTGCAGACTGTCCTCCAGTCTCATCTTCCAGTACCTGAAAGCGGTTACATAGCTCTAGCGTTTCCACTGGTGCAGAGTGTCTTCTAGTTCTTCTGTGCCTAACTTCCAGGGAGTTTCCTCTTCATTTTAGCCTTGCGTAGAAATGCTCATTGACTAGCATATCACAGGCAAGAGTTAGCAGGAGCTGCTTGGAGAAGCAGAGCTGCTAAGGCTTTACCTCTTGATCTCTGCCTGAAAGACATGGCGCCTCTCTCCATTAAAAGGTGAAGACCCTACCGGAGAGGCAGGGCAAAGGGGGTTAGGCAATCTTGGAGTCCAAACTGAACCCAGGATTGGCCACAGTGTGGAAGGCAGCAGATTCTGGCAGGAGTTTGGGGAGGTTTGCTCTTTTCCTGCCTTGATTACTCTGTGTCACTGTGGAATAAAGAAAGGCCCATTCCAGATGGTAGAGTGTGTCCATCTATATGTGATTTTGCTTTCTTGATTCAAGAGCACAAATGTGAAGGGCTGATTAGGGTGACCATATGGAAGGGAGGATGGGGCTCCTGTATCTTTAACAGTTGTAGAGAAAAGGGAGCCCTGCCCTCTTTTGTATCTGGTCACTCTAGCAGAGCTCCTGCAGCTTGAACTGTTGTGATGAAGAGGGAATTTCACCGGGTGCTCCATGCATACAAAGACACCCACTGAAATTCCCTTTTCAATGCAACTGTGAAATATACAGGAGCCCTTTGTTCTCCTTTCCATAGGGTCAGCCTCATTTACATGCCAGTCCAGCAAACAGTGAATATGCATTCCTGGGGTTCATGGGTGCACCTCAAGCTCAGGTGTGCTGCCCCACCCACTATGCATATATACATACGGTCAGTGGAGGCTGGCGGCTCCGAGGTCAGTGGGACAGTGAATCTGTTCAGGGTTTCAGTCAGAACCAGTCAAAATCCTAAAGGCGCTCTCCAAGGTGCAACGCCGAACTTGAATGAGCCAATACGGAAGCCCCTGGTCTTGGGATGAGAGCCGGTTAAACTTCAAAGCAGACACACTGGCTGAGTTCGGATGACACTTTTGGCAACGGAGGAGGGGGGAATAGCGTACTGACCGTGCTTTATTTTGGCACCGCCACGGCAGCACCTACCACACGACATGTTGCCCCTCCCCCCGTCGTGTGGCTGAAAGTCCCGGCATCTTTCTGGGCTGCTGCGTCTCCTCCCTCCCCCCTCCCTCAGTCCTCTGGCCGTATCCCAGCATGCACCGCAAGTTCTGCCGGCTGTATTGGAGTAGCTGGGGGGTTTCGGCTGCTCCGGCTGGCGAACTCTATGACCGAGTGGAATAACACATGGAGAGAGGGGATTTCCCGACACACGACACTTTAAACAACGGAGTTCGGGATAAACAACCTGCAAGCCCGTTGTTCTTCTCCATTGTTTAAGTGCCCCAAATAGGGTACTGTCAGTTGTATTTGCATTGTGTGTTGCCCTCCACATGACACAATAAACAACACAACTGACGATTGTTCCCCCCCCCCCTTTGATTATCATGTCGACCGAACCAGGCCACTGTTGGAAGAGCCTGATGAACTTAGAAGAACTCACAACTTTTCCTTTGCTCTTATTTTAGGAGGAGAAAACCTCATAAACCCAGTTCCCAGCCAGAGGGCCTCTGCTCTTGGAGTAATTGTGCTTAATGATCTACAAGGTGCTTAGAGGGAACAAGCTTCACACTCACGCAGGCACCTGAGAAAAGCCATTAGGGGGAGGGAGGTAATGGCGATTTCCATCACTGTCTACCAGCACCTCGAGGAAGAAGCAAGGAACGGAACTGTGTAGGGTCTCTCCTGAGACACAGCAGAGAAATCCAGCCTGTTTGTTCTCAGACAGGGCAGCCGTCAACAGCGCTCCAGAAGATCATATGGACTGGGATCCAAGAGGTACCGTGCTGGAGGGAGGGCATTGTTTGGATGGTTCCAGGTGCACCTGAGAACAAAAACCTCCATCCGAATTTTTTTCGGCGCTGGCTTCCTCACTGGTCCGGAGGAGAGCCATCTGAAAAATCCATGAGTATGTTGTGGGTGAATTTTGTGGGTGGAATTCATCCTTCAGGGAAAAGAGTGGGCTGTCTTACCTCTTTCATACTGCACAATTGTTATACCGGACAGTACATCCAGCTGAGGGACGAGGGAAGTGCCATTCCTTGGGATCCATCCTTCCTGCCTCTGGGCAGGCTGGATCCCTTTTCATAATGGTGGAACACATTTCAGAGGAGCCATGTATGACAGCACCTGAACTCTCCTTACCTGGGGCTGCTCCCTTATGTTCCATCAAGATATCTAGGATCAGCTCTTGCATTATGTTGTGTCCTGGCTCCATATGACCTCCCAAGTACCCCGGAGACTTTTAGGGTCCCCTCAAGACCAGTGCTTTGAAGTTAACAGTGAGTTAATCATAGAATCATAGAATAGTAGTGTTGGAAGGGGCCTATAAGGCCATCAAGTCCAACCCCTCTTTTGTATCTGGTCACGCTAGGCAGGGCTCCTGCAGCTTTAACTGTTGTGATGAAGAGGGAATTTCACCAGGTGCTGCAGGCATACAAATGACATCGGCTGAAATGCCCTTTTCTATGCAGCAGTTAAAGATACAGGAGCCCTGTCCTCCTTTCCATAGGGTCACCAGGCTTTGAGCTAAAATAGGCTGGCATTTTTGGCCCTGTCCCCTTTTGACTGGAATGCAGATCTTAACAGCTTCTCTGAAACTGAATTTGGCCCTTGGCCCAAAAGAAGTCCAACAACCCTGCTTTCGAAAGCCGTGTGTTAAGGCTGATGACTCCTATAAAAGCGTCTGGGTCAGGCTGGTTCTTTGGTCCGAGCAACGACTGAGCTTACTGCTGGATAAAGGAGCCATTGCATGCTCCAGGACAGTTATTTCTTGCTGCAACCGACTAGTACGGCTAGTTGGAGCAGAGCAACAACTTCCACAGGGTCAGCCATGCTAGTCTGTGGCATAAAATAAAAGTCTGGTGGCGCCTTAAAAATGCCACGCTTAGAAAAGCCAAACCTGTTGAAAGTATGCAAAATGTAAACATTTTTGCATATATAGTCCCACAAAATTCTAATGGGTACCTAGACAAGCTTGACTCCCATTTCTCTTGGCTGTCATCTGGCTTGACTCCCGTGGGCCATTCTTGTCATGGGATCCGAGGATGAGCTGACTGGGTGCCCTGCTTCCTTAGGTCTCAGCAGATCTCGTGAGACTTCATCAGTTGACAGTTTTTAACAAGATAAAGGCTAACCGGTTGGATCCTTTCGGTCACTTTGGTCAAAACCCGTGATGTGAATGCTTGACTAGTGGCCCTATTGGGAATTGTACCACCCTGGCTCAACTCATTCCTGTTTTCTAGCTAGACTGAAACAGATAAAACTGAAAATTATAAGACTTTTAATAGTTGACTCAGCCTTCTTCCATGGCCTGAAGGTGTGTTGGGCTGCAACTCCAGTGATTCTCAACAGGCATGGCCATTCAGAGTCCAACATACCCAGAAACTGAATTAAGGTGGATGGCATCTTCTAAAAATACGCCCCTTCCCCCTCCCGACATCAGCAAGACGCGGTGCAAATGGGACGCCTTGGCGTAAGTGACATACCACCGCACCTTCCTGGAGATGGGCCAGGGATGCATCTCGTTGGGCAGTGAGCTGGGACCGACAAGCTGCATTCAAGCCGAGTCGGGCTGAATGAATCCATCTTAGAGCATTGTCAGAAGCCATTAAGGGGCACAATGCTGACGAGGACTGTTCATGGGAGCGGGAAGCTGTTGTGGTATTTGCGTACGGGTTATTCCGACTCACGGGGTGCATGGGGCCGGGCAGGTGAGAGACAAGAGACCCGCCCACAAAAGCCCGGTCAAAACAAACCGGACACGTTCTCAGGGATGTGGCTTTAGCTGATTACATAACACGATAGCGCCGCAGGCCACGTTTCCCGTTATGCAACTGCTGGAGAGCTGCGTCACACAGCTTGCTTCTGAGCCACGGCTGTTCACGACCTGGGATGTCTTCTAAATCGCACAGCGCTCTGCTGTGAGAGGCACGGCAGTCATTCAAGTGTCCCTCTGCACGTCTGAAGATCCTCATTATATAGGGCCATTTTACACATTGCACAGAGGCAAAGCCAGATTTGTACACTTAGCAGGGAGGCTGCAGCCCATATAAGGGCTAATGCACATTTGACACTTTGCAGAAAATGGAAATGTGCAAAGTGGCTCATAGCCTCCCTCATGAATAGGCAATTCTGTGTTCCTTTCTCATGAAGGATTCAGAGTCGTGAGAGCCGGAGATCACCTGTTTGGGGGATGACGCCTGTCATAAGGACATAAGAAGAGCCATGATGTGTCACGTCACAGATCTCTCTAGTCCTCACTCCCTGAGCATTATCTTAGACCTGATCACCTGAGGTGTATACGGTAAAGGCAATCCAGTTGGACTCCTGTGTTAGATTTTGACAAACTGAACCAACGTTGTGAATATTGACATGTGCTTCCGATATGAACCGCAACACCCTGCTTCAACTCACTTTTGGAAATTACATGACGTTTTGTGTCAATTCCGTATCTGTGCTGGAGCTGTGAAATGATGCATGCCACGCTCCCAAATCTAGCTTGAATGGATGACCCTGTGCAAAATGATTGTGGAAATCATCACCCCCCCTCTCCACTTTGTGAGATTTCACTAGGTATCACCTCCGTCACTTCACTAGGTATCACTCCGTCACTTCAAAAAAAAAAGATTCTCAGAAAGTTGATTTGTGTGCCCAGGCCAGTACCATTTGATATCCATGAATACTTAGGAAAGGCAATGTAACTGTGTTTTGTTCCTGCAGTAGCAATTGCTAACTTCATTTATGTTTCTTTTGATCAGCCTCTCTCCTTTAAATCTGTTCTGGGAAATGCTTAACGTTGTCCTAAAGACCCCTTCCCTCCTGGCTGCTTTATCTGGGGAACATCTCCCTCTGAGAAGTGCTCATTACCTCATATGGAGGGGCAGCAGAGGCCACTGGAAACACTTGGGCTTCCTGGAGGCACAGTGTGAAAGCCCCAGCTGAGGCGACTCCACTGCCCTGAGTTGCACAGCTATCAAGACTGCAGCCCTATGAAAAAGACGGCCGCGTCCCATGGGGCTGCTTGTCCACCTGGAGCTCTTCCACTCAGCCTGCCATAGCACCGGCTGTGCTTTGGGGAGGTCCCAAACCACACGCCAGCTTTGCCAAATACTGTGTTTCACCGAATCTAAGATGCCATCGATTCTAAAACGCACCTTAATTTTAGGGCCACCATCAGGAAAAAAGCATTGCCTCGATTGTAAGACACACACACCCCCCCCCCCGCCCTGGTCCTCCCCGCCATTGCCGCCCCGGTCCGCCAGTGCTGGGGAGGCCGCTGCCAGCGAGGAACGGCCTTCCCCACTCACCTCCATTGCCGCCCTGGTCCTTGGCGCCAGCGCCGCTTGCAGCGGCCTCCCCGGCTCATCCACTGCCACTGCAGCCATCGCCCCTGGCCACGATCCGCCTCCCTCCCCCCTTCGCTGCTCCGTTGAGGGCGACCCTCCTCAGACCCCCGGCCAGGCGCTGCTTCCGTCGTCGTCCCCTCAGTCCATCCAGGGGTGGGGTGGGGGAGACAGGCCACATTACAGAGGAGGAGGAGGAGGAGGAAGAAACGGAGGGGCTGAGGGGAAAGGAATCAACCGAGGGGAGGCCGCCGCCTCCTGGTTGCCCGCCCCGCGCTGCACATGGCAGCCGCTCCGTTTCCTCACAAACAGCAGCACACATGCACACAAGCACAAAAGGAGGGCGGAGGCTGCACCAACCACAGCAAAAGCTACGTGGAAGGAAAAGAGCCCCTGAGGAGAGGCGCTCTGGTGGGCAGGCTTGTGTCTACTTTGTAGTAACGCCGCATTTCCAGGCCTGGGTTGATTCCTTTCCCCTCAGCACCTCCATTTCTTCCTCCTCCTCCTCCTCCTTCGTAATGTTGCCTGTCTCCCCCACCCAACCCCTGGACGGACGGAAGGTTCCACAATGACAGAAGCAGCGCCTGGCCGGGGGTCTGAGGAGGGTCGCCCGCAACGGGGCAGCGAAGGGGGAAGGGAGGGAGGCGGATCTTGGCCCCGGGCGATGGCTGCGGTGGCAGTGGATGAGCCGGGGAGGCCGCTGCAAGCGGCGCTGGCGCCGAGGACCAGGGCGGCAATGGAGGTGAGTGGGGAAGGCCGTTCCTCGCTGGCAGCGGCCTCCCTGGCGCTGGCGGAGCGGGGCGGCACTGGAGAAATCTGCTGATTCTTAGACGCCATCAATTCTAAGACGCACTCCATTTTTACAGACGTAAATATGGGGAAAAAAGTGCGTCTTAGAATCAAGGAAATACGATAGCACTAGCTGTCCAACAGCCACGAGGGGAGACAGGGAGGTGGTCTTTTTATGGGGGGAGTTCTGCCCTACGTAAGGGGAAGGGCCTTTCTCCTGTTAGTAGCACTAGGTACTGCCTCTAGGTCTGGCTCCTTCCCCCTTACCATCTTTTCTCTCCTTTCAGCCAGCTGCCAACCTCCGACTTCCCTCAAGGTGAGATGCCCCAGTTCAGTTCCTTGCACCAGTCCATGCAAAGTCCAGCCTTTCCCCTCCTGTCTTCCTTTGTTCAAGGTAGTTCTCACCCAGGAGATCAGATCACAGGTAGAGAAGCTCATGAGATGAAACGCCCTTTAGCATCCTCCCCCACCCCAACATTGCCTTCCAGGAAACCAGAATATCAGAGAAGAGGCTAGGCTGGCCCATGGGATGCACGCTATGCCCCCTGACACAGCCTGAAATGTTAAGTGCCAAATTGAGAGGGGTGGGCACTGAGCAGTCATCCAGAGGGGGATCCAGACGCAGTGGGAACGGCCTTCTGGCTTCTCTTGACGCCGCGCTGAAGAACTGCTGCCTCCAAGACAGCATCAATGCTCCAAGCAGCAGGAATAAAAAGGCCAGTATCACCCCAAAGGGCCAACACTGCTGGGGCTTCAGAATGTCTCCTCATTCCTCTCCCCTGCAATGGCCCTTCCATGGTCAGGCAAGCTGAACGCAGGGTAAGGCATCAGTGTCTACGGTGTTTAATTAGTAAATGAATAAAAATAATGTCCTTTATGATGGAGCGTTTGATAAATGTTCGTCTTTAAAAATAAGTAAATCCCTGGGTGCACCCCCCAATGACATGTGCTGCGCACGCCTGTGGATCAGTGAGTGTGGGTCCAGTTTTCTTCTTGTAGGCGGGCACCCGCCCTACGTCAGCCCAGGGCAAAGGATGGCAGTGGAGAAGCCACCACCAAGGCTGAATTCCCACAGTTATTAACACAGGACAACCAAGTCAATAACATGCCTTTCCCTGATTCAGTGGGGAGGAGAGTGAACTGATTAGGGTGACCATATGGAAAAGAGGACAGGGCTCCTGCATCTTTAACAGTTGCCTGGAAAAAGGCAGCAGGCGTCGTTTGTATACATGCAGCACCTGGTGAATTTCCCTCTTCATCACAACAGTTAAAGCTACAGGAGCCCCGTTCTCTTTTGTATCTGGTCATGCAAGGCAGGGCTCCTGCAGCTTTAACCGTTGTGATGAAGAGGGAAATTCACCAGGTGCTGCAGGCACACCAATGACACCTGCTGAAATTCCCTTTTCTATACAACTGTTAAAGATACAGAAGCCCTGTCCTCCTTTTCATATGGTCACCCTAGAACTGATGCGCATGGGGGATTTGATGGGCACACTGAGCTTTGGCCCAGCACCTTAAAACTACTCTCCCCTCTCAAAACTGTTCTGGTTGCTTTGAGGCATAGAAAAGAAAGCTATGGCTTTCCCCCCACCCTGGTATGGTTAAAGGCAGTTGCTTTGCCAACTAGGCTGTGAGCAACTAAAACTGCATCCAAATTATACAAAGAGAGAGAAACGGAGTGGTTCAATGGCAGGAGTTTTATACTAACCGCCGTCAACTTGGGACAGGGGGGAATGTTGGAATCCGAGCAGCTGGAAGAGCTACCGTCTGGCCAAACCGGGAGCGTCTCTTCTTTGGCAGGGGCAGAAATGGAGAACAAACTTTTCGTAGTGTGGGTTGGAGCATACCCAAGGCGGTTGAGAGCCATTAGGGTTTGTTGCACAAGTTGAACTTGAGAGTGTACCCTAGCAGAAAGCCACGGGAGCCAGGCTGTTTGCACGCCTGCTCACACAGAATGTGTTTGTATAGCAAATCTACCCCAAGGTGAATTTTACCAGATCGGTTTTCAAAAGGTGAACACTTTACCTGGAAGCACCTGCCTGTGGCAAGGGATGTATGTGCAACATCAGAGAAAAGGTGTGGCAAACGCCAGCTCTCGCCAGCAGCTGGTATACTCAAAATAATGTAGTTCGCATCATTGATAGGATAACATCACCTGATAAGTCTTTATTGACTCAAAGAACCATGCGGAACGTCTACATTTTTAAAAGCATGCTTCTAGTCCTCTCTGTTGCAAAATGAGTGGTGTATTGGATTCTGGGTTCTATATGGGTAGGTGGTTTTTAAATGTACAGATTGTGTGTATGTTGTATGTTTTTGTTGTTTTAATTTTTGTATATTGTTTTTAATTGTTTTTAATCCTATGTAAACCGCCCAGAGAGCTTCGGCTATGGGGCGGTATACAAATGTAATAAATAAATAAATAAAAATAAATATCTTCATTTGCTTCCATCTCAGCGTTACTCAGTGGCCAAATGATCACTAATGCCAAGGGAGACTTCTGTAGTAGGCCAGGAGCAAAATTTGGCTTACACATAGATATGTAAAAGGTCCTTTGCATCACTAGAGAGTCTGAATTTGTAATTTTTTTATACTTCAAAACACTCAAGACACAGGAAGTGTCTCATAATGGAAGCCAGCACAGAACAAATCAAGGGGGTGGAGATGTTGTAGAGGGTCCCCTTGAAGCAGACTCAACTGATAGCAGGATTTTGTTTGATTTTTAATAGTGACGGCCAGGAACATGCCTGAAAAGAAGCAACTTACACCTTGGAAAGGCACAGGATGGTATTGCAACCCAGAAAAGGCGCCACTGCTTTCAAATCAAAGCTGCCTGTCCTAGCCCAGAATCAATTTAGCAGTAACCCTTGAGAAGCCCAGAGAGATGCTTAAAAGGTGCGTGCCCTCTGCAGATCAAAGGCTACTTATAGCCTATTACAGCCTTGGCTTAATTCGGCTCTTCCCGCAAAGGGTAGGCAATCCCCAAAGCCTCACTGTGGCCGGGGTCTCTGCTATTTTAAACTCTCAAGCTAAAGATCCAGAAAACAAGAACAGCCCTGCCAGATCAGACATAAGGAGACTCATAGCACCTGGTTTCTAAAAGAGGCCAGCCAGATGCTCTGGGGAAGCCCACCAGCAGGAAGCGTGGAAAAGCAAGTTTGCTTCCCAGAGGGCATTAAGCGATCTTTAGTGCTAACTATGGCCCTTTCAGCAACACCATTTGCTGCACCACTGGTGCGGAAAGGCAGTTCTTATTCCATATCTTCTGGTTACTGGCTGCCCATTTTCCTCCATATCTCACCACCCCTGCACGTGCCTTCCTCCTTACATTTCTCTTCCTTGCCACTCAAAA
The DNA here is from genome assembly GCA_029215795.1 of Anniella stebbinsi. NCBI lineage: Eukaryota > Metazoa > Chordata > Lepidosauria > Squamata > Anniellidae > Anniella > Anniella stebbinsi. The sequence goes on along the minus strand of JARDYH010000004.1, from coordinate 5,972,434 downwards.
GTTCATCCCAACGCTTTGAAAACTTGGATTCTGGAAGCAAAGAAATGCGAAGCGACGTAACTTGTCTCATTTTGGCCATCGTATGTGCGGTACCTTAGTGCTGTCGCGTACTTCACATACCCCTGGGGACCTCTGCACGGCCAAGACACCTTGTGCTAAAAACACACTGTAATCCACAGGCCAAACATTGAATTCTGTTAGCTGTTTTGTAACCATGTATAACATTTGCTTAGCTTGCAAACTTTTTGTTATGGAAAATTTATCCTGCAGTTTTTGTTCTGCACAATTAACTTTTGAGTTTGCTGATCCCAGGGCGAGGGAAGGAGGTGATGCAAAGCCCATGCCCAGATTTTATTCAGCTCCTCCTCTGGCTGGTGAGATTTCACTAACCATTGCCCACATTCTTCCAAGCCTATCACTGAATTCCCAAGAGACAGCAACTTGCAAAAGCAAACATTTGGGGTTTTTTGAGGAGGCAGAAATGTGAATGCCACCTTTTGCACTCCTGTGAAACTGCAGCAGACACGGCCCTGCCGACGAGCAAATTCACTGCCTCCACCCAACCTTCCCGAGGGAAACTAAACGAAATGCCAAATTTGAGGCAAGACATTTCCTACGCAAGCAGATTTTTAAAATTATTATTCCAGCAGGCTTTTTGAAATACCCTGGACCTATGTTAATGTGTGGTTTTGTTTTCAAAATTTGTTACCGTTTTTTAAATTTTTTAAAAAATGTATTTAATTTTACTGTAGGTTTACTTTCTCTTTTAACTTTTGTAAACTTATATTTATATGTTTTAATTGTACATGTTTTAACTTTGTAAACCGCCTTGAGTCCCAGCCCTGGGAAAAAGGTGGGATATAAATATATTGTTTAATAATAATAATAAGCCCACCCTTATAGTTGTTATGTAGGTCAGTCCTCCCCAAACTCTGTGCCAGTTGTACACCATGCGAAAATAAATATTATCCATGGAGAATAATACTATGGGTGGCTACTAGTCATGATGGCTACATATTGCCTCCACAGTGGTATTCTGTGTGCCTCTGAGTACCAGTCGCTGGGGAACCAGAGAGGGCGAGGGCTATTATCCTCATAGCCTGCCCGTGGGTGTCCCAGAGGCATCTGGTTAGCCTCTGTGAGAAGCTATCTGGGCCTTTGGTCTGATCCAGCAGAGGCTCTTGTGAGGCCATGGTACCCACCCAAAGCACAGCCCCGCTGCTCCATCACTCCATTGTTCCACCCTATCCCCCTCCCAATGAGGAGGCATGTTCAGAACAAAATGCAGAAATATGGCTGGGGGGTGGGAAGACAAGACATCCTGAACATCGTACACCAGAATTTTCATTCTGATGGCACTAAAAAGACTTTGGGGCCTCCCAATTATAATCCAGGTAAAAGGAAGTGTACTGTAGGGTCTCCTGGTGTTTGAGAAAAGCTGAACTAGGATGCCTAATATACTGCTCCGATCTTTTCTAGTCCCCTCGTCCCCCAACTCCAAGCCAGACCCACTTACTACATAACTAGGGGCCCTGCAGCATCGTTCCCTTAAAACCTCAGCAGGCTTTCTACTGGACACTCCTCACCAGGAGAAGCTGCCCCCAACAGCCCCCGGCAACCAAAGGGGGGTCCCAAGCCTCAGCCCTGATCCCTGGATCCCTTCCACCGAACACAGCCGTAAAGGGAAATCGTGAACAAAAGGCAAAGACGCGTAGTTTCAAAACCGGGTATGGCTTTTCAACCCCATCCACTAGGTTTATTCACACAAACGTTTCTTTAATTTACAAAGCTGCTGGCCATTCATACACAATTAGGGTTTCCACAATGTTCAAGGAACTTAAATACAATGTCGCACACCAACCCAAGTAAACCAAATTAATTTTTTTTTTTAAAAAAAGAAAAACAAAAGTTGTTCACAAACAGGTCCTAGATAACCAGCTTCTGTGCAAAGAAAAAGATTTATTTATTTATTTTAAAAAAAACAACCCCCCCCCCCCCCCCACTAACCTTGGGAACTGCAATCTGACACCTGGGTTTAAGCCTTTTAATGTTACACTCAGCTCTGCAAGTTTACAAATTCTATATCCAACCAAACTTGAGGTGGGACCAAATTGCAACTGGAAAGTAAAACAGAGGTGGAGTTTTGGAGGGGACGGGGCTGGACCCTGACCCAGTTCACACTGAGGTGGTCTACCTGCATCTTTGTCGTACCATTTTTCAGATTTCAGAGGCTGCTCCTCCATATGTTCCTCTACTCAGAAAATTAGCACACCTGGTAGGAAGAAAGCCAGAACCTCTCACCCTGACATGCCAGTTTCCCAGCTAGAGGGATTAATTGATTTGGATTAAGAGAATTCCATCCTGTGTGTCCCCATTTGTGGTCTGAAGTGATACAGCTCCAAGATAGCTTGACCACCTGAGTGAGAACTGGGCCATTGATGCCTCCTCCCCACCGTTCTCTCCTTCTACTTGGTTATCTTGCAACTCTGAAAGCAAATCAGCACACATACTGTGTACCCAAAGTGAAAGGAGGAGCAATGTAGCTTTTCCCATCTTGCTTATCAAGGACCGGCATTCCATGAATTAATGTCTGGGAGAAAAGTAACCCAGACGGCAGCTCTGGACAGCTTTTCGCAACAGTCACTAACGTTCCAGACAGTTGTTTGCATCAAGACGCCCAGAGAGAAACTAATTACAAGAAGCTGCACAGATGAAGGGTGCCACACATCCAGCAAGCAGTTCAAAGGTGACTTGCCCATGCCGGTAATAGTCCTTCATCGTTTAGCCACATCAGACTCATGTTTGGAAGAGTCTGGTTGGTGGAAACATACATTGACAGATGCTACAAGGAAAGGGCCTATAGCCTATAGCAGTCGTCGTGAGAATGTGGCTGAGAAGTCTTATTTTTGGGGGGGCGGGGAGGCCAGATCCTAACTGTGCAGATGGCCACTTAAGAACCCCAGTTTTTGTGTTCGGAGACAAAAAAAAAGTGTTCCTTAGATGCCTTTGCCCAAAAGATGCATTTTTGTTAGAAAGAGGGCCAAAAGCAGCCTTTTTTCACTCATCACCACAGCTTAACCCGCGTCACAGTGCAACCTGGCAGGCTTAAACCCAGTCTAGACAACTGCATAGAACTAGATATATTCAGGGAGAAAAAGAATTACAAGGAATTCAGCGATTGCATTTTCTCTTACTGGGGGGGGGGGACCCACATTTATTGCTCTACAAAAAGACTCTGGCAGTGTTTGGAGATATCAGAGAGGCACAGAGTGGGATTTCTGAGGGAACAGAAGTGCAAGGGGGAAAGGAAGACAATGGCCACCCATGGCTAGCACCTCAACCCTTGAACACAGCAGCAGCAGAGATGAGAATTGCGAAAAGAATAGCCACACAGTCTAGAGACAGGTTGCTTTCCTGGGAGACTTTAGGTTCAAGATGGAGCAGTGTGGCTTAGGCTCTCCTTGTAGCCTCCTCTGCCCTCGTACAAGTGGTCTTGCGGTCCTCAACTAGGGCATGCTGCTGGTCTCTAATGGCACCCCAAACCAAGAGCAGGCAGCCGCCATGCGCTGCCAGCCATGTCAGGCACTTCCACCCATACTTGGAAGCATTCAGTCCTGACTCAGTGCAACGACAGTAGCAATATCCAGCCTTTCCTAACATCGTCATCCCTCAGAAGTACAGGCACACCAGTGAAACTGGCTGTAACTGTTGCCACCAGCTAGCCAGCTGCTTTGGGGCTTAATGAAAAGCTCAAAGTCTTCCGCTAGTGGCGTGGTACGAACAGTGCAGGGGTGGACTTGAGTTCGGATAGTGCCATCATGACCAGAAGTTTCATGTCCTGGTCCTACCGGAAATGCCACTGCACCCCAAAAGCACGTATAGTACAGCCTGAGAAGGTAATAGTCCCAAGGCTTGTGAGTGCTGCAGTTAGTTGCTCAGCTATGGTGAGTAAGAAGCTGGTAGCAGGTGACCAGGAAAAGCCCTGCTCATTCTCTCTTCTAACCTTACAGTGTACCACAGGGCCTGGGGTTCTTCCTCCTTTCCAGTCTCAGAGATTGAACACCAAACCGAGAAGGGAGCTAGGGGCTTGTGCTCAACTTCTAGATGCCTCAGAAGCAAAGCATGGGCAGGATCCCTCTCATTCTTGGTGATCGAAGAGGAGAACCAACCTGAGGCATGGGAGGGCGTGGGGGGAAAGAAAGGGCACGGCACTGCATGCGAGCATGGGAAGAACGATCTTGGTGGGACATACTGTACACTTGAAGAGATGTAGATGCTGCCAGTTCTGATGTAGGGTTCTCCTATCCCTGCAATGTAAACTAAGAATCCAAGTGAAGGGAGGTGGTGGTGGTAGTAGCAGTAGCAGTAGAAGGCTTTGGAATGGGCTGAAGCCAGGTGTACAATTTACCCCCAACAGTCCATCTACTAGCCGCTGCACCAGGATGAGAAGATATCTGGCAAGTTGCGGCCCACATCACCAACTGTAAACAGCGCAATTAGATGTAAACAGTTCAATTTCATATCATACCCACAGCACAAGAAAACACAACAGTCAGCCAAAAAGATAAAACCTGCGCAACAAAATGTCAGCAATATTTCATTTTTCGCAATAGCGAACTGGCAATTTCCATTCCAAGTTCATCCAAGATTACATGGGGTGAGTGGGAGTGGGAAGACCCCTTCGAATGAAGTGGGGGACACTCCTATATGAACACATGCTATAGTACCTGGGATTCATAGGACCCCAGGAGACTCAGGCAAAACAATTTCCCACTGCTTTTAACACAGCAACGCATTCACATACATAACCCAAAAATGAGGCAGCAGGCCAGACACCGGAGCAGCTGGTGAGGCAAAAGGTCTCTTCCTTAGAAACTTGTGTGAAGGTTCTTCAAAGGAGCTGTGGGGCTTCCCTGTTTGGAGGTTGTCACCCTAAATGAAATGTGTTGTGGGTTGATATCAACTGAAAAAATATGAGGCCATTTCTGAAGAGCTCAGTGGTACCATGTTGGCAATCAACAAAGCTATGCCAGGGAAGAGAGAGAAAGGAGGGAGAAGACACTTGGAGCAACAATGAAGAATAGAAAAAGGAAAATGCATTTCTTGACCTAATCCTGCCCCTGCAAGGAATCCTTCAAATCCTCCAATAAGGCACTATGGTCTAGCTACCACCACTAGAAGCGCAACCTGAACTGTAGCATGAGCACAAGAGAAAGAGCCGTGGTTGAAGTCACAGCAGGACCAAAGTGGTGACATTACAGAAGCCAGGATCCGTTTGCCTGAATAGCTTTTCACAGGAATTGGGTCATGCGGCCATCTTCATGGTTTCCTCTACACACACTCCCAAAGTGCAGAAGTGAAAAGCAAGGGCTACTTTGCTCTGACAAAGTTTCCCACACAGATGCTCTGGGACCTGGAGGAAGGAACACAAAACCTTATCTGGTAGCAGTTCAAAAATATATATTGGTCAACATACGCTATGCCACAGGACCAGCACTGCAGCCTGATGCAATTGCTAATGGGTCAGAGGGTTGTGTATGCAACCCATAGTCCCCAGGTGAGCATGAGTAGCGTCAATGCGATGGTAACCAGAGCCTCAATTCGTCTGATTTGAGGCAAACAATCTCAAAACTCCACCTTCCCCATCCTGCTGTCTTGTGATAGCAGATGGTACAAAACAGCTCAAAGAGGTTACTGAGACGCAGCCTCTTCCTGGGTAATAGTTTCATGTTGCCCGTCAGATGAGTTGCAAACACAAAGCAATTCCTAAGGAAACTTCTTGAAAAACCAATGTATCTTTCCTTGTCGTTTGGAAGACTGCTGTTCCAGTCACGAGTATTGTTTGGGCAGAATGGTAACAGCAGCAAAGGAATTCAGCAATTTCATTGCTGCCACACCTACCTAGCGTTGCTGCGAGTTAACTGGATTTAACTGGCTGAAGTTAATTCCTGGTCAGGAGGAGCAAGGCCAATGTTCCTGCAAGCTTCTAGCCATTTGAGGTGAATACTTTACAGGTCAAAGGAACTTTTGAAGGACCATTCAAGAGGGGGTTTATGGCCCTGACTAAGAGCAAGAAGGCTAGAGCTTACACCTAAATAGGAAGGGCTTCTCATTCCCTTTCTTTGGGCTTTCCAGGTTTGCAACAAATTTTGCCATTTCGCAACCCTAGAGCTCCAATAGACAACAAATGCTACTTGAGTGAAGAGTTTTGGGGAGCAGCAGGAAAAAGTTCAACACAACTTGAACATAGGTGTTAAAAACAAAAACAAAACTCCAGTCAAGACCAAGAGGACTTGCAAACAGTAGGCCAGAAAAGCACAGATGAGCCTTCTAAGCCACAAATAATCGGCCAAAGAAGAAGTTGGTTTACTCATGCTCTGGTTGTGGCTGTCCACATACCAGAAAGGTATGTCAAAGTGGGTGCAAGTGGATGTAAAGACCAGCCTAGCAGGCAAAACAGACTTCTTGTATGTTTCATGGAGCAATGCCTTCCAGAGCCACAAAATAAACATCACAGCATCTCCTCCACAGCCTCACAAACATTGACTACAGAGATCAGCATCAGTAGTAGTGTGAAAGTACACAAGTCACCCTGTAAGTGGACCATCATAAACTGTGGACTCCGTTGCACTGCCTTAATCTAACCGGTTCCTTCACAGTTATGAGTCAGTACAGTGCAAGGAACGGTATCCCTATAGTAGTAATCCCACCAATCAAGACCAACTAAAGAGAAGCAAAGGAGCAGAAACTTCCCCAGCAGCAGTTGGCAAGCTTAGTGTAAAGACCTACTCATTGTTGAAGTAGTCAGCTAGATCTAAATGAACAATGGAATGACAGCTAGGAAATGATACTTAGAACAGCAATAAGAGTGTTTCAAACCAGATGACCACATGGCAGGTCTAACTCGGTGTGTGTGTGTGGACACTAGCACGCACAAAGCCCTAGGGGCGAGGAAAGGACTGTGCTTTACACCCCCATTTACAGTGGGGCAGATCTAGGCAAGATCTAACAAAAGGACCCTCAAGAAGTTTCAAAGCTAGGATAGCCTGACAGGCAGAAGAGGTCCACGTTAAGGTATCAGCTTGACGTTTTAGGCTTTCTTGTCACTGAGGCAACCAAGCTATATAGCCAAGCAAGCCACCAGGCCCCTGGCAAGTGTAGGCTTTTCATGGGCAAACAGAACACCTTCATGAAGGGAACAGTGCCATGCATTATCATCAGCCTCCACCCACTCCAAATTCCACTGTACTCTCGACCTATGAAACATGGCACATGGAAACGTGCCTCTCTTATGGTTACCACCCCGCTTCTATTTTTGGGCCCATCTTTAAAGAGGTTTCCTTCTTTAACTGTCATATTCAAACATTGCGCTGCTATGTTCCATAGGAAGAGCACTCTTAGGAAGGGAAGAGAGGGAAAGGTTTAACCCATCTTGCTTTTTGGTCTTTCTCTAGAGGCTAAGCAGTCCCTAGAGACCAAAGAATTGTTACAAAATTTGTATTTAGCCACTGGCCTCAACATCCCAACTAACCTCTCCCTGTTAAACAAATCTTATGCTCATCTTGGCCCAGAGTTCTGGTACTTAGCAGCAGCGGAAAAGAAATGCTTTGTAGATTTGTTTCAGTATATTGTTTAGGTAAAAGAGGAATTCCAGAAGTACCTGCACAGACATAGTTGATCGGCAAAGCTGAGTTGGCAGAAGGGAGAGGAAGGGGAAAATGTAAATTTGAAAAAAAAAAACCTTTAATAGTCTCATAATGAAGTGGGTTACAATAGCTCCTGCTCTTCTTATGTCTCATCGGACTTTTAAGACGAATCTCAAAGCTTCATGTTGCCAGAGATCCTGGTGTTTGACCTGGACCATCCTCAGCTTTCCTTTACGCATGTAAGTCATGGAGATCATAGGCCCCTGGTAAGAAACCCTGTAAGAAAAAGAAAAGCAGTTGTGAAATACTTTATATTCATTGGTTTAGAACAACTAGCCTTAATACAGAACATTCCAAGTTGACACAATATCGTCAGTTTCCTTCCTCAAAGGAGGTCTCCCAATCAGATGCTCGCAGCAGTTGTGATTGGTCAGAAGCAAGCAATGGTATAACCATGCATGAACGAGTACATAAGTGCATGCACCAGGTATTTCCGTCTCTAACGAGACTGGTATGACCTTGGTCTCTGCTACCTGACCTTTGCCCAAAGACAGTCTCTGCCCCCTTAAGATGATGAGCTTTCCAGTTCAATTGCTCCACTGGCCCTCCACACTGCTGCAGGTTGCTTGGACCCACCATGGAGTAAAGCAAGAGTCCTGCTTGTTACAGCAAAAGAGAAGAGGAGGTTGGACAAAGGAACCAGTGGAAGGGCAGCCAGAACTTCTGTAGCAGAGCTGTGAAGCCTAATAGTGTTCACTTTGGGCTAAAAGTATGAACCTTGGCATAGTTACCATACACTGACCCATTCTAAACATTCATTGTAAACAAGGGGCAGGAGTCTGACCAATGTGCTTGCCTGCCTTGTAGAGTCCATGAGCCAGGATAAGAATTCTTACCATATGTGATGAATAACACCGAATATAATTTTTAGCACAGTTTGCACCAATATGGAAAACAGATGGCAAACCTGCAGCAATCATATCATTTTGTACATAATCATAATTTATACAAACCTTACACAGGTTCAGCCCTGTCATGCAACAGGGTGAGGCGAGCCACTTATGGCAGAACCAGCAGCAGGAAATACAAGAAAGAGAGCGCTTTGTGTGGTCATCCATACCTCCTGTATAGTGACTACGAATTGCCTCTGGTCCAAAGCTGGTTTTAGGCACCAAACACCGTTAAACATACTGCCATCACACCAAATGTAGCCCAAATAGGCGTACATGAATAATGAACTGGGGCTGTGCATAGCAAACAAAGCTTTGGACTACCCCAAATCATATACCCAAACGTCTAGGAGAGTGGCCTCTATGAGGACGCAGCATCACTTCCAACCCAATCCCTTGTTGTGGTGCGAGAGACTTTCACGTATGGCTCCCCATATGAAGTACATTCTGTGTAGGCAGAAATCAACACAGAAGTGGAAATACGCACCCCACAATAAGCTTGGGACACCCCAAGCCATTCACTCAAACTTCCGGGGGCAGGTACTCTCTGCGGCACATGCTCTATTTGGTCAGAGGGGCCCATGGTCCCAGCCCAAACTAACCTTTGGCTGGGAAAAGCCAAAGGTTAGCTTGGGGCACGTCTTAATATACTTCCAGAACTCCTAACTACAATTCTGACATGGGCAGAAGCAGCCACACATATCCCTGTCAATACCATGACGCTATTTGAAAGGCTTGTACTTTGCCTGTATGGTAGAACCAGGGGATTGTGCAGAGTCAATGAGGCAAAGCAGCATCTGTTTTCAAGAGACTCACTCGAGAATATTCCATCAATATAGGTGGCCCTCAGACACCACACAGTGTATCAGGGAGGACATGTATGAGGAAAGATATTACATTCACTTTAAATTCGTTCTCTAATTCTATCAGGGTATTACCATCTCCACTGGGAACATAATCTCAATGTAGAGAATATTTGTTTACAAGCAAAAAAATAAACATTAAAACTCGTTAATTTCAAAACAGGAGTAGATGTGAGGGGTGTGTGTCCATTATCAGGAAAGATTTAGGCATTATTACTGCATGTCCCTTGTAAATTTGATGCTTTTAGCCCAAAGTGCACAGCTTGGTCAAAAATCCTGATTTAAATAGAACAAGATTCTGGCTGACTAATTTGAAAATTCTACCAGTGACCCCAGACTTGATTTGCAAGACTAGCTCAGGTTTTGTTTTGTTCTTTTTGCTTGGCTGTTTATACTGCAATGTCTCCACTGTGGCACTTCGAAGGCTGAATCTTCTAATTATAGTGTTTCACCAGAGTGGTGGTAGGAGCAGCCTTTCCTCTATGGACCTGCCTCTCTGATGAGTGCCAAACGCAAGTGTTTAATTATCTCCCTGTCCAAACGGTAGCTCAGCTTTCCTCAACCTGGTGCCCCCCCCCAGATGTTTTGGACAACAGCACCCAGTATTCCTGACCATTGGCCATGCTGGCTGGGGCTGACGGGAGTTGAAATCCATAACATCTGGAGAGCAGAAGCTTGGGGGAGGGTGAACTAGCTCCTCAACATTGCAGACCCCATACAGAAGCTGGTTAACTGGTGCAGTGCACTGAAACCTGGCACATAAGCATTGTCCAAAGGACACCCAATACGTCAGACTGTTTACTGTATGCAGAACAAGGCACGCAACAATCTAGACAGCTCCAATTTACCTGCTTGAGGTTTGTTTCCTCCTTTTTCAATGCCCCAATACAATACATCAGCTGCCATTGACACCAGGAATGCTTTGCAAGCTGAGTTTAAGAGTTACAGTAATCCAGCTTGTTGCCAATTTCGGTCCCTTTTAATGCACACGGTGTCTCAGTTCTTGCTTCATCTGTTCAAGCATCTTTTGGCATTGGTCTTAGACAGCTGTACTAGCTTGGCTTTGATATCCTCTTCCCAGTGAATTGTATTTTTTTTTTAATTTTAGCTCAAGCAGCATAATTTGGTAGGACTTTATTATATTAGTTACTTTTAATTATAGATACTGAAAAGAGGCTGGTGCAAGTGAAGGAAGTAATGAGGAGTCATAGTCAAACTAGACAAGACACCATTCACACAAGTAGTAATTATGTGAATGGATTTTTGATGGTAAACAGCAGCTGAGGGCCTCTTGATCAGGGTCAGAACCACAGCAGGAGGCAAAAGGTTAAAGCCCCCTCCCATGACAGAATTCTGGTCTGGATTGGTCCCTCACTTCATTCTTACTTTTAAAATGCCAACATGCTGAACTTAGGCATCCTCTTAGCTCAGGCATAGACAACCTAGCGGTCTCCAGATTTTTTTTGACCACAACTCCTATAAGCTCCAGACAGCATGACCAATAATCAGGGATTATGGGGATTGTAGTCCAAAACAGCTAGAGGCTACCACGTTGCCCACCTCTCTGGTAGATCCTCAAAACACCCTATGCTTCTGTGAAACCGGTCACTACTGGACACAGTTGTCCAAGCGTATCTCCTGCAAAAGCCCCAGTAAGAGTTGGTGCAATGTAATGGCTAGGGAGAGCTTAGAAATCCCCTACTGAATTCTCACCCCAGCTCTAGGGTCTTAAGCAGTTCACTTTTCCACCCCAGTCTTGCCTTACCCTTCATCCAGACTCCGATAAGACGACAAAAAATACTATTGACCTTTTTAGGGCTACTGTAAAGATTACCTAGAACGCATTTCAAGTCTTTTGAGCATTATACAGCACCATATAAATGCAAAGTATTAAATGAATGGCATTACATGCATGCAGAATGTTCTCTAGTTCCTAGGGCACTTTTAAAACTATTTTAAAAGTTAATAGATAGATAGATAGATAGATAGATAGATAGATAGATAGATAGGAAGCATCCCTTTCGCTACTGAATTGACAGAAGACCAGGCTCAGCACCACAGTGGAGATTTCAATACTCAGACAGCCTGACTAGGAACACAAACAGGCATTAAGCCAATTACTGGGTTCATAGCTAAGGCACCTTGCTCTCCTCCTGGACACAATGAACCTGAGTCTCGAGGGGAATGAGGTTTGGGACAGCTCTGGCTTCAGCATCCAAACTCAGAAACCAAGTTTCTTGGGACAACGCCCCCAGTGGAAGGCCCAATTAGTTGAAGGAAGTCTTAAGCAGAAAACAATTGTTAACAGTATGCAATAATTAGCAATGGATTTTCTCAGGCTCTAATTTTCTTGTTGGATTTGGCAGGGGTGCTTCTGAAACTGGAGCTACATACAGTCAAAATTGGCCCCTTAAGAGAGGAGGGTTCAGCTGAGGCTGCTGCAATTAGAGCAATGCTAAACAGAGCAGGACCACCTATTTTACAGCTGAAGCAGAGAAGCAGGTACATTTCTGGTTAGGATGCAGGGAGGGAGAGGGTGGGGGAGAGAGAGAGAGAGAGAGAGAGAGAGAGAGAGAGAGAGAGAGAGAGGATACTGCTGGAAAGTGTCATTTTGAAGGCTCTGACTTGATTAAATTCTATGTGCAGCAGCGTGTGAACTGGGTACCACTGTAAACATATGCCCCCAGTCTCACAGAGAACATCATTTGTGAAACCTTCCAAAAATTAGACTGTGTTTTGGTGCTTCCAAATCAGCTATTCTCATCTTCCATCACCTCATTCGTGCCCAGGTGTTCCAGAACTCCAAATACTGAAGTAAACATTATGCAAAATAAGTGTATTTGCTGCACTTTGCATACTGTCTGGCTCTGCTTAAAAACTGGGAGGGGGAAAAGAGGGGGCCCGGGGAAAAAAAACTCTTTTAAATCATTCCTTAATAAAGGTAATCCCAAAGACTGTTTGGCTCCCCATAAGGCTGGACGTTTTTTCCTTATAAACTGGCCGACTGAGCAGGAGAGTAGCACATATTCAACAAGGGTGAGCGTATGTGACTCAACCTTCAGACGAGGGCCCTTCCAACGCCCCACACAAATCCTTGCAATTTACAGAAATCAGCAGAGGCAGCACCAAGTTAGATCATGGCGATAAGCATTATATAAACCCTTGCGAGATTCATGTTGCTGATTGTGCCAATAGAAGCCAAGGCATTAGTCACTGCCTGCACTGCATCACTGAGGCATAAGGCTGCAGGGCCAACGGGCCAATCCCCAAGCCCGTCCGACACACAGCTGGATACAGGCGATAGACACTCCTGGTCTCAGATACGCTTTTAGCAGAGCGAAAGGGGTGACACCTATACCCTCAAGCCAGGTAAGAGTGGCCACAGGCAGTCCCGCTAACACAGCCTTGGCCAACCTGGAGCCCTCCTGAGGTGCTGGGCTGCAGCTCCCACGATTCCCAGCCAGGTTGAGGAAGGCTGCGCCAGCAGAAGAAAGGACCTTGCAAAATGGCGGCTGGAGAAACGCAACGCTTGGACATCCTTTCGTTTCCCCATTGCAGCTTGATTGGGAAAAGAGGTACTCTCTGCAGATACTGGCAGTGAGGCAGTTGGGCCCAGCCCAGCCTCCTCAGTTTCTCTAAAAATAAATAAATAAATAAATAAATAAGGACACCACTCCACAGTCTAAGTTCAGAAGGAATGCTAGGGTGAGTTGGAGTTACACCATCCTGCTGCCTGTCTTGGGTCATTCACAGTTCGCTGTGGACCTCTGGGGAACTGTGCTCCAGAGATAATAGCAGGGCGGTTGTTTACATGATTTCCTTATCCCAGGGTAAGTGGGAGACAAGTCAGGAGTCCCTGGCTGTGCCAAGGGTTGGTGACTTTCAGCTCAACAAACAAAGCGTGGGCAGGCGGGGGAGGAAGACGGCTCACTAGTCAAGTCATGCCTCGGATGTAGAAGGCTCCAGGTTCGGTTCCCAGCATCTTCAGTTAAAAGGGTTCCAGCAAGCAGGGCAGGGAAAAGGACCTCCACTAAGGCTCTGGGCAAGATGGGGAAGACTCAACCGGGCTAATGAGCCAAGTAGACTTGGCTCTGTCTGCATAAGGCAGTTTTTGCTTGTGGGTTAAAAGACTGTATGAACCAAAGAGCAGCAAGCAACCTTTTTCTTAAAGTATTGCATTTATAACCCGCCTTTTTCCCCTCAAAGGAACCCAAGGCAGCATACATAACCTTCCTCCTTTCCATTTTATCCTCACAACAACAACCCTGTGAGGTAGGTTGGGCTGAGAGCCTGTGACTGGCCCCAAGTCACCCAGTGAGCTTCCGTGGCAGAGTGGGGACTAGAACCCGGACCTCCCGACTCCCAGTCCAACACTTTAGCCACTACACCACAGAGGAACCTGTCCTCCAAGGAATTCTGTTAGGGTAAAAAGCCATCAGTATCAAGAAGGAAGCACAGAGAAAGAACCTTTCCCAAACAGCAGAGCACCCGCTTGGATGAGCACAACTCGGAGGCTGGTGCTTTGCTCAGAAGCAAGCAAGGGGATGGTCTGTGTGGCACGTCCTTTTCAGTTACATAAGGGGCCAGCCCCTTTCACTGCAGCTGTGCTTTGGAGGGAGACACATTACCAGCTCAGGCCCTGGCATGGGGGTGGGGTGTTGGGATGAGCCAGCTGGGCCTTAGAATCAGCAGCCAGGGGGCAGGCCTGTCCCCTCACAGGGTTTATTACGCTTGCATGTACCACTTCGAAGAGATGCGCAGGAGGGATTTTCCCCAGAGGGCACCGCCTGGTTACGCAATGCAGCAGCAGCTGCACGTTAGTGGAGCGTGAGTGACCACAGACTGCTCGGGGGCGGGGAGAGAGGGCAAAAGAGAAAAATAAAAGGGATAGCGGATGACAATGCCATCACCTCCAAAAGCCCCCAAGAGGAAGAAAAGTCACCCATTGCAGCATTCCCTCATATCCCCTCCCCGATATTCCATCAAATAGTTTGAGACACGTCTCCCATTACATCAAAGCCTAGTTCAGGAATTAAAACGTCGAGACAACTTTGAGATCATCTGGGAGGCTGGAGAAGTAAAAAAATCTCCCCTGCATCCCCTTCTTTAAAAACTTACAGAAAAGAAGGAATGCTTTGGTTGGGAAGTTAGGACCTTTTAAAGGTATACCCCCCACATCAAGCATTGTCTCAATGGGGGAGCAGACACTTAGAACTCTTCATATTGTCCCAAATGTATGCAGCATCTCCAAAGGAAAGGTAACACCTGCGTGGAGACAGTGTACACAATTCTGGTCGGGGGGGGGGGGCAAGGAGAAATGCTACATTCCTCACATCTTTGGAGCAAGCAACTTTAAAAAGATTCTCTTAACCAGTAAAGTCAAAGGTCTAAAGAACAAAGGAGAACGTGAGGCTGACTGAAGAGGATCACTTGGGATAGTTGGTTTTTCACGAGGTCTTCAGCATTTAAAAAACCTACACCCTGTATAATACCACCTTTCCCTTTTCATACGAGCTCTCCAAGGAGAGGCATTAGTCTCTCTTGAGCTTTCTGGACATGGTAGCTTAAAATAAAAAGCGTTGGTTGGCCTTCTATGTCACGTTACCTGAAAGCATCGAGGGAGATCAGAGGGGAAATTACAAGGCTCTGCCATGCTTAGGGCTTAATGCAGGAAGGGGTGCAGTGTATGCAGGCAGGTAGAAGGTCATGGGCCCAAGATCAGCCTCTCCAAACTCGTGCTCACAAGGGAACCCTGTGGGATAATACCGTGCCTGAAAGTCTGTTGATAGGTGAACATGGACAGAACTGGGCTAAATGGGCCATTGATGTATATGACTGAGAGTTTAAAATTGTTTTAAATGTTAGCTGCTTTTTATGTTTCTAAATTTTGTTTACTGATTTTTAATGTCCAGTCTTTTAATCTTTGTAAACCGCTCAGAGAGCTTCAGCTAATGTAATAAATGTAATGTATACATTTTTACTTTAGAACAGCAGGGTATCCCAGGAACCATCAAGCACCGTTAGGCAACAACCCACATCAACATTCTTATCTAAGCACATTCTGAACTGGTGTGTGGAAAGAACAGCACATCCATTTTGTATAACTTCTGGAATGCATGCTGGAGGGCAAGACAGTCCCAACAGCTGCAGGAAATTGGGAGGCAAGGCTGCCAGAACACCTTTCACAAAATGTCCTTCAGTAGGATTGAATGGATGGGTTGCTTCTAGCACAGGGAGATCAAAGGTCTCAGATGCAAGAATTGGTCTTGGAAAGTCCCCACAATAGGGCCTGCACAACTTGTGACCCACCGAGCCAAATGCAGCCAAGGGAGGCGAAGAGGCTGATCGACCCCTCTGCGGCTTGGGGTTGTGAAGGCCTGTGCTAAGAAGACTGTAACCCCCACCTCAGCCTGCTCTGTCCTTCAGGGTTCCACAGTCACATTATAAGCGGCAGAAATCACTACTTACTACGTGGCAAAAGTTACCTTTCATGCTGAACATGCTCTAAAAATCACAGTGACTTGCATTCTGCAGTATTGGCTTGTTCCATTTTATTTGAGGAGAAAGGATCGCTTTGCTTGCCCTAGCGTTCCTTCACTGCAGCAGTGTTGTGGAACACCTCATCAAAATAACTACTGTTTTCCATGATTTCAGCCAAGTTGTTTCGCTCTGTGCATCCCTGGTAACAGACTGTTGTATATGGCTATGCAAATGGTTCAGGAGTCCTCCCATTCCTGAAACGTGTAGGTGTTTTGCAGGCAGTGCCTGGAAAGGAAACAAGATTCCAGCTGTCTCCCTGTTTAGCAGATTTAGAGAATCCAGATTCCTCACTGAGCACTAGTGACAAGCTAGAAGGACAGCCATTCCAAAAAAAGTTAGCTCCTTCTATATAGGTGTCCGTCTTGCTGAGCTAGCCAAGAGGGACGCAGCTGACCACTGTACGGAAAGAACAGGATGGTCCTTTTTTATCTCTGGGAATGGGAAGCAGAACAAGATCAACTGCATTCCTTAGTGATGAAACCAAGAGACAGGGAAGTCCTTACAAGAAACTCTGCAAGGGAAAAACTCTCCAGCAGGCTGTTGCTTAGTTAGCATTATGGGTAATTTGTACCAAGGGAGGGTGGGAATGCAGGTACTATGGCTGTTCAGATGACAATAAAGGGGAATATCAGGCAATGTCTCCCCAATTTTGCACTTAAAATGCCCAATTCAGCAGTGCAATCCAACTGCTGCTAAGGGACTGTTGTCTGAATTAGGTAAACTTGCAACTTTGTTATCTTTTAATGCACTTAGGTTTATATTTCTTTCAGTAGCTACTTCCCTTTTTCTGGAACCGAACGAGGAAAGTGAGCCTGAACATTGAATATATTATGTAAGGCGCAGGGCTAATAATAGACATAAGATACTTCCCTCCTGGGAGCGGTCGTATGATGCAAGTGCCCTAGTGGATGAGACCAAATGCTTTCCCAGTTCAGGATCCCATTTCCTAGCATGGCTAACCAGATGGTTTTAGGAAACCCAAAAGAAGCACGGCATTAAGACAGTGACCCTCCTCTGCTGTCATCAACAGTAATCATTATTCAGTGGTATACTGTCTTCGAACGTGAAGAGTCCACTCTGCCATCATGATTAATGGGGATAACAGAACACAAAGTAGTCACACCGGATGTGAAAATGGCAAGACTGGCCCTGATGACAGCACCCTGGCAATTACTCAAGACCATTACCAGGCTCCCCTTAATCCCACGAGCAAGGATCCAAAAAATACACTCGCCGGCTTGCCGTTGGCAAATGCCTCTCGTAGCCTGGCAAATGTAGCATCAGGGAGCACTGCCAGACGTCTCTGCTAAGCCTGCAGAAGTGTGGGGACTCTTCCTGACCTGGAAGACATCTGGACTTCCTTGCTGCTGCTTGTGCATTCTCAAGAGTCTGCAAAACAGGGGTGCTCCACCTCACCCACTCCACTCAAATGGAGAGGGAAGGACCCACTAAAGCTCTTCACGCACTAGCCCCAAGACCGTGGCACTAGAACCATAGTTGTAGGATGAAAGGGATTTGAGAGGGTCCCGCCACATAATCCGGCTGACAAACAGCAGCTTGCTGTCCTCATGGCAGCAGGCAAGTATGACTTGCCTTTAGGGCTGCAATGTTTAACCAATTTGATAACTTGATAAAACAAACAAACAAACAAACAAACAAACAAACCCAAATGATTCAAATGAAGGTGTCGCCACTTAATTGGGTAGCAGTTGTGTTTAAAGAAACATGTTTACTATGTTATAAAAACGGCATGTGGCAAGCACCATATTAGAAGAGGTGTTCTCTCTTCTCTCAGACACAGGAGGAATGCTTCTTCTAAGATGATATGCCTGCTGCGGCATGAGTGCATCATGCAAAAACAAAGGACACGTGATTCTTGTTTCAGAAACTAGGGCTTTTATCCATATGCTAAAGTAATCAATTAAAACTCTACCTGCTTCTGTATGCAGGATTCAAGGTATTGCAACAACCAAGATCCACTTCTTAGTAGTTCAAAGCCCTGCCCTTCATCTCATCCGGTACACACCACCTAGCTTATTCAACTAGAAAGGAAGGGAGCTTCTGGGTACAGAGCGCTCACACCATTTGACCAGCATCCAAGCGTGCAGCAAGAAATTCTGGTATCAACCTTTTTTGTAGGACTTTTACTTAAAGGAAGAACTAGGCGAGGTGGATGAAAACCTCACCGAGGGTAACAATTCTCAGGAAAGCGAGTGTATCGGTACACCCACAAGCTGCTTAATACATAGAAAAGGGCTTCCACCACACCACTAGCTAGGGCAGCCTACAGAGAAGAGCTGTGGCACACTTACCCCAGTTTTCAAAGCACACCAACACTTTGACCTGAGTTTAAGCAGCACAAGTAACCTGGTCCATCCTGGATTCAAGCTCAAAGGCATCGGGTCGGTCCTGCGGGTTAGCAGCCAACATGTCTTTCAAGAGCTGCTTGATCCCCTCAGACATGGAAGTCCTGCGTTTCTGGGGGATGTGCAACTCCATCTTTGGGTTTTCTAGCAGCGCCTCCCCGACGGGTACAATCTCAGTCCCCTGCTTGATGTAGGTCCCCAGAAGTTCCTTCTTGGTCTCGGCATCAATGAACGTTATCCTCTCAATCATTGCCCAGATAATGATGCCCAGGGCAAAGAT
Organism: Anniella stebbinsi; assembly: GCA_029215795.1. Classification (NCBI taxonomy): domain Eukaryota; kingdom Metazoa; phylum Chordata; class Lepidosauria; order Squamata; family Anniellidae; genus Anniella; species Anniella stebbinsi. The sequence goes on along the minus strand of JARDYH010000004.1, from coordinate 5,953,789 downwards.
GTCTGCCTTGGCAGTGTAGTGTCCCTCCCAGACCTCAGGAGCCATGTAGAAGTCGGAGCCGCAAGCAGACGACAGCCAGTACTTGTTCACATTCACATTTTTGTTATCGTTCCCCCCATCCTTGCCTCGAGCAGTCAAGCCGGCGCACACTTTGCTGAGGCCGAAGTCTGCCACCTTGAGAACGGGAGCGCCCGATTTCTCCGTGATCAGGATGTTGTCTGGCTTCAGGTCCCTGTGCACAATGTGGTTCTTGTGAAGAAAGGCGATGGCGCTCGTCAGTTGGAGCATAAAACTCTTGTTGGTGGCTGGGTCCGGTCTGCGGGAAAGGATGTACTGATTCAGGTCTCCCCCTTCACAGTACTCCATGACAAACCAGAGATAACAAGGTTCTTCAGCATAGCCCAGGATCCTCTCACCTTCCCAGGGGGGAAAAAAGGGGACAAGGAAAATAATTATTGCATAAGTAAGATGTGGAGATATCTAAGATTAATTAGAATTCGCAGGCGCACACAACGTGAGTGCATCTTTCTCGTGTCCTTCCCCAAGGTTAATTAAGAATGCTTACGCAAAACTGTACCGATTACTGCATGGAGGCTAGAAAGGTATGCTTCTGGATGGGCATTAGAGGCGTACAATTCATTCCTGGGGCAGACAGGTTGAGCTGTGCCCTGACTCTTTTGAACCCTGAAACATTTCCAGGACACAGCTCGGATACCTTCAAGAACTCTCTCCAATCATGAGAGCTACTGAAGAACGATACAGAATTTGAGTTCTGTGCAAGATTTCAGATCCCACAAGAACAGGCTTCTTACACAGATTTTATTTCACACTGACTAGCAGTGATCTTTCAGGCATCAGCTTCCAATCAAGGCCTCTTTGCCCATACAAGCATCATATAAATGGTGGTGGCAGGATGTGTATAAAAGAATTCCCTGGGAATGATTATGTGGAAAGAGTAGTGTTACTAAATTGACAGCTAGTGCTCACAAGGACCCCCTCCATAAGCAGGACCTTGCAAAGGGACTTTAATAAATCCAGATGATACAGACACCGGGTAGTTATTGCTCATCAGCTGCTTTGTTCTTTCTACTACAGAAAATGAAAGGCATCCAGATTTATGTTATCTTTTCGGCGCCAGGTCAAAACTTTTCTTTTCTCCCCAGCATTTTAACAGCTTAAGTTGAGGTTTTTAACTGAATTCCTGGCCAGGCTTAAAGTTTAAATTGTTTTAAATACGTATTAGTTGTTTTTATGTTTTATGGTTTTAAATTTTATATATATTGACTTTTTAAGGTTCAATCTTTTAATTTTTGTAAACTGCCCAGAGAGCTTTGGCTATGGGGTGGTATATAAACGTAATAAATAATAATAATATACAAAAGGCCAGATCTGGAAAAAGAGCAAACTAACAATAAGAGGGGAAAGAATGAATGCTCCTACCTGGCAGAACCCTCCCCACCCTGAACAGTACCACCTAATGTGCAGTGGTTACGCTTTTAATAAAATCTAAGGTGACTTTAATCAGAGAAAGTGAAAGCACAGAACTTTCAAGAAGCACTGAATGCCTAGAACTTTCAAGAACAAAAGCTGTTAGGTTTAGCATGATTATGTGATTCAATTGTAACTATGCTATTTTTAAGTTAAGAGAGAAATGTACTATTTTATTTATGATGTCTTTAAATTTTTTAAAAATAAATAAAGATTTAAATAAAATCTGATTACAATTTAAGAAGCATTGACTGTTATCCACCTTGCTGCTTTCTGGGTCGGAGATAGCATGCCTCTTATTATCAACCACTGGGCAACAATGGTACAGAGATATTGTCTGCTGATCAAGTGTATCTATAGTTTACTTCAGGGGTGGGTATATAAGGCAGATCTGAATGTACTGGTAGATCTTTGGGCAATTTGGATTTCTGACTCCCCAATTGTTTAACAATAGCAGCAACAAAATGACAACCCCCCTCGGATTTGATTTTTGGTGTAGAAGGACTGTAAGCTCTATTCAGTTCTGGTACTCAAATCAGATTCAATGCTCAGAATTCTTTAATTATAACTGATTTCTTTTGTACTTTTGCTGTATGCATCTGTGATCAAATCCAATTATGTTGGGGGAATGAGACTGAATGGGTTTCGTTCTCCATTAGGGGGTGCAGGACAAAAGCATCCTAGGTGCCCAATCAATGGGCCTCCCCCAAAAGTGTTGATGCTGTCATCTAGACCAGGTGTGGGGAACTTTGGGCGTATAACACCCATAAGCCACAGCCAGCATAGCCAATGGTCAAGGATTATGGGAGTTGTTGTCCAAAATATCTGGAAGGCTGGGCTGCCTAGGCTAGCCCTGCCCCAGACATTTTGGATGGTTCTCCTGCCTTGCAAGAAGCATCAACTCTTTTAAACATGGCTGTTCTTCAGCTGACAGAGCAACCTGCTTATTTAGAACAAGAAATACCACTGCTGGAAGGCAGGGACTCTTGCGCCATAGCAGAGCCCATGTTCTGCAGGCCAAAGGGCCCCGTTGTATCTGCTGGGAAAGCCCGTGTTACAATCTTGGGTAGCAGGGCTGGGAAAGAGCTTCTCCCTGAAACCCTGGAAAGCTGCACCAATTAGGCTAAGCAGTACCGGCTGAGATAAACGATCAGGGTGACTTTCCGTAAGACAGCTCTTTAACTTTCCATTAAGGACTTCATTTCATGAAAGTCTTAGAAAGGCCTTTCCAGCCCACTATGCTAAGCGCATGTATCTCAAACCAGCAGCGCTCAGGCCAAGCGACAGCAATACATCCCCCCAAAGCAAAACCCCAAATAATCAAACATCAAAACACAATTTGAAAGAGGTGGAAAACGAGGAGAGAATATGGAAGGCAAAAACAGCAGTGAACTTCTGTGCCCACATGCCAGTGTATTATGCAGAGATTACTGAGGAAAGAGGGTAGAGCTGGGGATATGCATGTGCCCCCATCTACTTTCACCCAGCAGCCATGTATGTAGTGACCCCTTGGTTAACAGGGGCCGGGGATTTGTCTCCATCCAATTCATGTCTACAGGCGCTGCCTGGTTTTCTGTGATGTGGTAATGCAATGCTGCCAGTCACACAGCACAGCAAAAGGAAGGCTAGCACCACCAACAGCTTGACCATTTTACCAATCTATAGGCAATGACTGAGAACACAGAATCTCTGGAGGCACAGGCAGGATGCAACAGTAATTGTGTAAGGAACCTTCAGTCTCGGCTTGAGGCAAGCTAATCTTGTTGGGGAGGGGAGAGCTATAGGCTCAATTCGGACGACACGATAGTCAGTGGTGGGGTAATAATCAACTTTACAGTTGTTCAACTAGGGGGTACTCCCCACACAACATGGTAATAAATAATCAACTGTGGTGTGGATGAGGATCAGCGCTGAGTTGACTATGGCAGCATTTGGATGACACAATAGTCAAAACAACTGACGATTGTTTCCCCCACACCAGTTGTTTATTGTGTCATCTGAATTGAGCCATAGTGTGTTGCTCTAAAGTGCACATGGCCAGATTTAAAGTGTCTGCCCCTTGTCTTAGACCCCCCATTTTCCAACCTGTCATTACTGCAATATATTAGCATACTTGCTTTCTTTAGGAAGCAAGCTTCGGCCGCATACCCGTGGTATCAACACATTCAGGGGAAAAAGTGAGAGGAGGTATTTTCTACCAAGGCTCTACAAAAATTGTCAAGTAATCCATTTCCCAAATTCAAGAACGATACTTCTACCATACTGTATTGCTTACTCGGAAGACTCAGCACAGTTGTGTCTTATGCTGTGATTAATATGTTTATGATTGCTCACAAACCTCTATCAATAGCAAAGAGGGGTGAAAACACAACTGTAGAGTACCCGCACCACTAATTGCAATCAGAAAAGGAAGCTCTCAATGGTCTCTGCTCATGTCACTGAATTCTATTTTGGATTTCCATGTGTCTCAAACACATTGCCACACTACCTTATGGCAAGTTATGGGCTTTAGGGTGGAGGTCTGGGAAGCGCACAAGATAGCAAAACGGGACTTCCAAAGAGATGAAGTCAAGTATGACAGAATGCAGCTAGACACAAAGGGCTACCAGGCCTTTGATAATCGCCTCCGCAATAAAGCATAGTGGATAGATAGTGAGGAATGCTGGTTATTTGCATCAACAAGTCTGTCACCATGACTATTACTATGGTAATTGAAGGCCCTATCATGATTTGGCTATCCTTCCCTGTCAACAGTGAGGAAAACCTTTTAAAGGAAAAAAAACCCACCCTTCATCATAAAGGGTGTGCATTGCAAACCTTCAGGACCAATGATTGCACACATGGAAGAAGGGTGGCGTGGGGTAAAACACACTTTCACGTAATAAGCTGCTGGGCAATACTTCAGGATTCCATTCTTAACCTCTGGAGGTGAACAAGAGGAGGAGAGGAAAGGCACTGACAATGTGGAAACTGAAGAGACTGTGGCTCACTTCGGACGACATATTAGGCAACGGAGGGGTAAATAACGTACTGACTGTGCGTTAGGCAGGAGGAGCTCCACAGACGACATGCTGCAGCCTGTGCTGCTCGGCACCAGCAAACGCCCTGGCTGCTACGAACTTGTGGCGGCCATTTTGGTTGCAGCCTCTCCTCCGTGTGTCCTCCAGCCGTATCCCAGCAGGCACCGTGAGTGCTGCCGGCTGCATAGAGCGGCCGGGGGGGTTGTGGCTGCTCTAGGCAGCAGAACTCTATTCCGAAATGGAATAGTCCATGGAAAGGGGGGGGCTGAATTTGGACGACACTTTAAACAACGGGGCTTCGGGCTAAACAACGTGCAAGCCCGTTGTATCGCTCCGTTGTTTAAAGTGCCTGATTAACGTACTGTCAGTTGTGTGTGCATTGTGTGTTGCCCTCCAGACGACACAATAAGCAACACAACTGACGATTGTTCCCCCCCTCCTCCGTTGCCTAATGTGTCATCCGAATTAAGCCAGTTGCTAACACCAATTTAAAAAAAGGTCTTATGGGGTCAGCTCTCAATGTGATTTGTATCCTCCAGCAGCTGAGGCAGTAATCCTGTGTGCACCAGTTGCTGAGGAACATGGGTGGGAGGGTGCTATTGCATTTTGTCCTGCTTTGTTGGTTGGCCGCCATGTGAACAGAGTGCTGGACTAGATGGACGCTTGGTCTGATCCAGCAGGGCTCTGTTTATGTTCTAATGTTAAAATCTCACCAACCACCCTAATAAGGAGGTTGTTGTCACTGCTCTTTCTGTCCCTTGTCATAAACCCCTGCTTGATACAGTGATCCAACAATGAATAAAGCTTTAGTAAAGGGTTGATCCTTTGCATACTAGGGCTGCTCTGTTTGAAGATTATTATGGGAACACCATGGAGATGTTCCCAGGATAAATAATACTGGTTTAGATGAGCCTACCTCCAGATGAGATTAAGTCAGCTAGCTATTATTACGCAACAGGGCACTTGCAATAGGCTACTCATTGTAGCAGACATTCGTTTGGGATATGGGACATGGGCTGGAGATAATCATTTTAAAGGGAAATAAAGTTGACGTGAGAGGTGTTTCACTGCCTTTAATGAGTTCTCTCTCTGTAGTTATTTTGTTTCAACATTACCTTTGGTTAAACAGGTTTTGCAGGATTCTAATGCATTACCAAAAATACAAATCCTGCAAAACACAAGTGGGGAAAGTGTATAAACTACAGGTGCTCTATTGTATTGTCTTAAAGAACTATTGTGTCTCCAGCCAAGGCACATCAGACCCCTCTAATTTTTCTGTTTGCTGATATGAAATCACAGCTTCTGCTTTAATGGATTAATGTGGAGTTTCAGGAACTGCTGAACTGACTAATTTTCTATCAAGATACCTTCCTACTTCTTTACACAGCACAGATTTAAACTATGGAATTCACTACCACAAGATGTGGTGATGGCCATCAATTTGGATGGCTTTAAAAGGGAGTTGGATAAATTCCTGGAGGAGGCTATCAATGGTTACTAGTCCTGATGGTCATGTGCTACCTCCAGTATCAGAGGCAGTATGACTATGTACACCAGTTATTGGGGAACATGAGTGGGAGAGTTATATTGCACTCATATCTTGCTTGTGGGTCCCTGGTTGACAGCTGGCTGACCACTGTGTGAACTGGGTGCTGGCCTATATAGACCAGTTTGACCCAGCATGGCTCTTCTTAAGCAACTTTGAAAATGGAAGAGTTAAGAGTAGGGCAAGATTCACTTATGTTTCTGCCATAAAGTATGTGGAAGTCTACTGTGTGAAAAGAGCTTGAACTAGAACTAGAACACTTGCTACATAGTTCATTAGATTCTTTCCAAGCTTAAAAAGGTACCCTTCTACCCCCATTTCCCCTGGTAAGGCTTGTGATTCAATTTAAGATGTCCAGATCTAGGTTTAATTGCAGGTAGCTGACTGACAAGAGATAAAAATTTCAGCCTCAAAAGCAGCCGTATTGTTTGAAAATTTGCAACATACCTTAGACCAGACAATTTAATGTTTCAATTGTTCTACCTCAAGCATAACTACGGTAAGCAGAATCATAGCCCGTAATGAATGAGTGGGTCACAATGAAAAAGTCACAGTTTACAGATTGACAGACCACAGTACCCGTAGAATATAAGGGTGACACCATGCAAAGACTGCACCCCTATTACCTGAGAGTAAGCCCACCTGAACTTCCTCCATGATGCTTCCTGCATACTAGCACCTGGAACTAGCTTAATGTCTAATGTAAGCACCCCTTTCCCGTGTTCATTACATACACCGGAGAATTAGGTTTGTTGCTAGCATTAATTACACACTGTGACCGCCTCCCTTTTTCCACACCTGAGCGACCTGCTCAAGAGCTAATATTGGGCAACTAGCTGTGGGGCTGAGGCACTAAATTCAGAAGCTCAAAGGCTGCTGATGCGTGGCAGATGAGCGCTGCGCATTTCTGCAGTGCCCATCTGGGCATTCCATGAGCTCCTCCATGGCACGCAGCTGAACAGCCTCTGCAGCATGCTGGCCGACACGTGGAAGGGTTTGGCTTATCTGTAATAAGCCAGCTCTGTACAGCGACACGATGGCTTGAGGAAGAGCATGCAGTCCAGCACAAGCCCAGGCTGGAGCTAGAATTCTGCACGTTGCTGAAGCACATCTCTCTTTCTTTCTTTCTTTCTTTCTTTCTTTCTTTCTCTCTCTCTCTCTCTCTCTCCCTCTCTCTCTCTCAATGCCACACACTTTAAGGTCGTTTGGGTCTACGGAACAGCTTTCTGAAAGAGGGTGCACATTAAATACAGAGAAATAAAAGCACCACCAGCAACTTGGGCATTTGTCCTCCCAACCCTAAGAGGACCATCCCCACCACCAGAGTCGTAGGCATAATTGCTGCCCCTGTGATACCAAACTGCATGAGAACAGGAAGTCATGATGGGACATGAAGCTAACTGGTGTGGAGATCTGGCCCACTAGGGCCAAGAACAGACAGTGTAGTGGGGAAAGATAAAAACTTAAGTGCCATACTGGATTAGACCGAGGGTCCATCTAGTCCAGCATTCTGTTCACACAGTGGCCAACTGGCTGTCAGGCAGGGACCCGTAAGCAGGATGCAGTGCAACAGCACCCTCCCACCCATGTTCCCCAGCAACTGATGTACACAGGCTTACTGCCTCAGATACCAGAGGTAGCACATAGCCATCAGGGCTAGTAGCCATTGATAGACTTCTCATCCTCCTGGAATTTATCCAACCCCCTTTTAAAGCCATCCAAATTGTTGGTCATCACTACATCTTGTGGTAGTGAATAAGTATTTCCTTTTATTAATCCTGAATCTGCCACCAATCAGCTTCATGGGATGACCCCATTGGGTTCCAGTATTATGGGAGGGGGAGAAAAATGTCTCCCAATCCACATTCTCCACACCATGCGTAATTTTTACACCACTATCATGTTTCCTTTTCCCCAAGCTAAACAATCCCAGCTGTTGTAACCGTCCCTCATAAGGGAGATGCTCCAGCCCCTTGATCATTTAGTCGCCCTTTTCTGCACTTTTTCCAGCTTATATATATATATATATATATATGACCAGATAAGGGGGAAAAGAAAGACACTTTTAGGAGCCTCTGCTAATCTCTGGGAGAGACGGGTAAGAAATAAATTATTATTATTATTATTATAATAAGTGAACTAATCTTGTTGGTAGATGCCTCCATGAAGGACAGGTAGATTTGGGTGCTCGTGTAGGCCTCTTTAACCCAAGAGCTGTGTTGAAAGGCGCTACTATGCTGGATCGGTCTGAACAAATGAACAAAGCTGGGAAAACTATTTCAAGTTGGCTGGTACTTTTAGCATGCAAGGCAGAATATTATATTCTAGGGATGATGTTAAAATCTTTAGATGCACAAAAGTTCTCCAGGCTTTATTTCAATGAGGCCACCACAAGACACACATTAAAGTTACTTAATCAGGAAGGCTAAATAGGGGCATATCTACAGAAGGCCTTGATGAAGGGTGTGTGAAAGTTCTGTAAACCAGTCTACATATAAAGGTATCTTGAGATTCAGGACAATATGACTTGGAAAAGCGGATGTTCAGATAAAGAGGCACTTTCCCTTTGTGGCACATTAGAATTGCCTTCAGGTGACAAGGAATGAAAGATTTACAGTAATTGGCTATTTTCTTCTGGACCACAGATCACTATATACATACACAGATGGAGAAGTAAAGATTTGTGGGTTAGCAACTTGGGCTTTCTTGAATATTCTCATTATACAAATGGAAGGGCCTCAACTACAGGGTTCATTATCCAAAGTAAGATCTCCACAAGGCACAAGTATAACCCACTCTAATACACATATGCATAACATCTCTGCAGGAAGTATAAGCCATTGCTTTGATTAGAATCATTTTCCAGTTTTAACATGCATGATTGTAGTGACAGTTTTGATGCTTAGAGGTGCTGAGAGTCAGTGTGTTGTAGTGGCTAGAGTGTCGGACAGTGAGTCGGGAGATCCGGGTTCTAGTCCCCACTCATCCATAGAAGCCCACTGAGTGACTTTAGGTCACTCACAGTCTCTCAGACCAACCTACCTCACAGGGTTGTTGTTGTAAGGATAAAATGCAGGATTATGTAAGCCGCCTTAAGTTCTTTGAGGAAAAAAGGCAGGATATAAATTTAATAAATAAATAAAAATAAATAAACAAAGAGGGTAACTATTACTGCAGAATGAGAGTACTGTGTCTACCCAGTGCAAAGCTGCAATGCTAAATGTGCTTAGGACTTTACTGTTGCATATTTGAGACCTTATTTGGACCCCTAAATTTCCATCATGACACTCAAAGCTGAACAAAATTTTATTTAAAAGATATTTAGACTGTCCTTCATCCAAAGATCTCAGGGAATTTTCAAATTTATTAAACCAGTAAAATAAATCACTTCAAGAGCAACCTGGTAGTCCCTGGATAGCATTCCACGGACCATAAGATTCTTCAGAATTCAGTGGGAAGAATTGTGGTGCCTGCATTATGAGGTCGCAAAAGTGTCCTCAGAGTGGCCTAAAAGGGGTTATTGCGGTTGGCAGAGAGGAGATAGGCCAGGCTATCAGAAATGCTATGGCCTCTCCAGTCCCAGCCCTGCCTCTGCTAGATGGGCTCAGAGCCCCTTCTAGAGGGTAAAAAACTAAAGGAGACCAGAGAGACGAAAATTGCCGCTGTGATTCCCATGGAACTTTGTGGTCATTCACATTCAAGTCCCCATATGGACCTACATGCTTTATGCCCTCTTTGGGGAAAGGTCTCCACAAGTTATGTGACTCAGGCACCTCAGGAGCTCAGTCCAAAACATCTGAAGGGACCCACTGGTGTAGACAATGCTCAGCCATATGGGTCAATGGTTTGTCTCAGTATAAAGCAGTGTCCTATGTTCCTATCTATAAGGACCATTATTTGTTAGGGCATCTAATGGAACCACCTTACCTTTCAGCAAGGTTTCCATAATGTGGAAGTAGAGGGCAATTTCAAGCATCCTTTCCTTTGAGGACCTTGGTAATAATAATAATAATAATAATTTTATTTCTTACCCGCCTCTCCGTTTGGATTGAGGCAGGGAACAACAGTAAATATAAAATGATAAAATACATAAAACTGATTAAAAACATGGTACACATTATTAAAATAGCAATAAAACATCCTAAAAACATTCTAAAATTCTACGGGATATGCCTGCCGGAAGTAACACAGATGTTCATTGGTAGGCAGACTAAGAAGGTCTGTGGACCTGTTTGCAAAAGCTAGCATAAGATTTGAATAAGTGTTCTGGAAGGTACTGTCTATGTCACACGGACCCATCTATGGGGGAGGATGTACCTGCCTTCCCCCCTTTAGCACTGAACCATACCTCCATGTGCTTAGGGGCCCAGCATCTTGGAGCGTGTGTGTGTAAGAGGCTCAATGCCACCCGTCCTCCCAAACAACAAATATGTAGAGCAGCTCTGAGGCCCCTATGCATAGCCCTACGTCTATGGAGAGGCATGCATAATCCATTTGTCACTTTCTCCCATTTATTTCTGCGCAGATCTCCACAGAGTCCTACATCTTGAAGTCTGGTATAAGACCTTTCTGCAGATCTCCCCCCCCCCCCCCCCCAACATGTCCACAAACACACACACTTGTTATGTACAGAAGGGGCCGTATACAAGACCAATATATTGAAGGTGCTGTTTCCCTAAAATGATGGATTGCTCTCTCATTCACACATACCTCAATTCCCTTCTCAGGTTTAGTAAGGGGAAGTTTAGCAGACCAAATTTGGGAGATGGGTGTTTTTCTCTCCAAGGAATCCGGTACAGAGCTTTTCATGTTTCCCATCCTTACGTCAGTATATACTGGAGGCAGTTTACTGAAATTCTAAATTGGGCAGTTATGGAATCCCGGGTAGGAGGGCATGACTGACCTTCCCTCCCTCCCCTTTGGGAATTAAGGGGTTACCTTGACGGAAGTGTTTGCACAATGAAACGACCCATAATCCATGGGTTGCCTGTGATCGAGCAAGCTGGCTCTCTCGTCTGCACCTATTTCCGGAAACAATGCAGGCTGCCTGGCTCATACTTCACAACAACCACGCAGGAATGGGGGCATTCCTGGATCCTTTCTGAAAGCGGGTCGAAATCGGAAGAGGTGAGCGGCAGAGAACAGCGGGCACGCTTGCTCCTGCACAGCCTATTTGTGGGTTGGTAGCTTGCTAACAACCCATCATTTTGTCTGCGGGGATGGGTTCGGACGCAACCCCAAGCCAGATTCCAGCAAACCACACCATGGCTTAGCGCGACGTGCAAAGCAAACCAATAAAGGCAGAGGCATGAAACCTTTCTGTGCACACTACCCTCTCTTGTGAACTACCGCAGAGAGCCTTCTCCTAGGTGCAAGGGGCAGTTCCACACACGGGCACCCCAGAAACGACCGCGGGGTCCCCTTCCTCCAGCCGCAGAACCTTCCCAAGCCCCCCACTCTTTGTCCAGCATGCTTGGGGGTGTATGTGGGGGGGTGCTGTGCCTGTCGAGGACCCTACAGGGTCACACCAGGCCACTCTCCAGCATTTGCTCTGGAGACGTCGGAAAGGCCAGGCGTGTCCGCGTGCGGGGCTGAGGCGGAGGACCCCCCCCCCCCGGTGCAGGGGGGAGTGGGGGGCGGCGGCGGCGGCCCTTACCTTTGAGGGAGGTCTCGACGAGGCGGAGGTAGAGCGCGCTCTGCTTGTTGCCGTGGCTCATGCGCTGCCCGAGGCCGTCGCGCTGGAGGACGCACTCCTCGAAGCGCACCACGTTGGGGTGGCGGCGGCGCAGGCTGGTCAGGGCCCAGAACTCGGCCAGCGCCAGCTCCACGTTCTCGGGCGCGTCGCAGCGGATGCGCTTGACGGCCAGGCGGGCGCCGCTGCGGCCGGACACGGCCTCGTAGACCACGCCGTAGGCGCCGCGCCCGATCTCCGCCACCAGGCGGTAGCGCGGCGGGGAAGAGGCCGCCCCCGCCGCCTGGCTCGGCCCGCCGCCCCCGGCCTCCATGGCGGCGGCGGCGCCCCTCAGAAGCGGCGGGACCCGCTCGGCGCGCCTCAAGCGCCGCTCCGGCACCGCGTGTGTCCCTCGGCGGCCGCCGTCGTCGCCCGTTTCCATGGCAGCGCCGCGGTGGGGCCTAGCCGCCGCCGTTGTCTCCGCCGTCGTGGCCGCGGACGGGGCGCAGCCCTCTTCATCCCGCCCGCCCCGCCGGTCCGGGGCTCGACGGATCCTCGCGCTCGCCGCCTTCTCGGTCCCCCCCCTCTTCGTCCGGGGCCGCTGAGGGAGCTGCGGGAGAACGAAAAGCACACACAGCGGCCGGCGGGTGAGGGGAAGGCAAGGTCGGAGGGCAGAAAAAGCGCGCCTCGCCTGCCCCTTTAAAAAGCACGCAGCCAATCGACGCTCCCGAAAGCCGGACGGAAAAGGGGGGAGGGGCGGGCCGTACCATTTTCAGAGAGGGAAGGGTTTTTTTTTTTGCCTCGATTCAGAATTCGAACGGGAGTCGCCGTCACCGAAGCACAGCTAACGCGCTCTTTTATCTTTTTTTAAATGACAAAAGGGCTCTGAACCGTGGCACGCGACGAGCCCCGAGCTCCCATTTTTTGTTTTGTTTTGTTATGTAGCCACCCCTCCCCCTTTGGAATAGTTCGCTCCCTTCCTGGGGCTGTAAAGCTTTCATTCGTAGCTTCGGGGAGGCGGCAGGAGCAGCAGCAGCGTCCATTTTGCTCCGGGGGGGGGGGGGGATTGGATGGATCGGGAGAAAAGCCCAGGCCAGGTAGAAGCTCCGTGATCCTTTCCTCCTCCGTCCCCCCCCCCCCCTCTTCCAAACATAGGAAAGCCCAGGTCCCCCCTCCTTCCCCACTTACCTGGGCGCTGAGATGACGCCCCCCCCCCGGCCTCCTCTGGATCCCCCCACCCTCCTTTGCCTGGGGGGCAGGAGATGCGGGGTCCCGATCTAAGCAGAGAGCGCGCGCGGGAGAGACTCCCTGCAAGGAGGCTGCGGAGGCCACTGGACGGCTGCGCTGTGGCTGGCGCTGGGAGGAGGGCAGGGGAGGGGGGGCCGAGTTGGTGGGGGCATTGCATAAGCCCCTTATGTAATAGCAACTGGCCATCTCCGGGGGAGGAGGAGGAGGAGGAGGAGGAGGAGAGGGGGTGGGGGAGGAAGGGGTCATGCAGCTAGGCTAGGGTGACCCTATGACAAGGAGGACAGGGCTCCTGTAACTTTGACAGTTGTAGAGAAAAGGGAATTTCAGCCCGAGTCATTTGCATGCATGCAGCACCCGGTGAAATCCCCTCTTCATCACGACAGTTAAAGCTGCAGGAGCCCTGCCCTTTTTTGTATCTGGTCACTCTAGTATAGTGCCTGCAACTTTAACTGTTGTGAGGAAGAGGGAATTTCACCGGGAACTAATTGCGTACAAATGACACTGGCTGAAATTCCCTTTTCTCTACAATTGTTAGAGTTACATGAGCCCTGTCCTGGAATTTATCTGGTCAGCCTAGGCAGGCTGCACCCCTATCTCCAGTGTCAGAGGCACTATGATGCCTCTGCGCACCAGCTGCTGGGGAACATGGGCATGAGGGTGTTGTGTTACATTCATGTCCTGCTCTTGAGTTTCCCATGGGTAGCTGGTTGGTCACTGTATGAACACCATGCTGGCTAGGGTGGCCCTATGGAAAAGAGGGCAGGGCTCCTGCATCTTTAACAGTTGCATAGGAAAGGGGAAATTCAGCAGGTGTCACTTGTAGGCTTGTAGCACCTGGTGGAATTCTTCTCTGTCACAACAAGTGAAAGCCCCACTAGCCAGCTATACTAGAGTGAACAGATACGAAAGAGGGATGGGCTCCGCAGCTGTAACTGTTGTGGTGGAGAGATACAAATGACAACCTGCTGAAATTCCCATTTCTACACAGCTGTTAAAGATACAGGAGCCCTGTTTGCTTTTTCATATGGTCACCCGATGCTAGACTAAATGCACTCCTGGTCTGATCCAGCACAGCCCTTCTTATAACCTTTCCGGACCTGTAGCCTGGAATGGGGCTGCCCCCCACCCCTAAATTTTCTCTGCCTCCCCCCAATTTATTTTACAAACAAATAATTTAAAAATTTAAAAACAGTTTACAATTTTTTCTTTAGAAGGCCTGCAAACCAGATGAATTGTCCCCTACTTTTTTGGCAGCCCTCCCAATAATAATAATAATAATAATAATTGTATTTATTTCTTACCCTCCTCTCCCTTTGGATAGAGGCAGGGAACAACATTAGCACAACAATACAATATAAACAGCATGTAAAGCCAATACAATATTAAAATATAATCAGAACATCTTACAATTCTTAGGTTTAAAATTCATCTGGGTAGGCCGGCTGGAAGAGACTAGTCTTTATAGCTGCCTTAAACTTGGAGAGAGTGTTAAGTTGGCGAATCTCCTCCAGCAGGCCATTCCAGAATCTGGGAGCGACAGAAGAAAAGATCCTCTGGATAACAGTTGTCAGCCTAGTTTTGGCTGACTGGAGTAAGTTCTCCCCAGAGGACCTGAGTGTGTGGGGGTGATTGTACAGGGGCAGCGATCCTGCAGGTAACCTGGACCCAAACCATGTAGGGCTTTAAAGATAATGACCAAGACTTCATACTTTACCCGGAAACTAATTGGCAGCCAGTGATTTTAAAGTTGGTGTAATATGATCACCCCTAGGTGTACCAGTGACCAACCTGGTTGCCATATTTTGAATTAGTTGAAGTTTCAGAACTAGGTACAGTGGTAGCCCTATATACAGCGCATTGCAGAAGTTGAGCCTCGGGGTTACCAGTGTGTGCACCATCGTCTTTAGGTCTTCCAACTCTAAGAAATGGTGCAGCTGGCGTAACAGCTGAAGCTGATAGTAGGCACCATTGGCTGTCGCATCTATCTGGGCTGTCATTTGGAGCGGTGGATCCAGAAGCACCCCCAACCTGTGAACGCAGTCTTTCAGAGGGAGTGTAACCCCATCTAGAACTGGTGGACGCACCTCCAAACCCAGGTTAGGGCCCTTGGCAGGAAGCACCTCCTTCTTGTCTGGATTCCGTTTCAGTTTGTTTTTCCTCATCCAGCCCATTACCGCCTCCAAGCATTAATTCAGAAGAGACACGCTATCCTCATCTGATGTTGTTATTGAAGGCATAGAGAAATATATCTGGGTGTCATCAGCATACCGTTAGCACCCCGCCCCATGCCTCCGGATGATTCTAGGGTGGTTTTTTCTCCTGAACAGACCTGCATAGGATTGGGCTCCAAACCTATGTGCATGTGACTGAACTGAGCACACATGCATTTCCTGGTTCCCTCCGCTACATCTTTCTCCATCCCATCTGTTCCCTCCCTATGTGTCAAAGTTTAGATTGTAAGCTGTTCAGGGAACTGTCCTTTTTGGTTGTTAATTCTGTAAAGTGATGCACACAGACGTTTGGAAATTAATGTCACAGCCAAAACTCCGCCCGCCATTGTATTACCAACTGCAAAGCCCTCAAGCGTAAGAAATATTTTTGTTTGGGTTTCTTCAAAGTGATTTCCTTCTAAAAATGCAGGCTGGCAGGCAGCCCCAGTGAGATGCTAATCTGCACGAAATGGCATGCTGGGTAGAGAAGAGGAGGACACTGCAGCCTGGCAGCATCAGAATTGGGGAGCATGAACCTGGAAAGGAAGGACCACCGTAGTATACGTTGGGTGGTTGTTTTGAACATGGGGGGGGAGGACTCTTATAGGACAGGTTTATAAAGCACCGTTTTGAAGAGAGGCTGCAGAAGAAGAGCCCTGCTGGATCAGAACAAGGGTCCATCTAGCCCAGTATTCTGTTCACGTGATGGCCAACCAGCCGCCCATGGGAAACCCACAAGCAGGAGATGAGTGCATCAGCACCCTCCTGTCCATGTTCCCCAGCAACTGGTGTACATAGGCGCACAGCCTTTCATATTGGAGATAGCATAGAGCCATCAAGACTGGTAGCCATTGATAGCCTTCTCTTCCAGGAATTTGCCTAACCCTCTTTTAAAGCCATCCAAATTGGATGCATGCCAATGTATAGAGCAGGTATTCTCTGTCTTCCCCACCACCCATGTTTAAATTGTATTATAATTTTATTTTTTAAAATTAATTAATTTCAATGTAACTTCTCATTGAAGAACCAGTGTGGTTTAGTGGCTAGAGTTGTTGGACTGGGACTTGGGAGATCCGGGTTCTAGTCCCCACTTGGCCATGAAGCTCACTGTCAGCTTAACACACTTTGTGGGGTGGTTGTTGTGAGGATAAAAAAGGAGAGGAGGAAGAGGATGGGCTCCATCACACCAGCGTTTTATTACACTCTCGTCATGCCTGGTTTGCGATTTTGCAGCCCAGTAGTCACATGACGCCGTGCCTGTCCTCTTCTCCATTTTTCGTGTTTTCCTAAAGCTGGGAAAGTCCGGTTTATTTCCTCCAAGTGGGATTAAAGCGCTCTTCTGCCCCGTGTATTGTCATCCTCGCTCCATGCCCTTTGGGGGCGCGTGCTTGCTGATGAAAGAGGAGGGCGGAGTGGTTCTCCTTCTCCAGCATGCCCTCTCGAACTTGTGTTGAGTTGGTTGAACAGACCTTCGCTGCTCCAAAATGCTTACAGTTCCCTCATTTTGAAAGGTAGAAACTTGGCACTGTGGTAGCTCTTAAGTAAGGGCTTTAGGCATGGTATTTTAATATTGGTATTTTAATAATGTATTAGGTTTATATGCTTTTAATCGGTTTTATGTATGTTTTATCATTTGTATTTGATGTTCCCCGCCTCGATCTAGAGGGAGAGGCGGGTAAGAAATAAATATTAATATTAATTATTATTATTATTATTATTATTATGCCAAGTTTGAAGCCGATCCCTTCATCGGTTGACTTTATAGGATTTTATGTTAAAAAATCTCTCTCAAACCATTCCTCCTCCCCATAAACACACACACATGGCTTTCTGATTCTCCGTTAATCCACCCGTGCGCATTTATGGAGGGAGCTTTGATCCTTTGCTGATGCGGAGCTGTGTGGGACTATAAAATGGTTTTATTTCTTTTCTTTTTGAGGGGCGTGTGAAGGTGCAGGAATATGCAATGCAGATGCTTGCCAAATTGGCTTTGACGAGAGCCTTTTTATTTTCCCTCTGTACCTGAGAACTGTTCCCTGCTTTTGGTTCTGGACCCAGCGATCCAAAATATATGCCCATCAGCAAAGTCAAGGATCAAAACTCTCTCCATAAATGCACACGGGTGGATTAACGGAGAACCAGAAAGCCATGTGTGTGTGTTTATGGGGAGGAGGAATGGTTTGAGAGAGTTGTTTTTTTAATAAAAATCCTACATAATCAACCGATGAAGGGGTTGTCTTCAAACTTGGCATGCCTAAAGCCCGTCTTAAGAGCTATCATGCTGCCAAGTTTCATCTTTTTATCTTTAAAAATGAGGGAGCTGTAAGTATTTTGGTGAACTCCAATAGGCTATAATGAAGCGGTTATCCGAAAACAGAATGGAGGTAGCCAGCCATGCTACATCCATCACAACATCCATCAAGGACAAGAACCAATGAACTGGAGAGGGAAGGAGAAGGGGCGGGGTGGAGTGGGAGAGCGAATAAGCCACCAGATGAAATAGCGCAACCACGCACGTGAAAGTGACCAACACTTGCTGCGCTACTGAAACAGAGGTCAAAATCGCAGGTGCATATCAGGAAAAAAAAGTAGGTGTGATGGAGCGCCATGTAAGCTACTTTGGGTTTCTTGGAGGAAAGGTGAGATGATAGATAAATAAATATGGAAGTGATCTTTGTTTGTTTATTACATTTATAGCCTGCCTTTCCTCCATGGAGCCCACATGATACTTCTCTCCATTTTATGCTCACAACAACCCTGTGAGGTAGGTTATTTGAGAAAAGGGACACCGAGGCAGGGGTTAAGTTTGACTTGTAATCCAAACTCCTGGCTGCACTTCCGATTTATTCATTCTTTATTATATATTCATTCTTTAATTAGAATGTTTTTGGATCACCCATCTGCTCAATGAGTGCTTGGAGACTTTGGAGTCTAAGCACCCTGGATAGGGCATTCCACAACTGGGGTGCTGCTGCAGAAAAGGCCTTGTTACATGTACCCACCAACCACACCTCTCTAGGAGGTGGGGCACACAACAGGGCCTCAGGTGAGGACTGAATTTCAGGCAGCTACAAGATTCATCATGCTCTTATGCTGGGGAAGAGGCATGTGGGTTTGTCACAGTAGCCCCAACTGTGGATTTGGGGTAAAAATGCAGCCAAAAGCTGGCAATGGGGTAATCTCAAGTTGAGGTAGTGGGTTGGCTGCCAAACAAGTCAAAGAGAAATCACTTGGTACGTTTCCTCAAGAGTAAAAGGTTGGGAATCACTAGAGGCAAAGCCCCAGCATACAGTTCTTTAGTAGTCACATGCAAATGTGTAATATATGGAACATGAGTGCAATGGGCTGCTCTTGGCCATGGAAGAGAAGGCTATCAATGGCTACCAGTCAGGATGGCTATAAATTGCCTCCAATATTGGAGGCAGTATACTGGGGAGGATTGGGGCTGTTGCGCTCATTCCCTTCTTGTGGGCTTCCCACAGGCACCTGGTTGGCTGCTGTGTGATCAGAATGCTGGGCTAGATAGACCTTTGATCTGATCCAGTATGGCTCTTCTTATGCCGAATCCCACAGCCCACCTCTTGATGGAGATCAAGATGTACGAATGGGTTGGGTTACATCCCATTGTGGTCCCTCCTCTGACAGAAGGTGCCTGCCTGTGGAACGGGGAGGGAGGTGATTTTCTGTGGTTTCCCCCTGCCTCCGTAACCTCCATCTGCTCCAGAGGGTTGAATGTCTGGGGCTGATTTGGGGGCATGGCATGGGGTGAGGGGAGAAGTTATTGCCTCCCTGCATATCCCTGCATATTCCTATCAGCAGAGTGACCATAATTGGACACAGCCCAATATATCCGCCCTGGTCTGCTCTCAATGGTAGTCATTACATATTTTCTTCGAGGCCCAATTCAAGGACCTGGATCTTACCTTTAAAGCCCCCATGGCATTTCAAGG
The DNA here is from genome assembly GCA_029215795.1 of Anniella stebbinsi. Lineage (NCBI taxonomy): Eukaryota > Metazoa > Chordata > Lepidosauria > Squamata > Anniellidae > Anniella > Anniella stebbinsi. The sequence continues at coordinate 5,934,656 of JARDYH010000004.1, read as the reverse complement.
TTTATATTGGGCATGGACTGGGGAGAATTCAGTTAATCAGCTCACACATTGCTGAATAATGTCAGAACATGTCTACATCCCTTGATCTGGTCCAGTGTTTGGAAAAGTACTTCTTCACACAACGCAGAGTTAAACTATGGCATTCGCTACCACAAGACGTAATGATGGTCACCTATTTGGATAGCTTTAAAAGGGAGTTACATAAATTCCTGGAGAAGGCTATCAATGGGTGCTAGCCCTGATTAGAGATGTGAAGGCCTCGGAAAAACCTGGAAAAATTCGGAAATACCCCTGTTCTCCCCCCATTTTTTTCCGAAGCCTTTTTTTTGTTTTTTTTTCTGAAAAATTGAAAAAAATGAAGAAAAAACAGATTATGGAATGTTTTATTTTAGCATGATGCATAAAATGTTTAAGACAAGGTGTTCATCTATTTACTTCTGCAAAAGATTTCTAAAAACTATGTACAGTATCAGATTATTACAATTTCTGTGCACCGAGGACAAGCAAGTCCTAGGTTGCAAACTGAGACTACAACTCTCAAATGCAAGAGCAAGATGCATTTCTGCCTCTAGGGGGCACTGCCATTGAAGCAGAGACTGAAACTGATAGTGATAGCTATCGCTCAGAAAATGAGTCTGATTAAATTTCATGCATATTCATTGAATCTTGGTCCCCCTTTTTTCTCAGTTCTTTTTATGGGAATGGGTGCTTTATGTCTGCTTGACACTGCGGAGGACTAGCAGAGACATAAATAATTTTCCTTGTTACTAGTGTTAATGGTTTCTTCTGTTTGTTTTTTTTTATTGTTTTTTACCTGCTCCTCATAAACTGGCAAAACCAAAGCGGTCCCTTACAGTTCAGGTGTTCCTTACAGTTCAGGAGCTTGTAGCTCCATTTGTGGTTTTTTTTTAAAAAAAAACCCCAAAAGGTAAAAAATTTAAAAAGTAAATTCAATTTGTAATAATTGCTTGAATACTCTGTACTTTTAATATACCAAATTATGCCAAACCAACTTGTACATAAGTACATTTTATGTTCTTAAAGTAACAAAGTGACTTTCAATCCGTAAAAAGTGCTAATATTGCATTTTTTTTTCAATTTTTCAGAAAATTTCTGTTTTTCACAGGAAAAAAAATGGAAAACAACTCATTTTTTTCCACATGGCTTCAAAATTTCCGGAAATTGTACATTTCTAGCCCCTGGTGGCTATGTGCTACCTCCAGTATCCAAGGCAGTAAGCCTGTATGCACCAGTTGCTGGGGAACATGGGTGGGAGGGTGCTGTTGCAGCGTGTCCTGCTGTGTTGGTCTCTGGCTGACAGCTGGTTGGCCACTATGTGAACAGAGGGCTGGACTTGATGGACTCTTGGTCTGATCCAGCAGGGCATTGAGCAGGGGGTTGGACTCGATGGCCTTATAGGCCCCTTCCAACTCTACTATTCTACGATTCTATGATTCTATGATTCTTATGAGATATTCTGCACAAGAACCACTTAGAGCAGGCTGGAGTGTGTATGCCTTGGGGTAGGATCCAATGTGGCCGGTCCTGCTGATCCTATTGTGCAAATGGCCCCAATGGCAAATTTGCTCTTAGTCTTCTGATAAAAGAGGAAACACTAGTTTCTGGAATAGGTCAGGTTGGCAGGGCTCAATAAGGGGGGCTCTGCCGATATGCTCCGTTCCAGAAACAGGTGTTTTGGCTTATTTCGGGGCTTGGTCCCAGAAGTGCTAAATCACCTTGGTGCAAGCGGTGGGGGCTGCTTGCGAAATGGAATCGGTGGGGCTGGCTGCATGCGGAACGAAAGTGTTATTGGGCCCCACGTGCAGATGGGTAAGGATGCTGCCCGTGGTGTGTTGGGATTCATATAAATGATCTCTGTGGGGATGTCTAAGATTACTGATGTGCCCACAAGTCTGGGGTGCTTGCCAAATGACATTCCTTGCGGATCTAGCGGTTAGAGAGTTAACATCACAACCATAACTCTCTGTGATGTTTCATTGCATGATGAAGAAAGGTACTTGACAAGCAACTCAATAATTTTGCCACTGCTGGGCATTCAACATTTTAATTGGATTTTTGGCGGTGTTATACGTTTTCAGAGGAAGGAAATCAGTTTGAAGAAACCCAAAGAAAAATATTTCTTTAATCATAGGCTTACATTTGAGAGCTTGCAAGTTGGCACTACAATGTTGTGCTACGATTTGGCTGTGACATTAATTCTCAGAGCTTCTGTTATTTATATAGTGTCATCAAAGTGTGTGGTACTTTACAGGATAACAGCCAAAAAGAACAGGTCCCCGAGGAGCTTACAATCTAAAATCTGACACATTGGGAGGTAACGGATAGAATGGAGAAATGTGTAGGGAAGGGAAATAGGGAAAGAATATGTGTTTGGTTATGTCACATGTACATAGTTTTGCAGCTCAATCTTATGCAGGTCTGATCAGGAGTAAGAAGAGCCACGCTGGATCAGACCAAGGTTTGTCTAGTCCAGCATTCTATTCACACTGTGGCCAACCAGATGTCCGAAGGGATTGTTTAGCTTGGAAAAAAGGAAGCTAAGGGGAGACTTGATAGAAGTGTACAAAATTATGCATGGTGTGGAGAATGTGGAGAGGGAGACATTTTTCTCCCTCTCAAAATACTAGAACCCGGGGCCGTCCCATGATGCTGGTTGGTGGGAGATTCAGGACAGATAAAAAGAAGGACTTCTTCACACAGCGCAGAGTTAACTTATGGAATTCACTACCACAAAACGTAGCTATGGCCACCAGTTTGGGTGGCTTTAAAAGGGGGTTGGATGAATTCCTGGAGGAGGAGGCTATCAATGGCTACCAGCCCTGATGGCCATGTGCTGCCTCCAGTATCCGAGGCAGTAAGCTTGTGTGCACCAGTTGCTGGGGAACATGGGTGGGAGGGTGCTGTTGCACTGTGTCCTGCTTGTGGGTCCCTGGTCGACAGCTAGTTGGCCACTGTTTGAACAGAGTACTGAACTAGATGGACCCTCAGTCTGATCCAGTGTGGCACTTTTTACGTTCTTAAGGAGAAGTCCACATGTAGGACATGAGTACAACAGCACCCTTCCGCCCATGTTCCCCAACAGCTGGTGTACATAGGCTTACTGCCTCTGATACCAGAGATAGCATGTAGTCATCAGCCAATACCCTTTTCAATTCATCCAAATTGGCAGCCATTACTAGGTCTCATGGTGGCAAATTCCATAGTTTCACTATGCATTCTGTGGGATGTATTTCCAGCTGAAAGGGCATAGGATTGCAGCCTTGGCTGCAGTGTTGAATGTAATTTTTTTATTTGGGACATTTTGAAAGCTTGCATATTCCAGTGTCAGGCTTCCCCCAACCTGGTGCCCTCTAGATGTTTTGGACTACTAATCCCATCACCTCAGCCAGCATGGCCACAGTTTGGGAAAGGCTGTCCTACTGTTAGCACAATAATCCCAGTGTGCGGGAGCCTGTGATGGTTCCCTGTCCAACGTGTGTCAGTTAGCTCAGAGGCTACCACATCCGGCTTCAACTGAATTGCCACGGACTGAACTTTTTATATTTCACTTTGGTTATTGGGTGGTTTAAAAGTACAATAAATTTATTTGTTTATTTAAACATTTCTATCCTGCCCCGTATCACTGGGATCTCAGGGCGGCGTACAGATAAAATCAGAACAATATAAACTAGGGCTGTGACCAGATCCGGATCCCGAATCTGGATCAGATCAGGCTGATTCTGACCTCCGGGTCCCGGATCCGAATCAGAATGGGGCTGGAGATGGTCACAGCACTCCCTCCTGCTCTCTCTCTCTCCTTCCGTCCCCCCACTCTCCTTGCTTATGTGCTACCTTTTCTGCGTTGTCCTCCATCGTCCTCCATGTTGTCCTCCCTCCTCGCTGTGGGCTGGCCGCTTTCCCGCTCGTGGCGGGTGATGATGTCACCTGCCGCTCTTGGCAAATGCGGCGCTATTAGAGCATTTGCTACTCTCGGCGGGTGAAGTCATCACCTGGCGCGAGCGGGAAAGCAGCCATTCCACAGCGAGGAGGGAGGACGACAGCAGGACGATGCGGAGGAGGCAGCAGGTAAGCAGGGAGAGTGGGGGGAGGGAGGGGGAGAGTGGGAGGGAGTGCTGTGAATGGACCCAGATCTGAGTCGGATCGGATTGGGCCCGATCCGAACCTGACAGATTGGGATCCGGATCAGATTGGGGGGTCCGTTCACAGGCCTAATATAAACAGCTAAAAAGTATTAAATCGTTATCAAATTAAAACTAGTAGAACTTTTAAAAAAGCAATAAAACAATTAAAACTATGTGTGACCGTGGAGAATAAATATAAAGACATAGATTGTTCCCTACTGTTTACCATTTATCTCCTCCCCCTACACTGATGTGTATAATACACCTGCCTACTGAGGATAACACCTCATGCATCTGGTGAAATAGAGTCTCATCCATGAAAAATTATGCCATAATAAATTTGTTTGTCTTTAAGGTGCCACAAGACTCTGTTGTTTTTCCTGTTTTATATTTTCTTTTCCTCTTTGTCAAGCATGGCTACTACAATGTAATAACCTTTATCTGCTTGATGGAGCCAAACTATGTAACATAAGGAACATAGGAAGCTGCCTTATACTGGGTCAGAGCCTTGGTCCATCTAGCTCAGTATTGTCGACACTGACCGGCAGCCATGGCTCTCCGGGGTTTTAGGCAGGATTCTTCCCTAGCCTACCTGGGGAAACCAGGTGCTCTATCATACTGAGCCACAGTGAATAAACTTATGTCCAGTGCTGTGTTAACCCACATCTCCTTCCAACTTGTATTTCTTTGGTGGTCCTGAGATCTAGAACCTTGATTCTTTTCAGTGTTCATTTTGAGCCCTAACCATATTCAACTGGAGCAGGGAAAGTTATTTTTTCCTGCAAAGGGTCATAGTCTCAAATATCATCTGATAGGGGCTGAATTTCAGTGGGGGCAAGGTCATTCCTTTTCTTTCTTCCACATCCCCCCCTCTCTCTCTTTGGCCTCATCTACAAGAATTCGCCTTTACGCCTGGTTAGGTGATTATGCGCATATTTGCAGAAGCGCATTTACGCCTAATACCTCTGTACGAGAGGCGGTGAAGCGCATTACTGGACGACCGAAACGCGATTTAAACTGTTGACATGCGGAGAATCGCTTGTTCACATAGTCAAAATGCGCTTTAACTGCCGGAGCAAAATAAAACTTGCTATTTAACGCGCATTCGATAATGCGCATAATCGGAGAGAAAACACGCCTCTACGCCCGATTTGCGCTCCGATCTTGTAGAGGTAAATTTTTTAATGTGCCTTGAAAGAGCTTTAAATGCCTCTTGTAAAGGCAGCCCAACTCTCTCTGTTTCTGCCATACCTTCTCTCTCTCAGTCTCCCACTTCCTCCCTCCCTGCCAGTGAAGACTGGTGGCTCCGATGTCAGTAGGGTGGTGAATCCGCTCCGGCCTTAAATCGGAACTCTAAAGCAGTCACCCAAGGTGTGGAAACACCTTGGATAGCTGCATTAGAGTTCTGACTGGTTTTGACTGAAACACGGAATGGAGTTACTGCCCCACTGACATCCGAGCCGCCAGCTGCCACTGCTCCCTGCCCCGTGGGCTCCTGGTGGAGGGACAGAAGGCCCTTGTCAGAGGTTGGAACTGCTTGCTTGCAGAAGGCTGAATGGAATTAAGTTGAGGGCTGCGTGAAACTAGGTGGAGGTGCATGTTGACTTAAGAGCCGCAGGTTGCCCATGCCTGATATATAGCAAACCAAGGAGAGTAGTGGGCTTGTGAACCTGCAGGGTTTGCTCTGGAAGGGGCTGTCCCTGAAAAAGGTCCGAGTCGTTTGGCGGCTGGGGTCAAAGCCAAGGTAACGGTTGAGTTTCTGCGATGCGAGACAATAAAGTGGTCTGCTGAATAATCCACAAAACTTTATTCAGCAAACAAACAACTCTTTGCACCTGAAGAGTGTGTAAACGCTCGGAACTTTCCTCTAGGCTAAAACTTGGCTAACTAAGCTAGACAGTTGTCCTTTCAACAAAAGGGGAGGTGTTTCCCTGAGCCCCTTAACTTCAGGGAGGATTCCGCTGAAGAAAGAAGCCTTTGGCGAGAAGCTAGCCAAGCTGATCGGTTCTCACCTTCTTTTAGCTCTGCCCATTTGAAACTGCAGCGGACTCTGGGATCAGTCAACTCTGAAGACCCTTCCCCCTGTGAGGATTGCTGAGTTCCAACAGACTCCAAGTTGTTAACGTTTTCTCTGATAAAAGTCCGGTGAGGATTCATCCTGGGCTGCTGAAGAGCCTGGGAGAATCTCCGCCCCCCACTTCCTGTGTAGGCTGGTCCATTTCTAGTCCTGTTTCTTCTGGTTCAGAATCTGATTCCGATTGATAGCCTGAAACTCCTTCCACCCACACTAAGGGGAACAGGCCTGATCATTACACCATCATTTTGATGCAAGCTGAGGCAGGCGGGGTGGAATACAGATGGGAGCCAGGGAGGTAGCAAGCCAGTCAGGTAAGGGCTGAATCGGACTGTTGCCCAAGAAAAAGGCCCAAGCGTGACAAGTTCATTTGTAGCTGGGCAGGAACACAAAGAGCCAATGGGATTCTGGGGGTGGAGCAATGTTGGGTGATAGCACCACCCTCTTTTCCCTCTATTGTGCCGCCTTACCCTGACTCACCACAAGGGGTGCGGCCAAGCGCCAAGACAGGAGGTTCTGGATTCAAGTCCTGGCTCATCCGGAAAGATGAGAGTCTTGCCCAGGATTTTGGGAGCCTCCAGCCTGTGCCCCCTTTGCTCATCCTATTGTCCCCTGCAACACCCCTCTTTCCCCAATCTGGTGGTTTGCAGCTGTTTTGGAATGCAACTCCCAGCATACCTGCATTAGCCATGCTGCCTGGGAATGATGGGAACTGAAGTCCAAAATATCTGGAGGGTACCAGATTGGGGAAAGTTGCCTTACAGGTTAAGACATGGAGGCGGGTGTGTGAGAGACAGGCCACACTTTCATTCTGTTGAGTGGCAGCTAGGCTGGGCCTCCTGCCTGCTTCCAGATCTTCCCTCCTCCTGCGGGGAGGGATTAGTCAGGCGCTGCTTGGCTGCCTGTCCTCTGATCTGCCGTCAAACTTCGTGCATCCATCATAACCGTCTTGCCAAGCACAGGGTCCCCCCAGGAACATCGCAGGGGGCAGGCAAGCGAAGCTGCAACGCTACCAAATCTTTTAGCTGCCGGTTCGTTCCTTTCTAGGGCCCCCTCTACAAGGATGCGCTTTTGCGCCCGGTTGTGAGATTATGCGCACTATTGCGGAGGCGCATTTACGCCTAATCCCTCTGCACGGGAGGCGGCGAGAGGCGGCGAAGCGCATTAATTGATGTCCAAAAAGCGCTTTACAAGAAGTTAATGCGCATAATCGCTTGTTCACACGGGGAAAATGCGCTTTAACGGCCGGAGCAAAATAAAACTCGCGATTTAACGCGCATTCGATAATGCGCATAATCCGGGAGATAACGCGCCTCTACGCCCATTTTGCGCTCCGCTGGTGTGGAGGTAAAATTTATAATGAGCCTTCAAAGAGCATTAAACCTCTCTTGTGGAGGTACCCTAGGTTGCTGGTGAAGCGAAGAAATGTTTGCTCGCTGTCTTGGCAAAAAACAGAGGAGTCCTCTCAGCCCTGTGGAAGAAAGACCACGGTTCAATCAACACCCATTTTCTTTATTGGGGCTTGATGCCACAGGGTGTAGGGAGCACTGCCGGTCCAATAGAGTTTAGTATATTAAGATTAAGCAGCGAGATGGAAGAGCTAATTGGGTTAGCATGTTTCCTCAGCAATAATAGGTGACTAAGTAAATCCACTCAGCAGTACACCTCGGAGCACCTCCAGGAAAAAGAGATGGCCGCCAGTTGGGTTTTATATTAAAAAAACCACACACACACAAAATGGGCAAGCAAAGCAAGGGCAATTATAAAAGTCTTTGAGACATATAATGGCGACTCTCCCGTTTGAAGTTACTTCCAGTGTTTAGTGAGCGAAATTGTAAAGAAGCCTCGTCATTCTCAAATTAGAACATACATTTTGTGTAGAGATGTCCTTGTAGCTCATGTTACGTATGGTCCCATAAATTTGGGCTTACAGTCTTAACTCCTTAAAAAAAAAAATCCCATAAAGTTAAGAGATACAAAGAGGGCACAAACACACCTTTCGGGCTAGATCTTAATTCAGAATTATGTCTTTGAGAAAACAGCTCCTTGCTCAACAGGAACAAATTAAACCTACATGGATACAATTTCTTAGTCTCTCTCTCTCTCTCTCTCTCTCTCTCTCTCTCTCTCTCTAACTCTCATCTATCTGTCTATATCCATCCATCCATATCAAGTTTTTTTCATGTTTATATCTTTATACAATATTTATTTTGGCCATTATCTGATAAGTGAAAACTACATGAAGTTGTGATGGCCACCACTTTGGATGGCTTTAAAAGGGGGTTGGATAAATTCCTAGTAGCTGTCAATGGCTACAAGTCCTATGTGCTATGTGCTAGCTTCCTGCATTGAGCAGGGGGTTGGACTCAATGGTAGGCTGACCATGTGAAAAGGAGGACAGGGCTCATATAACTTTAACAGTTGTAGAGGAAAGGGAATTTCAGCAGGTGTCATTTGTATGCAATTAGTTCCTGGTGAAATTCCCTCTTCATCACAACTGTTAAAGGTGCAGGCACTATACTAGAGTGACCATATACAAAAGAAGGCAGGGCCTAACCCTTTTCTCTACAACTGTTAAAGTTATATGAGCCCTGTCCTCCTTTTCAGATGGTCAGCCTACTCAATGGCCTTATAGGCCCCTTCCAACTCCACGATTCTATGATTCCATGATCGCTCAGAGCAAAACCTGTGACTATTCTTGAACAAAGAGAAAATGTATTCAGGGAAAACGAAGAAACCATAACATCAGGCCTAAAGGAAAATGCAAAACAACTAGGCAATGGAATTAGTCCTATTTACATATTAGGTGAAGAATAGGATGCAATTAATGTTTGTATTTTATTTATTTTTCAATTGTCTATCCCGTTTGTTCCCAGTGAAGCCCAGGGTGACTTGTATAATTGCAGTTTTTGCTAGTTATAGGCTGACCATATGAAAAGGAGGACAAGTCTCATGTAACTTTAACAGTTGTAGAGACAAGGGAATTTCAGCCAGTGTAATTTGCATGCAATTAGTTCCTGGTGAAATTCCCTCTTCATCACAACTGTTACAGTTGCAGGGGCCCTGCCTTCTTTTGTATATGGTCACTCTAGTATAGTGCCTGCAACTTTAACTGTTGTGATGAAGAGGGAATTTCACCAGGAACTAATTGCATCCAAATGACACTGGCTGAAATTCCCTTGTCTCTATAACTGTTAAAGTTACATGAGCCCTGTCCTCCTTTTCATATGGTCAGCCTACTAGTTATCAATTCCAAAGAACTATGAAGCCATTTCAGTTAGGTGTAGTTAATACTGACAGTGCTGATAGATAAAGTATTCTTATGCTTCCTGCTTTTTAAGCATTTTTCGCTCAAATTAAGACATCCTAGTGACTTTACAATCTGGTAGTTCTTTTTGGAAACCATTCAAAGCATTCAGTTACATTTCCAGTTAGGACAAAAGACTAGTAGTTGAGTCACAGTCTGTGATTCTACAGCCAAAATTGAAACAAATCCACTAATGAAATACAAACAAGCAGATTTCTAGCTCTAATCGTTAATCTTTGCAGCCCATTCTGAAATCACGTTTCCACCGATATGGGAACCTGGGATGACTTCCAGAAGTCATTTGGTGAACGTAAACTATTATGCCCAAACCAGCCCACAGATAGGATGAGGGAGGGGCATCCCTGTTTCTGCAGACAGAATGCCAACATCTCAGGAGACAAGGCGTGATTAACGCATGTATCCCCTGTTATTTCAGAGATGAGACGCTGCCTAAAATGGCTTATTTCCCAATGCACACAGTGCGACCCGAATCTGTCTCTGAAGGAACGATTCGAGATGTTTTTTCAGACAGAGTGGCAATTGCTATTCATGTTCCTGTCAAAAGCACCTTTTGATTCTTGAAATTGGTAAATCAGTACTTTTCTACAAACGCCCCTGCCTAGTCACTTAACCTATAGCTCTACAGTAATTGCCACTGCGGCAAATTACACCTTTTAGGTATTGTCCTCTCATTTCCCACTGCTTTATTGCTTTCCGGGAAGAGGGTTTAACTCATTGTTCCTTAGATCTTCTCCCCACAAAGTCCCAAGCTCTCCTATTAAAAACCTGCTATTAAAAAAAAATGGGAGCAAGAGTAAGCAAAGGGTTCTTTCCCGGTTGGATTTTTCCCTCCCTCTCTCTCTCTCTGTTCAGGTGACATTGAAGTGCTCCTTACAAAAGCTTTCGGGGCAATGCATGTGGCGTGATGGCAGGTCTTTCTGGCATCTTTGCCATTTCGTTATTTGTTGCTGTTGAAAGCATGAACTCTCAGAATCTCCCACCAAGGACACTTATCTGAACAAAATCTCGCATCAAGGACACACAGATGCTCAGTTAACACATAGTGAATTGGAAGATCTAAAGACGGTAGTGCACGCGCTGGTAACTTCGAGACTTGACTTCTGCAATGCTCTGTACATGGGGCTACCTTTGTGCCTAGTCCAGAAACCAACTAGTTCAAAATATGGCAGCCAGGTTGGTCACCGGTACACCTAGGAGTGACCACATAACACCAATCTTAAAATCACTCTACTGGCTGCCAATTAGTTTCCGGGCGAAGTATAAAGTGTTGGTTATTACCTTTAAAGCCCTACATGGTTTAGGTCCAGGTTACCTGTGGGATCGCCTTCTCCCGTACAATCCGCCCCACATGCTCAGGTCCCCTGGGAAGAACTTACTACAGTCAGCCCAAACCAGGCCCAACCCAGAGGACCTTCTCTTCTGCCGCTCCCAGATTGTGGAGCAGCCTGCTGGAGAAGATTTGTCAACTTAATAGTCTTTTTTATTTTAAGAAAGCCATAAAAACTGATCTCTTCTGGCAGGCCTACCCAGTCAAATTTTAAGAGTTTTATCTGTATTTTAATAACATATTAATTTCATATGTTTTAATCAGTTTTATGTATTTTATGTCATTTGTATCAATGTTGTTCCCCGCCTCGATCCTGAGGGAGAGGCGGGTAAGAAATAAATAAATAATAAATACATTATTATTATTATTATTATTATGCCCAACCGGGGAGGTGAAAAGACTGCTCCCTTGGGATAAGCTGTTTGTCTGAAACTGCTTCTCAAGCGGTCCAGGTTATTCTCACCATGCCAAAGCAACTCTGCTTTGGGGTGTGGTTTGTATGGCGATGGGGTGAAGACTCCTTGGGCTATGCAGGGCCAGCCACGTAATCCTAGACTTTGGACGTCATGGTCTTAGCCTTAAAGATAGCGGTCCTGCTTTAGATAGTAATGTGTCATACTTCATCGGCTTCAAAATGCGATCAGGCAGACCTGCAGTGAGCTCCATCACACCAGTGGTTTAACGCACTCTCGCCACATCTGGTATCTGGTTTTGCAGCGCGGGACTCACATGACGTCGTCCCTGTCTTGCACGCATCTTGCCTCTTTTCCTCTGTTTTGCATATTATTTTGGCGCAGGGAAAGTCTGGATTATTTCCCCCAAGTGGATGTAATGCGCCCTTAAGCCTCTGTGTATTGCTGTCCTCTCGCTTTTTCCTTTGTTGGGGGGCATGTGCTTTGAGAGAAGGGTCGGGGTGGAGTGGAAGAGCAAACAAGTGAAAGAGAGTTTTCACAATGCAGCGCAATACCACAATACCACATGAAAGGGACCATCTAATTGACGCGCTTTTGAAACGGAGGTAAGAAATGTGAAGGCAAACCAGGGGAAAAAAATAGGTGTGATGGAGCCCTGTGTTTTGGAAGCCCTCCTACTCATTCTGCTGTGTGCCCCAAATTCCTACCCTGTGTGGCACCAACACCCTTGCCACACTTTAGGTGCCAAATGGTTCCTATGCTGCAATTTGCTCATATGACAGTCTTTGTACAGTTTCTCTTGGTAAGGTGACCAGACACAAAGGAAGGCTGCTTCTGCACAGAGGCAATTAAGTGTAAGCGGACTTAAAACGGTGGTGCCGCATGGCACTTAATACAGCTCTATGCTCCTTCCCTCTAGTAAAGCTGGAAATGCCCATTCTTTTGGGTCAAGGGCCTTCTATAGGATGAAAAGAAAGGTGAGGAGGAAGCTACTCATGACAGGGACAGTAGACTTAAAATGTCAGTTCCCAGCAAGGGATTCACCGGGTGGGGGGCTATTTTCATGGCGCTGAGTTCCCCCAATCTCCCATGCTTTTGCTCCTGTGGGGTTGTGGCAAATAATCCCCATGCCAAGGAGCAAGTGCAGGGTTTACAGCAGTCATCCGCCCCTCCCTGAGTAAGAAAAGAGACAAGAACATATGTATGGTGAGGAGAAGGAGGAGGAGGAGGCAGCAGCAGCAGCTCAGGGGAAGAAAACAATTTATTTTCATAAACTTTTCTCCCCAAGGCAAGGCAGCACGGGGTGTTCCGGCAGCCATTCTGCTGGCCTTCACCTGGACTGGCTATGGAGCAGCTCCTGAGTGAGGACAGACCAGCAGAAAAGCTAGGCTGCCCTCGCTCTGGCTGGACAGGTCAGGGTAAGTCCCCAATTTTTCAGCCGCGTATCTTCGCCTCTTTGCCCCGAGGTGGCTTTGAATCTGCAGCTGTGTCATCTAACCGACGCAGCGCACATTTGGAGCCACCCCGGGGCAAAGAAGATGTCAAGGCAGCTCCAGACAAGCTGGTGCTGCAATTGCATTTCAAGATCCAAAACCGGCCAGAAGTTGGGTCTGAAAAGAAATGGGAGGACAAGACGGAAAACTGTGGGATGCAATCATTTGCTCACAAGATTGTCTGGATTCTCTGTAACATCCAAGTGAACGAGTGATGGCCATTCTGGAGAAAACAGCTAGAATGGAAGGAAAGAAGGGGAAAGGCTCCTTTAATACACTGAAGAAGAAATGTCAGAAGCTACAGCAGTGGGTTAGAAGATGAAAAGACTTGTCCTACTGCAGGGCTGCAGAACCTCAGGGCCCAAGTGCCAAATCCAGCCCTATGGGGATCCCCAGAAGGCCACACACCCCTTCTCCTGGCCCCACCCCCTTTCCATGTCCCTTGGTTATTTGGTGGCTTCCCAGCTTTTGTGTCACTCAAATTAAGGAATCCACCTTAAAGCATCCCTGACAGTTGGTTGTCCAGTTGCCTCTTCAATAGGCTGACCAAATGAAAAGGAGGACAGGGCTCATGTAACTTTAACAGTTGCTGAGAAAAGGGAATTTCAGCCAGTGTCATTTGTATGCAATTAGTTCCTGGTGAAATTCCCTCTTCATCACAATAGTTAAAGTTGCAGGGGCCCTGCCTTCTTTTGTATATGGTCACTCTAGTATAGTCCCCAGGTAAGTGAGTGCAGCGTTACAACCCAAGTGCAGTTTGCTCAATTGGAAGCGCTATGTGGCTTCCAATTTTACTTCCTGCCCCTTTTTCCTAATACCTCTTAATGCTGGGTTTGCCTTGTTTCATGGCATTCTGCGCTATCATTTTAAAGGGAGTTATCCATCATGACCGTGGGATCTTGGGTATTCATGGGCAAAACCTGAAACAAATCTCCTTTTGGAAAGAAAGAGAGGAGGTCTAGATTCCACAGGTTTCTCTCCCGCTGAGATAAAGGTGATTCTTTTTACTTCTAAAGGCAGGAGGAGGTAATTGCAACCCAGGAAAGAGTCCTTTGCACAGTCAGCAGCTCCTTGGCTAGTTAATTTCACATGAAGGAGTTGTTCTCCGGTGACAGATCACTTGGCCTAATGAATGCCTCTCTGATTAACGAGCAGATTGGGCCGCCTTTGCAGAGCAAGCGGAGGTGGCTGTAGGGGATCATTCCTTTTAACTCAGCAGCTCATTTTGAGATTAAGCCAGCCTCTCTCCTGCTGGAAATAGAGGACTTGTGGATCTGGTAAAAATGGTGGCGTGAGATGCCGAGATGAATGGACCAGCTTAGGACCACAGGGCTGGTTCCCACAGTATTGCGTCCAGTTCTGGGCACCACACTTCAAGAAGAACGCAGACAAGCTGGAGGGGATTCAGAGGAGGGCAACAAGGATGATCAGGGGTCTGGAAATAAAGCCCTATTAGGAGAGACTGAAAGAATTGGGCATGTTTAGCCTGGAGAAGAGAAGATTGAAGGGAGACATGAGAGCACTCTTCAAATACTTGAAATGTTGTCACACAGAGGAGGGCCAGGATCTCTTCTCAGTCATCCCAAAGTGCAGGACACGAAATCATGGGCTCAAGCTACAGGAAGCCAGATTCCGGCTGGACATAAGAAAAAACTTCCTGACCATTAGAGCAGTATGACAATGGAACCAATGACCTAGGGTGGTGGTGGGCTCTCCCACACTAGAGGCCTTCAAGAGGCAGCTGGACAGCCAACTGTCAGGTAGGCTTTAAGGTGGATTCCTGCACTGAGCAGGGGGTTGGACTCGATGGCCTGATAGGCCCCTTCCAACTCCACTATTCTATGATTCTATGAGGTCTGACTCTGAACAAGCAGATGGAACAAACATAAAATCAAACCAGGAACCTGGGCCCAGAGGATCACGACCCTTTTATCAGGGAAAGGTGAATTCTACAAGTTTAAGAAGTGTGCAAGTTTCCTTGCTGTGCCTAAATTATTCTGCAATTATGATTTCCCATCATTCTTCATGCTAGTCACAGGGAAGTCATCATTGCTGGGTTGTGGGAGACAGTTCTAGCTCCATCCTTAACTGCTGGGAATCATATGGAGCCATCTATCTGACTTCTGAGATCTTAATGGTTTTGCCCAGACACTGGCAAGTGTATCTTGATATGCACTGGAAGAGCTTCCTCCAACCTGGTGCCTTCAGATGTGTTGGAAGACAACTCTTGGAATTCTCCAGCCAGCCACATCTTTTTAACGCAGAAGGGCCCAAGTCTGGTCCCTGATGGGAAAGACCTCGTTCCACCTGCGACCTTGTAGGGACACTGCCACTTAGACTAGACAGTAGCCTGACCTGGTATTAGGAAAAAGGCGCAGGAAGTAAATGGAAAGCAGTGCAGCGCCGTTATATAGCTCTTTCGCCAAGCCACATTTGGGCTGTAATCCTGTACCCACTTACCTGGGAATATTCCCCATTGCACTCAGCAGGACTTGCTTCTGAGTAGACATGGATCCAATTGTGCTGATCTGGAAAGGGGTAGCTTTCTATGTTCTTAAAACACATGAATCCATCCAGTGCTGGCTCTAGGTTTTTTTTAGTGTCCTTGGGCTAGGGTGACCCTATGGAAAGGAGGACTGGGCTCCTGTATCTTTAAAAGTTGTATAGAAAAGGGAATTTCAGCAGGTGTCATTTGTATGCCTGCAACACCTGCTGAAATTCCCTCTGCATCACACAACAGTTCAAGCTGCAGGAGCCCTGCTCTCTTTTGTATTTGGGGGTTGTCTGGACAAGGGCCTCTGGCAAACGCCACAGTTTATGAGACAGGTTCCTGCGTGTTAAATTGGGCCCACGTCTGAAATGACATCTGCTGCTCATTCATTCCCCATGTTAGCGAAATCTGCTTTTATGGAATATATTGTGACTCATTTCAGCCTTGGCAACCGAGGCGACTTTATGATGCTTTTCTCTAGGCTGTTGTGCAAAGGAGTTCTGACGTTGCCCGCTCCAATGCCTGGGTCAAAGCGCCAGTGTTGCTAAGGAAGAAAACCTGTCTTGCAGGCAAGAAGTGACACGTTCCTAGGTTACCACACCTGCACAAAACACCCGACTGAAGCAGAATAAAGAAGGAGCTTTGCGTTGCTCTCTTCAGGAGCGCCAAGCATCAGTCACCCAGTCGTCATCATCATTGATTTCCTGACAAATTCCCTGTCGTTATCACAGGCACAGTGGTGAGAGTATGATCACTTACAGGTAGGGTGACCATATGGAAAGGAGGACAGGGCTCCTGTATCTTTAACCATTGTATTGAAAAGGGAATTTCGGCAGGCGTCATTCGTATGCATGCAGCACCCGGTGAAATCCCCTCTTCAGCAGAACTGTTCAAGCAGCAGGAGCCCTGCCCTCTTTTGTACCTGGTTAAGAGGGCAGGGCTCCTGCAGCTTTAACTGTTGTGATGAAGAGGGAACTTCACCAGGTGCTGCATGCCTACGAATGACACTTGCTGAAATTCCCATTTCTATACAACTGTTGAAGATACAGGAGCCCTGTCCTCCTTTCCATAGGGTCACTCTATACTATGGTCTGATTGGACTCCACCAGGAGAAGAGCCTTCCGTGTGGTGGCCCACTTCCTATGGTATTCCCTGCCATTGGAGGTCAGGCAGGCACCATCGTTGTGGTGCTTCCTGAAAATGTCATTGTTTCACGAGGGTTTCCTTGAGTGACCAGTGACCAGGACTCGGGTTTTCACCAGAACTCTGTTATCTTAAAAAGAGTAATTTTAATATCATGTTTGTATTCTTCCTAGATGCACATGGTTGACCACTGCGGGCACAAGGCTGGGCTAGGTGGACTTTTGCAGTTGCATCTCACCAGCGACTGAGTGCCCTCTCGCCATACCTGGTGTGTGGATTTGCAGCATGGTATTCACATGACGCTGTGGCTGCCTCTACAAGAGAGGTTTAAAGCTGTTTCAAGGCGCTTAATTTTTTTTACCTCTACAAGAACAGAGCGCAAATCGGGCGTAGAGGCGCGTTATCACTCCGATTATGCGCATTATCGAATGCGCGTTAAATCGCGAGTTTTATTTTGCCCCGTCCGTTAAAGCGCATTTTGCCTGTGTGAATAAGCGCTTATGTGCATTAACTACTTGTAAAGCGCATTTTGGACATCCGTTAATGCGCTTCGCCGTCTCTCGCCGCCTCTCGTGCAGAGGGATTAGGTGTAAATACGCTTCTGCGATTATGCGCATAATCGCCTAACCAGGCGCAAAAGCGAATCCTTGTAGAGGGGGTGCCTGTCCTGCTGATGCCCCACCTCTTCCGCAGCCTTTCCTAGAACGCTAAAAGTCTGGATTATTTTCCCTAAGCACATTTAACACGCCCTAAATCTCTGTGTAGCTTTAAAGCCACTGGGAGCTTGAATGGATGGCATCAGGCCTGGCAGAGAAAAGCCATCTCTCCCAGCAGTCGGCTCCAAGCCTCAATATAAAACCTCAACCTTGCATCCCAGGCTCCAAAGCCTTTTTAAAAATCATACAGCGGCCGAATCTCTGCAGAGATGGGACTGTACTCCCTCGATGCCCCCAAAGGGCCAGACTAAAGGGATTGTTCCATTTTTGCCCGGCACAAAGGCGATCTGGTTGAAGTGCTCATCTGCCAGGACCTGACTGGAGGGAGAAAGAGAAGGGGAGGGGTGGAATGGAGTGGAAGAGCGAAGGGGCGAAAGAGCAGCTATTCAGGTGAAAGGGATCACAAGCTTGATGCACTTTGGCCTCAGAGGTAAAAAAAACGCAGAGGCAAAGCAGGGGGATAAATTAGGTGTGATGGAGGTCCATTGGTCTGATCTATCAGGGCTTTTCTTATCTTAGTGGTGGGCTTTATATTTAAATAGCTGTAGCACAATCTATATTCCTAAAAAACCCCAAAAACCTTCATTCTAAAACAACCTTTCCCAACCTGGTGCCTTCCAGATGTGTTGGGGTACAACGCCCAGTATCCCCCAGTCCAACTCATCCGGAGGGCACAAGGTTGGGGAAGACAGCTCTAGTGGATTCTATAGGATGCCCTTAAAGTGCCATAAGAGGAAAATTCACCTCTTATTCTATTAACTCCCCAATGGGCAAGCCAGCGGGGCAGCCAAAGGATTTGTTGTCACCCGCCATTAACCTGTATGCAAGCTCTGGCAATTATCAGATCAACGGATTTCTGTAGGAGCAGCCATTTACCAGGCTCGCTGTGTGCCAAGGCTCCCCCCGCCCCTGAAATTAGGGTCATTGTGCATGCGATTTAGGAACAATCTAGCAGTGGCAAATTGCAGCTTGTGCTGGGCAGGAGGCGTGATTCCCCTTGCGCAAAAGTTGCAGGTATCACTAAAGAGTCGGACACTTTAATCCCGTTCTTACCCGTGGTGTTATGTGCAGCCTTTATTGAAGGCATGAGGACTCTCAGCAGACAGCTGGCTCCCTCTGCTGTTTCAGGCTCTGCTCCACAATGGGTAATTCCCCCTTCTTCTTCTTCTTCTTCTTCTTCTTCTTCTTCTTCTTCTTCTTCTTTCTTTAAAAGCTGTGCTGTGTGAGTTATTTGGTGATTAAAGCCCCGCGCTCTTAATTGCCAGTATGGAGCATTAGGAGCTGGCGTTTCTGTGCTGCCTTTGCACGCAACGTTTGAGCTCTAGAATCAGGTAATACCGGAGAAGGTCGTCACACTTATTCCACTTGCTATGATCCCTGGAGAGCAAACTTCGACCAAGAGCAGCTGGAGAGATCGAAGCACTCTGCCAGTTGGATTGATCTGTTTGCTTTGACTGTCACCTTTTGTATTCCGAGTTTTAATGTATTGCACACTGCTCCGACCTCTCTCTCTCTCTCTCTCAATGTGGAACGGTATATAATTTCTAAAATACATAATAAGAAATAAATTGGAACGGCTGGTGGATCATAGAATTATAGAATGTGAGAAGGAAGAGTTCTCAGAGGTCATCTAGTCCAACCCCCTGCTTGATGCAGGCTCTTCATTGTAGGGTGTAGCTACAGCCAGCCTCTGCTGAAATACCATTTCAGTGGGGTTTCAGGCCTGGCTTTGGTACGGAAACAGCCTTGGTTGCCCTGTATGATGACCTACGTTGGGAGAAAGACAGGGGGAGTGTGACTCTGTTGATTCTCCTTGATCTCTCAGCGGCTTTCGATACCATCGACCCTGGTATCCTTCTGGCACGACTGGCTGAGTTGGGAGCGGGAGGCACTGCATTGCAGTGGTTCCACTCCTACTTGACAGGTCGGCTCCAGAAGGTGGTGCTTGGGGAACATTACTCAGCCCCGTAGATTCTCCAGTATAGGGTTCCGCAGGGGGTCAGTCTTGTCCCCCATGCTGTTCAACATCTACATGAAACCATTGAGTGCAGTCATCCAGAGTTTTGGAGTGTGTTGTCATCAGCACATTGATGACAAGCAGCTCTACTTCTCCTTTTCATCTTCATCAGGTGAGGCTGTGGATGTGCTGAACCGGTGCCTGACTGCGACAATGGACTGGATAAGGGCTAATAAATGGAAACTCAATCAAGGCAAGACGGAGACGCTGTTAGTGGGTGGTTCTGCTGACCGGATGGAAGGTCTTCAACCAGTTCTGGATGGGGTTGCACTCCCCCTGAAGGAGCAGGTTTGTAGCTTGGTGGTTCTCCGAGAACCATCTCTGTCACTTGAGGCTCAGGTGTCCTCAGTGGCACAGAGTGCCTTCTACCAACTTTGGTTGGTGGCTCAGCTACACGCCTTTCTGGACAGGGATAACCTGGCTTCAGTTGTCCATGCTCTGGTAACCTCCAAGTTAGATTACTGCAATGCACTCTACGTGGGACTGCCTTTGAAGACGGTTCGGAAGCTGCAGCTTGTGCAAAATGCAGCGGCCAGATTGATAACTGGAATCAGAAGGTTCGAGCATATAAGACCTACTCTGGCCCGCTTGCATTGGCTGTCTGTATGTTTCTGAGCCCGATTCAAGGTGCTGGTTTCAACCTATAAAACCTTACATGGCTTGGGACCACAATACCTGATGGAACACCTCTCCTGACACAAACCCACCCGTACACTACGATCAACGTCTAAGGTCCTCCTCCGAGAGCCTACTCCAAGGGAAGCTCAGAGGTTGGCAACAAAGGAGAGGGCCTTCTCTGTGGTAGCCCCCCCCTTGTGGAACAATCTCCCCGACAAGGCCTGCATGATGCCAACATTGTTATCTTTTCGGTGCCAGGTCAAGACTTTTCTCTCAGGCATTTGGCAATATCTGAGGAGCCTGGGTTTGTTTTGTTTTTAGGCATATAGCTTTTTAAAGTTATTATAGTGGTTTTAAATGTGTGTGTGTGTATATATATTGTATGTTTTTGCTGTTTAAATATTTTTGTATATTGTTTTTAATTGTTTTAATTTTATATGAACCGCCCAGAGAGCTTTGGCTATGGGGCAGTATACAAATATAATATAATATAATATAATATAAAAATAAATAAATAAATACCTCCAGTGATAGATAAACATATGTACACAGAAGCAGTGGAAGCTAGTGGCATTCATTCCGGGCTCCAGTCAGAACTCTAAAGGAACTATGCTGAATGCTAGCCCCAGAATATGCTCAGCACCTTGGATAGCTCCTTTAGAGTTCTAGCTGGTTCTGATTGAAACTCAGAATGGATCCATAGCTCTACCTAAATCAGAGGCACCAGCCTCTACTGTATAGAACATAGAAACCTCTCTTTTACTGAGTCAGATCCCTGGTCCTTCTAGCCAGTACTGATGACACTGACTGGCAGCAGTTCTCCAGGTTTTCAGGCAGGGAGTTTTCCTCCCCCACCTCGAGATGTCAAGGATTGAACCTGGGACTTTCTGTACCCCGAGCACTTGCTCTGCTTCTAAGCTACGGTCCCTCCCTCCACCATCTTCTGAGCCATGTACTGTTAAGAAGTTTCTCCTGATGTTTAGCTGAAATTGGTTACCCCGTAATTCCCACCCATTAGTTTTCTAGCTCTGCCTCCTGGAACAACAGAGAACAAGTGCTGTTCCACCTTTTGTAGGGTGGCCCTTCAGATATTCAAAGCCTGCTCCCATTGTCTCTTCTGATTCCCCTGTTGTCGTATCCTGTGAACTGAAGTCACCTTCTCCCTGGTGGCTTCCCTCGGACAAGTCCAGCTTTTGAGTGATGCTTGAATCTAGCAAATCAGGCATGGGTGTGCAAAAGGAGTGTGCTGGGTGTGCCCAGGCACACCCTAATGTCTCAAGCAATAAGCCTTGAACTGAGGGGGCCATTGAGTAGGGATCCAGAGGGGAATCCAGACACAGCGGGAATGGTACTCCAGCCGCTTCACTGACAGCGCACCATTGCCGGCAGCCATGCTTCAAAGAGGCCAGGAGGAGGGTCCCCGAAGGCTAATATCACTTCATAAACCCCTCCTCGGGGATGTCAGGAGGGTGGAACATATTTTCATATGTGGTGGACTTGTGAGTATGTACACAAATTTTGGAAAAGGGTTGTTAAAGAAATAAGTGAAATAATGGGAAGCATTGTGGAAGCAAGTCCAAAATTGGCTTTACTCTCAATTTGGGATAAAGAAATTGGGAATCAAAATATGAGGGATTTGATTAATAACCTCCTGACACCCGCTAGATTAATGATAGCTAAGAATTGGAAAATACAAGGAAATTATAGAGCAGAAGAATGGTATAAAGAAATATGGGATATTGCGAGTAATGATAAATTAACATGTAATATAAAAGTAAAGAGGGAATTATCTAAGAAGAACGATTTTGAAAATATATGGGGGCCATTTTTGGATTTTGTATTAATAAAGGGGAAAGGTTGTACACCTTTAAAAGATTCTTTACAATTCTGGAAGAATGTATAATATAAAAGAATAAAAGAAGGTCTCAATGGGTTAGGGGAGCACTGGGGGGCTGTTAAGGTTATGTTAGTATATTATTTTATGATTATGTTGTATTATATGTTGAAAAAATAAAAATTATAATAAAATAAATAAATAAACCCATCCTCCAGCCAGTGTCACCATAAAAGCCCCACCAATGCTGGGGCTTGAGGAGAGTCTCCTCATCCCCCCCCCCCCCGCGCAACCTGCAACGGCCCTCCCACGGTCAGGCAAGCCGAATGCCGAGTAGGGCATCAGTGTCTACAGTGTTTAATAAATGAATGAATGAAAATACTGTCTTTTATGATTGAGTATTCATTAAATGTTTACCTTTTTTTAAAAAAAATATCTGGGTGCCCACCCGAAAGACATGTGCTGCACACGCCTACGAAATCAGGGGCAACTGACTCTTAATCAATTGCAAACTTGGCACCCTCCAAATGTGGGGCGAATCAGTAAGGAATGGATTAAGGTGGCTGGTGCTGGTGGGACTAAATCCTCTCTCATTGTGACATCCTCTTCAAATGACCAGTTGTTTGTTCAGTTGCTTGTTTAAGTGTTTATGTATATAGTGCCACCGAAGTGCATGGCACTGTAGAGGTGAGGCTATGGATCCAGAATTTATTCATGGCCAACAGAGGAGTGTCGAACATTACACAGGAAGCTGCCTTTTATACCAAGTCAGACTGTTGGTTCCTCTAGCTTAGCATTGTCTACACCAGGGATAGGGAACCTCTGGCTCATGGAGCTCCCCATCTGGTCCACAAGCTATTTCCCCAGGCCCCGCCCCCTCTCTCAGCAGGGGAAAACTCATATCCCCAATCAGAAGCTGATTAGAGATAAGAGCTTTACCCTGCTGAGCACTAAAAAAAGGTCTCCTTTTCACACTGCTCAGCAGAGAAAAAGGCTTAGTATTTCTTATCTGCTGCTAATCAGAGATAATCATTTTTTTTCCTGACAGGGAGAGAGAGGCAGGGGCTGGGGAAGAAGCTGCTGAGTGATTCAGTCCTGCTTACTTCTGAGGTTTGACCTGCTTGCTTCTGGTTAGACATAATAATAATAATAATAATAATAATAATAATATAATAATAATAATTTATTTCTTACCCGCCTCTCCGTCTGGATCGAGGCGGGGAACAACAATATGATAAAATACATAAAACTGATTAAAACATAAGACATATTATTAAAACTGCATAAAAAATCCTAAAACATCCTAAAAACACCCTTAAAACATTCTAAAATTCCACTGGATATGCCTGCCGGAAGAGAACAGTCTTTATAGCTTTCTTAAATTCTAAAAGACTGTTAAGTTGACGAGTCTCCTCCGGCAGGTCATTCCACAGTCTGGGAGCGGCAGAAGAGAAGGTCCTCTGGGTAACGGTTGTCAGCCTAGTCTTGGCCGACTGCAGTAAGTTCTTCCCAGAGGACCTGAGCATGCTCTGCTAACTTCTGAGTAGACATATGTAGCTTGTGCTCATGCTTACTTCTAAGTGGCCAAAGAGAGGCTTGGTATTTGGATGCTCTTTGAAAGCGCTGCTGAGTGATCCAGTCCTCCTTACTTCTGAGTAGACATGCAAAGGCTTGCCCTGCTTACCTCCAAATAGGCTTAAATCATTCTACCTTTAGCCCTGCCAACAGATATAATGTAGCCCCTCAAGACCTTTCCAAGATTGGAATTTGGCCCCAGAGTTGAAAAAAGTTCTACACCTCTGGACTACACTGATTGGCAGCACAGCTCTGCAGAGTCCCTCTAGTCTACCTGGAGAGGCCAGGGATTGAATCTGGGACCCACTGCCTGGCCTGCAAAGAGCTATGGTTCTTCATGGAGGGGTGGCTGGATACTTCTTTGCCGCATGAGGACTAGAGTTTTCTTAATGCTAATTGCGAGGGAGAACAAAGGGGCACATATGAGAAGGATGGCTCATAAGGCTTTGGATCTGGCTTTGCTCATGGGTGATGAATGTACCATCATCCTGCAAATAGCTCTACAGGTCTGACTGGGATTGCTAGCTCATATAGCAAGGTCATCATCAGAGGCTTTTCTCTTGGTACCCTGTCTTGCAGCCCATGATGGGTGGCGGCTGGGGAGAGAGTCTTCTTAGTGGTGACACCGTGCCTTTGGAATACTCTTCCCAAGGAGGCTTGCTAAAACCCACAATGCTAGTATTTCAGCACCAGGCAAACATTTTAAAATTTTTTTCCCTGGGCTTTAAAACGAACAAATACAGATGTTTCAGCTTGGGAATTTGAACAGGTTTTATGTTCATTTCCTGCTTTATTTTTCTTGCTTTGATCCTTAGTTGTATTACGTTCCTTTCATTTGGAGCTTTGTAAGTGACCCTGAACAATTTGATTAAAAGGCAGGATATATGCTGCCTTAGGTAAAATAAAGAAGATGCAGCAGTCTTTTGCCTTCCCTTTCAGGCAAGCAGCATTGTGCAAGTAGCCACCTGTCCTGATGTGCAAATAGACCGCCGTAAACAATGTCCTTAAAAGCACAGCTCAAGAGCAGCAAGGCACCAAATAGCAGCTGAGGCAAGGCCATGGACCAGATTCTCTCTTCTCTTGATTGCAAAGCTCTCAAGCATGGATCCTTCACAGTTCCTCTTGTGTTGGGGTGGAAAGATTGGACGAGATCAAGAAAGGTTGGAGATCTGCTTAGTACATTGCTCTGCTTTCGGTTGACTGTCCTATTCTGTCAGGTATTTATTTAATCTTTTGCCACTCTTTCATTGTCTCCAATGTTAATGCTACTTAGAGTAGACCCATTTGAACAACCAGGACTTATGTTCATCATGACCAACCTACACTTCATTTTAATGGATCTACTCTTAAGTAGGACTAACTTTTGATACAACGCTGCTCACAAATTTTACAGTATGGTTTTGTTCTGTTGTTCCTTCAGTTTTATATGCTTTTACTGTACTTTGCTAGGTAGAGGGTGCAACTTTATATATCTAATATATAAATAAATAGTTTGTGTTTTACTAGAATCCCATGCTCCACCAGTCAGAGCCAGGTGGCAAAAGATGTACGCATAAATTTGAAGAACAGAATGTATCTGAGCATATTCTGATCCCAGAGATCTATTTTCAGAAGAAGAACTAAACCGAGATCACAGTCCTTCCCCACAAAAGTCCACTCCTGGTTATCCCAAATGCACCCTCCTACCCATGTTCCCCAGCAACTGGTGCACACAGGCTTGGATATTGGAGGTTGGATTTAGCCATCAGGACTAGTAGCCACTGATAACCTTCTCTTCCTGGAATTTACCCAACCCCCTTTTAAAGCCATCCAAATTGGTGGCCATCACTACATCTTGTGGAAGTGAATTCCATAGTTTAATTAGTCCTTCCTTTTACCTGTCCTGAACTTCCACCAATCAGCTTCATGGGATGAAGACCCCTTTGGGTTCTAGTATTGAGAGAGAGGGAGGGAGGGAAAGGGAGAAAGAGAGAGAGAGAGGACTCCCTATCCACTTTCTCACCGTGTGCATAATTCTGAATACCTCTATTATGTCTCCCCTTACTTGCCTTTTTTCTAAGCTACTTACCTACAAACACAAAAATGACATGGTAGATCTGGTCATGGTCCACCTAATCCAGCATTCTGTTAAAAAATATCCCAGCAGGTTCTAAGTGGTCCTTCAGAAGTTAGCCAGTGGTCTATTCATGGACCATGGTGGATCTCCTTAACTCCATGGTGGATCTCCTACCTATCCCAGATGTAGAGGCTGGTCATACCAAATTCCTTGATAAGCCCAAATCTGTTTTGCTGTGACAGGTGTTGTTGTTTTTTAAATGTCATTTTGTTGCTAAGCTGTCGTGTATTTTATTTTTAAAAATTCTGATTTTGAATCTGGTATTAATGGTATCTTTTTCTTACTTTTAGCTCTAAAATGCAAATGCAAGTGAATACAAGGCAGTAACAACTATATATATATTTTAAAAACTAAACCCTATAGACCTGTGCTGAAAAATAAGAAACAGACATTGAAAACCTAGGGAAAAAGAAAATGGAACCGAATGAGTGATAATTCCAGATAGCAACTGACACTTAATTAGAAAAAAAAGAGAATAAATAAATAAATGCCGTCTCATAAGCAACACACAGCCTTTTGCTAAGGAACTCGAAAGCACTCAACAGTACCTGTACTTGAATTGATTTGGGTGACTTATACCTGTTCGAATGGCCCATAAGTGCTACCCAGCCATCTCATAATTGGGTAATGAGCCCAACCCTCACTGCTGCTTATTTAAAATATATAAATTTATTCATTAGCACGAGATGCCAAACCTCCCTAATCCATTCCTCTTTTAAAAGTTTCCTTCTACCCATTCTTCCATCTCTTTGCCACAAGTGTTCTTATGGCAGTCGGCAATTTACTCACCCGATAGCTATTTTATTTCCCTGACACATTCTTGCACATCCCTCAGCGCATGGATTTCTGGGTTTGTAAGGATCAACAGCATTTTTCCATCCCTTTTGTTTTTCTATTATACTGTTAGCTCCGGGCAAGCCTCGAAGATACAAATAATAATAGTAAAATGAAATCAATCCATAAAATGAAGGTGGAGCAGTGTATATTGCTGGCTACGTGTTCACGAGTGCTTGTGTAGCGTAGTGGGGAAATATGTAAGCCACCAAACTGAAGGCTGAAATGCAAATTCTAGGATTCGCTTGATACTCTTAGGCAAACTGCTACTATTTTGCCCCTGCCTCCCTTGCAGGGCAGTTGTGATGGTGAATGGGACCTCGGATACTTAAATAGAGATCACTGAGAGATCAGTCACAGTCTTGGACTTCCATCACACCTAATTCCCCCCCCCCCCCCCGCAGTTTGCCTCCACGTTTTGTTACCAGCGCATCAAGCATATGATTCCTTTCACCTGAATAGATGCTCTTTCGCTCCTTTGCTTTTCCACTCCACTCCACTCCACTCCACCCCTCCCTTTCTCTTTCTCCCTCCAGTCAGGTCCTGGCAGATGAGCACTTCAACCAGACCGCCTTTCTGCCTGGCAAAAATGGAACGGCCCTTTAGTCTGGCTCTTTGGGGGCATCGATCCTGTCTCTGCAGAGATTTGGGTATTCTATGATTTAAAAAAATGCTTTGGAGCCTGGGATGCAAGGATTGGGTTTTATATTGAGGCTTGGAGCCGGCTGCTGGGAGAGAACACTTTTCCCTGCTAGGACCTGATGCAATCCATTCAAGCCCCCAGTTCTTTAAAACTACACAGAGGCTTAAGGGCGCATTGAACTCGCTTAGGGAAAATAATCCAGACTTTTAGCATTCTCGGCAAGGCTGGGGAAGACGTGGGGTGTCAGCAGGACAGGGACGGCGTCATGTGAGTACCGTGTTGCAAATCCACACACCAGGCATGGCGAGAGTGCACTAAATCGCTGGTGTGATGGAGCTTGATCTTCTTGCTCAGAACTCACATCAGGATATGTCCTGTCTATCACACATACCTAGAGGCTTTTCAGCATGCATCTCTCTGGTAACTGCTTTTCCCTGCGGTGTGGAGGTGACAGATGCTAGACTGGCCTTTACAAACTCCACGGCCAGCTTAATTTTAAAAACAAACAAACAAACAAAGCATGATATTGTCATGGCTCATACCCTGCAGGACTTCTGCTTCCCTAAACTGCGCTATAAGAGGGTAATGAGAGAGTACTGAGGGAGACTTTTTTTGTGAAACAGATGTTCTTCCTTCTTATCAGGAGTGTGGTGCTGTCCGTGGTCCTGAAACAGCATTAGTGAGCGGCTGTATTCGGACAACACATTAGTCAATGGTGGGTTGAGTAGCCAACTCACAGTTGGTTATTTTGTGGGTACTCCCCACACAACATATTCCTACAGAACTGTGGGTGGTTGGGGCTGGCGTTGAATGGACTAATAGTCAACCCAGCATTTGACTGACACAGCCCCCACCCCTCTCCCCACCCTCCCTCCACCCTTGGTCCCCCCAGTTCTATCCCAGCAGCCTCTGCAAGTTGCACCAGTTGTAGCAGAGTGGCAGCCGCCGCTTTGGTCGCTCTTGCCACCTGCCTCTATGGGCTTGTGTTTTAACCCACTCACCACACGCCATTAACCCACTCACCCCTCCACACAACACTTTAAAAAACTGGCTTCAAGCTAAACAACTTGCAAGCCAGTTCTTTCTCTCAGTTGCTTATTTGGGCAGAATAACATACCGTCAGTAGTCTGTGAGCGGCGTGTTACCCTCCACAGAACACAATAAGCAACACAACTGACGATTGTTTCCCCTCCCCCCCTCAGTTGCTTAATGTGTTGTCCGAATGCAGCCAGCGAGTACAGCTTTGCAATGCGCCCAGCGAGATCGTGTCGGAAAACAGAGGAAAAGAAAAGATATCCTCCCAAATTATCTGAACCGTAAGAATTTAAGGCAACCTTCCCCAGCCTGGTACCTTCCAGATGAATTGGACTATAGCATCTATCATTCACAATTGTCGGACTCATCTGGAGGGCATCAGATTGGGGAATGCTGGTCCTAAGGAGATCCCAGAGGGATCAAACCAAGTTGGTCCACTGACCCAGCATCTTGTATGGAGGAAACAAGCCTTGCCTGCTCTTTGCAGGAAAGATCGATGATCACAAGGGGGGGGGGGTTTCACATGAAAACATCTGCAGGTTTAATTAATACTCAGACCTCCATCACACCTAATCCCCCCACCTGGTTTGCCTCCGCATTTTTTTTACCTCTGATGCATAAGCGTGTCAAGCTTATGATCCCTTTCACCTGAATAGCTGCTCCTTCGCTTGTTTGCTCTTCTACTCCACTCCACCCCTCCCCTTCTCTTTCTCCCACCAGTCAGGTCCTGGCAGATGAGCACTTCAACCAGACCGCCTTTCTGCCAGGCAAAAATGGAACAGCCCTTCAGTCTGGCTCTTTGGGGGCATCGAGGGAGTAGAATCCTGCCTCTGCAGAGATTCAGGCATTGTATGATTTAAAAAAAAAATGCTTTGGAGCCTGGGATGCAAGGTTCGGGTTTTATCTTGAGGCTTGGAGCAGGCTGCTGGGAGAGATGGCTTTTCCCTGCCAGGACCTGATGCAATCTATTCAAGCCCCTAGTTCCTTTAAAACTACACAGAGGCTTAGGGTGCGTTTAATGCGTTTAGGGAAAATAATCCAGACATTTAGCGTTCTAGGAAAGGCTGGGGAAGAGGCGGGTGTCAGTAGGACAGGCACGGCGTCCTGTGAGTACCGTGCTGCAAATCCGCACGCCAGGCATGGCAAGAGTGCACTAAATCGCTGTTGTGATGCAGCTCTTAGAGACCTTCTTGAGGATGTGCAGGATGGTGGCTCTGATGTCTATGGGGTGGTGAACGTGCTCTGGGTTTCAGTTAGAACCAGTCAGAAGTCTAAAGGAGCTCTCCAAAATGCTGGAATGGAGCGCTGCCCCCATCTTCCTTCAAAGAATATCTAATGGGTGTTCATTAGAATGAGTTCTCCATACATACGGATATATTCACAGAGAAGTCCTACTCTTTCAGAGGCACCCAGATTGGGCAGGGAGGGTCTCCTCAGTTGTAGGAGCTCTCTATAAGCCCACCCTGCATGTACATAGAACTTCTCTTTTTGAACCTCCTCTGGACGTTTGTCAGGCAGGGCAGGGGGAGAAGGGGGCAAGAGTTTCTGATGGAGGCTGTGGCTATTACATGCAGTCCTGTATCCCCTTTCACATGTTCTTCCAGCCTGTGGAAGAGGTTTTGTGCATACCCCCTAAAGACACCTACTTATCAACATGTGCTGTTGTGCCTTGGATCCAGACTGAGTCATACTTAGAGCAGTCCCATTGAACTCAATGGGATTTGGCTTATTTGTGGCTAATTTAAGTCCCATTGATTCCAAAGGGTCTACTCTAAGTATCTCAATCAGGAGCCAACCTGTTCGAAAGCTAGCATGTCAAGCAGAAGGCTAGACTAGAACCCGTCTCTCTGACTTGCTATTTAGTTTATATGGAGGGAGGGTTTTGTTTTGTTCATATGTGCGTGTGGAGGATTCAGTCCTGGAATCTCCCAGAAACAAGTTGAGGTGGTACAATCCAGAAACAAGTTTACCAGTTCATTTGCTCTTGGTCAGTGTTGACCAAATAAACATGCGCAAACACACACAGACCCTGTTCAGACAATATGCAAAGCCACGGTGGTTAAGCAGTTTGAGCTAAACATTATGGCTTAGCGTGTCGTGTGAATCATGGCTTAGCATGTCATGTGAAACATTTCTAGCCACGGTAGCTACGTAGCCACAGTTAAACACATTCACTATCCATTTGATGGAAAAGGGTTAGCTGCCTAACCATGGCTTAGCGTGCTATATGAACAGCCCCACATATGAAAGGCTCAGTTCAGTGGGATTTCTGACAGTCTAAGAACACAAGAAGACCCCTTCCGAATCAGACTGAGGGTCCATCTAGTCCAGCCCTCTGTTCACACAGTGGCCAACCAGCTGTTGACCAGAGACCACAAGCAGGACATGTGTGCAACAGCACCCTCCCACCCATGTTCCCCAGCAACTGGTGTATATAGGCTTACTTCCTCTGATACTGGAGGTATCACCATCATGACTAGAAGTCATTGAGGGTCTTCTCCCCTATCCCTGAATTTTAAACAAATCCACAATGGAATCAAGAAAGTACAGAAACTTCCTTGGAGCTCTGGGAACTGCCTCAACAGTTCAGAGGTTTGCCATTTGGCAATGGAAAAATGGAGAGAGATTGAGAGAGAGAGAGAGAGAGAGAGAGAGAGAGAGAGAGAGAGAGATGATGAGTTACTAGTATATGACATGATGTTAAATTAACTCCCACTTCCTTTCTCACTAGCCCGGAGCATATGCTAATTCTTAAACCCTCCCTCCCTCCCAAGCTTTTAACTGTGATCAAGTTAAGAACTTAACTTTGCCATTACTGTACGTTCCACATCTTTTACCTCAGTGTTTAATTGTCATTGTCCCAGCAAAATGTCAGAGTGAATCACAGGCAGTCTTCCATTAGGATGAATATTAATTAAATATACCATTGAGTGCAATCCTCCCCCCCCCCCCCCCCAGTTTTTTTCCTGTTCTGAACTTTTACCATTGCTGGTTTCAGGCTCCCTTAACAACCAATTCCTTGACTTCACACAGCTCAAGATGGTGGTTCCGATGAAGGGAAAAAAGAGTCTTGGGTACTGGATACATAAATGTAAAAGCAAGCATCAGTTCTAACCTCAATTGTCTGCTTTCATCTGGAGAGAATGGGGATTGAATTGGGATCTCTCATGAATACCAACCATGCTCTACCACAGAGGTACAGCCCCTACTTAGAGTGCAGCTATCTGGTCATATGGTTGTAAGATAGTGGCTAGTTTCGCACGACATATTAGGCAATGGAGGGGGAACTAGAGTACTGACCATGCATTAGGTTGGTGGTGCTCCCCACACGACACGTTGCTCTGCCGTCTGTTGAGCGGCTGAAAGTTCTGGCATCCATCTTGGCTGCAGCGTCTCCTCCCTCCCCCCTCCCCCAGTCCTTCAGCCGTATCCCAGCATGCACTGCATGTTCTGCCGGCTGTATCGGAGCAGCCAGGGGTTTTCGGCTGTTCCGTCCGGCAGAACTCTATGCCCATATGGAATAGTGCACGGAGAGGGCAGGGGGAGTTTCCCTCCACACAACACTTTAAACAATGGGCTTCAGGCTAAACAACTTGCAAACCCATTGTTTCTCTCCATTGCTTAATTGGGCGGGATAGCATACCGTTAGTTGTGTGTGCGTTGTGTGTAACCCTCCACATGACACAATAAGCAACACAACTGATGGTTGCTTCCCCCCCCTCCGTTGCCTAATGTGTTGTGCGAAACCAGCCAATGGCTTTGCAATATACCTCTCGGTTACTTGAATAACAACCGATGATATTCCTTTCAGTAGAGGGGTAGGGTCCAAGGGGTTGGATTGCCTCCTGGGAACCCTCTGGAGACTGGATGAGGTCAGGGGTGTGTCCTGTCCTCTCTAAACACCACCTTCCCCAAACCTGTACTCACTTAGGTCATCAGTTTCCCAGCTCAGTACTACTGAAAGGCAACCATTTTGGTAGCACTGAGCTGGGGAAAGCTAAATTCTTATCTTTTATCACTGATCAGAGATAAGAGCCTTCCCCCAGCTCAGTGCTACAGAAAAGCCTGCCTTTCTGTATCATTGAACTGGGGAAACTCTGGCAAGGTGGGGCTTGTGGAGGGAAAGGCCCCAGGGAGGAAATCTGGCAGGCTGGATGAGGAATCCCCATGGGCTGAATCTGGCCAACTGGGCAGATGTCCCTCATTCTGGCTTTAGTACCTGCAGAAGCCAAACCAAGTCTAGCAGATCCTGACATCAGTACCATATCTGTGGCCTTTAGTGAGTAAATGTTGACCAATGCTCTGCTTCCTACAGTTGGAGTGCGAGGAGCCATGTCTTGTCACACTTTGGAGTACCATCCCAGAGTCTGATACCAGGTGTTCCTCCTCTCATTGGCAAGCACCTCACAATAAGAACAGAAGAAGAGCCATGCTGGATCAGGCCGGGGGTCCATCTACTCCAGCTGCCAATGGGAAACCCAGAAGCAGGATCCTGTGCAATAGCAACCTCCCACCCATGTTGCCCAGCAACTGGTGTACATAGGCTTCCTGCCTCTGATCTTGGAGGTTGCACATAACCATCAGAACTAGTAGCCATTGATACTCAGGGACATCAGCGTCAAAGTCTTCTTATAGTTTATATTTTCAAGCTTATTGGAAACACCAGGTGACCGTTGGGACATACTTACATTGCAAACCTATATTGGTTTTCTACCAGTTCCACTGTGATGGCTTCTGCTAAAGCAGGTGTGCAGAACCTCAGGCTTCAAGGCCACTTCTGGCCCTCTGAGGTTTTCCAGGTGGCCACACCCCTTCCTCTGGCCCCAATCCCTTCCCCCCCAAGCAATTATATTTTATGCTTTCCTGGCTTTCATGCTGTTTTCCCATTCTGAAAGGAGGACACGGCTCTCCCAAGGATTAGTAATACTGCCAGTAAGGGTTTTAAACTAAAACATGATGGTAATTTTGGTCCTTACCTCTTTTGCCTTTGATTCTACCCACAATTGGTATGCAGCCCCAGAAAGCTTCTCCTAGGGTGACCCTGTGGAAAGGAGGACAGGGCTCCTGTATCTTTGGCAGTTGTATAGAAAAGGGAATTTCAGCAGGTCCCATTGGTATGCATGCAGCACCTGGTGAAATTCCCTTTTCATCACAACAGTTAAAGCTGCAGGAGCCCGGCCATCTTTTGTATCTGGTCACTCTAGTAGAGGCTCAATGCTTCTGCTCTAAGGAATAATGGGAATTGTGGTTTGTGAGAAGTGCTGGGAAATACTCCAAGAAGTAGAATTCCCAAATATCCCTGGGCAGAGGAAATGATTATTAAACCAATTTAAGCCTAGCATTTAGATATGGCATCGTACTCTATTAGCATTGGCTGTCTCACCAAAGAATATGGGCTTCTTTAGATTAAAGGGAAATCATTGATTACAGGTGCTATGCTTCCTGCTTCTCTTCTGCTGTTGTAATGAGCTGAATTACATGGGAGGAAAGGAGCGACCATGTGGTCTGTAATCGAAAACTTCCCTGCTCATATACATCAATGGGACAGTACCCTCTAGTGGGTATTTGGTAGTGCTACTTCAGTTGCACACAGCAGGAAATCCCAAGATATTTCAGAATAATTGGTATATCCAAGTATATATTTTTTAAAAAAACCAGAATAACCGGAGGAAGGAGCGGGAGCTGTGCAGGAAGGTCATGACGTTGTCAAAATGACCCACAAACTTGCATGAATAGTCAGTCACGAGTGTGCTATAAATAGCTCATTTAAAGAAGTCCCTCACCATCTTCGGCCTGTCATGGTTCCAAGCCCTCCAACTGGCGTGCGAGACAATAAAGAGGTCTGCCAAGAAATCCTCTTTATTTATTTATTCGGTAAATAAGCATCTCCTTGCACAAGAGGGTTTAAACCTAGGAACCTTCCTCTAGACTTATACTTGGCTAAACTAAGTGAGACAATGGCTCAATTCGGACGACACAATAAACAACTGGTGTGGGGGAAACCATCGTCAGTTGTTTTGACTATTGTATCATCCAAATGCTGCCATAGTCAACTCAGCGCTGATCCTCATCCACACCACAGTTGATTATTTATTACCATGTTGTGTGGGGAGTACCCCCTAGATGAACAACTGTAAAGTTGATTATTACCCCACCATTGACTATCGTGTCGTCCGAATTGAGCCAATAGCTCTTTCAACAAAGGCGGTGGTCTTTCCCCTGAGTCTCTTTCACTTCATGGAGGATTCCTTTGAAGAAGCCCTTGGCGAGAGGCTAGCTGAGCTGACCACCTCTTGCCTACCTTTAGTTCCACCCTACTGAACCTACGGGGTACTCTGGGATCAGTCAGCTCTGAAGTCCCCCTCCCCCTCAGAGGATTCTTGAGTTTCCACAGACTGTGTGTTGTTCATGCTCTCACTGATAAGGTCTTGTGAAGATTCCTCCCTGGTGGGTGAAGAGCCTGGGAGACTCACCTCCTCCACTTCCTGTGTGACGTTTCTAGTTCTGTTTCTTCAGCTTCAGTACCTGATTCTGATTGATAGCCAGAAACTCCTTTCCCCACACCAAGGGGAACCGGCCTGGTCATGACACAGCCTCCTCCTCCTCCGGACTTGTCAAAATTAAATAGATCTTTGGATAGGCTGACCAGATAAAATCCAGGTCAGGGCTCATGTAACTTTAACAGTTGTAGAGAAAAGGGAATTTCAGCCAGTGTCATTTGTATGCAATTAGTTCCTGGTGGAATTCCCTCTTCATCACAACAGTTAAAGTTGCAGGCACTATACTAGAGTGACCATATACAAAAGAAGGCAGGGCCCCTGCAACTTTAACTGTTGTGATGAAGAGGGAATTTCACCAGGAACTAATTGCATACAAATGACCCTGGCTGAAATTCCCTTGTTTCTACAACTGTTAAAGATACATGAGCCCTGACCTGGATTTTATTTGGTCACCCTATCTTTGGACCGATCCAATTCATAGCAGAGAAGATGGGGGAATAACGGAGCCACTCTGGTTATTATAACCATGCCCACAGCATTGGGGACAAAACTTTCAACATTCTTCCCTTTGGGTTCCTGCAAAAGGTTGGTGGACGCAAGTGATCGGATGTCACATTTTCTTCTCTGATTGCTTGACGTGAGTGTAATCAGCTTGCTGTAATTCAACATTTTTGTACCTCTGTCTTCCTATAATTGCAGGCAGGCGCACAGACATGCGAAATGAAAGGCCCAACTCAAGACCTATTCAAGTTCCAGTCTAAAAAGTGAGCACTTGGAGTGGAGGGTTTCATTTGAGCTGAATGCCATCATCTGAAGACACAACGGCCTTATCAGGCAGGTGAGCTACAAAAAAATGGCATATTTTTGTGCCATTTCGACATCATGCACTCCAAATGGAAAACAGGGCTCAAAAGCGGAGGCATTAGAAGCTCGTAGAAAAATAATCAGAGGGAATTTTGGAGGGTAGCGTTCTGTGTTGTATCACGGACATCAGAGTCTATGTGATCTTTAGCTATTTGGTTGTAGACACACCTTTATATCTAGGGCTGCCATGTTAGGCACACTTATCAGGAAGGGAGTCCAATTGCAATTAATGGAACATACTTCTTAATCAGGGGTGGGGAACCTCAGGCCTGGGTGCCAAGTCCAAAGTTCCCCAGATGGCCACATGTCTTCCCTTGTTTCCACTCTTTTCCCTCCAATTACTAATCATTGGGTATTTTCCTGGCTTTTATGCAGCCCCCCCCCCCATTCTAAAAGGTTAAAATGCCTCTCTTAAAGCTTAATTACTGGCAGCTTTAAGTTAAAACATGCTGGCTTCCACCACCAGGGAGCATCTCTGAATTTGGCCCTTGGTGTATGAGCAAACCCCAGAATGCTCAAAAACAAGAGGGAGTCTCTGTGCACATGCAGAGTGTATTTTCTAACTGCTCCACCTACATACCTGTGGTTAGGGGGAGGTGTGGCTTCTAGGCAAGCCAGAAGGACTCTAGGATTTCATTTGAGAAATGTTAGCACTAGCCGCAGTTGTGTGAAGTCCTGGGAGTGTCTATACAACATTGCTTTGCTTACTCATTCCTCCCAAACCCCGCAGAATCGCTGCAGCGAAGCGGCATTGCATTGATAGGCTTATATGGCAGGAGTGAGCGCGGGCTATCCAACCAGGAAAAAGTAAAGCTCCGTTGTCAGAAGGTGGTAATGGGCAGCAAATATCTAGGGACTGAAATCCATGAAAACCTTCCCCCCCCCACCCCCAGCAACTCTGCACAACTTTGAAAGCCTGTAACAGCGCATCTGCCTTGCTACAGTTCATTGAATCTATGCATTATTCATCATAACTGCCCTTACTTTCATTCCTCAGGCTTTAATATTGCCATGGTGGCCATAACTAGGTTTGTTGAGCCTGCCCCCTGCCCTGCATTTCCAGGCCTACCCTGCACTGGGATCTGCCCCTAACTACGCCCACTTCTCAATCTGAACTGAAGCCACCACTGACAGACCACAAATAACCATGATGGCATCACAGCAATGTAAAAAAGTCATGGTAAAGCGACACAGTGAAAAAGCGCAGTTTCGTGGGGAGTAGCACGACGTGGCTGCGAGTTGGCGGCTGTGTCATAGAAACAACAGGGCGCAACTGCGCAGCCACGGCAGGTTATATAGAGCATGTAGACAAGCCCCAGGCGATGTAGGGCTGATGGCTGATGCATGGTTCAACAGCATTAAAAGCAAGCATGTTGCTTTGTCTTGCAGCCTTTGTTTGGCAGCCCTGCTGGCTGGGATTGATGGAGGTTGTAGTCCAACACATCTGAAGGGAACCAGCTTAGTGAAGGAAGTGAGGCAGGTGGCTACCAGGAGGAGGGCCTTCTCTGCTGGCACCCCGACTGTGCTCCCTGGAGAGGTTCATCTGGCACCTACATTATACTCCTTTAGATGCTAGGTGAAGACTTTTTATTTCCACAGTATTTCCACAGTTCTTCAGTTTGATTTTTAACCTTGCTGTTTAAAATTGTATTTTAAATCCCTATTAATTTCTGCGTGGCAGCTCGGTTTTTATCCTGGTCACGCTTTTATGCTGTATTTTAAATTATGTTTTTATACTGTCGTTATTTTGAATGGTTTTCATGGTTTTAATTTTTGTAACCCGCCCAGAGAGCTTCGGCTATTGGGCAGTATAGAAATGCGATAAATAAATAAATAAAAATAAATAGTGGAGGCTGTTGTGATCTCTCTTTTTTCCCCCTGTGTCATCATGGTGGCTCCGCTGAAGGAGTTAAACTTTTATTTCATTGTTTCCCCCTTCAAGGTGAATGATCAATGGCTCCGTATTGGGGAAGAGGAAAGAGAGCGTGTGGGTGGGTGGGTGCGTGAAGAGGCAAGGACCTGCGCCTCTGTGAACAAACAAGCCTTTCTAGGACTATGTATAGTGGAAGACGCTTCAATAACAAGTAGGCGGAAAGTATGGAAGAATGCCACACGCATTGCTTTAGAAAGTCAAGGTAAAGGGGAGCTAAACACTGCCCTCCTCTCTTTCACACACTTTGAGAGAATAAAACAGATAAAATCCCCCCCCCCCCCACATAATTAGTCAAGATGCGGGGGGTGGGTGGGGGGTGGGGTGGAAGTATCATTTGTTTCATTTCGCAATCAATTCCTAATTCGTTACATTTCTTCATGTCAGCCTGGAGTTAAAGGCAAAAAAACTCAAAACTGTGGACATGTAGAACCAACTCAACAGGCACAAAAAGGTGGCAGTTCAAACTATGAATCCCTCTGCCTTCAGGCTGTAGGATGGGCATAGGTTTTTCCCTCCAGATGTTTTGGTCAACAACTGCCTTCATACCTGACTATTGGCCATGTTGGCTGGGGCTGATGGGAGTTGTAGTCCAAGATATATGGGGGCATCAGGTTGAGATTAGCTGACATAATGGCTAAGAGACTAAGAGTATCTCTACATTAAGGAACCCCCCCCCCCCGCACCCTTACCATTTCTTCTTCTTCTAGGGTCTTCCCATGTTGAATATGGCTGCTTGAGATGGAGACGAATGGGAACCATGTGATCCGTAATTAAAAACTTCTCCTCTCCATAAAGTTCAATGAAACAGCACCATCTAGTGGCTGTATTATATCCCACAATAATTTTAAATAGTGGATTATCGCTGATATTTTTAAAAGCGGGATTACCGGGGGAAGGTGTGGAGACATCCTGGAGGATTTATTTATTTATTTATTTATTTATTTATTTATTTATTTATTACATTTGTATACCGCCCCATAGCTGAAGCTCTCTGGGCGGTTTACATAGGATAAAAACAATTAAAAACAATATACAAAAATGTAAACAGCAAAAACATACAACATACACACAATCTGTACATTTAAAACCACTACAACACCCTAAAAAGCTACAAAAAACAAAAACAAACCCAGGCTCCTCAGATATTGCCAAATGCCTGAGAGAAGAGGAAAGTCTTGACCTGGCGCCGAAAAGATAACAATGTTGGCGCCAGGCGGGCCTCGTCAGGGAGATCGTTCCACAATTGGGGGTCACCACAGAGAAAGCCTTCTCTCTTGTTGCCAACCTCCGAGCTTCCCTTGGAGTAGGCACTTGCAGGAGGGCCTTAGATGTTGAACGTAGTGTTCGGGTAGGTTCATGTCGGGAAAGGCGTTCCATCAGGTATTGTGGTCCCAAGCCATGTAAGGCTTTATAGGTTAAAACCAGCACCTTGAATCGGGCTCGGAAACATACAGACAGCCAATGCAGGCGGGCCAGAGTAGGTCTTATATGCTCAAACCTACTGGTTCCGGTTATCAATCTGGCCGCTGCATTTTGCACAAGCTGCAGCTTCCAAACCACCTTCAAAGGCAGCCCCATGTAGAGTGCATTGCAGTAATCTAACTTGGAGGTTACCAGAGCATGGACAACTGAAGCCAGTTTATACCTGTCCAGATAGGGACATAGCTGGGCCACCAACCGAAGTTGGTAGAAGGCACTCCGTGCCACTGAGGCCACTGCGTCTCAAGTGACAGAGATGGTTCTCGGAGAACCCCCAAGCTACGAACCCGCTCCTTCAAGGGGAGTGCAACCCCATCCTGAACAGGTTGAACACCCTCCATCCGGTCAGCGGAACCACCCACTAACAGCATCTCAGTCTTGTCTGGATTGAGTTTCAGTTTATTAGCCCTCATCCGGTCCATTGTCGCAGCCAGGCACTGGTTCAGCACATCCACAGCCTCACCTGATGAAGATGAAAAGGAGAAATAGAGCTGCGTGTCATCAGCGTACTGATGACAATGCACTCCAAAACTCCGGATGACTGCACTCAATGGTTTCATGTAGATGTTGAACAGCATGGGGGACAAGACTGACCCCTGCGGAACCCCATACTGGAGAATCTACGGGGCCGAGCAATGTAGCCGAAGCACCACCTTCTGGAGCAGACCCACCAAGTAGGAGTGGAACCACTGCAATGCAGTGCCTCCCACTCCCAACTCAGCCAGTCGTCCCAGAAGGATACCATGGTCGATGGTATCGAAAGCCGCTGAGAGATCAAGGAGAATCAACAGAGTCACACTCCCTCTGTCTTTCTCCTGACATAGGTCATCATACAGGGCGACCAAGGCTGTTTCCTTACCAAAACCAGGCCTGAAACCCAACTGAAATTGATCCAGATAATCGGTCTCATCCAAGAGTGCCTAAGCTGGCTTGCAACCACCTGCTCCAGGACCTTGCCCAGGAATGGTACATTTGCTACTGGCCTGTAGTTATTCAGATTTTCAGGGTCCAGGGAAGATGTCTTTAGGAGTGGTCTCACTGCTGCCTCTTTCCGGAGGCCTGGGACCACTCCCTCTTGCAAAGAGGCATTAATCACTTCCCTGGCCCAGCCAGTTGTTCCATCCCTGCTAGCTTTTATTAGCCAAGAGGGGCAAGGATCCAATATGGAAGTGGTTGCACGAACCTGTCCAAGCACCTTGTCAATGTCTTCGAGGTTAATGGTGTCATGTAAATGACTACCTTTATTTGCCTTATAGAAATGTCAAGAGCACTTCAGTGCTGTGCGTGGGAAATGTTCCAAGAGACTGCCATAAGAAACAAAGGGAAAGAAAGCAATCTCTTGTGTTACACCTTAAAGACTAACAAATTTATTCTGGTGTAAGCTTTTGTGGACACTCTCCATTTCATCAGATGCATAAAGTGTTAACCTCAAATTGGCAGATCTATATACACCTGCTTGTGGGGTGTGGGGAGATGTAAACTGTGTTGTCAGAGCAAACTGAAATGCAAAAAAGCATATAAAGTGATGGTTACCAGTTTTTTTCCCAAGTGCAATTCAAATTGCTGGTTTTGACCTTTAAAGCCCTAAATGGTTTGGGACCAAGTTACTTAAAGGACCAAGTTCACCCATTTCAGCCTGCCCACACTTTAAGATCAGAAAGAAAGGCCCTTCTCATTTGCCCACCCGTGAGAGCCATTAGGTGGCTGATCACAAGGGAGAGAGCCTTCTCTGCAGTAGCCCCAAACCTGTAGAACAAACTCCCATTGGAGGTCCACCATGCTCCATTCTTGCAGGCTTTTAAGAAGGCCTTGAAAACATATTATTTTACTGTGGTCTTCTTGTGATGTGAGTAATGTTCTTGCTGCTATTGCCATAATTGTTGTTACTGGTTTTATTGTTGACTTTTATTATTTTTATTGCTATTTTGTTGTGTTTATGTTTTTATTGCTTTTAATATTCTAACAATTTTATGCATTTTAGTGTTGTAAGCTGCCTTGTGAGGGCATTTGCCCTGAAAGGCAGTCAAGAAATGTTTTTAATAATAATAATAATAACCTTGACAGTTCCATTCATAAAATGTTGATGCATTCCAGCACAACAATGATAACAGAGACATCATTGCAGTGACAAGCCGATCAACATAAGTAGTATGATTAAAAACCAACAACGTATTTGTCTTTATTCAAA
The DNA here is from genome assembly GCA_029215795.1 of Anniella stebbinsi. Lineage (NCBI taxonomy): Eukaryota > Metazoa > Chordata > Lepidosauria > Squamata > Anniellidae > Anniella > Anniella stebbinsi. The sequence goes on along the minus strand of JARDYH010000004.1, from coordinate 5,893,893 downwards.
CTACAGGGATATTACTGAATATCTTCGTGAATTGTACTCCAACAATTTTACATTGGTATCTGCCTTTGAAATTCCTTTGTACAAGAATGCCCTTCTTTGTTCAGGAATGACCATCTCTCTCTCTCTCCCCCCCCCCCCCCCCCGCATTTCAGTTCCCTGGACAACACAGTGTACATCAGTCCACCCATTGATCTGCTCATTTGAGTTTAACACTATGTGCATCTGATCAAGTGTACAGTGTCCATGAAAACTTATCCCAGCATACATTTGTTGTCCTTTAAGATGCCACAGAACACTTCATTTTTGTTGTTGTTGCAACAGACTAACACAGCTACCCCTGTGGAAATTTCTAAAACGTATGCAGACCCAAAGCCAGTTTGTATAGGTTAAAAGCGGATCTGCTTTTGCTTGTGTATAGACATGGCCAAATGGCTGCTTTACCTATGCATACATTGCAACTTGGGAGACACTTTGAGTATGGATTTATGCATTTCTGACAATTGCATACATAGGTTTTTACTGTGTACAGCACTCATGCAGCGTGTTTTAAATTTATTTTCTATTTATTTACCTGATTTCTAAACAGCTTTTGCCACACACACACACACACACACACACACACACACACATATATATATATATTCAGATGTGATGAATTACAGATGTGGTTGTCCCGTAGGAATTCTGTAACATGAGAAGATGGATAACCCTTCACAGCACTGCAGAAACATCAGGGTTTAGCTACTGTTTGCTGTGGCAAAGGCCCCTCTAGAAGAATTTGGTTTGGCGCCTGGTTGTACGATTATGCACATCTTCTCACGATTGCTTTTACACCTAATTCCTATAAACAACAGGCGGTGAAGCGCATAACCGGCAGTATGAAACATGCTTTAAAGTAGTTGAAATGTGGAGAATCACATGTTTACAGGGTCATAATGCACTTTAACTGCCGCGGCAAATTAAAACTTGCTATTTAACACGCATGCAAAGATGCGCATAATCGGAGAGAAAATGCGCCTCAACCCCCGATTTGCGCTCCATTCATGTGGAGATAAATTTTTAATGCGCCTTGAAAGAGCTTTAAATTGCTCTTGTAGAGGCACCCAAACATGAAGTAGAGACACAGTTCCCCAAATGCTTAGGGGAGGGCTATAGTTCCATAACATAGCACATGCTTTATATGTGCCACATCTCATAAGAACACAGGAAGCTACCTCGTACTGATTTGGATCATTGGTTCATTGGCTCAGTATTGCCAACACTGACTGGCAGCCATGGTTCTCCAGGGTTTTAGGCAGGATTCTTCCCTAGCCCTAGCTGGAGATGCCACGCTGGATCAGACCAAGGGTCCATCTAGTCTATAAACGCCCACAGTTTATGTAGAAATAAGTGGTTTATGGCTGAAAAATAGTGTAATATATGCCAATTACAGTTAGAATTTCTCTGACGTTAGCTATCATGCCTTTTGTACAGATGGAGAGTCGCCCCTGGTGAAATCCAGTGACGTGCAGATAAGTGGGCGGGGCTGTTCTGTTGTGGGCTCTGGAGATCAGATTCTTGGGAATCCAGCCTTGTTGGGGTTCACAGAGGATTTCTCCAGAATCCGTAGAGGCCATCACTACAACTTGCGGAAGCGAATTGCATAGTTTAACTCTGCGCTGTGTGAAGAAGTCCTTCCTTTTATTTGTCCTGAATCTCCCACCAATCAGCTTCATGGGATGATCCCAAGTGCTAGTATTATGACAAAGGCATAAAAAAGTCTCTACAATATAATCTTTCTTTCTTTCTTTTGTTTTGGTACAGTGAGCAAAACTGTGCACAGTATTCTAAGGGTGGATGGACCGTAGATTTATACCTGGGGGTGGGAGGTATGGCCTTGGCAGTTTTATTTTCAATTCCTAATTATGCTTAACATGGAATTTGCCTTTTTTGCAGCAGCTGCACACTGGGTCGACATTTTCATCACACCGTCCACCACAACCCCAAGATCTCTTACTTTGTCAGTCATGGCTGACTCAGATCCCATCCGTTTATCCTTGAAGTTGGGATTCTTTGGCTCCAACGTTCACCACTTTACACTTGCTTGCATTGAACTGCATTTGTCATTTTGATGCCCAGTTCCCCAGTTTGGAGAGACCCTTTTGGAGCGCCTCGCAATCCCTTTTTGGTTTAACCCACCCTAAATTTGGTGCCATCGGCAGACTTGGCCGTTTCACTGCTCACTCCGAATTCCAGATCATTTATGAATGGGTTGAAAAGAAGCGTTTCTGCGGAGAGGGCCTGCCCCTTTCATGGTTTCTAATCTGCTTGACACTATGCCCTCTTTGACCCACAGCGCAACATCTCCTCCTGACCTTCCCATGGAATTTATAACCAGAGATGACCGCATTCCCCCATGTTCCCCGCTGCTTTCTACGCGTCCCGGATCAACTCCCTGCTGCACTCTCCCAGTGTTCCGGGGGAGCGTGTTTCATTTGCACGTTCAGGTTCATTTCACACACTGCATGGCCACAAACCTGGGCTTGCCGCGGGGTGCCCATTTCACAGGGAGGCGAGCGAATTGCAGGTCCCTGCCAAACACACCTATGCGATGCACATCGTTGTCATTGTGCTGTTGTTATGTTTGCACACCCTCCAATTTTTAGGCAAGCATTTAAACACTAAAAGTGTACACCGAAGAAATGCAATGTGCGAAGGCACCCTTCCTGCAGGGGACAGCAGCATGCAGACCCAGTGAGTTGCCTATGGCCCCCTCCACAAGGATGCGCTTTTGCGCCCGGTTCGGGGATTATGCGCATTATCACGGAGGCGCATTTACTCCTAATCCCTCTGCACGGGAGGCGGCGAGAGGCGGCAAAGCGCATTAATTGATGTCCAAAAAGCGCTTTACATGTAGTTAATGCGCATAATCGCTTGTTCACACGGCGAAAATGCGCTTTAACGGCCGGAGCAAAATAAAAGTCGCTATTTAACGCGCATTCGATAATGCGCATAATCCGGGAGATAACGCGCCTCTGCGCCCATTTTGCGCTCCGCTGGTGTGAAGGTAAAATTTATAATGAGCCTTCAAAGAGCATTAAAGCGCCCTTGTGGAGGTAGCCTATGAGATCTGTGAGGTTTGGGGGATGAAGTTTGCACTTGATAGTCTCTCTCTCTCTCTCTCTCTCTCTCTGTGTGTGTGTGTGTGTGTGTGTGTGTGTGTTGTTCTCCTGTTGGCTCCCTGTGAGATCTATGGGGTTTTGGGGGATGAAGTTTGCGCTTGACAGATTCTCTCTCTCTCTCTCTCTCTCTCTCTCTCTCTCTCTCTCTCCCCCTCCCCCTCCCTCCCTCCCTCCCTCCCTCCCTCCCTCCCTCCCTCCCTCCCTCCCTCTCTCTCTCTCTCTGTCTCTCTGTTGTTCTCCTGTTGGCTCCCTGTGAGATCTATGGGGTTTTGGGGGATGAAGTTTGCGCTTGACAGATTCTCTCTCTCTCTCTCTCTCTCTCTCTCCGTGTGTGTGTGTGTTGTTCTCCTGTTGGCTCCCTGGGAGATCTATGGGGTTTTGGGGGATGAAGTTTGCACTTGACAGATTCTCTCTCTCTCTCTCTCTCTCTCTCTCTCTCTCTCTCTCTCGTTCTCCTGCTGGCTCCCTGTTTCTGCCTGGAGCAGCGCAGTCTTTCTGCCGAGAGAGTGCCCCACGCATCCTTTCCCCCACGCGTGGATCGGTGCCCTGAAAGCCAGAGTGATGCTTCTCATCATTCAGCGCTTCCGTCGTCCCCGATTGGCTTTGGAGAGCTGGAGCTGAGCGGGGTGGGGCTCGGTGACAGGAGGAAGCGGCGTGTCCATAAAAAGAGGGTCCAGGAGGGATCGCTTCCAACGGGGAAGGACCTGAGCTGCAAAGCGAGAGCCGAGCCGAGCCCCGGCCGCCCCGTCTCCCAATGACGAAGTCATCGTAACCTCAAAGGATACAAGAGGGAAAAGACGGGCAACTTTTCCAGGCGGGCCACAGGAAAACACCTGCTGCAGCCGGGCCGGTGAAGAGGAGAGGCAGGAATCCTTCCGGAGTTTGCGGAGTGCTCTGGGCAGGTAAGCTCTCCCCTCTTTCTCTGCGTAGTCGTTGCCTCTTTCCTAGGCCCAATTCATGGAGTAGGGTGACCCTACGGAAAGGAGGACAGGGCTCCTGCATCTTTAACAATTGCATTGAAAAAGGCATTTCAGCAGATGTCATTTCTATCCCTCCAACCCGGTCAAATTCCCTCTTCCTCACAACATTTAAAACTCCTCTACAATAACCACATACAAAAGAGGGCAGGGCTCCTGCACCATAAACTATTATGACGAAGAGGGAATTCCACCGGCTATACCTCCAAATGACACCTGCTGAAAGTCCTGTGCCTCTTTCCATGTAACTGTTAAAGATGCAGGAGCCCGGTCCTCCTTTCCATAGGGTCACCCTACCACACAGCTCTGTGTCCTGCACTCTCCCTTTCCTCTCTCCATCAATGTGTTTTCAGACCTGCCTGCAGTTCTGGTCCCCGTTCTCTCGTTAGCAACGAGCCTGGCTGGTGTGTCTGTGCTGGCCTTTTTTTCTTTCAGAAATGCACTTCAAGTATAAATTGAGAAAGGGAACTCTCCCCTCGTCCCCAGAGATGAATCTTCATCTTTTCTTCACTTTCCTTGCAATGGATTTCTTACTTAAAGCTGCCGCCAAACAGTATATTCATGGCACTTCTATGCAGGCATCGGTTTCAGTTCCGGGAGAAATGATTAGGCTGCTGAGAAAATGCCAGCAAAGGCGAAGATCGCTGTTGTTGTAATATATTTCTAACTTTCAAGTGAACTGAAAGGCGATGGAATTATCCGTCTTGCTAAAACTCCATGTTCAGATGAAGTTTCCCCCTCTCTTTTTAGTTAGTGGTCATTTTTCCTGAGAACAGAACCTCTTCTTTTCTGCATCAATCTAGTCCAATTTCTCTCTCTTTGTTTTGAAAAAAATGTGGACATATCCTTTGAGACATTTCTCTGTTACAGGAGAAAATGTGTAGATATAGACAGTATCAATTCTCTCTCTGTGTGTGTGTATGAGGTGTGTGTTGTGTGTGCATGTGTATTCCTTTTGCATTCACCGGTGGAATAAATGGGCACGATCCAGTCAAAATGAAGCACTTTAAAATCCCGTTGGTTTCAAGCTCATGCCCATTGAAATCAATGGAACTTTAAGGCTGCCATCATGTACAATTTACCAGGGGATAAAACTTCTGGAATTCAGTAGGACTTACTTCTGGCTAGACACGGGTAGGATTGTGCTGTCCTCTAGATCCGCTGGAATGTTGTTTCCATATCCACTGAAACAATCCCCTAGAAAAGCCTGGTGGTTAAACTGTGTTTAAAAGAATAGGAATAAAGCACGTATAGAAAACGATCCCTTGAGCACAATCCAGTGGGAAGATCTCCTGCATGAGCCTCGTTTAATCAGCTGCGCCTGCCTGGCTTGTGCAGGAAACCTTCCCAATGGGTTGTGCCTTTAAGTCTGGCTTTAGCAGAAAGAAATTGCAGGGATGGGATAAGCCAAAAAAGAAGCGAGAAAGGGTGTGTTTTCTATTAGAAATGTTTTTGGTGCTATTGAAGCATCTTTTAAAGCAACCCCAGCCAGAATAGATTGTTGAAAGGCAGTAATAGACAAACACGCAATAGTAAAAGAACATTTCATACACAGTTATTATGGAGGGAAGTAAAATTAAGTGAATTTCATGGGGGGTGGGGGGTGGGAAAATGCAATCTATTTTCTTCACTGATTGCAATTCTCTGTGGTACTTTCACAGGAAGAACACTCTTGGGGCACGATCCAGAGGGGGATTCTCTTGCACATGGCAGAACTGCCCAGTGGGCAGAGCCTTCTCTGTTTACAACAGTTTTTCCCAACACAGTGCCCTCCAGATGCGTTGGACTGTAATTCCCATCATGGCCAGCCCATGCAGGCTCGGAGTGATGGGAATTGCAATACAATGCATCTGGAAGGCACCGGGTTGGGGAAGGTTGATTGATGACATTTTTTTATCTGAAAGCTTCAAAATCCCTTTGAAATAGGGTGACCATATGAAAAGGAGGACAAGGCTCCTGTATCTTTAACAGTTGCATTGAAAAGGGAATTTCAGCAGGTGTAATTTGTATGCATGCAGCACCTGGTGAAATTCCCTCTTCATCACAACAGTTAAAGCTGCAGGAGCCTTGCCTTCTTTTGTATCTGGACAAGAAGGCAGGGCTCCTGCAGCTTTAACTGTTGTGATGAATTGGGAATTTCACCAGGTGCTGCATGCATACAAATGACACCTGCTGAAATTCGCTTCTCTATGCAACTGTTAAAGTTACAGGAGCCCTGTCCTCCTTTTCATATGGTCACCCCACTGAAATGTTAAAGAACAAAACCCTCCCATAGCATCTGCCCCTCACTCCACCTCAAGCCATGGCATTGAGAGCAGATCCATTTCTTAGCTCATCCCCTTTTCATTGCTTGTTTTTCATTCTTGTCACTAGTGACATGCTCTGTGCTGTATTCTAGCTAGTCATACAACACACAAGCATCAGAGAGAGAGAGAGAGAGGAGAGAGAGAGAGATCAATTAGAAAATAATGAATCTTACTAATGATTTCAGCAAAGAAAATCCAGGGACTTGTTGGACAAAGAACTGGCGAGCCAGATTTCCAAACTGTTTTGCAATTGCAACTCATGGGGTTGGGTCCAGATTTGGTCATACTTGAAATAAATTGGGACTTAAGTGAATCATTACTAGGGGTATCAGAGAAATCCACAACAGCTACAAATGAGTAGATTTCTATGAATCTGACCTATGGATTCTGCAGCCGACTGTTTTTTACTGAATCATGTGGATTCCACCTGATTCTTTCAATGTGCAATTGATGGGGAAAAAAAGCCTTCTGACAATCTGCGAAACACAGATGCAATGGATTTAACAAAATCCATACATCTCTAGTCATGACTGATTTAAGTCACATTGATTTTATCAGATTCATTCTAAGTATGATTAAATCTGGATCCAACCCATGAAATTTAACCATATTCCATCTGGCTGGAGGGGAAAAGAAGAAGGATTAGGTAAATTCATGGAGAGACAAACAGAGAGAGTGGGGGTTGCGTGTGTCTATCTACAACTATTAGCCAGGTCTACTAAATGGAACCTCCATCTTCAGGAGCAGTATACCTCAATATGAATAGCTGAAGGACTGCTGTCTTCATGTCCTGTTTGGGGGCTTCCCAGCAGCTCCAAGTTAACCACTGTTGGAAATAGGATGCTGGACTAAATGAACCCATCTTGGTCTAATCCAGCAGGGTTCCTCTTATGCATAGCACACAATGGCTCAATTCGGACGACACAATAAACAACTGGGGTGGGGGAAACAATTGTCAGTTGTTTTGACTATTTTGTCATCCGAATGCTGTCATAGTCAACTCATAGCTGATCCTAATCCACACCACAGTTGATTATTTATTACCCTGTTGTGTGGGGAGTACTCCCTAGATGAACAACTGTAAAGTTGATTATTACCCCACCATTGACTATCGTGTCATACGAATTGAGCCATTGTGTTGTACTGTGTATTTCCATAAGGGGAAAAAACCCCTTAAAAACAAGACCTGCTAGTTACAGACCTTTCTGAATACCGGAAACAAACAACACATCCCCTGCACCACACTCATAAAAAGCCAGTCACCTAGTTACGGCTGGCCAAGGTTGCCAGTGGCAAAGAAACAGAGAAACAGAGGAAGCTGCTTTATTCAGAGTCAGAACCTTGGTCCATCTAGCCTGGTATTGTCAACACTGACAGGCAGCAGTGGCTCTGCAGGGTTTCAGGTAGGAGTTTTTGCAGCCTGGGACCTCCTGCATACAATACTGAGCTACATCCTTTTTTCTGTTAAAGATGACCTCTAAACATCCACACAAGGAAACTTCCATAAATTGGAGGAGTTTTCTCCCATGAAGCACCACAAATGTCTAACATAGTTATAGCTAAACTAAGCCATTTTATTGGCTAGTCATTTCTATGGGCTCATTTGCAAGGCTATTAGACACTCAATCACTGGACTGAATCCCCTGCCTTCCTCTCACTGGCTGTTAGACACTCAATCACTCAATCACTAGGAGACGTGATAGCACTCTTCAAATACTTGAAAGGTTATCACACAGAAGAGGGCCAGGATCTCTTCTTGATCAACCCAGAATGCAGGACATGGAATAATGGGCTCAAGTTACAGGAAGCCAGATTCTGGCTGGACATCAGGAAAAGCTTCCTGACTGTTAGAGTAGTACGGCAATGGAACCAATGACCTAGGGAGGTGGTGGGCTCTCCCACATTAGAGGCATTCAAGAGGCAGCTGGACAACCCTCTGTCAGGGATGCTTTAAGATGGATTCCTGCATTGAGCAGGGGGTTGGACTCGATGGCCTTATAGGCCCCTTCCAACTCTATTATTCTATTATTCTATGATTCTATTTTATCACCAGCATCATCACTATCTACCACTATAATACTTGCATATATTAAAAGTGCTTTACAATCTGGTTCACAGTCTCGATTTAATCCCCCTTCCAGTCAAGTGCCATGATTTTGCGGCAAGTAACAACACGTTAAAAATCTTTTCTTTGTCTTTTTTGTTTAATCTTGAAAATATACATATCGATATAATTTCAAACAGCAAAGTTAAGCCTTGCTGATCCATTAGAAAAATAAATCAATCCAAAAGCCACGATATGGTAATATATTTATTTGGACCAACCAAAATGTCAACAAGTTGTGGAATAAGTCCAGCACTCTTCAAATGGATAATTAAGAACCCACATTTGTAGATTGATTGATTAATTGATTATTGCATTTATACCCCACCTTTCCTCCAAGGAGCTAAAGGTAGAGCAAATGGTTCTTCCGTTCCTCTCTTCATTTTAACCTCAGAAAAACTCTGACAGCTAGGCCAACCTTGGAGATGGTGACTAGACAAGGTCATCTAGTGGGCTTGGTGGCCGAGTGGGGATTTGAACCCGGGTCTCTTCGCTCCTAATTTGACATTTGTAAGTACCACAGCACACTGGCTTTCATTTCTCTGAGATCCCGGAAAGCAACTTCCAGGCAGTGGAAAGACAATCCTGAGATCGATGGAGCACCAGTCTCACCCAGTGTAAAGGTCATTTCTTATATTACTTTACCTGGCCGGATATATAAAATCTGTTTTTTTTAAAGGGAAATTCCAATGTGCCTGCATTTGTACAGAGTCATTACGAATGTGGATGCAAAAGATTTCTGACTCTTGACCACTACCGCCCCCAGACATTACATATGTCATATGCAATCGTTGGAATGCTACAAGATGTAGTGATTAGGGCGACCATATGGAAAGGAGGACAGGGTTCCTATATCTTTAGCAGTTGCTAAAGATATAGGAATGGCATTTGTATGCATGCAGCACCTGGTGAAATCCCCTCTTCATCTCAACAGTTAAAGCTGCAGGAATCCGACCCTCTTTTGTATCTGGTCACTCTAGTATAGCTCCTGCAGCTTTGACTGTTGTGATGAAGAGGGAATTTCACCCGGTGCTGCAGGCATACAAATGACACCTGCTGAAATTCCCTTTGCTGTGTAACCGTTAAAGATACAGGAGCCCTGTTTTCCTTTCCATAGGGTCACCCTAGTAGTGATGGCCATCAGTTTGGATTACTTTAAAAGGGGATTGGACAAATTCATGGAGAAAGCTATCGATGGCTAGTAGTCCTGAGTATGATCATTTATTTAATTTCTATACCACCCAATAGCTGAAACTCTCTGGGTGGTTTACAACTGTCCATAAGATTATAAAATACAGCAAATTTTATGCTGATGGCTATATGCTACCTCCAGGATCAAAAGCAGTATACTTATGTACAACAGTCACTGGGGAATATGGGCTGGAGGGTGCTGTTGCACTCACATCCTATTAGTGGATTTCCAGGGCTCATCTGGTTGGCCACTGCATGAACACAATGCTGAACTACGTAGATGGACCTTTGGTCTGATATGGCAGAGTCCTTCCTCTGTTCTTATGAATGCTTTTACAACCGCTCTTATAACTCCTTTGCCACAGCTGTTTTATTTTGGACAGAGGTCCAAACTTTTCCCATGAAGAGTAGGGGAGTTATTACTTGATTATTGCAGGGAACCCTTATGCCTTTCCCAAAAGCAGTGTTTCTATTGTGGAGAAATCACACTCTTCCAGCATAAATGTGTTAATAATAATAATAATAATAATAATATATTTATTTTTTTATTACCCGCCTCTCCCTCCGGATCGAGGCGGGGAACAACATCAAGCATAAAATACACAAACTGATTAAAAGCACATAAAACCAATACATCATTAAAATACCAATAAAACACCAATAAAACACTTAAAATTCATCTGGGTAGGCCTGCCAGAAGAGATCAGTCTTTATAGCTCTTTTAAATTCTTGAAGACTGGCGAGTTGGTGGATCTCTCCCGGCAGGTCATTCCACAATCTGGGAGCGGCAGAAGAGAAGGTCCTCTGGGTAACTGTTGTCAACCTAGTTTTTGTTGACTGTAGTAGGTTTTTCCCAGAGGACCTGAGCATGCGGGGCGGATTGTACGGGAGAAGGCGATCCCGCAGGTAACCTGGACCCAAACCATGTAGGGCTTTAAAGGTAATAACCAACACTTTGTACTTCGCCTGGAAACTAATTGGCAGCCAGTGGAGAGATTTTAAGATTGGTGTTATGAGGTCACCCCTAGGTGTACAGGTGACCAACCTGGCTGCCATATTTTGAACTAGTTGAAGTTTCCGGACTAGGCACAGAGGTAGCCCTATGTACAGCGCATTGCAGAAGTCGAGTCTGAGAAAATTGTTTTTTAACTGTTGGAACAGCAATAATGGCAATAAAAAAGTGGTGAATACCAATGAGATTCCCTCATCTCTTGCAGCAATGCCCTCAACCATTTCAAATCTTTTCTCCTACTTGTTATGTAGTGGGCACTTTCCTTCGGCCCAGCAGGGCACAGCTCATGATGGATCTTATCTTTAAACAGAACCTGATCGATTTCACTTCTAGGCTTTTGATAGCAGAAGTGAAATTGACAAAGCAGTGCAGCAAGGAACTAGGTATAGGGCATTATGAGGGATTACGCAAAGCACAAATGTGCTGTGAGGATTATTTATTTATATGTATTTATTTACTGTATTTCTATACCGCCCAATAGCCGAAGCTCTCTGGGTGGTTTACAAATATTAAAACCATAAAAACCATTCAAAATAACGACAGTATGAAACCATAAATTTAAAATACAGTATAAAAGCACAACCAGGATTAAAAAACTGAGCAGCCGTGCAGAAATTGATAGGGATTTAAAATACAAATTTAAACAGCAAGGTTAAAAATCAATCTGAAGAACTGTTAAAACACTGTGAAAATAAAAAGGCCTTCACCTGGCATCTAAAGGAGTATAATGTAGGTGCCAGGTGAACCTCTCTGGGGAGCTCTTTTCACAGCCAGGGTGCCACAGCAGAGAAGGCCCTCCTCCTAGTAGCCACCTGTCTCACTTCCTTTGGCAGGGGCTCACGGAGAAGGACCCCGAGGATGATCTTATGGTCCGGGCAGGTACATAAGGGAGGAGGTGTTCCTTCAGATAACCTGGCCCCTAGCTGTTTAGGGCTTTGAATGTTAATACCAGCACTTTGAATTGGGCCTGGATCTGGACCGGCAACCAGTGAAGCTGGAAGAGGACTGGCATAATGTAGTCTCGTTGGCCAGTCCCCGTTAACAGTCTGGCTGCCCTGTTTTGTACCAGTTGAAGTTTCTGGTCCGTTTTCAAAGGCAGCCCCACATATAACGCATTGCAGTAATCCAGATGAGAGGTTATCAGCGATTGGATAACTGTAGCTAGGCTATCTCTGTCCAGATAAGGGTGCAGTTGGTATATCAGCCTAAGCTGATAAAAGGTGCCCCATGCCACTGAGTTCACCTGTGCCTCAAGTGACAGTGCTGAATCCAGGAGCACCCCCAAACTACAAGCCCGATCCTTTAGGGGGTGTGCAACCCCCTCCAAAACAGGATGAACATCACCTAGGTGGAGAAAGTCTGGGGCTGTGGTTTCACAAAACGTAAATGTGTGGGTCGCTCTAAACATGGAATGAACGCTGATCTTTATATCCTGGCTGAGTGTGGGTGTGATTGCTGAACCACAGTAAAGTCAGGAATGTCTCATCTTGCATCACACCGATCTTGATCAAAGGGCTAAATGACACATTAATTTTATTTTAAAGTGTGTTTTATTGCCGTCCACTTCCTTTTTAAAGACAAAGCAGCTGCCAGCACCGGTTTCCACCCAATTCCCCAATCCCCATTTGTCCCTGAATGATCTGTTTGCAGTTAAAAACACCTTCAGTAGCAAACAGCAGTTCAATTTGTGTCCTGCTATTGTACAGCCGAGTTCCCCGCTCATCTCCCTTCCTGCTCCTGCTGTGCCAGATCTCAGGCTTCTGACGTTGCAGGTTTGGCTTCAGAAGCTGGTGTATGTTTGCATGTAGGGGGACCGGAGGTGAAGGAAGAGACGGAGCTGCTGCAGTTTTCAGAGTGGTGCAGAGCACGGAAGTTCAACGGGTGCAGCTTTCTTCACCTAAGCTTAATGAGTTTACACCATCTCAAATTCTCTCCTGCATAGGGGTTAAAAGGCACTGGAGTCCCATGTTGCCCTTTTGCATTTGGTTCCCTTTTTGAAAGCCTAGTGGAGAAAGGAGGCGTGGGAAGGACAGTAAGGACAGTCAGTCATAGGGAAGAGGGCTGGGCGATGGCAGAAGAAGAGCCCTGCTGGAGAAGGCCAAAGTGCCATCCAATCCAGCATCCTGTTCTCAACAGTGTCCATTAAGGTGACCCTATGGAAAGGAGGACAGGGCTCCTGTATCTTTAGCGTTTGTATGGGAAAGGGAATTCCAGCAGGTGCAATTCGTATGCATGCAGCACCTGGTGAAATTCCTTCTCCATTGCAACCGTTAAACCTGCAGGAGCCCTGCCCTCTCTTTTGTATCCGGTCACACTAGGCAGGGCTCCTGCAGCTTGAACTGTTGTGATGAAGAGGGAATTTCACCAGGTGCTGCATGCATACAAATGACAACTGCTGAAATTCCCTTTTCAATACAACTGTTAAAGATACAGGAGCCCAGTCCTCCTTTCCATAGGGTCACCCTATTGTCAAAGGGGATATTGGTGGGGAAAACACCAGCAGAGCAGAAGAGCAAATGCTTGCCAGACACAGGTATTCAACAGTACATGTCAACTGAACCTAGAGGGTCCATCCAGCATTGGGCAACCTAGTCCCTCCATAGGTGTTTGGCTACAATTCCCATCACCCACAGCCAGCACACCTGGTGCTCTCCAGAGGTGTTGGACTGCAACTTCCAGCATGCCCCATTGCTTACCACTGAGCTGCAACCCCTCCCGCTAAGGCTCCCCCCCCCAATTATTTTTGTCCACTTTCTGCCTCTGCAAGAGAGGTTTAAAGCTCTTTCAAGGCGCTTTAAAATTTTTACCTCTACAAGAACGGAGCGCAAATCGGGCGTAGAGGCGTGCTATCTCTCCGATTATGCGCATTATCGAATGCATGTTAAATCGCGAGTTTTATTTTGCTCCATCCGTTAAAGTGCATTTTGACTGTGTGAATAAGCGCTTATGCGCATTAACTACTTGTAAAGCGCATTTTGGTCATCTGTTAATGCGCTTCGCCATCTCTCTCCGCCTCTTGTGCAGAGGGATTAGGCGTAAATGCCCTTCTGCGATTATGAGCATAATCGCCTAACCAGGCGCAAAAGCGAATCCTTGTAGAGGGGACCTCTATGACCTCCATCACACCTAATTTTTCTTCCTGGTTGGCTTGTGCATTTTTTTACCAGCATGTCAAGCTTATGACCCCTTTCACCTGAATAGCTGCTCTTTCGCTCCTTTGCTTTTCCACTTCACTCCACTCCACTCCACCCCTCCCTTTCTCTTTCTCCCTCCAGTCAGGTCCTGGCAGATGAGCACTTCAACCAGACCGCCTTTCTGCCAGGCAAAAATGGAATGACCCTTTAGTCTGGCTCTCTGGGGACATCGAGGGAGTACAATCCTGTCTCTGCAGAGATCCAGGCGTTGCATGAATTTAAAAAAACACTTTCAAGCCTGGGATGCAAGGTTGGGGTTTTTTTTTAATTGAGGCTTGGAGCCAGCTCCTGGGAGAGATGGCTTTTCCCTGCCAGGGCCTGATGCAATCCATTCAAGCCCCCAGTGCCTTTAAAACTACATGGAGGCTTAGGGCGCATTGAATGCGCTTAGGGAAAACAATCCAGACTTTTAGCATTCTCGGAAAGGCTGGGTAAGAGGTAGGGTTTTAGCAGGACAGGCACGGCGTCATGTGAGTACTGTGCTGCAAATCCGCACACCAGGCATGGCGAGAGTGTGCTAAATCGCTGGTGTGATGGAGCTCTACATTATGGGCGAGGTGGGGGCATTGCCCTTTATGTGCATGTGTGCATCTCTGTGTGGGTTTTTCATCATCCAGCACTGCTTCTGCACATCCAGTCTCTGTACGCCACACACACTTAAGGCATCATGGAGATACCAGTGGTGTGCATAGACGTGACACAAATGTGCATCATTTGTCTGCTTTTGTTAGTGGGTGGCTAGCCCTGCTTTTTGCACCTCCAGATTTGGCTTAAAAACCCCAAATGGCAACAGGCGCTCCAAAATCCCTTGTGGACATTTTCTCTGCATCTGCGTATGGACGTGTAAGTTTGAAGTTATGTGCAAAAGTTCTGTCGACCTGTAACATGTTTATCTTCACTGACAGCGGTACAATTCATTGCATTACGTGGCTCTGTGTATGTCATTATTTTTGTCTCTGAACTGGCCCTTGGCAAATTCTTAGAGACGCCTCTGCACTCTGCAGCAAATGTGGGATTTAATTCACTGCCCCGATGCTTTAATAAGCGAGTTTAAATCACTCCTGAGAGAAATCGATAGAAAGCAGCTGATTCAGAGGAATGGCAGGGATGATATAGAGACTTCTCAGAACAAATCCCTCATGGCTGGCCATCTTGTTCAAGGGTTGGTAAATCTGTGCAACCTTCTGCACCAAAAGTGACCCACCTGGGGGGTGGAAGAGGGGAAGATTTTTTTTTTCACAGGGAAACCTTGAATGTTAAAATGGCGTTGTAGGGACAGCATCCTTCGGAGGGGGACTTGCTCCTTTGAGATCTCAGCAGGACCAGATCATTTCAGGGCCATAAACTTAGGGTGACCAGATAAAAATCCAGGTCAGGGCTCCTGTAACTTTAACAGTTGTGAAGAAAAGGGAATGTCAGCCAGTGTCATTTGTATGCAATTAGTTCTTGGTGATATTCCCTCTTCATCACAACAGTTAAAGTTGCAGGGGCCCTGCCTTCTTTTGTATATGGTCACTCTAGTATAGTGCCTGCACCTTTAACTGTTGTGATGAAGAGGGAATTTCACCAGGAACTAATTGCATACAAATGATGCCGGCTGAAATTCCCTTTTCTCTACAATTGTTAAAGTTACAAGAGCCCTGACCTGGATTTTATCTGGTCAGCCTACATAAACTAGAAAATCCAAATAGCAGCTGTGTAAAGCCTCATTGAAATGTACAAAAGGCATCCTGGGAGGAAGTATAAGGGGGACTATTACCAGGGCAATCCTATGCATTTCTACACAGAGGTAAGTCCCATAGGTTTCAATGGATCTTAGTCCCAGGTAAGCTTATATAGGGCTGGAGGAAGACTTCCTTGTCTTCTGCTCTCTCGTCTTGCCTAAAGGTGGGCCATATATGTTCTGATCAGCAACACAGGTAGATCTGAATGAGGACTGATTTTTATATTTTCAAAGAGAGAACATTCATGTTCCTCTCCTCGAAGTCATCGAGGCAACCTGAAATTTGTTTGCACCTAGCTGAGTTTAACTGATTTTCAGCAGGTGTTATTTGTATGCATGCAGCACCTGGTGAAATTCCCTCTTCATCACAACAGTTAAAGTTACAGGAGCTATGCTAGAGTGACCAGATACAAAAGAGGGCAGGGCTCCTGCAGCTTTAGCCATTGTGACAAAGAGGGGATTTCACCAGGTGCTGCAGGTGTACAAATGACACCTGTTGAAATCCCCCTTTCTCTACAACTGTTGAAGATACAGAAGCCCTGTCCTCATTTTCATAGGGTCACCCTAGACTAAACCCACTTTATCAGATACAGGAATTGATAGAAACCATTTCTTGCAGTCCCTCTTAAGAGGGTTCCAGAGTTTAGAGCATTTTCATTACTCCCTGAAACATTTTCCCCCTTTCCTCCTGGCTTTCATTTTTCATCATCATCATCATCATTATCATCATCATCATCTTAATAATAATAATAATAATAATAATAATAATCCTGAGCATCTACCCTGAAAACAAGTTCTGGAAAACTTGAAAGCTTTGCAGCGTTTATGTTCATCATAATAAAAAGTTTTGATGCAACTGTAATTTGTGATGTATTCCTTTCTTAATGGATGACCGGGGCTTCTTGTAATTGCTGTCTGATCTGAAAATAATAGATGCGAACAGTGTGCAACATAAATTCTCAGCCATCCTTCCCCAACCTGGTGCCCTCCAGATGTGTTGGACTGCAACCACATCATTCCCAGCTAACATGGCCACTGGCAGTTCAACACATTTGGAGGGCACCAGGTTGGGGAAGAGTGTTCTGATAACTATCGTTGACACAGGGAATGACTTCCATCAAGAGGTGAGGACCAGTGCCTTGACTTTTGGGAAATCGTGAAAAAATAATGTCTCCGAAGCCATTGGTTTCCTTTGCTCATGGACTATTTTGTATTTATTGCCTTGGAAAATATCTCCTCTAGATCTGTTGCCCACCAAAGCCACGCTCTGATCTTTCACTCATGTTGGAGAGGCTTCATCACTGAATGCTCTTAAGGCAATTTCAGATCTGCAGATGAAAAGTGCCAGATGATCCTAAAGCATTGTTATCAGATAGTGAATCACTTCTCTGAACAGCAGCCGGCAGAATTTATGTTCTGCGAATGCTGATAATTCGACATATGATAATGCATATCATTCAAATTACAGCTTAATTTAGCCCAAATGAATACGGGAACATTAGCATATTTCTCCATCAGCCTCAATTAAAGGACATGACGAACAGAGTCAGCTGTGTCATGGGAGAGAGAGAATTGCAAGTGGTCTCCAGAGGTTTGCAAAATAGATCCCTCCTGGGCCCTGGGCCTGAGAATTTGAAGGCTACAGAGATCCACAGCTGAGCAGAGCAAGTGACTAAAGACAGGTGTTTACCTGCAAAGTCTAGAAAGTTTCGGCATTTGTGGGATTCATTTCCAGCTGAAAGCAAATTCCATGAGAAATATCACAGGCACAGCGCTGCATGGTGGGAAACAGCAGGGTAAACTCATCAGCAGGTACTAAAAGTCCCAGGTACGAGCTCCGCAAAGAGGACCTGCCAAGGGCAGAAGTGACTCAGGTGTTTCAGAGGCCCTGAAACAACGTGCTTCTCTGTGAAGTCTCCTGGTTGCCTTGGAAAATATCTCCCCTAGGTCCTTCCCCACCCGCAAAGCCTTGCTCTGATCTTTCACTTGTGTTGGAGGGGCTTCATGAAGGAATGCTCTTAAGGCAATTTGAGATTGGCAGATGAAAGGTGCCGGGTGATCGCAAAGCATTCTCACCAGATAGTGAATCTTGCCTCTGATCAGCAGCCGGCAGCTCAGCAGAATCTATATCTGTAGCCTGATCCATATTGGGAGAGGTGCGGCAGCAAGACTTGCTCTCCCATGAGGCAAGGTGAATCCCCTGCCTCAGGCGG
Organism: Anniella stebbinsi; assembly: GCA_029215795.1. Taxonomy (NCBI): domain Eukaryota; kingdom Metazoa; phylum Chordata; class Lepidosauria; order Squamata; family Anniellidae; genus Anniella; species Anniella stebbinsi. Next base: position 5,876,012 of record JARDYH010000004.1, on the reverse strand, counting down.
CAGATCTGGAAGGGCGGCTAATCCTGTGTGCTCCGTCGCCAAGAGGGACATGGGTCTGTTGCCCCCTATGCCTCACTTGGAGATGTATAGAGTGGGTAGCTGCTCCAGAGAGTCCTGCTGACCACTCTTCTTCCCTGGCAAATGGTGCAGCAAGAAAGCAGCTGTTGCAGATCTCTGGAGCCGCCGCTGCCGCCGCCGCCACCTATCCTATGCCTCACTTTAGGTAAGGCAGAGGTAGGGTGACCACATGGAAAGGCGGACAGGGCTCCTCTACTTTTAACAGATGTATAGAAAAGGGAATTTCAGCAGGTGGTATTTGCATGCATGCAGCGCCTGGTGAAATCCCCTCTTCGTCACAACAGTTAAAGCTGCAGGAGCCCTGCCCTCTGTTGTATCTGGTCACTCTAGTATAGCTCCTGCAGCTTTAACCATTGTGATGAAGAGGGAATTTCACCAGGTGCTGCATGCATACAAGTGACACCTGCTGAAATTCCCCTTTCAATACAACTGTTAAAAGATACAGGAGCCCAGTCCTCCATTCCATAGGGTCACCCTAGGCATAGGCAGCTGGGCAGCTGCTCTGGAGAGCCACACCAGCTGCTCCCCCTGCTGTGGCAAAAGGTGCAGCAAGAGAACTCCCCAGAGTCCTGCCTTCCTCAGAGGACCCCTTAGAGTGAGGCATCCAGTTTGTAGGCTCTCCAGAGAGCCTGCCTGGCCCAATTGTCTTGCTATGAGGATTCATGCCTGAGAGCGAGACATTGGTGGGGAGGCTGCCCTGGAAAGTGCCTGGGTCACAGCAGAGGCAGTCTATATGGCCACCTCCCCGCCAAAGGACCGCTGGTAAGGCAGGATCCCTCAGAGCGAGGTACTGACGGGAAGGCAGGTGCAGGGGAAGATGATGGTGGCAGCTCACACTCCTCCTTCCCAGTGGCGGAAGTAGGAAGAGGGGGAAGGGGGCGATGGTGGCAATGACTGTGGTGGGTCACACTCCTCCCCCTGGCTTTGGTGGCTTGTGCTGCTCCTCCCTGGCAGAGGTGGCATCTCCTCCTCCTCACACTCCCCCAAGCAGTGGAAGGGGGAAGAGGGGGAGAGTGTCAGCTCTGCAGCTCCCCCACACTGGCAGAGCGTCTCCTCACCACAGGCAGTGTGAGGTCTTGTGCCAGGTCTTGGAGGCTTCTCTAGGCTGTAGCATAATCACCTCTGATAATGTCATTATCTGATCCATAAATGGAACCATGTTTTCCTCAGATTATTTATTAATCTGACTGGGGTGAGAAAGGGTGGAGCAGTCCTGAGGGGTGGCCACTCCATCCCCACATATCCAGGGTGACCATATTTGGGAAACCATACAAGAGGACACCCAGTGGGGGGGGCAGGAAAGGAGGGGAAAGCGTGTCATTCCCCCCCACCCCCCGCTCATGGTGGCTTTAAAGGGGAAAGTGCGTCATTTCTGGACATTATAGAAAATTACAGAACATCCCCCCGGACACCCGGGATAGATCAGAAACCAGGGCAAATCTGGGAAAATCCTGACAATTGGTCTCACTACGCATATCTGATGTGACTAATCGCCTGTCTTATGTTCACCTCTCTTCCCATCCTTTCAGGTGTTTGCTGGGAAGAATGGAGTGGCAGATTTTGGGACTGGCTCTTTGCCTCAGTTTCGCTTCCTCGGCTTCTGCAGACTGTGCCACTCAGTGTTCTGCATGTGCTGTTCATGGCCAGGAGGTGGAGAAGCCCATCAGCCCACTAGTAAGTCACATAGCTGGTTGAGGGTTGTCTTGACTACCCTTGCCCGCTTGCTTGAGTGAAATCCCAAGAGAAGGGATGCAGCTTGAAGCCTACTCAGATCCAGGTGGCAACCCCAATTCAGCACTAACGTTGAATACACAGGGATACCATCCCAAACTTTTAAGAGCTGAGCACACAGAACCCTGGACCTGGATGGGTGAATCTCTCCATTTCGGTTTATCCCACATCCATATTTTTAAAGTTCTCCTTTTGTCCCGAACATGGAGAACTTGGTGCATTTTGGTAAATTCGTATCATAATGAAACTGAAACATAGGCATGAGCAAGGGGTGTGCCGGGTGTGCCCAGGCACACCCTAATATCTCAAACAATAAGTGCTGAATTGAGGGGTCTATTGAACAGGGATCCAGAAAGGGATCCAGGCCCAGCAGGAATGGCCCTTCAGCTGCTGAAGAGCTGCTGCCTCCAAGAGAGCATCATTGCTCCTGGCACCAGGAATAAAAAGGCCAGTGTCACTACAAAACCCCACCAATGCTGGGGCTAGAGGAGCATCTCCTCATCCCCCCCCCCCACCTGCAACAGCCCTCCTGCGGTCAGGCGAGCCAAATGCGGAGTAAGGCATCCGTAGCTAGAGTGTTTAATGAATAAATGAATAAAAACAATGTTCTTTATGACTGAACATTCAGTAAATGTTCATCTTTAAAAGATAATAATTCCTGGATGCATGCCCAAATGAAATGTGCTGTGCATGCCCATGAACTGAACTGACAATAAAGTAACTGGAGAATTATTCTGGGGGCAAATGGGGGAAAGCTGGCCAGAGTGAAGGGTATTCCTCTTGTTGGTGTCTTGCAGATCTGTTCGCTGGAGTGCCAGGGCTCCTTGCCATCCAGTGCGGAGTGGGGGAAGTGCAGGAAGACTCTGTCTGTCTTTGCCCCTTTCCTCACGGAAGGGGACTCCAAGAGGCTCTCCCAGGGGGATGAGGAGGAGGAGAAGGCTGCCAAGGAAGGGAGTCCCAGCCCCTGGGAGCTGTATACTGGGCCGGTCAAACGGTATGGCGGTTTCATGAAGAAACTGGATAAGAACAAGATCTTTTCTCTGTTCCATGAGAACGCCCTGGCCAAGGGGGGTGCCAGCAAGAAGTATGGTGGCTTCTTCCGGAAGATGGGGGAGAGGTCAGCCTCTGAGGCGGAGGCAGAGGAGAATTCCCCGGGGATGATGGATCCGGCCTACAATGGGGAAGAATCAGAGCGAGGGGCTCTCAAGGAGGAGATGAAGCGCTACGGGGGCTTCCTTCGCAAGTACCCCAAGAGAGGCCCGGAAACGGAGGCCACTGAAGAGGATGGGGAAGAGTTGGAGGACCTACATAAACGCTACGGGGGGTTCATGCGCAGGATCCGCCCAAAGCTCAGATGGGACAATCAGAAGCGCTATGGCGGGTTCCTGCGGCGCCAGTTCAAGGTCACCACCAGATCAGAGGAAGAGCCCAATGCCTATTCAGGGGAGGTCTCTGACCTATAGAGGCCGCTTGCTGCAGGAACCAAGTGAGTCTCCAGCCGAAAGACTCCCAAGTCGGGACTGTGTGGATTATCCCAACCCAAACCACTAACCCCAGTGCTCAGCCAAGTAGTGCAGGGACACCCCCCCCCCCCGCGCATCTGACAGTGCAGGGAATGGATTGATATTGTGAGGCTCTGTGCCCTGGATTTTAGGTTTAGGACCTGAGGGATGCCCCCTACCGGATCGGTCCGGAAGGGATAGCCAGACAGAGATGCTGCCTGCCTCCAGCCTCTCAAAAAGACTTCGATCTATTTCTCGGGCCATTTCCCCTTTCGATAAAAAGAAACCAGCTAGCTAACACACCTAATGAATCCACGCAATAGAAAGGAAATAGCATCAATCAAACATATTAGCATGGCAGAATCCAAAGCATGCATGTTTTCTTGGAAGTGCATCCCATTGAGTTCAATGGGATGTCCTTCCTCCTAGTAAGTGCAGAGTAGGAGTGCAATTAAAAAAGCAGCAATTAAATCTCACCGAAGAGCAATATTCAGGAAACATCTGAAAGAATCACAGTCCAAGCACCCCACTGTATAAAACATTATTTGTTAAAAAAAAAAAAACCTTGAAAGTGGAAGGATAGAGGCGTTCACTATCCATGGTGCGTACACCCATTCCTCTATCGTTTCTGGGCCTCTTCTCACATTCCATTTTTAAGTTGTACATGTAAAGATCTATTTTAAATATGCACTTAAAAATGTAAAGTGTATATGTGGTAAGCTAGTGTTTCAAAACGCACGGACCCTACAGACACGCACATCCTGCAACCCAGATGGACGGCTGTTCTCTGTTGAAAGTACACTCAGTGGCAAACCCAAGTTAGCTGTTGTGTCATGTATGAAACTGCCCTCCGTTCACAGCCTTTGCAGGTTTCTGTCCTGTTTCAGTGACCTGCAAGACCTGTTTGACCAGGGATGACAGTGGGGCAAAAAACCTAAGTTTGTACATACCACATAAAAATGATGTTTGTATCATGCCATCTTCAGGTGTCTTAAAAACATTTTAGATCTGTCTGTGAACAGCCCAGGTAGAAAGTGGTGTGATATGCAAGTGTTGTACATTGTCCAGAGGGGTAGCTGAGTTCATCTGTTGCTGTAAAAACAACAAAGAGTCTTGTAGAAACAAATACTAACAAGTTTATTATGACAGAAGCTTTCATGGAATAGAGTCCACTTCATCAGATGAATGAAGTATTATTCTAAATTGGCATATATATATATATATATATATATATATATATATATATATACCCACACCCACACACAGAGAGAAAATATGTTGTTTCTGTCTGTCAGCACTATAGCTGTATGGACATGAAACCTAGACACCTAAAACATGACATGCATACTAAGGAGACCCTAGGGTGTGCATCTCAAGTTTATTAGTGCTTTAAGAAGCATTAATTAATGTTAATTCATTTAAATATATCTCCTTGTTTGAAGCCTACAGTACCATCTTCAGTCACTAGGTGGCAAAGTTCCCTAAGAACACACAACTTTGCAGTCGATACAGTTTGAAGCCAGGCTAGGGAGTAATCCGAGGACAGAGTTATATGCTTGCGCCCTCCCTTTGTTGGGGGCAGCCCTCCTCGGGAATAGAATGAGTAGACCCATCCCTCCAGGGGCTATAGGGATGTACCATGGCAGGGACTGTGCCTAGGGGTGCCATGGCTTCTCTCTCAGATGGGGAGGGCCCAATGTGTTCAACTCTGAGAGCTGGGTAGCTTTGCTTGAAGGCTTCACTGTATCAAACGAAGGGCTATTGCAACCCGTGAGAGGCAGGGTACATTTGCTTGTACACACAGACACACACACAGACGCATTCACACACACACATTGTATGTGAGGGCAGAATAGTAAGCAGTGCAATCAGAGGGAAATAAAATGCAAGAAATACAGACCTTGATATTTAAATTCAAACTTAAATGTACTTAAAATTCACAAAGCAATGTTGATGATAGCAGGTGTTAATTAGGTCACCCGTGCTAGGATGTTTCGGTTAGCAACGCTGCTTTCTGAGCGGTCATTGTAACGATTTCACACGCATATATATGTTAGCCTAATTGCCACATTCTGTCCTTTGTGCATTTCATTTTCCGCAGTGTTTACAATCCCGCCCCGTGCAAACCATTTTGTGCGTACGTACCTGCCAACTTAAGATAACACCTCATGCAGCTGATGAAGTGTAATCCATGAAAGCTTATGCCATAAGGAATTGTGTTAGCATTTAAGGTAACACCAGCCTCTTTGTTGTGCTCAGAGTATGGCTCAATTCGGATGACACGATAGTCAATGGTGGGGTAATAATAAACTTTACAGTTGTTCATCTAGGGGGCACTCCCCACACAACATGGTAATAAATAATCAACTGTGGTGTGGATTAGGATCAGCGCTGAGTTGACTATGGCAGCATTCGGACGACACGATAGTCAATACAACTGACGATTGTTTTCCCCACACTAGTTGTTTATTGTGTCGTCCGAATTGAGCCTATGTATTTCTTTTGTCTTACTGTCTCTGCTCATATTTTTCAAATGCTACAAGCCCTCCCCCTCCCCCCTCCCCCTCCTCCCAATAACAGTTTACCAAAGCCAAAAGCAGGATGAGTTCCCAAGTCAGGAAACCATCCCTCCATCTTCTACACTCTGAAAAAAAATAGGTACCTGACCCAATTTAGATCTATGTCTCTTCATGGTTGCATTTGGAACTGGTCATAGTGGAGGCTTCCAGTTGTTTAAGTTAATTTGAAATTGGAAGTTGAAGCAATGCAAGTGGTCGTTTGCTGCAGGTGCAGCATTGACAAGGGCCAACATTACCTGCCGATTTTTCTTCCTGCCATTCAGCTGTGAAGGTGTAGGGACCATCCTGAAAGACAGAAAAAAATAGTCTAAATAGGGTGACCATATGGAAAGGAGGACAGGGCTCCTGCATCTTTAACAGTTACATTGAAAAGGGTGTTTCAGCAGGTGTCATTTGTATGCATGCAGCACCTGGTGAAATTCCCTCTTCGTCACAATGGTTAAAGCTGCAGGAGCCCTGCCTAGCACGACCAGATACAAAAGAGGGCAGGACTCCTGTAACTTTAAAGGTTGCAATGCAGAGGGAATTTCACCAGGGGCTGCATGCATACAAAGGACACCTGTTGAAATGTCCTTTCCTGTGCAACTGTTAAAGATAGAGGAGCCCTATCCTCCTTCTCATATAGGCTGACCATATAAAATCCAGGTCAGGGCTCATGTAACTTTAACAGTTGTAGAGAAAAGGGAATTTCAGCCAGTGTCATTTGTATGCAATTAGTTCCTGGTGAATTTCCCTCTTCATCACAACCGTTAAAGGTGCAGGGGCCCTGCCTTCTTTTGTATATGGTCACTCTAGTATAGTGCCTGCAACTTTAACTGTTGTGATGAAGAGGGAATTTCACCAGGAACTAATTGCATACAAATGACACTGGCTGAAATTCCCGTTTCTCTACAACTGTTAAAGTTACATGAGCCCTGACCTGGATTTTATCTGGTCACCCTATTCCCATAGGGTCACTCTTGTCTAACAGCACAATCTGATGCATGTTTATTTGGAAACGAATTCCCCTGCCAAGTAAGGCTGCATAGGATTGCAGCCTGAAGGATCCACAGAAAGCCCGGCTTCTGCTGATTTCACTGCACAACCAGCGGGAGGCTGGTCTCTTTGCCCATTTCCTTAAGACTAGGCTGACCATATCAAAAGGAGGATAGGGCTCATGTAACTTTAACAGTTGCAGAGAAAAGGGAATTTCAGCCAGGGTCATTTGTATGCAATTAGTACCTGGTGAAATCTCCTCTTCATTACAACAATTAAAGTTGCAGGCACTATACTAGAGTGACCAGATACAAAAGAGGGCAAGGCCCCTGCAGCTTTAACTGTTGTAATGAAGAGGGAATTTCATCAGGCAGTAATTGCATACAAATGACACCTGCTGAAATTCTCTTTTCTCTACAACTGTTAAAGTTACATGAGCCCTGTCCTCTTTTTCATATGGTCAGCCTACTTAAGACTTGGTCATGGGCACAGAAGACAGTACTTGGAACATTCTTATGTATATATATATTTGGTAAATTGCTCTCTTTCTGCTATTTTCTGCAACAGAGTCCATTGGCCAGTGCCATTTACCGTAACCGCACTAGGGAAGCCTTCCCCTACCTGATGCCCTTGGCCATGCTGACTGGGAATGCTGGGAGTTGTAGTCCAAAGCATCTCAAGGGCATCAGGGTGGGGAAGGCTGGACTAGAGGGAACATTTGCTGCTCTTTCGTGGCAGCTGGTCAGCAACATTTTCTCTTCCCTCTCTTGCTGTTTCCCCTCCCCTTTTTCTTTTCACAAAAAGAAAACCAGGCAACCTTTACCTGGTAACGAATAAGCTGCCCTTCACCACAAGGGACCCATAGGGCAGCACACATTGGAATACAATAGAGACAAATACAGTTAAAAACAAAACAAAAAGAGCTTTGATTTTAAAGCAGTAAAGATTGCAAAAACCTTGGCCAGGTGGAGGCTCCGCAACCAAGGTGCCAGAATGGAAATCATGAGATGGCCTTCCTGCCCTTGAAAAAGAGGGGCCCCCCTTCCATCTAGTGTGTAACCCGTGGCTCTGGATGAGCCTGTGTATCTCCATTAGGGATGTCGGAGAAATCCACAAGGGTTTCTAATGAGCCCGGATTTCTCTAAATCTGACCTGCAGGTTCTTCAGCGGGCCATTTCCCCCCCCTGAGTAATGTGGATTCCATGGGCCTGTGGATTAAAAAAAAACTTTTATGGGGGGGCGGCGGAATTTGCGCTAATTTGCAATAGCATGAGTGTGCATTTGTGAATGAATAGAAAGGACTTCTGGTTAATTCCGATTCCGTCAATGGGTGGATGAGGGAACAATCCACAAAACGGAATGGATTCAACACAATCCGTTACAACCCTAATCCCCATCCACATAAAAAGAGATATCCAGTCATTCAAGGGGTCCTCCTGGGTGAATATTGCATTGCAGATCTACCCTGTGGAAACTTGCTTCCTCTGTGTGTATGTGTGTCTTCGTGGATTAGGCATTTCGAACCATTAGGTTCTTCCTTCCTACAGCTGTTTGGGGGAGAATTTGTATACCTCTAGTAGTTCATTCCCCCCGGTCCCATTTTCTCATTTCCATGATGAATGTGCTATTGTAGCAGAGATGGGCTCTCTAGCATCAAGGTCTCCATCATCAGCCATTGAAGTGCATCTTTCATAGGATGCAAAATCAAACAAAGGGAAGGACAATTCCTCTCCTCTTCCCTGTTCATGCACCTTTCCCAGCTGAGAGTTTCCCTCCCATTGTTATTCCATAACTACCTACTGGGTGCCCCAGAGTGAGCTCTTTCATTTACCTACCATAATAGGTGCTTCACCTGGAGAGTCTCATGCTTAGCGGGCTTTTATTCCAGGTAAATTGCAGCTCTGACCCTTGGCAACATGGAAAATGAGGCACATTAATAGAGCAGCGAAATAACCATTTCTCCCCATGCTGAAGTGATCTTGAACCAGCCTGCAATTTGTCCGCCCAGCAGCCATTTGGCTTAGATATCCCGCGATTATATTTGCAAGTGCGGTTTAAGCCCTTCCTCCCTTAGTAAAGGAGGAGGGCACATGTTTCAAGGGCTCCGGGTTTTCTTATTAGGTTACCCTCTCTCAGATGTGATGAAAAGCACTCCCAGGTGCCACTTCACCCTATGTGATGGTGATAAGCTGTCTTTGCATGCAGCCTGACCAAGGATCTCGTGTGATTCAGAAGCTTGTATACTTGCATCGCTAACCAGCTGGCTCAATAAAAATGACCTCTTTACCAATTTTGTTTATGTACAAGTAATTAGTGGCACAAAAATGGCTCCCCCCCATGAACATCTTGAAATCTTATATTTACTGCTGTGCTTCGTCACATATTATGTTTCTTTCTTGGTTTACACCAAAGTTGAGAGAAATGTATGCTTGAAAATGCACAATGTGAACAAAAATTAGCTACAAACGTGTGCTTGCAAACCTGTGTATTACAGGCACATATGTTCCTTGGAGAGGCAGGACAGGGAATTGCTCTCTGACAAATGTACCAGCAGTGGCAAATTTGGGTTTGCCACTGCATAATTAGAATTCAAGACTCCCTCATTTTGTTTTCATGTCCTGACAGAATCACAGGAAGAAAGACACAGACCACTGGAGGCTGATGGCTCCGGTGTCAATGTGGTGGTGAATCCGCTCCGGGATTCAGTCAGAACCAGTCAGAACTCTAAAGGAGCTCTCCAAGGTGTGGAAGCACCTTGGAAAGCTCCTTTAGAGTTCTGATTGAAACCCGGAGTGGATTCACTGCCCTACTGACATCGGAGCCATCCGCCTCCACTGAGAGAGCCCACTCATTTGAGTTGACCGATAGCAATCAACCTTGTTTGACGGATGCAGAGGTAGGATACGAATGGATACTTCAATGTAAAAGCCTTTCAGAGAAGGTTGGACTGGCTGCATCCCAAATATTCTGCGGCGTTCCAGAGTCTCATGTGGTTGCCATTTGCCTCTCTGTCACCCCCACATGTTGGGCAACTTTGAATAAAAATGGAATATTGCGCATCCAGCATTCTAGGCCTACATGAAATCTCCAGCAAGACTGAGTCCCTGCTTCACACCGGCATTTCATCAATTCCTGACTGTACCATAAAGTGATGACTTACATGAGTGAAGGAGCATCGTATGTTAATTTCCATAGATGGAACTCTTAAAATGTAAGCTCAGAGGACGGGCATGAGGATGAGGAATAAACAGCACTGTTACAGCATGTAAACTGAACAGGACTTAACCCGGTCAACAGCCTGGCCATATAACGATCTGAACCCAACATCCACCAAATCAGAAGTATTCCTGAGGTCAACATCATCCGTAAACGTTGGGTGAACAGAATTTTTGTAAACCAATTTGGGTTTAGGAGGAGCAAAAACAATACCAAATCAGGTTCAGCTCTAATATCAATTCTGATAATGTACCTCCAGCTTGGAATGGTGGATGTACAAAGCCCAACTTGACACCATGACTTCTCCAGGTCCCCGCTTTCTTGGTTGCTGGTGTCACCAACTGCTGGAGAGGTATTGGTCAGTGAGTGGACCAGCAACAAGCCAGATGTTGTCCATTCCCTGTAACGCTCCTGTCCTCCAGTTCATTGCCCATCGTCTAATAGCCTGCAAGATGCCTATGCCCAGTGTCCAAGCTGTGGATGGTCATGAATCTCAAAAGACCCCGTCAATCTGGTATCACAGCTTTAATCTACAGCCCTTCAATGTTGCCTATCCTTAGCCAACTGGTCTATGTAAAGCTGTTGGCAAACGCTTCATTGTCAACTGTTGCTTAGGTTCTAGGCTTTGGTCAGCATCAGGTGTTCTACTGGAAATTTGCCATTCACCTTGGATCAGGACCAATGACTCCTAAGGTTGCTTGACAACAAGTGCTTTCCAAATCTGCATCCCTTTACTTTTGGTTAACCTCAGGATCCGGTATTCAGAGGTAGAGACTCTCTGAACATGGACATGCTATCCTGCTATTCAGGCTACTACCTTAATCTCTCTGCCATGAATTTGTCTCATGAATTATCTGAAAAGACCGCTCTGGAAAAGTCTTTTCTTTTGTTTCTGTCAATGAATGTCATTTGGGACTTGAATTCTACTCTTACGAAAGAGATGACACATGATGCCGAAGAACAGGCTCTCATTAAATGCACTAAATGCGACATGAATCTGACCCACAGCTACATGTCAGGATTCACATTTTGAATGTCAAAGATTGTTCAATTTCCACATCATAAGGAGACCTCATAAAAAAGTCCTAAATCCTAGTTCTTGTTGATTTATTATAAGACAACTATATTAACTATCAGCTTGCTAAATTCAATACTTCTAAAGCATCCAACACCCCTAAATTCCCTGAAGCCAATAGCACCCATGACTAGAAATGCAGAAACATATTTGAAGTCTGAGTAAATGCATGCACTTTTTTTTTTGCAAGGAAGACCAGGGATGGGACTAATAGGGAAATTAAAACGAGCTCTAGCCTATTGCTATATTTGGATAATGCGCTGTTTGGCTCGGCACCACCCTCTCCTCATCCCTTGTGCTGTTTTTATGTGTAATAGTCGTGTTGGACTGTCTCAGTAATTTCTGATCTCACGTTTTCAAGGATCAATAAAACATTTGGCGTGCTCAGTGGACCCATTGATTTCCCCTTTTGTTCCCCTTCCCTATGGTAAATAAAAAGAACGTGTCAAAGAGCTGTTGTTTATCTAATGAACGTGAACAAAGTTCTTCCACATGGGGGCACTCCTTGTTGACTCCAGGATTCAGGGAGGGCTCATCCCTGGCATTCTCAATGGCTCCTCCTGACCTGGAGGAACCATGACATAGAAACTAAGAATTACTCCCTGCCACTTTTACTCTTACTTCCTTGGGTTCTCCATGCAGTGTGTGTGTGTGTGTGTGTGTGTGTGTGTGTGTGTAATCATAGAATCATAGAAAAGTAGAGTTGGAAGGGGCCTATAAGGCCATCGAGTCCAATCCCCTAGTCAATGCAGGAATCCACCTGAAAGCATCCCTGAGAGATGGCTGTCCAGTTGCCTCTTGAAGGCCTTTATTGTGGGAGAGCCCATAACCTCCCTAGATCATTGGTTCCATTGTCGTACCGCTCTAACAGTCAGGATTCTTTTCCTGATGTCCAGCCGGAATCTGCCTTTCTGTCACATGTACCCAGTATTCCGTGTCCTGCACTCTGGGATGATCGAGAAGAGATCCTGGCCCTCCTCTGTGTAACAACCTTTCAAGGATTTGAAGAGTGCTATCATGTCTCCCCTCACTCTTCTCTTCTCCAGGCCATGTGCATGCATACATGCGTAGGGCTGTTTTTCCTAGCAAAGAGCAAAGGTCGCTATCCGTGGTGACCTTCCTGAACACTGCTGAAATAAATGTGTTGCACATGCAATAGATATGTGAAAAGAGCAGTGTCAGAATTGATTTCGAGTAAGCAGACCAGGCTGCCATGTTACTCAGGGGACATGAAACTTGACAGATGATGTGGTCGTACTCTGCCTTGGTTGTTCCATTTCAGTGTGTGTGTGGGTGCGTGGGTGTGCCTGTGTGGTATATTTCACTCTTATGGGAATATATACCCATCAGCATCCTCCACCCTCTCCCACATGAAGTTGACCATCACCTCTGAAGTTAGGTTGGTGTGGCAGCTACATCAAAGGACCAGCTGGAAACCTCTCTGTGAGGGGCTCCCCTTGCATGTGGACGTACTGGTACCTCTTTAATGAGGTACCAACCTCTCCTGCAGCAAAACACAGACGTTAGGTGGGAAGTGAGTGTCGTGTTGTGGTTAGACTAGGGAGACCCAGACTCAAGTCTTCCACTCCACCATCATGCTCACCGGGTGATTTTGGCCAGTCGCTGTCTCTCATCCCAACCTACTTTTATGGGGATCAAATGAGTGGGATGGTTAGAGCGCCACATTTGCCGGTCGCAGCGGGTGATGTTATCACCCGGCGCAAACGGGAAAGTGGACAGCCCACAGCGAGGAGGAAGGACGACACGGAGGACGACAGGGGATGATGCGGAGGAGGCAGCAGGTAAGCAGGGAGAGTGGGGGGAGGGAGGGAGAGAGAGAGCGAGAGAGCAGGAGGGAGTGCTGTGAACAGACCTGGATTGGATCTGGATCCGGATCTGAGTCAGATCGGATTGGGTCCAATCTGATCCGAGTCGGATCGGGCCCAATCCGGACCTGACAGATCAGGATCCGGATTGGATTGGGGGGGGGGGTCCATTCCCAGCCCTAGTATACACTTTCTTGAACTGCTTGGAGTAAGAGTGGACTAAACATGCAATGAATGAATGAAAGAAAGAAAGAAAGAAAGAAGTGAGGTCACCAACTCCACTAACAGTTCCTGTGACAGAACACAAAAGAAAACAAGCTGATGTTCATAGTGTTGCAGGACCAGGAAATAATAATAATAATAATAATAATAATAATGATAATAATAATTTATGTCTTGCCCGCCTCTCCGTCTCTTTGCTTGAGGCTCTGGAGAGGTTCTGCCAGTCAGAACAGTCAATATCAGGTTTACAATCTGAAGCACTGGACCCGTGCCCCCTGACTCAATATTTATAGGGCTTCTGTAGATTAAGGGGAAATTGTGTTTCCTTAATGGGGCTTTGCTTCCTGCTTCTCTTGCACAATTGTTATGGGCTGCATTACATGGGCGGTGACCACATGGTCTATAATTGAAAGCATCCCCTCCTCTTGGTGATGTTCATAGCTTTGGGACAGTGCTGTCTAGTGTAAACCGCCCAGAGAGCTTCGGCTATGGGGCGGTATACAAATGTAATAAATAAATAAATAAATAAATAAATAAATAGTGGGTGCAACTTTGGCTGCACATGATAGGAAAACCCATGATATTTCAGAAGAATCAGGATATCCAGGTTTTTTTTTTTTTTTAGAATGGAATAACTGGGGGAAGACACAGGAGAAGTGCAGGAAGTTGACATCATCATCAAAAGGACCCGCAATCATCTGTGAGTGTGAAGAGCTCCATATTTATTTGAAGCATTTTGTTTTTACCCCACTCTTCAGCCAAATAAAGCTTCCAGCGTGTCTCACAAAGATCAACATGGAATCCCTGCCCTCAGAGAGCTTACAATCTAAAAGTCCTGACACAAAAGGAGACGGAATTGGATGGGAAGAGGAAAAAAAGCAAACACAGGCACTAATTCTTTGATACGAATTTCTTGTTGTGACCAGCTGAAATGGATGCAGTCTAAAGAGAGTGTTGATCTATCCGCTGCATGGATGGTGTGGCCTTGCTTCCTATCTCTCCCTCTGCTGCAGCCTGATGGAATGACTACTGCCAGAGGACAGCCGGGCCAGAGGCAAAGCCTGCCGGTGCCGATCTTGGCTCTGCTCAGCAGTGCCTTCAGGGTAGGACTTTGGGGCAGATGCCCATGGTCCAGCTCAGCAGGATGAGCAAGCAGGGCTGGCATAGCATAACATTTGAAGAAAGTGAAGTAATACAGATTACTATCTGAAGCAGGGGTGGACAATTTGGGACCCTCCAGATGTTTTGATCTATAACTCCCATGATTGCACACTCATTGGCTATACTGGCTCTGGCTGATGGGAGTTGCATGCTGAAGAATTGGGAGGGACACAGGTTTCCCACCCCTGATCTAAACACAGCAGCCCATAAAACCATGAATCCAGAGTCTAAAACCATCTATTTATTTATTTATTTATTTATTTATTTATTTATTTATTGCATTTCTATACCGCCCAATAGCTGAAGCTCTCTGGGCGGTTTACAACAATTAAAACCATAAAAACCATTCAAAATATAAAACAACGACAGGATAAAAACACAATTTAAAATACAGTAGAAAAGCACAACCAGGATAAAAACCGAGCAGCCGTGCAAAAATTGATAGGGATTTAAAAAACAAATTTAAGTGGCAAGGTTAAAAATCAAAATGAAGAACTGTTAAAATACTGTGAAGATAAAAAGGCCTTCACCTGGCGTCTAAAGGAGTATAGTGTAGGTGCCAGGCGAACCTGTCTAGGGAGCTTATTCCACAGTCCGGGTGCCACAACAGAGAAGGCCCTCCTCCTGGTAGCCACCTGTCTCATTTCCTTTGGCAGGGGCTCACAGAGAAGGACCCCTGAGGATGATCTTAGTGTCTGGGCAGGTACATATGGGAGGAGGCGTTCCTTCAGATAACCTGGCCCCAAGCCGTCTAGGGCTCTGAACTGCAGCGCTGGCTCGACTTGCCTTCTCTGCTCCTGCTGCAGCCTGATGGAGTGGCTGTTGGATGACACAGGAATCTAGGGCGCGTATACAGAGTTAGACCAGGGATCCATCTAGCCCAGCATTGTCAACACTGTCTGGCAGGAATGTCTCTCTTGGGTGTCAGGCAGGCAATATTCCAGCCCTACATGGGGATGTCGGGAAACGAACCCAGTACTTCCTGCATGCAAAACAGGGGCTCTCTACCCACACAGGCATTTTAGCTTCTGAACCGCATATGATGACATGTAATGAAGCCCTCCTTGCCATTGGGATGGTGGTAGAATGAATCAAGCTATGCCCAGGGGTGAATGGATCCTCTGCATGTGTTCTATATTTCACGTTGTCTTGGTTCTTTAAGGAACCAGGAGAATAATCCACATGAACCACAGGATCTAACGCAAAAGTGCTAGCCGGGCTAGCCAAAGGAAGACTTCCAGAAAGCCTTCAAGTTCTTGAAAGGTCTGAGGGCCAGGATCGCTTCTCGATCAACCCAGAGTGCAGGACATGGAATCACGGGCTCATAGGAAGCCAGATTCTGGCTGGACTTCAGGAAAAACTTCCTGACTGTTAGATTAGTACGACAATGGAACCAATGACCTTGGGAGGTCGTGGGCTCTCCCATACTAGAAGCCTTCAAGATGCAGCTGGACAGACATCTATCAGGTAGGCTTTAATGTGGATTCCTGCATTGAACAGGGAGTTGGACTCGATGGCCTTATAGGTCCATCCAACTCACCAGGATTCTTTTAATAGGTCCACCATAGTCTAGCAAGCTACAGGAAGAAATTGTCCTGGAATGAGATGGGGCATGAGTCATGTGTGGGACTGGATGGGAGGCTGGACTTCAGCTTCTATTCTTAGCCCTGCCATGAATCACCGTATGTAAAATTCACACTTTGCGAAAGGCCTGGCCTGAGCAGCCGCTGTCCCAGCCTTCTCTAGGGGAATATTTTCACCCCACAACCCCTGCAAGCCACTTAGCCCCCCCTTAGCCCCCCCCCCCCCCGTCCCACCACTCTGGGCATCAATGCTCCCCAGCTGCAAGAACCGGGACATAACGCTGTTTGCTAAGTGCATTGATCCTCAGGGGGAGACAAAAGCTGCTGCTATTAAGAGTGTGAAGAAGAATGGATTTTAAGGAGGGAGTTTGCTTTCTAGATCAAGGAGGCTCAAACCTAATACTACGAAGTCTCAGGTCTCTTGATTAGCTCAACAGTAATGAGGCTTGGGTATTAAGAAGTGGTGTTAGAGCTAAGGCGGTAAAGCTGAGTCAATTAATCATTCAGAATGATGGAAAGCCTTAGGCTCAATTCAAAATGTACTTCTGATTAATTGGACTGCAGCAGATTATTATTATTTTTAAAAAAATATTATCTATTATACGAGTATTACAAAAAAGATGGACACCTGGAGACTTCTTAGAAGAGGCATTTCCATGTCTTTCACACACATCTAGCCCAGTTATGGTGTATTTCTTCTTACGGGCATCATCATCATCATTAGCTCTCCATTGTCACAGGCCAACGGAGTCTTTGAGTTTTTCTACAGGAGGCTGTTAATCCCCTGTTTATCCCCTGTATCTGCTTTCATTTTCAGGGCAGAATTGAGACCTGAGCATTACATGAAGCATGCTTCCTTTCTTGCATCTCCGCTACAGAACATCTAGGTGGCACTGTGGCATAATGGAACAGTGCAAATACACAAGTGAAAAAAGCATTTTCTTTCATTTTCACAATTAAATGCCTTATTTCCCCCTGCTCTAAAAAAAGCTAGCACAAAGTGCTTGTTAGATACAGAAATAAAACAGGAGGGACACAGGAGGGACACAGAAATAAAACAGGAGGGTTAATCTGCAAATGGCCATGAGTAGGAAGCGATGGGCTTGCGATGAATGCCTTGTGTAGAAAATCCCTCACTCATCACCTGATTCCTGAAACCTTTTTAACTTGAGGTGTTGGGGATTGAACTTGGATCTATCTACATATATGCAAATCTGGCTTTTTCCCATTTTTGAGATGGGACCTGCTGTGAGGCATGCATGCATCATCAATATGACCCCTCCTTTTGAATGGTTGCTTTTATTAATATCCAGTTTGAATTTATTAGTAAATCATCAGCTAATCACATAATCCTGTACATTGTCTACTCGGAAGTAGGACCCATTGCATTCCATGGTCCTTACTCCTAGGTAACTGCGTATAGGATTGCAGCCAAAACCCAATAAAAATATATATTTGTAAACCACCCAGAGAGCTTCGGCTATGGGGCGGTATATAAATGCAATAAATTAAATATAAATAAAAAATCATTAATTGACCAAGAGGTCTGCAGTTAGAACTCCATTTTGCAAAAAGGCAACCCTCTTTCTACTGAGTAGGGTGACCCTATGGAAAGGAGGACAGGGCTCCTGTATCTTTAACAGTTGTATAGAAAAGGGAATTTCAGCAGCTGTCATTTGTATGCATGCAGCCCCTGCTGAAACTCCCTCTTTATCACAACAGTTCAAGCTGCAGGAGCCCTGCCCTCTTTGTATCTAGTCACTAGTATAGCTAGAGTGCCCAGATACAAAGGAGGGCAGGGCTCCTTTTCTATTCAACTGTTAAAGATATGGGAGCCTTGTCCTCCTTTTCATATGGTCACCCTAGTACTGAGCCATCTTGCAGGCTTGATCAGATGTGCGGGAAACCCAAACAGGGTACAAGATTTATCAGAAAGATGTTTGCACCCTAGCAGAGGGGTGCTGAACCATAGGGCTGGGGGACCAATCCAGCTACATGGTATCCCTATGCAGCCCTCTGGGTTCTCTGGATGACCATGCCCCTTCCCCCTGGCCCCGCTCCTTCCCGCCATCCCTGATTGTTTGGGGGTTTCCCATGTTGTTGTTGTTATTATTATTATTATTATTATTATTATTTTGGCACAGTTTCTCTGCATTTTAAAATGTTGAACTGCCTCCTGCATTGAAAACTTTAAGCAAAAATATGCTGGTATGTTTGGCCCTGCCCTGCCCACCTCTGGAATTTGGCCCCTGGGCTGAAACAGGTTCCACGCCCCTGCCCTAACATATTGCATCACACACTTAAACAACAGCCTGGTTATACTGGCATTCAGCATAGTAAATGCTTCAAGCACGAAAAGGAATCCCTCTTCTCCAAATACAATGGAGATGCTCCAAGAATAACAGCCAGTTGTCATTCCTTCCAGGAATACCCCTGAGAGGCTGGGGAATACACATTCCATGTCCACCAGTGTTTAGAACAGGGGTGGGTAGCCATGGTTCTGGTCAGTAATGACAGGGCCACAGGTCCCCCCCACCCCAATTTAGAATACAGTGAGGACACCTGTAGAGCTAGGCAGTCCTGTAGGGTGACCCTATGGAAAGGAGGACAGGGCTTCTGTATCTTTAACAGTTGCATAGAAAAGGGAATTTCAGCAGGTGCCATTCGTATGCCTGCAGCACCTGGTGAAATCCCCTTTTCATCACAACAGTTAAAGCTGCAGGAGCTATACCAGAGAGAGCAGATACAAAAGAGGGCAGGGCTCTTGCAGCTTCAACTGTTGTGTTGAAGAGGGGATTTCACCAGGTGCAGCATGCGTACAAATGACACCTGCTGAAATTCCCCCCTTTTCTACAACTGTTAAAGATACAGGAGCCCTGTCCTCCTTTCCATAGGGTCACCCTAACCTACCCCCTCACTACTACTGCCCCACTTTGCTGCTGCTGCTGCTGTTCATAATTTCTTCTTGCTTGCCAAGCCAAGGACCAGTGAGCAAGAAGGCTCTAGCAGCAGCTACCAGGACTCCTTTCTGCCATTGCTGTTTGCTGATTTACTCATTCCCTCTGGGCTGGAGCAACAGCTGGGCGAAGAAGCGGGTTGCAGCGGTGAAGAGGAGCAGGTTGAGGGTTTTATTTTTGAGTGGACCCCCTGATGAGGAGTGGACACTCGGTAGATGCCCCACTGTACCAACCCCTCTGCATGCACTTCACTACACAGGCATCCTGAGAATGGCATTTTGGCAAAGGTGAGTTGGGAGCTTGAGCTGTCATCTTCATCTTCATCATCTTCATCATCTTCATCATCATCATCTATTTATTTCTTACCCGCCTCTCCCTCTGGATCGAGGCAGGGTACAACAACAAATACAACCCCCCCCATAAAATACATATAACTAATTAAAAGCATATAAAACAAATACATTGTTAAAAAGCATCTTAAAACTCAACTGGGTAGGCCTGCCAGAAGAGATCAGTCTTCACAACTCTCTTAAATTCAAGAAGACTGCTAAGTTGGCGGATCTCTCCCTCCAGGCGACTCCACAGTCTGAAAGCGGCCAAAGAGAAGGTCCTCTGGGTACCACTCGTCAGCTTAGTTCTGGCTGACTGAAGTAAATTCTTCCCAGAGCGTGCGGGGCGGATTGTACGGGAGAAGGCAATCCCGCAGGTAACCTGGACCCAAACCATGTAGGGCTTTAAAGATACTAACCAGCACTTCATCCTTCGCCCAGCAACTAATTGGCAGCCAGTGGAGTGATTTTAAAGCTGGGACATTCTCACCCAAAATGCGGTTGTGCATGGGAGCATCATGCACATTAAAATTGAACAGAGAGAGGAGAGCTCAGGGATGGGGGAGCGGAGCGCATCTTTCGCCTTGCTCCTGCTCTTTCTGGGGGAGGCTCTCTTCGCTGGCAGGGGGAGGGGAGATCGCCCTCCACCCAACTGAGAAGCAGGGTGCTACCACATCTGCTTAGGGTCCGTAGTTATAGCAACTACTTTGCGTAATGTTCAGCGGGAGTTATTTTTTCCTCCGTGTATGCGGCAGTTCAGCGCAGCCTCAGCCTCAAGGTCGTCCTCCTAATAGGGAAGGATTTATCCCTCCCCCCCCCCCATAACCCTCCGACTTAGAAACAACAGCATGGAGAACAACAAACAGTTACTATGGTGACAGCTGAAGAACATTCATTCCCGGCAGGTGGAAAACCAAAACGGTGGAAAAAGAAGTCGATGCCAGATCTCGACGGAGCTGGAGCCAAGAAACCTCCTCTTCAATAGATGGGGTGATGGGGGCACCCAGCCCCCCCATCGCAGCCAAGTAGGGCCTTGCATAGGTGAGGAAGGGGGGGGAATCCAGGCAGGTGGAGCTCTGTCATGCGGAGATGACAATGGTTGAACCTGCTTCTTCTACAAAAGCATTAAAGTTCTTGAGTTCTCCCTTGTTTATTCATTAATTCATTCATTTGATATGAAGCTGCAACTTCCAGACCAAGCACGACGGTCGCCCCACATAAAGCACACGACAGTAATCTGGATGTGAGGTTACGAATGCAGAGGTAACAGTAGTCAGGCTATCCGGTTCTGTTTGTCTAAGCACTAAACAAAGTTAAAACAACAAACTCCACAACTTGTTATAGTACTGAGAACCTGATTATAATTGGGCATTAAACAGAGGTAATTATACAATGGACTGAGTAATAAAGTATTTATTTTTTTATATTTGTGTCTCCCCACCTTCCTCACAAACAGCTATAAAAGAGGGGTAATAAATGCAGCATGAAAAAAATTGGATGGCTAAGTCTCTCCCTCACAGCTTCCTACAAGAATGTCCAGGTACTGTCCAGTTTTAATTCCAAACACCGAAAGGAGGAGAGAGCATCCACTCAGGGTAAAAAATAGGAAGAGAAGCAAGTTCTCAGAATGCTAAGATACTTTATTGTTCACACCCAATTCCAGCAGGCTTTTGGAAATACTCTGGAACTGTGTTAATGTACGGTGTTGTTGTTGTTTTTGAAATCTGTTACTATTTTTAATTTTTTAAAACTGTTTTTAATTTTATTGTAGGTTTAATTCTATTTTAACTTTTGTAAACTTCTATTTATATGTTTTTATTGTACATGTTTTAATCTTGTAAACCGCCTTGAGTCCCAGCCCTGGGAAAAGGTGGGATATAAACAAACAAACAAACAAACAAACATATAATATAACCATATACATCCCTGTCCAGGAAAGGGGGTAGCTGATATACCAATCTGAGTTGGTCATAGGTGCTTGTGACGTCCACCCCTCCTTTACTCAGGCTCTCCCCTATTATCCTTTCAGGCCTAGGATAATAAGCCCAAGGAGTTGGGACGACACTGCCAAATCAGCTGTACACACTGACGTAGCTAACCTTCTACCCTGCTACAATTAACGCCAAGTGTGTCAGATTTATCACTGTTACTATAATTCCTAGTTGGGGAAAGTAGGCGCTGGCTATTAAGTGCTAATATATGCGGTAGCAGACATGAAGACCGAGCTGGCCCACGGATTTAACTCAGTAACACAAAATAAAGGCGTATTTTTTTACAAGAGGTTTCAGAAGTATAGATGTTATCATTATTATTATTTACAGAGAGGATTAATAATTAGTTTAAGCCTGCCTCTCTACCCCTCTGAATCCTCCCTTTGGCGCTTCGCCAAACGCCAAATCCTATCTCCCCACTTAACTAACTGGCAAAACAGAAAACCCTTCCTGTTACACCGCTCACTCCCCCCTCCCCGCAGGTAAACCAAATCAGCCCCCCCTCCTGCCCACAGTTAACCCTTTCTTATCCAAAACTACAGTTCCTGAAAAACTAAATGCAGTCACAGTTATATAATGAAGCACGTTAACCTAAGAAGCAGGAGATCTTGTCACAGTGCTCCGCACCGCAGAAGCCATGGGACTCCAAAAACAATGCTGGATCCAGGAGCACCCCCTTAACGTAAGAAAACCCCTTCTGGGTCAGGCCAAAAGTCCATCTAACCCAGCATCTAGCTTCCAGCAGTGGGCAGCATAGTTCTCCCAGGAAATCCCTTGTTAGTAGATTCCCAGCAACTGGCATTTGGCACTCCTGTCTCTCAAGATGGAAGCTCGTATTAGGTGTCTTTGCATTGAAAAGACTGATTCTCCATGACTAGTGGGGGCTGGTGTGTCTGATTTCAGGGAGAACTAGCCAGAACTCTAAAGGAGCTATCCAAAGTGCTGGACCTAGGTTGGGGATTGGATTCAGCACCTTGGATAGCTCCTTCAGAATATTGGCTGGTTCTGACTGAAATCCAGAATGGATTCATACAGCACTACCGAAACCGGAGTCCCTGTCCATAAATTGTTCTATTCCTTAGAAGAAGAAGAAGAAGAAGAAGAAGAAGAAGAAGAAGAAGAAGAAGAAGAAGAAGAAGCAGCCATCTCGCCTGATGGCCAACAAATGCCATTTGTTTGCATCCGGACACCCTAAATGTGAGAAAGGGCTCTCTTCTTTGGTTTGACAACCTAGATCCCTCCACTGAGACAGGTCACAGAAGTTATAAACAGCTGGCACAAGTATTCGGATGGAAGGGAATTATTTCAGAGGATCTGCCAGAAGAGCCCTCTGTCTGGTGCTTACTAAAAGTAGAGATCTCATGGGCCTGCATCCAGTGATGACCTGATTACATGGTTCGCTGTCTACAGATGATATCACCTCAATTTGCTTCTACATTAAAGGGATTAATCAGATGCTAGAGCGAAGTGAAAACGGGGTGGGGGTGTATCAGACTAATTAGGGGCTCCTGAAAACGCCAACTGTGTGAAGCAAATAGAAGATTTCTATCCCTCTCTAGAATGGAAAAGTAGGTGGACTTTGGAATTCATTATGACCCCAGGAATTGGCTGTGGGCATCCTGTTAAATGGGTCATAAGGCAGTAGCATGGGAGAGAACATAGTTACTTCTGTGCATTTAGCTGCAAAGGGGGTGGTTGATCTGCTGTGCATCTAAATGGATTTTTCGTGTGCAATGTGGTACAGGCTGAATTAGCTTTAAGACAGTTGCATCTTTGGAGGTAACCATGTCGCCATAGGGACTGAAGAGCGCAATTTCTACTTTTTCGGATTACTTCTGTCTTTCCATATGAAGGGTAACCCAAGGGGGGGGGGAACCTAAGTGAGGGGAAATAGAAGGCAGAATTGTCGCAAGGTCAACATGCAGGGAACCAGTACCACAGCAACGTCCAAAATGATGGTGGACCCAACATCCCTGCCAAGAGGTGATGCTCTCTCCCTTTGCTCCCTCAGCCATAGTTGGTACGTGAGCTCCGCCTGCTGGTGGGAATATTGAATACATTGAAGCTGAGTGTAGAATCAAAACCTGGAAAGGATACCCGAAAAAGTTCCAGATGGCTGTGTTGCACTCACACGAATCTGTCCAGCAACTGAACCCTTTTTGAACCGCTGCACTGATACTGGCAGGAGAAGTCCCATCAGTCATCTGAAAGGGATGTGAAGTAATTCATTGACTATGTCGGAACTTGTGAACTCTCCCTCCCTGGCAAAAATGCCCAAACTTCCTGGGGAGGGGCGGAGCCAGTGAAGTAGGCAGGTCTAAAAGCAGCAATGACGCCACCAGACTGTACAGCAGCCTTTCCCCTCTGCCCTTGCTGTTCCTCAACTTGGCGCCTTCCAGATGTGTCAGGGAATGCTGGGAGTGGCAGGTTTGGGGAAGGTTATTCTCTCCCCCAAAACTCTCTTGGCATGTCTGAAAACGTTGACCTGAACTGAAAAGTTGGGGCCCATTTTTTAGAATTCAAATGAGCAATAGAAGTCAACCTGCCAATAAGCACAGGATAGGGCTCATAATGGACTAGAGCCTTTAAATAAAAGCTGAAAGGAGAAGTTGGGGATGGAACTCACCCCCCATTGTTATGGCCACATTTGGACATTCAACTGGGCCTCTGTCTCAATGTTATGGCCACCGGAACGGCCAACAATGGAACGGGACGGGCCCAGAGCATGGTCTGAAGGCACATGAAGCAGCCACCTTGCTGAAGCTAAGCAGGTGTGGGTTTGCTCAGTGCTTGGAGGGGAGACCACCTGGAACCACACGTAGCCACCTTGAGGTCCACAGTAGAAGAAAGGCGGGATCTAAATGTAATAAATGAAATGAAAATGAAACGAATGAACAGAGGCAGTGGCCTGATGGAAAGTCACAAGAGAGACAACAGAAAGAGTGGAAGGTCCAAACGTCGGGGTGGAGAACCAAGAAGAAGGAGCAGAACAGTGCAACACACCTGGCATGTGGTGTTGACCACCAAAGCCGGACCAATCATCCGGCACTGCAGGGATGTTGAACCTCTTGAAGCCCAGGGCCTGAATTCCATTTTGAAGGGGCTTTTGGGGGCTGCATTCTGGTGGAGGACTGGGCTGAAGGCACAGAGGGTTGGGCCAAAGAGACCATCACCTTTGAGCTGCAAGGTCTTACTTCCAATAACGAAGCCTTCAGAGAGGCATTTCGAACTTTTAGAATGGGAGGAAACTCACAAAAGCCAGGAAACCCTCAAACCATCAGCAGCCGGTGGAAGGGGCCAGAGTGAAGGGAAGAGGCTGGGTGAAAGGGAGGGCGTGTGGCCACACAGGGAACCCTGAAGGGCCAGATTGGGATACCAGGTGGCCCGAATTTGGCCCATGGTTTGACAACCCTGTAATCCGGCCTATTTTGCAGTTCTCCAGGGTCTCACAGCAGTCTTCCTGTTGCAACCCTCTTAGTTGGAGGCGCCCAGTCTTGAAATTGGGGCAGCCCATAGGCAGAGCATGTACTCAGTCATTGAGCTCTGCCCCCTCCTTTGTTAAATGTGAACAAATTCTACAGAGGCAGACTGCTGACCCATCTAGTCCAGCATGCACCAGTGATGAAGAACGTTTGGCCCTCCCGAGGTTGAACTGCAACTCTCATCAGCCCAAGCCAGCATAGCCAATGTTGAAGGATGATGGGAGCTGCGGTCCAACAACATCTGGTGGGACACTCATTGCCTATCCCTGGTCTATGCTGACTGGCTGGAGGTCTCCGATAGGAAGTTCCCCCAGCCTCTACTTTCAGAGGTCTGTTTGTTGGGTGAAGCAAGGGTGTTGCTGGACCTAGCTTGAGCACCACTGTGGAGCCCCATATCTTTGAAGCCAGAATATAATTCCAATTTAGACCAGGATGGTTGGGAACTCAGTTCAGTCATGGGAAAATCAGGGCCTGGGAGCCCAGCTCTGCCTAGCTTCTCATCTGATTGCAGGCCATAAGAGGAGGATGATCCCCATCAGCCATAGCTCCAAGAGTTGAGCCTTGAAGGAGGCCGATTTACAGCCTGGGAATCTGAGAACCATGCAGGAGGAAGACTCCGCAGGGGAGAGGCATCAGGGGTGTCACCCAGGTCACGGCACCAATTGAAAAGGGCAGAACCGAGATACCCCCTCAGACGTAGTTCTATATTCGATTCCTCACTTTCCTTTACTCCTCATGTTGAGGCAGTAGCTAAGTCCTGTCATTTTTCCTTATATAATATCACCAGGATCCGATCGTTTTATCTGTCTCTTCCGCCAAGACTCTCGTTCATGCTTTGGTCATTTCTCGTCTGGACTATTTTAATCTTCTCCTGACTGGCCTTCCATCTTCTCACATTAGTTTGTTGGTTTTCTATTCATCATTCTGCTGCTAAGATCATCTTCTTGGCTCGTCGCTTTGATCATGTTACTCCACTCCCGAAATCCCTTCATTGGCTTCCAATTCACTACAGAATCCAATATAAGCTTCTCCCATTGACATTCAAAGATTGTCATGGTCTAGCTCCTTCCCATCTTTCTTCTCTTTTCTCACATTATTGCCCCGTTCACGCTCTTCGCTCATCGAATGTTATGTTTCTTACCTGTCCGAGGATTTCTATTTCCCTTCCTCGGCTTCGTCCATTTTCTCTCACTGTCCATTGTGCCTGGAATTCTCTTCCAGAGCATTTGCGGACCATGAATTCAATTATGGTCTTTAAAGCTCAGCTGAAAACTTTTCCTTTCCCCCAAAGCTTTTAGAACTTGAGTTTGATCTTACTGTTTTATAATGTTAGTTTGATTATCCCCTGTGCCTGTTTGGTGCATTCCCTTCCCTTTCTTGTTGTTTTATTGTGATTTTATCAGAATGTAAGCCGATGTGGCAGGGAGTTGGTGCTTTATTGTTTTACTATGTACAGCACCATATACAGTGATAACAAATAAATAAATAAATACAACATAATGATTGTTTATGGGCCAGTTTCCCATCAGGAGAGATGGTCTGAAGGAGAGCATTAGCAGCCCCCACCCCCACCAATATCTAAGCCGATGCTCAGGCTGAAGCACCTTTGCTGAGAATGTCTTCTTAATTTGTCAGCATATTTTCTTACCTAGATATATTGGGAATCTTGAACTCTTATCTGCCTAGAATCTAGTAGCGTTAAGACTCTGACTTGCAATTTATTGCTGGGACTGTCTCTTAAATGAAGCAATGTGCTGATATCCTCTGCCTAGGTGATTTGATTTATTGGGGATTATAAATGCTGTATATTCTAAAATAAGCCCTGGAAAGCTGATCTGCGTTACCTGATCTACTGCCATAAAGAGCTTCATTGTTACGTTATCAGTGATCTGGGTTGATTTGCCAGAAGGTGCAAGAAAGCTAAGCCCGACTGGTGTGAACCTCAGGCCTTCTACACTTAAAGCTGGTGTCCTGCACCTGAGCTAGGCCCCTCCCTGCCATCTCCCACTCTCAATGGGCGAGGAAGGCTCAAGGATGTTGATGTGGCGCATGATCCGAGAAGTGTGCCCAAGGATCTTTCATAACATCATCAATTTAGGACATAAGAACAGAAGAAGAGCCACGTTGGATGAGACCAAGAGTCTATCTAGTCCACCATTCAAGAGGAGCAGCTCAGGATAAGAACATAAGAACCACCAAGCTGAAAGAGAACAAAGGCCCCTCTAGTCCAGCATTCTGTTTGCACATTGGTCAACCAGATGCCCCAATGGGGAGCCCACAAAGAGGACAAGAATGCAGTTCTTGGGAACAACTCAACTTGTGCTGTGGAACATACAGAATATTTGTCCACTAAGTGTTACTTCGGGGATCTATTGCCAGAAACATAGAATCATGGAATTCTATGGGAGATCATCCAGAGGCATGGGGTGGGGTGCTATCAGTATGCCGATGACACCCAAATATATACCTCTATGCCTTTGACGACAACATCAGCTAAGGATAGTGTGTCTCCTCTGAATGAATGCCTGGAGGCGGTAATGGGCTGGATGAGGAAAAACAAACTGAAGCTGAATCCAGACAAGACAAAGGTGCTTACTGTCAAAGACCCCAACCTGGGTTTGGAGACATGTCAACCAGTTCTGGATGGGGTTACACTCCCCCTGAAAGGCTATGTTCACAGCTTGGGGGTGCTCCTGGGATCCGCCGCTCCGAATGACAGCTCAGATAGACGCGAAGGCCAGGAGTGCCTACTACCAGCTTCAGCTGATACGCCAGCTGCACCCATTCCTAGAGTTGGAAGACCTAAAAATGGTAGTGCTCGTGCTGGTAACTTCGAGGCTCGACTTCTGCAATGCGCTGTACATAGAGCTACCTCTGTGCCTAGTCTGGAAACTTCAACTAGTTCAAAATATGGCAGCCAGCCTGGTCAGCGGTACACCTAGGGGTGTCCATATCACACCAGCTTTAAAATCTCTTCACTGGCTGCCAATTAGTTTCCGGGCGAAGTACAAAGTGTTGGTTATTACCTTTAAAGCCCGACATGGTTTGGGTCCAGGCTACCTGCGGGATTGCCTTCTTCCATACAATCCACCCCGCACGCTCAGGTCCTGTGGGAAGAATTTATTACAGCCTGCCAAGACTAGGCTGACAACCGTTACCCAGAGGACCTTCTCTTCTGCCGCTCCCAGACTGTGGAATGACCTGCCGGAAGAGATCTGCCAACTTACAAGTCTTCAAGAATTTAAGAGAGCTATAAAGACTGGCCTCTTCTGGCAGGCCTGCACAGTCAAATTTTAAGACTTTGTTGATTTTAATAATGTATTAATTTTATATGCTTTTAATCAGTTTATTTATTTTATATTGTTGGTATTGATGCTGTTCCCTGCCTCAGTCTGGAGGGAGAGGCGTGTAAGAAATAAATATTGTCATGATGATGATGATGATGATGATGATGATTGAATGGTAGAGTTGGAAGGGCCTATAAGGCCATCGAATCAAATCCCCTGCTGAAAACAGAAATCCATCTTAACGCCTACCAGAGAGTTGGCTGTCCAGCTGCCTCTTGAAAGCCTCTAGTGTGGGAGAGCCCATGACTTCCCTAGATAATTGGTTCCATTGTCCTACTGCTCTAACAGTCAGGAAGTTTTTCTGGGTGTCCAGCCGGAATCTGGCTTCCTGTAACTTGAGCCCATTATTCCGTGTCCTGCACTCTGGGATGATTGAGAAGAGATCCTGGCCCTCCTCTGTGTGACACCCTTCCAAGTACTTGAAGAGTGCTATCCCTCAAGCTTTCTTTGTCATACTGTTCTGCTGGGTGCTTGCAGGTGGTGGTGGTATTTGTGACCTCAACCACCTCGCTCCCTTTCTGAAACAACAATCCCAACTCTTAGCATTTTCCTTCCTGTCGTTAAAAAGTGGAGTAAAATAAATTCCAGTAGGCAAGCTCTAGATCTCTCAGGCCCATGTTGAGGAATCACAGCCCCTCTATTGCACACAACAAACTTTTCAGTGTGTTTATATGTGGATGGACTTGTATTGTTGCACCCGGCAGAGCCTAATCGGCAGATTTAGTACAGCCTTCCCCAACCTCGAGCCTCCCAGATGTGCTGAACTACAGCCCCCACCATCCCCAACCATTGGCCATGATAGAAGGGGATAAGATTTGTAGTCCCAAACATCTGAAGAGTACCAAGTTGCGGAAGGATGATCTTGCCTCTCCCCCTTCAGAAGGTTGACCTGCATGCAGGCCGAGATAAAAGAGTGTAGAAACACCTTTCAAGCATTTAGCACACGTTCCAATGGAGTCAACGTGGAAAAGATTCTACGTTGAATCAGATTTGACAGGTGGCTCTTTTGCTTTAGTTCTGTTTGACACTGGAGCCATCAAGGTTAATGGAATTCAAGGTCTTCAGAGACTCGTGTTGAAAACACCAGATATGATTTCCGAAGGCATTTCTCAATTTCCTTTGTTCACATCCCCACAGAAGCAGAATGTGAGATGCTAAAGGTCACAAGTTATTTATTGCAACAGTCATCATTCTTTAAACCCACTTCCCCAAGTCATTTTTACCAATGAAGGAAATCCACAGACGTTAGGCTTGTGAAATAGGCTTCTAGGGGCAATTTGGGTAATAGCAGGGTGACCATATGGAAAAGAGGACAGGGCTCCTGTATCTTTAACAGTTGTATCGAAAAAGGGAATTTCAGCAGGTGTCATCTTTTTATGCATGCAGCACCTGATGAAATTCCCTCTTCATCACAAGTTAAGGATGCAGGAGCCCTGCCCTCTTTTGTAGAGTGACCAGAAATAAAAGAGGGCAGGGCTATTGCAGCTTTAACCGTTGTGATGAAGAGGGAATTTTACCAGGTGCTGCATGGATCAAAATGACACCTGCTGAAATTCTCTTTTCAATGCAACTGTTAAAGATACAGGAGCCCTGTCCTCCTTTTCATATGGTCACTCTACCCTAGGTAATAGATTTAGAAGACACTACACCATTTCCATGTCAGATCCAGCTCCTGCGAAGATGAAGTGGAGGCCATCTGTAGCCAGCAAGAGCAAGTCTTTTAGTATCTCAGACCAGAAAACAAGCTTGACTAGGGGGCTTTTATAGGAGTCAGAGAAGTATCACGTGCCTTGTTCTAGCCTATTGGGAGCAGGCTTCCTCGATGGGTGTGGCTGATTGCCTTGCAGTTCCTTCCTTTGGCCAGAGGTGGTGGCGGCGCATAGGACAGATCTCCGCTCACCAGTTCAAGAGCCACTGTGCCTCAGTGAGTAGCAGAGCCCTGCCAAAAGGTTCAATGTGATAGCTGGGTGGCACCAATAATCACCCAGCGCCATTGAATGATACCACCCATAGTCCCTTGCTTACTCCTGGAAGTGCAACCTAGGGTATCTCCATGGCGTCACCATCTCTCTCCATCAAGCCCTACCTTTTCCTTCAAGTTCTTGATTCACCTCCATTCTCCATAGACAACAAAAACTAAGCAGGTCAAACTGCATTTGCTTGCATTCGCTGGGCCATTCTTGCTACTCCAATCTCTGCCTTCTCAGGAATTTCTTTGCCTGCTGTTAAAATTTAGACTGCAGGCTCCTTGAGGCAGGGACATGCTTTTGTCTCACTAATGCCATGAAGTTATCATCTACATTGTTGGCACTGTATAAATAATAAAATATGGAAATAACCTGTATTGCAAACTCAGCTTATATGCCAGCAATTATGCGAACAGATGCAGTCCATAGTTACATAAAGCTGTTTGTAAATGTGCATTTCAGGAAGACTCAACTCAAAATCACATTTTTTGTGTGTGTGTGGCTGGCGAACTAAAAAGCTCCATTTCAATCTTCTGTCTGTCCATGGCAGTGATGGCTGATAGTCAAATGATTACGCTGTGCTCTAAACAGCTGTAGCTGAAGTCCACACAATAATAATTAGAATTATTGTTCTCCTTCAGAATGAAGAACAAACTGGAATTGGACTTTCCATCCATAATAACAGTTCTGTGTAATTGTAGATTGCATCTTTTGATAATTATTGGTTCATGCATGCATAGATTTTTGCAACACAAGCTATTTTCATATTTAAATTGCTGCCTTCAAATATTTGGGTGAGACTGTCAAAACTGAGCCTCCTTGAATTCCAGCGTTCTGTTTTTCCTGCAAGGAAAAGGCGGCATTTGATATTTTGCCCGGCAGGCTCACTCGCTCAAAAGTCAACTTTGCTATCGACACTCACACAGACACATGGAGGATGTAGGACTTTTAATGTTTTATTACAAAAATATCTTGCAAGCGAAAGAACAAAACCAAAAACCAAAACTTAAGGTGCAATTCGTACGAACAATCACCTATTTTAATTTTTGATCCACGACAAATATATTCCAACTGCTTCATGTCCTGTCATTCCCCCCAACTGCCCGGTCCCATTTCCGTCCCTGAAAAACCAGGGGCGAGTGACAAGGCTATATAGGGTGGTCTC
Organism: Anniella stebbinsi; assembly: GCA_029215795.1. Lineage (NCBI taxonomy): Eukaryota > Metazoa > Chordata > Lepidosauria > Squamata > Anniellidae > Anniella > Anniella stebbinsi. Next base: position 5,844,826 of record JARDYH010000004.1, on the reverse strand, counting down.
CCACGCCTCCACTCTGGGATGGCTCTGACCAGCTAAAGCTCTGGAAGTCTCTTCCAAGTAATGGTACCATTGAGCTTCCATACATCGCCATCTTACACCACTGAAGAGAAGGGGTAGTGATGGGGCTTGTAGAAACAAAGGAACCGAGCAGCTGGCATTGAATTCCTGCCTTGCGTAAGGGCCAAAGTAAATGTCAAGATAAACACACAGCTGTGGTGACCAAAAGAGGCAGCCATGAGTTGGCCCAAAATGGCACCGACTTTCTTCTCTCCCTACGTAACATCTAGCAAGTGTACAAGTGGACCAAATGCTATGAAGATCTGCATGTTCTCAGCAGCTAGTAATGTGGAATGGTGTGTGTGTGGGTGAGGAACTGCTGAACATCCATGGCAAAGTTGCATGGAGACATTATAGAGGAGTAGGAAAGAAGAAGTCACGTACGTGGTTACCATTTTGACCAGCAGCTGCTCGCGTATTGCACTATCTACTATGGCCCTGATGACTGTCCCAACACTATACTTCCCTATTCATGGTGTACGGAAGTAGCCAGGAAGCAGCGGCTGAAGGAAGTTGTCCTTGTAACATCAGGAGAGCCTACAACTTGCAAAAGTTCCAGAGCCGTATCCACTTACCCCATACTTAAGTCTCCCCTTTCTCATATTAGGAACGTGGATGTCTTCCCTAGTGACATTTTTAAAAAATGCTAAAAGGGGAATGCAACATTATTAGTGATTCCAAATCTTTTCCCTCGCACTTTTAATTTAGAGTCCCAAGGAGGAGTTGTTGCTGCATTACAAGAATGCCATTATGGATATGCCATTCTGGAAAGAGGAACAGGATGTTAACAGACCCCAAACTGCACCACTTTGGACCAGCTGTCCAGAAATCCAGCAGGAAGTCATCTGTAGATCCCAGAAGACAATGGAAATAAGTGAGAATTGTCCTCTATCTTTCAAGTGGTACACAAAATCCCTTAAGATTTCACCAGCTAAAAACTCCTAGGTTTTTATTATCTTTCTTCTGGATCTTGAAACCTCCTTGGGTCAAAGATGGAACTATGTTGTGGGCGGATGAGTGGTGGTAGAGGATCTGGAAGACATCGCTTCTGCGTGAACGCTCATTCCTGCTTCCTCACTTCCTTTGTATTCTTGAAAAATCCCAGTTAGTCTCTAAACTGCATTATAATAAAAAAAGGAACACAGAGCCGCAAAAAGAAACAACAACAAGAGGAGGAATTTTGGTTACCGGCAGCGGGAGACACAGAAGGTTGGTTATGAAATCTCAATCACGGGGAAAAGACAGTTTAGGGTTGATTTCTTCCCCGGCACTCCATTCCTTGCTTTGCTTTTGACGCTAGTGCTAAGTACACAGTACTACACCCACTTACAAAGAACATACACAAATATTGGTATTTTTTTTTAGTTCTAAAAGGAGTAAACAGTTATAATGCTGAACAGTCAATGTAGGTGGTACGACAGTGTCTCTTGGGGGAGCCCTACCCCCTCTCCTAGGGTCAGGGAGGAACTCTTCTTTCCTCCAGTGGTTCCCCCTCCCCCACTTTGCACATCTGGGATGAAAAAAATGGGCAAGACCAAAGGAGGAAAAGATCAACTCCATGGATCTGGCCCAGACGGAAATACTGAAAGGCTGGAGTGATCCCCTCAGCAGGAGTGTGTGTGTGTATCGCTCCCCTTATGTTCAAGGGGAGCGATCTGGGCTCTCAGAAGGGACAAGGTCAAGGTTTAGCAGGCTGCCTGTTTTTCTGGCCTCGTGTGGAGAAGCTTCCCCTCAGAGCTGCCTCCCTCAGTAGGTGACAAGTGGGGCATCAGGCCTGCTGTGCCCACAGAGCCCCCTTGCCTCTTCCCTTCATAGTCATTGCCCTAGAGAAATTCGTTGCTGAGGCCTGCGGCTGTTAGCACAGCTCTGTCCGGTCCTGAGCCACTCAGTTTGCTTGCGTTACTGCACATTCGTGAGCAATGTAAAAAACAAAACAAAAAACAAAATGGCCACCACGCATACAAAAAATACAACAAACTATGATGGAGCCTCAACAGAGTAGCAGGTCAGGAGGTGGACCTTCCCTGCCTGAAGGTAGTATGGTGCAACTGTGGAGGATGCATATGAGCAGATGTGCTAGGTTGGAGAGCTGTTGGCCTTGGAGGCACGTTCTTCTCTGATCACACAAGCCACCTTGTGTTTGATGGTTGAGGGGAGAGAACCACCTTTCAAGGATGTGTACACACACACACTCACACAATACTCTGCAGGCCTTAGTTCTGTTGCTAAGGTTACTGTCCCATTTAGCCAGATTTGGAAAGGAGTCTGGAGGGAAATGAAGAGGACAATGGAAGGTACAGGAACCGGCACGATTCCTCAACGCAGTCTCCAATTTTCTAAGGCCCACGCCTATCACAGAGGCTGTAACATGTGTCCAAGGCCCTGCAATACTGGAAACACATAGGGAAGAAGTACAAATAAAGGAGATTTAAAAAGAAAAGGAAAAAAGGAGATGGAGACGTCTAAAGGCTTTCTACAGATTTGGCTGTGCCAGAGAGGGGCCCCAGGGCTAGGTGAGATGGAAAGAGGGAAATCTGGGCCTGGAACAGGTTGCTATATCTCAAAGAGGCACTGTCCCGAGACGTATTGTCAGGGGGAGAGAGAGAGAGAGAGAGAGAGAGAGAGAGAGAGAGAGAGAGAGAGAGAGAAACATATCTGTGGATTATAGCCATACAAAGCGAAACAGACGGCATCTTGGCGAAGAAAGCGGTTTCCTCCTCCCAGGGTAACCTGGGAGAATGGGCATTTCCTTCTCCCACATTTCACCAAGTCTAATCGAGAGCTCTGATGTGGGTCATGTCCCATAGCTTCTTTCCGTTCCGCAGAGCCAGCTAGGGCTGCCGACGGAGTTTGCAACCCCCGTGAAGGAGGAGTCTGAAGATGGCATCTGAGAAGACTCTGCCATCTTGAAAGGAAGTGGAGAGAAGGCTTTCAGCAGGAAGTGCCACAGATAACGGACCACCTGCCCTAAAAAGCGACCGCTCGCCATCATGCACCTCTCGCTCAGTGTGGAGTGTTGGTGGATTAAAAGAAGACAGTTCATGTTCCAGTGGTAAGCAGCGGTGTTAGATCCTTAGTTGGTCTAGGCTTCTCCCATCCACTGGGTAAACGGGGAAGGAAGAGGCACAATGAACTAGCCCAAATACCAGGATGCGATTTGTGTGTAGCACCGATTCGTTCCCTCCTGGACCTTGGCTACATACATTAAGTTCTGCTCAAAGGAGTTGCAGGGACCGCCCCGTAGCAGGCAAATCCCGTGGCGACTCCATTGAGACCCAGCATGGAGACAAGGCCGAGAATCCCAGCCCAGCAAGGAAGTCTCGGACAACCCCGCGCGAGGGCCAGCGAGCCACAGACGGCCGGCGACGGGAGCCAGAGATCATTTGCTCTGCACCTGCACGCTGGCGTATTCCGAAGTGGCCTCCTCGGGCTGCGGAGCGGGTCTCTTGGGTGCTTTGCTCAGGTGCACCATGTCCAAGTCCGCATAGGTGACGCTGTCGTCGTTGGCAGCCGGTTTGGCCGGCTGGATGCTGGCGTATTCAGACGGCTGGCTGATTTCCACCACCTGGCTGGGGCTCTTCTTGGGGGCCTTGTCAAAGTTGAGGTCTGCGTAAGTGACGTTGTTGGGATCGGGGTCCTGAGTGAGAAGGAAGAAAAGGGAGGAAAACGGGAGTCAGGGAACAGGGGAAGCGCTGCCAAATCCGGCCAAGTGTCCACCTGACTCGGCCTTCCCCACCTGATGCCTTCCAGATGGGTTGGGACTACAACTCCCACCATCCCCAGCCAGCATGGGCTGGGGATGATGGGAGTTGCAGTCTGACACACCTGGGGGGAGGCTGAGCGAGCCCTGCCCAGGCATGCTATTTCCCACAAATACCTCCCCCATCATGAATGCTCCCCATCAACTGTGGCTCAATCCAATCTCAAGCAGGATATAGCGGTATGAAAGCGGTATAAAAGAGGCAGGAGCCACGCTACTGCTTTACAGTGGTTTTGAAGTGCACTGACAACTTCTGGGGCTACACCAAGCAGGATATAACATTGTGAAAGCGGTATAAGGTATGTGTCATTGGGCCGCAACAGTTGTCCGTTCACTTCAATACCGCTATAAAGCAGTAGTGTAGATCCTGACTCCATATACCGCTTTCATAGTGCTACATCCCGCTAGGTGTAGATCTGGCCAGAGTTCGAACAAATCCTCAGTCTCTTTGTACTCAGAGGCCTAATCTACAGCAAGCAGGATATTGCACTATGAAAGCGGCATGAAAGCGGTAAATAAAAGGCAGGATCTACATTACTGTTTTATAGTTATTGAAGTGCACGGACAACTGTTGCGGCCTATGGACACATGCCAGATACCGCTTTCATACCGCTATATCCTGCTTGGTGTGGTTTGTGCCTTTTCTATACCGCTTTCATAGTGCAATATCCTGCTTGCTGTAGATCCGGCCTGCGTTTCAACATTGAGATAAATCGCCGCGCACGAATATCCGTGCCCAGTGTCACTTGTGAAATGTGGCACAAGTGTCTGTTCTCTGGTGGGTAAGTGGGCCAGGAAGCTTCTGAGTGAGGATGTGGCTTGAGGCAGGCAGAATGGGATGACCAGAATTGAGGAGGGAGGAAACTGCCAAAGGACAGGGAGTCTTGTACAATTCCAGCTCCCTTCCGGTTATGGCACTAGAACTGAACGAAGAAAGTGGGGTGTGCTTCCACATGAGGCTTTGATGTGCTGCATGTTCTTCCCCCTTCTTCTGCTGTCTCCGCTGGGGTGAACTTTACCTTGTATGCTCCTTGGGGCAGGGACCCTGTCTAATCGTATTAAGCACAGAAAAAAGGAGAAACGGCTTCTCAGGATGAAAAAAAAATCTTTATTTCAAACAATTGGCAGCACATATACTTCGGCAGCACATATACTAAAATAGGAACAACACAGAGAAGATTAGCGTGGCCTCTGTACAGGGCTTTGAAATAAAGATTTATTTTGCATGGGCTTTGAAATAAAGATTTTTTTAAAAAATTTTTTGCATGGGCTTTGAAATAAAGATTTATTTTTGCATCCTGGGAACCGTTTCCTCCTTTTTTCTGTCCTGACTTGGATGCTCAATCGTATTAAGCGCCATGCATGTACTGTATTTTTATTTTGCTCCTACAGCATTTTTTTTTTAAAAAATGAAGTTATATCTGCTGTGTCTTTTAGTTTTTCCTCTTCACTTTTTAATATGTTGGTCGTTTTTAATTCGTATGTTGTAAAGCCGCCTTGAATGTTTAGAAAGAAACAAAGCTAACAGGAGAGCTGAGTGAATATACATTTTCTTCATGAGAGACTAAATAAAAATGATGAAATATAGGCATCAAGGGGATGAAGCTCTAGTCTGGCCTTCTTCCTGAAAAGCTAGTTTTCTAGCTGCAAAGACTTCTTCCCCGACACTGAAGAACATGACCCCCTCCACGCCTGCGGGCTAAAATGATACGGCCTAGGAACAATTTGACTGCGTGATCTGTTGTTTGTGGAATAGCGGCCCAAAGGAAAAGCAAAGAACGGTTGCTGGTGATACTGGGGGGAAGGAAGGCAGCTGGTGTGAATTCAGAATAATCCCACCCGCACACAGCGGTGGCATCCTCATGCAGGGCTCTTGGCAGCCTAGACGAAGTCACACTCCACTCCACTATTGTCCCAAAGGAATGACATCTTCCCAATCCGAGCGACAGCTGCGTAGAGACATGAGCGGCTACGAGGGCTGTAAGAAAAACAGCCCTGCGCAAGGCGGAGAGGGGAGGGGTGCCCAGTTTGCTCAGCGAAATCGCACAATTCCACCACACAAAAGAAAACCTCTAAAAATAAACCGCGCCGGGACGGCGGCACAGCTGGGCCTTTTCAGAAGCAAGCGATGCTTTGTGATATTATTTTGCGAGGGGGAAGAGACAAAAACCTCACAACTAGCAGTCTCATCTCAAAGGGCAATGCATCTTCCATACTCCTCCCTCTCCATTTGTTACAATCAAAAGAAGACTTGATCATAAATGAAAGCATGCTTCTAGCCCCTATTGTTAAGGAGGGGGAAGTGTAAATCTCTCTTCACTAACTTGGCATCCTCCGGATGTGACGGGCTACAACTCCCAGAATGCCCCAGCCAGCGCAGCCTTAGGTTGGGGAAAGCTGATATAAAAGAACTATTGAGGTCTCAGAAGTCTGGGATGTAGTTGGAGGGAGTTGGACATAAAAGTTTATTTATTTATTGTATTTATATCCTGCCTTTTTTCCTCCAAGGAACCCAAGGTGGCATACATAATCCTTTTCCTCTCCATTTTTATCCCCACAACAACAACCCTGTGAGGTAGGTTGGGCCGAGAGTCTGTGACCGGCCCAAAGTCACCCAAGTGAGCATCCGTGGCCGAGTGGAGACTATAAGCCAGATTTCTCGATTCCCTGTCCAACACTCTAGCCACTACACCACACTGCCTCAGTTCAATGCCTAGCACCTCCCGTGTAAGGATCTGAGGGAGCAGGGCTGGGAAAGACATCTGCACGTGCTCTTGGAGAACTGTTGCCAGGGAGAGTAAATGCTGGGTTGTAAGAATCAATGGTCTGACTCAGTATTAGTCAGTTTTAAAATTTATGTCACACATTGGGGCTATTTGGACAACAACACAGGTGTGCAGAGACAGGTGGGCAGTTTGGAGCTTTCTCTAAACTGCTGGGTGAGTCCCAAGATCTTGGTAATTGGGTTATTATGGTTATTATTGAACCTCCGGTGTCCCCTATGCATAAAAGGTTGTTGACTGAGCATGAAGGTGAGCCTACAAAGTTGGGTATTGCTGACAGGGTAAACAAGTTCTTCAGTGATGACCTCTACTCAGCATCCCAAGGAATTGAGCAGAACGTACCTGATTCGTCCCCCCAGAAGCCTTCTCAGATTCATGTAGCCTGAAAGAAGGGACAAAAGAAATGCACATCAGATAGTAACAACAAACCGAACACCACATCTCTACTCCGCCCTTTTTGCCCTCTCAAGAGTGTTTCCCGAAACTCTCATTTCCATGAAGACATATGGGCATCAGACCCCACTTTGTGATCTGCAAGGGGCAGGGGTGCAAAAGAGAATCAAACCATTGGCATTCAAGGCTTTTAACCCACACCTTTATCGAGGCTTCTTCTTACGGATTTTTTATGGGATTAAGATCGGCTCTTTTACACTTGTTTTCTTCCATTTCTATTTGTGCCATTACACAGGCCCTAGGTGGTGGTGTGGTTTGGCAGACTTGCACAAACACACTGGGTTTCATGCCACCATTCAGAGGTATACCAGATTTTCCTCGTTAAAAACAAAAGCACTAAAAGCCTGGGAGAGGCCCCGGAGGATGACGACGATGTGTAGAGGACCGATAAACTGCTGCGAGTGATGTACCATGAGCACACAATCTACACCTCGTGTAGAAAGGCTCTCAGTCCAGAGATCAGCTGCATCCAGAGATCGCATATTTGTGGAAAATGCAAGCTCTGAAGGTCATTTTCCACAAACCATTTTCCAGATTACAATGGTTAAGTCATAGAATAAATGATGGGAGGGTTTCTGCTCTGAACATCAGGAAAAATGTCCTGTTAGAGCAATACGACAATGGAACCAATGACCTAGGGAGGTCGTGGGCTCTCCCACATTAGAGGCATTCAAGAGGCAGCTGGACAACCATCTGTCAGGGATGCTTTAAGGTAGATTCCTGCATTGAGCAGGGGGTTGGACTCGATGGCTTTATAGGCCCCTTCCAACTCTACTATTCTATGATTCTATGAAAGGGAGACAGCTGCACCGACTCGATGGCCTTATAGGCCCCTTCCAACTCTACTATTCTATGATTCTATGAAAGGGAGACAGCTGCACCTTCAGAGATCCAGGAGGAACAATGGAAGAAGATTTCCAGAGTTCAGTATTTCTACATTCTGAATCCCTTGAATTTCGCTGTGACATTTATCAACAGATAGTGATCCCTGACTTCTCAACTGAGAAATTGGTAACACCTGCTGGAGAATAGCATTTAATCTCCTGCATTCAGTTAATCATCTTAGTGGCCAGGGATTGAATGCTGGAGATATATCTACCACCCTTAATAAGGGTAAGTAAAAACGTGTTTTAATGTGATATGTACTTATTTATATCTTCTGTTTTCTGATTGTTTTGTATAAAAACGTTGATTTAACAAATTGCTTGTTTTTGTAGACCCTGAAGAAGGCAACACAATAAAAATGGGTCAAAATACATTGGGCTTGGAATAAAATATTTACGGCACAGTCCTATGCATGTTTAGACAAAAAAAAAGTCCCACAGTTCCCAGCATGGCTGCCTGGGGCATGCTGGGAGTTGTGGGCCTTTTTTCTGTCTAAAAATGCATAGCACTGTGCCTTTATTCTCAAGATGCATAAGAATATTCAAGGTAGCTGACACCACAAAAGACAAATACAATTGTAAAAGTAACACATCATAAAAATATAACTCAGAGGTGGTGTGGGTGAAACCCTGTAACAGGGTTGGACTTGATGGCCTTATAGGCCCCTTCCAACTCTACCATTCCATGACTATTCTATGAACAGCAGCAGTAAAATAAACTCAGACAGCAAAGTCACAAGTCTTTACGAATAAATATTGTTTGTGTTACGCACACACACAAAAAAAGACAAGGGGGAAAAAAGTACCCTTGCATAAAGCTTTCTTTAAAACTTTAACTCTCCACTATAACATCTCCTGAAATGTTGTGAGCCGTGCTAGTACTAAACAAGCCATACCTATCTCTTGGGCTACCTCTACAAGAGGCATTTCAAGATCTTTCAAGGCGCATTAAAAAATTTACCTCTACAAGAACGGAGCGCAAATCAGGCGTAGAGGCGCTTTAAACATCCGATTATGTGCATTATCGAATGTGCGTTAAAAGGCGAATTTTATTTTGCTCCGGCCGTTAAAGCGCATTTTGACTATGTGAACAAGCGATTCTCCGCATGAACTACCTGTAAAGCGCATTTGAAACAACCGGTAAGGTCACCCGTTGAGTGCTCAATTACCTCCTGCATACAAGCATTTCCGATAAAGCGCTCCAGCGATGATGCGCATAATCGGCTCACCAGGCGTAAAGCCGAATTCTTGTAGATGAGGCCTTGGTTCTGCCAGAGTTAACAAGCTATGTGTTTAACATCATGGTTGACGAACACCAGTTTATTCTTGTGGTCGTTCTATCAACTAAGGCTGTGCAGCACCTTGGCTCGGAATCTGGATCCCAAACTGAAGTGGGCTGATTCAGCCAGCCCCGGTCCGAATCTAGATCGGTCCTGGATAGGGCTGAAACGGTCTGGAGCAGACCATCTGGCAGCCACCTGTCCTCAATGAGAGCTGCCATTTTTATGGAAGATGGCGGCTCTGTCATTATCTAGACCTAATGCTCAAACTACGGTGGATGTAAAAGGCCATTTCCAGAAATTGGCCTCTCAAGCAGATCAGGGGGTCCTGCACAGCCCTACTATCAACTGCAATAGCCATGTTGGCTGGGAATGAGGGGAATTGTCTTCCAACACATCTAGAGGGCACCAGGTTGGTGAAGGCTGCTCTAGCCATTATACCAGGGGTGGGGAACCTCAAGCCAGTGAATCAAATCTGGCCCTTCTGGGATCCGAATCTGGCTCTCCTGGGTTACTGAGATAGTCATGTCCCATTTCCTGGCTGCACTCCTTTCCCCTGACTGCTAATCATTTGGGGGCTTGCCAGCTGTTGCATGGTTTTCTACCCCTCCGTTCTAAAACGTCAAAATGCCTCTCCTAAGGCTTTGTTACTCGCAGTAAGTGCTTTAAGCCAAAGAAGTATGCTATTTTAGCCCCGCCCCTTTTGCCTTTGGCCCCGCCCACCCTGGAATGCAGCCCCCGAGAGCTTTTCAGAAATAGAATTCGGCCCTCGGGCTGAAAGAGGTTCCTCACCCGAGTCATACTGCGCTACCACTCTAGTCAAACAGTTTCCTGACTGATCAACGCAGCAGTCCAAGCTTACCTTACAGATGTGGGATCTTTATCTGCAGAGGAAGAAAAAACAACACACCATGTGAGCTGCAGTATGATTTTTCCTGGGCGTCAAGTAATTCCTGCTCCACGAAATGGCCTGTTTCAGACAACTTGGCAGCCCCTCGTAGGTTAATTAACCCCCGAGGCGCTACAGTGCATGCTAGCTACTGTGATGAATATATTCTTCTCTTCTTCCCGGCATTTAACAGCATTTATTGAGCTTTTTAATCTGACCCCTGGACAGTTTAAATGATACGTAGCTTGTTTTTAGGCATTTATGGTTTTAAATTTTGTATATTGGTTTTCAAATGTTCAATGTTTTTAATTTTTGTAAACTGCCTAGAGAGCTTCAGCTATGGGGCGGTATATAAATGTAATAAATAAATAAATAATAATAATAATAACCCCCAACCAGGAGTTGTTGGGCGTTGTAGTGTCATTCGAAACCAGCCAGCTGGTGTTCTTTGAGGCCTGAACAACCCTACAACACCGTGGGTTCTGCAAGGGTTGTTTAGCCCTCAAAGAACACCCAAGTGAAGGCATCATGAGGGAATCCCACCCACAGGGCCTTTTTGAAGCAGGAAAGGAGGCTGCACAGAAGCCAGATGTATAATAGAAAGGGTGGGGGGAATATACACAGCCCCCAAAGCTGCCTTGCAGTAATCAGATAAGCTCAAAACCACCACAAAAATAAATGACAAAACGCTTTGAAAATGGGGCAGAAAAACAGATGCCTCTTTCATGGCCGGGGGGGGGGGGGGAGAAAACTTTCAGGAAATTCGAGGGCAGACTTTGGCATGGCACAGCACTTGCTCTGCCTCTTCCCTGGAGCTCGATACAACAATGCCCCCTCCCACACCTGTGTTTTGGAGGATGCAAAATGGGGGGCAGGCGGCCAATGCAGGTGATGTTGTTTCCATCTGTGGTTGCAATGCAACCCTCTGACCCTTAGGAATAAAGAAAGAAGCTACCTGGTTAGAGAACTTCTCATCCAGCTGGAGAAATGTGGCGAAATGATCCCCCACAATTTCTCAGCCCAGAGATAGGGTGGAGCATGTCAAAACGCCATTTGTGCAGAACTCCGGCATCTCCTGCCCTTCCTCCTCCCCACCTCTCTTGTCTGGGCCAGAGCGAGAGGCGAGCGAGCAAGCAGGCTGCCGTGGGGAAGAGGAGGAGCAACTCCAAAGACCCACACCCCACAGGGGACACTCGCCAGTTGACCCTTGCTGGGGCGTAGGCCCTTGGCAGATGCCCGCCCATGCCTACCCGTGATGCTGAGCCTGGTCTTCCTGCCAACACTTCCAAAAAGGAAACCAGCACTGGTTTACATAGGAAATGTATGATATAGCAATTTGCTATGAGAAGCCTAGCGACAGACCCCAAAGACTCATTCAGGCACTGAGTGGACACATGATCACCCATAGAAGCATGAGCTTCGGCTATTGGGTGGTATAGAAATGCAATAAATAAATAAATAAATAAATGAGCAGCCGCTGGCAGAAGCGCTTAAGTTATATATATAGTGGTTCCTCCCATAAAGGGCTTCTACAAATGACTGGAGGATTGCCTTCATGGTGCCGCTTTGCCGCTCCTTCGAAGACAACTGTGCGGTTTTGCTACTACGGGGTGGGGAAATCCCTACAGCAGAAGGAGCATGGGCTTCCCAGCAGCCATTTGGCTCATCGGGCCCACCTTTTGCCCAGCTTTGGGCAATCTATCAGCAGTCGCCAGCCCCCCGGGAACGACCCGAGCTCAATGCTGAAGAGAGGTCACACGGTGGGAGGAATGTGATGACATCATTTCAAAGAGGAAAAGGCAGCGTAAGTCCCTGACTTTTGAAATGCGGAGCTTTGGGGAAAGGCCCCGCAGTGGTTGTGAAATGGTGGCTGTGTTGTATAACCGATGCAGCACCGACGCAGCAAATAAGCCGTATAGACAGCCCTCGGTACAATAAGTCGGATTTGGGGCAGTTTATTTTGGAACCACTGAAACTCTGCAAACTGTGGCAACTGTTGCAGAGACATCCCCCCCCCCGATGCCCTCCTGTGGATGATCAGATGGGGCGGCTGAGTGCTCAAACTAGGCCATTGATAACACAGATACAGCAAAGATTCTGTTTACCCTTGTTGTGTCTTGCATGGATGAAGTAGATGACAGCAATCACCAACAGGACGAGGAGCACGCAAACCACGGCCACTGTGATGAACATTCTTGTTTCGCTATCTGCAAAGAGATTTCATTCACTTATCTGAGAATTGTTCTCTTGCCTTCTCATCTCAAACGAAGTATTCAGGGGGGGCTAACGTAATAAAATAAAACCGGACTATCGACATTTTAAATGCTCCCGACAATTTAAGAGCCACAACAACAAGAACAAGCAGCTGGAAATGTGAGAACTATACCAAGGGGTGGTGGGGAAGAGAGAAGGTCATGCAGATAGCAGACAAAAAGGCCCCGTTGAAACAAAGAAACGACATGCTTCAAAATATTAACCAAGAAGGGGCAAGTTGGATCTCCCAGGCCACAGAGGTCCACTTCATGGATGCAATATCCAAGAAGGGGCTTCTGATCGTGGTGGGACACACAGCTTCTGATCATAGTTGGTAGGCAGGTTCTTGTAGGGTTGGGGGAAGGTCAACGCCAGAATACATGAAGCTGCTTCGTGCTGAGACTACTGGTCCATCAAGGTCAGTACTGTATGCACTGACTGACGGACAGGAATCTTTCCCAGCTGTACCAGGGAATACCAGGGTCTGATCCTGGGACCTTCCGCATGCAGAGCAGATCCTCTACCACTGGGCAACAGCCCCCTCCCCTTTACGTGAAGACATCTGAAGGTCTGGGTAACCTGCAATCCACGGACACATGCTGGAACTATTCGTCAGACCAATATCACATAGGCATATCCAATGCAAGTTGACAAAAAGAGTTAAAAAAAGAAGAAGTCAACCTGGATTGTGGGGTGGGACAAAAGCCCTGAAAAATGCTTGCGCAAATTCACATTCACCTCCAAGATCACCGGAACTTCCATGATCTCCGGCCTGTGCTTTGACTGTAAGCGTTACAGTTGCATTAACTGGAGGCTGAGAATCATGCCTGACCAGGCAAGTAAATACCGACAGGTTCCTCTCTTCCGTCGCTGTCACCTTCAGGGAACTCTCGAGGGAGAATGTCCCATCCCGATTCTGGGTCATTGGCTCAGCCTTTCCTGTTTCACTTTTGTTGTTGTTGTCAAAGAAGTCCAGGCTTGTGTCATTTGGATAAAATCCTTGCACGTCGCAGGTGACAGTCACATTCACATTCAACATGACAGGAGAAACCGGGTTGGTTTTCACAACCACTTTGGGTGGAACTAGACAAACAAAGCCAAAATAATAATAATAATCAGCATCAAGGCCTTAATATTCATGAGGGGAAATCTGTTCGTTCTGCCTTGGTTTTTTGGACTTGTTTATGGGGAAAAGCCAGATCTTGCTCAAACCAGCATCCTAAGCCCATCAACTCAAGTGCTGTCCTCAGAACCTAATGGGTCAACTTTGCTTAATGTATTTTTAATTTGTAGGGCTCCACCCAGAGAGCAACGGCTCACATTCTTGGCTTGGCATGGGGTGGGCCTGTAAACCACGGAAGCTGGATGTGCACTTGATGTACATGGGATCTCCTTCCAAAGGAGTGGGAGGACGTGCCAGAGAGTTAGGTTTCTCTTTACTCTTAGATTATACCATCTATCCATATTTTTTCCTGAAATCCCTCTCCTCCCCTTGCTGCAGGAAGAGGGTGTTAAGAACGGGGGGGGGGGGGGGGAAGCCTCCATTGATACCAGTGGAGTCTTTTCCCCCGTTTTTATACACCTCTCCCCCATCATGTGAGTGAAGGAATTTTAGGGAAAATGGGGAGGGGGAAAGTTTAATCCTCCCTTCACAGTGAACAGCATTCCCAATCTGAATTACGCTAAAGAAAACCTTAACCCTCAGCTACGTGCCGTGTGATTAGCACCAGGTGTACTTTGGCTCTTAGCCTGGCATCTTAGTCACTTTATTTCCTCTACATCGACACAGCCAAGGGCCAAACTGTTACCTGCTGATGGACCTTCCCCCTCCCTACCCCCTGGAAAAGCCACTCTGGGGGGACAGCAACTGGAAGCAAAGGCAGAATGGGCACTTAACCCTTCACCTGCCGTGACTCCATTCTCACCCCCCCTCCTCTCTGAAAGCAGCTTTTCCGCCAACAGGAGGTCAGAGAGGTCCGTTGCATGGAATGTGCCACTGAGCCCTCGGTCGCCATCTGTCCTTCAGACTAAAGGTTCATCTCTGCATGCTGAAAACCAGGGTGTCCTCCTCTCACGCATCGCCCCAGGCTGGAAATGCATCACCCCAAGAGAGGGCATAGATTTGCATGTGCTAATTTATATGTAATATATTTATATGTAGTCATCATTGCTTTAAATTTAAGTAGGGACATCTCACCATAGTGAGGCAGACTGACCAGGTAACTTATGTGCCTCCATAGAGTGCTGTCCAGGTGCTCACTGTGAATGGGCCCCTTCTGGGCCCCTGGGCTCTCCCTTCTTAGGGTTCTTTGTCTTTATACTGGACTTGGACTTTCAAATAGAGGATGCTTCAAAATAGATGACATCCTTCTGGCAGCCTTTCATACAGAGGACTGCCACCTGTGAACTAGGACACATGGGCAGCCAACGCAGAGAAAGCCCTTTGCCAACAGAGCCCATCAGTGTCCCCAACTCTTATATGGCCTGGTCCTTCAATAGGGCAGTTCCTTGAGAAGCCAAGTCATCTAATTCATATGGGCTGCCATTCTCCACGTTGCACCTGAGCTTAGTTCTCCCAGGTCCACCTGAGAAGGAACCCAAATCAAGCCACACGGTAAAGAGAGAAAGCTAAATCTTAGCATCGCCCTGGCTTGCTAGGCCCTTTTAATGCTAACTCTGCTCAGAGTCATACTAGGCAGTTTCTCACTCTTAATAGTAGTGGGGTAGTGGAAGGGGAACATTGGCGACTGCAGCTCCAGGACTCTTTTCAGAGCAGGAGCGACGACATCACCTGCCAGAGTGCCAGGAGAACCGATGGGACCTCCTTGCTCTGGCAGACGAATGAGACAATAACGAGGCTTAATAGTTTTATAGTTTGTGACGGAGGGTATATTCTACTTGATTCTTCTTGGGGACGTGGCTACATGGATATATCATGATGAGCTGCTGCACTTCCCCAAACTGGCTCCCAGAGCCCCACCCATCCCAATACCTCTCAGGACGTTGGCAAGACTAAAGGTTTCCTGCAGGACGCCCTGCACAGTCTCATGCTCGATCCGGCAGATGAGCTGGGTTACCACATCCTCTCTGGTGAGTTGCACTTGCACAGTGCTCACGGCCCGGTAGGAGATGTTCCCTCCTTGTGGCAGAATGACCGTCTTTGAGGCTTGGATTACGTTCGTCCCCTTTAACCAGGTGACGGTGATGTCACGGGGGGAGAATCCACCCGTGCTGCAGTTGAAGGTAACCGTGGTCCCCGGTGCCACTCTGCTAGCGGAGCCACCGATCACTGGCTTGGACGGGGTGGCTGTGGGAGGGAAACAGAGACATCAACTGGCATTCCGTACTGGATAGAACCCATCCCCTGTCTCAGGGGGGATTCTTCCTACCTAGCAGAGCTCAAAGAGCAAGACTGATCCTTTTGCTTGGGTTAATTAAAAACATGACATACTTTGAAAGGTGAACTGTGAGTATATGGACGAGAAGAGTCTCAGCTAGCCTTCGCCAACCTGTTGCCCCCAGGTTGGTGATTTCACTCCCATCATTCCCAGCCAGCAGGGAGAAGGAAGCCAGTGACGCTTCACCCCCAGAGGCTTCCTCATTGCAGCGGCGAGAAGCTCCACCACAGTTGCTGCTCCAGTGATGGTAGGGACCAAAAAGAGACATCTTACCACTGCCTCATGGGTGGATTGGGGGAGGATCTGGATCTACTGGATCTAAAGCTCCCTCGTTCCCAAGACAGGCCCCCAGAATGGAGGAAACTACACCCCAGCAGAATTGATCTGCTAAAGAGATGGTAAACAAATCAGTAAAGATTTAATTCGTCCCTCTCTACTGGTTTCATGAAGGGTTCATACAATTTGGACATTGATAGGTAGAAGGGTTTTCCCACATTGCAAGTATTTTGTGTACATTTCGTTATTATTTTCCACATTCGTATGTTTTGTACATTTCTAAATTTTTAAAAAAGGAGAAATCGTACAGTTTTAAGTCAATAGTGAAACAGTCATAAACCATAAACGTGATTTCCTGATAATGACTGGTCTCTAGGACTGCCATTTTGTAGGTGTTGGACACGGAGAACAGGAATTGTTCTCTGTTACTTTTTGGTATTTGAAGAGAAAATCTGAAGATTGTTTGGCAGCACTTGCCATGGATCTGGGGACGCGGGTTGCTGCCAAAGAGCTGAGAAGTTTTGATTTGGGGAGAAGTGGAAAGCAGAGAGAGGTGAGCTTAATATTTCCCCACACAGGGTATTAGGGATGTCCGAAAATTCTGCGATGGGTTCAAATAAATCCAGATTTCTATGGATCCGACCTGTGGATTTTGCAACGGACAGGATTTCCCTGAGTTACATTGATTCTGTGGACTCAAAGACCCGTTTGTTTTCACTTTGGGGGGAGGGGATTTGCACTAATTGGCCTAAGTGCTGATTCATAGAATCGTAGAATATTAGAGTTGGAAGGGGCCTCTAAGGCCATCGAGTCCAACCCCCTGATCAATGTAGGAATCCACCTTAAAGCATCTCTGACAGATGGTTGTCCAGCTGCCTCTTGAAGGCCTCTAGTGTGGGAGAGCCCACCATCTCCCTAGGCAATTGGTCCCATTGTCATACTGCTCTAACAGTCAGGAAGTTTTTCCAGATGTCCAGCTGGAATCTGCCTTCCTATCACTTGAGCCCATTATTCCACGTCCTGCACTCTGGGAGGATCAAGAAGAGATCCTGGCCCTCCTCTGTGTGACAACCTTTCAAATCTTTGAAGAGTGCTATCACGTCTCCCCCCAGACTTCTCTTCTCAAGGCTAAACAGGCCCAGTTCTTTTCAGCACTAAATTTACATTAACTAAGGCACATTTACTCCTGTGCACATTAGTGCTAATGGGAATTAATTCCAATGGAATTTAGCACAAGTGGAATGAAATTCTAGGGGCGGAAAATCCACATGACTCGGACAGGTTTTTCCACTTCTTTTTGTGTTTGGGGGTATTTGTGCTACTTTGTATTATTATTACTTCAATTTATATCCCACCTATATACAGAATACCCTAGGCGGCATTAGCGCTAATGAGCATTAACTAACTAATTTGCCCTGATGTGCATTAGTACTAAGAAGTAGAATGGAATTCTGCTTTAAAAAAATATGGTATTGTCAATGAATGGATGTTGGAATGAAAGATGTATGACAATCCATGAAACACAGACAGACAGAAGCCTTCTGCTTCTCTTGTCACTGAGCCTGGTTACCCAGGTGTGTGTTTGCCATGGCTGAAGAAAAAAAGCATCCAAGGTAGCCTTCCTTGACCTGGTGCTCTCTGGATGTTTTGGAATTCAACTCTCATCTCATCTAAGATGCAGGGTGGATTCATAGAAATCTGAATCCATTGTGGATTTGGCTTGGCATTCCTACTCCCCAAAACTGCTCCAGATTGCAAACCACCATCCCGCCTCGCTCCTTTCAGCTTTTTAGCCATGTCCCAAGTTCCTTGCCTGAGGGGCTGCCCCTTTGTGGCAGTAAGCATGCAGTTATCTTAGGCTGGTATGGTTGTTTTGAGGTGCCATTGAATGTCTTTAAGGTTTGCAGTGGTGAAACCTGTTGAAGAGATTCCACTCTTCCCAGTCTGGCTCACAGAAGCTGGTGACAGGGCTGAATTGTAAAGTTCTCCCCCCAAGTCATGCTAGGACATCTGGAATCATAGTAGCTATTAAAGCACTGCAGCTCTTCTCTCTTAAGATTGAGGGGAGACATGATAGCACTCTTCAAATACTTGAAAGGTTGTCACACAGAGGAGGGCCAGGAACTCTTCTCCATCATCCTTGAATGCAAGATGTGGAATAATGGGCTCAAGTTACAGGAAGTCAGATTCCAGCTGGACATCAGGAAAACCTTCCTGACTGTTAGAGCGGTACGACAATGGAACCAATTCCCCAGGGAGGTGGTGGGCTCTCCCACATTAGAGGCCTTCAAGAGGCAGCTGGACAGCCATCTGTCAGGGATGCTTTAGGGTGGATTCCTGCATTGAGCAGGGGGTTGGATGGCCTTATAGGCCCCTTCCAACTCTACTATTCTGTGATTCTAATAGGCTCTCCATCTGGTTGAGTTTCTAAAAGACTTAGCTATTCATATTCCATAAACTCTTGTGACGAATCTAGACTTTTAAGGAATAAAAAAACTGCCTTTGGACTCTGCTAGGGGGTGGAGAAGAGCTCTGAACTGAAAGATGGCCAGCAGGGAAAGAGTTAAGCACCCTTCCCTCTCTGCCACACCCAGGCTCACATTTGCAGTCCTGCAATTTGCTTTCGGTGTAAACAAACATCAAGATATCTGCGCTTCATTACAGGCATTTCTGTGCAGCCTGTAATTTGTGCCCAGGACTCTGGGATGAATGGTGTTGATTTTCTTCCCTGGACACCAAAAGTGTTTGGGTGACACTTACCAATCACAGAGACCACAGTGCCCTTCCCGGATGCTTCTTCCGTCTCCCCTGTGGCTCTTACTCTGTACTTCACGCAGTAATAGATCCCGGCATCCTCAGTCCGGATGTCTGTGATATTGATGGTGAAGTCTGTGTTTGATCCAGGGACAACTCTGATTACCCGGGAGGGAAAGTCTCCTTTTTGATTATAGATGGGTGGCTGCCGTCTGTCTGAGCCCTTGTGCCATCTCACGCCTCCTGGTAGATCAGCTCCTCCTCTCAATGTGCAATTCAGAGTGAGGGTCTCTCCGGCCGACACCGACAAGGGTTCTGGAGACTGCAGCACCTCCAGCTTCTGTCCTTCGGCACCTACAACAAAAACAGAGGATCCTGGTTATATGTTCCCTCTAGAAAATGGTCATCGTTCTTCTTGTGGAAGGTCACACGCAGTGCTCCCTGTATGACCGTATCACATGCGGTGCTCCCTGCACGACCACACACACTGTGGACAGAAATGGTTTTCCATCCAGCTATAACAAAAGTACATCAAAAGGGTGCGCAGCCAATGCACCCCAATATCATTTCAGAGCAGAACTGGAATGAGAAGAGGAGGACACACAACCATTTCAGAGGTTCCAAAACTGCCCATCAGGTTTCAGTTCTGTGTACATCAGCGCTCCCCAACCTGGTGTCCTCCAGATGTGTTGGATTGCAACTCCCATCATTCCCAGCTGGCATGGCCATGGGGAGTGGACATGATCACCCTTACGTCACAACTGGCTAAACCTTTAATTTGTTGTGCCCTTTACTTGCATCTTCTAGGTTCTGCTCTTCCTTCCTCCATATCACTGGCTGAATTCGGACAACACGATAGTCAATGGTGGGGTAATAATCAACTTTACAGTTGTTCATCTAGGGGGCACTCCCCACACAACATGGTAATAAATAATCAACTGTGGTGTGGATTAGGATCAGCGCTGAGTTGACTATGGCAGCATTCGGATGACACAATAGTCAATACAACTGACGATTGTCCGTCCCCCCCCCCCCGTTGCTTATTGTGTCGTCCGAATTCAGCCATTGACTAAAAATTGAGACATGCTTCAGGTGCCAATCAGGATGACCAGCCAGGGATTTTCCTTGCTTCAAGTATTAATGTAAAACTCCCCATCAGAATCAGGATGGAGGGAATCATGACCCAGTCTTTCTCTGGGTAGCACCTTTTAAACCCTTTCAACACTCCCATCACAGATCTGATGAGGCACCAGGAGTGCAGAACAGAAGAAGAGACTTGCTGCATCAGACCAAAGGCCTCTACTGAGCCCAGCATCTTGTTCGACACAGCGGCCAACCAGAAGTTCTTCGGAAGTGCAGAAACAGGGCATGAAGGAAAGAACATCCTTCCAACTCCTGTTCCCTAGAAATAGTGAAATCAGGGGCATATTGCCTCCAATCCCAGAGGCATTCAGGAATCATCATGACCAGCAGCTGCTGATAGCCTTCTCCTCCATGAATTTGTCTAATTCCCCACTTGAATGTCAACTAAGTTGGTAGCCATCATCACATCTTTTGGTAGCCAATTCTGCTATCTCTCCTGAATCTCCCACTATTTAGCACCCCTGTCTTCTCTATTTCAGCTATTAAATTTAGAACTAGGGATTAAAAGAGGGCTCCAAGCAGATTTTTAAAGGGTTTTCTTCTCCCAAGAGTCCTCACTGAGACTTGGCAATCCTGCTGGTCTCAGCCTTTTGAACTGTCCCTCCTCTGAGGCTCCTTTGCCTCCAACACTTCACTCCAAGCTGCACAGACTAAAGGAGAGGTATATTTTACTTACTAACCCCTCTTTGGGCCTGTTCAGAGAACATCCTAAAGCCATGGTTAGGCCGCTAACTCTTTTGCAGCAAATGGTTAGTGACCATGTTTAAACCATGATTATGTAGCCACCATGGTCAAGAATGGTTCACACAACACACTAAGCCATAATGTTTAGCTCAAAATGCTTAACCACCATGGCTTAGCGTGTCGTCTCTGTCTCTTCAGTTGGTCCATCAGCTTGTTGGAACCCTCTATTCCTTCCATTGCTCCCTTTGCCAGGATTTTCATTCTGTCTTTTACAGGTTTTGTTGGATTGAAGGTAATCACCAAAGCGTGAACACCCAGGGTACACACCTGTTAAGCTCTGAACCCCTATCTTTTTCCTCCCCTCCCCTGCCCAAATCTCTCTCTCTCTCTCTCTCTCTCTCTCTCTCTCTATCTATCTTTGGGCACCTGCAGGCATTTCGGTAAGGAAGAGGGATGTTCCCCGCTTCTATGATCAGCATTCATGGGGCACACGGTACTGATGTGTACTGCAATTTCAGGAGTGACATTGCGGGAACGTGTGTGCCCCATTACACTGCTTGCACATGTGGATCAGCATAAATGAACGGTGTTGGGCAGATGACGCAGCTAAGGGGCAAAGATTTTTTTTAATGACCCCTGAGGCATGCGCAGATGCGCAGCAATGCATGGGGGGGATAGGAACTCCATCGAATATGCGCTCCTGCGCTGATATATATTTGTATTAAAAAAACACTCAGCAGTAAAACACGCCGATACCCATCCAAAACATGCGGCCACAATGGCAGACAGGTCCACTTCCGCACACTTCCGGTACCCATGCACACGGCCCTCATATCTGATTGGCTGTTCGCTGTGTTCAGAGCTTGTGGCAAACAGCAACGACCTCGCAAAAGTAGGGGCTCACTGCAAACATTCTTTGGAATGGAAGCCGTAAAAAAACATGACAAAAGCAGTCAGGGATATTTCGGGAAAACCAAGAGGTGGAGCTGAGATCACCACAGGAGCAGGTGAATGTCATGTACCCCGTTAGTGATGATTGCGATACAATCCTGCAATAAATGGCTGGTGTAGACTCCTCCTCGGTCTCTCTCTCACTCTCAAGTGCCTTTCCTTCTGCTCCCAAATTTCTCCTCTCTTTCCCGTAGGGATGTGTATCGTATTGGTCCGATGTCCGATAACGAACCAATAAAGACATCCGATTAACGATAACGATACTTTTCTTAGGTGGCCCTATTTGATTGGATCCGATATCCATATGTCTGATAACCATCGGACATATTAGATATTCGGACCGCCATTTCTGGTGTTTTCCCCATAGGCTTGCATTGGGGGAAAGAAAGCTTTCCCCCAATGCAAGCTTGTGGGGAAAAACACTGGGCCGGAACTCCCTCCCTCCCCCCACTTGCGCTCCTTACCCGCTGCCCCGTACTACTGCTAAACAGGCTTTCCGGCCTGTTCGTTAGTACAGAGCCGCGCCGAGTGATGACGACATCACTCGGCGCTTCTCTGTACTGACGAACAGGCCAGAAAGCCTGTTTAGCAGTAGTACTGGGGGGGGGAGGGCGCGGCAGCGATAGAAAGTAAGGAGCGTGAGTGGGGGGAGGGAGAGCAAGTGGGGGGGAGGGAGGGAGTGCCGGCCCAGTGTTTTTCCCCATAGGCTTACATTGGGGGAAAGCTTTCTTTCCCCCAATGCAAGCCAATGGGGAAAACACCTGAAATGTCGATCCTTAATCGGATCGGAACTTCCGATATTTATCAGATATTGGATCTGATCAAATCTGGGTACCCCCGATATGATCGGATCTGATATTTTTAATATTGGAAATTCCGATCCGATCCCGAATCTGATATTTCTGGCCGTGCACAGCCCTACTTTCCAGCACTCTTCAGTCTTTTTTTTTTTTTGCATCCAAATCCTTCTTCGGCTTCCCTAACCCCTAACCTCTCCATAACATCTCATTTCCAAACCACTATCCTGAAACCCTTTTACTGGATCATAACTGCACCAACTTCCTTTCTTCCTCCCCCCCCCCTTCCCCTATTCATACACATACTCTCTCACACACACACACTGCATTCTAAGCCACTGTCAGCATCCATGATATTTGGGGGCTGTCATTAACCCTATAAATACCAGTTGTCACCTAACGCTTCAAAGAAAACTGCTTAAATTCCTTCCCCCTTTTATCCGTAATAACTTATTTCTTTGGAAATCCTCGTCTCAGGCTTCATTATTCTCCCAACAAGAGGGCGCCTATTTTCAGTAGCTCTTCATGACTCAGGCACCAAAGCTCTGCAACATATCTTCAGTTTAAATCTCTCAAGTGGCCACCAGAAGTGAAGAGAGCTGGAGAACTCAAGAGCTCGCACACACGTTTGGGTTGGCTTAGTAAGAGGATTGCCCTAATATGGATTTTGGAAGTTTAGTAGACAGTGCAGCTACTGCTGTTTTTTATATGACTTGGAGAAATCAGATTTTAGCCTTTCAACAACAGGATCCTACACTAGAGGGAGAGGATATTATACCACCTGAAGCTGGGACTTTATTCTAGGGTCTATACCTTCCAGCTACCCAATTTGGCTTTTGTTGATTTTTAAAATCTATTCATTTATTAGCAAGGCTTATATACCGCATCTTATTTGAAACAAATTCTGAAGCAATTTACACAAGATTAAAACTGAGCCAAATAACCAAACAAAACCCACAACACACACACACAGATGTGCCATGAAGTTGGTACAAAGATAGCCCGTGGCTTGGGGAAAGTCAAAGTAAACAGAGAGTTCCCTGCCTTCGCCAACCTATGCAACAAACTCTGAACTGGAGTTCATGTAGAACTGAATGCAAGTCGAACACGTCACACGATCAAGGACCCAGATTTCATCGAATCGTAGAATAGTAGAGTTGGAAGGGGCCTATAAGGCCATCGGGTCCAATCCTTGCTCAATGCAGGAATCTACCTTAAAGCATCCCTGACAGATGGTTGGCCAGCTGCCTCTTGAAGGCCTCTAGTGTGGGAGAGCCCACCACCTCCCTAGGTCATTGGTTCCATTGTCGTATCGCTCTAACAGTCAGGAAGTTTTTCCTGATGTCCAGCCGGAATTTGGCTTCCTGTAACTTGAGCCCATTATTCCGCGTCCTGAACTCTGGGATGATCGAGAAGAGATCCTGGCCCTCTTCTGTGTGACAACCTTCCAAGTCCTTGAAGAGTGCTATCATGTCTCCCCTCAATCTTTTGTCAGCATCCTTGACTGAATGGAGTGTTCTATTCACATTCAGTTGAAGATGAGTAGAACTCCAAGTCAGACCTTAGGGTCTGGTGCATATGGGCATTTTGGGGGCAGGGCCAGCGTGTGTGGCTCCACCCCCACATTGATCGTTTCCATGGCTCAGTGGTGGAGCACCGGCTTTGCGTGCAGAAAGTCCTAGGTTCGATCCACAGAATCTCAAGGTAGGGTTAGGAAAGAGTCCTGCCTGAAACCCTGGAGAGCTTCTGTCAGTCAGTGTCGACAATACTGGGCTAGATGGACCGATGGGTTGATTCAGAAGAAGGCAGCTTCCTTCGTTCCTATCCCTCATATATTCTTTGGAATGCATTAATAGGGTCTCTGTGTTTTACCTATGGGTGGAGATAGATACGGGGAACAACTGGATTTTATATTTTAAAAAATGGGGGATCCACCATTGTCCATTTCTTCATCTTAACAGCTCTAGGAGCAGTTGTAGGTGGAAAGAGAAATCATCACAGCACCTACCAGAGCCTCCCACAATACATCTTAAGATCTTCTTCCACATCACATCTTAAGACGGTGACAAAGGGTGTAATCCTATGCATGTTTAGACAGCCAGCCATGGACGTTTTCTGCAGGGTGGCTTGTTAACCATGTAGCGTGGCTTATTTTTCTCAAACAAGCCATGGCTTGTTGTTGGGTTGTTCAGGGTGGTTAATAAGCCGCACTGTATGATTAACAAGCCACCCTGTGGAACTGCTCTGGGTTCAGACAACATGCTAGCCCATGGTTTAACACACAACCCGAGGTTCAACAGCCACTGAATGTGGGCTAGCGTGTTGTCTGAACAGTCCCATCAACTAAATGCCAAGGTCGGTGCTTCACCATCAGCCAGCTTTTGTCCCCACTCCCTCTCCGACCTTTTTGCTTCGTTTACCTTACAGTTTGATGAAGCGTTCTGGAGAACTCGAAACCTTGCACACTGCTTTGTGACCTTTGGGTTGTCCTGATAAAAATATTGCTGTAATATGGAGTGTGGGTATCACTGTTAAATATTTTCAGAAGAGCCATCAAGGCAGCTGCCTCAAATGCCTTGCAGAAGTGGAATAAGCAAGTCATAAAATTGATTTTCTATACTCCTTTAGAAAAATAAAATGATTTTTTAAAAAAAGAATAATAATATCACAGTAGTCTTTTACAGATGGCTGCAATTACGGAAGAAGTTGTATAAAGAGCCAACAGAGTTTGGCTAGATATTTCAATGGAAATTTCTCTTCCCATAAAGCGGCATAATATGAATTAATGTTTTGCCCGTCAAAATTGCTGCACAGTTTCTAGTTATACCCCAATCTTGTTGCAACCTTGAAAGCCGTCTCTGGTCATTATACATTTTGCTTTTACCCCTCCCCATCCCTCCCATCATCATCAATAGTTTTGCTTACTTCTTATCAATCGTAACAGAAACACACAAACACACTTTGCGGTGATAGATTTTTTTGGATAAAGAATGCCGTTATTGACTTTTAAAAATATATTTGATCATAGATCCTCCTACCCCCTAGCGCTTTAACATGCGTACCAAAAAGAGGAGTACACAAATCCGCTAAGCACTGTTCATAGAAATTGTTCTGAGTAGATTGCTGAGTACAAACCCCCTCCCCCCCGGCACACCTTAATTGCAGGTAAGTGTACAATTTTACTGTCTTAACGTTTTAAAGCATTCCTCTCATTGTGTATTTTATGTTCATAAGTCACAATCAGGCTTTAAAAAAAACATTTGAAAAGGAGTCATGTGGGTTTTGCTAATGTATCACATATCATTACCTTTCTGAGATGAAATCAAGGCTGGAGAAAAAAACAGTTAAATGACAGGTGCCTAAAAATGGTGGCTGATGCTCAGAAATGTAATATTTCCTCTCCTTTGTCGAAGATTCACACTTGGAGGTGTAAATTGAAGCTGTCTTCTTAGGATCTGGGAATATTTTTTCCCCAAAATCTGGATAAAGGTCTCCCCCCCCCTCCCATCTTATACCCTCTTGGGTCACCTTAGGTAAGCGAGATGCAAATGTTGAGTATTGTATGTACTGAAAGCATAATTGCCTAAACATGTCTTTATATTAAGTGGTTTGTCTGTACGCGAGCCAAAAATCTATAAAAATAGTTCACAGCTGTCTCCCTAATATTATCACAGGCTCAGAAACGGGCCAACTCCACAGAGAAGAAACGTAACCGAAGGAAGTTTTTCCCCCCCACCAAGCAGCTTTCAGATCAACTGTGCTAATAATAAGGGTGTAAATGGGCACAGTAAAACCACAGAGCTGCTGTTGTAGTTGCTACTACTACAACTACTACAACTACTACAACTACTCTACTAGTCCCATTCCCAAATCAACTTTCTATTCTAGAAACGTGCATTGATAATAAGATTCAGCTCAGACCGAGATTTGGCAGTTGAGAAACCTGCCTGATTTGGCTTGGACCAATTTGGAGGCCACCCATTTCAACTTGGTACCGCACCCGAATCAAGATTGGGATAGTCGTCCCTCCCGTTGACTATCATGGGAAATAAAAAAAAATGGCTATAACTTTTTTTCCCTCTGTGTCAGAATTGGATGGCATTTGCAGGTAGAGTAGCACCTTAGGAGGAGGTTATGCCTGCCGAATGTCAGAAAAGCAAGTGCAGAGGTGCTACATGCCTTTATAATTTGATTTATTATTGTTTTAAATAATATAACTTTTGTATTCCTTGGCAGAATTGGATGAAAGTTGCAGGGATACTTGCTCCATCTGAAGGGGTCAAGTCTGCCAAATTGCAGATAAATCGGCATATCATTTTTTGTGCAATTTTGAGGGTATCCCAAAGAGGATGCAGTTAACCTCCCCCCCCCCCCCCCCTGCATGCTATGGTGAACAATTCTTCTGAAAATGACATCCTAGAGGTGTCCACTGGCTTGGGATGATTGGAGCTGTCTACCAGTACATTTAGAGCTACTGCTCTTTTCTCCAAATGGTGGCTTGAAGGTCCCCACTGCTCAGGGAAACAGAAACAAAATTGACCATTTCATTCAGGCACAACCTACACAAAGTAAAATCTCTTTTAAGACTCAGTTCCAGAAAGAAGTTTAAGCACCTGCTTAAATCTTTCCCACTGAAATCAATAGGGCTTTAAAGTGCTTAACTTTGGGGCAGTCCTCCAAGATAACACCATTGATGTTATCTCCGCTGAAAGTTTGGATTCGTTTAGGTCTATAAGAAAGAAAAGGAAAAAAAAAGAGAGAGGAGTTGAAAGTTGAAGCCAATACTTCTAGTGCAGGGAAAACGGTACAGGTTTTCCCCTGAATATATTGGAAGAAATTGACAGATCCAGAGAATTGACTGGATATTCATTCACTAAAGGTGAGCACTGCTTCCCCCCCCCTTTGTACGAGTCTGAGTATGAATGCTCTTCAGCAGACTTTGCTCATCCATGTCTCGTGATGGAAACGTAATTCCAAAATGGCTAAATGGACCACGATGCCAGAGTGACAAAGACGTGCGATATGTGAGGAGTAGCAGGGAGATAAACAAACACACCCAATATTTCTTGGATACTAAGATAACCAACAGGCATGAAACCTGCTACACCCAATATATTATTGTTTTCAATAATGTAGAGTAGCAAAGGTGAAATTCATGATGTGATGGCGTCCTGTGACATGTTCCAGGCATCAAGCAGTAGGACCACAAGAATCTGCCTTTCTACCAGGTCAGATCATTTCTCCAGCTAGCTCAGCCATGTCTTCTCTGGGTGAGAGCAGTTCTCCAGGGTGTACACATCACTTGCTACCTGGCCCATTGGACTGGAGATAACAGTAATGGAACCTGGGGACTTTCTGGTGGAGAGCATCTGCTGTACCACTGAGCTATGGCTTCTCTCCATTTATTTTTCTCAAGGCGTGCTGCCTTTCCTCCAGGGCATGGCTTTGTCTGGGAATTGAACTTTAAGCAAGAAGCATGCCTCTACATCAGCCTTCCCCAACCTGGGGCCCTCCAGATGGGTTGGGACTGCAACTCAGTGCAACCCCCACGGCCCTGCTGGCTTGGAATTACCAGAGTTGTGGTCCAACTCATTTGGAGGGTACCATGTTGGGGAAGGTTGCCCAAGATTATCAAGCCAGACAAGAAGAGGGGGGGGGGAGAAGAGATTAAACTGTACGCAACAGAGCTGCTTTTGGTGGGCAACCCACATCTGGCTTCCCTTTTACTTCCACCATTGTTTGGACCAATATGATTTTGACGCCCTTTTTCCGAGAGCATCAGGGAGTGTGGGGCTGGGGGTTCTGACTGCTTCTGATTGAAATACGGAGTGAGTTCACCGCCCCATTGACACTGGAGCCAACAGTCTCCATTGGGTCGAACATAGCTTTAGCTGGCATTTGCTGCTATCCTACGTTGTTCAGCACTTCGCTTTGGCCCATCTCACGCTCCTTGCCCAGAAGGCCATTTTCTCCAGTGCGCCTTCTTGCTCTTTCCTGGGCTACGGTCCTTGGGGTGGGAAGGAGGGAAGGGAGACAGCGCTGGGCCCCAGGCTGCCTCCTGGATCCTCCAAGGGGATCCCTTCGTTTCTGAGAACTAAAACAGACGTCTGCAGCCCTTTCATGAGCAGAATTCTAAGGAAACAAATGAAAGCGCTATTCATGGCTAAAAATGAAATAAACCTGTGCCAAATTGGATGGCTCTTGGCTTCATTTTCATTTTCAAAATAATTGAATTCAATCATTTAGTCCTATTTGACCATTTGTATTTGCTGTTCCATGTTGTATCATGATGAACAGAGGCAGTAGTCTTATGCAGGATCATACCATGAAGCCCAGTGTTTTCTGCTCTGGTGAAGAGCTTCTCTCTAGGGTGTTGCACAGAGAAGGAACTTTTATTTATTTACTTATTACATTTCTATCTTGCCTTTTTTTCTCCTTGCAAGGAACCCAAGGCAGCTTAGATAGCCTTCCTCCTCTCCATTTAATCCTCACAAGAACCCTGTGAGGTAGGTTAGGCTGAGAGTCAGTGAGTGGTCCAAAGTCACCCGGTGAGCTTCAAAGCAGAGTAGGGACTAGAACCTGGATTGCCTGAGTCCCAGTCCAACACTCTAACCACGACACCACACTGGCTTTCCTACCACTTGCTACCAGATCTTTTGAACTGGACATGCCGTGGATTGAACCCGGCACCTTCTGCGTACAAAGCACGTGCTCTACCAATTGGCCCACGTATCTCCTCCACCTCTCGTTTTCGGCCACTGGTTCAGCTGCTCCCCATTCGTGGTACCTTACTGTATGAGTAGTGGGGGTTGGTCTGTGGAGGACTGACGTAACTCAACGGCTGTGGGTTAGAGCAGGGGGAACACGTGGAACTTGATGGATTGCTTTGGTCCTTCCAACGTCCCATGAATCTTTCATCAGAGGAGGGCTGGAGTCCTTCAGACCTCAGTTAACAGGAATGCATATTTCCTGCGACATTTGGCACACCTGCTCAGGAACCGAGAATCATCAAGAGGCTATAGTAGGAAAGTACTGGAGCTATTTTTAAAGTGACAGAATCAGGGTATTTAGAAGAGAATTTTAATTAAGCCAGCACTGCAGGTTGCATTCCAATAGCGCCTTTTTATTTTGGTTTTTGTTTTGATGCCGCCTCTAGCCCAGAAGAGCCACACAAAGACACTTTCCCCAAAGATGCTAGGTTCTGGGGTACTACTGTGGCTTTAGACAAGGCTGGTGGAGGCTGCAATGGCAGTAGGGCAGTGACTCCGCTCTGGGTTCCAGTCACAACCAATCAGCGTTTCATACCTTGGACAGTTCTGACTGAAACCCGGAGCGGATTCACTACTCCACTAACTTTGGAGCCACCAGCCTCCATCGGACATAGATGACCCCAAACATGTTGCTGCCTGAGGCAAAGGGCAAGATCGCACCTTCCATTCCATAGACAGAATCTGACTGGACTGACAGTTAAATCTTACTTCAACGCTGGCAATGAAGCCATACCTTCCACTGTAGCCAAAGCAGCAAGCTAGCTTAGAGGGCTCTGTTGCCTGAGGCAGTCTCCTCGCTCTGTGTAATTGTAGAGACAGCCCTCGTAAATCATTATCTTGTCACACTAGAATCCCGAAGCCAAGGAATCTGCACATCAATTTCAAATCAATGTGAACCATTTAATCCTCTCATCATTCTCAAATAACTTTTTCTCATAGCCTACGACCCAAAGTTTCTCCCCTCGCAGGTTTACCTCACCCCTCAGGCCCAGCTTGCATATAATGAGAAGCCACTGTGGGTGAATTCCCCCGTGGGGCTTCTTGTTGTGGCAGTAGTCGCCATTTTGCCATAGGTTGTTGGTACGTACGAACTGGGTGAGGCTGGGTGGTTGGGGTGGTTAATAAGCCACAGGGGATCCCGGGGGCAACCTGGGATGACCAGGGACTTTCCCTGGGATATCTCCCCAGCATCTCGATGGCCATGCGACGTCCCCGGAAGGGAAGAGGGATGTCACGGCCATTTTTTTTAAAAGGAGAGCCACGCAGAGAAAGGTAACCCCTCCCCACAAAACCCCGCACCCAACCCCCCTCCCTGCCATCCCAGGGATGTCGAAATTGCTGTCGTCCCCCCCCCCCCCCGGGCACAGAGTCTCCCCGCGCAGCTTTGTGCCTGGCCCCATTACTCGTGGGAAAGCAGGGACAACCCAGGGGCAGCCGCAGAAATATTGGGAAATCCGCAGTTCCAGATATCCCGGGAAAAGTCCTTGGTTGTCCCGGGTTGCCCCTGGGATCCCCTGTGAGTCATACGGATGCACAGGGACGACGTAGAGATGACCCCAGGATAGTAGGCAGGCGTAGACATGGCCTGTCTCATTCTTCTCCCCTCTCTCTTTGCAATAGCTGCTCACTCTCAGCAGGGGCTCCCTGGCTTGGTTTATTTATTTGTTTATCATTATGTATGCATGCTCATACGTAAAGTGTTTTTAATGCTTAAAAGTACTTTAATGTATTTTTTAAAAGGTTTTGCCTTGTTGTTTGCTTTAGTGATGGGCCACTGGAGGCAAAGGCGAAATTGAACGCATGGGCAAGAGAGAGAAACGACGTGAACATTGAGTAGAGCAGAACACCCACTCAGGGATGAGGCCCACCCCAGTCCAAGGTTCAAGTGAGCCTGTTGGAACTTGCCTGCCTGGTGAGGTGGGGACTGATCGATTGAACCCTCGCTTGGATGACGTGGAGATGGATGGGGAGGAGAGACCAGAAAAGGCCTCCAGCCAAGTCCGGTGCACACCATCGCCACCGAACCAGGGCGTGGGGCAGTAGAGAAGCCCTGTATGGTACGGGAAAGGCCCTCGAGTGAGTGTCGGTGCCCGGAGCCAACAGGCTCCAAGCTGAAAAACAATGAAGACCACTGGTATAAGCAATGAACCCATCCACAAAACGCTTTGGTTTCTGCTAGCGTTGCAGTTCCTGCTTCAGAAGTTAGAATGTTTATGAACATTCCACAACACCATGATAGCTACCTGGAGGGAGGAAAAATCTGTAGACTGGCTGGCCACAAGTTGTTTCTCATCTATACACAAGTGTTGCTCGAGAGCAAATGTAGCTTGCATTCAAGCCAAGTGATGTTTGCGAGTCTCGTCAAGGGTGCCAACTCTTCCTGCCTGAGAGGTAGGCTGCTGCTGTTAGGGACTGATCTACTGCTTTTGTTTTAATCTCAAGTGTTGCCAAGCATTTCCTTCCAACTTGATTTTTTTTCCAAACAAGTCTAATTGGCAATTAAGTGTTGCAAGTGCTGAGCTGCTAGATCAAACCAAAGGCCCTGCAAGAGCTCAGTGTATTTAATTAAGATAAACAAGATAAGTTTTTTCCAGAAGATTAGCACTTAAAGCAGAACAAAATGAATCCAGTAAACATCGCTGACCATTTTTTTTAAAAAAAAAATTAGCAATACAAAGCAGCTTAACATTTTTAGCTTTAATATACATCTAAGGATGTGGGCTGGAAAAGCCTGTGATCATTAAATTTCTCCTTGCTCTATTATAGTCAGGATAGGCCAGCTCCGCACTTATATGGTCTACTTTGTTGTTTTTAAATTGGGCTTCCCATTGGCCAAACAACATGTTTTAAAATGTCCAGAGCAGGAGTCTGTACTAAGATCTCTTACAGCTAAGAGGAAAAAGTGAGACAGCCCCCACCATTGGCAGAGCTGAGAGACTACTGCCATTTTGGCTCCACCCTTTCCGGAACTGCCCCCATCAGTTGCCACGCCACCGGTCCATGTCTGAGAGCCTTTCTACACAAGACTTTGATTGTGTGCTTGTGATAGCTCAGTCATGGTAATTTACAGGTCTTTTACATGACGTTGCCACCCTTCAGGGTCTCTCCCATACTTTGCCACCATTATTCCGGTTTTTTTTCCCCAATGAGGAAAGTGCATACATATTTAGAAATGGCAGAATGAGAGTTTGTGAAATCCCACAATCCTGCTCTACCACGGTGCCATCTAATGGTTGTGCAATGAAGCATACAGAAAGACAGAGAAAGAAAAATCCTGGAAAAAAAACACATATAAAGGAGCCGATCTTAATGCCGCAAAGAATCTGGAAGCAGAAGCCTTGGTAAAATTGTGGGATAAAAGCCTCATGTAGAAATGCCTTGAGAGAGAGAGGTGAGACAGGCTCCTTGGTGGCCACGTGTCCTCTTTTACAAAGGACAGTCCTCTGTCAAAAGGCTGCCAGAGGACTGACACCCTATTTGAAGGTATCCTCTATTTCAGACTTCACAGCAAGGCCCGAGGGTCCCTGGTGACGCCCAATCACCTCAGGTGCACCTCAGTCTCTCTCTCTCTTTGGAGTAGCTGCTCACTTGCAGCAGGGGGCTCTCTGGCTTTATTTATTATGTATTTAAAATATTTTTAATACTTCAAAGTTCTTTAAAGTATTTTTTTTTAATCAAGGCTTTGCCTTGCTGTTTGCTCTACCGGCAGGCCATGGAGGCAAAGGCAAAACTGGGCATGTGGGCAAGAAAGGGAAAGCAACGTGGACATTTGGCAGCACAGAATAGAGTGGTGAGGAAGGGGTCCACCCCAATCCAAGGACCAAGTGGGCTTGTTGGAATCTGCCTGCCTGTGACCGGGTGATTGAGCCCACGCTTGGATGACGTGGAGGGGGAGGAGAGACCAGGAAAGGCCTCCAGCTCAGACTGGTGCACACCGTCGCCGCTTGACTGGGGCGGAGAGGGAAGTGGAGAAGCCCCCATGGTCTGGGCACCATGGTTGGTGCCTGGAGCCAAGTGGCTCCTGCCTGAAACATAGTGAAGACCACTGCTCCGTTCGAAGGTCATGGAGTCTGGTGGCTTGGACAGCTCCTTCAGAGTTCTGACTGAAATCTGGAGCAGATTCACTGTTCAAATGACAATGGAGCTACCAGCTTGCTTCGAGGCTGGTTTTTGCAGTGGGAAGTGACATATAAATTCTTCTTCTTCTTCTTCTTCTTCTTCTTCTTCTTCTTCTTCTCTTTATCGCTCGTGGCAGTTTTTCTAGATGGACGTGATGGGCTTTGCCAGGTCATGCTGTCTTTTACTGATTCAGGAATTTCCTGACAATTGAGCATGTTTGAAGAATGACTGCTTTCTGGATGTTGGTGTGGATGTATTTTGGTAGGCCCAGTTTCTGGAGGTTTTGTGTATAATTATTTGATGTGATGCTAGTAACAGATGTGACTAACGGAATAATTGTGACCTTTTCCTGATGCCATAGTTCTTTGACTTGTCTTTGACTTTGACTATTATTATTATATTATTATTTCATCTCTTTCTCGCTCGTGGCAGTTTTTCTAGACAGATGTGACGGGCTTTGCCAGGTCATGCTGTCTTTTACTGATTCAGGAATTTCCTGACAATTGAGCATGTTTTCATTATGACTGCTTTCCGGGTGTTGGTGTGGATGTATTCTGGTAGGCCCAGTTTCTGGAGGTTTTCCATATAGTTTCTTGATGTGATGCCAGTGCCTGATGTGACAAACGGAATAATTGTGATTATTGTTATTATTATAATTATTTAAATTACCATAAATATATCTAAATTTGTATCTATACGTATGAATTAACACACGCAAATTGCGTGCGAAGTGTGTCCTTTATGGTCCTCTCTTTTGGTGATGAATTTCCTCTTTTCTGACCATTCTTAAGTGGCCAAGCTACCATCAGCTCAGCTGGGATAAAGGGCCAGTTGGCTTCTTCCCCACAAAACCTGTCTTCTGCAGTGCCTAGGGTACCAGAATGTGGTGTATTATCCTTTCCCATCCTTGCCTCTTTTCCTTAGTGCCTATGGCATCGTTAGTCATTATTTTTAAAGTGTTAGGGTAGCCATAAATCCTACTTTACAGTGAACCGTCTTCCGTTTGAAGGTGTCCTCTATTTAAACAGCTGCCTGGTCTATATCCGATTTAAAGATAATGAACCCTCAGAGGGAAGCGCAGGGGCCTTGAAGTTGACCATCAACGCCTGTGCAGCGGACTGAGCTCACCTGGCCACAGTTTTCCTCACCATGGTGAGAAGTGTAGAATTTACATTTAAATTATAGTTAGTAATTCTAACTTTGTGTCTATTCATCTAGAGCCGCACATGCAACATTTATGCAAATCTGTGTCCCCCCCTTTTTTTAGCAGTGTGTACATGCCCACTCTATAAAATGTGTGAATCACCTTGCAGAAAAGCCACATGTAAATGTGGTAAACAAACACTGGAATGATCCAGAGTTCACCCTCTTGCTTAAAAACATAAGTACTAGCTTATCTTATGCTCAGCATCCTTTGCAAGAATCCACAGAAGGCGGCCCTCCATGGAACTGGGCTACCAGCCTGCCTTCTGTCTACCTCTGAATTTACAGATGTTATCATCACCTCACCAATTCGAAGACACCAGTTCTAAGTCACAAGCATTAAAATAGCTACGATGCTTCCCTGTCCCTCAATTCTGCCTTCACAGATTGCGCTCAAGTGACAGGAAGATGGATGTGAGGAGATGGATGTTCAACCAGGAGGAGG
Organism: Anniella stebbinsi; assembly: GCA_029215795.1. Taxonomy (NCBI): domain Eukaryota; kingdom Metazoa; phylum Chordata; class Lepidosauria; order Squamata; family Anniellidae; genus Anniella; species Anniella stebbinsi. The sequence continues at coordinate 5,809,927 of JARDYH010000004.1, read as the reverse complement.
GGTGGTACAGACAGCAGTTGATCAGCCAGTGGGAAGAACCTAAATTCTACCTCTTCGGTATTTTTAGATGTTGACAGATAAAGAGATAACTCGAGCAGGTATATAAAGTATTTCAAATTTCAGAAGATGCACAGCCCTTCCCTATGGAAGGTCAAAATGGCAAGGAAGTCATTTGGCTAAATGTGAGATGTTTTCTAAGGTATAAGAGGTGATCAGTAGTGGAAGAAGACGCCTTAGGAGATCGTGTGCTCTCCTTTGCTGGAGGTATCTAACCAGAGATGGGATGGCCGTCAACACAGCTACCTGAATCTTTGGTCTTGTTTGGGGTGGGGCGTGACTATGGGGACTATCATGAGGAGTGCTTGCACTTCAAAATCCTTTCCCTGCCCTATCAGGAGATGCTAGGGACTGGACCTTAGCTTGTAAAAAAGAAGGCTAAGGGGAGACCTGATAGAGGCGTACAAAATTAGGCATGGTGTGGAGAATGTAGATTTTCTCCCTCTCTCATAATACTAGAACCCAGTCAGGTCATTCCATGAAGCAGATTGGTGGGAGATTCAGGACAGATAAAAGGAAGGACTTCTGAATGCAGACAAACAGTTAAACTATGGAATTTGCTACCGCGAGATGTGGTGATGACTACCAATTTGGATGGCTTTAAAAGGGGGTTGGATAAATTCCTGGAGGAGAAGGCTATCAATGGCTACTAGCCCAGATGGCCATGTTTGACTTCCAAGTTCAGAGGCAGTAAGCCTATATGCACCAGTTGCTAGGGAACATAGGTGGGAGGGCACTGTTGCTCCCATGTCCTGCTTGTGGGTCCCTGGTCAACAGCTGGTCAGCCACTGGGTGAACAGAGTGCTGGACTAGATGGACCCTTGGTCTGATGCAGCATCAGGGCTCTTCTAACCTGGGACCTTCTGCATGTAAAGCTGGTGCTCTATCACTGAGCAATGGCCTCTCTCCGGTTATTGCCCTAAGCAGCAGAGCACCTATAAAAGGTATTTTCCCTTAATGGGTTTTATTTGCCCCTTTCTACCTCTTCCCATGCTAGATCAACCTTCCCCAACCTGGTGACCTCTTGGACTGCAACTCCCATCGTTCCCAGCCTGCATGGCCAATGGCCGATACCAGAATGGGGAAAGCCTCTGCTAGATATTTTAAAAGTATATTGAAAATGTAAAGCATGTACTTGACAAATGTGTGTTTGAAAAGGAACGCAGGTATCGTACCAGGTAGGGTTGAGTCTTGTTGTTGGGTGAATATGGTGCGGCAAACCCAGGTACATTGCTGTGCAATGTGTGAAAAGGTCCTTTAAATAATAAACAAGGTCTCTGGTGTTGACCTTTCTTTGCAGCCCCCTGGAAGACACAAATGGGCAGTCTTTCCTTGTAGCTTGATGGCACTTCAAAACACTTGCTGAAATATTGCTTCTTGCAGGATTTTAGACCAGACTGCAACGTTGATTCATTATTAATAAATCAATTAAGCCTGGCTGAAGTCATCATTATTAATGACTTCAAGAGCTTTACTCAACACACACAATCAACTACTTCCTCACCCCTCCCAACAAAGCTCTGAATTAACCAAAATGCCAACACTCAAATACCACTGAAATTCCATCCTTAACCTCTTCTGCAACAATGCTCAGTCAATTCTCAGAGTGCACTGTACAATGAAAGATCTCACAGACTACACTGCAAAGCTGTGGTAACAGCAGAGATCCGGATCAGACAGACAAAAATGATATTTTTTAAAAGGAAGCAAGAAAAGAAAGCAGATAACGCAACAAGCCTGGAGAAGAGAAGACTGAGGGGAGACATGATAGCACTCTTCAAATACTTGAAAGGCTGTCACACAGAGGAGGGCCAGGATCTCTTCTCGGTCAACCCAGAGTGCAGGATGCGGAATAAGGGGCCCAAGTTACAGGAAGCCAGATTCCGGCTGGACATCAGGAAAAACTTCCTGACCGTTAGAGCGGTCCGACAATGGAACCAATGACCTAGGAAGGTGGTGGGCTCTCCCACACTAGATGCCTTCAAGAGGCAGCTGGACAACCATCTGTCAGAGATGCTTTAAGGTGGATTCCTGCACTGAGCAGGGGGTTGGACTTGATGGCCTTATAGGCCCCTTCCAACTCTACTATTCTATGATTCTATAAGTCTTTTGACAGGGAAAACACCAACATCTAAGGCATAGGTCCCTTGATATATTAATTTTGGTACGACTTGTCAACCTTGTCATGCCAATGGAATTATTGAATCTGAATTGAGTAAAATTTATATCGATGTTACTGCTCAAGGTTATGTACTGAAGCGCCTGGCTGGCTGGCTGGTGAGTGGGTGGTGTCGGCTCCCTATTCCTCTCAGCTGATGAGTGCATTTTGTTTTTCGCGGACTCTTTTATGGATGGTGCTAAATGGAAAAGGTCTGGAAGTCTACAGGGCCATGGATGTGTTGTCCCTTGGGCCAGAGCGTGAACCCAGCCATGTTACTGTGTCTGTATGCTTGACTTTCACATCCAGGAGCCCTAAACTCATTGCAAATCAGTTCGGGGAATTCAGGCCAGGCAGAGCTTAGAAGAAAAGTACTTTTAAGAAGTCACATGAAAATATGACATGAAATGAAAGGGTCTTCTCAGTAGCTGCACCCAGGCTTTGAATCTCTCTCTCTCACAGGAGGCAGCCGTAGCTATCTCAACTCATTGCAAAGTCCTTTCTTTTTAGGATGGCTTTTGGTTAAACGTTTTAAATTTGTTGGAAGCTCTTTCAATTTAGTGTACCGGGTGCTTTTTGATTACTGTTTTAATTTCTGCTGCCTTTAAATGTTTTGGTTGTTTTTATGGTGTTTTGTGATATTTTTTGGCAGTTTTAGCTGCTTTGACGTTTCTTTGAGGGAGAGTAGAAGAAAAATGTTTTGAATAAATTAAATAAAACAGAAATATGAATAAAGATACAAACCCATGGCCGTGGGGTTAGGGAAGCTTCCAGATCAGGGTTTTATTGTGCAATCGTCCTGCCTCATTCCCGGAATTTTACAGGGTGGAAAGGGAAAGGGTTATGCTCCTCTCTCTTCTGTTCCTCTGCTGAAATTGGCAGCCTCCCGTGTTTGCTTTTGCAGTTTGCCCAGTTCTTTCGGTCTCTCCTCATAGGGCTTTGTTTCCAGACCTCTGATCATCCTCACTGTCCTCCTCTGAGCACTCTCCAGCTTGTCTGCCTCCTTCTTGAAGTGTGGTGCCCAGAACTGGACGCAGGCCCCATCTTGAGTACTGCGTCCAGTTCTGGGCACCACACTTCAAGAAGGATGCAGACAAGCTGGAGCGTGTTCAGAGAAGGGCAATGAGGATGATCAGGGGTATGGAAACAAAGCCCTATGAGGAGACACTGAAAGAACTGGGCATGTTTAGCCTGGAGAAGATGGAGGGGAGACATGATAGCACTCTTCAAGGACTTGGAAGGTTGTCACACAGAAGAGGGCCAGGATCTCTTCTCGATGAACCCAGAGTGCAGGACACGGAATAATGGGCTCAAGTTACAGGAAGCCAAATTCCAGCTGGACATCAGGAAAAACTTCCTGACTGTTAGAGCAATACGACAATGGAACCAATGACCTAGGGAGGTGGTAGGCTCTCCCACACTAGAGGTCTTCAAGAGGCAGCTGGACAGCCATCTGTCAGGGATGCTTTAAGGTGGATTCCTGCATTGAGCAGGGGGTTGGACTCGATGGCCTTATAGGCCACTTCCAACTCTACTATTCTATGATTCTATAACATCATCCACCTGTAACCACTCCAGTGTTTTCCAACCACTTCACCCATCTTTTGTCCTACTAGAAAAAATGTTGAAGGGCTCGAACCTACATATATTTAGACAGAAAAAAGACCTACAATTCCCAGCATGCCCCAGCCAGCCATGCTGAGAAGTGTAGGCCTTTTTTCTGTCTAAGCATGCATAGGATTGCACCTTAAGGAAATCAAGACGGGATAGCTGTCCTCCACCGAGAAGTAGGACCAACTATACAAGCCACAGGAGAAGGGTTACTACAGGTTTTGTCTATTTGGGCATAGTTGACCAATTTAATAGAGTAATGGGAGCTATTCTCTGCACTGCCGTGAGACTCGGCCTGATCTAGTGATGGTACTTCCATAGCCATCCAAAGGTAATGGTTGGAAGGGGCTTGCTGCTTGAGGTGGGGGCAAGAGAGGGGACTTTCCCCCAGCAGTTCCTTTAGCGGCTGCTTTTCCTAGTCCCATACATGTCCATAGAGTGGTGTAATTGATTAGACTGGAGTGAAATTGATTCCCAACAGAAACTTAGAAGGGACATGAAAGAAAGAGGGTGATTTTTTTTTTATTGTGCTGGAGAAAGAACCTGGACACAATTTAAACAATTGGTTCAAAAATTCTTGAAATGATAGTATGTTACGTATGTGGGAGAAGATAGCCCTTCACTGTTTTTTTTAAAAAGCATTTGTTTGGGTATATTTCTGGAGAGAGAGAGAGATCTACAGCATAGTTACAAATATGTTAACTTAATGCCTTAGTAAACCAATTAGAGCAACGCATTTGCCGGTTGCGGCGGGTGACGTCATCACCTGACGCAAGTGGGAAAGGCGGCGGCCCACAGCGAGGAGAGGTGACGATGGCAGGTTGACGGGGGACGACGGCAGGATGACGCAGAGGAGGCAGCAGGTAAGCAGGGAGATTGGGGGGAGGGAGGGAGAGAGCGGGGAGAGTGGGAGGGAGGGCTGTGACCGGATCCGGATTGGATCCGGATTCCGGATCCGCTCTGGTTCAGATCCGGAAGGCCTGGATCGGCACGATCCGCTCTGGATTCAGGATCCGGGCACAGCCCTAATCCTTACATCGCAGGTTTTCCCTACACTCCAGTCCTGGTGCAACGGAATCTACCATGACCTCCATACCTACTATGATCTCAATCATTTATTCAGCTCAGGCCCAATAGTTCTTAAGAGCTTGGCAGACCAAACAAACCTACATAAATTCTGCACTGAACCAGCCAGATCTCTAGCGACATGTCCCTGGGAGCCCTGGTTCCACAACACCACAGCAGCTAGAATGTCAGTGTCAGGTTACTTACCTATTTGCCCAGGCATTTTGAAGTGTGATATTGGCTTGACTTTAGCCTACTCTGCTATTTACGCCTCCAACCTGTTTGTACTGGAATAGTTTGTGGCTTCATTGTATTATATTTGCGGTATATAATGGTTCCTGTATTCTTTGTTTACCAACCTAGTATTTTGGGATGAAAGGTGGGTTAAAAATACTCTTAATAAATAATGAATAGGCTAAGCCTCCAAGGGATCACATATCTCCCTGGTATTATTACTGGAAATCAGTTTGGGGAAGATACAAGGTGATAACCTCATGCCCATATTTCAGATATATTCCCAGACCCTACTGGGAATTTGGTATCCTATATCATTGTTCCAGCGTTTCACAAACTCAGCCTCCTCAATCTTAAACATTTCCCACATCATTGCACATCACAACATTCAAGATATCAATCCTTTATAGTCACTGTTATCTCATATATAGATTCCTCGACCAATTCACAGCTGTAATCAACCCCTGATCTGTAATCCATACTGGACTGTGGAGGAGAACTGTGCCCTTTCACAAATCTGATCGCATATAATTATAACACCATCTTTTCAACGGCACCTTCCATTTGTACTAGGTTGTACACGCCCTACAACAGCCAAATCTGGGTTGCGCTCATGTAAACGTTATTCCAGAGGCAAAATTCCAGTGGTTTATTTGAATTTTAACATTTCCAAACTTTTATTATAAGAGTTTGCTATTGCATTTCCATTAAGCTTGACTTTAGCATCTCACTACTCCCGGGGGGGGGGGGGGATCAATCAATGGATATTTAACAGATTCTTGAACCAGTTTGAAACAACCAACTCCCTTTGATAGTACAGCTGAGTTGCATCATGGAAACATATATTCGCTTTTACCAGCTCCTCTTTTGCTTTGTTCTTCTGAAGAGTATCAGATCCCCCGTTTGCCCTTCTTCCTGCTCAAATACAACAGAGAGTTTCTGCCATGTCCGCACTCTCCCTCTTGGAATAAAAATTGGTAGCAACAATAGCGAATATTTTTGGAAATACACACATCTTTAATGAACTCATTACTTTATTTTATCCATTCCAGTACTTATATGCTGCCTTTCAAGGCAGGCGTGCCACCCCACAATGAAGTTAGGCTTCCAAACTAAGATACTGCCAAATTCTTACTTGGAGCAAATCACTGGTTCAAAGTTTAAATGCAACTGAACTATCCCAATATTCTATCATACAATCATGGTGTTAAAAGGGTTCCTGGAGATCATCTAGTCCAACCCCCTGGTCAGTGCAGGATCTGCAAGGCAGGATGTAACTATAGCATTCCTGACAAATGGCTGTTGAATCTCTGCCTAAATACCTCCAAGTAAAGGAGAGTCCGTCGCCTCCTGAGCTGGTCTGGTTGACCGTTGAGTAGCTCTAACCATCATGAATATACACCAAATTATATTACTGGCTTATTCTCCCATTCTAGCTGGAAAAAAACGTCCTCCATTTCTTTAATGACATGGATTGCATTTACTTCAATTTGTTCTGTTTTGCTTTCATTAACCTTGCATCCAGAGACTCAGCTAATCTCCATTATTAATTTCATAAATTCAAACAGAGATGTAAGTGGTTGCATAACAGATGCCATCAAGCCATCTGCACACAATGAGAGTTTCATATTCATTCCCACGAGACACATGTTTAACACTGTCATTACTTCTTACCTTAATCGTGGATGCCTCAATACGCAGATATATATATATATATATATATATATATATATATATTTACACAACAGCAACTGGGTATCCCAGTAGGTCCCCCGCCCTTGCCTCCAGCATCTCTTCGTTAGATAAAATGCCATTCGCTTCAGTCATAAGACAAACATCCTCCTAAAACCAGTGCATGCTATTTAATAAGATTCCTGCCAAAACCATATTGTTTCAAGGTTTTAAATAGAACTCTCCACTGCAATCCACCCCACCAAGCTGAATGTTTTCTTCAATGTCAATGAATGCAAAATACAGTATGTCAGGCAGTTCTTTTTGCCTTCATGATTAGGGTGTGTCCAAACATATTATTATTATTATCTTTCTCGCTCATGGCGGTTTTTCTAGATGGACATGACAGGCTTTGCCAAGTCATGCTGTCTTTTATTGATTCAGGAATTTCCTGACGATTGAGCATGTTTTAATTATGACTGCTTTCTGGATGTTGGTATGGATGTATTCTGGTAGGCCCAGTTTCTGGAGGTTTTATATATATATATATATATATATATATATATATTGATGTGATGCCGGTGACTGATGTGACTAATGGGATAATTGTGACCTTTTCCTGTTGCCATAGTTCTTTGACTTCCATGGCCAGTGGTGTATATTGGTCTCTCTTTTCTTCTTCCTTTTCAACAACATTTTTGTCATTTGGTATTGCTATGTCAATGAGGTAAGTGTGTTTTTCTTTTTTGTCTATGAACGTTACGTCTGGTCAGTTGCAGGGTATTGTCTTGTCGGTATGAATTGTTCTGTCCCAGTATATTTTATGATCTGTATTTTCCAGGATTGTTTCCGGTGAGTATGTATAGTATGGTGTAGGTTGAATTTGATGGCCAGTTGTTGGTCAATTATTTCTGCAGCTGTGTTGTTGTTATTATTATTATTATTATTATTATTATTATTATTAACATTTATATACCACCCCATAGATGAAGCTCTCTAGGCGGTTTACAAAAATTAAAACTTTGGACGTTAAAAATCGATATACAACATTTTAAACCGTAAAAGCATAGAAACAGACAACATATAAAAACAGTATATGTTTAAAACAACTGTGAACTCTCAGCTAGGCCTAAATATAGTTCTGGGGCCAATTAAAAACTCAGTATATGCTGTTAAATGCCTGGGAGAAGAGGAAAGTTTTGACCTGGTGCCGATAAGATAACAATGTTGGCACTAGGTGAGCCTCGTCGGGGAGATCATTCCATAATTGGGGGGCCACCACAGAGAAGGCCCTCTCCCTTGTTGCCATCCTCCGTGTTTCCCTCAGAGTAGGCACCTGGAGGAGGGCCTTAGATGTTGAGCATAGTGTATGGGTAGGTTCATGTCGGGAGAGGCGTTCTGTCAGGTATTGTGGTCCCACACTGTGGTTTGATGAGGAGTGGAGTCACTGTGGAAATGTAGTTGCTGTGTTTTGTTCATATGGAACATTTCTTCCCAGGACAAATCATTTCTCCATGTTTGGGGCAGACACTTGCAGTGGATTGTTCTGATAGGCCAGGAGCTTGCAATATCAATAGCGCAGTTCCCCAGAAGCAGCTTTCCAAACTCTGGATGTACTAGCCCTGATGGTTATGTGCTACCTCCAGTATCCGAAGCAGCAAGCTTATATACACCAGTTGCTGGGGAACATGGGTGGGATGGTGCCGTTGCACTGTGTCCTGTTTCGTTGGTGTGGCGGGAAATAATGTTGCAGCCACAGCTGGCCCCTGGTCTGATCCTGCAGGGCACTTCTTGTGTTCTTGTGAGTGTGACTTTAACAATGATGAGTTGGACCCAGAGCAGGTAAATTGCACCTAGCTCACATTCAAATCAATTAGAATAGTTAGTTATAGCTAACTTAAGACTCACTGATTTCAGTGGGACCCAGGTGCAACCAATTTACTTAGGAACTAACCCAACAAAATTGAAAAAAATTGCCTTAAAAATAAAAGGCAGTCAGCCTGTATTAAGCACAGGGTATGCACAAGATGGAAGACGTAATTGGTGTCTGATGAGCTGATAAATATATCTGTCAACAGCATTACTAAATGGGGGCGGGAATTACACAAAGAGTCCTATTTTTAAGTTGTGTCTCTATGTAGCTTTCTCATCTCTCCCCCCTCCGTTATTAGTCCAGTTTGTTCTGACCAAATTACCAAAGAAAACTATTAATTCCCTTTGCTTAGATTAGATTCTCTATTTTAGAATCTTGATTGAGCAAGGATATTGGGCAAGAGGACAAAACAAATGTTGAATCTTTGCCTTGGTGAGCTATCAAATGTATCCCCGCTTCATTCTAAGATTCCGGTATTTGATTCTGTTCCAGATCCATTCATGATGAAAGACAGTGGTTCAACCAAATGAAACCATCTAAGACTGGACTCTTACAAGGTAAGATCACAAACATTCCCCACTGAATCAGGACAGCTAAGAGAACTCTGTTAAGTTCCGTTTTTTTAAAAAAAAATTCCCCGAAGGATTACATGATCATTATGTTTATGCAAAGATATAGATAAAACAAGACAGGCTTTGATTTGAGCTACTCTTACCACGGCTCAGTTCCCTAACCTCTTTGAGCTCCAGCATTCCTCCGGACATGAAATATCAAATTCAAGCCATTGGATCAAAGAGTTTATTTTAATTGAAATTCCATTCTAATGCATCTCATGTTTAAATCTTGCATTGTTATTTTTCAGTTGCTACCTCCTCCCTTGAGCCTTTTGAAACAGGTTGAGGAGTCTACACAGATTGGGCTAATATAAAATAGATGAATGCAGCAGATGTTGAACAAATGCTGTGTGGGATGGCTGGGGTTCTTCAACCATTGGAGTTCCTCAGAGAAGATTGGTAACGGTGGACTAACTTCTCAGGGGGAGCATTGGGCATCTTTTAGGACATGGGTGGGCAACCTCTGTTCCCCAGACGGTTTGGCCAACAACTCTCATGGTCCTTCGCCATGGCTATGCTTGGTAGGGCTGATGGGAGTTGTTGGCCAAAACATCTGGAGGGCCACCCCTGTTCTAGGATAGAGATGGGGAATCTGTGACTCTCCAGATATTGTTGGACTACAAGTCCCATCACCCATGAACACTGGACATGCTGGGTGGGGCCAACAGGAGTTGGAGTCCAACAAGGGTCACATGTTCCCCACCCCTGTTCTCAGTTCATGCAGTGAAACAGTGAGGCCTGATGGACCTGGCCAATGCTTCATCCCTCACAGGAGCGGAGTGTGCATTCCAGAACACGCCCCAGAATTCTCTGCTCCATGAAGGAGTTCCACGGCAGAAGTTCAGAGATGCTCCTCTCAGCAGTCAAGCCAACGTGGGAAGAAAGACGGTCTACAAAATAAATATGGCAGAAAGTTTGAAAACCGGTGACTTGGTCCATTAAGTAGGATTGGTTCACAATTTGGTTCTGAAAAAGAAATGCATTGCCAAGCTCAGAAGGGTGCAGAAATGGGTGCAAAATGATCAGAGCGCTGGAGCACCTTCCTTACAAAAGGAAAGGCCATAATGTTTGCAGGTTGATAGTTTAGGGGGAGGAGTCAAAGGCAAAAGGAGGTGGGGCTAAAATACCCCCCCCCCCCCAAAAAAAAAGGAAAAGAAAAGACCAGCCTGTTCCAGCTTAAAAGTCTTGTTTCCAGCAGCTAAGCTTTAGGAGAGACATTTCAATCTTTTAGAACGGGGGAAAAAGTGCACAAAAGCTCTGAAACCATCAAGCAAGGGGTAGTGGGGCTGGCGGAAGGGGGCATGGTTTCTGGAGTCCCTGGGGGGCTGCATTTGCAACTCCCCCCAGGCCTGACGTTATTCACTCCTGTCTTAGGGTTTCACCTGCTGTTTCTTGCCAGTCTGGTTAGTGGGGACCCGGGCCTCATCTACCCCAAGCAGGATATTGCACTATGAAAACAGTATATAAAAGGCAGGAGCCACACAAAGCAGGATATAGCAGTATGAAAGCGGTATAGGGTATGTGTCGATGGGCCCCAACAACTGTCAGGGCACTTCAATACTTCTTGAAATCACTAGCGTGGCTCCTGCCTTTGATATACCGCTTCCACACCACTTTCATAGTGCCAAAACCTGCTTGGTGTAAATGAGGCCCCTGCACCCACAGTAGAGGGTCCCCAGCTCCAGAAACAAATTTCAACAAGGGGCAAAATGTCCTGCTGTCCAAGGACCAAGGTAAAAACATACGCAAGAGTTGCATGTTTTTAGGCCGAAGCAACCCAGCAGACAGCGTGTGTAGCTAGAGGGATAGGATGGGCGGAGACAGCCGGCCATAAGGTTTGAAACAGCCACGGTGTGCCCAGAAGCCATGGTAATGGGTGCAAGGCGATTACATAAAAATTAAATATTAAATTTGGGCCTTGGCAGACGGCGTGCCCTAGGCTGTGAAAACGAGTCTAATTTGCTAGCACAGCTGTTCCCTTCCAGGAACGTTTGGGGATAACAGGAAAGAAGCTTCTGTTTCTGCAAAAAATCAGAGTGTTCCTTCACCAGGTTTCTGCAGTTCTGAAAATAGTAATAATAAATGTATGGAGCTGAAGGTTGGGGACAGGCACAGTGTAGCCGGGGTGCTGAGCCCAGACCTGGACAGGGTGGTCCAGCAGCATTTCCGTGGCCCATTCAAAAGAAGTATCTTGCCCTCAAGTCACCTTTGCTGGTGGCTCGAAGCCAGGAACTTCTAGACTCTGCCATCCTCTGAGCATTGCGCACTAGATCCAGCTATACTCCACAAATAAAGGACCAGGAACTCTCCATCCGCTAAGCCCAGCTCAGAGTGGGTTGCTGGTGGTGATTTGGTGCCTTGGAAAACAGAAAAGCCAGGGCTGTTCAAATTGGGATGCTCATGGGATCAGTTAGGTGAGGAAACCTCTCGTGGCCCAACCTGCTCCCATAGGTTCTTGCAAGGGTAAAATGGGATCATTCAGTTGTTACCATGTGGGAATGGCAAGGGGAGTTAAATACATACCTTGGGGGGGGCACCCTCCATTGAAACAAATCTGAAGCGGATGTGACTGCATTTGTCTGCATCAGGGCTGGGGAATCAATTGGTGGTCCTCCAGATGTAACTCCTTTGCTGAGGGAACTGCACTGGCTGCCTATTCGCTAGCTGCCTATTCGCTACCAGGCCAGGTTTAAGGTTCTTGTTGTACTAGTGTACAAAGCCCTAAACAACTTGGGACCAGGATACCTGAGATAATGCCTTCTCCCCTATCAACTTGCCCGGTCACTGAGGTCACCCGAAGGCATTCTCCTGGTGGTTCCACATGGACCTATAGTCCAATTGGAGTCCACCAGGGGAAGAGCCTTCAGTGTGGTGGCCCCCCTCCTATGGAATCCCCTGCCTCTGGAGGTCTTGCAGGTGCCAACTTTGTATTCCTTCCGGCGCCTCCTGGAAACGTTGTTGTTCCAGGAAGCCTCCCCTTAATGACCAGCCGTGGTTTATTCCACACTTTCGTTTTTTTGATTTTTTTTGGAAAATGTACTTTTAATGTGTTTTTATTCTGGTTTGATTCTATTTTATTTTGTCCACAGCTCAGAAATTCTGAATGCTGAGTGGTATATAAATATTGGAAATAAATAAATAATAATAATAATAATAATAATAATAATATATTTATTTATCACCCGCCTCTCCCAACGGATCGAGGCGGGGAACAACACCAAACACAAAATACAAAAACTGATTAAAAGCAGATAAAACCAGTACATCATTAAAACACCAATAAAACACCAATAAAACACTTTAAAAATAAATATGTTGGTCCCAGAGCCCTGGCAAATGCCCAGACGTGCCTCCCTCTAGACCTGGCCCTTGCTTCCTCCATATGCTGTATTCCACCCCCCCCCATGTAGACTGTAAGCTTCCTTTTCATGTTTAGACTACTCTGTCAAGTCTCATACGGACTGGTGATGCTTTATGAATAAACAACAATATCTTCATAACGAATGTGTTTGTGAGTTGCTGGCTGGGAACGATGGAGTTGGAGTCCAGGATGAGGAAGGCTGCTCTATATCTTAACCTGTAGTTGCTGATGGACGAGCTTGCGTGTCAGGGATGCTTTAAGGTGGTTTCCTGCATTGAGCAGGGGGTTGGACTCGATGGCCTTAGAGGCCCCTTCCAACTCTGCTATTCTGATTCTGATTACTAACTTCTCTAACATTTCTGGTCCAAGGAGCCATCCAGGTATTGTCATTGAGTCAGAATGCTGCACTACATTGGCTATCCACATTCGGATCCCTGCCATGAAACTCATTAGAACAGTCAATACATCTCAGCCTACCCTGCCTTATAGGGTTGCTGTTGTGAAGATAAAATGGGGGCGTGTACACCATCTTAATGTCAGAACTGCCTTCCCCAACTTGGTACCTTCTAGATGTTTTGGACTACAGCTCCAATCAGCCCCAGAGAGCAAGGCCAGAGGTTAGGCATCAAGGGAGTTGTAGCCAAACACATCTGGAGGGCACCTGAATTTGGAAGGAAAGATAAAAATGTCTTTTTTGGGGGGAGAAATAGAAATGATCGATCCAGTCCTGCATATTGTTCCCAACAGTGGACAGCTAGATGCCACTGGGAAGGCCACAAGTAGAGGAGCGTATAGAGCCCCCCAAGTCTCCCCCGCTGTACGTTCCTAGCAGCTGGCATTCCAAAGCACACTGCTTCTGCATCTGGAGGTTCTATCCAGCTATCATGACTAAGAGCAGTGATAAATCCAGCTTGCTGCCACATGCCAGCTTCGGCTTCTGATATTGATGGATGCGCTACTACTCATATTTGCAAAGCCTTTGTACAGCCATCATATAAATCAATAGCACCATGAAAACAAACAGTTCAAAGTACCCAATCAAAACAATAGCAAATCTAAAAACGGAACGCAAAACAGAAGGGTAGAATTGGCTAAATGCTTTTGCAAACAGTTTTCTTTTCCTTATTTCTTGTTCCTTTATGTAGCGCCACCAGGGCACATGGTGTTTTGGAGTTTTATATGCAAAACAAAGAATAGGCAGGTCTCTGCCCCTGCAGAGCCTACAGATAAAATTGACAGTGGGGAAGATGACAGGCCAAGAGAAGGGGGAAAAAACAAGGTAGTCAGGGTTGAACAGTGGCAAATATGCCTAGTCTCCTAAATCTATGGGGGTAGAATGGGGTGGGAGTGGAGTGACTCTTTAGGAGGGTTATTAGAGAGTAAAACCATCATCAGACAGGGAGAAATCGTGTTTCCTGCTCCTGTCCCACAACAGCAACTTCTTTACACAGGGAAAGAAAGCGGAAGTGGCAACGACCACGTGACCCATTCAGTGGGTGTTTTCATTGCGCTGCTTTTCCTGCACACAGCAGGAAATGGCGGCAAGTTTCGCTCGGAAAAAAAAGTCGGATTTACCGGGGTCTATTTTGTCGTGGAAAAAAGACCAGACGGGGCGGGAGACGCGCGGGAGGTGGACGGCGACATCAAAAGGACACGCGGAAAATCACAAGCGGGCAGCAACGAGTAGGCAAGAAACAACAACGCTCCTGTGATGACGCTCTAAGTCACAAGTAAGGATGTTTGACCTGATCCACACCTGGCACTGGAAGCTAATTGTCCTTTGAATCCTTTGAATTATCCTTTGAAGCTAATTATCCTTTGAATGTAAACCACCTTGCCTCACGAAAAAGTACCAAAATGGATTTAAAATGCATTTTTTGAGATAAAACCAGTTTATGAAGGCATACATTTAGATAAACTAAAATTTTCAAATGCAAGCTGAGGGAGATGAGAGGATGCCATTCCACCAACCCTGCTGAAAGACTTTACATTTCTCCCCCACCTCCTTTTCTTTCCCCGTTCTTTTTTCCTTGTGTGTTGTGTTCTTTGTAGTTTGTAAGCCTGCAGGCAGGGACTCTCTGAATGTTGCAGGGTGGATAAAAATCAATGATTTTTTTAAAAAAGAAATTAAAAAACCCAGATTTTTTAAAATTTAAATTGGATTTTTTAAAATTTAAATTGGATTTTTTTTTTTAATAAAATGCTTTTTGAGGAAAAAAATCTATCTAAAAATAGAGTTCTATTTAAGATACATTATGGTCCAAAAGGTTATTCATCATGAAATAAGGATTAGTTTTTAATTTTGTAGCATGAAGCTGTATATTCATGCAATGTTTAAATTTTTTGGTAAATGAATTCCATTAATCCATTCACAATGTCATGCTCTTCCAAAGGTTTCTGTCAGGTTATTGGGCAATTTTTCTATCTAAAAGATATGATCACAGATGCGTGGTTTTACAGTTCTCAAAACTGTGAATTTGTGTCTGCAGAGATCAATGTTGTAATGATCATTTGTAAGCCACCCCGGGAATCTTTTTGGCTGAGAAGCGAGATAAAAATATTTTAAATAAATAATTTTAAAAGAAAATAATAATAATAATAATAATAATAATAATAATATTTCTTATCCGCCTCTCCGTTTGGATTGAGGCGGGGAACAACAGTAAATATAAAATATGATAAAATACATAAAACGGATTAAAAACATGACGCACATTATTAAAACTCCATTAAAACATCGTATGTTCAAAACGTGTGTATTACACACACACACACACACACACACACACAGAGAGAGAGAGAGAGAGAGAGAGGTTTTCTTTTAAAGCGCACTAATGCAAAAACGGGACTGAATAGAGTTTGAAATTGACACCGATCATAAATAAACTGATCCAACCCTAGCCGCCAGATCAAACATGAGCAACCAAAGCAAAAAGTCTCCAGTTCATATGAAACGCATTGCTTTCCTGCCTTCACTTTCCATAAAACTCTGCAAGATAAGAGTTCTACTGCTAACACTCAGGCTTAGATCATTGGGGTGGTGGCGGTGAGCACTTGGATGGGGCCAATTCTGTGAAGTTTGGTCTGTGTTTTGCCAAGGCCTCCCAGAAAGTGAGGGGACTTTCAGACAGAAGGGAAAATCACGTTTCTTTACCATCGCTCCACTTCCTGCTTCTCTTGCGGGTTTAAAATGAGCTGAATTACACGGGAAGGCAGCAGCAACCATGTGGTCTGTAATTTAAAACTTCCCAGCTCATACAGTTCAATGGGACAGCGCCATCTAGTGGGCATTTTATTGTGTAACTTCAACTGCACGTGGCAGGAAATCCCGACAAATCCCGACATATTTTGCAAGAATAGGATTTCCCGAGGTTTATCTTTTTATGGTAAAAAACAAGAGAAGGAGCGGGAGATGCACGGGACGCTCACGGCATCGTCAAAATGACCCGCGAATGGCCAGTCATGAACGTGCTATAAACTGCTCATTTAAAGAAGACTCAATTCTACCTCTCCCACCTTGAAATTATAAAGGGGGCAGTGAGAGATGCCAGCCCTCTGTGGGTGAGATCCAGCGTGAAGGCCATGGGGAGCCCACTGGGGCAGGGAGAAGGTATCAAGCCAGGAAGGAGGGTCACCTGGCAGGGAACTGGTGGCTGGGGAATAGGAAGGAGGTTTTCATTCTCTCTCTCATAATACTAGAACCCAGCAGGGTCATGTCATGGTTGGAGATGCGGGACAGATGCAAGGAAGGTCCTTGTCAACTACTGCGTCATGGAGAGAATGCTGGCTGAGGCAGGCAAACAGGCCTTGGGTCTGCTTGAGCATGGTGCTTGTTTCTCCTCCCTCCTCATTGTCTCCTTCTGGCCCTCTAGATGGCTGATCTGGCAAGGCCATGGTGGGAATCCACTTGACGTCGTCTAGCTGTGAGCAGACGCCATAATCCTCTCTCTTCATGTAGAAAGCCCTGCAGACTGAAGACTGTGTAGACGCGGCTTTAAAGCTTCTCCTGCTTGGAACCGCACCTCCTCTGTGCAGGTAGAGCTGGCTTCCAGATGGGTGGAGGTGAGGGGTGAGACAGCCTGCTGGGCAGATGTGGCCTCTGGGAGACTGTTGGGCTGGATGAGTAGACCTGATCTCCCAGAAGATGATGTACATTTTACACCCTTTAAGTTGTCCAGTCACACCAATCCTGTGAAATTCTGTCACTTTTAGTCTCATTCTGAAGTTGGATGCAACTGAGGCTAAGATACCATGATGCACCCCTTCCCCAACCTAACGCCCTTCAGGTGTGTTAGGCCGCCATTGGTGTTTCACAGGATGTCGGGCATCTTTCGTTCCGTTGTCCAATCATGGATGGAATCAACTGTGGGGTGTTTTTTTTTGAGGGATGTACAAAAATTTCGTTCCTGTTTGTTGATGTGCACTTTGCACAAGTGTGCATTCCACTAATGAGCATTTGCGCAAATCCCCTCTGCCAAATAATAATAATAATAATAATAATAATAATAATAATAAAAAATCAGTTCTCAAGTCCATGGACTCTGCATGATTTGGAAAAAGCCGGTCTGTTGCAGAATCTGCAGGTCAGATTCATAGGAATCCAAACCCACTTGTATCTTTTGTGGATTTCTCTGACAACCCTAGTTGGGCTACAACTCCTATCAACCCAGCCAGTGTGGCCAATGGCCATACACTCTGGCCCATGAAGGATGTGCCTTATTGTTGTTGTTGTTGGTATTATTATTGTATCTCTTTCTCGCTCATGGCGGTTTTTCTAGATGGACATAATAGGCTTTGCCAAGTCATGCTGTCTTTTACAGATTCAGGATTTTCCTGACGATTGAGCATATTTTAATTATGGCTGCTTTCTGGATGTTGGTGTGGATGTATTCTGGTAGGACCAGTTTCTGGAGGTTTTCTGTATAGCTTTTGATGTGATGCCAGTGACTGATGTGACTAATGGAATAATTGCTTTTCCTGTTGCCAGAGTTCTTTGACTTCCATGGCCAGTGGTGTATATTTGTCTCTCTTTTCTTCTTCCTTTTCAACAACGTTTTTGTCATTCGGTATTGCTATGTCGATGAGGTATGCGTTTTCTTTTTTGTCTATGACTGTTATGTCTGGTCGGTTGCAAGGTATTGTCTTGTCCATATGAATTGTTCTGTCCCAGTATATTTTATGATGTGCATTTTCCAGGATTGTTTCGGGTGAGTATGTATAGTATGGTGAAGGTTGTCTGATAAGGTTGAATTTGACAGCCAGTTGTTGGTGAATTATTTTTGCAGCTGTATTGTGTCTGTCTGTATAGTCCATTCCTGCCAGAATTTCACATCCTCCTGTTATATGGTCTATTGTTTCTTGGAACTGATGGCATTTCCTGCATAGGTCTGTTGTTACACTGTTACCTTTTATGATGTATCTTTGGTAGTTCTTGGAGGCTATAACTTGATCCTGTATAGCTATTACGAAACCTTCGGTTTCTGGAAATAGTTCACCCTTCCTGAGCCATTCGTATGATTGTTCTTTGTTTATTTGTGGGTTCTGTATTATGTTGTAGTGCTTCCCATGGAGTGCTTTTTGTGCCCATTTTTCTATTATTATTATTATTATTATTATTATTATTATTATTATTATTATTATTTCTACTACTACTACAATTTATACCCCACCTATCTACAAAATACCTTAGGTGGCATACGAAGTTAAACATAATGTAAACAAGATAAAACGATATCACTGGCATGTTACAATGTTAAAAGCAATTCAAAGATAAAACAATCAATAAAACCATACAGCTTAAAAACAAAATATAACAGTCAGCAATAAGATTCTAAAAAGGGAAGGGCTTGCCGGAATAATAGGGCCCTTAATGCCTGCTTAAAGACATTCAAAGACGTCAGCAAGTGCGTTTCAAAAGGCAGGTCATTCCTCAGCTGAGGGGCAGCAAAGGAAAAAGGTCCTCTCACATTGGGCAGTTCCAGCAGGCGACCCTCCAAGGACCTGAAGTGGCAGGCTGGAACATAGGGGCGGAGACACTCCCTAAGGTACCTTGGACTAGACCATATGGGGCTTAAAGGCCATATAGGGCTTTAAAGGTAAGCTATTGAGCACATCCATAGCTCCTTCCACACACATCTCGGACTGGATGCGTGGCTTTCAGGTTACAGTGTATGGCAACGAGGTAGATGCAAAATCCACATGCCCGTACTTGGAAAATTAATAGTCCTCTATCTCCAGTTTTGCTATTTCTATTTGGGTTGAGATCTTAGAGCCTTCCGAATCAGTCTTGCTGGCGTTGGGGAGGCAGCTTCTCATGAATCCACTCTATCGCTATACCACCAGGTTGCTTTCAAAGCTGGGACTTAAAACTTATTGCCAAAAAAGCAATATTCAAAGCAAAAACATTTGTACGTTCAGAATGTCAAAAGCGTAACAGCCTTAAAAAGAAGAAGTGAGAAACCCAAGTTGCCTTCGCATACACAAATTTTCAAAGCTGAAAGCATGCCGGCTGATTTAATTTTGCTAACTCGGAATTCATGAATCCAAAATTTACTGCTCGCGCTTAATTTACTCCCATTATTTATGAAATTTGCAACTGGCTTCCCTGTTATGCTGCGGGGCACGTTACTTGATTAGCGAATGCCCTACTTGTCCAATTATTTCAGAATCCAGGTAATTCAGCTCCCGTGCATTTAAATGTTTGATTCACTCCATACAAAAGCGAGGGGGGGGGGAAGAAATGAAATAAATCCAAGTTAATTTGAATTCATGTGTCAACGCTGCCTGTAGCTGTGAATATTCATCCAAGTAAAAACAGGTGCTCAGATCTGGTCTGTGGATTCGAAAAAAGCACTGTTTGTTTTTCCTTCACCCGCCCGAGTACACAAAGATTAGCAATAACAGACTCCCGGCCCACATTTCTCTCGTTTCGCCTACAGAAGTTCACCGAGAGAGTAGTTCGCCCGCCGCCGGCAATTCATTCAATAAGATCTGCCAAAAGATTACAGCGAGAGCAGCGGGGCCCACCGGGATTCAAAATGAGCCCAAAGGTGGGGAAACAGTGTTCCAGTCCCCCTCAGCCAAAACTCTTTAACATATTTGGAAGAAGTGCTCCCCAAGAGAGACGCATCCTGCCGCACGCCTCAAGCACTCCAGGCAGCGCAAGTGTGTAGGCTAGGCAAAGTGTACAGTGCGTAATGATTTCAGAGCACGCTACTCTTTGCTGCCTCCTCCTCTCCATCTGTCAACCACTTAGGGAGGCAAAGCCTGCACAGAGATAGCAAAAAAAAAGATGGAGGACCATGCAAAGCCTGGAGGCTGCTGAGGCGCTCTGAAAACTCCCGAGGCAGAAGGAACAGCAATGCTGTGGTTGCCCTTAAAACGCTCTTTCGGAAGATGTGGCAGGAGGTCTATTGTGAAAGGTGGATCTTCGAGACATGGGGCTGGGTCCTGACGGAGCACCACCCCAGAGGGGCCTACTCAGTGTCACTGAAAATACCGGAGTTGCCGGTACACAGCCTTTGTTCTCTGATTGCACATACGCAGCGAGGGCCAAGAAAAGTGCTCAGCGGGGTAAGTGGTACACTTTGGAAGTGTAGGTGCTCGTCATAGCCGCGCCCTGGAGGAGAGTCCAAAAATGTAGGCAGCTGCATTGATTGCTATCAACAAACCAGTGCTAGTGATTTCCACCTCTACAAACGCCCCCTGCCCCTGGGTCTTAATTGCCCACTCAGGACGGAGCCCCTCCAAAATGCTTTGCATTGCAACATGGGTAGTTCGCAACAGTATCTATCGCGGCTGGGAAAATGCATTTTCCACTATGAAGGATTTGTGCAGCTGAGCTCAGGGGAAACGCGGAAGTCTGGTTGGCAGCGGTGGCCGATGACATGGTCAATCTCCGCTAATCCAAACGTCCTGGTGCCTTGACCCGGTGAGCCTCAGCTCCACTACGCCACCGCTCACAGAACGGTCTCTCAGCAGTGGGGTGAGCCCAACTTCAATGGCAACCCAAAAGACAGATGTACATTACCTCGGGCTGGCCCTGCTACCTGACCAGATGAAACAACCCCCTTCAAGCAGGACCATGGCTGCAGGGCTCCCTCCAGGTCTGAGGGCCTCCTGGACGAAGTGTCCCCCGCCCTCCATGGGCCACGACCCTTCATGGCCTGCCAGGAAGGAGGCAGTGGGTGCTTAGCAGCATAGACTGGATTGCTAGTCCCACACAGCTGGACACAACCTGCTGCCATTTTGGTTTATTTATTTATTTATTTATTGCATTTTTATACCGCCCTATAGCCGAAGCGGGTCACAAAAATTAAAACCATGAAATCATTTAAAAAAATATAAAACAAACCACAATCTAAAAACACAAAATAACATACAATATAAAAACACAACCAGAATAAAACCAAGCAGCAGAAATTAATACAGATCACAATACAAATTTAAAACAGCAAGGATTAAAATTGAGTTAATTTAACTATTAAAATATTGGGAGAAGAAAAAGGTCTTCACCTGGCGACGAAAAGAGTGCAAAGTAGACGCCAGGCGAACCTCTCTGGGGAGCTCATTCCATAGCCGGGGTGCCACAGCAGAGAAGGCCCTCCTCCTAGTATATATGCAAAATTCATATATAGTCGGGGATGGGTCCAGCTTCAAACTGGCACATGAGCTGATCCATTCATCCCTTCTTAATCTTAAGAACGTGCTCCAGGAAAGGGAGGGGGTAACATCAGACCCCGGGCAACTACCCCAGGAGAGGTAAAACTACATCCGGACTGAATGAAGTAAAGAGTACTTGCCAAGTTAACTCACAGCTCTAAATATCTCATGTTTTCACCCAAAAAATATGATGGCGGAAATTTACTTAGCATCTCTCAAGCCCCCCCCCCCTTCAAAGTATTCAAACAGGCCATAATAACACCTCAGTGAATGTGGGATTGCAAGATTGCTGGGACTGCAATTCTTGTAAACAAGAGAGATATGACACCTGATACATTGGGGGAACAGAAAAGCCAGGAGGCAAAGTTGTGCAGCTCTAAAGTAGCATTGAAAATGCCTCCGTGGAGGTATCTGTTTCTCCACTGGAGCCCTAACATACGAGAGAGAGAGAGAGAGAGAGAGAGAGAGAGAGAGAGAGAGAGAGAGGATTCCAAATAGAGCACAGCTAAAACCGCATGGGAGATTTCCAGAGATGATATACAACTTGCTATTCAAATTTCACACGCCTTTCTGATGATGCACAAATGCCTGCATTACAAACTTTCACACTGCCGCATTTTTCTGTCTTCTAATTCCCACCCCTGTCACCCGCCTTCAGACCGGGAGACAGGGTTGCAAAGAGACGTTTCTGAGCCTGGGGCCAACTGAAAAGCCTGCCTTCCCCTCTTCCATTTTTGAGCAAATGTGACAATTACCATTTTAGAATGCTCCATTTGAGGCCTGTCCCACAAATGAACTTGAAGAGGCTTTGAACATCCTATTATTGCTTCAAAGAGAGAAACAGGAAAGCCGTGAAGAGGGCGTGAGCAATTCCCCTCTGTCAAAAGCAAAAATGGCTGCACTTCCTCAGCCCCTGCCTGCCCCACTCCCCTCAAAGAGATGGATCCATCACCCTTCTCTGGATCAAACTCTGTCAAGAGACACAGAACCCTCACATCGGGACAGGCGCCCATGCGTCCGTTTTTAAGTACAGAGACTAATGTACCTGTTCGTGATCACAGCCACTCACAGGTGACTGGAACACCATGTCAAGCATTAAACATGAATTTACAAACCATCTCCAAGTGCAGCGCTCGATTGATTAGAGTCAGTCTCTAGTGCAGGATATGCCACATTAGTGTCGTTCCAAAGCACCGCAAGAGAAACAAAACAGTTATGTGTCACTTGCAGAAATGCCCACGGAAGAGTAAAAGTGGGGACAAGATGGAGGGATTCTCCTCCTCTTGTCAACAAGGCGCTCGGGAGGGAGGACTGAACCGGCAGCCCACATATAAGCAAAGGCACAGGATAAAAACGTAGCTCCCAGAGATTATTGGCTGAATCCAACGCCGCCTGGCCCACCTCCAGTCCGCAAGCGGCCCCATAGCACTTCAGGCAGCAAGCCCCAAGATGAGCAGGAGTGCTTGTTTCTGGAAGGGGCAAGTCAGTTAGCGCTCCACACATTTGGGGGGTCTGCCTTCTGAAGTGCAGTTTCGCAAGTGGTAGGGGCTGCTTGTGGACCAGAAGTGTCAGCGCTGGCTGGACGCTGGGCGCATTCTGCAGCCTTTTGGAATATTCAACCCTCGATCAGGCTGCTTGGGAGCTGGTACACGATGTCTGAAGTCAGACACTAGAGGTTAATTCCGGGTTAAACAACACACAGTTAACCTAACTACTAATTGTAGATTAACTGTGGGTTGCTGAATGAACGAATGAATGAACTCCCAATCTGCCACCATTATGTGTGAACTAGGTCACTGGCTGGGTTCATGCATAATGGTAACTCATGGTATGAGTTGCTGAATTCTGGGTTGTCGCGTTGTATAAACCCAACTATGCTAGCAGACCATGGGTGAACTCTGGGTTGTTCAACCATGGGTTATGTGTGAACCCAGAACCATGCGTTGTTCATGGGTTGCTTCACCAGGCTACAGAGGCAGCAGGCAAGATCAGTCAAAAATTCTGCTCTTCTACAAGCCAGTACTACAGTGCAGCAAAGGAACCAGGGATGCAGGAGGGGGCCGATGAAGGAAGAGAGAAACCAACAATCTAAGGATGGAATAAACAAACCACGGTTTGCTCAATCATCTGCCAGACAAACCATGGCTTAACCATGGGGTAAACAAACCGTGAGGTGATGTTACGTGCAAACTAGGTCAATATATATTGAACCAGGTGCAATTACTGTTGTTTTTAAATAGAGGCCTTATGCTCTCCTCTCGTTCTTGGATGCCTTTGAGCCAAATAATAAAAGATGCACAAAAATGACTCCAGGGGGATTGCAGATTAAGGCAGTCATCCGTCCACTCGAATGCCTGTTTGGAGCTCAAAGCTGTCTACGGGCTGCGCGTCTGTGGTCACGCGCCGTCCGCCTTGATCTCATTCACGCCCTGTGTTAGAGCCAAGTTGCTGTCTATGTGGGTGACTGCATGTGCAGGGCGGCTTTGTTACTGCAAGTTACCCCCCCCCTTTGTTGTTCTGCCCAATAGCATCCCACAGATCTCATGCAGGTCAAGCACATGTCTTGTTGCAGCTGGTGAGGTCAGTGGCCTGGATAGAGCTGCCATTTCACAAAGGAGCTGGTACAGAAAGCCAGAGTGACTGAACAACAGCTTCACACCCTTATTTGCTGGGGGGTGGGGGTGGGAAGCGATCAATATTTGTTTGTGTCTGGCAGCAGCTGTGATTTCTCAGCAAATTTTCCTCCTTTATATTTTTGCAGCCACAGATGCAAACAAAAGCAGTATAGTTTGAAAGACCCGTACCCATTTGCCATTTTTAGGGCTTTCATAGAATCATAGAATAGTAGAGTGGGAAGGGGCCTATAAAGCCATCGAGTCCAACCCCCTGCTCAATGCAGGAATCTACCTTAAAGCATCCCTGGCAGATGGCTGTCCAGCTGCCTCTTGAAGGCCTCTAGGGTGGGAGAGCCCACCACCTCCCTAGGTCATTGGTTCCACTGTCATATTGCTCTAACAGTCAGGAAGTTTTTCCTGATGTCCACCAGGACTCTGGCTCCCTGTAACTTGAGCCCATTATTCCGTGTCCTGCACTAGGGGTTGATCAAGAAGAGATCCTGGCCCTCTTCTGTGTGACAACCTTTCAAGTATTCAAAGACTGCTATCATGTCTCCCCTCCATCTTCTCTTCTCCAGGCTAAATATGCCCAGTTCTTTCAGTGTCTCCTCATAGGGCTTTGTTTCCAGACCCCTAATCATCCTCGTTGCCCTCCTCTGAACAGGCTCCAGATTGTCTGCATCCTTCTTGAAGTGTGGTGCCCAGAACTGGACGCAATACTCAAGATGGGGCCTAACCAGTTCCGAATAGAGGGAAACCAGTACGTCGTGCGATTTGGAAGCTATAATTCTATTAATGCAGCCCAAAATAGTATTTGCTTTTTTTGCAGCCACATCACACTGTTGGCTCATATTCAGCTTGTGATCTACAACAATTCCAAGATCCTTCTCGCTTGTCGTATTGCTTAGCCAAGTATCCCCCATCTTCTAACTGTGCATTTGGTTCCTTTTTCCTAGGTGTGGAACTTGGCATTTATCCCTATTAAATTTCATTCTGTTGTTTCCAGCCCAGCGCTCCAGTCTATCAAGATCACTTTGGTGTTTGTTTCTGTCTTCCAGGGTATTAGTGATCCCACCCAATTTTGTGTCGTCTGCAAATTTGATAAGCATTCCCTGCACCTCCTCGTCCAAATCGTTAATAAAAATGTTGAAGAGCACTGGGCCCAGGACTGAGCCCTGTGGTACCCCGCTTGTTACCTCCCCCCAGTGTGAAAAGGTACCATCGATAAGCACTCTTTGAGTCCGATTCTGTAGCCAACTGTGGATCCACCTAATAGTTGTTCCATGTAGCCCACTTTTCACTAGTTTGTGAATCAGAATGTCATGGGGCACTTTGTCAAAAGCTTTGCTGAAGTCAAGATATATTATGTCCACAGCATTCCCACAGTTCATAAGGGAGGTTACCCAACCACAAAATGAGATCAGTCTGACAGGATTTGTTCTTGACAAATCCATGCTGGCTTCTAGTCATCACTGCATTGTTTTTAAGGTGTTTACAGACGGACTTCTTTATAATCTGCTCCAAAATTTTCCCAGGGATGGATGTCAGACTGACTGGTCTGTAGTTCCCAGGTTCCTCCTTTTTGCCCTTTTTGAAGATAGGGACAACATTAGCCCTCCTCCAGTCGTCCGGCACTTCACCCGTCTTCCATGATTTCACAAAGATAATAGACAGGTGGTTCTGAGAGTTCTTCTGCCAGCTCCTTTATTACTCTAGGATGCAGTAAATCAGGCCCTGGAGATGTGAACTCATTCAAAGAAATCAGGTGTTCCTTGACCATTTGTTTATCAATCTCAAACTTCAATTCTGCCCCGACAGCTTCCTGGAGGACACGGATCTAAGGGAGAGAGGATGGGTTATAGGCCGCCAAGGCAGCAGCAGGCGTGGCCAGAAAGATCCAGTAGCTGTTGATCTGAGGTAGAAGGTATGACTTTGGAAAGGGAATGCCCAATGAACGAAGCTCTTGCTAGCTCGGTGCAAAGCCAATGCGTCAGACCGAAGGGTGTGGGATGGAAGGATGTGGCTGACAGGCGGTCTGGATGCAGAACGTAAGGGAGCACACCAGACAGATATGGCCTCCATTAGACTGTTGCGCATGTAAAGAGGCCCCAGCCTCACCTGGGCATACAAACAGTGTAGGCTGGTGGCTCCAGTCCCAGTGAGGCAATGGCTCCACTCCGAGTTTCAGTCAGAGCCAGTCAGAACCCTCAAAGAGCTTTCCAAGGTGTTTTGCCTTCACACTGATTCCATTCCTTGGAGAGCTTCTTCGAGTTCCGATTGGTTCTTACTTCTTACTGAAACATGGGGCGAATTCACCGCCCCACTGACATTGGAGTCACCAGTCTGCACCGCCTACAAAAGCATTGATCCATCTTGCCCAGTAAATTATTTGGGTGGAGAGGCTCGGGGTCCCAGGCAGCCCATTGGGTGCGTATGACCCACTTCTGTGCCAGAGCCTCAAGGCCAGGGTCTCCACCAACCCTGTTATATGAGATTGCTTTAACTGGGGATGCCAGAGATGGAGGCCCTTTCTACACCGGAGGGGTGTAGAGGGCGCAGGGCAGGGGATCCCAGAAGTAGCTTCTTCTGGGATCGGCATGCCCAGTACAGACTAGAAATGCAACGGTCCGGGCTTCTCCCGGGCAGTCGCAAGTTGTGGCCTCCATTCTGCCCCCCCCCCCCCCAATCGATGGAGAGCGCAGGAGCTCTCTTCCAAAAAGGTAAGATTTTTTTTTTTTAAAAAAAACCACCTCCTGGGGAGGGGGCGAAACAGATGCCGCCCCCTTCCCTGCTGGGCATGGAGCCGCGTGGTGCGGCTCTGTGCCCAGTTTGCAACTGTTCTTACTCGCGAGTAAGCGCACCTGCACCCGGGATGGGTGGGCACATTCTTCCACAGTCCCAGGGGACCACAGAAGAATTGGGATTTTTCTGGTTTGCTTTTTCACAGGAAAATCCCGTGCCCGCCCCCCCTGCCCCCGGGACTCCCTGTGCATCATTTGGACCCAAAGGGAGCAGCCGGGGGGCCAACCCAGGCAAAAAGCCTGGCGTGGAAAGGGCCTGAATTTGTCATGGTCTGTCCTCAAGCTGAGAGGAGGAGGAGTTGGCAGAGCCACTGGCTGATGAGCTGGACTGGGCTCCTGTTGCCAAGGGAGAGGCTGGAACTCCATAAGCTCCTTCCCCCGTGCCAGGAACACGCACACGGAGAAGACGCACACGGCTGCAGACCCAGCGTGTGGCCCTTTAAGGGCTTCCATTAATTCAGCAAAGGGGCTGGAGCATGAGAGGGCTGGGCGGAGACAGAGGGCCCGCTTGTGGCCCTCTGTGCGTTGTTTAGCCCACAATGAGCCGTGGCGCATGCGGGTGATGTTCTGAACATTCAGCTCCGAGCAGGGGATGACGTGTCATGTGGACCTGGCCACTGAGGGTTATCTGAGGGTTAAACAACCCTCTCATAACCCTAGAACAACCCAAGGGTCGTGTTTAACCCTCAAGTAACCCTCAGCGGCTGGGTTCATGCGACATGGCAACCCCCCCAAATGTCACCCGCATGCATATGGCATGCGCTGCAGCTCACCAGGGTTGAAACAGGAGTCCACCATGTCATGCAAACAAGGCTCAGAAGACTGCTCTAGCCCTGGTTGGAATTATCCATGCTCCTGCAGCCACTGGCTCATGGGTGCAGCTACCAGATAGGGAGGGATCAAAATAGTAACCTTTTCCCGAACATGTGCTCCGCCAGTGAGCCATGCCTCCTCCCCAAACGATCTCAATACACAGGCAATGAAAACCCCTGGAAGAGTTGCTTTCAAATGAAAAGTGGTATAATGAAAAACTGACAACCATCCATCACCATCCGAGCATCTTCCTTTGAGGCTCCCAGTGGGCTGAGCACACCACACCCTTGGTCTTCCAACAGAAAGCCAGGGGAAGGTGCTACTTTCCTGTTCTCCACAATTTCCCCTTATATATTATTCCTCGTCACGCATACCTGCTACTAATGCACATTCTCAGCACCACTTAGCAATGCCATTAACCCATGCCCAGCATAGCTGGATTGCTTGAGATCAAACATAGCTGGAGATGGCACACTCTCTTTCCCAATATCCCAGGGCTGCAAGCCTCATTCTGCCCGGGGCCGATACCTCTGACTCACGGCTCTCGGTACAGGTCCGTGCTATTGTGGCCAGCATTAGAAACTATGAAGTCGAGAAAACACAACGGGTCAGGCACCATTTAGCACCAGACAATCCCACGCTGGTTTCGTGCAATTTTGCAGTTATCTCTGAATACTATGCCTAGGAAGTGGGAGGAGACACAGGCTGTTTCTACACTGGCCTTTTTACCCGGGGCCGTCCCTGGGTAGTCCCTGTGCATGCAAATGATGCACAGGGACCCCCGGGGGTGTGGTGGGCATGGCTTTTCCCCGGGATAAGAGATCCCTGGGACATCCTGATTTTTCTGCAGTCCTGGAAACTTCCCAAGACTGCGGGAGGTGTGACTGCCCATCCTGTCTGCTGCCACGTTTACTCGTGAGTAAGCATGGCAGCAGAAATGGGCACGGAGCCGCACCGTGCAGCTCCGTGCCCATCAGGGAAGAGGGATGGGGAGCAAGTTCACCATCCCCAGGATGGCAGGGGGAGGGGGGGGCTGGTTGGGTTTATTTTTTTTTTAAAAAAGAAGCCTGCCTTTGCAAAGGAGCACACTAAATGGGGAGCGCTGGTGTGGAGAAGAAAAGCTGAATGGGAAGTTGCACCCTTTCATGGACCAAGTCATGCTTCCTGGATGTCCATTCAGAAGACCTCACCAGAAGACAGGGCATGGCTTTGAGATGCCATCGTTTCAGACTCCATGAGTGCCCACGGAAGAGGAGCCAACAAAGAGAGCTGCGGTACTATAAAGAGAGCCAGCATGGTGTAGTGGTTAGAGTCCTCGCCTGGGGAGATCCGGGTTCTAGTCTCTACTTGGCCATGAAGCTCACTGGGTGACTTTGGGCCAGTCCCTGAACTACCTCACAGGGTTGCTGTGAGGATAAAATGGAAAGGAGGAGGATCATGGGTTCCTTGCCAGGAGAAAAAAAAAAGGGCAGGATAGAAATGTAATTATAAAAATAAATTAAAAATAAAGATGGATGACTTTTCATTATAAAAATAAATTAAAAATAAAGATGGATGACTTTTCATAGACTTGCAGCCTACTTTATGAGCACTGCGGCTCAGAAGAAGACAGGGAGCCTGCAGGCAGGCTGAAGAGACTGATTGTCTTTTGGCTCAAGTGCAATGTTGCTTCTTAATGTTTCTGTGGGAAAGATGTTGACTATTCCTCCTTTCAGCCATATGTTGTGGCAACAAGGGGTGACCCGAACCAAAAGAAGAAGTCCGTCTCTTGGGAAATCGAGATGAGTTTGTGAAAATACACCCCCTTCTCCTCCTCTGCCACCACAAACATGACATTACGTGATATGATCCGTTAAAGGGAAAATTACAAACATCTTTGGGAACTGAAGAAGTCTCAAGTGGCTTCTTTCGTGAGACAGGACCACGGGTCTCAAACACGAGGGTGCCACATAGAAACTCATAGCTGAGAGTGTCAGCCAGGGTTGGTGCCAAACTGAAACACAAGTCGTCTAGCCAGGATTTGAGCATTCACACACACACACACACGCCTACCAAAAGCTGAGCTTCTTTTCAGAAACAGAAAACTCGTTCAGTCGGATATGGTGGAAAACGCAAGAATTCAACGTATGGATTTCCAAATGCACATGGCTGGAATCTGCGCACTTACGATCTCAGAGACTCTTGCCATAGATGTGTGTGACTTCCCGTTCTAATCTAGGTATTATCGCAAATCCTGTTATCGCCACACACAGAGGGATCATATCAGCTCTCTGTACAAACGGAAAAAAGGCGAATGTTCTGCACAGACGAACGCTCAGCCACGAGGAAATTGAGCAAGACCTATAAGAAGCCTTGGCTCACTCATTAGTCTGGGGGGTTACAGGAATCCCAAGTAAACAGAGAAAAGGGCTATATAGCGCTTTTCGGAACATCAAAAAGCATATGCCCGCTCTCGTCGCCACACATTTACCATTCACAGTTTCTAATGTTCTGAAGATATTGTATTTATTGGTGAAAACCACAAATTAGGATTCTAAAGCTTGAACCAACTAAACTGCCATATAACGTTGAATTGCCTTGCTTCTTCAACAGCCACCCAAGACCTGCCTACGAGAGGAATCAGCTCAGTTACCTCCCTAAAGAGATAGGGCCAACATTAACCACCTGGAGCCATGTCTGTTTCCATATATGGTTCTAGCTCTAACTACGGCTAAAGGTCAGGTATTGCATCCTACTTTCATGTGACCATTACATAAGTTGGAAGGTAGGACGAACATGGGTGGGGCTGTACGGAAACGCCCGTGTGGGTGTCATTTTAGCAGAAAAGGACAATTGAAAATAAGCCGTGGTTAGACAAGACCTTTTATCTCTAACCATCATGCTGAAGCTAAGTAAAAAGTTACAATGGCAGGGCAGTCCTTGGGTTAGTGAAGGGGTGGACAACGAAATAGCTGCACAACATGGCCCAACTTTACCATTAGCAGTTTTCAAAACTTTGTACCATCCCTGGGCAAGGAACCCAATAATAATAATAATAATAATAATAATAATAATAATAATAATAATATATTTATTACCCGCCTCTCCCTCTGGATCGAGGCTGGGAACAACATCAATACAAACAATATAAAATACATAAAATTGATTAAAAACATATAAAATTAATACATTATTTAAATATCAACAAAGTCTTAAAATTCGACTGGGTAGGCCTACCGGAAGAGATCAGTCTTTATAGCTCTCTTAAATTCTGGAAGACTGGTAAGTTGGCGGATCTCTCCTGGCAGGTCATTCCACAGTCTGGGAGCGGCAGAAGAGAAGGTCCTCTGGGTAACAGCTGTCAGCCTAGTTTTGGTTGACTGTAGTAAATTCTTCCCAGAGGACCTGAGTGTGCGGGGCGGATTATACGGGAGAAGGCGATCCTGCAGGTAACCTGGACCCAAACCATGTAGGGCTTTAAAGGTAATAACTAACACTTTGTACTTCGTCCAGAAACTAATTGGCCACCAGTGGAGTGATTTTAAAGCTGGTGTGATATGGTCACCCCTAGGTGTACTGGTGACCAACCTGGCCGCCATATTTTGAACTTGTTGACGTTTCTGGACTAGGCACAGAGGTAGCCCTATGTACAATGCATTGCAGTAGTCGTGCCTCAAAGTTACCAGCGTGTGCACCATCATTTTTAGGTCTTCCAGATATTGGTGAGGGCTGATATCCCCCTACCCTGCCCGATCTAGCCAAATATTAGCCAAGGAAATCGTCATGTATCAACACAAACCGAGTTAATACGGAGTGTTGTCCGGACCTCTCAGGCTTGGCTATCATTCCACACACAAAATGAGAACATTAGAGGCTGGTGGTTCCGATGTCAGTAGAGTGGTGAATCTGCTCCGGCTTTCAGTCGGAACCCTACAAGTGTTATCCAAGAAGCACCTTGGATAGCTCCTTTAGGGTTCCGACTGACATCAGAGTCAACAGCCTCCACTGAATGAGCATGTGCCCCAAAACACACCCAACCACGCACAGCATCATCAAGGGACCCTCTCAGTTAGCTTGTAGGTCCCCTACAGGGACCCTCACTGCGCTGAAACCCTGCCCAGCTGGGCTTGAGGGCCACGACTTAAATTTCCCACAATGCCCCACGTAGCAACGGGCCTGGTGTAGGCTGCTATTTTTGTTTCTCACAATGCTCCAGGGCGATGTTATGTTGGGGGAATGGTGGGCGATTCAAATGGGGGCGATTTCAGTGATGCTTGTGTTGCCGCCA
This sequence comes from Anniella stebbinsi, assembly GCA_029215795.1. Classification (NCBI taxonomy): domain Eukaryota; kingdom Metazoa; phylum Chordata; class Lepidosauria; order Squamata; family Anniellidae; genus Anniella; species Anniella stebbinsi. The sequence continues at coordinate 5,778,126 of JARDYH010000004.1, read as the reverse complement.
GCCCACTGCTGCCCAGTATACCGCCCAGAGAGCTTCGGCTATGGGGCGGTATATAAATGTAATAATAATAATAATAATAATAATAATAATAATAATAATTCGAGTAGGAGGGAACCCACCAGAGGTCTCCCAACAACTTGAGGCCAGCCATGTGTCCAAGGGTGCTCCAGTAATGTGCGTTGCAGGGGGAAGATCAGGCCTGCTTATCCACCACCACAATCCATGGCAGCTCATGATCCTTCCATCAACCTTTGCTTTGAGGAACACCCACCCCAATAAGCTTCCTATTAACCTCAGGTTCTCCCTAACAGCCTGAACATCAGGGTCTTATACTACGGAATTCAGCCTGCATGTTAAGGCCTCCTAGGTCTAGGAAGAAAAGCACGGTTCCCACAAGGTTCAAGCGTCAAGCTCTTCTCCCTCTTGAACCAAGAGGTAGAGTGACAACCCACCTCCTAACCACTCTCAACAAAACCAGTACAACAGGGATAGGGCTCTCACCAGACATTTCGCTTTCACCACAGAATTGAGATCCAATCTCTATCCGAAGAGCTTTTCCTTTCCTGCTTTCCTGCTACATAGTCTCTAGGTGGCACTGTGCTATAGCAGAATAACGCTATTACTTAAACAGGAGATACCATTTCTTTCGCTTTCACGAATACTCCCATTTCCCCCGCTCTACTCCTCCCGCCAGCCAAAAGCGCTCTTAGAAAGACAAAGCAAAACTGGAGGGTCACGACATCATCTAAAGATCCCGCAAACAACTGTGAGAAAGGAATAAGGGCACCAAAAAAAACCACGCCTTGTTTAGAAAAGCTCACTATTTGCATTTTGTCTACAACACAGGCGAAAAACAGCATGTCTGTTTCTAGTTTCCATTTTGGGGGTGTGTGTGCAGGGAGTGCTAGATTCAGTGACAATTCCTGTCCAGAAAAGTCTGAATCTTGCTCTCAAGAAATCCAAACTCCTCAATTTACCCCTTTTGATAAAATAAACAAGGAAGTTTCCAGTCTGCATTGATGTGTAGGAAAATTGGGCTGGGGGCAGGGCTTCAGCCCTAAAACGCTAAGCAGCCAGGCGGAGGCTCCAATTATCGGTGTACGTTTGTGAGGGATTCACACATCTCTCCTGCCTACTTTCGCATGCCTGAACCACTCTTAGGTCATCTTTTACATGCACCCTACTGAAATGAGAGGGAGTTGTTCTTCTCAGTAGGGCCTGTGCTGGAATATTCCCAGCAGACTGCTTTGCATTTGCATACAGCTCCTTTTTCCTGTTCTTACAGCAGCAACGTCCTTTAAAAAAAGAGAGAGAAAAGAAAAAAGGACCGAACAACAAACGATTATATCATTATGCAAATCGTATGCAACTTATCTGATCTACAGAAAGTATCCTAGTCACGCTACTGGGATGTGCATGGATGGAATTCTAGACCTCCCCAAATTATCTTCTTCAGGGAACTGATGCTATTAGCTTTTTTTTGTAATCAATTCTACAAGGATCATGCAGATCCTTCCTCTGTTAAAGGAAGAAAGAGAGAGAGAGAGAGAGCAGTTTCCCTGGCAGACAGACCACAGAGGTCGCAATGAGACAGAAAAAAAGGGATGATCTGGAAGGTAGGTAGGATGTCATAGTTTCTACAGCTTTAGAGTCGATCCTTGAATCATGCCCAGGATGCAGCAGGAAGTCAGTGTGGGGTGGACTTTGAGGCCCTGGTATAGGGTGGCCACTTGCCCATTGCCAAAAAAGAAGAAAGAAAAAGGAATTGCATTGCCAAAAAAGGTCAAAAGAAGACACCACTGTGCATAATATTGGAATCCCTATAGAATTCCCAGCCTTTGGAGGTCAGGCAGGCGCCAACGTTGTACTGCTTCCGGCGCCTCCTTAAAATGTTGGTGTTTCAGGAAGCTTTCCCTGAATGACCGGCCATGGTTTTATCAGAACTTTGTTCTTTTAAAAAAGCATAATTTTAAAAATGGTGTTTTAATTCTGTTTTTATTCTTATAATTGTTTACTGTTCACTGAGCTGAAATCTTTTGGAGGGGGAGCGGTATATAAATACTGTAAATAAATAAATAAACATTTGCATATGCAAATTTATATGGATAGGTGCAAATTTTAAAATAAATACAATTTAAATAGAAATACAATGCATCTCCCCATAGCGGAGTAGACAGACCAGTTGACTTGTGTGCCTCCTTAGGGTTCTTTGTCATGGACAGCCCCTCAACGAGAGGACATCTTCAAATAGAGGGCTGTCTTCTGCCAGCTCTCCAAAACACAGGACTGTCCCCTAAAAAGGAGGACACCTGTCCAACCGACGGCCTGGTATAATGGGTTCTCAATGACCCACCTCCTTTTGCTAGGGGTGGACCAGCGGAGTCTCATGAATAGTCTTGAAGAGCTGTGCAATATAGAGAGGGCCAATGCACTCGCATTCCAAGACTCTGGACAAATCCTTGCCTGTCTTCTGAGCGTTGAGTGGGCAGCAAGATCGGTAGCTTAAAAAGCTCTTTAAGAGCAGGCAGGCCCACGCTCCAGGAGAAAGTGGGGTACACCTTCATAGGGAAGACGCCGTAGGTCAGTGGCAGAACGCATGTTCCGCATGCAGAAGGTCCCAGGTTCAAACTCCGGCATCTCCAGACTCTCAACTAGCAGGGCCAGTAAAGATCTCTGTGTAATTTCTTGCCAACGGCAGTAGGCAACGCTGAGATGGATGTACTCAGTAGGTTCTTCTAACATAAATTCCCATCCGTGGACGGCGTGCAGTTGCAGAACGAGAGACACAAGGTGTCAGCGTCATTTGACAGACGACGAGAACAAGCTGATTACAGAAGAGTCTCCTCCTCCACTCAAACAGCCTTTCCTACAGCTCTATTTGAAAGCCTGGGGGAGGGATCCTTTGCATCATTTGACAGATCTCTAGCTAAGCAGTTTCTAGAAGCTGCCTACCCAAAGGCAGACGGCCAATTTTATCAAGCTCAGCGCCAGCTCTTGTGTCCGGCGGGAGCTCCAGAGCGTTGGGAAGGGACTCTCTCTCAGCCCAGCGACACCAAGATCTTTGGAGAGATGGACATGCCAGGGATTGACCCCAGGGCCTTCTGGATGCAAAGCATGTGCTCTTACTTGGAGCTATGTTTCCCCCCACTCTCCGGGGTCTCCAATAGGGGTCACTTCCCCATTACCACCTACCTGCTTCTTTTAATTAGGATGCGAACCTGGAACCTTCTCTATGAAAACGATTGAGCTTCTGCCCCTGTGTGCAAATCTTAACACTAGAGAGCTTCAGCTATTAGATGGTACAGAAATGAAATGAAATAAATAACAATAAATCAGTACATATTCATACCCACCCACCTACCCACCCACCCACTAAGTTGATTTTTTTCTTCACCAAGGAAATCCAACTTGTTAGCAGATTGCAAATTGTACACAAATCCCTGTTCGTTCACACTTACGTAGTCTGCCTAATTTAATCAAGCTTTTAGGATTCCATGTGTGTGTGTGTGTGTGTGGTTTGGCAATGGAAAAGAGATTAAACTGAAAATACTTTCCAGAGCACCCATAATGGCCACAGCCTTCCCCTCCAGATGTTATTAATAATAATAATAATAATATATTTATTTATCACCCGCCTCTCCCAACGGACTACAACTTCAACTGGCTGGGAATGATGTAGTCCAACCCCCCAGGATGGAAAAAGCTGGCTTAAGAGATGGGAAAGGTCTTCTTCTTCTTCATCATCATCATCATCATCATCATCGGACATCTACCTTGCCAGAATTCCCATGATGCTGCCATGCACCAATCCTTGCTGTTTTAAATTTGTATTTTAATCTGTATTAATTCCTGCTGCTTGGTTTTATTCTGGTTGTGTTTTTATATTGTATGTTCCCCAGTGGAATTCCTTCTCCTCCTGTTTTCAGCTTCCCGTTCATCCACATCTTTCCCTTTAAAAAGACCCCAAATGCGAGGAAAGCCTGCTGTGGCGCTCCTTGCATGACACCAAGAGTGTCATCACACAGGGAGGAAATCGTGTTTCCTTACTGTCGCTTCTCTGCACTTCCTCATTCTTCCCGGAGGGGAAAGAGGAAGTAAACAAAGACCACGTAGCCCATTCAGGGGTTGTTTTAATTAGGGGTGTGCATGGATACGGATCCCGAATCCTCCAAAGCAGATCGGGGGAGGTCCGGATCATTCCGGACTGGATCAATCCGGGACCCATTGCCCTTCCAGGTCTCATCACCCGGCGCAACGTCGCTCTACCGAGAATCAGGCCACGAGGCCTGGTTCTCAGTAGAGAAGAAGCAGTATCAGCAGTGGATGGCGGTGACGAGGAGGAGGCAGCAGGTAAGCAGGGAGAGTGGGGGGAGGGCGGTGAGTCCTTTTCCTCATAGACTTGCAAGTCTATGGGGAAAAGTAGGGTCTCTGGATCTCGATTCAGAGACCCGGATCCGATTCCGGACCGGGGGAGGTCTGATCCGGTCTGGATTGGATTGGGCCAATCCGGATCCGGACCAGATTGGGGGGGGGGGCTGTGAACAGCCCTAGTTTTAATCGCGCTGCTCTGCCTGCACAAAGCAGGAGATAGCGGCACATTCCGTTTATTTTTAAAAATCAGATTAATTATTTCGTGATGGAAAAACAAGCAGAAGGAGCAAGAGGCATGCCGGAGGCAGATGTCGTCATCTAAAGGACACGTGCACCTCTGTAAGTGGGCAGTAGCGAGTGTGCGACAAAACGCTTGTCCAAACTAGATTGGGACACAACACACTGATGAGTTCCAAAACACTACATTGAAGGTCCATGTCCCATTGGACTGACCAATAGGACAACATCCTAATTGGACTGACACTCCCTCTGTGCAAGCAGACCTCCTCCATCAAGGACAGGGGTGTGTGGGTGGAATGTAGACCACCACTTCTCAGCTCATTTACAAAAGCAATTTTTCTGCGTTCAATTTGCATAGAGGGCGGCCCAGCGCTCACAGAATGCATCCCTCATTTCGAAGGCCTATAATCTTGGGTCATTACAGCACAGCCTCTAACCCTGGCGGTTCAATCCATTGTGTCTAAAGGGAAACACACCAATCAGCCCGAAGCCCAAGTCATTAGCACCTGCCATCAGCGCACGCAAAACCTCAGCGGTGGAGAACTTCTGGTTTTTCCTCCACCCCAGTTCTGCCGATGCTTCTGAACACCATTTTCATGTTTGCTCAGTACTGCCGTACGAGACTGTCCCACAATTCTATTTCCTGTGTTGCGTGTCTGGAGAAGGCTCTGCCTTTAGCACAATTTGCATCCTAAATCAGCAAGTTTGATCCAGATTTTATTTATTTATTTGTTAGATTTGTATGCTGGTCAACTGGCAAATGCCCTCAGGGCCTTTTACAAACATATCCCCCCCCCCGCCCCAAAGAGCAACAATAAAACAGCAGAACAAAAATATAGCAACGAAATAAAAGTAATACAATATTAAGCATTAAAAGCAATAACAAATAATAAAAGTATTAAAGAGCCAGAAGCAACATTCAGAGCCAAAGACACAGACTAAAGACTACATTCCTGCTGGATGATGAATGTATTGATCTGGCATCTAAATATATACAGAGACATCAGGCATTCCACAGACAGGGGCTATGATCAAGAAGGCCTTTTCCTCAGTAGCTACCCAACACAGCGTTGTGGGCAGCAACACCCAGTGAAGTGGTAATCACAACAACAACAAAAAGTGGGTTAATGTCACCATTTCACACTAACCGTTAACGTTTTGAAAGTTTATTTTAGAAGTTTCTAAACTCGAGCCCAATTTGTCAATTCGGAGATTACAATTTCTACGTTTTGTGGACTCTAGTCTATGAAAACTTATGCCACAATAAAACTTGTCCGTGATTAAGGGGCCACAAGTTTGTCCATTGTTTTTACATTTCTGAAATTATACCACGGATGGAATGGGGCTTTCTTTCCGTATCCTAAAAATGTACCACTACCCGCTTCTGTTATTTTTATTTAACATAACATCCATCCTGAAGAAGAGTCCTGGAAAGCATTGCTGACTCCTATGTAAGTTTTCGGTTGGTCCTAATAAAGTTATTATCTTGTTGATGTTTTGCTTTTTTAAAATTATCATTACTCCAGTCAACCAACATGGCTGAAAATGTTTTAGAAATAGACCAGTACACCTTAAAACTTTGTTTTTATAGCCTTCCCCATTACAAAACCATGAATTATCTCCCCAAAGTCCATTTCTCTTGTACACTCACACACGGTAGACAAAGTTGCTAGGTGCTTAACTATTCTGAATGCCACATTCCTGAATTTGGCTTCTGCCAAAGTCATGGACTAGGTGTAAAAAAATCCATAGGGCTATACACACATCACTGAATATTAGCTGAAGCTGCAGTTGTCGTGGCATCGGTGACCTACATGTCACATATATTTTAGGCATGTAAATTAGCAACATAGGCTCCCACTGTCCCTGGGATCAATGTTCCTAATTATTCTTAGTATGGTGCTTTGTTCCTCCCACCAACAGTCTTTCCAGATTACACAAAATGAACTCTGGGACTGGTAGCTTTTGAGAGCGCATGGGACATAAGGAAGCTTAAGCCTTTCAGTCTACAAATGTTAGTTTAATGATTTATAAGCACACACACGCACACTGTGAAACTCACTATTCAGAGAGTTGCTTATTCTGCTCTAACACTGCTTTTGATTGGCTCTAACAAATTTCTCAAAACCTGGACAATAGGAACATAGAGCATCATCAGACGGGGGGAAATCGCGTTTCCCCACCGTCGCTTTGCCTCGTGCTTCTGTCCCACAACAGGGATGAGCAGCTTCCTCTTTCTTCACATGGGGAAGAAAGAGGAAGCAAGCAACGACCACGTGGCCCATTCAGTGGACATTTTTGTCACACTGCTTCTCCTGGCAGCAAGTTTCACTATAGCCCCCAAAATTGATTTTTTTCTGTCTTATTTTATGATGGAAAAAAAGACCAGAAGGAGCGGGAGACACACGGGAGCGGGAGACACCTGCAAAAAACCATGAGTGGCCAGTAATGAGTGTGCTATCAAATGCTCTTCTGATGAGCCCCATAAATCAGGGAAGTAGCTTCAAAGATGATCTACAATTTAGCCTCAATTTTCTCCCTTATGTTAATGAGATTACAGCCTATGTCAGGATGCACAGTAAAGAGTACCATCCCATGTTGGGGCTCTGTGCATTAGACCACACCCTAGACCTTTCGGTTTTTGAGATTCAATGTTATATATAACAGCAAGAGCAGCCTTCCCCCCCCTCCAGATGTGTTGTACCCATAATCCCCAAAGAGCATGATGGAAGATGTAGTCTAACACATCTGAAAGGCACCAGGTCGGGGAAGGGCGAGTGATTTGAATGTGGGGAAATTCAGGTTTCAAGTCCCTGCTCTCCTCTAACGCTCGCTGGTAAGTCAATTTCTCTTGGACTGGCTTAACTGAAGATTTTGAGGATAAGCCCAGTCCATGTACAGAATTCAAGCTCCTCAGAGTAAAGGTAATGGTCTTTCACATCACCAACATAAAAGTGAATACATGTGATTGCACATTCATGTGCGGCACGAATGCATAGAGGTGGAGGCCTGCTGGTTCAATGGCCACGAGTTCACTTTGTGAATGCGCCATACTACCTCTGGGATGGTTTAGCTTCGAGGAAAGGTGAGTAATGGGGGAGGGGCATGACCGAGGTGCACCAATTCTACATTTATTTATTTTGTTCATTTATTGCATTTTCAGACCGCCCAATAGCTGAAGCTCTCTGAATGGTGTGGGGAATGCGGATGGGAAACATTTGACTAGAATCCAAAGTTCGCAGAGGTCCCCACGAACTCCTGTGAGAGGTCAGCCAGGGCCAGCCTCTCATAAACATAGGAGCCCCGCAGGTGGCCGGGGCACCTGTCAGGAGCAACTGGGCAGGCGCAAGCGGCCAGCCAGCTGCCCGAGCAAATGAGAGCCTTGGCTGACCAAAGGCGTAGGACAGGCAGGCAGGCACGGCTGAAGCCGGGGCTACCTGTGGTAGGAAGAAACAATGGGCCAGCCTGGCAGGAGTGGGGTGGGGGAGAGCATCACAATTCACCACTCTTTGCTGCTCCACCGCCTCGTGTGGGTGCTTCACCCCACGTAATGGTGGCGCCAGCCCCGTGTGCTGTTGCACTCCAGTCGTGCTCATGGGTTTTGCGTGGGCAGCTGCTTGGCCATTGCGCGAGGACAATGCCGGACTGGATGGACCATTGGGTCTGATCCAGCAGGGCTCTTCCTATGTCCTTATACTGTTAACATGGGAAGCAGGCTGCTGTTCCCTCTAGCCCAGTACTCTTTAGAGCATCCTTCTCCAACTTGGTGTCCTCGAGATATTTTGGACAACAACTCCCACAATCCTCCAGCCTTGGCCATGCTGACTGGGACTTGTAGGAGATGCAGCTCTGGGGGGGGGGGTAACAGATTGAGGCAGGCAGTTGTACAGTGGCTGGTGGGGGCTTTCCAGGGTTTCAGACAGGGATCTTGCCTAGTTTTGCCAGGGAGCGAACCATTCCGCAGGCAAAGCGGATGCTCCACCACCGAACTACATGCCCTCCTCTTTAACGATATATGCCCAAGGCTAAAGAGGCAATAAAGATCCATCTTCCCGTCTTCCCAAGCCACAAACCACATAGATGCTTGATGCATGCAGCATGAAACAGAAACGTCTCTCAAACACGCATACAAAACAAGGCTTTGCAAAACGATTCAACCTTTGGCCCGGCTGACGTGTAGTTACCATTGCTTTCAAAGCCAGCAGGGTTAATCAAGAAACAGACATCTCACACCGCAGAAAACCATGCTCCCTCCGTGGCAGACGGCTCCACCACCTCGGTTTCAGTTCCACCCTGTCATGGCACGAGGGCACTGAGAATAGATTCCTCGCCGGGCCCCAGAACTCTGCTCTTGCAAGTGTCTCCAAATGAATTTGAGAAAGCTCAGCCGGCGACGCCATCATCTCATATAAGTGCACAAAACTGAAAAGCATCAGTGCCGCAATGGAAGAGAAGCAGGAGGGAGGAGGGTCCCTGCAAACGCGACACACGCAAATCGTTTCCTGGAAAGCGGCGGAGGGGAACCGGCCCAGGTTGAAGCAGGGAAGGACGTCGAAAGCCGGGGAAGGAAGGATCTCCCATCCAACACTGGTAAACCTTTGCCAGGAACCCTTTTTCCTTCAGCCTCCATTGCAACAAGCAACCAAACACAGCTTGGAAATGAACGTTTTTTCAGCCCACAGTGAAGGTAATATTACAGACTCCCGGCATTGCAAAGTAAAAACATGAGCATTGCCTTGGTGTGTCACAGAAAGTGTCCATCTAGCTGATCAACCTGTTCCCGCAGGCAAAGACGACTCCCCTGCCCCATTGCTGGCCTTCCCCAGAACCTGGTATTCAGGGAGGTAGTTCCTCAGCCTCTGGAGGTTTAAGAACATCAGAAGAGCCCTGCTGAATCAGACCCAGGGCCCATCTCTTCCAGCACTCTGTTCACACAGTGGCCAACCAGCTGTCGACCAGGGACGCACAAGCAGGACACAGGTACAACAGCACCCTCCCACCCATGTTCCCCAGCAACTGGTGTATCTAGGCTTGCAGCCTCTGATAACGGAGGTAGCACATAGCCATCAGGGCTAGTAGCCATTGATAGCCTTCTCCTCCAGGAATTTATCCAGCCCCCTTTTCAAGCCATCCAAATTGGTGACCATCACTACACCTTGTGGCAGCGAATCCCAGAGTTTAACTCTGTGCTGTGTGAAGAAGTCCTTCCTTTGATCTGTCCTGAATCTCCCATCAATCAGATTCTTGGGATGACCCTTTGGGTTCTAGTATTATGGGAGAGGGAGATCCACATTCTCCGCACCGTGCATGACTTCGTACACCTCTATCAGATCTTCCTCTTTTCCAAGCTACACAATCCCAGCTGTTGTAACCTTCCCTCATAGGGGAGCCCCTTGATAATTTCAGTTGCCCTTTTCTGCACTTTTCCCAGCTCCACAATATAGATATTGTGACCAGAACTGTACACAGTATTCCATGTGTGGTTGCCCTCTAGCTTTGTATATAGTTTTGCCACCCAAAGAACGGGAGTTGCAGACCATTACAGCTGGAAGGCACCAGGTTGGGGAAGGTTGACTTAGAGACACGTCCTTCAGGAGGAGAATGCTGCTGTCTGGAGAGAGCCATCCACCCAATACAGCTGCTTGTACTATCCTCTTCTAAACACCTCTATAGTGGCCATCCATAGAGATTTCCATGTGCGGGGTCAAGCCCTGAACGTGTCCCCCACAGCCATCAACCAAATACTCAGACTTCTGGCAGAGTCCTATCGTATTCCTTCCACCTTGGCCATGTGGACTGACTCTATGGATAGAATGTTGCTCAACTCCTCCTTTCTTCTCATTCAGACGACTAGGGTGTATATGACTACCTGGTCATTCCTTATTTAGCAAGAGCATCTCCAGGTGCTATCAAACCCTTTCCACTTGGCTTGCTACTTTAATAACGTGTTTTGCTTGCTTGCTACGTTACGCATGAGTTTAGTATTTGCCAACATCTCCGCATGAGACATGCATTAGAAAGGAAGAAAGAAACCACTCCTGCCATTTGGGCTAACCATTAGCACATACGAGGGAAACGATTACAGGAAATGACTTGCTCAGGATTTCACCACTGCATGTTAAGCATGGGGTGGCCAAAGGGAAGCAGACATATTTTTTTATTTTCCCTCAGAAATACAACTGGGTGATAACGTACTGGGGTGGTTTTGGGTGGGGGCAAAGCCAGCCGGACATGGAACAACCTTGACGCAGGTTTCTCAGCTTTAAAAATGCGCCCTAAACCGTAGCCAAGATGGCATCCAAACCCCCCTCCCAAATCAACGGACGGAAATGCCCCTTAGCAAGGCAGCTGCTTGTGACAACTCGCTCCACAAATGCACGTTTTGTAACCCTGGCGTACTTTTGTGTAGAGAAAAGCAGCTTTGGAATATAATGTGATATAAAAGCAGAGAAGCACCAGAGGGGAGGAGGCGTTGGCACCATTTGGGACTGCTGCCTTCTGTTTTCAGTGCCACCGTCAGTAGCGTCGGGGCAGCCTTGGGCAGTTCTCAAGTCCCCAGGGCCCTGGACGTGTCTTCTACTGCTGGCACCTTCCTCCGGCCCTTTGACTTTTGCCTCTTCTGGCCCAACGAGTTAAGCAGCACCAGGCAGCTGGATTTAGTCACCCTTTAAACTTCCCACAGTGCTGCTGGCTTAGCATTACTCTGAGGAATTGTGGGAAATTTAATGGGTGGCCAGGCCCCACAGGCCAGCTTTGCTTGGAACGCTGCCGCCACAGCCAGGTAGGCCCGCCAAGGTTCACTGATAGAGGAGGGGACCCACCAGGAGGTTCTTGGCCCAGAACTCCCTCGGATCTTCAGCTAGCCCGTAGGGTGACCCTATGGAAAGGAGGACAGGGCTCCTGTATCTTTAACAGTTGTATTCAAAAGGAAATTTCAGCGGGTGCTATTTGTATGCATGCAGCAGCTGGTGAAATCCCCTCTTCATCACAACCGATAAAGCTGCAGGAGCCCTGCCCTCTTTTGTCTCTGGTCACTCTAGCATAGCTCCTGCAGCTTTAACGGTTGTGATGAAGAGGGAATTTCACCAGGTGCTGCATGCATAACAATGACACCTGCTGAAATCCCCCTTTCTATGCAACTGTTAAAGACACAGGAGCCCCGTTCTCCTTCCCTACCCAACAGTTTTTCTGCTCCAAATCTTCTTGCAAACTGCTTTTCACCTTGTGGAGTTCCAGTCATGTTTTAGCAAGAGTAAAAACTCATGCTTGGGTAGGAGAATCACATTCAAATCCTAAGCACCATTGAAAAACAGTTCCAGAGTGCACACAAAATAGCAGAAAACCAGAAACCAAATCCCGTCCCCCTCCAAGGCCTGATAAAACCACACAAGCACTTGCTCTCCGAAGGCTAGAAGGGATTATCCAGCAATGCTCGATTCAAGGAGAGGGGAACACTCCACCAATGACTTGCCATCACAGAAAAGGCCTTACCCGGATGTCAGGAGGTTGGAACATATTTTCATATGTGGTGGACTTGTGAGTATGTACAAAAATTTTGGAAAAGGGTGTTTAAATAAATAAGTGAAATAATGGGAAGCATTGTGGAAGCAAGTCCAAAACTGGCTCTACTCTCAATTTGGGATAAAGGAATTGGGAATCAAAATATGAGGGATTTGATTAACAACCTCCTGACACCCGCTAGATTAATGATAGCTAAGAATTGGAAAATACAAGGGAATTATATAATAGAAGAATGGTATAAAGAAATATGGGATATTGCGCTTAATGATAAATTAACATGTAATATAAAAGTAAAGAGGGGATTATCCAAGAAGAATGATATTGAAAATATATGGGGGCCATTTTTGGAATTTGTATTGTTGTACACCTTTAAAAGATTCTTTACAATTTTGGAAGAATGTATAATATAAAAGAATAAAAGAAGGTCTCATTGGGTTAGGGGAGCACGGGGGGGGGGTGGTTGTCAATATGATTATGTTGTGTTTTATGTTGAAAAATAAAAAAAAATATTATTAAAAAAAAAAAGCCCATACCCCTTGCAGCTGCAAGCCTCACTCCAGCCAAGGCAGGCATCTGGAGAAGGTCCCACCCAGTTTAACAGTTTCTGTGTCTCTTGAGGACACAAAGTGCATTCACACATGCCTCTAAGCCATGGTCCACATTAACCATGGTTTGTTGCTTTGTCTCGCAGACAAATAAACCGACCATGGATTGCTTTCTCGGTTTCTGGTTTGTTTCTCCCCTGCCCATTTTGCTGGCTTTTAGGGCAGTTTCATTTTCAAACTGTTCTTGCCGGGCATAGGACCTGCCTAAGACACACACCCCAGCAGGGATCCATTTGCAAGTTCCCCTGGAATTGTCCCTCCTCTTCCCCATTGCAACCTGCTTGCTCACCTGCCTCTCCCTCTGGCCCAGAAAAAGGGGGTGGTGAGGAGGCGGAGCAGTAGTATTGTAACATCTCAGGCCCCTGGCCGCCTGTTCTTTTAAGCATCATGGAAACCGCATACTCGGGCTCAATGGTTTACTCACAGGGAGACAGTTTATTAGGCAAACTTACAGCATATCAGCGCTGCCCCATAGACAGTGGACTCAAATAGCAGAAGCTCTTGCACGAAGCCGCTGACCCATCTCGACCCATGCATGGGGCGAAAGCAATGGTTATACTGTTCTGACAATAACATTGAAGCAGTTACGTCACTAGCACAGGCAGGCATGGGAACTCACTGACTGATGGGAAAGTTTTGGCTTTACACAACAGCTTTGGAATGTAAGCTCATTATTATTCTATCCAGCTTGCTAGGCCAGCCAGTTAAGGTGCCGGTGTGAGACGTCCTTGATTCAGTGTTCTCAGCTCATTAGGACTAGCCAGCTGCTGCTGTGAGAAGCAGAGGTAAAGCTACTACCCAGAAGCCTTTGAGAGCCACTATGGCTCACAGGCTTATCCGGCCTATTCAAGTATCTTGATGACAATCGTAGTAAGAAGGTAGAATCTCTGAAGGAATGAGCCCATTGAGCGTATCTTGCCCACGGGCCTCCAAAATCCTGGAGCCAGCACTGGGTAGATGCCTGTTTTAGGGTAGGCAGCCATGTAAACAAACCAGGGATAAACCACAGTTCTGGGTTCAGACATCACATCAAGCCATGGTTTTAAAAAAGCAAGGCTTCATAAACTAATGACAAACCATGGCTTCTATTTGTAGTTTGTAGTTGGTCAGTTAACAAACCATGGTTTGTTTGCAGGGATGACTTCAGACACAGCAACTAGTCAGATTTCAATAAATCACACCATGGCGTGGCATTATGTGTGAACCAGGCTATAGAGAGGCCATCTATACGGCACCGCTTTTGCTATTGATTACACCCAAATCCCGCAGCATCGCTACTGTGAAGCAGCAACAATAGGGTTACATGGCAGGAATGAGCGCGGGCTATCCAGCAAAGAAAATTCCAATCAACAAATATGGAGTGACTAAAACTCTCCAAAAACATTTGTTTGTTTTCTGGCAACTCTGTGCAACATTGTAGCATTGAAAACTTGTATCTGCGCATATGCGCAGCTATAACTCATTGAATTTATGCATTGCACATAATGACTATCCTTACTTTTGTTCCAGAATGAGACTTCAATGTCGCCTTGGCGGCCATTACTAAACACTCACTTAGAGGCCGCCTTCTGCCCTATATTCTCGCGCCTACCTTGCACTGGGATCCGCCCCCAACTACGTCCACTCTCTTAATCCGAACTGAAGCCACCACTGACACATGCACAAGCAACCGTAGTGACATCGGAGCAAAGTAAAAACTCACGGCAAAACAAGACATCGAAAATGCGCAGCTCCGCAGGGACTAATACGATGCGTTTGCAAATTGGCGGCTGCGCCATATAAACAATGGAGCGTAACTGCGCAGCTACGATGAAGTGTTTACAGCGTATAGAGAAGCCCAAAGAGGAAAAAAGAACTGCAAAATCATTCCACCTACCACCCAACCAACACAGCATCAGATGGTGACTGGGATGTGAGAAGGAGGCAGAGCACAGATCAATCCCCATCAAACCGCCCACAATGCTTTCCAACGGAGTCAGTTTATACACGCAGTGGAGAGTCACAGACATGCACGTGTCGGTGAATCAGCCCCGCAGGAGAACGGCAGAGGAGCGAATGATAAAGCAAATGATACGAGGAAAGATTGTGGATGTGTTTAGCCCACAGAGGGACTCGATTAAGGAAATCATGTTGACAGTTTGTAGCTATGTAGGAGGAGGCTGGAAAGAAGGGGGAAGGGGAATGGGTGAGGCAAAAACAACAACATAACAACAACAACAACAACAACAGAGAGTTTTAGAGCCAGTGGAGGCTGGTGACTCCGATGTCAGTGGGGCGGTGAATCCGCTTCAGTTTTCACTCAGAATTAGTCAGAATTCAAAAGGAGCTTTTGAATGCTGAGTGGTTCTGACTGAAACCCGGAGCGGATTTACCACCCCACTGACATCGGAGTCACCAGCCTCCATTGCTTAGAGCCACTCCACACAGCGGATGTAAGGTACAGCTAAGAGATCTGAGCAATGACTCAGAAGCTTCATTTCTCCTCCCCTGCCATGAATTCACAAGGAGGCCTCAGGCAAACCATTCTCTCTCTCCCTCAGGCGAGGCCTGCATTTGCAATATGAGGAGAGGGGGGAAGGTTATACTGGCCTACCTTGCAGATGTGTTGTAAGGGTAACAGGAACAAGACAATGGATGAAGCACTTTGAACATTTGGAAGTGCTACATAAATGTGAGGCATTGCTATTACATGTTTTATGACTGGGGCTAGAAACCTGTGAAGGGCAGACATAATAATGCAAGTGCACAGTTTTTGAAAGTCTGTGTGTACTACGAACATACATTTATTTCCCAGGCATTTACTGACCTATGATGGGGCATTTCTCCCAGTCATCTAAAGAGGTCGAGTATTTCACTGAAACTGTTTTCAGCTGTCTAAATTGTTTTAAACTTTGGATACTTAAATTTTTATGCTGTATTTTATTGCCTTATGAATTGTCGTAAACCGCCCAGAGAACTTTGGCTATTGGCTGGTATAAAAATGAAAATAATGCCAACTCTTTGCTGCTTAACAGATTGTCATTGCAGTGGACATCACAAGGGAGCATACATGCATCTTCAAACACTACCCATTTGGGAGTTTCCCCAAAAGGATGTACATTTGTGAGCGATGGGGGCTGCCAAGACACTCTGAAAGCCCCGCAGTGGGTGCATGGCGGCGCTGCGTTGGTTATACGACGTAGCAGGCCACCTCGCAGCCATCACGGGGCTTTCCTGCAAAGCTGCAAGTTTTGAAAGTCGGAAACTTACCCCAACTTTTTCACCAGAGTACAGCACATTCAGCATCTAACCTCACTCTGGCATAGGCTTTCCGAGGCGGATGGTGCCCCCTGATTGCTGTCTGCCTGGGCAGAGAGCAGAGGGGTAGGTCTGACGAGCCAAATGGCCACCAGAAAGCCCGTGCCCTCCCTCTGCATTGGGATCAGCCGCCGCCACCCCGCAGCAGAGAAAGTGGGGGTTTCCCTTAATGTGGCGGCAACCCGGCACCCTCAAGACAGCCCCATGGACACACCAGTTTAACATGAGCATTCCCCACAGGAATGTTCAGAGGTAGAGATAAACTACAGGGAAATCTCCACTGCCACCAGTTTCCCTAAGGTCTAACCAAAACGTAAGTAGCTTCAAGAGGAATTTTGGTAACAGATCAAGCTGCCTACAATGACAATTTGCTATGGCTGGATGGGCACCTATCAGGAAGCTAGGGAGGCGGTGGAGTCTCCTTTGTGAAAACTTTCCAAGAAAAAGGTTGGACAAGGACATGCTTGGTAAGCATAGGATATCATCTTGCCTTTGGGCAGTTGTTGGGAGAACTCGTCCAGCTGGATCCTAGCCAATTCTCCAATTAACCTGTCATTACAAGTGTCATGTAAAAGCAGCAAAATGATGGTATTCCCACTGTACAGGGAACCGGGGTTTAGAGAGAGACCTTTCTGCACTTGAGCATATGTGCATAACTTAATTTGTTTCCTTCATTCTCAAAGAAGGCAGGATGGATGCCGTCTTCAAGACGCAGAGGCATTGCAAGAAATATATATATATACATATATATATATCTATATATATATATATCTAATAAGAAACAAAATCCAGAGGGGGGCACTTTTAGACATCCATTAGTATTATGGGCTGTCAGACACGGTGCAGCCAAAACCTAATTTCTGTAGCCATGGCATATCTTTCAATTTTGCATCTGTAAAATGGGAATAGTAACTGACTCCTGGGGACGATTGCAGGAATGAAAGAGGTAAGGCTCATTTTGGGATGCCATGAGATTTAATTATTACCCATTCTATTCTCTAAGCCAAAGCAGGTAACAACAATAATTTAGTAATATAAATGGGATAACTATACTCCAGGGACCTCATGCTGTCCCCATAGAGTCCCCCATCACCAAACACTGGCTGAAATCGACAAGTGCCCACTGTCTCTTAGAAAGACGCCCTTAAGCTTGGACTTTGGTGAACCTCCAGTGACAGAATTCCACAACTATGGCAAAGGCAGCAGGGCATTTCTCTATGAGCCTCTTGAGAGGGCCCTGCAGCTGACACAGGTGACAGTTACTAAAATATGCAGAGCCTGAACAGTTAATGTATTTTAGCTCTTTGCATCTCTCTCTCTCTCACACACACACCACTCTGTTGCTCAAAACAGTCCATGTACAATTATTATATTGGCACAATACTGGCCCACCTTACAGGGTTGCTGTCGTGATTGCTGAGAATATACGTGAAACGCTTTCCATTCTTTGAAAGGCTACATGCCTGCAAAGTATCACCACCAGCAGCGCAACCGCCTTACTCGATAAGTACGTGCAGAGAAGTCACAAGATATGTGCCTTATCCCTCGGACCCATTTCCTCTCTGCTGCCCTTTCTGCTCCCTTAGTGGGTAAAGGGCACCTCATCTCGCCAACGCCAAACGGTTCACAGTCTCAGTACCTCCGGCTGCCATGGACTGGCCCATTATTCCATTCAGAATCCTTTCCATTTCTCCGGCACTTAAAAAAAACAACATTTCCTCGACACGCTTGTACACGTCTCTAGAAGCAGTCCGTAGGCGTTGTGTTTGGAGGAAGAAAAGCTTGCGAGCTTTTTTCGAAGGGGTTTGGTTCCATCAGCCCTGCGTTTGATCCAGGAGATGGTACACCTTTGTCCCTGAAACCAAAACCCGGTCCTTTTGCTCTGTTGAGGAGCTGCAGCACTCGAGACAGCATCAAAAAAAATATTTGTCTGTTATGTATGTGGGATTTTGTCTGAGAGACAGAGAATTGGATTCGGGAGGAGGAGGAGGAGAAACAGGCAGGGCAGCAGGTCAAAGTCAAAACCAAGAATGGCCTTTTGGGCCATTCTTGGTTTTGACTTTGACCTGCTGCCTTTCCTGTTTCTCCTCCTCCTCCTCCTCCTCCTCCTCACAAAACCAGTTCTCTGCCTCCAATGCAAACAAGCAAAGAAAGTCACAGGACTTACCTGACCATCTACCAAGCATCAGGGGTACCAGGAGAAGAGTCAGCAGCCCTCTGGAATAAACGCCCGGAGCTTCCATGATCATTTGCTACTGGAGAGGACAGGGGAGGGAAAAAAAGGGGGGGGGAATTATTTGATGAAGAGGAACTGAGCCGGCGTTTATGGTGGCTTTCCGTCTGGCCGAGCAACAGAGGAATCAAAAAGAAGGGGGGGGGGAAACCCCACAACCCTGCATCACTCCATCCCCCAAATGAGGAAGCCCGTCCTACTTCGTAGTCGACAACACATCGAAGCGAAAGGAGGAAAGAAGCAGCAGAGCGCAACCTATTTTTAAGAACAGATGAATCACAGGGTTGCCCCCCCCCTTTCCCTTTCCTCCTGACACATCATATAAGAATTGCTAGAAAATTAAATATTGGGGTGTGGGGGGGGGGGAGAGAAAAGCCAAAACAAGGAGCTCGAGGCAGGGAAGGACGGAGAGGGAGGGAGGGGGGAAAGTATATCCATCGCAAACTAGGCGACATCCTTTTAGGATGTCTGGAAAGACATGTACACAAACAAACCCAGCCAGAGGACTCACCTGGTGGAGCATCTATCTGCGGCACACGGTCCCCCTCCTGCCAAAGTGCCCGGGGGACCACTGGAAAATTGCCACTTTGCTCAGGCAGTCACATGCCAAGGCTGCTTCTCTCCCCCCCCCCTTTTTTTGTTTTTTTAGTATTTCTCTTCCTCCTCCTCCTCCTCCAGGCCTCTCCAGCAGCAGCAGCGCTCGAAACCCGTAAGAGAGCCGCAAGAAACCAGAACGCGGCAGACTTGCAGAGGGGAAGAGATCGACGCGCGCACGCGTGTGCGTTTCAAATGCACACGACCTGCAGGGCCAGCAGTAGCGACTGGAGGAGACCCGAAGGCGGCTGTTCCCCCCAACCCAGCGCCACCCTCCGTTCCTCTCTCCGCAGCCAGGGAGGCGGCGGCGGCGGCTCCGTCTCTCCTCCTCTCCCCTTTGAACGCCCTCTTCTGCCTGGGTCGCTCCGCAGCGCCCTCGCTGCTCTCTCGCGGTCTCTCCCTGCTGCTGCTGCTGCTGTTGCGGCTGCTGGCTCAGAGCCCCCAGCGCCCACCCCTCACCCCCCGTTGCCTAGCATTCATGGGGCTCCATCACCAACAATGTACCAGTTCAGGAGGAGACAAGAAAAGAGGGTGCGTGGGGAGGGGGGAAGTGGGGGGAAGGCCAAAATCTCCCTCCCCCTTTTCTCTCTCTCTCTCTCTCTCTCTCTCTCTCTCTCTCTCTTTCTCTCTCTCTCAAGGAGCTAGCAGCACTCCTGGGTTTTCCAGCCAGCTTTGCAAAAACGCAAGTTGGACGGAGGGGATGAGAAGGAGGCGGTGGGTGGTGCGAGGCGGCGGGGGTGGGGTGGGGGAGGCGGCTGGAGCGCTGCTGCCCGCCTCGCTCCAAGCCAACTTGGGGTGTGTGTGTGAGCGCGCGCGCGCGTGTGTTTGGGTAAGGTCACCCCTGCCTGGCTCGAATCAGCCACACATTGCTTTTCTTAAGGTGGGCTGGCAAAATTGGGTCCCCTCCCTGCTTTCCCTTCCTTTGCTGGGAGGGGGGGGGGATCTCTGCGCCTTCGGAGTCCTGCCCTGGCAGGCTCTGGCGGCGTTCGGACGACACGATAATCAACGGAGGGCGGGGCAGGGGGGGGAAACAATCGTCACTAGTGTTGATTATCGTGTCGTCCGAAAGCAGCTTCCCTCTCCCCCCCCTCTCCAGCCTGAAAGAGGAGGGTGGGTTGCCGCCTCCCTGTTGCACGCAGAGCCGAACGCCTCCCCCCCCCCGCTGCCTGGCGGAGTTCGATGCCCCCCCCCCGCCGCCGCCTCAAACCACTCTGCCTCTTCCCCAAGGAAAACGCACGCGCGCGCGCCCAGACAGACGCCGCTGAGATAAAAGCTTCCACGCAATGAATGGGATCCTCCCCGGGGGGTGCGGGG
The DNA here is from genome assembly GCA_029215795.1 of Anniella stebbinsi. Taxonomy (NCBI): domain Eukaryota; kingdom Metazoa; phylum Chordata; class Lepidosauria; order Squamata; family Anniellidae; genus Anniella; species Anniella stebbinsi. Next base: position 5,757,951 of record JARDYH010000004.1, on the reverse strand, counting down.
GTGGGATTACGATGGGACAGGCGGGCAGGAAGGAGGTGAGATGATGCGGGCAGGAAATAAACAGGAAGCAGAGAAGTGGGGGAGGATTTCATCCCAGGGGGAGGGGGGGAGAGTGTGTCTGCAATCACGACCGAGCAAAACGGCAAGGAGAGGGTCGGCCTTGGAAGATCGGGCCCCCTCTGCTCCAAGAGGCCGCCTGCCGGGGGTCTCTCCCAGCCCTGGTTGATCTGGGACCCTTTTTTGTTACCAGGAGTCGAGCATGGGACTTTGACGCATGCAAAATGTCCCTCTCCCTTTGGCGATGGGGCTGCGGCAAGGTGACCTGGGGGAATCTCAGCCGGCTTCTCCAGAGTCCGCTTTTGCTGCGCTTGTCTCAAGTTTACCCCCCCCCCTCGCGCACCCCCCAAAAGCCCCCCCCCCGCTAAACTTTGGCAAGCACCTGCAAGGCCTCAGCCCTGGAATCGGCTTTCGATGCCAAGCTTCAGGTTTGGAACCAGGGAAAACAGCAACCGAGACTGCACCCGAGCATATACAGAGTTTGGGGAAAATACCAAGTCGAATTTGCTCCCTGCCTCTACAAGAGAGGTTTAAAGCTCTTTCAAGGCGCTTAAAAAAATTTACCTCTACAAGAATGGAGCGCAAATCGGGCGTAGAGGCGCGTTATCTCTCCGATTATGCGCATTATTGAATGCGCGTTAAATCGCGAGTTTTATTTTGCTCTGGCCATTAAAGCGCATTTTGACTATGTGAACAAGCGCTTATGCACATTAACTACTTGTAAAGCGCATTTCGGTCATCCGTTAATGCGCTTCACCGCCTCTTGCCGCCTCTCGTGCAGAGGGATTAGGTGTAACTGCGCTTCTGCGATTATGCGCATAATCGCCTAATCGGGCGCAAAAGCGAATCCTTGTAGAGGGGACCCCGGAAAGAATGCATGGGTGGCGGTTGCCAGGTGGGAGAACATAAGAGCTCTGCTGGATCAGACCAAGAGTCCATCTAGACCAGCTGCCCAGGAGAAACTCACAAGTAGGACATGAGTGCAACAGCAGCCTCCCTCCCATGTTCCCCAGCAACGGGTGTATATAGGCTTACTGCCTCTGATACTGGAGGCAGCCTAGAGCCATCAGGACTAAAAGCCATTGCTAGTCTTCTCCATTAATTTGGTCTCTGGAAAGCCCGTCTCCCCCGCCCCAGCATCTCTTTATCAAATTTACAGCAGCTGTTTCAGCCCCTGCCTACCCACCCCATCTCCCACCCCCCATGGCTGCGCTCCAGGGTGGGGGGGAGCCATTGGGAGACTGATCACATATCTCCTCCCCTCTGGGCTTCACTGCTTACTTCTTGCTGCCATTCATCAGCCCAGTCCTCTTTGCAGCTTAGTGTACAAAATTTATGCCTCTCTACCCCAGGCGTTCTCACAAGTCCAGAGTTATGGCATTGTTCGTTTTAAAGTATACTATGGCTTCCAAGCCTCTCTGCAATCAAAACACCACTGCTGCTAAGCTCTGGCCAGGATGCTTTATTCTGGAGTTTGGGGATCTCTGGAACTGTTGCTTCTGGTTTAGGGTGACCCTATGGAAAGGAGGGCAGGGCTCCTGTATCTTTAACAGTTGCGTTGAAAAGGGAATTTCAGCAGGTGCCATTTGTAGGCATGCAGCGCCTAGTGAAATCCCCTCTTCATCGCAACAGTTAAAGCTGCAGGAGCGATAGTAGAGTGACCAGATACAAAAGAGGGCAGGGTTCCTGCAGCTTTAACTGTTGTGAAGAAGAGGGAATATTGCCAGGTGCTTCATGCATACAAATTGCACCTGCTGAAATTCCCTTTTAAATACAACTGTTAAAGGTACAGGAACCCTCTTCTCCTTTCTCTTTGTTCACCCAAAGATTCTGGCTCCATCTCCTTCCGTCACCCCCACTCCCATCCTCCATAACTCATATATATATCTATGTGAATGGCTTCCATAAATGGCCCTGCAAAACACCTCTAAGCCTCTCTTGCCCTGTTTGTGGCATGTGCCCACCTGTGAGAGCAATCTGGTGGGTGTCCACATGGGAGAGGGCCGTGGCCTTCCCACGATGCGTTCTTGCTGGTTTACCTGTTGGCTTTATTGTTTTTAATGGCTATTGTGATTATGGTTTTAATGCTTTTAATATTTTAACTGTTTTTATGTATTTTGTTGTTGCAAGTTGCCCCGGGAGGACTTCTGCCCTGAGAGGCGGTCGATAAACGTATTAAATAATAAATAAATAAATGTGTGGGAATGTCCTTTTTGCAGAATAGACATCCGATGTCTATTCTGGCCGATATGAGCTTTACATTCGTGTACGGCACAGGTGGGTCAAGTCCCTTTCAGCCCAAAGGCCGAATTCAGTGTCGGAGAAGTTCTCAGGGGCCGCATGCCAGAGGTGGACAAATGGGGCGGGGTCCTGAATACCAAAAATGCCAGTACATTTTAGTTTAATGCTCTTACTATCACTAAGCCTTAGGAAAAGCATTTCAGCATTTTAGAATGGAAAAAAAAATACTATGCAAAAGCCAGGAAAACTACAAACAGTAGGCAGTCAGGGAAACCTCAGAAGGCAGGAGGTTGGCTTCACGGCGCCGGATTGGCACCACCTTCCTCCTCAACCCTGCGCTTTCCCTCTTCCAGGGTGGCGTCAGGAAATACTGGCGCTGAGGAGGGAGCGCGGGGTTTCTGGGCGGCTGTCCAGGTCCTGGAGCCAACCCCGTCCTCTTCCTGGTAGAAGGTGACTTATCGGTGGTCGCCTTCCACTAGGCTCTGCCCTGGGTTGATTCCGGATTTGCCACAGAGGGAAGTTACACAATGGATGTGGTGTGCGGACGTTGCTCCCTTTGAAAAAGTTGGGGTAAAACCCCGACTTCTTTAAACCGGAGCATCGCGGTTTAAAGGTCACCTGTTGAGTGCTCAATTACCTCCTGCATACAAGCATTTTCGATAAAGCGCTTCAGCGAAGATGCGCATAATCGGCTAACCAGGCGTAAAGCCGAATTCTTGTAGATGAGGCCTGACTCAGACCAAATCAGACCATTGGCTGAAGGTTTTAGGCAGGAGATTTCTTTCCCAGCCCTCCCTGGAGAGGGTCGTACTTGGGACCTTTTGCCTGCAAAATATGTTCCCTATCACTCAGCTACGGCTCTTCAAACAGTTTGCACATATTTGAGAGTCGGGGCCAAAACAGACACTATGCAGCCTCCTGAAGCGGTTCAGTTTTAGTTCTACTGAAAAAAGCCATTGCAAGGAGGTGGCCAATTTTAGCAGAGGAGCAGCAGATAGTGGTGGTGATGGGGGAGTGTTGCTTACCCCTTTCCCCTTCCACATGTAAGCTACTTACTAAACCAGGGGTGGGGGGATCTTTTTCAGGCCAAGGGCTTCATTCAATTTTAGAGGAGCTCCCAGGGGCCGCATTCTAATGGTGGGTTGTGAGAAAGGTGAAAAGAGTGGAGCCCAAAATAAGAACATCAGAACGTAAGAAAAGCCCTGCTGGATCAGACCACAGGTCCATCTAGTCCAGCACTCTGTTCACACAGTGGTCAACCAGCTGTCGATCAGGGACCCACAAGCAAGACACGGTGCAACAGCACCCTCCCACCCACGTTCCCCAGCAACTGGTATATATAGGCTTATTGCCTCAGATACTGGAGGTTGCTCTTAGCCTTCAGGACTAGATAGCCTTCTCCTCCTCCAGGAATTGATCCAACCCCCCTTTTAAAGCCATCCAAATTGGTGGCCATCACCACATCTTATGGTAGTGAATCCTGCAGTTTAAATACGCACTGTGCGAAGAAGTCTTTCCTTTGATCTGTCCTGAATCTCCCACCACTCAGCTTGAAGGGATGACCCTTGACAGGGAGAAAAATGTCTCGCTATCCACATTCTCCACACCATGCATAATTTTGTACACCTCTGTCTTGTCTTTCCTTATAAGACAATACCAGCAGATTGCAATTTAAAGCCCTGACTGCCGGTCATGAAGCCTTAGGAGAGGCACCCCAACCTTTTAGAATGGGGGGGAATGCACAAATTGGTGGCTGGGGGTAAGGAGATGGGGCGGGGGCAGGGGCCACCTAGGGAATCCTGGAGGGCCAGATTTGCCCCCCCCCAAGGTTGAGGTTCCCCACTCCTGACTTTTCTCCTTGCAAAGAAAAAAAAAATCCCTGCAGGAATTCCATGTTCCCCACCCTCATAGGAAAACACCTTGGGGAGGGATGGAGTGGGCAAGTAGTTGGAGGAGAAAGGGTAAAGTTCTTCCACCCATGCTCATCCACTCCGCATTGCAACCTCTGGTGCTGGCTCGACGTTGGGAGGTTAGAAAATGTGTGGAGAACGGGCGAACAGTTCAGCCCTCGCGTTTATACCAATTAATCTGACGGTGACAGCAACACATAATATTCTTGATGGCGTTGCACAAGCTAGCCAAAGACCCATCACAAGAAGGAGTGGGAGAAGAGAGCAAGATGTAGACTCGGTTCGCATGTAACAGCAAGCCACTGGGGCCAATTTCCCCATGGGGCTGGCAGTTTAAAAATTCAAGCAGGGCAGGGGTGCACCCCGTTGTTATATGTGAACCCTGCGAGGGTGGGTTGCCGGGGTAGCTAACAAGCCACCCAGAACCCATGGGCTGTTTTAGGGTTGCGGGTGGCTTGTTTGCCACCCCAACAACCCACCCTTGCCAGATTCACATGCAGTGACAAACTGCAGCGCACCCCTGCTGCGGCTTGAATGTTCAAAATGGCGGCCAGCCCAGCAACAAGAAGGCCCACAGGGAAGTTCACCCATGATGGCTTCTCATTATGTGCAAACCCGGTCAGAGTCTCTGGGCTCCGAGACGTGTTGCACGGGGACTATGAGCGGAAGTTGAATAACTCCGTGCCTGTCTTTGTGCATGTGTGCGCACACACACCAAACTCTGTAGCATCACTCAAGGGGAGTGCCTCACTCTCCCTGCCCCCCAGTCAGTGAATAGAAGCTCCTCACCTGTTAAAGAAAAACATGGATGTGAGTAGTCAGGACTATCTCCAAGGCAGATTTAGGCTGCCTCTACAAGAGGCATTTAAAGCTCTTTCAAGGTGCATTAACATTTTTACCTCTACAAGAACGGAGCGCAAATCGGGCGTAGAGGCGCGTTTTCTCTCCGATTATGCACGTTATCGAATGCGCGTTAAACAGCGAGTTTTAATTTGCGGCGGGAGTTAAAGCGCCTTACCGCCGTGTAAACATGCGATTCTCCACATGTCAACAGTTTAAAGCGCGTTTCGGTCGTCCAGTAATGCACTTCGCCGCATCTCGTACAGAGGTATTAGGCGTAAATGCGCTTCTGCGAATATGCGCATAATCGGGCAGCCAGGTGCCAAAGCGAATCCTTCTAGAAGGGGCCTTAGCCTCCATCCACAGTTACTACAGGTGGGATTGTTTAGCTTGGGAAAAAAGGAGGTTAAGGAGAGACCACATAGAGGTGTACACAATTATGCATGGTCTGGAGAACGTGGCTAGGGAGACATTTTTCTCCCTCTCCAATAATAGTAGAACATGGGTTCATCCCATGAAGCTGATTGGTGGAAGATTCAGGGCAGATAAAAGGAAGGACTTCTTCATGCAGCGCATAGTTAAACTATGGAATTCACTACCACAAGATGTAGTGAGGGCCACCAATTTGGATGGCTTTAAAAGGGAGCTACATAAATTGCTGGAAGAGAAGGCTATCAAGGGCTACTAGTCCTGTTAGCTATGTGCTACTTCCTGCAGCAGAAGCAGTTATTATTATTATTATTTCATCTCTTTCCCACTCATGGTGATTTTTATAGACTGACAAGACAGGCTTTGCCAAGTCATGCTGTCTTTTACAGATTCAGGAATTTCCTGACAATTGAGCATGTTTGAAGTATGACTGCTTTCTGGATGTTGGTGTAGATGTATTTTGGTAAGCCCAGTTTCTGAAGGTTTTCTGTATAATTTTTTGATGTGATGCTGATGACTGAGGTGACTAATGGAATAATTTTGACCTTTTCCTGTTGCCACAGTTCTTTGACTTCCATGGCCAGTGGCGTATATTTGTCTCTCTTTTCTTCTTCCTTTTCAACAACATTTTTGTCATTCGGTATTGCTATGTTGATGAGGTAGGTGTGTTTTTCTTTTTTGTCTATGACTGTTATGTCTGGTCGGTATGAATTGTTCTGTCCCAGTATATTTTATGATCTGCATTTTCCAAGATTGTTTCGGGTGAGTATGTATAGTATGGTGTAGATTGTTTGATAAGGTTGAATTTGATGTCCAGTTGTTGGTGAATTATTTTTGCAGCTGTATTGTGTCTGTCTGTATAGTTCATTCCTGCCAGAATTTTATATCCTCCTGTTATGTGGTCTATTGTTTCTTGGACTTGATGGCATTTCCTGTATAGGTCTGTTGTTACACTGTTGTCTTTTATGATGTAGTTTTGGTAGTTCTTGGTGGCTATAACTTGATCCTGTATAGCTATTAAGAATCCTTCTGTGTCTGGAAATAGCTCACCCTTCCTGAGCCATTTGTACTATTGTTCTTTGTTTATTCGTGGGTTCTGTATTATGTTGTGGTGCTTCCCATGGAGTGCTTTTTGTGCCTGGTTTTCTTTTTTCTCTGCGAGTGTGAGTGGTCGTGTTTGGTTTTCATTTTGTAGTGCTAGGTTGAGTGGGGTGTGGTTTTTATCTGCTGTTACTATGGCTTTATGAATTGAGGTGTTTTTAGTGTGGAAGAATTCTCTGAGTGATTTTATCTGTTTAGCATGCATTGTGTTAATGTCTAGCAGACCTCTTCCTCCTTTCCTGCTGATTGTTTTGTGAGTTCGGTGCAATTGAGTCTGTTTATTTCTTCAAGTTCAGTGTGCGACCAGTGTATGATTCCGAATGAGTATGTGAGAATGGGTGTTGCATAGGTGTTGATGGCTTTGAAAATGTTTTTCAAGTTGTTTAGATTTTAGGATTTGTGATAGGCGAGTTTTATATTGCATTGTTAGTTGAGTTTTTAGTGTGGAGTGATTGATTTTTGTGTTTTGTTTGAATCCTAAATATTTGTATCTTTCATTTTCTTCCATGTTATCTAATATTTCATTATTTAGTGTTTCTGCTGTTTCTTCTTCTTTCCATTTTCCACTTTCTATGCGTAGCATCTTGCATTTTCCCATCCCGAATTCCATTTTCATGTCTGTTGTCAGTTTATTATTATTATTATTATTATTATTAACATTTATATACCGCCCCATAGCCAAAGCTCTCTGGGCAGTTTACAAAAAATTTAAATATCGAACATTTAAAAGCCAATATACAAAATTTAAAACCATAAAAACATAAAACCAAACTACATATCATTTCAACTATCCAGGGGTCAGTTAAAAAACTCAACATATGCCGTTAAATGCCTGGGAGAAAAGTCTTAACCCAGGTGAGCCTCGTCGGGGATATCGTTTCACAGTAGGGGGGGACTACCACTGAAAAGGCCTTCTCCCTTCGCTTATTTACACAGGCCGCTGGGGAACATGGGTGGGAGGGTGCTGTTGCACCGTGTCCTGCTTGTGGGTCCCTGGCTAACAGCTGCTTGGCCACTGTGTGAGCAGAATGCTGGACTAGATGGGCTCTTAGTCTGGTCCAGCAGGTCTCTTCTTACTACATTTTGTAGGAGAAGTTCCTTGCCTTTGAAACCTGTTCGGTCTTATGGGCCTCGCCAGGAGCTTACTTCTAGCTATACCGCCCCACCCCACCCTCTACACAGTCCCACCCTCAAACCTCCACTTTTTGGTCCTGGTAGTGGGAGATAGAACCTAACAGCCAACTGATATATACAAGAGGTATATCCACGAGAGAAGCCCTAGACCCTAAATCCATCGAGGCCATGGCAGGTGAGTAAACCTACCCTCCATCCCAATTGCTTGATTCCCACAATGGAATGTGCTAGGTAGCCCCGAGGTTTCAGGGGGCCAAAGGCTAATATTGACACAGACTCTAAATTGAAAAATGCTGGCGCTGCACTTTGGACTTGCACTGATCAGGAGAGCTGAACCTGTCGATTTCCGACAGTTAAGCTGCCTGTACAAAGCTCCGGAACACCTGCCCCCCCCCACTATTTTTTTAAAGTGGTAATGTTAGCAGTAATGATCACACCCCTGTTCTCCCTGCTGCTTCCCATTCCTGACAGATTTTTTGGGGGTAAAACTCCATTTCACCTTTGCCTGCTGAGAAACATGAAAGCAGCTCCGGCGTTTCAGACCAAAGTTCATTCAGCATCCAATTTCTAACAGTGCTCAGCAAGATATTTCTGAGTAGCCCACTATTGGGACACGGGGAGCCCCTGCAATGAAATCTATGTGCATTTCAGAGGAGCGAGCGGCACATTTTACAGCATCTGTTTAAGTTTTGTGTTGGCTGCTACACAAGCCTGTTGGGCTGAGTTTCCACCTTCCCAGAGGACGGCCGTATGCTGTTCTACAGAGTAAAGTATCATAGAATCATAGAATAGTAGAGTTGGGAGGGGCCTATAAAGCCATGGAGTCCAACCCCCTGCTCAATGCAGGAATCTACCTTAAAGCATACCTGACAGATGGTTGTCCAGCTGCCTCTTGAAGGCCTCTAATGTGGGAGAGCCCACCACCTCCCTAGGTAATTGGTTCCATTGTCATACTGCTCTAACAGTCAGGAAGCTTTTCCTGATGTCCAGCCGGAATCTGGCTTCCTGTCACTTGAGCCCATTATTCCATGTCCTGCACTCTGGGATGATCAAGAAGAGATCCTGGCCCTCCTCTGTGTGACAACCTTTCAAGTATTTGAAGAGTGCTATCATGTCTCCCCTCAGTCTTCTCTTCTCCAGGCTAAACATGCCCAGTTCTTTCAATCTCTAGCAAGTAGAGCTAGCTAGAGATAAGTGGTGATGTAGCGGTAGGCCTTTGGGGCAGGTGTCCAAGACCCCACTCAGCAGAAGGAGCAGGACGGGCTTAACACATTTCAGACTGAATGAATTAATTCACCAGACTAGTGGAGGCTGGAGGCTTCGATGTCAGTGGGGCGGTGAATCCGCTCGGGGTTTCAGTTATCCAGTGATAGCTCTTTTTGAGTTCTGACTGAAATTTGGAGAGGATTCACCACCCCACTGACACCAGACTCCACTGTACCAGCCATCCCCAATCTGGTGCCTTCCAGGGGGCTGTCTACACTGCGCTGTGTTGGTGCCGCTTTCCCCCAAACCCCGCAGTTTTACTTACCCAGAGTGGTGTCAGGTAATCCCGATGCCAAGGAGGAAGTGTGGGGAACCTGGCGGTCATCCACATACTGGAGCTGCCCCAGCCCTCTTCCCGGTTTCTGGTGATCAATAGCTGGTTGCCTTCCACCTGGCACCTCCTCCCGGAGCAGCGTCGTGGGAAAGCCAAGCAGTGGCTGCGAATCTGCAGCTGCGTCATATAACTGATGCAGCACAGATCTGCAGCCACTACGGGGCTTTGGCTGTGTATAGACAGCCCCCATGTGTTTGGCTACAACTCCCAACATCCCCTAACCAGGTTGGGAAAGGCTATAACACACATGTGGGAGCCCCTTAAGATCATTAAGTCCAGAGTCTAGAATTACCAAACTATGCCACTATTGAAAGGCATTCTCTTTGAAGGCGTTCTCTGTTTCAAAGGCTGTCCAGCCTGATTTAAAGCTAAACAAATTTAAGAAGAGAAATCAGGGGCCTTGAAGTTGCCCATCAAAAGCACCCAGACAACAGACTAAGCAAGGCATGCCTGGTCACCGTCCTCCTTACCATGGCGAGACATACTGAATTTCCATTTAAATTACAGTCCTTATTCCTAATTTTCCATCTATACTTAAATTAGCATATGAAAAATTTATACAGATCTGTCCCTTCTTTGGTCATGTTTTTTGGGGCTAACCTCCCTCCCCAGAAAGTGATGCCTCCTACAATGCACCTATTATGCCTCCCTAGTTGCCCATTGCAGAAGATGTTGGAGACAACAATCCTGAGCTAGATGGACCTATGACGTGACTCAGAAGGAGGCAGCTTCCTCTGTCCCAAAGCCCCGCATGAATCATGAATTGAAAAAGTGGGAAAGGTCCCCTTGGAGAACCCCAGTTGTGACTACTACAGAAGGGTGGTTCGAGGAATGATGACCATGTCATACTCAGCTGTAGCTCAGTGGGTAAAGAGCCTACTTTGCATGTCGAAGGTCCCAGGTTCAATCCCTGGCATCTCCAGGTAGGGCTGGAAAAACTCCTGCCTGAAATCCTGGAGAGCCACTAGCGATTCTCCGCATTTCAGCCACTTTAAAGCGCATTTCATACTGCCGGTTATGCGCTTCACCGCATGTCGTTTACGGGATTTAGGCATAAACACGTTTGTGAGAAGATGGGCATAATTGGGCAACCAGGCGCCAAACCGAATCCTTCTAGAGGGGACCTTAGACTCAAGTCTGAAAGGCATGAAAGAGAAGGCACAGCAGCAGAGCGGGCACTGGCCACGGCTAACATTACCACCTTAAAAAGAGAGAGAGATTTTCTGAGACTAAAAGGACCTCATAACAAGCAGAGTGCAAGAGAGCCAACTGCTGCCCCCCCCCCACCCCTGCCACTCCAGACTGCTGCAACATCATCTTTCAGTTGAAAGCCTGGATGCATCATAGCATTGGGCTGTAGGGTCTAAAGGAGCCTTCCTCAACCTGGTGCCCTCCAAATGCTTTGGACTATGACTCCATTGGCTATACTGGCTGGGGGATGCTGGGGGTTGAAGTTTATCACATGTGGAGGGCACCAGGTTGTGGAAGGACCCCCAAATGTAATTTCGGAGCAGCTAGACATAGGATTGCCACTTCAGTACCAAAGCAAGACTGTTTTTCCCCCCTGATGCAAAAGGCACATTCATCCCGCCATTCATCCTGCCAACACATCTCTTGAGCCTATCTGACAACACGTGCCCTTAATAGGGGCTTGTTTGCTGGGTGGTACCAACTCCCTCCTTGGTTATGTGGAGATGAGAAGGCAGCTTTGTCTAAACAGAGGAATGAGTGAAAAGATTCCAACTCCTCCCTCCCCAGCAGAGCATCCTTCATACGTGATATCTATCACAAATTGTTCAGTGATTGAGCAAGGCAGGAGAGGAAGAATTGACCATGGGCTTGTCTAGATGCCCTATATATCCCGTCGCGGCTGCGCAGTTGCGCCCCGTCGTTTCGGTGATGTAGCCGCCAACTTGTAGCCATTTCAGGCTTTCCCCCAGGACACCGTGCTTTTTCACAGTGTTGGTTTACGGCAACTTTTTCAATTGCTCCCATGTCATCACATTGTGTCTTCATCTGTCAGCGGTGCCTTCATCTGTCAGCGGGTTATGAACGTGGGCATACCTAGGAGTGGATCCCAGCACAGGGTAAGGCACGGGAATGCAGGCCAGCGGGCAGTGATTTGGCTCGACAAACCTCGTAATGACTGCCATGGAAGGGAACAAAAGTAAGGGCAGTCAAGATATATATATCTATATATATAGATAGATATATATAGATAGATATAGATATATATATATCCCGCAAAAATTAAATGAACCGTAGCAACACAGAGCTGCCATTAATAATAAAAGAAGAAGTTTTCGTGGTTTCCCATTCCCACCAACTGACAATGGCACTCCAATTTTCCCCAGACAGGATAGCCCGCACTCTCTCCTGCTGTGTAATTCTTTCAATTCTGCTTTTGGGGGGGGGGGAATCAGGAGGCAAAGGGGCATCGTATAGACACGGCCCACGTGGATGGGAGCCCACTGAAGAGACAAAACCTCGGGCAAACGCCTGTGCCGGTCATATACTATTCTGCAATTTAGAACATGGTAAGAAGTTCATTGTATACACAGGATAGGGGCCATCTGCTTGCATATTATATGGCAGGAAACAAGCCTCCAGCGAGTTCTAATGGATGGCCAGCTCTAGCGAGTGCTTAGAAAGAAGCGTCCTGGAACACAGGACAGAGGTCAAAGGAATTAAAGCAAGTTTGAGAGCCCTGCTTTTACTTTTGTAGCCTGAAGAGGTGGGAAGCTGTGGGAGAAGAAAATGTCAAGAAAGAATCCAGGTGTTTGCAAGAAAGAGAGAGAGAGAGGGAGGGAGGAAAGGAGGGAGGGAGAGAGAAGGAGCTCCTTCATTTGCTGCCACCTTTTCTTACGCCTTCAATTGAAGCAGCGCGCATATGCTTTCTGGGTACGAGACTGACTGCACCAGGGACTCAGCAGCCTCTGACTGGCATACTGATGCGCTTCCATCCAGACACAACAGGTCCCCCACGGGAGAAAGGACAAAGAAACACTCGCAAGCTCCATTCCTGGCCTTTTGCGATAAAGGGGCTGCAAACAAGGGGTCGGTCACAGATCCAATTCTGGAACAGAAGTGGCTGGCAAATAATTAATTGACTGGATAACGGCAGGCAGGCACTTTGGGAGACTCTGATGCACCCGCCTAGAGACCCGCAAGTCCCTGCTTTACCTGAAGGTCACGTGGCAACCGGCAAGGAGACGGATGAAGCCCTGAATAGAGCAGCCCAAGGAATGCATGGAAATTTGAGACGCGAACAGTTATTGATTATTCAAAGAGTGTGGAGGAGGAGGATGCGGCTGCAGAGATGTTGGAAGAAAAAGCAAACATGATCTGAAAAGGACAGAGTACTCCGTGATTAGGTGGATTGAGAACGCCTGGACTCATGCCAGTCGTACTAGGAAAGAAGAGTGCTCCTGAGCATATGCAAAGATCATTTCCCTCCGCTACCAGTGAGCAACCAGAACCAGCTCCCACGCCTGAGATTAGGGGGTGAGACCTCCTGGCCAGAGGATGGGGCTTCCTGACAGGAGATTGCAAGCCCCCGCAATGCTCTCGTTAGAATTAATCACTGTTCTGATACTGACACATGAAACCCAAAGCAAAAGAGTTGGGAGATCAAGACAGCCTTTTTGCTGGAACAGGTCAGGTGTAAAGTCACGAAATCCCTCTTCCGCAACACACCAATTCACTTGTCCAATTTATAAGCTACTGAACCACAGTCCTTGACTCCGATTTTGAGCTGTGGCTCTCTATGGCGGAATCTACAATGAGTACTTCCTCTGAGGGTCAATTTCAGCTACTGCTGCAGCTGAGCTGAACCAGAAATTCTTAGGTACCAATAAGAGATTGTGGTCTGGAATGATATAGGCTATCTGATTTAAGAAATTACCCATGACGTTTCTAATTATCTTTCTGAACTGAATGTTTTTCCCCTTTCTCCCCCACCGCCCAGTCGTGATAGATGCTTTTGACAATAACATCTGATCTAGTGCAAGAACAGCTTGTTGAAGTGGAGGAGGGCATACACTGGGGCCTTCAGAGCAGCTTCATGTCTCCCTGTTTACAAATTAAGAAAAAATAATAAGGAAGTAGCAGGTGCAATGGTCACCAGCACAGGTAGTAACAGTCCCAAGGCACCTGAACTCAACAAGACCCCAGCAACAGTAAGGTACTTCTCTGAAGCTTTTCCATCCACCAGACTGCTTTGCCATGATCACCAGCATGCTATGATTCCCATTTGAGCAAGGACGGTGCCTCTCCTCTCAGGTTCTCTGACCAGGCCTGTAGAAGTTTGTCAAAGTATTTAGGGTGGTTAAAACAAAAAGGGATTGCGAAGAGCTCCAAAGGGGATTGCTCAAGACTGGGAGAATGGCCATCAAAATGCCAGATGCAGTTCAATGTGAGCAAGTGAGAAGTGATGCATGTTGGGGCAACTCCCCCCCCCCCCAACTTCACGTAGAAGCTGACGGGATCTGAGTTAGCGGTGACCAACCAAGAAAATGATCTTGGGGTTGTGGTGGACAGCTTGATGAAAATGTCGACCCAGTGTGCAGGTGCATAATTAGAAAATAAGCTGTCAAGATTATTCTCCTATCTACAAACCTTTGGAGTATTGTGTATAGTTCTGGACATTGTAGAGTTGGGAAAAGGGCAGAAAAGGGCAACAACTAAAATCATCCAGAGGCTGGAGCATCTCTCCCGAGTAGAAAGATGACGGTGCTCAGGCCTATTTAGTTTAGAAAAACGGTGGGTAAGGGGAGACATGATAAAGGTGTACAAAATTATGCACGGCATGGAGAAAGCGGACAGGGAGAAGTTTTTCTTCCTCAACTAGGTCATTACATGAAACTGAATGGCGGGAGATTCCAAGACATAAAAGGATGTGCTCCTTCACACAGCGCATCGTTAAACTAAAGAATTTGCTAGCTCAAGATGTAGTGATGGCTACTAACATGGATAGCTTTAAAAGGGAATTAGACAAATTCCAGAAGGATAAGGTTATCAAAGGCTATTAGCTACTCTGGCCCACTTGCATTGGCTGCCTGTATGTTCCGAGCCCAATTCAAGGTGCTGGTTTTAACCTATAAAGCCTTACATGGCTTGGGACCACAATACCTGACGGAACGCCTTTCCCGACATGAACCTACCCGAACACTACGTTCAACATCTAAGGCCCTCCTCTGAGTGCCTACTCCAAGGGAAGCTCGGAGATCGGCAACAAGGGAGAGGGCCTTTTCTGTGGTGGCCCCCCAATTATGGAATGATCTCCCTGACGAGACCCATCTGGCGCCAACATTGTTATCTTTTCGGCACCAGGTCAAGACTTTCCTCTTCTCTCAGGCATTTGGCAATATCTGAGGAGCCTGGGTTTGTTTTTGTTTTTGTAGCTTTTTGGGTTGTTGTAGCAGTTTTAAATGTATGTATGTATTGTGTGGATGTTGTATGTTTTTGCTGTTTTAATTTTTGTATATTGTTTTTAATTGTTTTAATCCTATGTAAACCGCCCAGAGAGCTTCGGCTATGGGGCGGTATACAAATGTAATAAATAAATAAATGATGGCTATAGAGTAACTGCTCTATCAGAGGCAGTATGCCTCTGAATTCCAGTTACTTGGTACATGAGTGAGAGGTGCTGTTGCACTCTTGTGGGTGTCCTACAGGCAGCTGGTCAGCCACTACGTGGACTAGGGATGTTGGAGAAATCCAAAACGGACAGAAATGGCTTTGAATATCTTGTAACCCAGTCCATGGCTGTCCCACCGAACCGGCACCTCCGTGTCAGGCGTATTCTGTGAATGTGCAGCTTTAAAAAAACAATTCCGAAACTTCGTTGGCAAAGCTGCGAGTTTAATGAAGAAGCTGTGTGATTCACAAATATAAATGGTCTAAACCC
This sequence comes from Anniella stebbinsi, assembly GCA_029215795.1. Lineage (NCBI taxonomy): Eukaryota > Metazoa > Chordata > Lepidosauria > Squamata > Anniellidae > Anniella > Anniella stebbinsi. The sequence continues at coordinate 5,742,731 of JARDYH010000004.1, read as the reverse complement.
TTACATAAATAACTTATGCAACACGCTTTACATTTTATTCCCGTAATTTTCTGAGCCGTGGGGGAACCGAATTTGTGAGTTTGCGAATGATGGACCTCAGAACTCCGCCCAAACCACGGAACTCATGTGGAACGGATGAAATAGAATCCAAACATCCCGAGCACGGACAGAATGCTAAAGGAGATCCATCATCACTCTTTTTATGTTCTTAACTTGCAACCCATATATTTTGTTCTGTCAGTTGCTTAATAAACCTCCTCCTCCTTCTGCAATCTCAAGGCAGCAAAAAACTAAGGGCTTTTTATTAATCCCCTGACTGGCCATATATGTGACTCCTGGGATGGCGGAGGTGGGGGGCAGGTGATGGTCACAAGTAGTACAGGCCTGGCCATATGGCTGGCGATCAATCCTGTGTGCAACGCAGATGGGCTTTGGTTGGGTGCAGAACACTACGCACGCCTCCAAAAACCCAACAGGCATATTGTATATGCATCGAGACCAATTTGCCTCCGACGTGAATTTTTCAAGCCTCTGCCTGCTATGGGGAGACTGTATTAACATTTCAATTGGAAATTTCAGATAATGATGATGGTATATTCTCTATGTGAATATAACTGCAAGTCCTTGACATCTTCTGTCTGTATTTTCCAGTAATTTTTTTTAAGCTTCTCTTTTCTACTGTACCTTCCCTTTTTCTTGTTTTCATGTTTTACAATGCAATGTTAATGTTATTAAAAAAAATAAAAAACCCCAACTCTTTACGTTATTATATAACGTATAAAAAGAAATTATGCAGCTATTCTCTAGGAACTCAAAGCACTCCTAATTCAGTGTAATAAATGCAACTAACCAAAAGATTTAATGCGGCTTGGTTGGATACTAAAGGCAAAGCTGCAGAGTACAGATTAAGTTTGCATCACATGCTGCTGGAATTGCTGTCTTTCATTCACTCACTTTTTCTAACCTTTTTACATTCTGGGGTTTTGTATGTTTTCCTCTTGTCATCTCAACCTAATTTGTAGTGATTTTTTTGGGGGGAGGGGAGAATGCAGTTGCAGCACCCGTCTGTCCCATGTGTTCAGGTAAATCACATTATTGTAACTTTTCAGGGATACTGTGCTTTTACTTAGAAGTTTCTTCCTTGCAGCTTCTGCACCTCCAGTTGTTTCCTGTTCAGCAACAGGACATAGTATTACTTTATTGCCCCTTAATTAGTCAATTCCTGTTCCTGGAAGGACCTTCCATTACTAGACTTGTCTAAGGTTTACTTTTACAATTGTGAAAGAGCAATAAAAAGGAAAGAGGAAAGCAGTGAAGAAAGACTTCTCCACCCCTCCAGTGAACAGGAACTAACTAAAAGATAGTTCAGTAATGTTACATTAAGAACATAGGAAACTGCCTTATACTGAATCTGACCGTTGGTCCATCTAGCTCAATATTATCTACATCGACTGACAGCAGCTCTCGAGGGTTTCAGGCAGGATTCTTTCCTAGCCCTACACGGAGGTACCAGGGACTGAACCAAGGAACTTCTGCATGCAAAGCATTATACTCATTATACTTCCCTCATTATACCACCCACTGAACAGGAACACATACATTCCCACTGAACAGGAAGCAATTACAAAGGCAAAAAACAAAAGAAGTTTCTAATTAAAGTGGCAGGGGACATTTGCTGAATGAGACACACTCATGAGTAAACATTAAAGAAGCACACTGCATGCGGACAAGTATTGCTAGATAATACGCAGCTAAATTAAGTGCCATATAAAAGCATCAATTTAATTCCACTTCTAGTTGACTGTAGAAAAACAATGTCTCAACAGTGCCAAAGGGACTAAATCTGGGAGCAACCTTGGTAAACCTATCAGACTACAGAAGATTAAACAAATTTAATAGAACATAGTTCAAAAAGGGAATTTACTCTCTTCCTCTACTTTCAAAACTGGTATTTGCTGGTTGCACCTGAGCTTATTTAGGGTGGTGAAATTTAGTTCCTGGTGAAATTCCCTCCTCATCACAACAGTTAAAGGTGCAGGCACTATACTAGAGTGACCATATACAAAAGAAGGCAGGCCCCCTGCAACTTTAACTGTTGTGATGAAGAGGGAATTTCACCAGGAACTAACTGCATACAAATGACACTGGCTGAAATTCCCTTTTCTCTGCAACTGTTAAAGTTACATGAGCCCTGTCCTCCTTCTCATACGGTCAGCCTATTTAGGGGTATCATAGCATATGGGGTGAATATTTATGCAACCAACAAATGCCTGTTTGTTTTTGTTTACTTAACTTTTGCACCACAATAAAAATAGCTTGCACCTTCAAAGTCTTTAAGTATCTTGTGTAAATCAAATGGTAAATCTGCCACTTAACTCCACTTTAATTCCAGGTTGTAACACAAGTCAAAGGGGGTGGCGGTGGTGAATCCTTATGCAAGGCACCGCATGTACAAACTGTCTGAAACTGTTTGACTGTAAGTATCATTTGGCCCAATGGAGTAGATGCACATCACTACAGAAGCCCAGGGGACAAACTTCTGGATATATATTTTTCCCTAGTGTTTCCAACCCTCCTGAAGATCCTTTGGTCTAGACAATACCTATGTACTGTCAAAGAAAGTGAATTTGATAAGCTTATCCAAGGACTGGCTCACAACAATGCACCTGATCCTGTAAGGTGGCCACCTATGCACAGCCATAAGGACATAAGAGCCGGACTGCATTAGACCAAAGCTCCATGTAGTCTGCAATGGCCAACCAGCTGCCCACAGGAAAACCACAAAAAAGGACATGAATGCAACAGCACCCTCCCACCCATGTTCCCCAGCAATTGGTCTACATAGGCATGATACCGCCTCCGCTACTGGAAGAAATATATACCCTCAGGACTAGAAGCCATTGATAGCTTTGTCTGATTCCCTTTTGAAGCAGTCCAATTTGTTGGCCATCACTAAATCTAGCGGTCGCGAATGCCATAGTTTACGCGCGGTGTGAAGAAGTACGACTTTTATCTCTCGCCAGACTTTGCACAGCAGACTTTGCACAGCAGACTTTGCACAGCAGACTTTGCAAAGACTTTGCACAGCGGCTAGCGGCGGACGGGAGCGGACAGCCATGAAAGGTAAGCAGGGGGCAGGGGGAGGGGGGAGGGGGGGCGCACAGCACGCTTACCTTTCCTGGCCGTCTGCCGCTGGCCGCTACTGCGAGCGGGCTTCATGGCCTGCCCGTAGGTAGTGCACCAGGTGATCATCACCTGATGATCAGGTGATCATCACCTGGCACGCTACCTAGGGGCAGGCCGCGAAGCCTGCTTGCAGTAGCGGCCAGCGGTGGACAGGAGTGGACGGCTAGGAAAGGTAAGCAGGGCGCAAGGGGGAGGGGGCTTACCCCTCCGGGGCCGTCCGCTTCCATCCGCTGGCGCCCGCGGGCGCCAGCGAATGGAAGCGGATGGCCCCGGGGGGGTAAGGAGCGCAGGGGAGGGGGCTTACCTGCTGGGGCCATCCACAGTGGACGGCCCCGGGGGGGAGGGAGTTAGGGCCCCCTCACCCACCCGCCGCCATTTTTTCCTCATAGACTTGCATTGGGGGAAAGCTTTCTTTTCCCCAATGCAAGTCTATGGGGGGGAAAATGGTGGCCAATCCAAAAATGGGAAGTTCCAATTTTTGGATTGGGATCGGACCCGATCCGGTCCAGGGGGCCTCCGATTTTGTCCGATCCGATCCGTGACAAAATTGGAGGTCCCGATCCGGGTCCTGATCCGATCCGGGGGGTCCATGCACACCCCTACAATGCACATGATTAGATGCCAGGTAAAGACCTTCCATCAGGCATCTCTTTAATCTTTTGCTGCGATGATTAACTTTACTGCTAGCGCTATAATATTGAGCGTCATCACAATGGAGGTTTAACGCACATTTGCCGTGACTCTGATCCACTTTTTCAGCGCTGGACTGGCATGACGTCGTCCTTGTCGTGCTGTTCTCTTGCCCTGAGCAAGCCCAGCGCTGAAAAAGTGGATCAAAGTCACGGCAAATGTGCATTAAACCTCCCGTGTGATGACGCTCATTTTTCATACTTCAAAGGCATATTTAGACAGAAAAAAAATTCCACAGCTGGGGCATGATGGGAGTTGTAGGACTTTTTTCTGTCTAAACATGCATCAGATTGCACCCTGAATGTTGTAATATTTTAATCGTTTCATTGTTATATTTATTGTTTAGTTGTTGTATTGTTTTATTTATTTATTTATTTATTATTATTTCATCTTTTTCTCGCTTGTGGCGGTTTTTCTAGATGGACATGACGAGCTTTGCCAAGACATGTTGTCTTTTACAGATTCAGGAATTTCCTGACGATTGAGCATATTTTAAGTATGACTGCTTGCTGGATGTTAGTGTGGATGTATTCTGGTAGGCCCAGTTTCTGAAGGTTTTCTGTATATTTTTTTGATGTGATGCCAGTGACTGATGTGACTAATGGAATAATTGTGACTTTTCCTGTTACCATAGTTCTTTGACTTCCATGGCCAGTGGTGTATATTTGTCTCTCTTTTCTTCTTCCTTTTCAACAACATTTTTGTCATTCGGTATTGCTATGTTGATGTGGTATGTGTGTTTTTCTTTTTTGTCTATGTCCGTTATGTCTGGTTGGTTGCAGAGTATTGTCTTGTCGGTATGAATTGTCCTGTCCCAGTATATTTTATGATCTGCACCCCAAAGGCATCTGCTAGTTGGCCAGTATATAAATTTAATAATATAAATGATCAAGGAACCAGCAAGAGGAAACAGGATTAACCCACCTCCCATGAAAAGCTGTCTTATACCAGGTCAGACCACTCAACTGCCCCACCCAATCCAACCTTTTCTTCTCTGACAGTGGCCCTTTGTCTGCTGACTTCTTCTACATCACTTGTAACCTGTTCTAACTGGAGAGGCTGGGGCTTGAACCTGGGACCTACTGTATACTAAGTAGGTGCTCTTCCAGTGAGCTATGGTCCCTACCTGTTTAAACATGAACCCATGATGCTCACAGTGATCCATGTAGCTCAGGGGTGGGCAAAAAGTAGATCTCCATATGCTTTGGACGTCAACTCCCCAAAGCACCTACCAGCATGGTCAATGGTCAGGAACACTGGAAGTTGAAAATCAAAACATCTGGAGATCTTCTTTCTGCCTACCCCTGATCGAGTTGAGTATTCTCTATGACTCAGGAAGAATCCTTCTTTTTAGAATTGGAGATCCAGCAGTTGAATGTGGGACCTTCCACATGATCACTGACTTACGGTCCCTCCCCGAGATGGATCTTAAGAGAAGTAAACCAGCAATATCATGACATTTTCTCAATGCTCTCCCAACGCTGCAGTCCCAATGCAACGGTGTGCCCCAGGTCTGGCCCTACCACAAGGCAGAGTGAGGCAGCTGTCTCATGCAGTAGAGTTTGTGTGTCCTGAAAGGGCACCAAATTGCTAGTTATTGAAGTTGTTGTTCTTGTATTTTGACTTCCAGGGAGTGGGAGAGGTGCTTATGGGATTTTCTCCGTCAGAAGTTTAAATATGGACTTGGATACTATGCACCGTGACTTGGTGGCTGGTAGTGGAGGAGCGTGAAGGTTTGAGGCCTCTAGAGGAAGGGAATAAACTCAGGCCTAGGGGCCTGGAGTTTTCTCTTGGGAGACGGTATCCCTGAGAGGAGTAGTTTCATTTCTAAAGGTAAGGCTCATTTGCTCAAAGTGGGAACTTTACTTCTGTTTGGGGGGAAGAGGGTATAAAAGGGTGAGACACACCCAAGCCAGCAGATAAGGCCAGAGAAAGACCAGAGCTTATGGAAGGCTCAGAAAGAAGCATTGCATTTTTGCAATTTTTACTTTCCTTTAATGCCTTTGTATCACTTAGCTCTGTGGACTATTTGTGTTGTGTTTTGCTTGTTGTACTTTACTAGTAAGATGTTGCGTTATGCCACAAGTGTCTGGAGTGTTACTCTCCCCATGTCTACAGCCTAAACCCCACGTTACTGGGAAGGGGAAGGTAAAAAGAAGGAAGGTGGGGCTCTTAAGGAGGCAAGAGATCCTTAAAGACTTGCTCAGGATGTCCGTGAGAGGGAGCAAAATGTCCTGGGCCGTTGTGGTGGCTTTTGAGCGAAGAAAGTAAGTAACGGAGATCCGATCATGGATTTCCAATGTTGGGTCTATCTTGGCCGACTTTCGTCATATTTGGAAGAGGCTTTGCTCCATCAGCACAGAACAGCAGCTGTCTTCAGCCCTCCAGTGGATATTTATAGAAAGGGAGTGTGACTTGAGAGAGAATTCCTGGAGGTCTGTTTGGCTTCGGCATGTCTGGGCCATTCCCTGCATGCCACACTGACAGCTTCAGACAACCTGGGCCGAGCCAATTAGAAAGTGGGGAAATGGAACTGCAGCAGGAAGAATTAGGAAGGAGTCTTACCGAGCTGAGGAGGAGGTGGAGGAGGAGCAGTGGGAGGAGGAAAAGCCAAGGAGACCCACTCCTGGGAACCTCTCTGGCAAACCCCCTCCTGAAATGCAAGGTGGTAGAGGAGGAAGGATTTGTGCAAAAGGAAATCTGAGCAGCAGATCTCTTAGCGTCTCACCTACTGTGAAGGGGAAAACAGGAGATGACAAAATGCAGATAAGAAACCCATTAAAGCAGGCTAGAGGGAGGCACTCGTTTAAGAGAGCTGAAGGCAATTGCCAAGGTTTTGCGGATCTTTGGAACATACATACATATCAGCAGCCACAGGCCTTTACAGATTTTTGAAACCAAGCAAAACCTGTTTGTCCAGAATGAGACATTCCTCTTTCAAACCACTTTCAGTTCTGAGAATAACAATTCCTACCATCCATCTCCAGCTGATGTTTCCGGATATTTTACGGATTTGTGGAGTGAGCTTGGGGTAGAGGAGGCCTCAAACCCGGAAGAGCCACAGTGCAAAGTTTGTAGCGTGGGTGAAAAACAGAGCATATTTTAGAGCAGGGATGGGTGATGGATGGCTCTCCAGATATTGTTTGACTTCAGTTCCCATCATCGATTTACCATTGGCTAGGACCGATGGCAATTGAAGTCCAGTAACATGTGGAGAGCTATACCTTGCACAGACTAACTTTGTAGTCAGAGCCAAAGCAGTCAGGGCTCTCTGGCAGAAATTCCCCATGGAAGAATATAAGAGGAGTCCCGATGGCTCAGGCCGAAGGGCTATCTCAGCCTTCCTCAAGCTAGCTGGGGAATGCTGGGGGTTGTAGTCCAACACATTTGGAGGGTACCAGCTTGACTTAGGCTGGTCTATCTAGTCCAGCATCCCATCTCACACAGTGGCTAATCAGATGCCTGTAATAAGCCCACAAGCAGGCCACCGTCCTTTTCCTACTGGTACAGTGAGAGAGGAAAGATTAAAATTCCTCCTCGCTGTCGTCCTGAATCAGGGCGTCTCGTCCCCCCCCGCCTCCATATCAGTCGATCCTACTTGCATTGTCAAAAACTTGCAGATTAAATGCAAAACACATTTAGTCCACAATCCTATGCAGGCTTAGACAGAAAAAAAAAACCTCCTATAACTCCCAGTATGCCCCAGCCGGGACTTTTCCCTTCTAAACATGCATAGGGTTGCGGCCTTAATGTCACATCAAGTTTGGTCAGTAGCTTCGGGCCGTCCCCACACTATGTGGCCACGAATGCCATTGTTTAGCTATGCGCTATGTGCCTGCCCTGAATCTCCCACCTGTCATCTTTACTAAATAATAATAATAATAATAATAATAATAATAATAATAATAATAATATATTTATTTATTTCTTACCCTCCTCTCTCTCTCCGGATCGAGGCAGGGAACAACATCAATACAAACTATACAAAATACATAAAACTGATTAAAAACATATAAAATTAATACATTACTAAAACCAACCAAGTCTTAAATTTTGACTGGGTAGTCCTGCCGGAAAAGAGCAGTCTTTATAGCTCTCTTGAATTCTAGAAGACTGGTAAGTTGGCGAGTTCTGGCGTTATGAAAGAAGGAGGGGGGGGGGAATTCTCTCTTTCTCCATACACCAGATTTATCCAAGCCTTTTAAGTTAATTCTGGGCTCAGCTACACACCATAGCGGAAATGTGGCAGCTACTGCTCCTTCCCCATCTATCTCTAGGAGGAACAGCCTTGTGTGCTTACAAAAGCTCCTGTTCTCACACCGAAGCTCGCTCTCTGAGCATTTCTCCCCCCTCCCATTACTATAACACATTTCTCAAAGCTCATCCCGTCTCCAGCTGCCTATGTTGCCATCTTGAAATCTGATTGCAAATATCCAAGAGACAATAAGAAAATTAGATGGTAAGATAACGAAATTCTGGCTGTATATTACATGAAATGAATCCTCAGTAGGCTAGTTTGCACGGGCTTCCGGAAGCAGGAGCGTCGGTAAAACCAAATATATCTTCCTTTTTAACATCTTAAGATACAACGTCTAATCTCAAGGTGGATGTAGTTGTACTTGTTGTGGGATTGCTGAACACTCAAAACATTCAGCAACATTCGGGGGTGGGGGGGGCAGCAGGGAGAAGGGAAACCTATGGAAGTTTTCCGAAAGAAAAACTCAGGGACAGAGACATACAGAGAGCTTCGGCTATGGGGCGGTATATAAGTGTAAATAATAATAACAACAACAACAACAACAACAACAGGACAGGGGCTGCTCCTGGTGGATAGCGAAAGTTGGAGGATATGGACCTCTCTGGTAGCGTCTGGAAAAAGTAGCACATTAAATGGAATCACATGTAGCTCCCGAACCCATGGTGTCGTTGTGTTTTTTCAGCCCTCCCTCAGCAGATAACGATCGAGGGCCAGAAAATGCTAGGGGCAATGTCGTCTCAGGCGTTTCTTTAAGCAGATCTTACCAGGGAGATCATGGGGGAGAATCCAGGTTGGTGGCAGCAACACATCCTCCGTGACACGGAATGAGATGCTCTCTTTCAGCTGAACCCAGGGTGAGCAACAATTGAAGTAGTGGTCAGGGTGACCATATGGAAAGGAGGACAGGGCTTCTGTAACTTTAGCAGTTGTATAGAAAAGGGAATTTCAGCAGGTGTCATTTGTATGCATGCAGCACCTGGTGAAATTTCCTTTTCATCACAACAGTTAAAGCTGTAGGAACCCTTCCCTCTTGACCAGATACAAAAGAGGGCAGGGCTGCTGCAGCTTTAACTGTTGGGATGAAGAGAGGATTTCAGGAGGTTCTTCAGATATACAAATGACGTCTGCTGAAATTCCCTTTTCTATGCAACTGTTAAAGATATAAGAACCCTGTCCTCCTTTTCATACGGTCGCCCTAGTAGTGGTGGGTCTCCTTTTCCCAAAGTTCGGTCAAACTAGAGGAGATTATGTCCCTCCTACAATCCAGGGGTACAATAATAACCTTGGACTTGCAGAGACAGAGAGTGGCCTTTTCTACACCTAAGGGTGTGGAGGGAGGGAGAGGGGGACTTACCTGCTTCTAGGATTGTCCCCCGGCATACAGATAGAAGCATGATGTCCCGGAAATGAACAGGAATATCACACCCACCATTTTTTTTAAAGGAACAGGAGCTGGGAGAGCAATTGCGCACCTCCACAAATGTAAGAAACTCCCCCAAGATGAAATAGTGCATAAGGCACACAACCACTAATGTAAATACAATGGATAATGAAGCTGGGATATGCAATGCTTTATAACAGATACATAGTTGCTTTCTTCAGTATGGTCCAAAATTCATATAAAGTTAAACAAATCATACAAAGTTAGCTTTCTTTAGTCTGGGCAACAGTTCATGTAAAGTTAAACGAACCATACAAAGTTAAACAGGCATCCGGTATGTTTTCCTGTTTCGCAATAGGCTTCATCAGCAAATATCGTTTAACAACACCGTCTAACAGACTGTTGCCGTGGACAATAAGGGGAATACATTCCTCCACTCCATATGGAGAATCACTTGAAGTCCCGGTCAAACTAGTAACGCCTCAGATGTGGTGAACTCATCACAACAAAGGCCTGACCCTGCTCCTCCCGATGCCCCTGAACTCCCCCTGGCCCGGCTCCTTCCCTCTTGCTGACCCCCGTTGCTTGCGGGGAGGAGGGAAGAAGCCGGGGCAGGTGCCCACACTGCCTGTGGTCCTCGGCATCGTCCCAGGACCACAGATAAAATCGGGATAACTGAGGTCTCAGTTAGCCCGGGACAATGGAGGGGTTGTCCTGTGCGTCATCTGGATGCACCTAGGGACAACCCCGGGAAAAATGGCCGGTGTAGACATGGCCCAAGAGAGACGTTCTTAGTGGATGCTTCCAAGTGGTGGAATTCCATTTCCCAAAAGGCGTCACAAAACTCAAGGCAACTCAACGCACCAGCTATTTTTGGTATTTGCGTCTCAGCACGGCTGTGAGAGCGTACTCTCATTCCTCCCCACCTTCTATATACCTATGAGATATATGAGTCAGCTCCTGCCTTCTGTCTTTTCTTCACAGGAGTCTGTGGATGCAGAGCGCATCCGCCTGACGTCTAGGGGGATTGTGCACAGTGGAAGCCAGGCATGAGACAAAGGCGGGTAGGCAGTGCTCTGGGCTTGGAGTGCTTTTGGTGGTCCCCCATGCCCTGTGGCCAGCTTTGCAGGGCCACTTAGTGGCTTTATGGGGCCTGGTGCAGGTGTGATGTTGGGGGCCCTGCGGCCGCCCCCTACAAGGGCCCATGCGTATGTGTACAAAGCTGGGGAGCGCATGCCAACATGATTGCACGCCCGGACACCACCTGAGAATTCTGGCCTGCAGCTCCTCCTTGCCCTGGAAGCAAGCAGAATGAGAAGGCGTGATTCATTTTTTTCTGACGCCTAGGGCAGGAGCTACACTACTGCTTTCAAATGGTTTATAACAGTTTTGACAGCTGTCGGGGTCCAGGACACATGCCATTTACAGTTTTCGAATCGTTTTCAAAGTGTTACATCCTGCTTGGTGTAGACTTGGCCCACGGATCAGGTTGTGCTTCTCCTGAGTACGTCTTCCAAATCCCAAACCCTTTCTGGTTGAGCTTCTTTCTTCTTCTTGGAGCTCAGTCTCCCAGGTCTTCTGGATGTGCCCTGCTGGTGGCCTTCTTCACTATTCAGGAAAGATTCCTCTCTTGAGGCCTGGTCTCTCACCACTCCTATGCCTTTCCCTGTGGTAATGAAAATTACTTTCCGGTAGCACCTTGTCAGGAAATCTTAGGTGCTGTTCACTCATTCACGCCTTGAACTCTTTCTCCAGCAGGCCTGGAGTTCTTTCTGTGGCAAGAACTGGCTGCCTGTTCTGCTACAGAATCCCTCCTTGAAGCCTTCCCCATCCCTTTGCTCCTTACAACAAACTCTGCAACTGGGGCTACTTCACCTTGGACAATCATAAGCCTGCCTGATCAATCTTTATTGCTACCTCTCCCTTCTAGCCTCTCAAGCATACATTTTACAGCCAGATTAAGCCTCAAATGAGCATCTGTCCTGTTTCATGCACAATTTTGTAAAATATTATGGTGGGACGCGGGAGAGGGCTTTCTCTGTGGTGGCACCCCACTTGTGGAATACCCTCCCTTTGGAGGCCCAACTGGCGCCGACACTGGCTTCATTTCAGCTCCAAGTTAAAACATGGCTCTTTATCAAAGCCTTTGAGGGCTAAATTCTCCACGGTCACACACAGATTTGTTTTAATTGTTTTGAATTGTTTTTATTGCTTTTGATTTTTTTTCTACCCCTTTTAATTTGTTAACCATTTAATACTTTTTTTTAACCGTGTATACTTATGTTTACATTGTTTTGATTTTATTTGTGTGCCACCCTGAGATCCTAGTGATACAGGGCAGGATACAAGTGTTTTAATATATAAATAAAATAAATGGGCGAACTCACCTGCGTCCAACTTGGCAGACGCTCACCTGGTCACCCTCGGCGTCCACCCATGCTCATCTGGCCATGTGAGCTTCTTTTGAAGCTCAGCTTGGCCCGGTGCATGCTCAGCACCTACCCACTCTCTCTGCCAAAACTGCACACTTCCTCCCGTTGCATCCATGGCAGCCATTGACTGGGTCCAGGCAGGTGGGCTCGGGGAATCTGTCAGACCCCCGGACTCAGGCGAGCACTCGTGACATCCCTACAGTTCAGCCTAGCCTAGCTTGTTCTGAAAGTAGGGATGGAGGAGCCGGCCAGTTTCCCTTTCTCATTCTTCCAGGCTTCGAGCCTCAGATCCGAAGTTCGACTCATGGAGGCCATTTTCTGGCGGATCCGCCATTTCATGATGGATCCGCCATTTCCTCTCACAGCCCTAGGCCCCTATACAGCCTACAATTCCCAGCATGCAGTGCCTGGGAGGACTGGACTTACTGGGGCCCAGGAGCAGAGGCTATACATGTCCTCGCTGCCACCATTGGGCACTCCTTGGCCCGATCGGCACCTTCCCCGCCACCATTGCTACCATCCCCGCACGATCGCCAGTGTCCTTTTGCATGGTTTGATGCCTTCCCTGTATGAGAGAATGGCGGTGATCGTGAGGAGGAGGCACCAATGGCGGCGGTGAGGACATGTATAGCCTCTTCTCTGGGGTCCTGGTAAGTCCAGCCCTCCCAGGCACTGCATGCTGGGAGTTGTGAGAGGAAATGGCAGATCCGTCATAAAATGGCTGCCGTGATTCGAACTTCAAATCCAAGGCTCGAAGCTTGCACAGCCCTAATCTTAAATTTGGTTCAGTCCATTCCAAACTTCTAGAGTTTTGTTTTAAACGTTTGCATGGAAATTCATAAACATTTTTTTTCCTGTACATTTCCCTTAAGACTGCATTTTTGCCTAATGTACAATTTTCTTGGGGGATCAAGCAATTTCCCTAACATAATGTGATTTAGACCATTATTTCCCTTCATGCACATATTTTTTGGAAAGCATTGTTTTGTGGGGGCGGGGGTAACAGGGTGACTCCACTGCAAAATTTGGAGGACTGAATTTTGAGTTTCGGTGTACAGAGTGGCTCAAAAGTGCAAAACGAGGTGCGTCTGTCTGAAAATGCAAACCGAATGAATTTCTCCCCCAACCCTCTCCATAAAGGAGCCCACAGGCAGGAAAGGCAATGTGGACTGCCTTGTGGTGTAGAAGAAGTGAGAACAAAACCCGCTATTCTTGATCTTACTCTTCTTTTGCTCCATGGTGGCAGCCTGACAAAGGAAGCAATGCACCGATGTTGCGTGTCCGAATGCATCCACCTACCACATAAGTGTACACTAATGTCCACAAATGCCTGCCCGCCATTCAGGGATGGACCTTCTAGAGATGCAGGGGAGGAGGTGGAGACGCAGGTAATTCCAGCACACAACAACAATGGGATTGTGGAATCCTCTCCCCCATGGAGATCAACTAACACCCAAAGACTAGAAAAGCCCCCAGGTGGCACCTTCTAGATGTGCTGGACTGCTGGCTGGGGAAGATGGGAGTTGCAATCCGAGACATCTGGAGGGCACCGGGTTGGGGGAAGCTGAGTTTGATGCGGAGGATCTTCTCCAAGGTACTTTTCATGTTTGAAGTCATTCTGATAATTGCCATTTGCCTGTCCGGTCTTCTTAATACTGGCTGCTTGCTGTGTTGGCTCTGATCCATTCTGTAGCATGTGTCTTTATTGCATTGTTGTACATTTGGGCGCCGTCTGATGGCGACGTGGGAGGTGAGGAAAGATCCCCGACGTCTCCTCCGAAGGCGAGAGACGTGCTGCGTTTCAGGGGCAGAAAAACGAGTCCAACAGAGCCACGCGTGCGTGGAGGCCGCAAGAAGTGGAACGGCGGGGGGGGGGGGGTGGACTCCAACTAAAAGTGCCCCACTTTTCTCTCCAAAAGAAAAGGGCAAGCAAAAACACACATCACCATGGGACAGGTTTTACCGGTGGGTTGACCCGTTCTCTGCCTCCTCAACGCCAGTTCTTCCCGCTCTGCGACGTAGGAAGGGCTGCGCGGGGAGAAAGGCAGGAGTCAAGCGTAGGCTTCTAGGACTCACTCCTCCCAGGAGGCCTCTGTGCCCTTTCTTAATAAGCAGTTCAAGATGAAAGCGGAATGCTTTGCGCCTCCTCGGCGCAGCACCAGAGCGTGCGCGGTGTCTTTCAGGAAATATAATGCCATAATTAGTAGCTTCCCTCAGGAATCAAACACCCACAGCAAGCAGGCAGCCTGCGCTCGTATTCATCACCAGGGTGAGTTCACGCTGCCAGACGTTAAATACTATTATTGGCCTGCCCGGGCCTCACGAAACAAGCTTCTTAGTTAAATGCCTGCATGGAGGAATTCAGTCCGTTGGGGTTTTGTTTTGCCATATATTTTTTAAAAACACCAACCCTGACCATCTGTACTCCCCAGCTGGGAAACTCCAACGCCCCCCCCCCCCCGCTCTCTCCCCTTTTCCTAGGGGCAAGACTAAAAAGTCATGACGAGGGCCAATAACATCCATCGCCGTGTAGAGTGGCCACTTTTTGGCTCGCCAAAAAAGAGGACACCCCCCAAAAAGAAAAAAAGACAGCCACCCATATAGCTGCCAAGGGTTGCAAAATCTGCATATGCTAATTTACAGGTATAAATGCAAATTTAGAGGTAATTATTATTTAAATAGAAACGCAGTTTAAATTGTGGAGGGAAGTGTTACCAGGAGACCCGTGAGCTTGCCTGTTCAGTCTGCAGTCTAGGTATTAACTGTTGGAGGAAAATGTCAGGGCTCCTGCTGCTTTAATTTCTTGATCTTGGTGCTTGATCTTTAAATTGGACTTCAACAGGAGAGTCCTTCAAATAAAGGACACCTTCAAACAGAGGATCATCCTCTGGCATCCATTCAAATAGAGGACTTTTACAGAGGACACATGGCCATGCTATATGAGTGGTTGTGAAGGCTATTAGTGTAATACTTTCATTAGGCAAATCCTAAGATCACCAAAAGTGTGCAAGCTTTAGAGACCTCCAGATCTCTTCATTGGGCAGGATGTGATACCAAGTTATTGGGGGGGGGGGGGGGACAGGGGTAGGCTGACCAGATAAAATCCAGGTCAGGGCTTATGTAACTTTAACAGTTGTAGAGAAAAGGGAATTTCAGCCAGGGTCATTTGTATGCAATTAGTTCCTGGTGAAATTCCCTCTTCATCACAACAGTTAAAGTTGCAGGGGCCCTGCCTTCTTTTGTATATGGTCACTCTAGTATAGTGCCTGCACCTTTAACTGTTGTGATGAAGAGGGAATTTCACCAGGAACTAATTGCATACAAATGACACTGGCTGAAATTCCCTTTTCTCTACAACTGTTAAAGTTATATGAGCCCTGACCTGGATTTTATCTGGTCAGCCTAGACAGGGGAGAATATGGGAGGGGGAAAAAAAAACTCCCTGACAACCTGGTGAAATCACATTGTTTTCACATTCAGAGTCTCAGGGGGAGACTCATGTAACTTCAACAGTTGTAGAGAAAAGGGAATTTCAGCCAGTGTCATTTGTATGCAATTAGTTCCTTGGTGAAATTCCCTCTTCATCACCACAGTTAAAGTTGCAGGGGCCCTGCCTTCTTTTGTAAATGGTCACTCTAGTATTGTGCCTGCACCTTTAACTGTGGTGATGAAGAGGGAATATCACCAGGAACTAACTGCATACAAATGACACTGGCTGAAATTCCCTTTTCTCTACAACCATTGAAGTTACATGAGCCCTGACTTGGATTTTATCTGGTCAGCCTAGTCCAGATACTCAAATTAGGCTCTGCGGGTCATGTGGCCATTACAGGGAGAACCCTGGGGCTGTTGGGAGGAAGAATGGGGGAAATGTTGGATCCGCCATTTTGGAAAATACAAAATCTCACTGTTCTTGAAATTTCCCATCCTGGGTGAAACACAGGCTGTTTTTACTGGTGGACAATATTGAGAAATCAGGCAGTCTTTATATTAACAAAGTAGGAGATGGAACCAATGACCTAGGGAGGTGGTGGGCTCTCCCACATTAGAGGCCTTCAAGAGGCAGCTGGACAACCATCTGTCAGGGATGCTTTAAGGTAGATTCCTGCATTGAGCAGGGGGTTGGACTCGATGGCTTTAGAGGCCCCTTCCAACTCTACTGTCCTATGATTCTACGAGATAATTTTAGAGGCTATTTTAGGTTTGTTAAAAAAAAAAAAAAGAGCCAATTGAAGCCAATTTGGGTACCATGTTGTGTTAGTTGAAGGGGATGGATCCTCATAAAATAAAGTTATAATAATAAGAGTCTCATTTGATTAAACCAAAGGTCCATCCAATCCAGCATGTGTCCCATAGTTGGGCATGAAGGCAAGAGCCCTGCTCTCCTGTTGCTGCTCCTCAGCACACTGCGTCTGATTCTGTCCTGCATTTGTCCAGACTAAGGCCCTTTCCACACCAGCTATTTTTCCCTGGGTCGTCCCTGTGTGTCTAAATGATGCACAGAGGATCCCGGGGGCAACCAGGGACGACCCCGGGATGGCAGAAACCATGGATATCCCAGTTTTCCTGCCATCCCAAGATGTGAAATGGGCACTGAGCCACGTCGGGTGGCTCCATGCCTGTGGGGTGGGGTGGGGGAGCAATTCCGCCATCCCCAGGTTGCAGGCAGGGTGGGGGCAAGCACGGGGGGGTTCTTACCTCTTCTGCTGCGCTCCTGCTGCTCCCTGTGCCTTTCAAATAAAAAACAAACAAAACGGCGCCCACGACGAGCGTGACACCACTTTGGATGCCCAGGGATGATCCCGGAAGCAGGTACGTCCAGGATCATCCCCCCTCTCTCCCTCTACACCCTTAGGTGTAGAAAGGACCTAACTGTCATGATAGGCATGGCCAAATTAAGCACCATCGCGAGTAGGCGTTAGAGCAGAGCCTGCTTTTTGTGCTATAGTTAGTTACACATCCCCAAAATGTGAAGAGTAGGTTGAGTACCCTTCCCGTAATACATGCTAAAAGCAGCCCGACACAGTGAGGCAAATAGGCAGAGTGCTGCTCTGTGTGTGTGCATTATGTGTGGGGGGAAATTGTACTCAGGAGAGGCATTTCTACCACCCATGTATGCCTAAACTAGGCTGACCATATGAAAAGGAGGACAGGGCTCATGTAACTTTAACAGTTGTGGAGAAAAGGGAAAATCAGGCAGTGTCATTTGTATGCAATTAGTTCCTGGTGAAATTCCCTCTTCATCACAACAGTTAAAGTTGCAGGGGCCCTGCCTTCTTTTGTATATGGTCACTCTAGTATAGTGCCTGCAACTTTAACTGTTGTGATGAAGAGGGAATTTCACCAGACACTAATTGCATACAAATGACACTGGCTGAAATTCTCTTTTCTCTACAACTGTTAAAGTTACAAGAGCCCTGTCCTCCTTTTCATATGGTCAGCCTAGCCTAAACCAATCGTGCAAAAGCCCTCCACGAAAGTGTAACAGGGAGGGGTCAGCGTGTCTAGACTCTGCCGGCGTGAGTGAACCTGATTCCCAACAGCTGAAGTGTGCAAAAATGCGCTCCGAATTCCTTGATGTTCTCGACAGGGTAAACAACAAAAAAAAGCGAGTCGCGTTTGCATATGCGGTTCCTTGCTATGGAAAATTCTGGGAGGTTAAATTTACCAGCCTATCAGGTGGGAGGAGTAAAGAGAATAAATACTTGGTGGAAAAGAACACACACACACAGAGAAAGGGAGATAGGGAGCAAATGCCAAGAAAAATGGGGAAGCTTTGCACACTGACTTCCTCTGCTTCAATTCAGGGCTGCAGCCACCACAGCCTCCTCACAAGGAGAGACGGTTGAAAAGAAGTGAATTTGGATTTGGAAAGTTCTTCATAACCAACAGAAGCTTCTAGACCTCTCTTTCCACCAAATAAGTCGAACAAGAACACTTATTTGTAATGTAGGGTGACCAGATAAAATCCAGGTCAGGGCTCATGTAACTTTAACAGTTGTAGAGAAAAGGGGATTTCAGCCAGTGTCATTTGTATGCCATTAGTTCCTGGTGAAATTCCCTCTTATCACAACTGTTAAAGTTGCAGGGGCCCTGCCTTCTTTTGTATATGGTCGCTCTAGTATAGTGCATGCACCGTTAACTGTTGTGATGAAGACGGAATATCACCAGGTGCTGCATGCATACAAATGACACTGGCTGAATTCCCTTTTCTCTACAACTGTTAAAGTTACATGAGCCCTGACCTGGATTTTATCTGGTCACCCTATTAACATTCAGCCACTTTATCTACGTACAATGAACACATTCCATAAAACAAGCATTTTGCTAAGGAGGACTGATTTACTGAAAAACGTACATGAGTGATCTGAATGTTGAGCACAAGAGAACATGAAAACTGCAAACACTTTGAACTAAATGATTCCCCCCCCCCCTTTGGTAAGAAAAAAGGACGGATAAGAAGATGCAATTATATAAAATATGCAAAGCTGTAAAATAAAGGGGGAGTTGGGGAGGGGACTTTTATCAGGAAAATGACAGGGGAGGGAAAATTAAATGGTACTTCTTCAATCTGAATCCCATCCCAATTTAACTAGCAAAAGAGAAAGTTCCTGTTCCCATCTCTCGTGTCAATTCTAGATTGGGCTTCACTCACTGCAAGTTTGAAGGAGCCTTAAAGCGATTGAGGAGGAGGTCTCTGAAAGTGATTTTGAAGAAGTTCATCCTTGGATACATGCTCTAGTTGCATCCAGGCTGGACTACTGTAATGCACTCTCTGTGGGGCTGCCTTTGAAGACCACTCAGGAATTTGCCCTGGTACAGAATGGCTCAATTTGGACGACACAATAAACAACTGGTGTGGGGGAAACAATCGTCAGTTGTTTTGACTATCGTGTCGTCCGAATGCTGCCATAGTCAACTCAGCGCTGATCCTAATCCACACCACAGTTGATTATTTATTACCATGTTGTGTGGGGAGTGCCCCCTAGTTGAACAACTGTAATGTTGATTATTACCCCACCATTGACTATCATGTCATCCGAATTGAGCCAGTGTGACTGCTTCAGTCCCTTTTGGGGTTAGATGGTAGGGTCATATCATGCCACTCTGGTACATGCTGCACTGTTTTCCAGTGGGTTTCTAGGCCCAATTCAGAGTGCTGTTTTTGACCTTTAAAATCCTGAACCAGCCTTCCCAGCCAGGTGCCCTCTAGACAGGATGACCATTTGGAAAGGAGGACAGGGCTCCTGTATCTTTAACAGTTGTAGAGAAAAGGGAATTTCAGCAGGTGTCATTTATATGCATGCAGCACCTGGTGAAATTCTCTCTTCATCACAACAGTGAAAGCTGCAAGAGCCCTACCCTCTTGACCAGATACATAAGAGGGCAGAACTCCTGCAACTTTACCTGTTGTAATAAAGAGGGAATTTCATCAGGTGTTGCATGCCTGCAAATGACACTTGCTGAAATTTCCTTTTCTCTACAACTGTTAAAGATACAGGAGCCCTGTCCTCCTTTCCAAAGGGTCACCCTACCTCTAGATGTTTCGGACTACAATTCCCATCAGCTCGAGCCACCGCAGCAAATGATCTGGGATTGTGGGAGTTGAAGTCCAAAGCATATGGAGGGCACCAAGTTGAGAGGAAGGAATTTTTTCCACTATCTGCTGTGATCACGAGGAAAATCCCTGCTTTAAAGCTGCTATTTGCTTTGGCAGGAAGTCCCCCACGGGTGCCAATGGGAGCCTTTCCTCCCAATGCAAAACCACCTTCAGAGGAGGGATTTTCCTCAACATCCCACAGAATGGGAAGAAAAGCTTAAATTTCCCCACCTTATACTTGTGGCAACTCCAATAACTCTCTCTCTCTCTCTCTCTCTCTCTCTCTCTCATACACACACACATCCACCCACCCACCTGACACTATTTGCATTTTTAAAACCTGCACATTAGGTGCAGAGATGCATTTAAGACCACACCTAGCCTCTACATTAGGGGAAATCGCACTGCCTTAGCAGACCTGCTCCTTTGTGCGATTGTGATGGGCTCCATTACACGAGCGAACAGGGGCGACCATGTGGTTTGAGTTGCCGACCACATGCTTCGTAATTGAAAACTTCCCCTCCTTTCTGTGCTCATAGCCTTGAGTGGGACAGCACCCTCTAGTGGGTGCTTTGTAGTGCAACTTCAGCCGCACACATGAAGTCATCCCGCAATATTTCAGAAGAATCGGGATATCTATTTTTTTTTTAAAGAGCAGGGTAACCGGGGGAAGGCGAGGGAAATGTGCAGGAGGTTGACGATGTCATCTAAAGGACCCGCAAACGTCCGTGAGCGGCCAGTCATGAACGTGCCATGTATCACTGGTGTAGAGATGCTCCGAGTCTGTGGCAAAAGCGTGGTGATGGGCTCAGTGCATGTAACAACGCGGAGAGACAGCATCAGGGGAGGGAAAAAGCAACAATTTCTCTACTCAAGTTTCCAGCAACCTGCTCCCCTCACCTCAAGTAACTGTTCAACACTGCACATTTCCAAAAAGTGTGTTTGCTAAATTTACTCCCGGAACCATGCAGGGGGAAAATGTGCATGGGGAGGATGGATTTAGAACAGGGTTCATATAGTCCCCTCCCCCACCAGTTCTCCACTCAAAATCCCTGTTCCAAATCCACTTTTCACTTAAAAAAAATGCAAAGGCTCAATTGGGTAAAGTTAAACTTACCCCCCCCCCCCATCTTAGGGCAAGGGTCTAGAGCCTCTTTCAGCCTGGGAGCTGAATTAAATTTTGGGGAAGCTCTTGGGGGGCCGCATTCCAGGGTAGGCAAAATGGGGGCGGGTCTGAAAATTCTCCAAATACCAGCAGATTTTAGCTCTCACTGCCTTACGAGATGGCATTTCGACATTTTAAAATGTGGAGAAAAACATGAAAAAGCAAGGAGACTACTAGGGTGACCCTATGGAAAGGAGGACAGGGGCTCCTGTATGTTTAACAGTGGTTTAGAAAAGGGAATTTCAGCAGGTGTCATTTGTAGGTCTGCAGCACCTGGTGAAATTCCTTCTTCATCACAACAGGTAAAGCTGCAAGAGCCCTACCCTCTTGACCAGATACAAAAGAGGTCAGGGCTCCTGCAGCTTTCACTGTTGTGATGAAGAGGGAATTTCTCCAGGTGCTGCATGCATACAAATGACACCTGCTGAAATTCCCCTTTCTATACAACTGGTAAAGATACAGGAACCCTGTCCTCCTTTCTATATGGTCACCCGAGAGACTACCTAAGGATTGGCGTTCAAGGGACAGCAGAGCATGGCTGTGGAAAAGGGGCTGGATTTGGGTGCAAGGCGGACCAGATTCAGTACAGGTCTGCAATTCTGTATCTGCCTAAGGGCATATTTGTCCCACAGATTTAAGTTAGTTAAGGGTTCAATCCTATGCATGTTTAGACAGAAAAAGCCCTATAATTCCCAGCATCCTCCAGCCAGCATAGCTGGCTGGGAGATGCTGGGAGGTGTAAGACTTTTTTTCCTGTCTAAACATAATAAACATAAACATCACCATCATCACCATCATCATCATCATAAATAATAATAATATATGACTTTCTTACCCGTCTCTCCCTATGGATTGCACCTAAAGGGATCATTGCCTCTTCCCAAGGTATGGGGGCAGGTTTAAGGATCTTTGTACATAGAAAATGTTTCACACCCTACCACATCACAAGATCCTTTGGGGGAAACTCATAACAGTCAAGCCAAAAAGAAAAGCTAGATACAATAATAGCGAGCCAACGGCAGGTTTAGGTCGATGACAAGCTGATGTACTGAAGACCTATGGAGATTGTTTGGCAACAATATCACTACACCGGTTTTCCTGTTCCAAGCCAAACCCCTGTTTGGCTATTCACAACAGCCCTGGTTCCTCAATTCAGCCTGGACTCCTACTAGTTAGTGTGGCCATGACATCCCCAGCACATGTCTATCCCCAATCTTCCAAATAATTTTGCAACTATTTCTATGTAAATGGCGGTGCTTTGCTTTTATTTCTGCAAAATAAAAAGGTCGAATGCTCGTTTGCATGAATCCATACCTGCATTTTTAAATAAAATAAAATAAAATAAAATCGGGCAGCCTGACCAGTGCACAAGAGAAGAGGACTGAATAAGAATTCAGCATTTAACTTGCTGGTCCAGCTGTGTGGAAGGTATGCTGCAAAGCCAAGTTATTTCAGCCCTCCCTCTTGATTGCTTCGTGCCTCAGTCAGCTGGGGGGGGGGGACACCATAGCTCAGTGGTGGGAGCACCTGCTTTGCATGCCAAAAGTGCCGGGTTCAGTTCCCAGCATCTCCAAGTAGGGATGCGAAAGTGCAGAAAAGGGCAACTCAACTGATCAAGGGGCTGGGGCATCTCGCCTATGAGGGAAGGTTACAACAGCTGGGATTCCTTAGCTTGGGGAAAAAAGGAGGCTGAGGGGAGACCTGACAGAGGCGTACAAAATTAGGCCTGGTGTGGAGAATGCAGATTTCCTCCCTCTCTCATAATACCAAGATCCAATGGGGTCATCGTGCCATGAAGCTGATTGATGGGAGATTCAGGACAGATCAAAGGAAGGGCTTCTTCACGCAGCTCACAGTCAAATTATGGAATTCGCTACTGCAAGATGTAGCGATGGCCAACAATTTGGCTGGCTGTAAAAGGGGGTTGGATAAATCCCTGGAGGAGGAGAAGGCTCTCCGTGGCTACTAGCCCTGATGGCTATGTGCAACCTCCAGTATCATAGGCAGTAAGCCCGTATTCACTAGTTGTTGGGGAACATGGGCAAGAGGGTGCTATTGCACTTGTGTCCCGCTTGTGGGTTCCCAGTCGACAGCTGGCGGGACACTGTGTGAACGGAGCGCTGGACTAGATGGGCCCTTGCTCTGATCCAGCATGGCTCTTGTGATGTTCTTACGTCTGTTTGAAACTGTTGAATGCTGCCAGTCAATGTCAACCACACTCTTTCTTTGGTCCCCACAGCGACACATTCCTCCTCCCTGCTTTTATTTTTAAAATATGTTTTACATTTTCTTACTGGCATCTCTTCCAAGCGAAGCGGTAGTGTGGCGCTGGTGCCAGACAAATTTCCCATGAACGCTCCCTGGGCAAGGTTACTTTTGGACTCACCGTGCCCACCCGTGACAGCCATTTTGTGGTTGTGCCCACAAGAGCTTCTCAATTCTCCAGGCCCAAATGGGTGCCTAACCCTGGTGTAGATAATATTGAGGGAGATGAACATATAGGGTGACCATATGAAAAGGTGGACAGGGCTTCTGTATCTTTTAACAGTTGTATTAAAGGGAGAACTAGAGTAGGTTTCATTTGTATGCATGCAGGACCTGGTGAAATCCCCTCCTCATCACAACAGTTAAAGCTGCAGGAGTCCTGCCCTCTTTTGTATCTGGTCACTCTAGTATAGTTCTTCCAGCTT
The DNA here is from genome assembly GCA_029215795.1 of Anniella stebbinsi. Taxonomy (NCBI): domain Eukaryota; kingdom Metazoa; phylum Chordata; class Lepidosauria; order Squamata; family Anniellidae; genus Anniella; species Anniella stebbinsi. The sequence goes on along the minus strand of JARDYH010000004.1, from coordinate 5,719,329 downwards.
TAACTTGTGATGAAGAGGGGATTTCACCAGCTGCGGCACGCATACAAATGCCACCTGCTGAAATTCCCTTCTCAGTACAACTGTGAAAGACACAGGAGCCCTGTCCTCCTTTTCATATGGTCACCCTAAGATGGACCAATGGTCTGACTCTGTAAAAGGTGGCTTCCGTTGTTCCTGTGAGCAAACTTGCTGTACATCCTTGAAGACCTAACCACTGCCTGGCTGCTGGGAGGGAGCAGGAAGCCTCATGATTTTAGATAACTGCCATGAATCCAACAGTCATGCATCAGCAGAGCATCTGATGGTTGGCGGGGATGGTGTGTGTGTGGGAAGACTGTAGCTCAGTCGTAGAGCCCCTGCTTTGCATGCAGGAAGTCCCAAGTTCAATCCCCAGCAACTCCAGGGAGGGCTAGGAAGGAACCGTGCCTGAGACCCTGGAGAGCCATGGCTGCCAGTCAGTGTCAACAATACTTGGCTCGATGGATCAAGGGTATAAGGCAACTTCCTGTATTCTGGCAGCTGTGGGTTTAGCAATGGCACCACAAACGTTCTTTGTGGTTGTGTGAACACAGCTCAGATCAGATCTGCTCAATTGGCTAAATTGGCTGTGCAGGTTTTCTCTAGTGCCCTGCCGATTTGCAAATGTTCGTCGCTGTCTCATCGGAAGGCTGGCGCTCAGGATACAGTTGCCATGCAGAAACCTCTCTCTCTCTGAAATTATTCCACGCGGTGAGCATCTTCGCACACACCATCACCACGACTCAAAAGCACGCACCTCCAGAAGTAGCTCCAGCCTCATTAAACTCCACTGAGGCACTTGGGATGTACAGAAGGCACAGAGCTTAAATTAGTCGGTACGACGGGAGCTTGTACCAAACAATATGTTACTTGACGAGAAAAATTGCCCTTCCGCCAGATTTAGAAAGGAGAGAGAGGTGCCAACTGTGACTGAGCCTCCAGTGGAGGAGAAGAGAGCATCATTAATGGTGGAAGGGAGAGAAGAAGAGAGAATTTGGGCACCTTTTTGGTGCCACCTACACAAGATCACTCTGCTATAGATATCAGAGAAATCTGCAATGGGTTCAAATCAGATTGGATTTCTATGAATCCGACCTGCAGATTTTGCAGCGGACTAGCCTTTTCGGAGGCACATGGACCTGTGGACCATCTTTTCTCTTTTTTAAACTTTTGGACTGCTTTGGAAAGATACCTGAGAGAGCTCCTTCTCCCTTATCAACCTCCCTGGTTACTGAAGTCATCTGAGGGCATGTTCCTGGTGGTTCCACATGGACCTCTGGTCTGATTGGAATCTACCGGGGGAAGAGCCTTCAGTGTGGTGGCCCCTTTCCTATGGAATTCCCTGCCTTTGGAGGTTAGGCAGGTGCCAAGTTTGTATTGTTTTTGGTGCCTCCTGGAAACATTGTTGTTCCAGGAAGCTTTCCCTGAATGACCGGCCACAGTTTTATCTGAATCTTGTTCTTTTAAAAATGTAATTTTTAATGGTGCTTTTATTCTGTTGTTATTCTATTTGTTCACTGCTCTGAAATCTTTGGATAGGGAGCAGTATATCAATATTGTAAATAAATATATAAATACATAAATAAATAAATAAATAAAATCATAGAGTCATAGAATAGTAGAGTTGGAAGGGGCCTATAAGGCCATCGAATCCAACCCCCTGATCAATGCAGGAATCCACCTTAAAGCATACCTGATAGATGGTTGTCCAGCTACCTCTCGAAGGCCTCTAGTGTGGGAGAGCCCACCACCTCCCTAGGCAATTGGTTCTATTGCCGTACTACTCTAACAGTCAGGAAGATTTTCCTGATGTCCAGCCGGAATCTGGCTTCCTGTAACCTGAGCCCATTATTCCGCATCTTGCACTCTGGGTTGATCGAGCAGAGATCCTGACCCTTCTCCGTGTGACAACCTTTCAAGTATTTGAAGAGTGCTATCATGTCTCCCCTCAATCTTCTCTTCTCCAGGCTAAACTAGGCTGACCATATGAAAAGGAGGACAGGGCTCATGTAACTTTAACAGTTGTAGAAAAAAGGGAATTTCAGCAGGTGTTATTTGTATGCAATTAGTTCCTGGTGAAATTCCCTCTTCATCACCACAGTTAAAGGTGCAGGCACTATACTAGATTGACCATATACAAAAGAAGGCAGGGCCCCTGCACCTTTAACTGTTGTGATGAAGAGGGAATTTCACCAGGAACTAACTGCATACAAATGACCCTGGCTGAAATTCTCTTTTCTCTACAACTGTTAAAGTTACATGAGCCCTGTCCTCCTTTTCATCTGGTCAGCCTAGGCTAAACATGCAAGCCTACTTTAGTGTAAATGTGCACTTGCACTAATGCGCATTTCCCAATGAACGAAGTTCTCTTACGAAGTGTCCAATTCCGTCAATGAGCAGGCGATGAAATGAAAATCGTTTGACAGTCTGCAAAATCCAGACGGAACGGACTGAACAAAATCTGTACCTCCCTACTTTGTGCTGCTTAATCTAGAATAGTCACCACCTGAAGGGCAGAACACAGCTGGCGAAGCATTGCTGGGAAGGCCCTGATGTGGAGTCACTTTGTTTTTCCTTTCTCCCTAATCTCTCTATCCTGCTATATACAAAATGTTCCTGCAAGCCAGCTAATGATTTCTCCATCCAACAACATTGTTGCAGTAATGATGTAGCAGAAGTTATGTTGCATTCTTATTCTGTGCTCCATTGTGCTATCCTATGACATACGATTATGTGTGTGTGTTCTACTGTGTGGAAACCTGCTGTGTCTTCACAAACAGCATTGCTAGAGATCTATATAAGCCAAGCTAACAAACAATAAACAAGCTTCCTGCCTAGAACATCTCGGTGTGTGTGTCTTCACTCCTTCAACCACCCCTTGGTTCCACCTTCCCAGTGACCAACATGAATTGATAATACTTAGCATTTACAAAATTTCAAAGGAATTTGCATACATCATCTCCTTAATCCGTGCAACATCCCTGCCATTTAGAACAGCATGATCTCTCTTGGAGTTGTAGTCCGACCGATCAGGAGGACCCCAGGTTGGACAAGACTGCCATACAGGGGGAGGCGTAGCTTTTGGTTTGTAAAAATTCTAATCTGCTATTGACTCACATGAAGCTCATGGCAGGTTATCTGCCCTTAACATGCAGATGTGTCAAAACTGTCTCTCTTTTTTTGTTATCACATATCCCAGTGCAAAAGCAGATAAAGTATTCCAAATTTCAAGACGAAATTGCATATCAAAGGTTGCGGGGGAGGATGCGTCTATGCTTTTAGCAACTGCACGACAGGCAAAAATAAAAATAAAAAGTAAAATAGCGGTGGAAGGAAACTTGGTAAAGATAAGCAAACCGCTTCCATTGCAGCAGGTTGGATAAATGTTCTTGCTGTACTGCACCCTCCCTCAAAGTTTCTCCCAGATAGGTGTCTGGGGAAAATGTGCACGGATATAATACCCCACCAAAGGCTTAATTTGAGTCAAGAACTGACCTTGAAAACCCATGACTTTTGGCACCAGGGTTCACTTGGCTCTTTCTGGATATTGCTACGAACGCTCTCCTTCCCCACTTACAAGTTTTTTTAAAATATTTTTTATTACATTTTTCCTCCAAGGAACCCAAGGCGGTGTACACAATCCTCCTCCCCCCCCCTCTCCATTTTATCCTCACAACAACAACTCTGTGAGGTAGGTTAGGCTGAGAGTCTTTGACTGGCCCAAAGTCACTCAGTGATCTTCCATGGCCGAGTGGGAAGTAGAACCCAGATCTCCAGACTCCCAGTCTGGCACTCTAGCCACTACACCATACTGGCTAGAGAAGGGCTTCTTGTCCTTTCCCCTTACCACTGAGTAACTACAGCCAGTCCTTTCCCCTTACCACTGAGTAACTACTACAGCCAGTCCTTAAACACCCAGGTTTAACGAAATGCCAGTCATCCAACTCAGAAAATATAACTTCCCAGTAGGCTCAATTGTCAACACCTCTCCTTTAATAAGTCTGGCACTCCTCGGATCTCTAATAAAACACACCGCCCCAGGTACACCAATCCTGCCCGAGAAACTTTCTTAGCAACTGCAAAATAGAAATAGCTTTTGTTTGTCACACTTGCCTGGCTTCCTTTAACAAATCCAGCTGCATCAAGCTCCTGGTTGCATTCCAGCCTTTGCACAAGATGGAAGACGAGGCGGGCAGCATCTATTTATGGCCCACCACCTACAGCCATATAGGGTTAACTAACTGCAGGAAGACGAGAAGAGCTGGGTGTGAAAAGAGAGAGAGAGAACGCCCCAAAGCCTCACCTGTTTATTAAAGTGAGCTCCGCTAGAGCCTCGAGGGGAAAGCATCAGATCAGTTTGATTACGATTTTTCCTCAGAAAAACCCTGATAGGGGATTTTATCGCTGGTTTTCCTCTTTCGAGTTTAATAGATGATAAACTGCGGCGGAGCAAAGTTCCAGGCCAAGGGTTCTCCCTATAGGAAGAGAACTCCCAATGAAATCTCTTCCTCAGAAAAAGGTAATATAAGTATATATGTGTTAAAAGTGCCAGGTATTCTGGCAAGCTCCCAAAATATGAGAAACGGGCAGCGGGGCTATGCATAGGGTTGTCAACTTTTTTTAACCGGCCCTGTGCCTGTACCTTCAATAGGCCTCACACATAGAAATATAGCAGGTGATGGGAAAAGCTTTGGCTACTCTGTTTGTGTATATTATGATGCTGTTAAAAGTGCAGGAACAGAAACAAGAAAAGGACCTCCTGAAAAGTGACAATGGGAACTATATCATGCGGTTGTCCTAGGATGACCATATGAAAACGAAGACAGGGCTCCTGTGTCTTTCACAGTTAGGCTGATCATCTGAAAAGGAGGACAGGGCTCATATAACTTTAACAGTTGTAGAGAAAAGGGGATTTCAGCCAGTGTCATTTGTATGCAATTAGTTCCTGGTGATATTCCCTCTTCATCACAACAGTTAAAGTTGCAGAGCCCTGCCTTCTTTTGTATATGGTCACTCTAGTATAGTGCCTGCAACTTTAACAGTTGTGATGAAGAGGGAATTTCACCAGGAACTAATTGCATACAAATAACACCGGCTGAAATTCCTTTTTCTCTACAACTGTTAAAGTTATATGAGCCCTGTCCTCCTTTTCAGATGGTCAGCCTATTCACAGTTGTACTGAAAAGGGAATTTCAGAAAGTGGCATTTGTAGGCATGCAGCACCTGGTGAAATCCCCTCTTCATCATAAGTTAAAGCTGGAAGAACTATAGCTAGAGTGACCAGATAAAAAAGAGGGCAGGGCTCCTGCAGCTTTATCTGCTGTGATGAAGTGGGAATTTCACCAGGTGCTACATGCCTACAAATGGCACCTGCTGAAATGCCCTTTTCTATGTAACTGTTAAAGCTACAGGAGCCCTGCCCTCCTTCCCATAGCTTCACGTTATGGCTGAGTTCGGACGACACTTCAGGCAACGGAGGGGGGAATGGCATACTGACCGTGTGTTATTTTGGCGGCAGCTGTGTGGCGGCACCTGCCACACAACATGTTGCCCCTCCCCCCCACCCGTCGTGTGGCTAAAAGTCCTGGCGTCCTTCTGGGCTGCTGTGTCTCCTCCCTCCCACCTCCCTCAGTCCTCCGGCCGTATCCCAGCATGCACCGCAATTTCTGCCGGCTGTATCAGAGCAGCCAGGTTTTTTTGGCTGCTCCGGCCGGCGAAGTCTATGACCAAATGGAATAGTACACGGAGAAATAGTGTACTGTCAGTGCGTGGTGTGTTGCCCTCCACATGACACAATAAGCAACACAACTGATGGTTGATTATCGTGTCATCTGAACCAGGCCTGTTGATGTGGTTGTTCACCAGTAAACTGTAGCCAAAATTGCCCATGGAACGCCGCTACAGGGCTATTGTATTTGCTTGTTTCAATTAAAACCATAAAATACAATGGGTTCAAATATAATACAAAAGTTTAAAAGTTTAACCTTATAGTAAAAATAATACAGTTTAAAATAAAACCAAAAACCAAAATAGCACACCTCTGCATTGCTGCCGTTCAACTAACTTTAGAAGCAATCACATTATAAGACTAGATGTCCTCTGAAGTTCCCCTTTCTCCCACAATACCCATAAAGAAGACCGTCAACAGTGCAATTTCTCCATCGCCTTGCCAGCAATTCCGATAAAGCGGAGCAACCCTGAGGCTTCCTGATCAGTTGGGTAGCCTTCTGCCAACTGTATTCCCCGATGGCACCCAGAGAGGCAAAAAGCAAAATCCGGTCTATTTCAGCTATACTTCCTTCCTTCATGTTTATGCATTTCCTTCGGGGGGGGGGGGGGATTCTGTTCAGCCTATGTCACAGCAGGAAAGGTGGCCGTATCCTGTCCAGCGTTTCAGCAATCTGTTCTGTTCCCAACCGACACATCTCAGAGAAGGGTATAGTAAATGTGCTCAGTAAATCAAAAAGTGCCATTAAGGTCGGAAAGGGGAATCCCAACAGTCATGGGCAGTTCAAATGCGTAAGGAGACGTGTGAGAAAGGAGGGAGGAAGAGAAGACTTTGGGGTTGCCACAAAAACCTGTTGTATGTTTCTGACAGCCTGGATTTCCCAGCCGAACCTTTTGCTGTGATTTGTTCTCATAAGTTTGATTGTGGATTTTCTAGGTGGAACCGTGACTTGGGGACTCCCCCCCCCCCCCAATGATCGAGACTTCAGTCTCTGTATATACGTACATTAGATTTGCCAACTTTTGAACCGGTATATGCATCCATCACTCCTTCAAACAGCAAACTCGGGTGCCCAGTGCCAACTGGTATTGCAACGGAGCCACTGGGAAGCAACAGGGCAGGAGTGTGCTTGGGGCAACCCAAGGGTTGAAGAAATGGAAAGAAAAGAAAAAAGGAGAACCAATGATGAGTGTACATGCTTACTGGCCACTTAATCTTGAGTGTCCATTGTAAAGAAGAATAGAAGAGGGAATGTAATGGAGTACATGGAGGCGGAGGCGGCTGGCTAGAACCCTGAGCAGCAACACTTCTGTTAGGAGGTAACAATATCCCACACCTCCTTGTTTCAAGTCCCACTTGTTGTAAACATTACAAAGTCCTGACTTTTTGCTCTCGCTCCTTGGTAAACACTGGCTCAATTCGGACTACACAATAAACAACTGGTGTGAGGGAAACAATCGTCAGTTGTTTTGACTATTGTGTCATCCAAATGCTGCCATAGTCAACTCAGCGCTGATCCTCATCCACACCACAGTTGATTATTTATTACCATGTTGTGTGGGGAGTGCCCCCTAGGGTTAGTGTGAGGGTTAGGGTTAGTCAACCCACCATTGACTAGCGTGTCGTCCGAATTGAGCCACTGTCTCCATTTTTGCCTTGTTAAAATGTTGTTGTTCTGGTTTGCTGGAATGATCATTCTTCAGCATTCATGTCCTTCCTCCAAGCCATTCTCTAAGGGGCATAGGGTAGGGTGACCAGATAAAATCCAGGTCAGGGCTCATGTAACTTTAACAGTTGTAGAGCAAAGGGCATTTCAGCCAGGGTCATTTGTATGCAATTAGTTCCTGGTGAAATTCCCTCTTCCTCACAACAGTTAAAGTTGCAAGGGGCCCTGCCTTCTTTTGTATATGGTAACTCTAGTATAGCGCCTGCAACTTTAACTGTTGTGATGAAGAGGGAATTTCACCAGGAACTAATTGCATACAAATGACCCTGGCTGAAATGCCCTTTTCTCTACAACTGTTAAAGTTACATGAGCCCTGACCTGGATTTTATCTGGTCACCCTAGCATAGGGCCTGCATGTCGCTCATGTGTCTGTGCATGAACATGGAGGTGTCATGCGGCACATGGCTTGCTTTTGTACACCCTGCAACTACTGAGATTTATTTTGAACTCTCAATGACCTACTGTAGGCAGGACAATTATATTCTCCTGGTATAGCTTTAATCAAAAGAACAATCCCCCACATGCCATTTAAATCAGTGTAAGAAGACAGGCCATTGCAAAGTGAATAAACACTGGAAGGCTGAGGCTTGTGAAATGTTTCTGATCAGAATAGAATAGAGGTGCTTATAGGCACTTCCCTGTTTTCCTATTGGAAGGGATGCTGCAGCTGTCCTTTTAATAGCAGTTTGTGCCGAGACAATTAGCAGGTGATTAGGTTTAGCTCTATGCCATAAAAAGCTTCACCTGCTGCTGATGTCTGCAGATTCTAAACCTGTGTTAAAGGGGCAGGAGCAAGCAAGTCATGTTTTTTCTGGCCAGTTGGTGACTCTCACGGAAATCAAAAGGAAGGGGGTGATGATTTCCTGGCTGAAGCCATTGGTTGAGAGTGGATCATTTGGGGTATGTGCTGGCCTGTTGTTGGGAAATTATAGGGGAGGGGGATTGACAAAAGAGTGCAAATCTAGAAATGTACAAGCCTTTTAAGCAAACTCAACATGAAGCACAAGAATGTGTCAATTTCCCCTGTGTATTTGCACTCCTTAGGTTGTACTGATTGATTGACTGATTGATTGAATTTATGAAAGATCTCATAAATACATTGCTTTAAATAATGGAAGAGGCACATAAGATTACTTGGTTTCTTGGCTCTGGTTGCAGAGCCAGGAAAACATGCTCCCCTCCCAGGTGGAGCTGATAAAACTGCGCCAGCTGCCATTCTATGCTTGGAAAAGAGAGGACAGGGGAAAGGGGGTGTTCCTGGGGATGGTGAAGGGAGGAGACCAGGCTGTCTGTGTTATGCTATTTCTTACGGTCGCCCCAGCCTCCTTCCCTCCCCATCCAAGGAGCTGCAGCTAGATGGGCGAAATTGCCCATCTAGCAGAAACGCAGGGAAGCTGGAGCACAGAGCTGCTGCTCTCCTCCCTGCCCTGCGTTAAATACTCGGCAGCCTCTGACTTCAGAAGCTGTTGGCTATCCACATAAGATTGCGCCCTAAATTGATGGAAGGGGCTGGAGCGGCTTCCCTATGAGGAACGTTCGTGACTTCTGGGACTGTTTCGCTTCGAGAAAAGGCGAGTGAGGAGAGACATGGTAGAGGTGTACACAACTATTCACAATGTGGAGAAAGTGAACAAGGAGGCATTTTTTCTCCCTCTCTCATGATATTAGAACCCAAGGGGGTCATCATCCCATGAAACTGATGAGCGGGAGATTCAGGACAGATCAAAGGAAGTCCTTCTTCACACAGCACATAGTGAAACTATGGAATTCACTTCCACAATTTGAATGGCTTCCAAAGAGGATTGGATAAATTAATGGAGGCTAAGGCTATCAGTGGCTAGTATTCCTGATGGCTGTATGTCACCTCTGGTATCAGAGAGTATGCCTATATACACCAGTTGCTGGGGAACATAGGCAGGAGGTTGCTGTTGCATCCCTTTTCTACTAATAGGTTTCCTACTGGCAGCTAGTTGGCCAATGTGTGAACAGAACAATGGACTAGATGGACAGCTGATGTTCTCTTTTTTTTTGGTAATTCACAAGCAGCCACTTGCAACCATACTGACCCTCTAAAGGAAACAGATATGCATTGAATATGAAATGTCCAAAGCAATTTATAGTATAGCAAACCAGTGAACAGAACAAAATGCTCCTTCCGCTTCCTTGCAGCCCATAAAAAGCACATTTTCACATTTAGATTGTCATAAATTAACACATTTTTTATTGTCACATGTCTCACTTTCAAAATACCAAGGATGTTCAGAATTTCAAAATTCAGTGCACGCTAGAAAGAGCGGTCACAGCTAGCATTTCCTCCCTTGCAAGGCAAGCGGAATTCTAGACCAATAAACGTAGAAAGACCGACGGGCCATCTGGTTCATCTGCTGCTGAGATTCCACCAACCCACCCACCGTACAAATCAGCCTACATGATCAAGGCCAGAGTCTTTTCCATAAGCAGAGGGCCTGCCCTTAGCCCTGCCCCATGTCTTTGTCTCTGATCCAGCAGCGGGGCTGTCCCAAGACATTTTGCTACCTGAGGCGAAGGGCCAGATTCCATGTTCAAAGAAGCCAACTGGAGTGAGAGCAGAATCTTCCTTCAACCCTGCCAGCATCCTCCACCACACCTGAAGGCAGAAGACTAGCTTAGTGGGTGCAGTGCTTTTTTCTCCACCGCCTTGCTGCCATGTCCCAGCATCTGTCACCTGAGGTGTCCACCTCACTCTGCCTACTGGTAGGGCCAGCCTTGTCCGGTAGAGAGCTTCTTATGGCTTGAGCTTCTTGTTTCTCAGGAAAAGGCAGTACTTGTCTTAGATATATTTACTAGGGATGTGCAGCGGATCAGGTCCGATCCACGATCCGGACCCGATCTGGGCGAAATCGGATGAAATTATCCGATCCTGATCCCGATCATTTGGACCGTCTGATCTGATCCGAAGGGACCCAATCCTGATCGGGAAAAATCGGAGGATTGGACCTCCTCCCCCCTCCCCCCACTCGTGCTCCTTACTTGCTGCCTCCTCGCTGCCATCCGCTGCTGCCCACTGCTTCTGTACTACTTTGAAAAAGGCCTTGTGGCCTGTTCCACAATAGAGTTACATCATCACTCGGCGCGTCCTCGCTCAACTGTGGAACAGGCCACAAGGCCTGTTTCTCAGTAGTACTGAAGCAGCGTGGCAGTGGACGGCGGCGAGAAGGCAGCAGGTAAGGAGCGTGAGTGGGGAGAGGAGGGAGGGAGAGGGAGGTCCCCCGTTACCTGCTGCCTTCTCGCCGCCGTCCACTGCCACGCTGCTTCCAAACTACTGATAAATAGGTCGCAAGACCTGCTTATCAGTAGCACGGAAGCAGCGGACCGCAGCGGGGGACGCCGGCAGGTAAGGAGTGTGAATGGGGGGGAGAGGAATGGAGAGGGAGGTCCCCACTTATGTGTCGGGGCGGTCTGCTTCCATCCGCTGCTGCCTAATGGTCCCTTCTACTGAGAAACAGGCTTCGCGGCCTGCCTCTCAGTAGAGTGCCGGTCATCACCCAGCACTCTACTGAGAGGCAGGCCGTGAAGCCTGTTTCTCAGTAGAAGGGACCAGCTGGCGGTAGCAGGCAGAAGCAGATGGCCCCGGCAGGTGAGAAGCGCGAGTGCGGGGGAGGGACAGGGAGGGGGGAGTTAGGTCCCCACTCACCCGCCCCCATGTTTTCCGGATAGGCTTGCATTGGGGGAAAGCTTTCTTTCCCCAATGCAAGCCTATAGCGAAAACACCTAAAATGGCGTCCGATCCGAAAATCAGACATCCGATTTTCGTATCAGAATCGGATCCGATCGGATCCGGGGGACCTCCGATTTTGTCCGATCTGATCCAGGGCAGAATCTGAGGTCCCGATTCTGATATGATTTTTCCTCCCATGCACACCCCTAATATTTACACCAGAACTAAGATGTCAAAATGATCTGCTCCTCTATTCTCCCTCTCCCACTTTATTTTTAAATGACACGCAGATAGGAAGCTTGGGGTCAGGGAAAGGGTGGCCATTCTGAAATCTGCTGCCCGAATCAACAGCTCCGCATTCCTTCATGGTAAGGGCAGCCCTGGTAAGAAAGTTACTCTAGGGTAGGGTGACCCTATGAAAAGGAGGACAGGGTTCCTGTATCTTTAACAGTCCCAGAGAAAAGGGAATTTCAGCAGGTGTCCTTAGTATGCATGCAGCACCTGGGGAAATTCCCTCTTCATCACAACAGTTAAAGGTGCATGCACTATACTGCAGTGACCATATACAAAAGAAGGCAGGGCCCCTGCAACTTTACCGGTTGTGATGAAGAGGGAATTTCACCAGAAACTTAGTGCATACAAATGACACTGGCTGAAATTCCCTTTTCTCTACAACTGTTAAAGTTACATGAGCCCTGACCTGGATTTTATCTGGTCATCCTAGTATTGTCACCCTAGAGAGAGTGCATCACAGATGTATAATGGCCCCACCCCTTTGTCGCTTGACCAGATACAAAAGAGGGCAAGGCTTCTGCAGCTGTAACTGCTGTGATGAAGAGGGAATTTCACCAGGTGCTGCAGGCATAACAATGACACCTGCTACAATTCCATTTTCTAAGCAACTGTTACAGATACAGGAGCCTCTCCTTTCCATGTGGTCACCCTACTCCAGGGGAACTCTTAAGAGCATGGAAACAGCCCATCTCCCTCTCTGTCTCTCTGTCTCTCTGAGTTCTTCTGTCACAGTGGGAAGAAGGTTGGCGTGCCCTTCGCAGATGTTGAACCTCATGACTGCCAATGCCGGCAGCAACACTCCTGAGATGAACAAGCACAGACAAATGAACTTGCCGCTGGATTCAAGCTGCTCTCTCCTCACAGAAGCCCTGTTTCCCACAAACGACTCTTAATTGTTCTTGATGCCTTGTTGGTCTCAGTTTGCAACAGTCCCTAGAATGTGTGTCTTTGCAGCTACAGCGGCAGTTGTTTGTTTTGCTTTTCTCCTTGCAAGCTGGATGTGCTGAGGAAGCAGCAGCAGCAGCAGAAGAAGGCTGCATTCGGACAACACATTAGTCAATGGTGGGTTGAGTAGCCAACTCACAGTTGGCTATTTTGTAGGTACTCCCCACATAACATATTCCTCCACAAGTGTGGGTGGTTGGGGCTGGCGTTGAGTGGACTCTCCCCATCCTCCCTCAGTCCTCCCACTTCTATCCCAGCAGCCTCTGCAAGTTGCACCAGTTGTAGCAGAGTGGCATCCGCCGCTTTGGTCGCTCTTGCCACCTGCCTCTATGGACTTGTGTTTTAACCCACTCCCCACACACCATTAACCCACTCACCCCTCCACACAACACTTTAAACAACTGGCTTCGAGCCAAACAACTTGCAAGCCAGTTGTTTCCCTCAGTTGCTTATTTGGGCGGAATAGCATACCGTCAGTAGTTTGTGAGCGGCGTGTTACCCTCCACACAACACAATAAGCAACACAACTGACAATTGTTCCTCCCCCCAGTTGCTTAATGTGTTGTCCAAATTCAGCTGAAGAGGAGGAGGAGGAAAGGAGGAAGAGAGGAATTATATAACACACACCCAAGAGCCTGAACCAGTACAGTTTTTTTGAGTGGTAGTATTATCAATCCCAGTGGTAATTGAAAAATAAGGCGTGAGTCCGCTGCTGACAGCCAGGAGATGGCAGGAGATGGGGATTGGTTGGGGAGCATGCGGCAGCTGATATTGCATGTTGGATCACTCCTGGCATGCTGCTGAATGGACACATCTGCCTGGAAGCCACAGGGCTGCCTGCTAGGGTTGGCAGAGGAGAGATCCCAATTCTAGAGCTGAGGATGATAGGGGACGGAAGGCTGCTTGCTTAGGGTGACCCTATGGAAAGGAGGACAGGGCTCCTGTATCTTTCTCTGCTGTGGCACCCCGACTGTGGAATGAGCTCCCCAGAGAGGTTCGCTTGGCGCCTACTTTGCACTCCTTTCGTCGCCAGGTGAAGACTTTTTTATTCTCCCAGCATTTTAACAGCTAAATTTAAAACCCTTGCTGTTTTAAATTTGTATTTTAATCTGTGTTCATCTTTGCTGCTTGGCTTTAACCTGATTGTGTTTTCTATATTGTACGTTATTTTGTGTTTTTAGATTGTTGTTTGTTTTATATTTCTTAAAATGATTTCATGGTTTTAATTTGTGTGAACCGCCCAGAGAGCTTTGGCTATAGGGCAGTACAAAAATGCAATAAGTAAATAAATAAATAAATAGTTGTATAGAAAAGGGAATTTCAGCAGGTGTCCTTAGTATGCATGCAGCACCTGTTGAAATCCCCCCTCCATCACAACAGTTTAAGCTGAAGGAGCTATCCTAGTGTGACCAGATACAAATGAAGGCAGGGCTCCTGCAGCTTTAATTGTTGCGATGAAGAGGGAATTTCCCCAGGTGCTGCATGCATACAAATGACACCTGCTGAAATTCCCTTTTCAACACAACTGTTAAAGATACAGGAGCCCTGTCCTCCTTTCCATAGGGTCACCCTATACTTGCTAGACACAGGCAGAGCCAGGTATGACCATAAAGACATAAAAGTGTTCATCTGGAGCAAACCAAAAGTCCATCTAGCCCAATAATCGCTTTCTACAACTGTATGGAGACAGATGCCCCTGGGATACTCCTACCCTGTTCCTCCTGAAGAAAGATCCACCAAGAAATAGCATGTAAGTATTGTTGCAAGCATCTTCTTTAGAAACTTGCAAGGAGCTTTCCTTTAGTTTTCCATTGTTTAGTTTAAAAGCTAAGGGTGCTTCATCAATGACATGATATCACCCCCCCCCCCCAACTCTCTTAGGTGATTGGCGCTGTAGAGAAACAGTGGAGAGAGCTGAAATAGAGTCAGTGAAATGGCAGGACCAGGATTATGGTTGTGCAGCGTATAAGTAGGGTGACCAACTGTCAGGATTTCCCCGGATTTGTCCTGGTTTTTGTTCTATCCTGGGTGTCCAGGGGAATTTTCTGTCATTTTCTATAATGTCCTGGAAGGACATGCTTTCCCCTTTAAGGCCACCATTAGTGTGGCAGGGGGGATGATACACTTTCTGGAGGTGCATCATTCCCCCCCCCCCACTGTTCCGTTTGGGGACTTAAAGGGGAAAGTGTGTCATTCCTGGACATTATAGAAAAGGCCCCGATTTGAGCAAGGGGGCGGGGGCGGGAATGACATGCTTTCCCCTCCTTCACTCCAATTGGGGCCTTTAAGGTGGCGGGGCAAATGACGCACTTTCTAGAGGCCCCAAAAAGACACTCCCCCCCATTAGGTGTCCTCTTTTGTGGTTTCCCAAACATGGTCACTCTACATACAAGGCTGCAACTTGACTGAAGCGAAGCAGCTCAAATGCCCAGGCGGAAGAACTTCTGTCAGCCCCGAGCTGTATTAAAGGAAAGCAGGACATAAATGTAATAAGTTAAAAAAAAAAAAAAAAAAGACAGCTGCATTTAGGACAGGGATGTGAGCAATGTGTAACTTCCACCACTGCCCTACATCCATGGTAATTTTCTTTCTTTCTCAAAAATGGCATCTGGAATGGTCATTTTGACCCTTTTAGTGCTCTGTAGCTACTATGGAGCACCAATAAAAAGGGTCAAAATTAGCTTGCAAACGAGCTAGTTTTGGAATTGCAAATGAGCTAATTTTGACCTGTTTTGCAAACCTAGCTGTTCCGGATGCTTTTCCCCACCCCCAGTGCAGTGGTTGTGAGGTGGGGAGGGGAGAGCAAAAATGCCCCCCCCCCCGGGTTCTCTAAGCTGCCCACCCCAATTTAGTAGCACATGTAAAGTACTTCATGCTGTTCTGTTTTGTGGGGAAGAGGAAAGCTGACGTTGCTTTAAAGACTAGCATAATTTTTCCTATGATCAACTTTTATATATATTCACGAAAAGATATTACAACCTCCTACCCTCCCCACAAAATACCATCAAAAGTTTCCACTACTGACCAGTGGAGGCTGGTGGGCCTGATGTCAGTGGGGAGGGGAATCCATTCCGGGTTTCAGTCAGAACCAGTCAGAACTTTAAAGGAGCTCTCCAAGGCTGAATAGGTCCTTTAGAGTTCTGATTGAAACCCTGAGCAGATTCACTGCCCCGTTGATATTGGAGTCACCAGCCTCGGCTAGCACTGACTCTGGAGAGGCTGTTCTTTCCCCAAACCACCGAAAGGAAATGCGGAGTTGTGAAACAGTATAATTTGCAGATTCTGTCCTCAGCTGTCTGAACCCAAACCAGAGAAACAATTGTGCTAATCAACCCTTATATAAAAAGTCTCCTTGGCATGTCTGCCACAAAGATGCATTAAAGATTTCCACTGGAACATGTGACCTTGTGCATCACAGAGGCTTTTTACGAGAGATGTTGGTGAAAAAGCAGCAGCATTTGCTCATCTCTAGAAAAACTGGGACAGACATTCTTTGACCGGGCTGTGAGATCACTCTATGGATACTTGTAGCGTCACCAGCTTCCAACCCAGAGAGCCTCTCTCTTCCCACTAGGGATGTGCACGGTCCAAAAAATTGGATTGGGATCGGAACCGGACCCGAGGCCTCAGATCAGATCAGATTGGAGGCCACCCCGGTTCGGTTCGGACCCGATTCCGATCTGAAAATTGGACGTCCAATTTTCGGATTGGACTCCATTTCCCCCCCCCCCCCCATAGACTTGCATTGGGGGAAAGAAAGCTTTCCCCCAATGCAAGGCTATGGGGGGAAATGGTGGTGCGTGGGTGAGGGGGCCTAACTCCCCCCTCCCTGTCCCTCCCCCATCCCTCCCCCCCTACTCGCGCTGCTTACCTGCCAGGATCATCGGCTTCCGTTTGCTGGCGCCCACGGGTGCCAGTGGATGGAAGCTGATGGCCCCGGACGGTAAGCCCCCTCCCCTCCTCGCACACCTTACCTTGCCAGGGATGTCCGCTTCCCTCCGCTCCTGGATGCTACTGCGAACAGGCTTTGCGGCCTGCCCCTAAGTAGCGCGCCAGGTGATGACATCACCTGGTGCACTACTTAGGGGCAGGCCGCAAAGTCTGCTTCGCAGTAGCGTCCAGGAGTGGAGGGAAGTGGACATCCCCAGCAAGGTAAATGGGCCCCCTCCCCCCTCGCGCTGCTTACCTGCCTGGGCGGCTGCTTCCCTCCGGTGATGCCATCGGAGGGAAGCGGCCACCCCGGCAGGTAAGCCCCCTCCTCCCCTCATGCACCTTACTGGGCGGGGCTGTCTGCTTCCATCGGTGGGTGCCCACTGGCACCCACGGATGGAAGCGGATGGCCCCGCCAGGTAAGCCCCCCCTCGTTCTCCTAACCTGGTGGGGCGTCCTCCTCCTTCCGCTGCCAGGTGAACTACTACGAAAAAGGCCTCGTGTGCTCTATTGAAAAACTAGGCCGCGAAAAACCTGGCAGCGGAAAGAGGAGGACACTCCGCCAGGTAAGCCTATCCTGCAATCCTTACCTGGCGGGGCTGTCCGCTTCCATCGGCGGGTGCCCGCTGGCACCTACCAATGGAAGTGGACAGCCCCACCAAGTAAGCCCCCCCCGCGATCCTTACCCCTACTTCCCACCCCAATCCCTGTACCTTTTAAATCCACTGAATTGGGAGATGATGTAGGAGGAGCTTTCCTCACCTGTTTTCCCCCACCTGCCCAAAGATCTTTTAATTTACTCCTCTTCCAGCTGCTGTGAGGTAGCCTCTGAAGTCACCTTCGCTGTGGCAGGTGGCCGGAGGGAAAGGATGAAGGGGCAGACTGAAGAGAAATGCCGCCACTTCCTCATCTCTCAGTTCAGTGGTAGATTGAAAGGTACAAAGAGAGTCTCCTGGATGCCACCTGGCAACTTGAAGCAGGACCATCCCTACCTAGGACGAGGTGGCCATCTTCAGGCGGCAGCTTTGAAACCTTCTGCATGTAAAGCATGTGCTCTGCCCCTGAACTTCAGCTTCCGTATCGGTGCAACAAATTGGCAATCCTTTTATACTATGAGCATCCTTACCATCGCTTCTCTTCCCCCACTTTTGTCCCTCATGACTTCCTCTTTTGAAAGAGGAAGTAAACAAGATTCACGTGGCCCATTCAGTGGGCCGTTTTGATCGCGCTGCTTCTCCTGCACACAGCAAAAGGCAGTGGCAAGTTCCGTCTCAAAAATAATTCAGATTTACCGGGGTGTTTTTCGTTTTTCTTTTTTCTTTTATTTTTTGGTCACGTGAAGGAGGCTAGAAGAGGCGGGAGGCACGTGGGATGCAGATGACGTCATGAATCGGACCTGCGAAAATCCGTGAGTGCCCAGTAACGAGTGTGCAATAAAACATTCCTCTGATGACACCCTATTTCTGCTTCAGGAATCAAGCTTTTGGGCTGTGTCTAACCCTACTTTGTATGGAATCTCCCACCTTCTACTCAAGATTGGCCAGTTTTACCCTTCCTTAGTCAATTTCACTTTGTTGCTCATGTCCGACTATTTCCATTCTCACAGCAGACTTTTTGCTTGTCAGTATCCACTTTCCCTGTTCATTGCCTGGGCAAAACCGTCATCCATTAAAGACCCACCACCACTTCCAAGGCTACTCTTTGCCAAATTCGCAAGCCCGATTAAAATTCCTGCATCTCTTCAGTTATCTAGGGCACTGAAAACAGGTTCTGGAGCTCAGTCCTGAATGCGAAGCCTTGAAGTGGGGGAATGATGAACAAGCAAATCCTATATTGACATGTGCAAGAAAAGGAGGGGCCTTCACTCAGTGGTAGAGCATCTGTTTTGCATGCAGAAGATCCCTGGTTCAGCCTCAACATTTCGAGTAAAAAGGTGGTGGCACCCACATTGTGGAATGCCCTTCCCAGAGAGGCACACCTAGCATCCATGTTGTGGTCTTTTGAGCACCAGGTGAAGACATTGGCTGCAGTCGGACAACACATTAGTCAATGGTGGGTTGAGTAGCCAATTCACAGTTGGTTATTTTGTGGATACTGCCCACACAACATATTCCTACACAACTGTGGGTGGTTGGGGCTAGCATTGAGTGGACTAATAGTCAATCCAGCATTTGACTGACACAGCCCCCACCCCTCTCCCCACCCTCCCTCCTCCCTCAGTCCTCCCAGTTCTATCCCAGCAGCCTATGCAAGTTGCACCAGTTGTAGCAGAGTGGCAGCTGCCGCTTTGGTCACTCTTGCTGCCTGCCTCTATGGACTTGTGTTTTAACCCACTCACCACACACCATTAACACACTCACCCCTCCACACAACACTTTAAACAACTGACATCGAGCTAAACAACTCACAATAATAATAATAATAATAATAATAATAATAATAATAATAATTTGTTTCTTATCCGCCTCTCTGTTTGGATCGAGGCGGGGAACAACAATATGATAAAATACATAAAACTGATTGAAACATGACACACATTATTAAAACTAGGGATGTGCACTGGATCAGGTCCGATCCACGATCTGAATCCGATCCAGGGGGAAATCAGATAAATTATCCGATTTCTGATCTCACCGCTGGATCGGCCGATCCAATCCGATCCAATCCGGAAAGGTTCTGATCCAGATCAGATGGATCGGCGGATCGGCGGGCGCCAGCGGGCGCCCGCCGATGGAAGCGGACAGCGGGGGGGGGCTTCATTAGTGGGGCTGTCCACTTCCATCGGCGGGTGCCAGCGGGCGCCCGCCGATGGAAGCGGACAACAGGGACAGGGGGCGGCGGATGGGAGCAGACGGCCAGGAAAGGTAAGCAGGGGGCAGGAGAGGGGGGGCACGGGGGGCGCTTACCTTCCGTGGCCGTCTGCTCCCGTTCACCGCTGACCGCTACTGCGAGCGGGCTTTGCGGCCTGCTCCTGGGTAGCGTGCCAGGTGATGACACCACCTGGCGCGCTACTCAGGAGCAGGCCGCGAAGCCCGCTCACAGTAGCGGCCAGAGGCGGATGGGAGCGGACGGCCAGGAAAGGTAAGCAGGAGCAGGGGGGAGGGGAGGGGAGAGGGTCCCCCACGCGCGCCACTTACCTTCGGGGGACGTCTGCTCCCGTCCGCCGCTGACCGCTCCTGTGAGCGGGCTTCGCGGCCTGCCCGTAGGTAGCGCGCCAGGTGATCATCACCTGATGATGATCAGGTGATGATCACCTAGCACGCTACCTAGGGGCAGGCCGCGAAGCCTGCTCGCAGGAACAGCCAGCGGCGGATGGGAGCGGACAGCCATGGAAGGTAAGCAGGGGGAGGGGGAGGGAGCTTACCCTCCCGGGGCCGTCCGCTTCCATCCGCTGGCGCCCGCGGGTGCCAGAGGATGGAAGCGGATGGCCCGGGGGGGGGGTAAGGAGCGCAGGGGAGGGGCTTACCTGCAGGGCCGTCCACAACGGACGGCCCAGGGGGGAGGGAGTTAGGCCCCCCTCACCCACCCGCCGCCATTTTTTCCTCATAGACTTGCATTGGGGGAAAGCTTTCTTTCCCCCAATGCAAGTCTATGGGGGGGGGGGGAAATGGTGGCCGATCCAAAAATCGGAAGTTCCGATTTTTGGATCGGGATTGGACCCGGTCTGGGGAGCCTCCGATATTGTCTGATCCGATCCGGGACAAAATTGGAGGTCCTGATCCGGGTCCTGATCCGATCCGGGGGGGTCCGTGCACACCCCTATTTAAAACTGCATTAAAACATCCTAAAACATCCTAAAAAACATCCTAAAAACATTCAGCCTGTTGTTTCTCTCAGTTGCTTATTTGGGCAGAATAGCATACTTTCAGTAGTTTGTGAGCGGCGTGTTACCCCCACACAACACAATAAGCAACACAACTGACAATTGTCCCCCCCCCCCCCCCAGTTGCTTAATGTGTTGTCCGAATGCAGCCATTGTCTCCTCTGATGGGCAGAAGGTAGGGGATTTTTAACAGACCAGCTACCTGGGATCCTTTTCAGTGGAGATCTTTGGGGACGGACCTTTGGGCTTCTCATGTGCAAGCCATGTGTTCTACCAGGAGTGTACAACATCAGGCCCAGGGTCCAAATCTGGGCCACCTATTGTCCCAATCTGGTTCTCCAGGATCCCTCAAATGGCCACATCCCGTCCCCCAACCATGGTTTGGTGATTTCTCATCTTTTGTGCAGTTTTTCCCACTCTAAAAGGTTGAAATGCCTTTCCAATGGCTCAGTGAGCTCCATCGTACCTACTTTTCCCCCCTGGTATGCATCCGTGATTTCCACCTCTGTTTCATTAATGTGTCAAGTGCTGGTCACTTCCACGTGCGTGCATTGTTGCGTTATTTTGCCTTGTTTACCTTTTGACCTGTGCCAGCTCGCTCTTCCTGGTATCGCCACTGCGCTCACCCCTCCCCTTTTCCTTCTCCCTCCAGTTCATTGGTTCTTGTGGTTGATGGACATTGTGATGGACGTGGGCGCCTTCCCCCCCCCCACTCTGGTTTTGTTGTCTACTGATTTAACGATTTAGCATTTGATCGATTAGGTGCTGTTTCTGCCTTTCGAGGGGAAGAAATAGCAATGAGAGAGCAATCAGAGTGAGGTCGGAGCAGCGGAAGTCCATCGGAGCAGCGGAAGTCCATCGGAGCAGCGTAAGTCCGTTCGAGCGACTCAGCACAAGCCTGTTCGTTCGAGTGACTCAGCATGGCCTCCTCTTTCGTCAGCAAGACCGCCCTTCAATGAACACGCCTCCACAACAGTGGGCCGTTCTGACATAGCATAAGGATGGCAATGCACAGAGTGGTTTTATCCCACGCGGAGAAAAAATACCACACTTTCCCTGCCCTAGAAAGATATGGGAAATGGAGGGGAAGAGGCGAGAGGACTGCAGGACAGGGACAACGTCATGTGAGTGTCGTGGGGCAAAACGGTAAACAAGGCAGGACGAAGGTGGGATAAAATGCTGGTGTGATGGAGCTCCGTGTCTGGCAGTAAAGAGCTGGTATTTTGGCCCTGCCCCTTTGCCTTCTGCTCCGCCCCCATTGGAATGTGGCCCCCGAAACTTTCTCCAAAAAGGAATCCACCCATCACATTGAAGGAGGTTCAACCTCCCTGAAATAAGTGATGCCACCCTCACCTCTAATAGGTATTTATGATAGTAGATTTCAGGCTTGATTTTGTAGATGACACTGAGAAGGGAAGAGGTACTCACCCATGAGGACATCAGAAGAGCCCTGATGCTGGATCAGACCAAGGGTCCATCTAGACCAGCACTCTGTTCACACAGTGGCTGACCAGCTGTCGACCAGGGACCCACAAAGCAGTACCCGTATATTTACTGATTCATTTTAAAGAGCCAAATGTATATGGACACATTTTTCCATTAATAAAAATCGCACAAAATCAAAACCGTACAAATGGAGAACTGCGGAAATGCGCACATACCCTCTGAACATTTCTCGTTGGAGGGAGGGGCTGTAGCTCAGTGGTATAGCCCCAGCTTTACATGCAGGTTCGATCTCTGGCATCTCCAGGTAGGGCTGGAAAGTCTCCTGCCTGAAACCCTGGAGAGCCGCTGCTGCCCGTCCGTGTCGACAGTACTGAGCTAGTGGGATGAAGGATCTGACTTAGGAAAAGGCAGTTTCTCACACATACCATTCTCCCAGACCACACACACGCACACATACACATAGTGGCTGCATTCGGACGACACATTAGTCAATGGTAGGTTGAGTAGTCAACTCACAGTTGGTTATTTTGTGGGTACTCCCCACACAACATGTTCCTACACAACTGTGGTTGGTTGGGTCTGGCATTGAGTGGACTAATAGTCAACCCAGCATTTGACTGACACAGCCCTCACCCCTCCCTCCCTCCCTCGGTCCTCCCAGTGCTATCCCAGCAGCCTCTGCAAGTTGCACCAGTTGTAGCAGAGTGGCAGCCGCTGCTTTGGTTGCTCTTGCTGCCTGCCTCTATGGGCTTGTGTTTTAACCCACTCACCACACGCCATTAACACACCCACCCCTCCACACAACACTTTAAACAACTTGCAAGCCAGTTGTTTCTCTCAGTTGCTTATTTGGGCGGAATAGCATACCGTCAGTAGTTTGTGAGCAGCGTGTTACCCTCCACACAACACAATAAGCAACACAACTGACAATTGTTCTCCCCCTCAGTTGCTTAATGTATTGTCTGACTGCAGCCACTGACTATAACACAAAGCTATCCGCTGACTCTAACGGTTGTGATAATGCTGCCTCCTTCGCTCTTCTTCGTACCTGCAGCTCCTTCCGACCTCAGGTTGTGCGTACTGGGAGTTTAAGCCTTTGGGAGCTTCATAGTGATCCCATAAGGCCTCGTCTAATGAGCCAATGGTCAGGGAGAGTTCGTTTCAATCTACCAAAGCCAGAGCTCTCTCAGGCAACAGCAACAGCAATTCCAAGCCCCGCAGTCTGGATGCATTTCAGAGGCGTCTCTGTGAGTATCTGTTTGTGGAGTTTATTTGATTTTGGGTATAACTTGGAAAGCCACTATTTGGGGGGTGGGGGTGGAGGAATCAGCTTGTTCTGTTCTTTAATTCAGTACTTCATTAATTGTATCGCTATGGCCAAGCTGTGTCCTAGCCGATTATCCAAAGCTGGCTGTGACTTGATTATGGGCCTTTATAAGGATATGGATAAACTACAATCACTAAACGCGTCGCAGTGCAAACAATTCAAACAGAATACGAAAGCAAAAGAAGGAAAAATTGGGCTTTTATGTGAGTGGATCTCGCAGGGTATGTCCCATGCTCGTCCCAGAGACCCAGCTGGAACCCATGACGAGCAGCCAGACACCACATCCTCAGTCCCGTCACGTCTCCATCCTTTGTTTTACAGGTGCTAATAAGAGAACGGCTGTACTGCCAGTGACGCCTGACACATTTATCACGATCTCGCCAGCAGCTGCAGCTGAGACCCTCCACGCCGTGTCCACCGGAGGCAGGGGCGGCGGGGGGTGGGGAGATGGAAACGTGTTCTCTCTCCAGCTGCAGAGATGTTAGGGAAATGTGATAATGGCCACGTGGCTGCGCATGACAGGGGCCCTTTTGCCCTTCTGATCTCTCCCAGTTTCTCTGTTTAGAGCCACATCTGGTGCTGATCTTTCAGAAATCAGTGGGAGGTTCTTTTGTAAGCCCCTTTTTTGGTCACCTGCCGAACCACCAGCCCTGCAGGTCACGCACTGACTCCCTGCTAGGCATGGACAGACATGTCCAGTCTGATTCCACGGCGTTCCTTTTCCCCGAGCTTTCAAGTCTGTTCTGTGCCAGTTACAGGAAGCCAGATTCTGGTGAGACATCAGGAAAAACCTCCTGACTGTTAGAACAAGACGACAATGGAACCAATGACCTAGGGAGGTGGTGGGCTCTCCCACCCTAGAGGCCTTCAAGAGGCAGCTGGACAGCCATCTGTCAGGTAGGCTTTAAGGTGGATTCCTGCATTGAGCAGGGGGTTGGACTCGATGGCCTTACAGGCCCCTATAACTCTTCTATTCTATGCTCTATGACAGAGCAGATTCCCCATAATTCCCAACTGCCTGCTCCCTAAGCAACCAGGGCTGCTTGTGTGAGCTAGAGACTGCAAGCTGGGATATTAACAACATAGGCCATGATCCTCCTGGGAATCAGGCAATCCCAGAGAGCAAAACCCATCCCTCTGCCTGATACACATAGGGCCAAGTCTCCTACGTTCCCTCAGTGCTTGTTCCACTCAGCTGTTCCTCTGGCTGGTCATCCGGCAATCCAATTGGCCGGTTACCCTCCCGCGTTCCTCCTTGCTGTCACACATCAGCTGTTAAATATTGTCAGAAGTTGATTGCAGCTCTGTGTCAAGTTGTCAGATCCTTTCAGATCCTCAACTGCTATTGAAAAACCATTGGACATTTGATGCCAACACCACTGGAGGAATTTTAACTCAAGAAGAAGGTATTGCCCTACACAGACACGCACACACAGACACATACAGAGGATGATACAATATAAGGTTCTTCCCTCACTTAAAATGACTCGCTTGCCGTCTCATCCTTAAATTAAATGGAGCACCAGATGTTATGCAGCTTTAAATAACCAGGCCAAGAGGAGGGACAGGCAAGCAAGCATAGGGTGACCATATGGAAAGGAGGACAGAACTCCTGTATCTTAAACTGTTGCATAGAAAAGGGAATTTCAGCAGGTGTCATTTGTATGCATGCAGCACCTGGTGAAAGTCCCTCTTCATCACAGCAGTTAAAGCTGCAAGAGCCATACTAGAGTGATCCGATACAAAAGAAAGCAGGGCTCCTGCAACTTTAACTGTAGTGCTAATGAGGGAATTTCACCAGGCGCTGCATGCCTACAAATGACACCTGCTGGAATTCCCTTTTCTATGCAACTGTTAAAGATACAGGAGCCCTGTCCTCCTTTCCATAGGGTCACCCTAGCAAGCAAGCAAGGAAACAAACAAATACACAACAGAAGAATATGAATCATTCTAGACCCTGCTGTGGTCCATTTAATGCAAGTGCTCCCCCAGTGATCTGGTTCTCATGATCAAAACAAGCCACCATGGCTTAAATAAGACATGGGGCTTGTTTTAATCCCTGGCACATGCCGGTTGTGGGGTTATTTAAGGGTTGTTTCCCCCTCAACATATCATCCAAAAACAGCCATGTGGCCTGTTTTTGGATGATATGACAAGCCACACCCGGGCTGTTAATAAGGGAAATGGTGTCCGACAACTGCCGGCACACACCAGGGACTGAAACAAGCCACTGTAGCTTATTTAAGCCATGGCGGTTTGTTCGATTGTGTGAACTAGCTCCCTCAACCCGCCCTCTCTCTCATACACACACACACACACACCTTTTGGTTTAAATAACATAAAAGGATAACATCTAAATTTCTGTTTTCTGTTAACCCAACACAAGTAAAATAAACAAAGACCGCAAGATGATAGCTAGTAGGTAAACTGGAACCACCTTTTATAATAACTAAGTGGGCTGCCTGCCCACCCCCGAGCCAAAGCTGAATATCAAACATTTGGCAAATATTTGCACACACTGGGGACAATGCCCATTCATATTTGCAGAGGAGATTTTGTTTTGAGGTGGTAAAGGTGCGAAGATGGGATTAGTCTCAGCACCATATTCACAACCATCCCTTGTGGCCTGCTCTTCTCCAACTCTCCTCTCTGCTTTCTAAACTCCCATCCCTTTGAAATTAAGGTTATAGTCTGTTCGAGCAGGGAGCTCTACCTCTTCTTTATGATACCTGTGTACACTAATCACAGGGTACTATTATTATTTTTAAATTGCAGAATCATTATCTCTGAAAGCTGCGGATCGACACAATGATGAACAACTCAAGGTGCAGGCCGAAATAGATGCTACGATGTTTTTTTTTTAAAAAAAATATCTATAGTATAAGTAGCTGCTGCATGTGAACATGGGCGTTGATCAGGATTGGTACTGCAACTTAGATGGAGCATTTTTAACCCTTTCACATTGCAATCCAGCAAAAATCGCCCTCCGAAGCTGCTTTGGGAGGGAAGATACGGCACAGGCACCCCGGAATCTATTGCATATGGAGGGAGGCGCCATTTTCTCAGAATATCAACATCTGAAATTTGCTTGTGTACAATAAGGTGCCCCACTTCCAAGTCTTACCCCCCCCCCCGACTGATATCTGCTCTGTTAGGGGCTTAGTTCCTCCATGTTAGCACGACATGGCTTTATTCCATTGCAGTCTTGACAGCCGTATGATAGATCCACAGAAGTCCCTGAAATGCTGTGTCCATTTGGCAGTAAGCTGAGGCTGGACTGGTGTGTGTAACACCTCGAGTCTTCTTTTCCTCTCTGAGAGCTGGATTTTCCTCTCCGAGACCTGAATTTGTACTCAACTGCAAAGTGTTATCTTGAAAGTGCTTCCATTAACAATGCTGCAGATAACGCTCTTCTCCAACTCTCCCTCAGCTTGGTCGATTTTAACTTTTTCCTGCCAGGTTTTGGTAATAAGGTTTTTGTGACATTTGCAGCTGATTCCAAAATCTGCTGTCGCTGCTGCTGCTGCTGGTGCTGCATACTTATCACATGAAATTATTAGAGACCTACTCATGGAGACGTTCTGTCAGCGACAACAGTGAGGACTCTGGGAAAGACAGTTCCCTGTGGATTAGCATATATATGTTTTTCCTTAAAGACAGCAGCATCAGCAACAGCTGGGATCTCTCGATGACAGCTGTTGATTGATCCATGACAACTGGGAAAGATGAAATTATCGGTTCCAAAGTGGCGGTTCCGAGGCTGCTGCACCGCACCGCAGACTTTTGCCCAGCTGTTCAAAGGGTTGGGTACTTCCAATGTAAAGGAAGTTGGTCCCCAGCTGATCAGGAATGACAGATTCAAGCAGTTTAATGGCCAGAAATTCAACCGCATCAGTTGAAATTTTGCCCAATGCAGCTGCTGAAGCAATTCAGCTACCTGGTGCTCTCCTGATGATGTGGACTACAACTCCCAGCATTCCTGACCATCGGCCATGCTGACTGGGATTTTAAGGTGCCATGGGAATCAAAACAGGGATTCAAGCAAAAGAGCCCAGGGCCCTTACTCCCTGCACCGCAGATATCATAGAATCATAAAATAATAGAGCTGGAAGGAGCCTATAAGGCCATCAAGTCCAACCCCCTGATCAATGCAAGAATCCACCTTAAAGCATCCCTGAAGGCCTCTGGTGTTGGAGAGCTCACAAACTTCCTAGGTCATTGGTTCCATTGCTGTACTGCTCGAACAGTCAGGAAGTTTTTCCTGATTTCCAGCTGGAATCTGGCTTCCTGTCACTTGAGCCCATTATTCCGCATCCTGCACTCTGGGATGATCGAGAAGAGATCCTGGCCCTCCTCTGTGGGAAAATCTTTCAAGTATTTGAAGAGTGCTATCATATCTCCCCTCAATCTTCTCTTGTCAACTCTAAACATGCCCAGTTCTTTCAGTGTCTCCTCATAGGACTTTGTTTCCAGACCCCTGATCATCCTCGTTGCCCTCCTTTGAACCCCCTCCAGCTTGTCTGCATCCTTCTTGAAGTGTGGTGCCCAGAACTGGACACAGTACTCAAGATGAGGCCTCACCAGTGCCGAATGAAGGGGAACCAGTACCTTGCACGATTTGGAAGCTATACTTCTATTAATGCATCCCAAAATAACATTTGCCTTTTTGCAGCCACATCATACTGTTGGCTCATACTCAGCTTGTGATCTACAACAATTCCAAGACCCTTCTTGTAGTATTGCTGAACTACAACTCCCATAATTCCTGATCATTAGCCATGTTAGATAGAGCTGATGGGGTTTGCAGTCCAAGATATGTGGCCGGCACCAGGTTCTCTATCCCTTTCTTGGTATCGGGGCTTGAGTTACATGCCTGATCGTTCGTGGTACAGCGCCACCCATGTTTATGGCCGGAGACACTACTCCTGCTCATGTGTCTAGCTGGACCAGGGGACTTGAGGAACCAATAGAGGCCTGGCTCACTCTTTACAATGGTTGCTCCAGGCTAGGTTCCTCCGTTAGAAATACAGGCTGTGTCAGCTTGATACGTCTCCTGAAATTCAACACCCTCCGTACCTTAGACCACGTTGGCTGCCAGTCTCTGGCTTTTTGTACTCTTGGTTGATGCTTGTGCAGTTCAAGTCTACCTGTCCAGACAGAGGCAAACAGCCCTGACACCCCTAGAGTCCTTTCAGGTTGTACCATTCCCCTTGAAACCCCTGGATTGCTATAAATGCACTTCCTCTGAATGTGCCTATTTCAATAAATAGAAGCCAATGATGTGGCTGCAATTTGACCCTGAGGGATTTCCCCACCCCCTTTCCCCCTTTCTGGACTGTGTGGAGGGGAGACACATTCTGTTCAACTTCTTATTTTTGTGTATATCTACGGTGAATATAGTTCCATTTAAGCCCTCACCAAGAATGCTTCCGATGAAGCTTTCTATCGTGCAATCCATCTGTCTCATTCATAGAATTTTATGGAGAGGTCCAGATGTTGCTGCTGACAATTTGTATCCTCCCATGTTTGCCTACTGCTTCTTCCAACCTTTTTTCCCATCCAGAAAAGAAATCTGCTAAGGAAGAAAAGATGGGGACGCTGCAGAATGTTGTTTGATTGTTAATGATTGCAATCTTCTGTCTAGAACCTCACTGGGTCACTTGTGCTCCTTGCCGGATATTTTAGCCAACAACCCCCATCAGCCCAACATAGCCAATGTTGAGGGATGATGGGAGCCGCCAGATGTACTACTTTACAAACAGTAGTCCTTCATTTGAAGGCATCCTCTATTTGAAGGGCTGTCCAGTCCAGGTCTAATTTCAAGATAAAGAATCCTGAAAAGGGAGACCAGAGGCCTTGAAACAGAGAGTAGACGGCACGGGAGGCACGCTGGCCACTTAGTCACAGGCTCCCCCACCTAGTCACTATGATGAGGTGCATTGTTTTTATTTTAAAATTATAATTATGATGTCTAAATTTGCATCGGCGTACACACGTTAGCACATATACAAATATTATGCAAATTGGTATCCTCTGTTTGAGCGATGCAATTCCTCGTTTCTGGCAACATGTCAGGGGCCACACTATGGGAGTTGCAGGTCAAAACATATGGAGGGCCGCAAGGTGACCACTCCTAGTCTAGAAGCCTGCGCATAAATGAGGAGGCTGCCTTCTCCCGAGTTCAGTCATGGCTCCCTCTAGACTAGTGCTGTGTTGACTCAGGCAAAAGGTCTTGTCTAGCAAAGGAGCAGAAGGAGAGCCATGCTGGATCAGACTAAGTGCGGCATCACACCAGCGGTTTATCGCACACTCGCCCTGCCTGGTACGTGTTTTTGCAGCACGGGACTCACCTGACGTCGCCCCTGTCCTGCACTCATCTTGCCTCTTCCTCCCCTTGTTGCATTTTATTTTGGTGCGGGGAAAGTCTGGATTATTCCCTCCCCTCACTTTTTCCTTTGTTGGGGGTGTGTGCTAATGGAGTTTTGCTGATGAAAGGGGAGGGGGCGGGCGGTTCTACTCCTCCAGCATGTATGAATTTGTGCTTAGTTGAATGGACTTTTTACTGCTCCACCCCCCCTCCTTATTGCCCACAGAAATGGAGCCCAGATGAAACCTTAAATCAGTACCGTATTTCTTCGATTCTAAGATGTCATCGATTGTAAGACGCACTTTAATTTCAGTACCACCAATAGAAAAAAAGCTTTGATTCTAAACATGGGAAAATCACCAGTGATTCTAAGATGCACCCCATTTTTAGAGATGTTTATATGGGGGGAAAAGTGCATCTTAGAATCGAAGAAATAGGGTAAATCACTAGACAACAAAGTCAGAGCGAGGGAGGGGAAGAGCCCACGCCCATCAGAGTACCACAACCAATGAACTGGAGGAGGAAGGAGAAGGGGTGGGGTGGAGTGGAGTGGAAGAGCAAACAAGCAAAAACCCATGTGAAAGGGACCGTGCATGATGGAGCCCTTGACACGCTTATGAAACGGAGGTAAAAAATGCGGAGGGAAACCAGGGGGAAAATAGTTGTGATGGAGCCCTAAGGTTTCATCTAGTCCATCATTCTGTTCCTACAGTGGCTGACCAGCTGCCACAGTGGGAAGCCCACACGGAGGGCATGAGTACAACAGCACCCTCTCTCCTACGTTCCCCAACAACTAGGCTTACTGCCTGTGATACTGGAGGTTGTACATACCCATCAGGATTAGTAGCCATTGATAGTCTTTTCCTCCAGGAATTTATCCAACCGCCCTTTAAAACCATCCAAATTGGTGGCCATCACAATGTCATGTGGTAGAGAATTCTATAGATTGACTATTCTCTGTGTGAAGAAGTCCTTCCTTTGATCTGTCCTGAACCTCCCACCAATCAGCTTCATGGGATGACCCCGTCGGGTTCTGGTAGCATTGCTATCCACGGTCCGTCTTCCAACTGGGCTCGAATCTGGCACCTTCTGCATATGAGGCATGCGCTCCACCACTGAGCTATGTCCACTCCCCATATTATTCCCACCCTCAAGCTGGCAAGTTCACCATGGCAATCTAAATGTTTGGTGACTCCCATGCAATGGGGGAGGAGGCAGGGACAGAGGCGAAAGCAGGAAAAATGCCCCTTTGTCTTTTCTTGTCTCCCACCACAAATCCAAAGAACCGGGAGAAATGTCCCCCTCCCCAAAGACTGTATCATCTCACTTCCAATTTCCACCTGACTGTCGCAAGACACGGCCGACGCTTGAGTGGCCCTGGGATTGGCACTGGGTGTCGCGCAGTGGTGTCAAGTAGCATGCTGGGGATAATATTAGCAGGGGACGGCAACTCTATTACGGGAAGAGATAACAGCTACAGACATTGTGTGCTCACCCCTCCGTATCTAATACGGCGTTGTTAAGAATGCAATTATGCAGTAACTGGGGCGTCTCCGGGAGAAGCAGCCAAAGTGACAGGCCAGCTTGTTTGTGGTGCGGAGAGCGTCGGCGTTCCGTCAGGTTCCCCTATGATCAAGCAGAAGATTCAGATCTGATGCGATTCCCCCTGCTCTAGCGCTCTCCTTGCATGTGCTCAGTCAGGAGAGGCAAGGGGGGGTGGATCTGAGTGGCCAACACATGCCTCCCTCCGCATGGCTAGCCTTCGACGCACACGCCAAGCAGCTCAGCTTCACAGATTCCTGCCTTTGGGCAGAGCAGTTTGCAGGAGTCGACTCTTCAGAAGTGGAGTCCACAGGCAGGTGGCTGGACCTGTGTGGGTAATAGGGCCTGAACCATTCTTTTAAGCTTTGGGAAGCTGCTAGGCACATCCATGCAGGATTATTTCAGTGCACTCTGGCAGCTTGGGCAGGTAAAACCTCCGTTTTATTCCTTGTGGAAATCCTCTTAAAGAAGAAGTCGTTGCAGAAAAAACCCAAGGGAGAATCTTCCCCCCTTCCCCAAACGCAGAATGGCTGGCACACGTATTAAGAGTATTTCCAGTTTCTTGGCCTACACACACATAAACACACAGTGCTGTTGGCGCAGAATTCCCGAGGCAAAGCGCTCCGAGGCCTGGCATGGTCTAGGCATCACGTGGAAGCTGACAACTGAAGCGATGGCAAGATTGATTTGCTTCACTCCGACTGTGACACGTAATGCCAACATCCTGCCATTTCGACCTGCTACAGCGCCATGGAGGCAGGAAGCAGGGGGAAAGGGGTGGAGCCTGGCCTGATCATAAACACTCATAAGTGGAAGGTGAGGGAAAGAGAAGAATCGAGCAGTAGATGTTCACGGGCATGAAACTAAAGATGGGGCAATGATTCCTGGCAGAGATGGTCTAATTTAAGCACCCCAGCTTAAATTAGAAAAACCATAGGGGGGAGAAGGTAGCTTGGGATCTCCTAGGTCTCTGGGTGATCTGCGATACATCAGCAAGGCTTTCTGACTTACCAGTGGAGGATGGTGGCCCCAATGTCAGTGCCACAGTGGATCCACTCCAGGTTTCAGTCAGAACTCTAAAGGAGCTATCTAAGTTGCTGGATAGCTGCTTTAGAACTCAGATCAGTTCTGACTGAAACCCGGAATGGATTCGCAGCCCCACCAAAATCGGAAGCACCAGCTTCCGGTGGGTCCAATATTTTATTGTAAACGTTTCAGTTGTTTAAAGTGTTTTAAATTTAAAGATTCGTATTCACCGGGGTCTTTTTTTGTCCCACGAAGAAAGCTAGAAGGGTCGGGAGGTGCGCGGGATGCAGGCGACGTCGTGAATAGGACCCATGAAAATCCACGAGTGCCCAGTAATGAGCATGCAATAAAATGCTCGCCTGATGACGGCCAATGTCTCTGTCAGTCGAGCTGCTGACTGCCCATCCCAGTATGCATTCATGTGCAAATGTGTGGCTTGATGGACGTATCTTCCAATAGTTGTCAACAAACACTGAGACAGTTAGCACACTCAGCATGTCTAGCTAGCCTATCAGAGCAGGACAGCTTTATGATCCACCAAGCTGAACGCAACCTGCCAGGTGTTTGAATGCCGCTCTCCCATTTCTGCAGTCTTATGACAAGGCAGCGAAACCAGGAAGGTGTCACTGATAGGCTGCCTTAAACAGCTGACAGGCAGCAGGGGGTATGTTGCGTAGGCCTGTGATATGGAATAAATAAGCGTTAGTCTTTGGAAGCAGCACTGAGCTCGAAAGGAGGAGCTTTGCACTAAAGCAGTGATGGGAAGTCTCAGGCCGGGGGTCCCAATCCGCCCCTCCAGAGTTCTCCAAACAGCCATGCCTCTTCTCCTTTTCTCTGCCACCCATTGTCTGGTGCCCAGTCAGAGAAGCTCCACAAGATGTAGTGATGGCCACCAATTTGGGCGGCTTTCAGTGGGGGTTTGGAGGAGGAGGTTATCAACGGCTACTAGCCCTGATGGCTATGTGCTACCGTGAGTAGTACAGGAAGTAAGTCTATATACACCAGGTGCTGGGGAAGATGGGTGGGAGGGTACTGTTGCACTCCTGTCCTGCTTGTGGGTCCCTGGTAAACAGCTTGTTGGCCACTTTGTGAACAGATAGATGGACCCTCGGCCTGACCCAGCATGGATGTTCTTATGTCCTTACACATTTCCATGGGGGATGAATAGACCCAGGACCATGTATGTAGCAGTGGCACCACCAGGGCTGGACAGTGAGTTGCTGGTCTGGCGGCCCATTTTGGGAGGATGGCCAAATGATTTCCTGAAGGCAGTAGTTCCTCCTCCTAGCCTGGGTACTTCTGCATGTGTGTGTGTGTTTGTGTGTGTGTGTGTGTATTTGGCCCAGCTTTTGCTAATACCAGTCACAGCACTAACCAATTGTTTGAATTTTCCTGTGCTGTTCCTCTGTCAGACTCCAGTGTGCGCATTAAAGAGTGCAATCATTCCATTAACCCGCTTTCCCCAAACTGGAGCTGCATCATGCTGTCAGGGGCTGACGCCTGCAGCTTCACTCTCCCTGGCAGCCCTCTCTGTTCCTGTCTGTCTCTCCTGCCTGCACTAGACTATCTGAGTGCTCTCTGGCTCAGAAAGCTGGAGGCAAAAACCAAAGCAAAGCACAGGATGTGTAGCAGCAGCAGGAACACTGCGGAGCCCAGGGGGAAGGGTCTAGACATCACTCTCCTGGTTGGACCCTTAAGAGCTGCCCCAAAATGAAAGGGGAGGAACGGGAGAGATTAGCTACTGCAGGTTGTAAGAAATCGGATTACTATGTCCTCCAGTTAGCACTTTTGGGGAGAGCTGTTTGCTGTTTGCGTTGTTTGTTAATGCCTCAATGCCTTGGAGGCTGTCTTCACGATGACACATGGACACCGTGAACCCCCATGTGCAGGGTTTGCATCGGAGGAGGAGCCACCGCTGCACCCATGCGCCGCCACGCTCGTGCACCGCTGTGCAACTGCGAATCACTGCACAGATACAGCTGCACGTCCGCGCACCCCTCCACAGTTTTTTTTTTACCTTTCCACCTTCCCCACCAAGCATCTTTCTCCCCACACTGGAGAAGCGCGAAGGCATTCCGATGGCCATTGGGCTGGCTGGCCCTCCCCCTGTCTGGGCAGATGGCGACCAATCAGGGGCCGCCATCTGCTTGACCACGCCTTCGCCGTGACTCTGGAGTGGCAACAGATGCAGACGCACCACCGTCGCCTCGCTGCAGTGGAAAATGTCGGGGTAAGTCCCCGACTTTTTTATTTCGGATCTTCGGGGGAAAGCCCTGGGATGGTTCTGTGTCATATAAACGACACAGCACCACTACGGAGCCACCACGGAGCTTCCCCCACATATACCAAGTTAGGGGGAAGTGGCACTAACCTGTAACACTGTTCTTCTCTTTGCTGTCATCCCCTCAACATGGAGCATTGAAATATATGGTGTGTGTGTGTGTGTTGCAGATAGGTTCACATGATGAGACTTTCCAGCGCTGAATTCTGACCTCTGAGTCCTTCTGGCCTAGAAATGTCATTCAATGGCAGTGGTCCTGGCAGGGATCTCGTTTCTGGAAGGATCACACCCACTGGGTGAATTTTCCAGGCGAGGGCCTAGAAGTTTCTAGGTTGTGGTTGAGTGTGCAAACACATGAAAAGCAGGGGCATTCCTGGGCACTTACATTTTTGGGGACCAGGGTCATAAGACACAAATCTACACAGAATGTGTATGTGTGTTTGTGTATAAGTATGAACACATCCACTCGCCCAAATGATTACTACAATTTCTTTAAATTTCACAGTAAGCAGACAGCCAATGATTTGCTCATTCAAATCACCGCAAATAAAATAAATCCTTCAATTAATAATTTGCATCTTGTACCAGATGACCCAAAATCAGTCATTCCGGTTCAAATGCAATTAATTTGCAATGGTGTGGAAAAATGCAAAAAGAGAGAGTGGCTGGTAGTCGTCCCCCCCACATGAGCCCTTTCTTTCTCCCAAATCCCCCCTAAAAATGACAACTTTTGTGCCAAAATGGAATTCCAAAAAATTCACCAGAGAGTGCTAATCCAAAAGCAAGCCAAGTCAAATCAGTGAATTGAATCCAAATTCCCACCGAGATCCTGCTTCGAAGCTGAAGCAATGCCTATTTGATTAATCCCTCTGTCCACCAGTCAGCGTAATCTCCATGAATTCAATTCAAAATAAAATAAAGGGGAGCACAATTTTATGGGGGCGAGGGAATCAAAATGCTGGGTGGCTTCCAGTCTGTTTCCAGGCACAATTCAAAGTGCTGGTTATGACCTATAAAGCCCAATACAGCGTGGGTCCAGGTTATCTGAAAGACCGTGTTCTCCCTTATGAGCCTGCCCATCCCCTGAGGTCTTCAGGGGAGGTCCTTCTCTAGGTCCCACCACCATCACAGGCATGCCTGGTGGGAACGCGGGAGAGGGCCTTCTTGGTGGCTGCTCCAGTGCTCTGGAACTCTCTTCCCAGGGAAGCTAAACTGGCTCCCTCCTTGAAGTGTTTCCAAAGGCCGCAAAAGCCTTTCTTATTCTGGCAGGCCTTTGGTGAATAATGCGGGCCCCCATCTATGTTTAAGATTTTAAAATTTTAATATGTATTTTAAATATTGAAATGTTTTAATACTGAAACCTATTTTACTATATTTAAACTTTTGTATATCTCTTATTTAACTATATATGTTTTAATTTTGTAAAGCCGCCTTGAGGCCCAGCATTGGGCAAAAAGCGGGATACAAATAAAGGTGAGGAGGAGGAGGAGGAGGAGGAGGAGGAGGAGGAGGAGGATAATGGGCCAAGAGTGGGGTGGAGCAGGTAGAGAAAAAGGGGCAAGAAAGAAGATTTGGAAGGAAAGCAGAGGGGAAGGAGACGGGCTTGGGCTGGGGTCTGGAATCAGAGAGGGTGAAGAAAGCAGCCGAGACTGGCCAGTGGCGAGGAGACAGAGGGAGCCTGGAAAGAGGACAGAGGCAAGGGGTGGAAGGGAGATTTTCTCCTTGTCTCTCTATCTCTTCCCTATACACCTTTTCAGTTCTGCAATTTCTGGGGTTGTCTCCCCACGTGTTGGGGACTTGTGACTTCTCCTTGGAGCCAGTGTGGTGTAGTGGCTAAAGTGTTGGACTGGGAGTCGGGAGGTCCAGGTTCTCGTCTCCACTCGGCCATGGAAACCCATGGGGCAACTTTGGGCCAGTCACAGACTCTCAGCCCAACCCACCTCACAGGGTTGTTGTTGTGAGGATAAAATGGGGAGGAGGAGGATCATGTACGCCGACTTGGGTTCCTTGGAGGAAAAATGGTGGAATATAAATGCAATAAATAAATAATAAATAAATAAACCCCAACACATACACACTGGCATGTTCAGAGGAAGGTCATAAGGTAGCCAGGTATCCCCTTTTACAGAGGACAGGCCTCTGTGTGAAGAGGTGCCAGAGGACTGCCCTCGGGGTGAAGGTGTCCTCCCTTTGAAGGGCTGTACTGTCCAATTCCGGTTCAAAGCTAATGAATCATATGAACTGTGGTCCGTCCATTGTTAGCAGCTGAACAGGAGACTGAACAGGCAGATGCACAGGTAGTCACCTGTTTGCAGTCTTCTACACCATCGTGAGATTCAATGAAAATAACGATTTCTAAATTTGCATCGATACATATCAATTAGCATATGCAAATCAGTGGCCTCCTTCGTCCTCTTTTTACTGATGGCTGTCCTATTTTTGTGGTCATTCATAAATAGCTGCTCTGTGATGCCCCACCTTACGGACAGGTTCAGATGATCACGCCGGGGGAAATGAGGCCCAACAGCTTATTTCATCTGCTGCACGTTCTGGTTAACAAGCCACTGAGAAACCATGGGCTGTTTCAGGGTTCTGCCGTGGCTTTTTAACCATGGCAACAAATGACCTTTGATTGGGTTCATGTGTTCTGTCAAGCTGAGCCAGCAAGGGTAATTGTACAAATTCCCTCAAACGTGACCGGCCTGTGCGGTGGGGGAAATATGACACCGTGGCTTATTTCCTCCTCCTGATTGGGCAAAGTACCACCTCTCTATGTGCCACAGTCCCAGGCAGGGAATCACAAAAAAGGCCATACCCTCCCTGCCTGCGCCCGCCACACACATAACCAGCCTCAAACACGCACTTGAAGCCTCCTTCCCAGATTGATTATCCTTCTATGAGAGCAAACACATATTTCCCTCTCTTTTTCCCCTACTCATCTCTCTCTTTCCCTCCTTGAGAAAAATTGCCCCCACACGAAGCAAGTAATTCTCTTTTTTTTAAAGTTTTCATTGACACCTGTGGAACTTCCCTTCCCCCCTCCGTAAGCTTTATTGCTGTGCACAGGAGGGATTTGGGAAGGACACCACACACAGTGACAGAAGGGTTAACTCTTCCCGCCCCAATTACAACCTCATGGAAATCCTCCCATCGGCACCAACGAACTCCCCCCCCATCTACTTGCCATGTCTGGTGGGGGGGTATTTTGGAGGGGCTGTAGCAACATGTGGAGAGGAGCGGCGTACCCTTCCCTCCCCAGCTGCAACCCCCTTTAAAAAGTGAAAGAAGAAGTCCATTCTCACCAACGGACACTCATGACTTGAGATCAGATCCGTGTCCCAGGGAAATTGACTCAGGGCTGGAGACCCATGGACCCATGCCTAGAAGCACCCGCTACTGAACAGCGTGCCTTATCTTCTGTGATTGAGGAATCTGGAATTATGAGCACTGACTCTTTGAGCTCCATCAGACGAGCATTTTATTACACGCTCGTTACTGGGCACTCACAGATTTCAGCGGGTCCCTCTCATGATGTCGTCTGCCTCCCGCGTGCCTCCTGCCCCTTCTAGCCTTCTTCACACCACAAAAAAACCACCACCCCAGTACGTCTGACTTATTTTTTGAGACGGAATTTGCCGCCATCTCCTCCTGTGTGCAGGGGAAGCAGCGTGATCAAAACGGCCCACTGAATGGGCCACGTTCCCATTGTTTACTTCCTCTTTCAAAGGACGAAGTAATGAGGGACAAATGCCCAGGCGGAGAAGCGATGGTCAGGAAACATGGTTTTCCGCCATGTGATGACGCTCTTTAACAGCATGGCATTGGCTGAATTCGGACAACACGATAGTCAATGGTGGGGTAATAATCAACTTTACAGTTGTTCATCTAGGGGGCACTCCCCACACAACATGGTAATAAATAATCAACTGTGCTGTGGATTAGGATCAGCGCTGAGTTGACTATGGCAGAATTCGGACGACACGATAGTCAATACAACTGACAATTGTTTCCCCTCCCCCAGTTGCTTATTGTGTCGTCTGAATTCAGCCATTGTTTATAGATTAGAACATACAAGTGTTTTTGCAAGGGGTGATGCCTTTTGAAATAGGGTCTTGCTTCATGTTGTTCATACCCCACACTCCTCAGCCTCTTCTCTCTGAACCCCTAAATAAATATGTCTGTTATATTTACTTGGTGATGAAAGAGAGAAACTCTGCTCATTCTCAGAGGTTGCATTGTTGTGACTGAGCCACAGCACTCAAACCAGTTTCTCATTCTAAGCCTTGGTAAGGTTTGGCTCCAACTAAATCCTTTCCTTAGGTTATTTAAAAAGACCGAAGGAAGAGAGAGCATCTGATTACTTGCTGGTGGTGGTGGGGTGATAGATAGGTTGTATTTCCAACGTGGGATTCTTGGAGCACACTTACCTGGGAATAAGCCCTATTGACATTAATTGGAATTACTTTTGAGTTGTCATCCATAGTTTAGATCACACGAATAAATTGCTTTTCTGGTCCAGCAGAAATCAGTGAAATAATAATTTGAGACCTTTAATACAAGTGAGTATTGTACTACTGTCATGATGCCGAAATGCCATGTAAACAACTTTGAGGAGCTGCCTTAACAAAAAGCTGGATGGAAATGTTTTAAATAAATAAATAAATAAATAAGGCATGCTCTTAATTAGTCTGCAAAAGCTTTTTTCTGCAGTCATTTTAAGACTGAAATGGAATGCAGATTGGGCTAAAAGCTTTGCCCTCTCCCAGAGACGGCTCTCTTCCTTACTTTTTAATTGTATCCACTCTAAGGAAAGTGTTCCATGTGTAATGCAAAAGCTCACATGTCACATTGTAAACTTTCTTCCTGATAAAGGCATTCTATTACTTTTTTCTTTGTGCTGCTTTTTTATTTTTTGCTGTTCTTCAAACACATAATGTTCCATGTTTCATTTTTGCACGAGCTGTAAGTTTTTGTGTCTTGACCATTCTTTTCAACTTATGCTTGGGTTTGTTAAAGAACGGTGAATGAGGCATATTATTCCACCCATTCAGAGAGGGTGCATAAGGATGCAACTCTGTGATTTGGTATTTCCAAAAGCATCACAGACAAGGGGGAAAAATGCACAGGTATACTAAAGCAGCAGGCACAATGCCAGCCACGTGCTGGGAGTGGGTGGGTAGAAGAATCACCATCAACAGAGCAGTGTGTCATGCAAATCGGGCCAGGGTGGCTTATTATTATTATTATTATTATTATTACATTTATATCCCACCTTTTTTCCTCCAAGGAACCCAAGGCGGTGTACACAATCCTCCTCCTCCTCCTCTCCATTTTATCCTCACAACAACAAACCCTGTGAGGTGGGTTGGGCTGAGAGTCTGTGACTGGCCCAAAGTCCCCCCGTGGGTTTCCACGGCTGAGTGAGGGCTACAACCCGGATCTCCCGACTCCTAGTCCAACAATTTAGCCACTACACCACACTGGCTCTCACAAGCCTCCCAGAACCCATGGGCTGTTGTAGGGTTCTGGGTGTCTTCTTGCTGCAGATTACCTACCACTGGAATATAGGATTGTACCAGTAGGCCTGACTTCACTAACTACTCAGGTTTGGCTTGGAGCATTCCTAGGACAACATCTGCTTATCCCTAGGAGCTCTCCAAGGTACTGCAGGGCCTGTCTCTGACCTGCCTGCCTGCATTCCTGCTTTTACTATGGGATACTTTCTCTCTGCTTTTTGCTGTCCGTGTCCAGTTCTCTGTTGCCAGATGTCCTTGTGTAGGTTGGTTTCCTTCATGCCTTGCCCAGTATTCTGTGAGCCCTGTGTCCAGTGGGTGTAGAACACCCATAGACCTGCCCAATAAGTACAACCAGCAAGTAGGTTCCAGTGTAAGGTACAAACACAGGCATTTCAATGCACACTCCGTTTTACTTATTTTCCACTCTGCATTTTAGGAAGCTTAGAGAGGCTTGAGCAAGGCCCCTGTGACCTCCCATCCAGGTCCAAATGAGGTCCAAATCCATACCTGTTTTGTTTCAACACTACTATAAAGTTGGACACTCCCAGACCATTTACATGTCAGGAACTGGTACACACCGTGAGAAAATCGGTAGTGTGTTTAATTAAATCATTGCTTTTATAGGGGAAGGAGGGAGTAATCCATACACAGAGCTGTAACTAAAGGACTCAGCTTCACAGTGGTGTTAGATGGAAGTAGTTAATTTGTAAGGAGAGAGAGAGAGAGACAGAGACAGAGACAGAGAGAGGCGGTGGGGCTTAAGGAAGTGAACTGATGGAATTGTTTATGTGGGTTCCTATGCCTTTAATAGTTGTATAGAAAGAGAACAGGCAGTCAAAAGTAGAAAGATAGGAACCGTACTGTTCAGTAGTTATTTTTGGAGGCTATGTGGAACTAAAATCCCAGTCACTGAAGAAGGTGATATTTCTGTCTTGAGAAATTGGAAATAGAAATAATACTATTTAATACATGCTTGGTCATTTAATCAACACAAGCACGGCGATTGGAAGACATCCCAATCCACTCCAGTACAGCCCTCCCCAAACTGGTGCACTCCTGATGTGTTGGATAACAGTTCACAGATTCTGGGAGTTGTCGTTGAACAGATCTGGAGGGCACCAGGTTGGAGAAGGCTATCGTGGAAGGAGGAAGGTGAAGAGGAAACCAGATCTGCTTTAATGAGAATGCATATCTGGTTAGCATATGATGTGAAACTCCTCAATTATAGGTAGGACAGATCCACCCACCGCCTTCTGACCTCCTAAACCAAATGCAGAAATGTTTAATTTTGCTCTCTTCCCCCTACCTTTCCAAATCCTGGCACAATTATGCATCAGAACCAAAAGGCTTCAAAAGAAGAAGCAAGCATAGCAATCAATCTCGGTACCGCTGATTCAAATTGGACTCTCCCGAATAGTCAATGAAAGCTTTACTGGGTGACTGGGCAGATCAAACTTATTAAAACATGCCAAAACCTCCAATGAGAGGTCTTCAGAGTGGTTTTGCAGAAAATCCCTCAGGGGGACAGGGGCTTACCAGCAATCCTCTTCTCTGTTTCCTCTTGCCTAAGAGACCTGATTTTTTTTACCCTATACATTCCTCACCACTGCCAGGGAAGCGTTCTTTAGTTAGGATCCCTGCATTGACTAATTAGTGGGGTTAACGGCTTGTGTTCTGCAACAGTGACTCATGTTGAGCCCGTGACGATGCCGTTTGCCAATCCTCCAGGCTACAGTTGCAGGTAGTAATTGGGCAGCTCTCATTCCCCCACCCAGGCACTGGCTGAGCGCCCACCTTGCAGGAGGGGCCCACTCACATGATTCCCCCACCCCCCACCCCCGGAGTTGCTCCTCCGCTTGCTCATCGCAACCTGCTTGTTTCCCCGCCTCTCGCTCTGGCCCAGACAACAGTGACAACGAGGAGGAGGTACACATGCTGTTGCCTGCTTGCTTGCTTGCTTGCTTGCTTGCTTGCTTGCTTGCTTACCGGCTCTCTGCCTGCCTTAACAAACAAGTGGTAGGAAGGTGACCATGGCGGTGAGGAAGTAGGCGCATGGAGGGAGGGTGTCCAGGGTACCTTACCCATGGGCCCTCATGAGAACATCAGGAAAGCCCGGCTGGATCCGGCCAAGGGTCCGTCTAGTCCAGCACTCTGTTCACATGGTGGCCAACAGGGGCGTGCGCTCCGCACCGGCAATCCCGGGGTCCGACAGACCTCGGACGGACCTCCGAAATCGCGGTGCAGTTAGGGGGCGGTTTCAAAACTGCCGGGAACCCGCGGTGTGGTGGGAAGTTCATTCGGAGCCCTGAAGGGATCCGTAGGTCTCCAAAGGTTTTTTGGGCGATGGGAGGGCTCGTTTCGTGCTGATGGATGACTAACTGAACACTTCCATATTAGGAAGACGCTGAGGGAGGGGTAGTTTTGAGATTGACATCTGTGGCTAAGCAGTAGCCACAGTCTCCTCCCTGTCCTCCCCTTCAATCACGTTGCTTAGCAAATTATAAAAGCAAGAGCCCGTAGCACTGCTCTTCCACAATGCGGCTGATTGTCTCGGAAATGGGAAAGTTCCATCAGCTCTCCCTAGCACCTTCCGATCTGGGGGCATTTTGAAGCCCCCTCTGCTCTTGCCCCAATGGTCCAGCATTGCCTGCCACCGCCGCCGCTGCAGCTGCTGCCAGCCTGAGACTGACCACTGGCTTGAAGAGGGTGCAGCCTCTTAAGATGAGTGAGCATGGCTGATGTGCCCAGACGTGTCTCAAATTCCCCCCTGCTGATCTTGGCTGGCCAGATCTTGCATCCAGCATACCTGGGATCCTCTGCCACCAAAGAAAATTGATCCCAGGTGCAGGGCCTTGCAGAGCTGGTAATCCAACCAGGCCAAGTGGGAAGCGTGTGCCCCCCCCATTTCAAAAAAGGAGGCAACATGGCTGTCCCAAGGGGGGGCGTGCCCAACAACATTTCCATTCTACATAACACCTTCATATCTACAACACCTCAAGGCACATATATCCCCGCCCCACAGGCGGCATATGTCCCTCTGGAGCTT
Organism: Anniella stebbinsi; assembly: GCA_029215795.1. Taxonomy (NCBI): domain Eukaryota; kingdom Metazoa; phylum Chordata; class Lepidosauria; order Squamata; family Anniellidae; genus Anniella; species Anniella stebbinsi. The sequence goes on along the minus strand of JARDYH010000004.1, from coordinate 5,676,617 downwards.
GTAGTCTGACAGTGGTATTCACGACGGATGGCTTCTGCGCTGTTTCCGCAAGGCGGGCTCCTCGCTTCTCAATGGGCCACTTATGCTACGGAAGCAGTAGCATCAGCTGGGGGGGACCTCCTTGTCGGAGTGCCCCCTCAAAATTGTGGGCCCCGGGCCAACTGGCCCCACTGGGCCCCCCTCTGCACAGCCCTGCCCGGGTGCTAGACTTGTGTTCTGAAGGTGAGGGTGCGTGTGGAACCTCAAGAGCACCCACACTCGGCTTCTTCAGCTGCGCTTTAGAAGGACCATCAGAGGCAGCAGAGCAAAGGGTGTGCCTAATTTTGGGCAGAGGGGGGAACTAGAAGGAACACCTCTCCCTCTCCCGACCTGGCCAGAGCCAACTTTCTTTGCTGGGTTTTCTTTTCTCTCTGTGGGTCTGTCTGCTCTTGTTTGCTTCTTGTAGTACCAACCCACGCTCATTGGAGCTCCGCCCCCAATTTCAGGAAGGAGAAGACCTGCTCTACACACCCCTAGTGGCCAACCAGCTGTCAAACAGGAACCCACCCTAAGGACATGGGTGCATAGCCATCTTATGCTCATTCGCATAGGATGCTGGGACTACTTGCAGAGAATGCTTGTTTAAATCCAAGAACAGCCTATGCATGTAACAGATAGAAACAAGGAACAAGCATAACTTGGCCTTGGCTGGAGCTGAAACATTCCCCAAAAGTAACAAGTGAAACTGATATCTTGTCCTAGCAGTATCTGCTAACCTGTTAGCCTTGCAAACCCAGGCGCAATAAAGAGCTAATGATGAGAAACAAGGTGGTCCTTGGCATTAGCCCAAAGGGCGATGGCTCACATTGAAATACATTGAGTTATGCTTGCGTGTGCGCTTTCTGTAGCAATAACATAGAGTGCTTGCTGTAAAAGTATATAAGCGGGGGCTTGCATGCTCCTAGGTGTGACTCTGGTGGGCTGGCAGCTTACTAGAGTGCACCCGCTCAGCTGAATGTAATAAAAGTGCATTGGATCGGACCTTTGGAGTCTGTGCTTCTTAGTGGGAATTGGCATATCTCCTAGGAAAAAGAGCCTGGAACCTTTGGGCAACAGCACCTCTTGCCCATGTTCCCCAGCAACTGGTGTATACAGGCTTACTACTTCAGTTACTGGAGGTAGCACATAGCCACCAGGACTAGTAGCCATTGATAGCCTTCTCCTCCAGGTATTTATCCAACCCTCTTTTAAAGCGATCCAAATTGGTGTCCATCACTACATCTTGTGGTAGTGAATTCCGTAGTTTAACTCTGCACTGTGTGAAGAAGTCTTTCCTTTTATCTGTCCTGGATCTCCCACCAATCAGCTTCATGGGAGGACCCCAATGGGTTCCAGTATTATGAGAGGAGAAAAAATGTCTCCCTGTCCACATTCTCCACACCATGCATGATTTTGTCCACCTCTTATCATGTCTCCCCTTAGCCTCCTTTTTTCTAAGCTAAACAATCCCAGCTGCTGTAACCTTCCCTCATAGGGGAGATGCTCCAGCCCCTTGATATTTTTAGCTGGCCTTTTCTGCACTTTTTCCAGCTCTACAATATCTTATTTTAGGTGTGGTGACTAGAACTGCACATAGTATTCCAAGCGTGGTCGCACCATAGATTTGTATCAAGGCAGTAAGATCCTGGCAGTTTTATTCCCAATTCCTTTTCTAATTATGCCTAACATAATTAGACCTCCAAAACCTGGAGCTGACCCTGGTACTCAAGGCAGCTAACCGTAATAAAATACAGGTTTAAAACAAAATCTGAATTAAAACATAATATAAAAACAGATCCCAGGTAACACAGCAATAAAAGAAATAGACAATAGCAGCCAACCAGTTAAAACTCCCTTTAGCAATAGACCAGTTTACACCTCAAAGTCCTGCCTGAATAAGAACAGCTTTTCCTGCTGGTGAAAGGACAACACGCAACCTAGCCTCACTTGGCTCACCCTGCATGCCTCTGGCCCTTTAAATTCCCAGCTGCCACTTTTGGACATAGAATCGTAGAATAGTAGAGTTGAAAAGGGTCTCTAAGGCCATGAAGTCCAACCCCCTGCTCAATGCAGGAATCCACCTTAAAGCATCCCTGACAGATGGTTGTCCAGCTGCCTCTTGAAGGCCTCTGGTGTGGGAGAGCCCACCACCTCCCTAGGTCATGGGTTCCATTGGCGTACTGCTCTAACAGTCAGGCTGGGCCCTGAATATTTGCACCCAGGTGTTCTGAGGCACCTGTAGCCAGTGAGAGCAGCAGCTGCATAGGAGGAAGGGATAGTCCAAGGTGGGATGGGGTGGGGTAAATGACAGGGTTAGCACAGTCCTGTAAAACTTGAAAACCATCCAGCTAATGAACAGGCTGGCTAGAGCGTTTTATTGGCTTTTGGACTGGGTGGTCTCCTTTTCATTTATATATCTCCTGCCTTTTTCCCAAAAATAAAACAAAACAACAAAATACAGATTTTTTAAAAAACAACAACACCTGGAATCTTAATTAAATCTAATTTAAAAACAGATCCATAAAAACAAAATTAAAAGCACAAGAACATAAATAGCACCAGCCAATTAAAAACCATTTAAGAACAAACCAGGGGGCAATCTACACACTAGGTTTTTAACGTTTTATAAGGGTTATGAAAACTCTTTGGGCCACATGACGCACTCCCTATAACGTTGTATATCTGAGGTTTTTTAAAACTCCCTTCAGTTATATACAACGGTTTCAGTTTTAATAAATCGTTTTAAGTAAAATAATGTGTCCTTCCTTACCGTTTGTGATTCATGGGGGCAGTGCTTCGTTGACTGGCGCCCAAATACTTAGCAGTTGATTGGTGGGGAAGAAAGAGGAAATGGGTGACTGAACTACAACACCCATAATGCCTTGCCCTAAACTCACTGTAAAAATGAAAGAGAAAGAGACGGGCAGAACAGTATGTGACTGCACACACCGCTTTAAAGACTGAAGAAGTTTTCTCCTGTAACGTGAGTACTCAGTAATGTGGCCTAAGACGTTTTACTACGACAATATTTAAAACTCTTATCTGACCGGTTTTTAACGCAACAACACTCCGTGTAGATTCCCCTCAGCTCATATGCCCAAACCCTGCAGGAATAGAAATGTTCTTTGCCTGCAGGCGAAAGGAAAACAGAGGGGGGGGGACTTGCCTCGCTCAACCGGTGGATCCCAGGGCTTCCTAATGTCCCCCCTTTTTCCCCCTCCCCTTTAAATGCGCTGCCATGACTCAGCTGAGAGCCCACCAGTGACACAACGCTCGCATGCTTTCGAAACAGAGCCATCGATGCTATGCCATGATGTTACCAAAGTATTGCACCCAGGGGTAAAAATAAAGAAGGCTACCCTTGAGGTAGACCAAACAGGAAGCCCTTTATAGCTCTTCCTGTTCAGGAGGAACCAACGAGGCTAGTCAAGGGTCTGAGGGTGCTTCGCTGCCCTGAGAGATGCTCTAAATGGTAGTTCTGGTAGCTCACCACATGGGGCAGCCACACTCACATCCCCAAGGTTGCGGGTTCCTACCCATAAAAACTGTAGCTGGTCAATCAAAGAAGGCTCCTTGAGATAAAGAAGTCTTTAGCAGGCGCCGAAAACTGCCCAATGTCAGTGCCTGACTGACCTCCAGAAGCAGGGAGTTCCACAGAAAGGGAGCCACCACACCCAAGGCTCTATCCTGGGTGGACTCCAGTGGGGACATAGGTCGATGTGGAATCACCCCTGAGTTTACCATCTGATGACCTCAGGGAGCAGGCAGGTGGATAAGGGAGAAGGAGTCCTCTCCATATCATTATGCTGCTTCCTCCCTCCCCGCTTCGAGCCTCACAGTTTCTCTCTCCCTATCTCTGGGCATTAATTCATTCTCCGATAACATTCCTGCCCTGTTTTAAAAGTCAAGACAATGCTTGTTCTTTAGGTGAAGATAAACTAGGAAAACATTGCTGTCCTACAATCCGTTATCGGCAGTTCAGAACAAGCTACCCGCCGGTCTGTGAAACAAAAAAACGCTATGCGCTACATGGCACCTTAATGTTTCTGCCCTGGAAAGAAGATGTATCCACCCGTCGCGCAGAGGTTTTACTCCTAGGAACTGTACGGCAGCATCCCCCAACTTGGTGCCTTCAACTCCCATCAATCCCAGCCAGCATGGGCAGGGATGATGGGGATTGTAGTCCAAAACATCTGGAGGGCTCCAGGTTAGGGAAGGCTCCTGTATGGAATGAGATGAACCCTGAAGAAAGGACAACTCAAGGAGCTCAGAGGAATGTGGCAGTGTGGTGTAATGGCTAAAGTGTCGGACTGGGAGTCGGGAGAACCGGTTTCTAGTCCCCACTGGGTGACTTTGGGCCAGTCACAGACTCTCAGCACCTCACAGGGTTCTTGTTGTGAGGATAAAATGGAGAGGAGGTGGAGGATTGTGTACGCCGCCTTGGGTTCCTTGGAGGAAAAAAGGTGGGATATAAATGCAATAATTAATAAATAAATAAATAAATAAAATGATATCAATGTGAGAAATCAATAAAAATGATGAGTCTCCAAAGGCAAAGATCAGGACAAAATACAGACAGCAATTGACCGGGGACAACTTCCCCAAATTGGGGAGTGTCTTTGATAAATAAGGAACAGTTGGAGCATATGCCGTTCTTTTTTCTAGGAGTACATCTGGCCTGTACAATGTCAGACCCGAAAAGCCAGATGTACTGCAATCCTGCAGCCATGTACTGTAACCTGCCAGACATTTGAGCGAGGCAAAGGGGTGAGTAGGAGAGAAAGAGCTAGGCTAGAGGCTGGGAGTAGAGAAAAAGAGCAATATTAGAGGCTAGCAGGGAGGAGAAACAGCAAGATAAATAGGTGGGAGAGGAAAATAGTGGGCTGGAGGCTGGGAGTGGAGAGAAAGGGGCCTCATCTACGCCAAGCAGGATATGGCACTATAAAAGTGGTATGAAAGCGGTATATAAGACGCAGGAGCCACACTTCTGCTTTATAGCAGTATTGAAGTGCACTGACAACTATTGGGGCCTATTATTATTATTATTATTAATTATTATTATTATTATTATTTATTACATTTAGGTACCGCCCCATAGTCAAAGCTCTCTGAACGCCCCATAGCCAAAGCTCTCTCAAAAATTAAAAGATTGAACATGAAAAAGTCAATATACAAAATTTAAAACCATAAAACATAAAACAGCTGATATTTAAAGCATTTTAAACTTTTAAGCCTGGCCACAAAGTCAGTTTCAAATAGGCTGACCAGATGAAAAGGAGGACAGGGCTCATGTAACTTTAACAGTTGCAGAGAAAAGGCAATTTCAGCCGGTGTCATTTGTATGCAATTTGTACCTGGTGTAATTCCCTCTTCATTACTACAGTTAAAACTGCAAGGGCCCTGCCTTCTTTCGTATATGGTCACTCTAGTATAGTGCCTGCACCTTTAACTGTTGTGATGAAGAGGGAATTTCACCAGGATCTAATTGCATACAAATGACCCTGGCTGAAATTCCCTTTTCTCTGCAACTGTTAAAGTTACATGAGCCCTGTCCTCCTTTTCAGATGGTCAGCCTAGTTCAAACCTCAACTTAACATACCATATACCACTTTCATACCGCTATATCCTGCTTCCTGTGGCTCCTGCCTTTCATATACTGCTTTCATACCTCTTTCATAGTTCAATATCCTGCTTGGTGTAGATGAGGCCAGAGACAAGGGGCATGGTCAGTGAGGAAGAAGATAGTGTGTGGGGGTGGGGTGGGGGTCAGGAATCAATCCTTTCCTTCTCGTCCTGCCCACCGAAAAGCTGATCAGTGGCAGGTTCAGGCACAGGAAGAAGAACCTGGCCCCATAACGCTTTTAAACTTTTAATGTTTTTTTTTTAAAAAAATACATTTTTGAAGAGGACAGGGAATGGAGGACTTTGCAGGTGCGACACTGGGGACCCCTGCCTTAGTGGACCACAGTCTGGGACTGCCGGAAGGGCCGTAGGCTTTGTATGCCAAAGGTCTCTGGTTCAGCCTCCAGCATCGCCGGGTAGCGCTGAGAAACGCTCGTCGTGCCGGTTAAGGCAGACAATACTGACCAAATGGGTCATCGATCTAAGCCAGGGGTAGGCAAACTAGGGCTCTCCAGATGTTTCCCCGCCATCCCCATGCTGGCTGGGGAGGATGGGAGTTGTAGTGCAAGACCTTTGGAAGGCACCGATCGAATGTATTCCAAGGCCGTTTTCATTCTTCATGCACACATAGATTCATAGAGTTGGAAGGGGGCTCTAAGGCCATCAAGTCAACTCTCTGCTCAATGCAGGAATCCACCTTAAAGCGTTCCTGACAGATGGCTGTCCAGCTGCCTCTTGAAGGCCTCTAGTGTGGGAGAGCCCACCATCTCCCTAGGTCACTGGTTCCATTGTCGTACCACTCTAACGGTCAGGAAGCTTTTCCTGATGTCCAGCCGGCTCCTGTCTTTCTGGCTCGAGCATTTTGGTTATATCCATCCCTTCGCTGCTGATTTTCAGGAGCTGGAAACACCTGGATGGGAGGAAACGCGGAGCCAAGGGAAGGTGCGACTTTCCGCCAACCCGCCGAGTGCTTGTGTGAGTGCGTCTTCCCAAGGTTATTACAGGCTGTTCTCAACAGAGACGCACCTGAGGACAGTCATTATTTCACTGTCGGCTCTGCATCCTGGCTGTGTCAGACGGATCCACCTCCTTTCCTTTCCTTTTGTGCTCATCGGAACGAGAACTGTTTACTGAGATTTTGCTTTGCTCCAGGATACTGTAGGGTTTCCCCCCTCCTTTTCCTTTCCTTTCCTCTCCTTTCCTTTTGGCCCAGGTTGCTATAGCTACCGATACCATTACAGAATTATGCTTGAACCTTGTGGAAGAAATGGATCTGTCAGAAGCAATTATTGAAAAGAGCAAGTTGTTTACATGCCTCCCCTCTCTCTCTTCCCTCCCGCCCCGCTAATGTAACATTTGGTTGCAATGTATGCACGTGTGAATTTATTTGGGATTGTTGTAGCCAAATGGAGTCATTGAGAAAAGGTGGTGTGTACATAAGCAGAGAGACCGAAATCTGGTTGTTTATCCTTGGAGAATTTTTTTTTTTTTAAAAGCAAAACAAAATCCAGCAAAAACATCTACGTTATTGCTGTTGCATTTAATTTTTGAGCTGGGGCAGGGCAGGGCAGGGCAGGGCAGGGCAGGGCAGGGCAGGGCAGGGCAGGGCAGGGCAGGGCAGGGCAGGGCAGGGCAGGGGACTCCTAGGGTGGGAGAAGGTGATTTGCTTTGTGGCTGTCAAAGAATCCCATCTTGCTGTGCTTTAGTGCTGCATTCAAATCTAGCGGTTCAAATACAGGCTCAAAAAGGCAGGTTTCCTAGAGGAAAGTTTCACCAAAGCTTCCCCCACCCTCACCCTTATTTTCCCAGGATGCTGCTATTCACAGCCTCATTCGGCTGCTACTATGTTACCGGTATGTTCGTTGTTTTTAAAGGTCCTCTAAGAAAAGTGAGGTCTTCATGTAGCCCATATTTGTTGAGCTAATAATATCACTGAGAATAGGGAAAGCTATTCAGAGTCAGGACATCGCTGATAGCAGGGGTGCAGAACTTCAGGATGGGGGCCAAATCCAGCCCTCCCGGGGTCCTAATCAACCCCGCTGGGGTCCTCTAGATGGCTGCACCCCTTTCCTCCAACGAATTGTTCGGTGGTTTCCTAGCTTTTGTGCGTCGTAAAAAGTTGAACCACCTCTCCTAAGGCTCAGTTACCGGTAGTAAGAGCTGGTGGTTTTTTTTTTGCTATTTGGGCCCCACCCCCTTTTCCATTGGCCCCTCCCACCACTGGAATGCAGCCCCTGAGAGCTTCGCCAAAATGGAATTCGGCCCTCGGGCTGGAAGAGGTTCTGCATCCCGGCTTTACTTGCCCTCAGTGACATCACCACCAAGCCAGGTGAGATTGGCTATGTTAGGGTGACCCTATGGAAAGAAGAACAGGTCTCCTGTATCTTTAACAGTGGCATAGAAAAGGGAATTTTAGCAGGTGTCATTTGTATGCACGTAGCAGCTGGTGGAATTCGCTTTTCATCACAACAGTTAAAGCTGCAGGAGCTATACTAGAGTAACCAGATACAAAAGAGGGCAAGGCTCCTGCCACTTTAACTGTTGTGATGAAGAGGGGATTTCCCCAGGTGCTACATGCATACAAATGACACCTGTTGAAATTCCCCTTTCCGAGCAACTGTTAAAGGTACAGGAGCCCTGTCCTCCTTTCCATAGGGTCTCCTTAGCCTAAGTGATGCCCCCCCCCATTGCTTCTAAGATAGAGAAGGCTGCTGTGGGGAGGAAGTGGCCCTGCAGCAGCCGCCAACTAAGGCTTCAGATAGTGGGCCTGTCCTTGGTCCCCTCTACAAGGATTCGCTTTTGCGCCCGGTTAGCCGATTATGCGCATAATCGCAGAAGCGCATTTACGCCTAATCCCTTTGCACGAGAGGCGGCGAGAGGCGGCGAAGCACATTAATGGATTTCCAAAGTGCGGTTTACAAGTAGTTAATGCGCATAAGCGCATATTTACACAGTCAAAATGTGCTTTAACGGCCAGAGCAAAATAAAACTTGCGATTTAATGCACATTCGATAATGCGCATAATCGGAGAGATAACGCGCCTCTACGCCCCATTTGCGCTCTGCTGGTGTGGAGGTAAATTTTTTAAAGCGCCTTGAAAGAGCTTTAAACCTCTCTTGTAGAGGCAGCCCTTGTGTAGAGAAGGGAGGAGAACAGCAGTGAGACCTTCTCTGCCACTGTGATGGGAGGGCAAACATCTTCATGCACGTACAAGCCATCGTCCATAAATGTGGAGATGTGGGTGAGGTAGGGATTCGTGGGGAAGGAGATACTCACAAAAAGCACAAAGCCCGTTTTCTTTGAGCCCTTTTTCTGCTCTGTCAAGCCACTGAGGTGAAAGGGGGATGGAAATTGGCTTACAACAGCCTTCCCCTAGGCTGACCAGATAAAATCCAGGTCAGGGTTCATATAACTTTAACAGTTGTAGAGAAAAGGGAATTTCAGCCAGTGTCATTTGTATGCAATTAGTTCCTGGTGAAATTCCCTCTTCATCACAACAGTTAAAGGTGCAGGCACTATACTAGATTGACCATATCCAAAAGAAGGCAGGGCCCCTGCAACTTTAACAGTTGCGATGAAGAGGAAATTTCACCAGGAACTAATTGCATACAAATGACTCTGGCTGAAATTCCCTTTTCTCTACAACTGTTAAAGTTACATGAGCCCTGACCTGGATTTTATCTGGTCACCCTACTTCCCCAACCTGGTGCCCTCCAGGTGTTTTTGACCTGGATCCAGTAAGGCCTTAGTTGTAGTAGGATATGGGCACTAAGGGGTTGTGCCGAAAGCTTCATTGAAGAGATGGGTGTCATGATCAAGCCTGTTCCCCTTAGTGTGGGTGGAAGGAGTTTCAGGCTATCAATCAGAATCAGATTCTGAACAAGAAGAAACAAGGCTAGAAATGGACCAACCTACAGAGGAAGTGGGTGGTGGGGAGGAGTTTCTCCCAGGCTCTTTATCAGCTAGGGATGAATTTATCAGTGAAAACGCTAACAACTCAGAGTCTGTGGGAACTCGGCCACCCTCAGAGGGGGAAGGGACTTCAGAGTTGACCGATCCCAGAGTCTGCCACGCATTCAAACAGGGGGAGCTCAAAGAAGGCAAGAGGCGATCAGCTTGGCTAGCTTCCTGCCAAAGGCTTATTCAGAGGGATCCTCCCTGAAGTTAAAGGGAACAGGGAAAAGACTTTCCCTTTTGTTGAAAGGACACTTGTCTCCCTTAGTTAGCTACGTTTTAGCCTAGAGGAAAATTCCTAGTGTTTAAACTCTCTTCAGGTGGGAAGAGAATGTTTGTTTGCTGAACCAAGTTGACTTGGCAGACCTTTTTAGTACTGCAGTGGGAGGGCTTGGAAACATGACAATGGGTTTGGTGGTGAGACTTAAAGTAGGCTGACCAGATAAAATCCAGGTCAGGGCTCCTGTAACTTTAACAGTTGTAGAGAAAAGGGAATTTCAGCCAGTGTCGTTTGTATGCAATTAGTTCCTGGTGAAATTCCCTCTTCATCACAACAGTTAAAGGTGCAGGCCCTATACTAGAGTGACCATATACAAAAGAAGGCAGGGCCCCTGCAACTTTAATGGTTGTGATGAAGAGGGAATTTCACCAGGAACTAATTGCATACAAATGACACTGGCTGAAATTCCCTTTTGTCTACAACTGTTAAAGTTACATGAGCCCTGACCTGGATTTTATCTGGTCAGCCTAACTTAAAGGGTGAGACACTTAGAAACATGCAGGATAACTGTGTGTATGTGTATGCCAGGCATACAGGCCAGAAGGGTGGATCAGAAGACCTTTAGATGGTTGAGCATGGTGGGGCTGGAAGTAAGGATGTATGGATTTTGAAAAATCCGTTCCATCTCTGTTTCGCGGATTGCCAGGCATCTTTCATCCTTGACAGTACTGGATTTTTTTGTTGGAGAATTTTGTTCATTTGCAAATGGACGCTGTGCTTGTGGAACTACACTTTAGCGCTAATGTGCAATTGCACAACCCTCTCAAGTTTTAAAAAGGTTTGCAAATCCACATCTACTTGGTTTTATTCTGGTTGTGTTTTTATATTGTATGTTGTTCTGTGTTTTTAGATTGTGGCTTGTTTTATATTTTTAAAATGATTTCATGGTTTTAATTTTTGTGAACCGCCCAGAGAGCTTCGGCTATGGGGCAGTATAAAAATGCAATAAATAAATAAATAAACTTGAAAAAAGCCAGTCTGATGTGGGTCAGATCCAATCTTGTTTGACTCTGTTGCAGATTTCTCAGATATCCCTGCTGGCAGCGAGACAGTCCTGGCAAGGGATCTATCAGGATATCAGGTTGGAGAGATCGGAAAGCCATGGAGGGTCTTGAAGGTAAGGATGAAGAGTTTGTAAAGCAGGAGTATTTTCGCATGCTCAGAGGAACAGATGCTGTCAAGTGTTCTAGGACTGGGACCTGGGTTTATTTTTATTATTATTTTGAATTTCTGAAAATGAAACCTGCCTCAAAGCAGCAGCCCGCGGCATTAGTATAGATTTCTAGATATTCTTAGATCAAATGTTGCTCATCAATGGCACACACCACAGAGAAACCTCAAAGCAGAAACCTCAAATCACTGAGCCGCCGGCGCATGCAAAGCCTAATGGTTGGAACAGATGGACGTTTTAACAAGTTACCAAGGGAAGTTGTGGGTTTTCCATTTCTGGACGCCCGACAAAATAGGTTGCTTCAACATCTGCCAAGGTTGGCTTTTATTTAATTAAGCTTGTTATGGGGTGGGGGTGGGTGGGAATAGAATGAATGTATGTCAGATGTAGGTGGTAGTAAGTCTGGGCAGAACCAGGCCTAAGTCAAAATGCTGGGGTAACAGGGGCACCATGGAGCTATGGCCCCGGTCATATGTGCTAAAGTTCCCTATGCGTCTCTGCAGCTGTACTGTGGAAGTTAAAGCACAATCTAAAGAAATGGTGCACCTTCTGAGCATCAATTCACATGAGTGCATCACGTCCGTACGCAAAGCACAGCTGGGAAGCTGCGTTGCCTTGATGGCTTATATATGAAGTTCCTTTGAACAGCAGCAGCCTGTGAGTATGGTGACCAGATGGAAAGGAGGACAGGGCTCCTGTCTCTTTCACAGTTGCCTAGAAAAGGGAATTTCAGCAGGTGTCATTTGTACGCATGAAGAACCTGGTGCAATTCCCAATACATCACAACAGTGAAAGCTGCAGGAGCCCTGCCCTCTTTTGTATCTGGTCACGCTAGTATAGCTCCTGCAGCTTTCACTGTTGTGATGAAGAGGGGATTTCACCAGGTGCTGCTGGCATACAAATGACACCTGCTGAAATTCCTTTTTCTCTGCAATTGTTAAAGATACAGGAGCCCGGTCCTCCTTTCCATAGGGTTACCCTGCGTGAGGGATTTCTTACTGTGGATGAAGTAGACTTCCAGGAAGGCATGTAGAACAGCCCTCCATGTGACTGTACCATATCAGAATGTGCATCGCGGGAAAACTATTAGTTGGAAAACAACCTCAAGTCAAAAGAGTCCCCCACCCCACATTTGGAATCCTGACTGCCACTGCTGGGTAGTAACCATCAGGCATGGGGGATAACACTCCCTTTACTGTAAGGTATCACTTGATGGTGATGGAGGCAGTAGGTAGACCTAAGATGCATAGGGCGACCCTATGGAAAGGAGGACAGGGCTCCCATATCTTTAACAGTTGTAGAGAAAAGGGGATTTCAGCAGGTGTAATTGCTATGCATGCAGCACCTGATGAAATCCCCTCATCATCACAACAGTGAAAGCTGCAGGAGCCCTGCCCTCTTGACCAGATACAAAAGAGGACAGGGCTCCTGCAGCTTTCGCAGTTGTGATGAAGAGGGACTTTCACCAGGTGCTGCATGCATACAAAGGACACCTGCTGAAATTCCCTTTTTTGTGCCGCTGTTAAAGATACAGGAGCCCTGTCCTCCTTTCCATAGGGTCAGCCTAAAGATGCATGGGTACCGAAGTTCAGGCACCATGCCTGGAGACCTGTTAGTAGCAGGGAGAAAAATTAATCGAGTAACTGGCCTGCACTGTGGTCTGCCCCACATCACCTCCTGCCTCCCCCATACCAAGAGATGCCCTCTGATTACAGCACCATCGCCATGCTGTTGCTACCATCACCGGGCTTTCTATGCCTTTACACATCTATTCTTGCAACAAGCCTTCCTAAATGCAACACTCTACATTTCCTAAAGCCGACAGCAACTACAGCAGAAAATGTAGAATCACAGTAGGGGGAATTGCTCTGCAAGCTTCTTGCGGAGCAATTCAAGGCAGGATAATTCACCTTGGCCTTTGTCCATCCCCCCTACCCAATATGAAGCTTCACTGCCTATCTGGAAGGGGGGTTTGCTAATATCGTATTTGTGGGTCAGGGGATGTTATCTGTTACCTATTCAGTCATCCTCGATAGAATCACCCAAGGTATACATTTCTTGTCGACACCGTAGGCTCCTTGCGCTAATAAATTATCACTCTTCTGCTGAAAGCTACAAGCAGAATTACAATTGTCCTTCCACACTATCGGGTACATTGCACTTTTTATGTACGTTCAGCCTTTAGATGGGTCATGTCTGCTGTGGGGGTAGAGAAGGTCAAAGGGCTCATCCACACCCAGAGCCTTTTCGAGGGGGGGAGGGATGGTCACAAAATTTTCTGCGTCAGCGATCATCCCCTCATAGGGCATACGCCAGCGAGTTTGCTCGCAATTCAAAGAGTTCTGGGGTGATTTTTTTTCTTTACAGCTCCTGACTCTTGCACAAGAGCAGAGTGGCGATCCTGCGTGAAGATGATTTTTTAAAACGCACATACACACACTCGGCGCTGAAAGACCCCGAGACCCATCCAGAACGTGTCGACAATGCTCTCCCCTGATACCCGTGGGCTCGTTCCGCACAGCTGGTTGCCTGTTTGCCGAGCCCCGCTACGCACGAGGAACAGGAACAGCTTCACGAGGAGGGAGCACACCAGCCGCACACCTCGGGATTTTTGCAAGAGTGGGGGGAAAAAACCCGGGACAAAAGCTGTAATCGATATCCCAGGGAAACTGAGGGGTCGTCCCTAGATCACGGCGGGATCAGCTGTGCCTCATGTGGCCTGGCAGGAACGACCTTGATACTATTCTGGAATAAACGGCTGGTGTGGATACGGCCCAATTCACTAGAGCGGTCATTTGAAAAAGAAAAAAAGAAGGGGGGGAGGGAAAAGCCCAGTGATCTCTCTCTCTCTCTCTCTCCCCCCCTCCCTCCCTCTCTCAATATCAATGATTTATTTGGCACTTGGGCTCATTCATTGAAGCATGAGTGCCCATTACAACCCACAAAATGTTTTTTTAAAAAAAGAGTTTACTGTTTGTTTCAGATTGGAACTGCATATAGGGAAATGTTTAAATAAGGGGGGGGGGGGAAGGACCATGGTACTGAAATGAAAGTTACCATAAAGATTATTTATTTTTAAATAGCCATATGGTGCTATAACACTCTTTTATTTAAGCAGCATTTCACAAATAATTAAATAATTTTTAAAAGCATGTTCGTGCTAATTAAAATGGCAATGAAAATATTAACAGTGTTATAAAGTGGTGGCTACCCCAAAGGTATGTAATGAATTTGTTCTCAGCTGCGATAAGTTCACCTGCCTGCCCCATCATTGCCCATGTCAACACCAAATCTCTGAAAATGGCAGAAAAGTCGGGCTGCAGGCAGCCTAAAAATAGATTCCTTTGTATCTATTCAGAAGCAAGCCCTGTTGACTTAAGTGGGACTTACACCCAGGTAACCCTCAGTGTGTCTTGACAATGATACTTCGCTGCTCATTCTCTTGAAACCCCATAACATCGCAGCTGTGGGGTGGGAATGCTAAATTAGGCCGCCCATATGAAAAGGAGGACAGGGCTCATATAACTTTAACAGTTGTAGAGAAAAGGGAATTTCAGCCGGAGTCATTTGTATGCAATTAGTTCCCAGTGAAATTCCCTCTTCATCACAACAGTTAAAGGTGCAGGCACTATACTAGAGGGACCAGATACAAAAGAAGGCAGGGCCCCTGCAACTTCAACTGTTGTGAGGAAGAGGGAATTTCACCAGGAACTAATTGCATACAAATGACACTGGCTGAAATTCCCTTTTCTCTAGGGGTGTGCACGGACCCCCCGGATCGGATCGGGACCCGGATCGGGACCTCCAATTTTGTCCCGGACCGGTTCGGACAAAATCGGAGGCCCCCCGGACCGGATCGAGTCCGATCCCGACCCAAAAATCGTACATTTTTGGATCGGCCGCCATTTTTTTCCCCATAGACTTGCATTGCAATGCAAGTCTATGAGGAAAAAATGGCGGTGGGTGGGTAAGGGGGGGCCTAACTCCCTCCCCCCCCGGGGCCGTCCGCTGTGGACGGCCCCGGCAGGTAAACCCCCTCCCCCGCGCTCCCTACCCCCCCTGGGGCTGCCCGCTTCCATCCGCTGGCGCCCGCGGGCGCCAGCGGATAGAAGCGGACGGCTCCGGGGGGGGGGGGTAAGCCCCCTTCCCCGCCACTGCTTACCTTCTCGGCCCGTCCGGCGCCGGCGGCTACTACCAGCGGGCTCCGCGGCCTACTCTCGAGTAGCGCGCCGGGTGATGACATCACCCGGCGCGCCATCCTAGAGCAGGCCGCGGAGCCTGCTGGGAGTAGTAGGCGCCGGCGCCGGACGGGAGCCGCCGGGCCGGGCAGGTAAGGGCCCCCCTCCCCCCTCCCCCCTCCGCGCGCCCCCTCCTCCCCTCCACGCACCCCCTCCTTACCTTTCCGGCCCGGCGGCTCCCGTCCGGCGCCGGCGCCTACTACTTCCAGCAGGCTCCGCGGCCTGCTCTAGAGTAGCGCGCCGGGTGATGACATCACCCGGCGCGCCACCCTAGAGCAGGCCGCGGAGCCTGCTAGTAGTAGTAGGCGCCGGCGCCGGACGGGAGCCACCGGGCCGAGAAGGTAAGTGCCCCCCTCCTCCCCCCCCCCGCTGTCCACTTTCATCGGCGGGCGCCCGCTGGCGCCCGCCAATGGAAGCGGCGGTGGGCGCCAGTGGGCGCCCGCCGATCCGCCGATCCGCCGAACCGGTTCGGAGCTTTTTCGGACCGGTTCGGATTGGATCGGCCGATCCAGCTGCGGGATCGGAAATCGGATAATTTATCCGATTTCCCACTGGACCGGACTCGGATCGTGGATCGGGTCCGATCCAGTGCACATCCCTACTTTTCTCTACAACTGTTAAAGTTACATGAGCCCTGTCCTCCTTTTCAGATGGTCAGCCTATGCTAAATCTTGATTGTAGGAGGGAGCACAGGCCTTCCAGCTGAAAAAGCCACAGAGCCGAGGGCCATTTGGTTCATTGAGCCTGCCCCCTGCCCTCTGTCATACCTTCCCTAGGCCTCGATCTGCCCCCAGGAAAAGCCCCAGTTTGAACCCAAAGCAAGGTCACCACTGACAGACGGCAGAAAGAAGGTGGTGATCTTGCAGCAAAGAGAAAAAAACGTAAGTCAGCAACTTTTAAGGCGCGCAGTTTTAGGGGAAAAGCCTGCAGTGGCTGTGAGTTGGCGGCTGCGTCGTATAAACAACACAGTGCCACTGCGCAGCCACCATGGGGTATATGGGGTGTATAGACAGCCCCCGTGTGTAGGATTACAACCTGAGCGTGGCAGAAACATTTGCTTTAGCAACAGCGAAAATTGTATAAAATGTTTAAGGGTGCCTTATGTAATTTTGGTCACCTTACTGGATGTCTTTTGTTTCTGAGGTATGTTGAGTTGTAAATAGTTTGTTTTAGCTCTTGTAAAGACCAAAGGGGATTTATTGTATTTGCTATTAACTTGGGTGGCTCTGATATTGATGGTGTTGTCATCACATCTCTCTGTTCATTTTGGGGAGGATGCTCAGTTTCTCTTTTTGTTTAGATAGTGGTGGCCTTTGGCTATGAGCAATAAAGGTTGCCACATTTTTATTTTTGTTTTTTTGCAACTGTAATGGAAATTTAGAGCTTATACATGAAAAGCTGTTGGCCCTGCAAGATAGATCCACCACACAACCACCGCTTATTCAGGTTACTCAACTTTGACCTGTTGGGAATCATCACAACAGGCCCAGGAACACCCCTCTCTTCCCTCTCTCATATGTTTTCATCTTCCGTTCCTTCATGCAGCTCCCTGCAAAGTTTTCACAGATTGCTCAGCCTGCACGCTACCCAGGAGGCCTTTAACAGGATTCCATTCTCTTTTTTGTGTGTGCCCTGCCAAGTACATTTTGTGGACATTCACAGTCAAACAAAGGCAGAGTTGCTTCATCCGTCTGTACTCAGAAATTGCTTGCAACACTGCGCTTGGCATCTTCCGACTTCTGGGTCGTTTGCTTTCATTTCTCTAAATATTTCTCTCTCTCTCTCTCTCTCTCTCTCTCTCTCCTGTGTGTCTCATCAGAAGGGGAGCTGCGACGGCTGGGAGAGGCTGCCAACTTCACGAGGCATTCAGCCAAGAGGAGCAAAGTTTTAAGGAGGCTCCATATGCGCCGACGTTAATAGCTGCTGGAACAGCCATGCTGCGATGTGCTTCTGTGCACAAAGGGACATCACACCACCATCCTTTCAAGGAACGCGCCTTGATGTTGTTGTTCTCGTTGAAAGAAACAAGCGGGGGGGGGGGAACAAACTAGAACCTCTGGGGCTAGGAGACTCTTCTGTATAACTTGGTATTTAGCCTGGCTTATTGGCAACCTCCCCCCCCTCCCCGAACAGTATCCAAAACGAAACACTTGTAAAAGCTGTGTGATCATATACTGTGCTAGGAGCTACGGCAAAGGGTCATTGCTCTGTGCTAGAGTGACCACTTAGCATGCAGAAGGTCCCCCATGCCATCCAATTAAATGATCAGGTAGAAGGTGAGCAGAAAAACCTCTCTCCTGTTGACGGTGGGGAGTCACTGCCACCCAGAGAAGAAAACATTGATCTAAGAACATAAGAGCCCTGCTGGATTAGACCAAGGTCCATCTAGTCCAGCACTCCATTCACGCAGTTGCCAACCAGCTGTCGGCCAGGGACCAACAGAGCAGGACACAGTGCAACAGCACCCTCCCACCCATGTTCCCCAGCAACTGGTGCAAACAGGCTTCCTGCCTCGGATACTGGAGGAAGCACATAGCCATCAGGGCTAGTAGCCATTGATAGCCTTCTCCTCCAGGAATTTATCCAGCCCCCTTTTCAAGCCATCCAAACTGGTGGCCATCACCACAACTTGTGATAGTGAATTCCATCGTTTTATGATCCGCTGCGTAAAGAAGTCCTTCTATCTGTCCTGAATCTCCCACCAATCAGCTTCATGGGATGATCCCGGGTTCTAGTATTATGAGAGAAGGAGAAAAATGTCTCTCTCTCCACATTCTCCACACCAGGCATAATGTTGTATACCTCCAGCTAGATGAGGGGTGCCCAACCATTTTGGGTTGGTGGACACATTTTTCGAGAGTGTCAAGGGCGTTCTCACAAAATGGCTGCCGGGGGGGCTTGCCCATCATAAAATGGTTGCCAATCATAAATCACTTGTTTCCT
Organism: Anniella stebbinsi; assembly: GCA_029215795.1. Lineage (NCBI taxonomy): Eukaryota > Metazoa > Chordata > Lepidosauria > Squamata > Anniellidae > Anniella > Anniella stebbinsi. Next base: position 5,658,391 of record JARDYH010000004.1, on the reverse strand, counting down.
AGAAGACAAACTGGTGAGACCAGTTCAAGGCAGAGGCGGGGGCCTGGGCTACCAAATACAAAACCACTCTTTGTATCTGTGGGCATACTGGCGCCCCCCCACAGGTACCATGGTGGAGACTACAGCGCCTGGTCTGCCTCTGCCTAAGGCAGGTTTATATGCCCATAGGACCCACACGATGCTTGTAAAAGTGCTCAAAGTTTCTATGAGACACGTCCAAAGACACAACGGCCAACTTCTATTAACCCCAAAGCGGGAGAAGTCAGTCCCTTTTCCTGCTACCGCTGTTTGCCTGGAATGATCACCCACCAACACCAACACCCCACACCAATCAAGACGAGGTCATGGGGCTTCTTCAAGATTAACAAATGTATTGTGGCATATGCTTCATGCAATGGTTTCATCCATGAAGTCATAACTCTGTCTTGCCATTTTGGGGTGGGTGGGTAGAAAGGTGGGGTACAAATCAAATCAAGCAATCAATCCATTTAAAAATTAAATAATGGGGCAAAATCCAAACTGGGAAGGGGTTCAGGCAAGAGATTTCTAACAGCTTGGGGCCAGTTATCTGAAGGAATGCCCCCTCCCATATGTGCCTGCCCGGACCCTAAGATCATCCTCAGGGGTCATTCTCCGTGAGCCCCTGCCAAAGGAAGTGAGGCAGGTGGCTACCTGGAGGAGGGCCTTCTCTGCTGTGGCACCCCAGCTGTGGAATGAGCTCCCTAGAGAGGTTCGCCTGGCATCTACGTTATACTCTTTTCGACGCCAGGTGAAGACCTTTTTTATTCTCCCACTATTTTAACAGTTTATCATCTTTGTCTTTTTACTTTACTGTTTTAAATCTGTATTTTAAATCTGTATAAATTTCTGCATTGCTCTTAGGTTTTACCCTGGTTGTGCTTTTATATATATTTTTTAAATTGTGTTTTCATACTCTTGTTTGTTTATACTGTTGTTTGTTTTATATTTTGAACTGTATTTCATGGTTTTAACTTTGTTGAACTGCCCAGAGAGCTTTGACTATTGGGTGGTATAGAAATGCAATAAATAAATAAATAAATACTTTCCCCTGGATTCATTCCAGAACCTCCACAGACTCCTGTGGAGTGAGATCCACACTGAAATGTATCCGTTTCAGTGCATGGAAGTCCCCAAGACTGCTCGTGGCAACACCTAGGGATGCTGGAACCATAGAAATGATATTCCCCATGGATCCTGCTATCCCTAGATGCTGCTGCACCATGGTGTCATGGCCTAACACCTGCAGCTACATTATCTTTGGGAGACTTTTCTGCACCTGCTTATCTCTCTTGCATGGACTAAACTGTTCCCTGAGCACTCCCTGGATCAGAAAGCTAGAGGCAGAAATAAAAGAGCAAAGCAAAAGAAGTGCATTAGGGCTGTGCATGGACCCTCCGATCTGGATCCGGATCTGTCAGGTCCAGATCGGGTCCAATCCAATCCGACTCAGATCCGGATACAATCCGGCCCGATCTGGGCCCAGTTTGACCCGATCCAGATCTGGGAGGCCCGGATCAGCCTGATCCGATCTGGATTTGGGATCTGGATCTGGATCCATGCACAGCCCTAAAGTGTATGCATAGTGAAGGGGGCATCAGAGTGCTGCAGGCTCAGATTTTGGGCTTGTCTTGTTTGTGGCACACTAGGCAAGGACATTTGGCTGTTATTGGCCTTCTGAGACAGGCAAATACTGCATATATATATATATATATATATATATATATCAGACAAACTATACAAGACATGATTTCCTGGAGGAGAAGGCTGTCAATGGCTACTAGTCCTGATGGCTATGTGGAACCTTCAGCATCAGAAGCAGTACGCCTGTAGGCACTAGTTGTTGGGGAACATGGGTGGGAGGGTGGTGTTGCATCATGTCCTGCTTGTGGGTCCCTGGTCAACAGCTGGTTGGTCACCTTGTAAACAGAGTGTTAGACTAGATGGACCTTTGGTCTGATCCAGCAGGGCTCTTCTGATGTTCTTGTATCTAAGTATTTGGCTTTTGTCAAATGGGGGTCTGATCAAGATGCCAACAGCATAAGAAAACAAGAAGAGCCAGAGATGTGCAATGCAATCACACATTTTGGGAATCATTTCATTTTATTGATTTCATTTCCATATGACCCAACAGCCAAAGCTCTCTGGGTGGTTTGCTCCTATGATTCGGTGTGATATCTGATTTGACAAACCTTCCTTGTATGTCCATTGCTCACCTCCATCTAGAGACAGGAGGTCTGAGAAAATGAAATAATAAAGTGCTTAAACAATGGCCTGCTAAGTACATTTGGAAACTCAGACCATGGTTTGAGTTCTAAATCATGGTTAGTACAAAAAAAAACAAAAAAACACCCAGATTCCTCCCCCCACCCTCTTTGGCACAGAGGTGGCTTTTTGTCTTCATTATATCCTTACCAATCAGTTGGACATGACAGTTGCAGAACTGGATGTGAATATTCATTTCATCTTCTTTTTCTCACGGAGCCCTTTATCTCAAGGTCAACCAGAAGGCAACAGAGATACTGGCTGTGCGTTCTGGGCCTTGCACTGCCTCCATGAACAATTTGTCATTTCCAATGAAGATAAAGGGCTTCTTTTCTCCCTACAGCTGATACAAGCCACGATCTCTCTTCGCTGATCGGTATGGAAATGTCAGAGTCACAGGTGCCTTGGAGAAATCTACTGTCCGGGCAGGATGGATAGGTTTAGGTGTGATGCAGGATTTCTCAAGTTTCAAGTCCCAAGGTGCATTCAGCCATCTCGCGGAATTAGTGCGGGGAGGCGAAATGCACTCTTGTCTTAAGTACTCAAGGAACCCGATGTGAACTTCTTCAGTGGGTGTGGCTGGGACCGCTGAGTGTGTTATTGTGTCAGCCGGTGGTGCTCAGGCTGAGGATGGGCAAGGTGATCAGGAGGCAGACAGGATGGAAGCTGGATGAAGAAAGCTGGGGGAAGTTTACACGGAAGACAGAATTGTAGGTGCCAATGGAGGACTGAGTAGCTTGGAAGGGTGGCCATGCATCCTCTTTTTAAGAGGGTAGTCCTCTATTTGAAGGTGTCCTCTGCTTGAAGGACTGTTTAGTCCATGTCTTGTTTAAAGAGAGAAAAACATCAAAGCTGGGTCTTGAAATTGCCCATCAACTGCATTTTCATTTAAATTATAATCATCAGAATCATAGAATAGAAGAGTTGGAAGAGGCCTATAAGGCCATCAAGTCCAACCCCTGCTCAATGCAGGAATCTACCTTAAAGCCTACTTGACAGATGGCAGTCAGCTGCCTCTTGAAGGCCTCTAGTGTGGGAGAGCCCACAACCTCCCTAGATAATTGGTTCCATTACCATACTGCTCTAACAGTCAGGACATTTTTCCTGATTTCCAGCCACAATCTGGCTTCCTGTAACTTGGGCCCATGATTCCACGTCCTGCACTCTGGGATGATCGAGAAGAGATCCTGGCCCTCCTCTGTGGGACAACCTTTCAAGTGCTTGAAGAGTGCTCTCATGTCTCCCCTCAGTCTTCTCTTTTCTAGGCTAAACATGCCCAGTTCTTTCAGTCTCTCTTCATAGGGCTTTGTTTCCAGACCCCCGATCATCCTCGTTGCTCCAGCTTGTCTGCATCCTTCTTGAAGCGTGGTGACCAGAACTGGATGAAATACTGAAGATGAGGCCTAACCGGTGCCGAATAGTGGGGAACCAGTATCTCGCAAGATTTGGAAGCTATACTTCTATGAATGCAGCCCAAAATAGCATTTGCTTTTTTTTTTTGCAGCCACATCACACTGTTGGCTCATATTCAGCTTGGGGACTACAACAATTCCAAGATCCTTCTCGCTTGTAGTGTTGCTGAGCCGAGTATCCCCCATCTTGTAACTGTGCATTTGGTTTCTAAATTTGCACCTATACATATAAATTAGCACATGCAAAATTGATGCAGGTTGGTATCATCTTTTCTGAGGGATGCATTTCCTCTGTGTGTTTTTTTTCCAATTTGAAATTGACCATTCTATCCTGAAGCAAGTTGCCCAGACCAAGGGAACTCCATGGGCCTGTGAATCTTTTGATCTCTCAGAAGCACCTCCTACGTCACCTGAATTTCCAGGTGAGCAAAATGATTAATTCCAAGCTCCTATGTGGGGCCGGACCAAGACATTTTGCTCCCTAAGGCAAAGGCAGTGGCGGCATCAGGAAAAAAAATTATGAGGAGGGGGGATACAGAAGGGGCAAAGTATATTTCTAGGTAGAGCGAGATCTGACCCATACGTTAAGATCGCTGAAAGAAAAATAATGATATATTTCACATTAAAACTTCCACCCTAAACATATCAGGTCTGAAATAAATGGGGAAAAGGTTAGTTTAGGCCTACAGCACAGAAGGGGAAATTAATTTTCATAAATATTAATTTGTGGTTAGAAATTATTTTCTTTCTTTTTACTATTACGTGCCCCATATAGAAATAATAAATCAAGTGAAGTCTCTCTCTCCTGCATGTCAGATGTTTCTCGTTTCCCCTCAGTGGGATTGCCGCTGGTCGGCTGCAGAAGCTGCAAAATGCGCGGCCTTTGTTGGCTCAAGAGCGGTGCTCTACAGTGATGATCATGTATGAATGCACTCGCATACGTGAAACATGCCTTTCTTTCAAGCGATGAGAAGACTCCCGCCATGCTAACCACCTTGTTTGAGGAAGTGTTTGGGGGCTCATGGGGACCCCTAGCTCTGCCCACATAAAACCTGTGTTAAATGAACTGCACTGGCTGGCTGTTTGCTACAGATCCCCGTACAAGGTTATGTTATTATCCTATAAAGCCCTAAACAACTTGGGACCAGGATACTTAGCAGATCACCTTCCCTACGACAATGGAACCAATGACCTAGGGAGTAGGGTGACCAGATAAAATCCAGGTCAGAGCTCATGTAACTTTAACAATTGTAGAGAAAAGGGAATTTCAGCCAGTGTCATTTGTATGCAATTAGTTCCTGGTGAAATTCCCTCTTCATCACAACAGTTAATGTTGCAGGGGCCCTGCCTTCTTTTGTATATGGTCACTCTAGTATAGTGCATGCACCTTTAACTGTTGTGATGAAGAGGCAATATCACCAGGAACTAATTGCATACAAACGACACTGGCTGAAATTCCCTTTTCTCTACAACTGTTAAAGTTACATGTGCCCTGTCCTCCTTTTCATATGGGCAGCCTAAATATACAAAAATAAAAAATATAATTAAATACTTTTCAATATTAAAGCATTTTAAACATTTTAAATACATAGGCTGACCATATGAAAAGGTGTTCAGGGCTCATGTAACTTTAACAATTGTAGAGAAAAGGGAATTTCAGCCAGTGTCATTTGTATGCTATTAGTAGGGATGTGCACTGGATCGGACCCGATCCACGATCCGAGTCCGGTCCAGTGGGAAATCGGATAAATTATCCGATTTCCGATCCGACAGCTGGATCGGCCGATCCAATCCGAACCGGTCCGAAAAGGCTCCGAACCGGTTCGGCGGATCGGCGGATCGGTGGGCGCCCACCGCTGCTTCCATTGGCGGGCGCCAGCGGGCGCCCGCCGATGAAAGTGGACAGTGGGGGGGGAGGAGGGGGCGGGAGGAGGGGGGCCCTTACCTTTCCGGCCCATCCGCTCCCGTCCGGTGCCGGCGGCTACTACCAGCGGGCTCCGCGGCCTACTCCAGGGTGGCGCGCCGGGTGATGTCATCACCCGGCGCGCCACTCTAGAGCAGGCCGCGGAGCCCGCTGGTAGTAGCCGCCGGCGCTGGACGAGAGCGGACGGGCCGGGAAGGTAAGCAGGGGGCGCGCGGGGGGGAGGAGGGGGCACACGGAGGGGAGGAGGGGGGCCTTTACCTTCCCGGCCCGTCCGCTCCCGTCCGGCGCCGGCGGCTACTACCAGCAGGCTCCGCGGCCTACTCCAGGGTGGCGCGCCGGGTGATGTCATCACCCGGCGCGCTACTCTAGAGCAGGCCGTGGAGCCTGCTGGTAGTAGCCGTCGGCGCCGGACGGGAGCGGACGGGCCGGGAAGGTAAGCAGGGGGCGCGCGGAGGGGAGGAGGGGGCGCACGGAGGGGAGGAGGGGGGCCCTTACCTTCCCGGCCCGTCCACTCCCGTCCGGCGCCGGCGGCTACTACCAGCAGGCTCCGCGGCCTACTCCAGGGTGGCGCGCCGGGTGATGTCATCACCCGGCGCGCTACTCTAGAGCAGGCCGCAGAGCCCGCTGGTAGTAGCCGCCGGCGCCGGATGGGAGCGGACGGGCCGGGAAGGTAAGCAGTGGCGGGGAAGGGGGCTTACCCCCCCCCCGGAGCCATCCGCTTCTATCCGCGGGCGCCCGCGGGCGCCTGCGAATGGAAGCAGACGGCCCCAGGGGGGGGAGGGAGCGCGGGGGAGGGGGCTTACCTGCCGGGGCCGTCCACAGCGGACGGCCCCGGGGGGGGAGGGAGTTAGGTCCCCCCTAACCCACCCGCCGCCATTTTTTCCTCATAGACTTGCATTGCAATGCAAGTCTATGGGGGGGGGGGGGAAATGGCGGCCGATCCAAAAATTTACAATTTTTGGATCGGGATCGGACTCGATCCGGTCTGGGGGGCCTCCAATTTTGTCCGAACCGATCCATGACAAAATTGGAGGTCCCGATCCGGGTCCCGATCTGATCCGGGGGGTCCGTGCACACCCCTAGCAATTAGTTCCTGGTGAAATTCCCTCTTCATCACAACAGTTAATGTTGCAGGGGCCCTGCCTTCTTTTGTATATGGTCATTCTAGTATAGTGCCTGCACCTTTAACTGTTGTGATGAAGAGGGAATTTCACCAGGAACTAATTGCAAACAAATGACACTGGCTGAAATTCCCTTTTCTCTACAACTGTTAAAGTTACATGAGCTCTGACCTGGATTTTATCTGGTCACCCTACTAGGGAGGTTGTGGGCTCTCCCACCCTAGAAGCCTTCAAGAGGCAGCTGGACAGTCTGGGATGCTTGAAGGTGGATTCCTGCACTGAGCAGGGGTTGGGCTCCATGGCCTTATAGGTCCCCTTCCAACTCTACTATTCTATGATTCTATGATTTATGATCGTCAAAGGAGGTCTTGCTCATCGTACCAAAACGAACAGAATGCCACCACAAAGAACCTCAATGGCGGAGCCTTCTCGGTAGCCGCACCCACCTTCTGGAAATCCCTCCCTCGTGGCGTTCGGGAAGCGGAAATTGTAATATCCTTCAAATGCCTCCTGAAACCATATTGTTTTAGACAAGCTTTCCCTGGAGTATAACTTATTCTGGTTTTATATGACATCTTTTAAACTTTAAATCTTGATTTTATAAATTATTGTTTTAATTGTAAATTGCCCAGAGAGCCTTGGCTGTTAGGTAGTATAAATATGTAACAGACAGATAAATGAATAAAACAAAACAAAATAAATAAGCATTTGCCCTCCTGCCCCCACCCCCCCACCCCCCAGTGCCACCCCTCGGTCAAGGACACTATGACACCACCCATGTACAGGGACTGGTGACCAAATCTTACTTCAATGCTGGCAACCGGACAGTGTCCTCTGCTGCATGTAAGGGCGGCAGGCTAGCGTAGGAATGGATATTCATTAAAATCTGCCCTGTAGCACACACAGCCCATCTTGCTGCTGCTCCTCACCCTGCCAGCATCTGTCGCCCGAGGACGCTGCCTTACTCTGCGTCAACAGTGGGGCCGTCCCTGCTGCTAGGACCCTGTTGTTCCACCCCGTGACCAATAGCCCCGGCAGTGTAGCGAGCCAGTGTTTGAAGCTTCCAATTTCATACCCATGACCCTTCCCTCTCTGAACCCCAATTCTCTTCCTCCCTGCTCATTACGCAGAAAGCAGAAAGTCAGAGACTTGTTCTTTGAAACAGCCAAGCAGCCTGGCTGGAGATGGAGAAGGAAGAGAGACAAAAAGCTCCGTCACCCCAGCGATTTACTGCACTCTCGCCATGCCTGGTGTGCGGATTTGCAGCACGGGACAGGATGCCGCGCCTGGCCTGCTGACACCCTGCCTCTTCCCTGGCCTTTCCTAGAACACTAAAAGTCTAGATTATTTTCCCTAAGCACATTCAATGCGCCCTAAGCTTCCATGTAGTTTTAAAGGAACTAGGGGTTGTGACGATACCCCACATTTCTATCCCCTTAGGTATGCCTGGTTTAGTATGTCTGGAGAGTGCAGAATGTTGGACTGAGTGGGTGTAGCTGGGGATGCTGGAAAAGGGAGGGGGGAAGAGTATATATATAGAGAGAGAGAGAGAGAGAGAGAGTGAGGGAGTGTTTCAGTTTCTTCTTTTTCTTTTATTGTCTTGGTTGGGTGGAGGGTAGTTGTGTGGAAGTTAGCTGTGTGTGATCTAGTCTGGAGTGTGTGTGAGGAGATTATTAGGATTTAGGATTATTAATAAATTATTAGAAGTGTTAAGAATAGGCAGGTGTGAAATTGATTTGAAAGAACTGTTAACAACAATAAACGTTTTCTTTTATATATGTTTTTGCTACCACAAACCACGTGTCAGCTTGGCTTTGTAACCTGCTCTATAAATATAATAAAGAAACACAAATCATCACCCTTTCAGCCAACACACTCATAGGAGAACCATATTAAAAACCCTTAACACCCTTTTCCCCTCTGCTATAAGGGAAAAGTGGTGCGTCTTTTACCCTTCCCTCAGGCTTATTCAGGTGGTGGTGCTTGTCCTGAGAGGGGTGGGCTCGTCTAGGCCTGGTATTTGAGGCCGTGGCGGCACAGGGGGCTTGAATGGATTGCATCAAGTCCTGGCAGGGAAAAGCCATCTCTCCCAGCAGCCGGCTCCAAGCCTCACTATAAAACCCAAACTTTGCATCCCAGGCTCAAAAATCTTTTTTAAAATCATACAATGCTTGAGACCCCCTCTAGATGGATTCAGTTTCATGCCTGTACCTCCGATTATGCGCATCTTCTCGGAAGCGCTTTATAATAAATGCTTGTATGCAGGAGGTAATTGAGCACTCAACAGGTGACCTTACCGGTTGTTTCAAATGCGCTTTACAAGTAGTTAATGCGTAGAATCGCTTGTTCACATAGTCAAAATGCGCTTTAACGGCCGGAGCAAAATAAAACTCGCTATTTAACGCGCATTCGATAATGCGCATAATCGGAGAGAAAACGTGCCTCTACGCCCGATTTGCGCTCCGTTCTTGTAGAGGTAAATTTTTTAATGCGCCTTTAAAGAGCTTTAAATGCCTCTTGTAGAGGCAGCCTGAATCTCGGCAGAGGCAGGATTGTACTCCCTCGATGGCCCCAAAGAGCCAGACTAAAGGGTCGTTCCATTTTTGCCCAGAAGAAAGGTGGTCTGGTTGAAGTGCTCATCTGCCAGGACCTGACTGGAGGGAGAAAGAGGAGGGGAGGGGTGGAGTGGAGTGGAAGAGCCAAGGAGCGAAAGAGCAGCTATTCAGGTGAAAGGGATCATAAGCTTGATTTGCGATGGATGTGATGGAGCTCAAAGTTTACGTGAAGATAGTGTCATCCTTGCCCATCCCCAGCAGTCCACAGGTTTTGCCTTGGTTTGATGGCCAGCCATTATCTGCGCTCACATTCAATGCTTCCACATGCCAGAGGCCTTAAGGGTGTGGGGAGGAGGATCTCTCATATTGCAACGGGCGCTGGAGCAGGCAGGAAATGCATGAGTCTCTTGTGGTGTTTCTATGTGCTCTGAAGCCCAGTGTGGCAGAGAGAACTATCCAGTGGAGTCTGGTGGCTGCAACATTAGTGGGGCAGTGAATCTGCTCTGCGTTTTGATCAGAACCACTCAGACCTTTAAAGGAGCTATTCAAGGCACCTTGAATAGCTCCTTTAAAGTTCCGACTGGTTCTGATGGAAACCTGGAGCGGATTAACCGCCTGACTGATACTGGAGCCACCAGACTCCATTGGAACCACCCCAATGCTCTTCTTTGTGAGAGAAGGAGGTGTGCTTTGTAGGAGGCAGAAACACCTGCCTCCAACGAAGGAGCTTTTTCTGCAGAGAACTCACGAGAGGGAGCTGCACACGGATGGAGGATCCGCTTAGCAGAGCATCAGGGACACTTGACTAGAGATGTATGAGAAATTGGTCCCAGTTTGCTGCTTCTATATATTTCCATACATTTCTGAATGTGCAATACAATGCAATTCATGGGATGACCCCCCCCAAGTGCTAGAAAAATGCACACTTTTGAAAAATGAGCGCAAACCTGCTTTAATCAACGAGAGAAAATACATACCTTTTTTAAAAAACCACGGATGTTGTTTTACTTACATTTTCAGAGGAGCGCAATTGCGCTCCCGTCTCCCATTCCTTTTTTTTAAAAAAAAAATGGCAGGCACAAAGTTCCTCTCCCTTCCAGGACATCGAACTTCCCACTGGATGCTGGAGGAGGATCGCAGAAGCAGGTAAGTCCGCAATCCTTCCCACTCCCTCCCTCTACAACCTTAGGTGTAGAAAGGGCCATTGTCTGTTTTTTGCCACCAAATTCCATCAACAAATGGCCTTTTGTCTTTCGGTTTTCGCTGCTGCTGCTGCCGCCGCCGCCGCCACCACCGTCACCACCACCACTGCCACCAATTCAGCAACAACAACAGTGGTAGCAGGCAGGCCAGCTAAATGCCTTTATAGCTGTTTTTAACCTAGTGGAACTAAAGAGGGTTTTTCTCTCTCCTCTTGTGTTTTTGCAGGCAATTTGTACACTTATGGTGACTACATGAAAAGGAGGACTGGGCTCCTGTATCTTTAACAGTTGTTTTCAAAGAGGAATTTCAGCAGGTGTCATTCGTATGCGCGCTGCACCTGGTGACATTCCCCTCTTCATCAAAACAAGTGCCCCTAAGTAAGAAACCTGCCACATTTCAGAAGGAGAGGTGCAGGGGTTAAGTGGTGGTGATGATGAATAAAATCCAGTTTTATGGTTTTGTCTGTGTTGTCTTCTCAATGGGCAGCACCAGAGTCATAGAAACATGAAGTGCTTCATCCTTGATTAAGTGGATCAATGGCACTTTATTGAGCAAATATGTTAAAATGCACACTGTAGAGCTTGTGCACACTTTATACTGCAAGGGGAGCATTTAAACATAAGAATATAAGACAGAAGAGCCCTGTTGGATCAGACCATCTAGTTCAGCACTCCGTTCACACAGTGGCCAACCAGCTGTAGACCAGGGACCCACAAGCAGGACACAGGTGCAACAACACACTCCTGCCCATGTTCCCCAGCAACTGGTGTATAAAGGCTTACTGCCTCTGATACTGGAGATAGAACATGGTCATCAGGACTAGTAGCCATTGATAGCCTTCTTCTCCAGGAATTTATTAGGGTGACCCTATGGAAAGGAGGACAGGGCTCCTGTATCTTTAACAGTTGTATTGAAAAGAGAATTTCAGCAGGTGTCATTTATACGCATGAAGCACCTGGTGAAATTCCCTCTTCATCACAACAAAGGAGAGGGCCTTCTCTGTGGTGGCCCCCCAATTATGGAATGATGTCCCCGATGAAGCCCGCCTGGCATCAACACTGTTATCCTTTTGCCGCCAGGTTTAAACTTTTATTTTCTCCCAGGCATTTTAACAGCTTAAGTTGAGGTTTTAACTGACTTTGTGGCCAGGCTTAACAGTTTAAAATGTTTTAAATGTCAGCTGTTTTATGTTTATGGTTTTAAATTTTGTGTATTGTCTTTTTAGTGTTCAATCTTTTAATTTTTGTAAACTGCTCAGAGAGCTTCGGCTATGGGGCGGTATATAAATGTAAATAATAATAATAATAATAATAATAATAATAATAATAGCTGCAGGAGCCTTGCCCTCTTTTGTATCTGGTCACACTAGGCAGATGTGAGGAGGGGAGGATAACCCTTCCATCCTCAGCTGGGATCCCTCCAGGAACTTCCATCCTCCACTCATGGAAATTCAGCTTAGGAAAAACATGCCATTGACACCATTGGACAATGGATACCCTTGTAAATCGATCTTGGGCCCCTGGGCAAGATATGTGAGGCCAAGGCCTTGCAATTCCCCTGAGCTCAGGTGAGGGATCTGCACCTAGCTGCTCGGGGAGTCGGTGTCAGCAGCAGCCACCCACTGAACAGGTAGTCAGGTATCTCCCAATTGGTGCCAGCTCAGAAGCCATCCTGGAAGCCCTGAGCGCTAGGAGCCAGTCGCACCCACAGTCACAAAATGCAATGAAAACACAGGAGGAGCAGCCTCTGACAAGTTCCTTTCACATCCCGTTCGAAAGCCCTGTGAATGGCAACTTAAAAAGGAGAGACCTGGTAAGGTTATTCCTTGGTTGGAAGCTAAAGCTGTCAGCCCCAAAGCTATACCCCTCCTCCTCCTCGATGACTGCTCATTCCTTCCAAACCCCGTGGTGATCCAGGCAGGAAAAATTGCAGTGTCCTTGTCAGGCAGTGGTAATGGGCAGCAAATATCAGGGGACCCAAACCCCCGAATTTTTTTTGTTTGTTTTCTGGCAACTCTGCACAACTTTGAAGCCAGTAGCTGCTGCTACAGTTCATTGAATGGATGCAATATTCATCATAACTGCCCTGACTTCTTTCATTTCCCAGGCTGGCTACAGGGAGCGTACAGCAGCTCCACTGGCTTCCGGTTTGTTTCCGGGCACAATTCAAAGTGCTGGTTGTGACCTACAAAGCCCTATATGGCTCAGGTCCAGGTTATCTGAAAGACCGCATCTCCTTTATGAGCCTGCCCGTCCCCTGAGGTCTTCAGGGGAGGCCCTTCTATCCATCCCACCACCATCACAGGCACACCCAGTGGTAATGCGGGAGAGGGCCTTCTTGGTGGCTGCCCCGGGGCTCTGGAATTCCCTTCCCAGGGAAGCTAGATGGGCTCCCTCCTTGGTGTGCTTTTGGAGGCATACAAAAGCTTTTCCGTTTCAGCAGGCCTTTGAGGAGTAGTATTGGGGAAAAGTGCTATATAAATAATAATAATAATAATAATAATAATAATAACAACAACAATAATAATAGTAATGCCATGGTGGTCATTACTAGGATTGTTGAGCCCACCCCCTGCCCTGTAATCCCGCACCTGCCTGCACTGGGATCCACCCCTAACTATGCCCACTCTCCAACCTGAAGCCTCAATCCACCACTGACAAACAACCAACCGTAGTGACATTGGAGCAATGCAAAAAGTTGTGGTAAAACGACACATCGAAAAAGGACAGTTTCGCGGGGAATGGCACAATGTGGCTGCAAGTTGACAGCTGCATCATATAAACAATGGGATGCAACTGCGCAGCCACAACAGGGTATATAGAGCATATAGACGAGCCCCTGGAGAGAAAGTATTGGAAACTTATGGCGTCTTCGAAACGGATTTGCTTTGTTCCCTAATATGCAAAAGCTGAGCATTGTAGAGGCAAATGCTCTCCTATAACTGACAGCATTAGACCCCCAGAGAGAAGCGCTGTGCCCCTATGTGCATCACCTTCAGACAATGTATAATTCTCCTGGCTCGCTCTGTTTCACTTCAGACTGTAACTCTTCCTCCAAGCTCTGGATTTGCCCCTCCCTGCAGCTCTCAGGGGTGCCACATTTCAAAGCAAGTGGAGAGAAATTCCCAGCTGACAGAAACTCATTTCCGGCTATTAGATCCCATGGATGAGACAACAGCTGACCATCCCAGACGATTAGCAAGCCACCAGCTTAAAGACGGAGGAGAAACAATATTGTGGTTTGAATGCTGGGAAAATGCGGCAGAATCATTACCTTAAGGGAAGGTGCCTGGATGGCAGGCCGTAAACAAGCAAAATGCTCATTTATCGCACATTAAAAAAATATCATGCAGAAAGACCCTGGGGTATCACAAAAACTATCAAAACTATATTGCATAAATTTACACAAATAATTCTCTGTTGGATCCAGAAAGGTTCTTTTCTCCCAGAAGAGTTTGAAAGAAGAAGCTATTACAGAATTTTGCACCACTTGCTGTGAGAAACCTTCTTGGGTGAGTCCACAGAAATCAGATTATGAAAATATTCATTTTTCTCATTGGTTCTGAAACTCCCTCTGTGATAAAAGTTGAGACGTAATAAGTTTGACGTGGGCCTGCTGGTTACAAAGATCACAACACATCTGTATGCCGGGCTCAACCTGCAGTTGAGACGTGAAACTGCCTTTAATGGCAAGAGTCAGCTCTGGAGCATGTGAAATAACAACAACAGGCCACATAACAGAGGCACAAGCGTGGGGTCCAGACCCTACAACAATAGGGTGACCCTAGGAAAGGAGGACTGGGCTCATGTATCTTTAACAGTTGTGCAGAAAAGGGAATTTCAGCAGGTGAAATGCATGCAGCACCTGGTGAAATTCCCTCTTCATCACTACAGTTCAAGCTGCAGGAGTTATACTAGAGTGACCAGATACAAAAGAGGGCAGAGCTCCTGCAGCTTTAACTGCTGTGATGAAGAGGGAATTTCACCAGATTCTACATGCATACGAATGACACCTGCTGAAATCCCCTTTTCTATGCAACTGTTAAAGATATGGGGGGGCTGTCTTCCTTTCAATATGGTCACTCTATGCAACAAACCCAGATACCAGCTCTGTCCCCATAGCCACTCAAGGAACACTATTACAAGACCTAGAACTTCAGTCGCAACTTAAGGGCCTCATTCATCTGCCCATCTTCCAGTATGATATAGTCTAGGGCTGTGCAGCCTCCCCAATCCGGATCTGGATCCGGATCCAGGCGATCCAGATCGGGCCGATCCGGATTCTGGATCCAGATCCGGATCTGTTCACAGCCCTAATATAGTCTATCACCTGCCAGCAGTGCCCATCTGCCTTCTTCAGAGGTCAAACAGACCTGCCTCTATGAGCGTCATTAGGTGGGTGTTTTATCACACGCTCGCTACTGCCCACTTACGGATGTTTGTGTGTCCTTTAGACGAAACCTCCCACCTCCCACGTGCCTCCCGCACTTTCTGCTCGTTTTTCCTTCGCAAAATAGACCCCTTTTAATCCATCTTTAAAAAAAACATGAAACGTGCTGCCATTTCCAGCTGCATGCAGGCAAAGCAGCGTGATACAAACAGCCCCTGAATGGGCCACGTGGTCATTGCCGCTTCCTCTTTATCTCCCTGTGTAAAGAGACCATTGCTATTGTGGGACAGCAGCAGGAGGCCATAATGACGGTGGGGAAACGCGAAAAGCCACCCGTCCAATGATGCCCTCTAAAATGGATATAGATCTGGCATCAGAAATGGCAACGCTCAGAAACCAGTTATGAGAACTTTTAGATCTGTGAAGACACTCCGCTGCTGACCTGGCCAGTCTCCACCAGAGGAATTTCAAAGGGAGACTCCAGCATGAATGAGAACTAACCAAGAAGTTTTATTTTCATTGTTTTGGTTTGAATCAGGTCAGTGGTTTCCTGTCCCGCTATAGGTGCTCCTTACATTATCACCAATTACTGCTGTTATAACCGTGTGCCTGTACCTGGTTGCATCTATGCAAAAACAGCCAACTGGCCAATCTATACATGACATTAAATGCACCTTGCAAGTTTGTTTCAATGCAAATTGTCACAAACTACACCTGCAGAAATCCCCTCTTCTGTGCAACGATTAAGATTGAAACGGCAAAAGCCCTGTCCTCTTTTTCATCCGGCCATCCTGTTCAGAAGAGCGGCAGTACAGGAGAAAAGAGATAAATTCCATCTCCGTGCATGCCCTGATCCCATTAATTCTAACCTCTCAGCCCAAATGATGCAATCTGCATTCAAACAACCCTGCAGGTTAGATTCAAAGGCGTGTTTAATGTATTGTCTAATTTGGCCTTGAAGATAAACACACCTCATTGCTTTGATGAAGTGGACTCTAGTCCATGTCATAATAAATTTGTTAGCCTTTAATGAACCACAACACTTGTCAGAGTTAGTAATAAAGGAGAGCGTCTTTGACTCAGATCATATGTACTATATCTTTCTATTGCTTCTGGAATAACCACAACCTGCTCTAGCACAATTAAAATGATAGAGAAGGATCTGTAAAGCAGAGGACACAGCTTCTAGGTAAATTCTTGATTCCCAGTACCTTTCCTTGCAGTAATTAGGTTGAGACTAAAATGGTTATTTTACAAATACAAACAACTAGCATTGCAGGCCCAGGGACGCATGGGAAATTTGTTTCAGTTTGTTTTTGACCAAAAGTCATTCAATTTGCACCTCCAGGACCTAAATGCAGACTGGAATGCAATCTGCGGTTGAAGTCTGTCCATTTCTGAACTTGCAAAGCAATTTGCAGCACAAAAAACAATGTGTTAAAAAAAAAGTATGTTTGATCCATGAAAAAAAGTGTGGACACTTAAAACATGAACCCGTTTGGGGGGAAAAAGTGCATGAAAAATACTCATGGGTTTTCATATGGAAAGAAAAGAAAAGCTTTCAATCTGAAATGGACATGAGTTTGAATGAGCTTCAAGGTGGAATTTGGAAAACCTTGATGACCTGCAGTTTTGATGATTTACACATCCATAAGAACATAAGAAGAACCCTGCTGGACCAGACCAAGGGTCCATCTAGTCCAGCATTCTGTTCTCATACTGTCCAACCACCTGTTGATGAAGGACCCGCAAACAGGACATGAGTGCAACAGCACCCTCCTACCCGTGTTCCCCAGCAACTGGTGTATATAGGCCTCTGCTACTGGAGGTTGCACATAGCTATCAGGACTAGTAGCCATTGATAGCCTTCTCCTCCAGGAATTTATTCAACCCCCTTTTAAAGCCATCAAAATTGGTGGTCATCACTCCATCTTGTGGTAGTGAATTCCATAGTTTAACTCTGCACAGTGTGAAGAAGTCCTTTCTTTGATCTGTCCTGAATCTCCCACTAATGTTGTCATACTATGAGTGAGGGAGAAAAATGTCTCCTTATCCACCTCTATCATGCCTCCCCTTACCCTCCTTTTTTCCCAAGGTAAACAATCCAAGCTGTGGTAACCTTCCCTCATGGGGGAGATGCTCTAGTCCCTTGATCATCGTAATTGCCCTTTTCTGCACTTTTTCCAGGTCTACAATATCTTATTTTGGGTGTGGTGTCCAGTAGGGGTGTGCATGGACCCAAAAAATCAGATCAGAATCGGAATCGGAACTGATGCCTCGGATTGGATCGGATCAGAGGCTTCCTGGTTTGGATCATATCCGATTCCAATCTGAAAATCAGACGTCCGATTTTCGGATTTGATGCCATTTTGGGTGTTTTTGCCATTGGCTTGTATTGGGGGAAAGAAAGCTTTCCCCCAATGCAAGCCTATGCAGAAAACATGGGGGAGGGTGAGTGGGGACCTAACTCCCCCCTCCCTGTCCCCCCCCACTTGTGCTCCTTGCCTGCCGGGGCTGTCCGCTACCATCCACTGCCATCCACTGGTCCCTTCTACTGAGAAACAGGCTTCGTGGCCTGCCTCTCAGTGGCGCGCCAGCGGATGGCTCCTTGCGGCCTGTTTATCAGTAGTACTGAAACTGCAGACTGCAGCGCGGGATGCCGGCAGGTAACGGGGACCTCCACTTCCCTCCCCCCACTCACGCTCCTTACCTGCTGCCTCCTCACTGCCATCCACTGCCACCCGCTGCTTCAGCACTACTAAGAAACAGGTCTTGTGGCCTGTTCCACAGTAGAGCAAGGGCACGCTGAGTGATGACATCACCCGGCGTGCCAACGCTTTAATAATAGTAATAATAATAATAATAATAATATATTTATTTATTTATTACCCGCCTCTCCCAACGGATCGAGGTGGGGAACAGCAAACAAAACTGATTAAAAGCACATAAAACCAAATACATCATTAAAATACCAATAAAACACCAATAAAACACTTTAAAATTCATCTGGGTAGGCCTGCCGGAAGAGATCAGTCTTTATAGAACTTTTAAATTCCTGAAGACTGGTGAGTTGGCGAATCTCTCCCGGCAGGTCATTCCACAATCTGGGAGCGGCAGAAGAGAAGGTCTTCTGGGTAATGGTTGTCAGTCTAGTTCTTGTTGACTGTAGTAAATTCTTCCCAGAGGACTTGAGCGTGTGGGGCAGATTGTATGGGAGAAGGCGATCCCATAGGTAACCTGGACCCAAACCATGTAGGGCTTTAAAGGTAATAACCGACACTTTGTACTTCGCCCAGAAACTGATTGGCAGCCAGTGAAGAGATTTTAAAACTGGTGTAATGTGGTCACCCCTAGATGTACCGGTGACCAACCTGGCTGCCATATTTTGAACTAGTTGAAGTTTCCGGACTAGGCACAGAGGTAGCCCTATGTACAGCGCATTGCAGAAGTCGAGCCTCGAAGTTACCAGTGCGTGCACTACTGATTTTAGGTCTTCCAACTGGCGTGTCAGCCGAAGCTGATAGTAGGCACTCCTGGCAGTCGCATCTATCTGAGCTGTCATTTGGAGCGACAGATCCAGGAGCACCCCCAAGCTGCGAACACAGCCTTTCAGGGGGAGTGTAACCCCGTCCAGAACTGGTTGACACACCTCCAACCCCAGGTTGTGGCCCTTGACAGTAAGCACTTCCGTCTTGTCTGGATTCAGCTTCAGTTTGTTTTTCCTCATCCAGCCCATTACCGCCTCCAAGCATTCATTCAGAGGAGACACACTATCCTTAGCTGACGTTGTTGTCAAAGGCATAGAGAAATA
The DNA here is from genome assembly GCA_029215795.1 of Anniella stebbinsi. Classification (NCBI taxonomy): domain Eukaryota; kingdom Metazoa; phylum Chordata; class Lepidosauria; order Squamata; family Anniellidae; genus Anniella; species Anniella stebbinsi. The sequence goes on along the minus strand of JARDYH010000004.1, from coordinate 5,639,693 downwards.
TATTTGGGTGTCATCAGCGTATTGATAGCACCCCGCCCCATGCCTCCGGATGATCTCTCCCAGCGGTTTCATGTAGATGTTAAACAGCATTGGGGATAGGATGGCACCTTGTGGTACACCACATAGCTGCTCCTTCTTTGAAGAGCAACTATCCCCAAGCATCACCATCTGGAACCTGCCCGAGAGGTAGGACCGGAACCACTGAAGCACAGTGCCCCTGAGTCCCAATTCCCTCAGGCGTTCCAGAAGGATACCATGGTTGATGGTATCGAAAGCCGCTGAGAGGTCCAGGAGTACCAACAGGGACACACTCCCCCTGTCAATACTTAAGCGTAGATCATCCACTAAGGCGATCATAGCAGTCTCAACTCCATATCCTGCTCTGAAGCCGGTTTGAAATGGGTCTAGAAAATCTGTATCATCCAAAACTGCTTGCAGTTGGAAGGCAACCGCCCTCTCGATCACCTTGCCCAAAAATGGAAAATGTGATACTGGCCTGTAGTTATTAAAGACCAGGGGATCCAGGGAGGTCTTTTTTAGAAGCGACTGTACTACCGCTTCTTTTAAACATGATGGAAAATTCCCCTCCCTGAGAGATGTATTAATAATATATTGTAATTGTGATCTAACTGCATCTCCTCCCTGGACGACCAGCCAAGAAGGACAGGGATTGAGAGGGCAAGTCATCCTCCTCACTCGACCAAGCAGCTTGTCCACGTCCTTGGTACTCACCAACTGAAACTGATCCAATGTAATTCTATTCACGGAGTTTATTGTGGAGCAGGCTGCAAGGCCTGTTTCTCAGTAGTACTGAAGCAGCGGATGGTGGTGGATGGCAGTGAGGAGGCAGCAGGTAAGTAGCGCGAGTGGAGGGAGGGGGGAGGAGGTCTGAGGTCTGATCCTCCGATCTTTTCCGATTCGGATTGGGTCCTTTCGGATCAGATCGGATTAGATCGGACGATCCAGATGCTAGGGATCAGAATCAGATAACTGTATCTGATTTCACCCGGATAGGGTCCGGATCGTGGATCGGACCCGATCCGCTGCACACCCCTAGTGTCCAGAACTGTATACAGTATTCTAAGTGTGGTCGCACCATAGATTTGTATAAAGGCAGTATAATGCTGGCAGTTTTATTCTCAATTCCTTTTCTAATGATGCCTAACATGGAGTTTGCCTTCTTGACAGTGCCACACACTGGGGTGACATTTTCATTGAGCTGTGTCCACTACAACCCCAAGATCCCATCAGGTTATACTTGACGTTGTTGTTGTTTTTTGTCCCAATGTGCATCACTTAACACTTTCTTACATCTGCCATTTGGATGCCCACTCTCCCAGCTTGGAGAGATCCTTCTGAAGTTCCTCACAATCCCTTTTTGTTTTAACCACCTTAAATAACTTGGTGTCATCAGCAAATTTGGCCACTTCACTGCCATTTCACTGCTCACTTCTAATTCCAGATCTATTATGAACAAGTTGAAAAGCATTGGTCCCAATACTAGGGTGACCATATGGAAAGGAGGATGGGGCTCATGTATTTTGAACAGTTGTATATAATTTGTATGCATGCAGCACCTGGTGAAATCCCCTCTTCATCACAACAGGTAAAGCTACAGGTGCCCTGCCCTCTTATGTATCTGGTCACTCTAGTATAACTCCTGTAGCTGTTCTGATGAGGGAATTTCACCAGGTGCTGCATGCACACAAATGACACCTGCTGCCTTTTCCATGCAACTGTTATAGATACAGGAGCCCAGTCATCCTTTTCATATGGTCACCTTACCCAAGACAGTTCCCTGTAGGATAGGCTGACCAGATAAAATCCAGGTCAGGGCTCTTGTAACTTTAACAGTTGTAGAGAAAAGGGAATTTCAGCCAGTGTCATTTGTATGCAATTAGTTCCTGGTGAATTCCCCTCTTCATCACAACAATTAAAGTTGCAGGCACTATACTGGAGTGGCCATATACAAAAGAAGGCAGAGCCCCTGCAACTTTAACTGTTGTGATGGAGAGGGAATTTCACCAGGAACTAATTGCATACAAATGCCACTGACTGAAATTCCCTTTTCTCTACAACTGTTCAAGTTACATGAGCCCTGACCTGGATTTTATCTGGTCACCCTACGTAAGATTCCTACCAGGCCTATGTATATTTCCTTGGAAGTAAGTTTCAATGCCCCCAGGTAAGTTTGCATTCAAACTGTAATCCTCATAAAGAGGCTTCCTTGGAAATCTGTCCCACCGAACAAAATGAGACTTACGTCTGAGTAAACATGATTAGTCTGTTAAAGAATTGGAAAATCCTCGTATAGGTTTTGGTTCACCTTTGCTAGCCCCCACATTTATTTTTAGACTAATGGAGCTGAAAGGTCAAAGCAAAGCACACAGGAGGTAATTATCCCATGGTGTTTTTTTAAAATAGCAATTTATGTGATTTAATTGAAATTTTTATGTATGAATAGACAAGCTGATGATGGGGGAACAGGCGAGCATAAAGACAGACAATGCTAGCATTTAAAGCAACATTGGTTTCCCAAAATGCAAACCACATGGTCTGGGAGACACCCCTCACTCCAAGCTCTGTTTTCCAGCCAGTTGCAAAACTTAAGTGTTCCCCCCCCTTTCCTTCCCTGGGTACAGCCATACTGCCAGAGTGTTTTTATCCAGTCTTTTTATCCAGCACATGACGGGGGCAACAGGCATTGTTCAATAGCTGGTAGCCACCATTCATAATCTATCAACATTACTTCATGGAAGAATCTTCTAGCTATCTGAAGCCATTGAACGACTTCAATGCCTCCCACCTTTCCCCCGTTGCTCTGTTCAAATCTACAGCCCCCACAGCTGCATATCATAGGGTGGCCATATGGAAAGGAGCACAGGGCAACAGTTGCATTGAAAAGGGAATTTCAGCAGGTTTCATTTGCATGCATGGAGCACCTGGTGAAATCCCCTCTTCATCACAATAGTTAAAGCGGGAATTTCACCAGGTGCTGCACGTAGCTTTATCTGTTGTGATGAAAAGGGAATTTCATCAGGTACTGCAGGCATACAAACGACACCTGCTGAAATTTATTTATTTATTTATTACACTTGTATACCGCCCCATAGCCGAAGCTCTCTGGGCAGTTTACATAGGATTAAAACAATTAAAAACAATATACAAAAATTAAAACAGCAAAAACATACAACATACACACAATACACACATACATTTAAAACCGCTACAACAGCCCAAAAAAACTACAATTCCCTTTTCTATGCAACTGTAAATGATACAAGAGCCCTGTCCTCCTTTTCATATGGTCATCCTAGCATATCAGAAGAAGAGGAGGAGGAGGAGGAAGAGGAGGAAGAGGACGCATCTTCTTTGGCCCTGACTTTCTACAAGGGGTGGAGAAAATGTGTTATTTTCCCCTACCTTTGCACAGGTTCCCAGAATGGCAACGCAATCAGCAGGTGGATCACGCGGACTGCATGCGGAGCTTTTTGCTGTTTTTGCGCGTCGTGGAAAAACTTCACATGGAGACCCCAGCTATGTGCGGAACGGCACATGCTGCTGGCAGAAGAGCTTTCGGTGGTGAGAATGAGGCAGCCTCCATATGGTGGAAGGAAGCAAGTGCAAACGCAACCCCCCCTCCCCCCAGTTGGAGTGTGCTGCTCATGGTGACAGTAAATAGAAGCAGCTCCAGCTGGCAAGTGCAGACTCCCAATTATCTAAATCACGGAGACTCATTCTCATACTGAGCTGAATCAGAGCAAGGCTGTGTGAGGGGGCGTTCCCTGGAGACATTAAACTGGGTTTTAATTCCTTGAGTCTGCACATGAATATCACACCAATGTAAGTAAAGGCAGAAAGCTTATAGAGTTTAGGTTTTGGTTTTGTTTAGAAATAATGTAGAGTAAGAGGGAGAACATGATAGAAGCGTATAAAATTGCACATGATGTGGAGAATGTGGACCAGGAGAAGTTGTTCCTCCTTGAGCCTATCTACACTACTGTTTTAAAACAGTTTATTACAGTTTTAAACCGGTTAATAACCGTTATTGACCGGATTAAAACTGTTATAAACTGTTTTAAAGCAGTAGTGTAGATAGGTTCCTTGTCTCTTAATTCGAGTGCCCAATGAACTCATCCAGTGAGGCTTAATGGTAGGAGGTTCAGGACAGGCAAAAAGAAGGACTTCTTCACACAACACATAGTCAACCTCTGGAATTCGCTACCACAAGTTGAAGTAATAATGGTCACCAATTTGGAGCCTATCTACACTACTACTTTAAACCAGTTTATAACAGTTTTAAACCAGTTAGTTATTAACTGGTTTAAAACTATTATAAACCGGTTTAAAGCAGTAGTGTAGATAGGCTCTTGGACGTCTTTAGAAGGCGATCAGAGCAATTCATGGAAAGTATGGATATCAATAGCTACCAGTTATGATGCCTGTATGCCTTTGCATAGTAGATTTGATTCAGACCCTGATTTGCCAATTTGGAAAACCACCAGATTTGGCTTGGACCGATTCACAGACCACCTGTTTCAACTCAGGTCCAAATCTTAATTCAGGAATCCAAATCTTCATGCCTGCCCCTCACTGACTTATCCTTGGACATCAACAAATTATAACTTTCGTTCTGTTTGCCAGAATATGATGAAATTTGCATGTATAGTAGCCCCTGATGAGTAGATTAAACCTGGCCGATGTAGAAACGCCCGATATGGAAAGGAGGACAGGGCTGCTGTACCTTCAACAGTTGTATTGAAAGGGGAATTTCAGCAGGTGTCATTTGTAGGCATACAGCATACAACTCCCAAGGTAAATAAAGTCTGCCATTATACCATTATTGCATGTGTGGGTGGATGGGTGGGGGAGACTCTCACTGAGTATGGGTTACATGAGTACTGCAAAATAGTCCATGGTTGGTATATCCATATTGCTGTCCAGTCTTTGCTTGAATACCTCCAGGGATGGAGGACCCATCACCTCCCTAGGCAATGGGTCCATTGTCTGACATTAGGAAGTTCTCAGATGTTCGATCTAAATCTGCTTTCCTGTAACTTGTGCCCATTATTTCATATCCTACAGTCTTTCCACATCCTTCAGTCTATTGCCAAGCCAGGTATCCCCTGTCTTAAACCTGTGTTTTTGATTTCTTTTTCCTAAATGGAGAACTTTGCAGTTGTCTCTCTCCAATGGCATCCTGTTATTTTCTCCCCAAGATCATTTTGAATGTTGTTTCTGTCTTCTAAGGTTTGAACTAGCCTGCCCAATTTTGTGTCATTTTGTTTTCCTGCAACTCTCTGTCGTTGAAGGCTTAGAAGACACACCAGTCAGGAAGGTTAGACAAGAACTTTATCATCATCTGTCTCCATCAAGGACAGAGCAGCAACAAGAAACCCCTTATTCCATGTGGGTACAGCCAACTCCAGTGCCACCTAGTGATTAAACTATGGGGCTGTCTTCACGGCGCCACGTTGGTGCCGCCTCCCTCCTCAACCCTGTGCTTTCCCTCTCCCAGGGTAGCGTCAGGTAATCCTGATACCTAGAAGGGAGTACTGGGTTTCTGGCCAGCCATCCAGGACCCGGAGTCTCCCCTGCCCTCTTCCTGGTGGAAGGTGACCCATCGCTGGTCACCTTCCAGAAGGCTCTGCCCCTGGGTTGGCCCCGGATTTGCCATGGAGCGAATTTGCATGGCGGAAGCGCTGTGTTGATGTTGCTCCCTTTGAAAATTGGAAAAATCCTCTACTTTTTCAAAATGCAGTATCGCAGGGAAGCCCCACAGTGGCTGCCAACCTGCGCCTGCGTCATCTAACCAATGAGGCGCCGATCCACAGCCACCGCGGGGCTTTCCCCACATGTGGACAGACCCTATGCTGATTGGCCATTACAGCTGCTTATTCAAAAGAGCGGGGCCAAGATCAGCCAGGTTGCTTTCTAGGTGCAAAACCTCACTGGGTGCCAGAGATGTTTGTCATATACAGAATGGACTTTTCCAATGCCAGAATAGAAGAAAAAGCTGCTAAATTATGCAAAAAAAAAAGTTATAATTTGAGTTTCTTGCATAGGGGCAAATCTGCCAAGGAGAAACTGTTGTCAAGAGGAAGTGTTTTATTATGCTCCCACAATCCCACTATTTCATGGTTGGGGAGATGACTTGAAAAGTGCTTTGGCCCCAATGCATATAGCATTTACTCCCACAATTACTGCCCTCTGGGTTTGGGAGAACATTTCTGTGCTTGATTTAAGGCTTTTGTTTGCTCAAAACGTTTGCAGCCAGGTTCCACTGCAAATGGGAATCCCCATGGAAAACAGATCCACTTGCAAGCCATTGAGATTTTAAACAAGAAGACTCTTTGCAAAAAACAAAAAAACACCAGTTCCCTAATATATTTATCAAATCTGTCTAATGCAAATTAAAGAGTCAATTCTTGGTATGATGCTCAGGAAAACAGATTTAAAAAGATACTAGTCTGTAATTCCCAGTTTCCACATCTAGACCATGGGAGCGCCTAGTAGTTCTGCTGTGGGATCCTCCTAAACCTGTTCATTAAGAAGTACGTCCTACTTGGTCCAGTGGGGCTACTCCTTGGTAGGTGTGCATCTACGGTGTTGATCAAAATGATCCCCAAACTCTGGCAAAGGAATGTGGTCTAGAGTCCTGTTCATGTGTTAGCCATGTGGCTAACGTCATGTGAATGAGGGGGAGGGGGGCTCCACTGCCAACCCCTACTCTGAGCATCTTCAGTCAAGTGTTTTATCGCACACTTGTGACTGGCCACTCATGGATCTTTGCAGGTCTTTTTCACGATGCAGCGATCCTCCTGCGTGCCTCCCGTTCCTTCTGTTGTTTTTTCCACTACGGATTGCAATCCGGAAAATCTATTTCTTCTTGCATCTGACGATAATTGGTGCCGTTTCCTGCTGTGTGCGGGAGAAGCCGTGCTACAGAAACACCCACTGATGGGCCACGAAGTCGCTACTTCCATCCTCCTTCTTCCCCGTGTGAAGAATGAGGACGCTGCTCGTCCCTACCGTAGGACAGAAGCAGGAGGCAAAGCGATGGTAGGGAAACGCCGTTTCCCCCACCTGTCTGAAAACGCTCTCTATCATGGCGTGTGCCCAGCTCTGCTCTTCTGGGTTCCACACATTCAGTGAAGAACTGGAAAGGGGAGTCAGGTCTACTCACAAAAAAACCATTGGCTGGGATGGGGTGGGGTGGGAGGAAGCAAAATCAGACCCCCGAACCATGCTGGCAATGTTGTTGTTGTTTTAGCAAAATTCCTTTCAGATGCAAATTAAAACAATTGTTTTCATTCCAATAGTTTTTTGGGGAATTAGTTTTGTGTGTGTTTTTACTAGTGCTGGGCCCAAAGTTTGATTTCCCACCGGTGGCAGTCACCTCTTAAGAGGAGAACTAACAAAGAGACTTTTGGCACCTGAAAGACTAGGCCCGCGTCTTGATGGTGCTGCATTGGCGCCGTGAACCCTCAGTACCCTGCATTTGCTCTCCTCCCCTTTACCTGCACGGCAAGGCGGGCAAGTGCGGAGTTTCTAGGAAAGAGCCCGCACCCGCATCTGCGCACCACAGCGCATCATTGCACTGGCACAGGGGCACTCCCCCATTGTTTCCCTCCTCCCCCTGCCCAAAAACAAAGGAGGAAAGTCGGCGCTCCTTGTTTTTTCAATTTTGGATTAATGCACACAGGTGCGTCAGCGGCGCAGCTGCCGGGCGGCTCACTTGGGTGCTTTTTTATTTGTATTCTTTCTGTAACTGCGCTTCTCCGCTGGCCTGGGGAGGTGTGTAGGTGGAGCAGCCACCGGGCAGCTAGCTCAGTGGCCCCCTCGCCTGCTCCGGTTTTGTTTTTAAACTTTTGTTTAATTGTACTGGCCTTCAGAGGTGTGGAGGAGGTCCAGCGGCCATTCAGCTCGCTGAACCAGCTCCTCCCCGTGTCCCAGCCAGGCGACCAATCAGAGGTTGCCATCGGCTGGGGCACACCTCAGACAGAGCTCCAAAGCAAGGCGACAGATGGCAGATGCCATCAGTGCTTCGCTCCAAGAGAAAAAAATCACGGTAAGTGCCTGACTTTTTAAAGCCAGAGCTTTGGCGGTTTGCTTCAGGATGGCTTTGCGATGGCAGCTGCGTCATATAGATGACCTGCCGCCACTGCGGATCCACCCCGAGGCAAACCCCTCGTCAAGATGTACCCTAGCACATGTATTCTGCGGATGAAAGTGTATGCCAGAAAAAAAATCGTTAGACTTTAAGGTGCCGCAAGACTCTTTCTTGGTTTCGCTTCAATAGTCTAACATGGATACCCTCTAGAAACACTTACCAAGAAGTACGTTTACAGCATTGCAAACATGGAAGAAAGGGGAGGGGTGATTTTTGCTCAGTACTTTTCCTTTTTCTTTTTAACTGCAGGGAGCTTTTCTACTGTTGATTTTGTTTAGTTTTGGTTTTTTATTGTTAAGGCTTCTTAATGGACCCCCCCCCCCCCATCTCCTGCTGCTATTTCATTCTGTTCCACTTTCGTCTGTACTGGTCCATCCTCATCTAGAGTATTCCGTACAGTTCTTGGTGCTGCAGGTTAAGAAGGGCGTAAACCTGGCACACTTCCAATTGTTGGATTGCATTTCCCATCATCGGCCTTGCTGACAGGGGATGATGGAAGTTGTAGTACAACACATCTGGAAGGCAAGACATAAACAAAGTGGAACAGGTTCAAAGAAGGACAATGAAGACAGTCCGTGGTTTGGAAAACAAGCCATATGAAGGAACTGGGCATATTTAGCCTGCAGTAGAGAAGACTGAGTAGGGTGACCCTACGGAAAGGAGGACAAGGCTTCTGCACCTTTAACTGAACAGGGAATTTCAGCGGGTGTCATTTTATATGCATGCAGTACCTGATGAAATTCCCTCTTCATCACAACAGTTAAAGCTGCAGGAGCCCTGCCTTCTTTAGCTAGCATGACCAGATACAAAAGAGAGCAGGGCTCCTGCAGCTATAACTGGTGTGATGTAATAAATAAATACATAATAAATAAATAAATGCATACAAATGACACCTGCTGAAATTCCCTTTTCAATACAACTGTTAAAGATACAGGAGACCTGTCCTCCTTTCCATAGGGTCACCCTAAGATTGAGGGGGGACATGAGCTCACTCTTCAAATACCTGAAGGGCTGTCCCAGAAAAGAGGGTAAAGAGTTGGGCCGTTTCTACACCGGCCTTTTTCCCTGGGTTGTCCCTGGATGGTCCCTGTGCGTCGAAATGACGCACAGGGACTCCCGGGGGACAGTGGGGATGGGCACAGGTTTTCCCAGGGATAAAGAATCCCTGGGAAAACCCAAACCTTCCAGCGGTCTCGGGACTGCCCCGAGACCGCAGAAGGTGTGGGCACCCATCCCACCTGGTGCCCGCTTACTTGCAAATAAGCGCAGCACCGGAAATAGGAACGGAGCTCTGCCACACGGCTCCATGCCCATCCAGGGAGGGGGGCCCCCTGCATTTTCACCATCCATGGGATGGCGGGGGGCAGGTAAGGGCTGCAATTTGGGGGGGTTCAATGTACCTTTCCCGATGGAGCGGGGCCTCGCTCTTGCACGACTGGCCCCGCTGCTTCAACAACAACAACAACAAAAATGGTGGCCACAACATCCCTGCAGGCTTCCAGGACATCGCACTTCCTGTGTGGAAACTGGGCAATGATCCTGGAAGCAAGTCAGCCCGGGATCGCTCCCAGGCCCTCCCTCTACACCCTTAGGTGTAGAAAGGGCTTTGGTCACTGCTGCCCCAGACGGCAGGACTAGATCTAATGGGAAGTTGCAGGGGAGTAGATTTTGCTGAACATGAAGAGAAACGTCAATAATAATAATAATAATAATAATAATAATAATAATAATAATAATAATAATTTCTTACCCGCCTCTCCCTCTGGATCGAGGCGGGGAACAACAATAAATATAAACACAAAGACCAAAAAATAGATAAAACATTAAAAACAAATAAAACAAATACATTATTAAAAATGTCTTAAAGTTCAACTAGGTAGGCCTGCTGGAAGAGATCAGTCTTCACAGCTCTCTTAAATTCAAGTAGACTGCTAAATTGTCGAATCTCTCCCGGCAGGTCACTCCAATCTGGGAGAGGAAGAAGAGAAGGTCCTCTGGGTAACACTCGTCAGCCTAGTTCTGGCTGATTGAAGTAAATTCTTCCCAGAGGACCTGAGTGTGCGGGGCAGATTATACGGGAGAAAGTGACCCAGCAGATAACTTGGATCCAAACCATGTAGGGCTTTAAAGGTAATAACCAACTAGGCTGACCAGATAAAATCCAGGTCAGGGCTCATGTAACTTTAACAGTTGTAGAGCAAAGGGAATTTCAGCCAGTGTCATTTATATGCAATTCGTTCCTGGTGAAATTCCCTCTTCATCATAACAGTTAAAGGTGCAGGCACTATACTAGAGTGACCATATACAAAAGAAGGCAGGGCCCCTGCAACTTGTGACGAAGAGAAAATTTCACCAGGAACGAATTGCATACAAATGACACTGGCTGAAATTCCCTTTTCTCTACAACTGTTAAAGTTACATGAGCCCTGACCTGGGTTTTATCTGGTCACCCTATAATCAACACTTTATACTTCACCCGGAAACTAATTGGCAGCCAGTGGAGTGATTTTAAGACTGGTGTAATGTGGTCACCCCTAGGTGTTTTGGTGACCAACCTGGCTGCCATATTTTGAACTAATTGAAGTTTCCGGACTAGGCACAAAGGTAGCCCTATGTATAGCGCATTGCAGAAGTCGAGCCTCAAAGTTACCAGCTTGTGCACTACCACCTTTAGGACTTCCAACTCTAGTAAGGGGCACAGCTGGACAATTATCGAGTGGAGTGATGGGGTCTCCCTTACTGGAGGTCTTCAAGCAGAGGCTTGACTGCCATCTCTTGGGAAGGCTCTAGCTCAGGATTTCCTGCTTCATCCTGGGGTTTGGATGGGATGGCCTACAAGGCCTCCTCCAATTCCATGTGGTTGTCCCCCTAGTGGTGTACTAAGAGCAGGGCGACAGGCAGACCATTGACCTGCCTTCAGAAGCGAGTGGAGGCACATTGCTCTCCAATGTGTAGGGTGACCATATGAAAAGGAGGACAGGGCTCCTGTATCTTTAACAGTTGCAAAGGACAGGGAATTTCAGCAGGTGTTGTTTGTATGCATTCATAACCTGGTGAAATCCCCTCTTCATCACAACAGTTAAAGCTGCAGGAGCCCTGTCTCTTGACCATGTAGAAAAGAGGGCAGGGCTTCTGCAGCTTTAACTTTGTGATGAAGAGGGAATTTCATTAGGTTCTGCATATATACAAATGACACCTGCTGAAATTCCCTTTTCTATGAAACTGGTAAAGATACAGGAGCCCTGTCCTCCTTTTCATATAGTCAGCCTATGTAAGGGCCATATTGGTGGTGAGAAAAAAAAAGCTTTACGTTTCCCCATAGAAATGAATGGGAAACATTCACTCACATGGAGGAAAATGGAGAGGCGAGGGGGACGATGACACTCCATTCATTAAGAATCAGACCTACTCATTCTGCAGAGCCTGGGGTCAGATCTACACCAAGCAGGATATAGCACTCTGGAAATGGTATGAAAGCGGTGTATGGAGGCAGGATCTACACTGCTGCTTTATAGCAGTATTGAAGTGCCCTGACAACTGTTCGGGCCCATTGACACATGCCATATACCGCTTCCATACTGCTTTTGTAGTGTTATATCCTGCTTTGTGTAGGTGTCTCAATGGGCCCCAACAGTTGTCAGTGCACTTCAATGCCGCTATAAAGCAGTAGTGCAGATCCTGCCTGGGTCACATCAGGGCCTTTGTGAAGGGTAGGCATGGTTGGGCATCTGCCGAGAGCCTACACACCGACAGGAGCCCACTCAAAAAAGCTGCCTGGATTTGTTCTTCCTTCTCACCATTGCAACCTGGCTCTGGCCCAGCAATGGTGGTGTGAGCAGGAAGAGTGGTAGAAGCCACCGCATCTTAACTCACTGAGGGCCTTTAAACGATCGTTTTGTAGCACGCTCATGACTAGGCTCTCCCGGATGTTCGCAGATCGTTTTGACAACGCTATCAGACCCCTATGAGTCCCCTGCTCCATTTCCTGGTTTTAGTGATCAAAAAATAAACCTCAGAACACCTGACTCTTCTGAGATGTATCGGGATTTGTCGGGATTTCCTGCCGTGTGCAGGCGAAGTTACCCTATAAAATGACCACTAGGGGGCACTGTCCCGTTGAACTTTGAACCGTACAAGCCATGTGGTCGCTGCTCTTTTCCTCATGTAATTTCAGCTCATTGCAAATGAGGAAGAGAAGCAGGTAAGGTAAGGAAACACAATTTCCACCTGTCTGAAGGAGCCCCACTGTCTCTCTGCATGGCAAGCAAGCAACTGGTAGCAATGAGGAGAAAGAGGAGGACCAATAGCAGTTTGTGAGAAGGCAGACTCACGGAGGGAGGGGGCCCATTGAGGGTGACTTACCCAAGGGCCTTCAAAAGCCACTGTGGTGTAGTGGCTAAAGTGTCGGACTGGGAGTCGGGAGTCCCAGGTTCTAGTCCCCACACGGCCATGGAAACCCACTGGGTGACTTCGGGCCAGTCACAGGTTCTCAGCTCAACCTACCTCACAGGGTTGTTGTTATGAGGATAAAATGTAGGGTGACTGTCAGGATTTCCCTGGATTTGTCCTGATTTTTGTTCTATCCTGGGTGTCCGGGGGGATTTTCTGTAATTTTCTATAATGTCCTGGAATGACACACTTTCCCCTTTAGACTGCCATTAGTGTGGTGGTGTGGTGGGGGGGTGGGGGTGGGGAAGAACGTGTTTTCCAGAGGCCCCTATTGGAGCAGTGAGGGGGGCAGGAATGACATACTTTCCCCTCCTCCTCTCCAATCGGGGCCCTTAAAGCCCCAATTGGAGTGGAGGAGAGGAAATCACGCTTTCTGGGGCCTCGTAAAGCATGTCATTCACAACCACCACACTAATGGCAGCTACCAATAGCATGGCAGGAGGAATGACGTTCTTTCCAGAGGCCATGGAAAGCACTCCCCCCCGGGTGTCCTCTTTTTGGGTTTCCAAATAGGGTCACCCTATAAAATGGAGAGGAGGAGGATTGTGTACACCACCTTGGGGTCCTTGAAGGAAAAAGGGCGAGATAGAAATGTCATAAAATAAATAAATAAAATAAATAAAATAAATAAATAAATGGTTGGAGCCATCACTGGGTCACATCATGGGAACTGGGGAGAGTGGGACAACATTTGGGGACTGCCTTGCATATAGATAAATATGGCTCGATTTTTTTTTAAGTTGTGCAAAACTGTATTCTGCATTCCAAAATGGGGATCTCTCTTCCCCCACACTCTCTGGTTCCCAACACAGCAGCTACAGTCATTTCCCAGAATTGGCCTGTTAGTGTTTCTCACCTCCCATGGCTGATTATGTTTTACAAGGGGGACATTTAGTTAGACGGTTCTGCTGAGGTCTTCACCGCTCCAGGTTCTCAGCCCTTGAAATGGAAACGCAGCCATGCATGGCTTTCCCCACAAAGGCGCCCAATTATAGCATCAGGACATCCTTGTATTTAAAAAACTCCAAAACGTTGGAGTCACAGGCATTTGCCTCCTTCCAATACGGGGCTCATTTAATCACACCAGTCACCCTAATATTGGGGATGGGGTGGGAGAGAGGGAGGCTTCTTTTGTATGGGGGACGAAGTGACCTTCCCCACCCCGCAACTCAAATCATCAACGCAGAACCAAAATGAGAAACATCTACTGGGAGCCAGGGAGTTACTGTCGGAAAAGTCTGTTTCTATGACAACCCCAAATCCCCAAACCCAGTTATCCTCTTTCATCAAAACTTGCAACAAGCCCCCAAAAAACCTGCGAGAGGGGAGGGGGGAAAAAGATTTTAATAAATGGAATATTTAAGAGAGATCAATGGCAGCAACAAGCATGTGCGCTTCCCTCTTGCTCTAATCTCACCGCTTGTTTCTGCTTGATTAAACCCTCCTCGTAATAAACAGGGGAAATTCCCAATTGGTCTGAGCTCTGCTTTGCAAGTTCAAGCTCCCCCAAGGGTGTGTGGTTCATTTCGGAGAGGGCTTAGGAGTGTGTAGAATCTGCCAGTGGTCTTCTTTGTTTACCAGGGACCTGTCCCCGATGAATCGTGATTGTGCCTTACTGGAGTGCCTTTAAAAATATTACTGCAAGCTGCTTGATTTGTCATTTATCCTCGGGGGCTATGGAAGATCAAACTCTGTGTGGGTGAGTGTAGATGCATCGTATCTCTAGTGGGCACACATATAAATGCACATGGATGAACGCTAAGGCAGCATTTAAGATTTCTTGGTACAGAAATGCAAACCTTAGGAGAGACTGAAATAACTGGGCATGTTTAGCCTGGAGATGCGAAGACGGAGGGAGACATGGTAGCACTCTTCAAATACTTGAAAGGTTGTCACAATGAGGAGGGCCAGGATCACATCTCGGTAGGGTGACCAGATTTTGGAAACCAAAATCCAGGTCCAAAATGGCCGCCCGAAGGGGGCATGCCCACCAACATGTCCGGCCCCCAGAGGGCGGGTCCAGCCCCAAGGGGCGTGCCCACCTGAACATAGCCTTGGTCACATGTCTGATTTCACAGCACACAATTAAGACAAACATGTATTTCCTTATCTGAAAAGCTGTGTAGAAATAGTGAGTAGCTGTAAAGATGTGGGGCAGATGTTAGACATCAACATTATATACATTGTGATATATACGTGAAATTGCTTTCAGGCAACATGTCTAGCATTTTATCAGGTGTCACTTGTATGCATACAGCACCTGGTGACATTCCCTCTACAATACAACAGTTAAAGCTGCAGGAGCCCTGCCTAGCATGACAAGATACAAAAGACGGCACATACACAGCCCAGGTAAGAGCAGCAGTAGCAGCATCCACACACACCTCATGCTCACCAAAGGCAATAAAAATTAAAATCTACATACTCCTGCACGCTCATCCAAACTGGGGGAAAACTCCACACCCTCCCAAAAGCAATTAAAACAACAACCACCTCCCCACACACACTTAACTGGGGGGGATAGAAATCCACCCCCACCCCCACCAAAGACAAAATAATGACGACAACAACAACAACAATAATAAACCACCCACACAATGCAAAATAACACAAAACATGCACACACCCATTGCAATAAAATAATATTAAAAATACAACACTCACCCACATACTCACCCAAGGAAAAATAATAAAAATCCAGACAAGCACCAAGGCAAAAAACAACCAACTGAATGACTACACACAACCAAGACTGAAAGTTAAGTAAATATCCACACACACCAGCATACTCACCCATGGCAACCCTAATAATAGTTTTAAAACACACACACATACCACCCCAATTAATGAATCAAAATATATGGACAATATTAAAGAAAAGTTCACTAAACAGTAGCAGCACCCAACGATAAATAAAATCACATCCAGGCAGCCCCAGCCCCGCGCACTAGGCCAGGCTAAGACGCCTGCACGCCAGACTGGGCCAGGCCGCCCCATGGGCTTGAAGTCCCACATGCCACACTCTAGGCCAGGCCGCCCCACACCCGGCTAGGCTGTGCTGGGCCAGGCCGCCCCGCGCTGGGCCAGCCGCAACGCTCACCATGATGCCCCGGTGTGCCAGGAGGACACCGGGTGAGGATGCTCCCCACGCTGCGCTGTTCCATGTGCCGCACTGGGCCAAGCTGCGCCACCCTGCACGCACACCCCGCGCCCGCCTGCCCCATGCCCGCCCCACTTTCCCCACGTGCACCGCACCCACCCCGTGCCCGCCTGCCCCACGCCCACCCCCCGCCCCCCGCGCCCGCCTGCCCCACAAATGCATGCCCCACAACCGTGCCACCCACTGCCCGCCCGCGGCAACCCCCGCCAGCGCTTTGCCACCGACTTAAGTATTCACTCCGGTGCTGCGCTGCTGCTCCTGCCTCTGATGCTGCCTTCTGGATCTGTTTGGGAGCACGGGGAGATTGCGCCGCCTCTCCAACCAGTCTGGCGAGACCAAGGGAGAGCAGGTGAGCAAGCTGCTCCGTGCCCCGCATGCGCCTTTCCTGGGGTGAAAGGGTCTCTTTGGGCTTGAATGAAGAGGCCCTTTCATCCTGGGAAAGGGGCGGGGAAGGACAGGCTGCGCGCTCTCCAGGGCCCCAGAAAGCGTGGAGCTTTCCTGCCTCCATTAGAGTAGGCGATCTCCACCCTGTCTGGAGCCCCGGAGAACGTGCGTCCTGCTCTGCCCCCGTCCCTTTCCCAGGATGAAAGGGAGACCTAAAATCCTGGTCCCCCCCGCCCCCCCCACCTAAAACAACCCCCCCCGCTCCCGCCGCCCGCCCGCCTCGCGCTCCTTACCTGCTGGGGTGTCCCGTCCACTTCCCTCCGGTGCTCGGAATCTACCCGGCGCGCTACTGAGGGACAGGCCGCGAAGCCTGTTTCTCAGTAGATTCCGAGCACTGGAGGGAAGCGGATGCGGCCTGCACAGGTAAGGAGCGCTTACCTGCTGGGGCGGGCGCTTCCCAGGCTCCTCCGCCGCCACCGGTGCCGGGTCTACCGCCGCTCCTCGCTTGCTGCACCACCGCGTGACCCCGCCACCCCGGTTTGCCCCCCCCGACCCCCGGTTGGGCCGGTTTGCCCCTGGATTCCCGGTTAGGACCGGGAAATCCCGAGCCATCTGGTCAGCCTACATCTCGGTCATCCCGGAGTGCAGGACGCGGAATAATGGGCTCAAGTGACAGGAGACCAGATTCCGGTTGGACATCAGGAAAAGCTTCCTGACTGTTAGAGCAGTATGACAATGGAACCAATGACCCAGGGAGGCCGTGGGCTCTCCCACCCTAGAGGCCTTCAAGATGCAGTTGGACAGCCATCTGTCAGGTATGCTTTAAGGTGGATTCCTGCATTGAGCAGAGGGTTGGACTTGATGGCCTTATAGGCCCCTTCCAACTCTACGATTCTATGATTCTATGATACTATAATTGTAATGCTCATTTCAACCATAAAGTGAGCATTATGATCCCCAAATTCTTCTCCAGCCTGGATTTTAATTTGCTGCTGCTTGCCTTATGCCTTGTATGATATCAGGTTCTGCAGGTTTCCATTTTGTCTCCCATGCTTTTTAATATCTACATCGGGGATGGAGAATCTGTGTCTGGGAATCATGGGAGTTCTAGTCCAACATATATGGACGCCGCAACGTTGTGGAAGGTTGAACTACTGTAAGGAGCTGTACACAGGGCTGCCTTTGAATGATTCCTGGAAACTTCATAAGAACATAAGAGCCCGGATGCTGGATCAGACCAAGGGTCTATCTACTCCAGCACTCTGTTCACACAGTGACCAACCAGCTGTCGATCAGGGACTCACAAGCAGAACACAGTGCAACAGCACCCTCCCATCCATGTTCCCCGGCAACTGGTGTATATAGGCTTACTGCCTCTGATACTGAAGGTAGCACATAACCATTAGGGATGTGTATCGTGTCGGTCCGATGTCTAATAATGAACCAATAATGTCGTTATCAGACATCCGATTACCAATAATGATAATTTCCTCAGGTGGCCCTATCTGATCGGATCTGATATCCATATATCCGATAAGTATCGGACATATCAGATATTTGGACCGCCATTTCAGGTATTTTCCCCATAGGCTTGCATTGGGGGAAAGAAAGCTTTCCCCCAATGCAAGCCTATGGGGAAAAACACTGGGTCGGCACTCCCTCCCTCCCCCCACTCACGCTCCTTTTCTGCTGCTTCCGCCTCCCCCACCCCCGCCGCCCCATACTACTGCTAAACAGGTGCTTCTCTGTACAGGGGAACAGGCTGGAAAGTACAGGGTACAGGGCGGCAGCGGCGGTGGGGAAGGCTGCAGGTAAGAAGCGTGAGTGGGGGAGGGAAGGGAGGGAGGGAGGGGTCCTCAGGGGTCTTCCCTTACCTGCGGCCTACCTTGCCGCCCCCCTCCCCCCGTACTACTGCTAAACAGGCATTCCGGCCTGTTCCTCTGTACAAAGAAGTGCCGAGTGATGACGACATCACTCAGCACTTCTCTGTACAGAGGAACAGGCCGAAAAACCTGCTTAGCAGTAGTACGGGGCGACGGCGGTGGTGACAGGTAAGGAGCACGAGTGGGGGGACGGAGCGCAAGCGGGGGGAGGGAGGAAGTGTCGGCCCAGTGTTTTTCCCCATAGGCTTGCATTGGGGGAAAGCTTCCCCAATGCAAGCCTAGGAGGAAAACACCTGAAATGGTGGTCCGTAATCGGATCGGAACTTCCGATATTTATCAGATATCAGATCCAATCAAATCCGGGCACCCCCAATATGATCGGATCCGATATTTTTAATATCATAAATTCTGATCCGATTCTGATCCCGATATTTCTGGCCGTGCACATCCCTAATAACCATCAGGGCTAGTAGCCATTGATAGCCTCCTCCTCCTCCAGGAATTTATCCAACCCCCTTTTAAAGCCATTCAAATTGGTGGCCTCAGATGATCCAGAATGCAGATGCTTGGTTTCTAGCTGGGAATAGCCATATGGGTTGTGTCCTGCATGTTTTTAAATGCCAGCTGAACTGTGACATTATTGTTTCAAGTCACAATTCAAGCTGAAGGTATAAAATCCAAAATGGGTTGGCATCTGGGTACCTGAAGCCTGGACTCCCTGGACCGCCTCCTTGAACCCAGCCATCCGAAGAAAGGTCAGCGGTGACCTGAGAAATGGGCTTTGTGGTTATGTCTGTGGAATGCCTTCTCAAAAGAGGTTTGCCTGGAACCAGCTGTGATGCCATTTGGGTACCAGGCAAAGACTATTTTAATTGCCCAGGCATTTCAACATGTAATATAAGTCATTTTGCTTATCCCCTCCCCCTGAATTTTATGGCTTTGTTTCAACGGCTGCTACTTCTGTTATATTTTTGTAGTGCTTTTTTAGATATCTTTACTGATCCCCTGGGAAATATAGGACTCCCATCACTATGGCCCTTGGGAAAACTACATTTCCCAGGGGTTTCTTGTGCCTGGGATGCTGCAGAGGAGCATGCCAGGCACCAGATGTTGGGGAGGAGATTCCTCACCCCCCCCTTGCCACTGCTGCCTGAGCATCAACAGTTGACAGGTAAGTCCGATGAGGAGGAAGCGTGTGTACGGATTTGGAGGTTGGCCAAGAAGTTGATTCAGACTGGCTCAGAAAAGAGCCAAGCTATTTATCCAATGTTGTGGGAAATAAGTTTGAGTCAATCATGGCGAGGGGAGATTCAAGAAGCGTAGTGGTGGGTGGGAAGCTCATGTATTCCTAGGCAGCTCGCAGTCTCTTGGCTAGCTGGCAATTGCATGGACCGCACGAGTGACGAGATTCTTTTTTCAACTGCTGGTGATACGTGCTAGGACGTATGGTGTAGTGGTTAGAGTGTCAGACCAGGACGCTGTCAAACAGCTTGTACTGTAAGGACATTCTTCCTAAGGTAAGCTCTGGGCAGTACCCAACTGTGTCATTCCGTTAGGGCACGAGGTTCCAAACTATGCGCAAGTTTGCGCAGGCGGGTTTGCTCGAGCGGTTGCTCATGACGCTTGCACAAACCGTTGTCCAACCTGTTGTGCATAATTCTTGCGCAGCCGAATCATAGAACGATTTGTTGGAGCACCGATAGCGCTATTTGAGTTTGCGGAACGGCACCATGTGTTTTGAAACAGAGATGTATCTCTGGGTGACATTGCATGAAAGGGCTTCAAAAGACAGGGGTGATCTAGCTGTGAGTCTTGAAAGACCAGGTCCCTAGTCTCCATCTAGCTCATATCCACCTGGCCTGAGAAGATGGCTACTCCTGGCCTGAGACTAACTCCAGTTACTCCTGATGCTCCAGGTGCCTAGAGACTGGTGTCCTCAGAGTTTAAGCCTGGTGCACTCCAGATGTGTAGGACTATAACCTCCAACACGATCAATTGGGCCACTGGCTAGAGATGATGGGAATTGTAGTCCAATGCACCTGGAGCGCTCCGGGTTGGGTAACGCTGCTAGCGGATGTTGATGGGGAAAACTTTTAGACTTGGATAAGATGTATTGCTTTTTTGCTGCTATTTGGATTATACTTTTGCATTTCTATTGTTAGGCCCTAGTATGAATTATTAGTGGCTTCTTCATTAGGGGATTGTAATGTATATTTATTAAGATTAATATTACATTACCATATTAAGATTAGTGAATTTTAATGTATCCTCATGAATATTTGTATGATTATTTTAATGTTGTTGTCTTGTAATTGTCAATTAATCACCTTGAAATGTTAGCTTTTATTGTATAAGCCCTGGAAATGTAGCAAACAAATAAATGCGTGTTGGTGGTAATTGTAGATAAACAGTTGCAGGAGTGTTGGATAAGATGGTGAACATGGTTTATTCCTCCAAACATGGCAAACTGGCTTGTACTGAGTTAGATCATCAGTTGATTTACCCCAGAAGTGGGCAAATTCAAGGTCTGGGGAGCCACATTGCCCTCTCTGGAACCTTTTGCTACCAAAAGTGGCTGCACATCCGAAAGCCGAGCAATTCTACCGGGAAACGAGGCACATGGGAGCACATACCTTGTATTGCCTACCCCTGACCTAGCCCACTATTGTTGACACTGGCCATGTCTACACCATGTTCCCCCCCCCGGGGTCGTCCCTGTGCATCCAAATGATGCACTGGGATCCCGGGAGCAGGCAGGGACAACCCTTCCATTTCCCCAGTTATCCCGATGTTCCCTGTGGTCCCGGGACCATCCCGAGGACTGCGGGAGGTGTGGCCGCCACTCCCGCCTCCTTGCAAGTAGCGTGGCCTTCAAAGCGGGCACTGAGCTGTACGGGGAGGCTCCGTGCCCATGGGGGTGGGTGGGAATCAATTTTGCCATCCCTGTGATGGTGGGGGGTTGGTTGGTTTTTGTTTGTTTGTTTGTTTGTTTGTTTGTTTTTAAACTCACTTTTGTGCTGGATCGCAATTGCGCGACCGACCCCTCTTCTTAAAAAAAAAAATGCTGGCCATGATGTCCCACTTCCCTTCCGGGACATCGCACAGCCGTCTAGATGCTGGGGGACGATCCCGAAAGCAGGAAATCCCGGGATTCTCCCCCCTGCATCCCGGAAGGCCCTGTGGTGTAGAAAGGGTTTCAGCTTTTCCACCCCTTTTGCTTCTGTTTGTTTATTCGTCATGTGGTCCGCATGTTTATGCACCCTAACGTTTGGGCGGTGCTTGTTTTCTTAAAAGCTCCTCCCACTCGCACACTATTTCAACTTTGAAATCTGCTCTGATGGGGAGGTTATTGGAGGTGGCTTTGACGAATGC
Organism: Anniella stebbinsi; assembly: GCA_029215795.1. NCBI lineage: Eukaryota > Metazoa > Chordata > Lepidosauria > Squamata > Anniellidae > Anniella > Anniella stebbinsi. The sequence continues at coordinate 5,618,272 of JARDYH010000004.1, read as the reverse complement.
AAGGATTGGCCAATCCGTGTCATGCACAGAGCCTGGCTCTCAAAAAGGAGGAGTTGCTTTATGACTGACAGAAAGACTATCAAATCAGCCCTTTGCAAATCCTTAATAGATGTGCCTTAATAGATGCTCCACTGAGACCAGTCTTCAGAATAAGGCTCTACGTGTTTGTGTCTTCATTTATTTGAAATAGGCAAACCCTGCCTACTAACAGAAGTTCCTGAGCCAGCTGACAACATACTTCATAAATAGTAAAACAGACAGCCAGGACATAAACACCCTCTGCCTAGAGCAGGGGTGTTGAGCCTCACGCTCGTGGGCCAAATCCAGACCACCCTAGGGTCCCAATCCGGTAGGGTGACCCTATGGAAAGGAGGACAGGGCTCCTGTCTCTCTAACAGTTGTATGCATTTGTCATTTGTATGCATGCATCAGCTGGTGAAATTCCCTCTTCATCACAACAGTTAAAGATGCAGGAGCCCTGCCTAGTGTGACCATATACGAAAGAGGACAGGGCTCCTGCAGCTTTAACTGTTGTGATGAAGAGGGAATTTCACCAGTTGCTGCATGCATACAGATGACACCTGCTGAAATTCCCTTTTCAATACAATGATACAGGAGCCTCTGTCCTGCTTTCCATAGGGTCACCCTACAATCCGGTCCCATGGAGTTCTCAAGGTGGCCATTCCCCCTTCCCAAAGCCTCACCCCTTTCCCTGACCACCTATCATCTGGTGATTTCTTGGGTTTTGCACAATTCCCACCCACCCCTCACTCTATAAGGTTGAAAAGTTCTCCAAGCCTTATCTGGTAGCAGTAAGAGCTGTATGGTAAAATATGCTGATATTTTGGGGTGTTTTGCTTTTGCCCCCCTCACCCATGTTGCCTTCAGTCCTGCTGACCACTGAAATGCTCCTCCGAAACAGAATCTGTCCCTCTTGCTGAAAGTGGCTTGACACTCCTGCTCAGTGTGTTGGTTTCTTATTCATTCATTCATTCATTCATTTATTCATTCATTCTTTGGAAACTGGAAACTCTGCCAGCTTACAATATGTTTAAAATACAGTCAGACAGCCAAGATGAAAAATTCCTCACAGGGCAGAGCTTTCTCTCCCTGGCTGCTGCTGCTATCTCTCGCAAATTCTGGTACAAGAAGCGCCGGAGAGGGGTGAGATGTACACACTTTGACTGGGTTCACATCCCATGCTAACCACACTCAAGTGGTTGACTGTGGGTTGTTGTTGAACTGTGGGTTGTTTGTTGAACCATGGTTTAGCATGTTATCTGAACCTGGGGCAATTTCTGTAGGGTGGCTTGTTAACTATGCAGTGTGGCTTATTTTCCTTGAACAAGCCACCTTGAGAAACCATGGTTTGTCGTTGAGTTGTTCAGAGTGGTTTACAAGCCACACTGCATGGTTAGCAAACCACCCTGTAGAAAATGCCCTGGGTTCAAACAACATACTAACCTGCGGTTCAGCAAACAACCCACAGTTCAACAACAACCCACACTCAACCACTAAGGCTCAATTCGGATGACACAATAAACAACTGGTGTGGGGGAAACAATTGTCAGTTGTTTTGACTATTGTGTCATCCGAATACTGCCATAGTCAACTCAGCGCTGATCCTAATCCGCACCACAGTTGATTATTTAATACCATGTTGTGTGGGGAGTACCGCCTAGTTGAACAACTGTAAAGTTGATTATTACCCCACCATTGACTATCGTGTCGTCCGAATTGAGCCTAAGTGTGGGTTAGTGTGTTGTACGAACAGCCACAGCGTTTCCATGGACCAGGAACATGCTGTGAATGCACTTCCAGGTTCATGTCTATTAGGGGTGTCTAAGGATATAGTTGGTTCACATTTCAAAGCAAACTGATCTGAACTGCACCCCATCCCTGGACAAATGTGTGGGAATGCAACGCGAGTATTCTTCATGTTCCAAATCTTCTCCAAAACTTGCAATGGAGTTCTTGGCTCAAAACACATATAAAAAGAGCACATAAAACATGCATTTTAGGAGAAAATAAATTTAGAAGAAATGTGTTCTTTCAGAGGAAGTCAGAAGTGGGCCTTTTGTGAGGAAATATGTTCAAAAATGCATATTCAAAAACATATGTAGCTATGGATTTTCATGTGGATTTAAATAAAGAAATACATTGTAGACCGATGCAGAAACAGAATGGTATGAAAGAGCATGTGCAATACTGACATGCACCGAAAATAGACTGATCCATCCACCCCTAATACAAGCATCTTGAGAGAAGGAGAAGGCCCTCCTTCTTGTCCGTTCCTTTCACACCAGTTACAGTTTTTCTCAAGTCCAAATCCAGCTCTCTGTTCAGCCGATGCCCCTTGCCACATTCTTTACGCAGAGTGCTCCCAAAACCACCGACAGAACTCAACTGCTTCAGAAGAACTAAATTTACAGGGCAGAGTTTTGAAAGTGAAATTCCCCTCCATGTCCCTCCTGGCTAAGATTCCACAAGAGCTCCTCATGATAGGTGCACACAATAATTAAAATTAATTAACCGAAGTAATACATTATCAACTAGGCTGATTTTAATTCATTTAACTCCATTTTACATTTGATTCAGAGAAGCTTCTGTGTGTGTGTGTGTGTGTGTGTGTGTGTGTGTGTTTATATCAAAAATAAAATTAATTCAGATTGTTGAGGTTTTGCTGCAGTTGCAGATTTGAATATTCATGAAGCATAAATGAATATTCAGACGGGGTTTGCAAATTTGAAAAGTGCTATTCTCGGGGCAGGCGAACCGGAGGGCTGCATACCAAAATCCTAATATAGTTCAAAATTACTAGACATTTTCTTTTTTCTCTCTCTCTCCTGGCTGATCTTAATGGCTGCTACCCAGATCTGCTTTCAGTCTGCGGTCTGACCTTCCCTTATGGTACGGCATCATTTTGACACTGCTCTATCCCAGGAGTGTGACATTAATGTTCCACAAATACTAGGCTGACCATATGAAAAGGAGGACAGGGCTCGTGTAACTTTAACAGTTGTAGAGAAAGGGGAATTTCAGCCGGCATCATTTGTATGCATTTCGTACCTGGTGAAATTCCCCCTTCATTACAACAGTCAAAGCTGCAGGGGCCCTGCCCTCTTTTGTATCTGGTCACTCTAGTATAGTGCCTGCAACTTTAACAGTTGTGATGAAGAGAGGATTTCACCAGGTACCAATTGCATACAAATGACACCGGCTGAAATTCCCTTTTCTCTGCAACTGTTAAAGTTACATGAGTCCTGTCCTCCTTTTCATATGGTCAGCCTAACAAATACTGGAGGTTTTCGCTGCAGCTTTCGTTTGGGGTCACTCACTTCTCCCTTTCAAAGTTGAAGCCCAGGACATTAGGGGCAGGAGGGTTGGCACCCTATTTCCTCTCCCAGTCTCCCCAGATCTTAAAATTTATATAAAAAATTAAGGATGCTATGTGTCTTCTATGCATGTTTAGATAGAAAAAAGTTCTACAACTCCCAGCATTCCCAGAACTATAGTTAGGCCTGGCTGAGAGTTCACAGTTGTTTTAAATGTATACTATACTGTTTTTATGGAATGATCTCCCCGACGAGGCTTGTCTGGCGCCAACATTGGTATCTTTTCAGCGCCGGGTCAAGACTTTCCTCTTCTCCCAGGCATTTAACAGCGTATGATGAGGGTTTTGTGTTGTTGTTGTGCTTTGACCCAGAATTGTTGTTTTTAAAGGGTATTGTAACTCATTTTTATGCTTTTTTATGCTTTTAAATTTTGTATATCGGTGTTTTTAATGTTCAGTGTTTTCGGTTTTTGTAAACCGCCCAGAGAGCTTCGGCTATGGGGCGGTATATAAATGGAATAAATAAATAAATAAAATATGTTGCCTGTTTTTACGCTTTTATGGTTTTAAATTTTGCATATCGATTTTTAATGTCCAGGGTTTAAATTTTTGGAATCCGCCCGGAGAGCTTCGGCTATGGGGTGGTATATAAATGTAATAATCAATAAATAATAATAATAATTCCCCAGCCAGCATGTAGGACAGAAAAAAGTTCTACAACTGAGAATTGTAGGACTCCCCCCCCACACACTTTCTAAACATGCATAGGATTGCAACTTAAAACTTTTGCCAGAAAACACGGGAACTCAAAATGTTTTCTTCCTCCATATCTTTCCTCCCCATCGTCAGCATCCTCCACCGTTGCCGAGGGGATTATTGGGCATGCTCAAATGGCAGAGATTGCTAGATGTCAGGACAGTGGGCAGGAAGGCAGGGTGTTGGAGGGAACGCTCTCCGTACTTCATGATATGTATGCCAATTTGGGTTTCCTGCGCCTGTGCAGAGATCCACAATTTTGTTGGGGAGATGGACATCCACTGAGTGCCCCTAATAAAGAACCCTCAATTGAGGGGGGGAAATCCTCTACCTGTGTAGACCATCCCTGCTTCTGTGTGCTGAATAATATTATATTATTCCTTTGTGTGGATTTCCCCCACTGTTTCGCACTCATGAGCTTAAAGTTACTTGATTCTCTGAGCAATGGGAGTTGTCCCCGGAAGAGGAGACTGCGGGCCCAAAGGAGTGGTTTTTTTAATGGAGCTGTGTGAATTCCCCATCCTACTCCACTTTGCACTCATGATATTAAAATTCATGTGCCTCAGTTTTCCCTTTCTCTGGTATGGGGTTGCTGGCTGCTGAGCATTCAAAGACTGTTCCACCTATGGTGGCCCTGCCATCCACCCCACCAACCTCAATGGGCACCAGCTGCCATCCAAAGAAGCTGATGCCTTTTAGCAAAGAGCTCTACCAGACGAGCGTTTTATTGCACACTCATTACTGGGCACTCAGGGATTGTCGTGGGTCCCTCTCACGTCGTCGTCTGTCTCCTGTGCGTCTCCTGCCCCTTCTAGCCTTCTTCGCATGACAAAAAACAACAACAAAAAACACCCCAGTAAGTCAAACTTATTTTTAAAGGTGGAAGTTGCTGCTATCTCCTGCTTTGTGTAGGAGAAGCAGCGCGATCAAAAAGGCCCTCTGAATGGGCCACGGGCAGGTTGTTTACTTCCTCTTTCAAAAGAGGAAGTAATGAGGGACAATCACGCTGGTGGGGGAAGCGACGTTAAGCAAACACGATTTCCCCCCCCCCCCATGTGATGATACTCAAAGCTAGTGCAGAAATGAGCATTTCCCTTTTTCCTCTCCTATCTTCTGTTTTCAGGACTCCCTCTAGGGATGTGTTTTGCTTTTAAGTTAAAGAAAAAAGGAAAGGAGTTGGGGAGAGAAGAGAAGAGAAGAGGAGGAGGAGGAGGAGGAGGAGGAGGGAGAGGGAGAGAGAGAGAGAGAGAGAGAGAAGTAAAGAGAAGCGCAAGTCGATGAACTTAAACCCCTTAGCTAAAGATGCACACGCACAATTCCTACCTCCAAATATCAAAAGTTCACGGAAGAGGCTGACCCCGTGGCAGGCAGAGCCGCTGGAGCCGTGCCCTTTCTTATGTTTCTTTTTTTAAATGCGTCAAATTTCAGCCTATGGTGCAGAATAAGTTAGAAGGAGCAGAAGGCCTTTGCACCTGCCACATGCTCAGGAGAAGAAGGAGGTGGGGAAGCAAGAGAGAGGAGATGTTCAACCCTAGGGGCTGCTTTGGCAGGTAGGAATATTTTAAGGTAGGCCTTAAATAGCAGGAGGCCTCCTCGGCTCAAGCCAGCCTTTCCTTTCCCAACCTGGCAAAACTCCCATTACCTAGAGCTCCCGGCATACCCCAGCCAGCAGGGGGTGCTGGATGGAAATGATGGGACTTGCAGTCCAACACAGCTGGAGGGTGCTGGCTTTGGAAAGATTAGCTCAAGCAGTCTTGGGCTGACTCTACAAGAGAGGTTTAAAGCTCTTTCAAGGCGCTTTAAAAAAATTACCTCTACAAGAACGGAGCGCAAATCGGACGCAGAGGTGCGTTATCTCTCCGATTATGCTCATTATCGAATGCACGTTAAATCGTGAGCTTTATTTTGCTCCGGCCGTTAAAGCGCATTTTGACTATGTGAATAAGCGCTTGTGCGCATTAACTACTTGGAAAGCGCATTTTGGTCATCCGTTAATGCGCTTCGCCGCCTCTCGCCGCCTCTCGTGCAGAGGTATTAGGTGTAAATGCGCTTCAGCGATTATGCGCATAATCGCCTAACCGGGCGCAAAAGCGAATCCTTGTAGAGGGGACCTTGGATAGGGAAGGAAACAACTGAAGGTCGACCTACTTTCCAGCTCCTCTCTGTGAGTCTCAATGAGGCCGTTTCTACACCAGCCATTTTTGGCAGGATTGCCCCTGGGTGGTCCCTGTAAGTGCAAATGACACACAGGGACTCCCGGGGCCGGGGGGGATGGGCATGGGTTTTCACCGGGATAAGGGATCCCTGGGAAAACCCAATTCTTCCTGCGGTCCTGGGAACATCCCGAGACTGTGGGAGGTGTGGGCGGGAGCCCGTCCCGTCTCCCCTCACTTGTCTCTTCTCTAAGCTAACTATTTTGGAGGTCATTACCTTCCCTCCTAGGGGAAGATGTTCCTGCCCCTTGGTCATTGTAGTTGTCCTTCTCTGTACCTTTCCCAACTCTACATTTTTTGAGGCGCGGTGACCAGTACTGTACCCAGTACTCCAAGTGTGGTGGCACCATAGATTTGTTTAGGGGCAGAATGATACCGGCTGTTTTATTTTCGATCCTTTCCTAATTGCGCCTAACATGGATTTTGCCTTTTTCACAGCAGCCGCACGCTGGGTTGAGATTTTCATTGAGCTGTCCATCACAACCCGAAGATTGGCCTGTCATTGCCAGCTCAGACCCCATCAATGTATACGCAAGTTGGAGGAGGTGTTCCCCGACACCTCCTCCAACTTGCATCACTTCTCCAAGACTGGAGAGATCCTTTTGGAGCTTTTTGCCGTCCCTTTTTGCTTTAACCACCCTAAATAATTTTGTGTTATCAGCAAACTTTGCTATCTCACTTCTCACTCCTAATGCCAGATCAAAAAGCATTCGTCCCAATACAGATCCTTGTGGTGGGACCCCACTGTTTACATTCCTCCATTGGGAGAATTTACAGTTTATTCCTACTCCCTGCTTTCTGTTCTTTATCCAGTTATTGATTCATAAGAGGACCTCTCCTCTTATTCCATCACTGCTATGTTTGCTCAGGAGTCTTGGGTGAGGGACCTTGTCAAAGGGCTTTTAGAAGTCCAAGTAAACAATGTCGAGCAAAACACTCCCATCCACATGTTTATTCACATGTTAATTGACACTTTCAAAAGTTAGTGAAACTCTCAAAGATGAGTGACACTCTCAAAGGTTCGTGAGGCAGGATTTACCTCTGCAGAATCCATGTTGTTTCTTTTTCAGCAGGGCTTATCCTTCTATATGCTTATTCATTTTATCTTTACTAATGCTTTCGGTCAACTTACCTGGAATAGACGTTAAGCTAACCAGTCTGTAATTTCCTGGATCCCTGTTTAAAAATTGGTTACTACTTTGGCCATTCTCCATGCCTTTGGTACAGAGGCTGCTTTTAGGAACATGTGACACTTCCCCCCCCCCTTTTTCATTTTTAGAATATTAGTTCTTTATGAACTCTAGAATCATAGAATCAACCCGGCACCGTCAAGACAGCCTCATGGACACACCAGTTTAACATTAGCATTCCTTGCAGGAATGTTCAGATGTAGCGATCATAGAATAGTAGAGTTGGAAGGGGCCTATGCTCCTTGCTCAATGCAGGAATCCACCTTAAAGCATCCCTGACAGATGGTTGTCCAGCTGTCTCTTGAATGCCTCTAGTGTGGGAGAGCCCACAACTTCCCTTGGTCATTGGTTCCATTGTTGTACTGCTCTAACAGTCAGGAAGTTTTTCCTGATGTCCAGCTGGAATCTGGCTTCCTGTAGCTTGAGCCCATGATTCCGTGTCCTGCACTCTGGGATGATCAAGAAGAGATCCTGGCCCTCCTCTGTGTGACAACCTTTCAAGTCCTTGCAGAGTGCTATCATCATGTCTCCCCTCAGCCTTCTCTTCTCCAGGCTAAACAGGCCCAGTTCTTTCAGTCTCTCCTTATAGGGCTTTGTTTCCAGATCCCTGATGGATACCATCTGGGCCTGGTGATTTATTAGCTTTCAGTTTGTTGATAAGTTCAAATAACTTGCAGGCCTAAATATCTCAAAGGTGACAAGTTGTCCCCTCACCCTCCATTGAGAGTGTGACTGAGCTGAGATTTCAAACAGGCAGGGTTCAGGTCATCGCTCAATCTCTTAACCAGTCTGCTACATTAATTTAGAAGCTAGTGGCCAAATTCAGCAGGCTGGGACTTTTAGCTTGTATTTTCTTTAAAGCCAGTTTTCTAAACCTAGTTGTGTAGGAAAGATTTACAAAAGTTACCATTACTTGCTAATATCTCAGAAGATGAGGGGGAAGAATGGAAGGGCTATAGCACTTTTCAGAGAAGGATGCTGCATCTGAAAGAAATCCCCCCTCCCTCTCATAGGGCTTCTCCACATCAGGTGTTTTATCTTGCAATTTCTGCTTCCGTATTCTTTGCTGGAATCAAGATCACCCTTTTTCACACACTTCTGCTTTTTCCCCTCAGGGAGTTCCTTTATCTGCAAGCTGCTGAGAAAATCAACTCACGATATTTAAATAGCTCATTATCCATGATTTTTTTAAACAAGGGGATAAAGGTCCAAAAGCACGGAAGAGGCACTGGAGCTTGATGACATCATGTAAAGGATCCGCAAACTTCCATGAGCAACCAATCTCGATTGCAGGATAGAAGCCCCATGTGGAGAAGCCCCTAGTACTAAAATTTGGGCTCATTCAGTGAGCATGAATGATGGGAGATTCAGGCCAGACAAAAGGAAGTACTTCGCACTGTAAATAGTTAAATGATGGAATTTGCTACCACAAGATGTAGCGATGGGAACTGGACAAATTCATGAATGTTGCTATCAGTGGCTACTAGCCACAATGGCTACATACCATCTCTAGGATCAGAAACAGTAGGCCTCTCAATACCAGATGTTGTTAAATGCCTGGAAGAAGAGAAAAGTCTTTACCTGGTGCCGAAAAGATGACAGTGTTGGCGCCAGGCGAGCCTTGTCGGGGAGATCATTCCAAAGTTGGGGGGCCACCCCTGAAAAGGCCTTCTCCCTTGTTACCATCTTCCAAGCACTAGGCACTCGGAGGAGGACCTTAGATGGTGAACGTAGTGTTCGGGTAGGTTCATGTCAGGAGAGGCGTTCCGTCAGGTATTGTGGTCTCAAACCGTGTAAGGCTTTATAGGTTTAAACCAGCACCTTGAATTGGGCTCGGAAACGTACTGTCCTGTTGGTGGGCTTCCCAAGGGCATCTGATTGGGAATTGTGGGAAACCACTGGACTGATTCGGTCATGGTCTTCTTATGTCCAGTCCTAGCTCTACCCCCTGGCCCCACTGAGATACCATCAAAAATAACGTACAGGATTCAGCTATAGGCAATTTTGCTAGATTAGTATATGGTCGTTATCACGCGGACGGTTTTAAGCACGGCCACCTTGGCTTTGCTCCACTTCTTCAGCGGTGGGTTCGCATGACATTTTTCCCCTCCTGCTGCTCTCCTGCCCTGAGGTCGCAGGTCTTAGTTTCTGTTTCGATTTATCCCTCAACAGGCAAAGTCGGAAACAGGCAAAGTTCCATAGGCCAAGCTGACCGACCACGTGTGATTCGAAACGCTAGACTCGAATGCGAAATGGAGGGGGAAGCCGCAGAAGCAACCCGGGGGGGGGGGGGGGATAGCAGGTGTGATAAAGCCTATTCAATACACACTGTAACACAGAAAAAGTCCCTGTGTCACAAGGGAGGCGGAGGGAGGGGGCGGGAAGAGAGGGAGGCGAGTGACACAGTAAAACTTGAAGCAGGGTTTCAAAAAGGTTTGAAAGCTGTGCAGCCTGCATAAATGCTGAGTCAAAAATCAGCACAAAAGCTCCAGGACCGCAATGAGGGTACAGAGCAGTGAAGGAGTAGACCTTTCGCTGCTCCTGTGCATTCACGGGGCCATGAACAGGTGCAACCCCCCCCCCCCCAAAACACCCAACCCCCCCAACCATGAAATACACCCTGTGTTGTATTATTGCATTAAAAACAACAACACCCTTCCTTTTTTCCAAGGAGCCCCTCCCCCCATTTTATCCTCCCCCCCATTTTATCCTCACAACAACCCTGTCAGGTAGGTTAGGCTGACAGGTTGTGACTCAGTGATCTTTCTGTGGATTCAAACCTGGATCTCCCAGGGCCCAGTTTGACAATGCAATCCCTAAGGAGGCAATCCTATGCAAGTTTAGGCAGAAGCGAAGCCCGACTCTTTCTGCCTAAGCATGCATAGGACTGAACCCTAAATCAAACTGCTCCCTCTTTTGTGCCCAAAAGACGCAAATCCCATGTCATAGGAAAGTCTTTTAAGGACAAAGCCGCCACCTTGAAATGGGAATATTGAAATAGATTCAAATTAGATATATGTAGGCTGACCAGATAAAATCCAGGTCAGGGCTCATGTAACTTCAACAGTTGTAGAGAAAAGGGAATTTCAGCCAGAGTCATTTGTATGCAATTAGTTCCTGGTGAAATTCCCTCTTCATCACAACTGTTAAAGTTGCAGGGGCCCTGCCTTCTTTTGTATATGGTCACCCTAGCATAGTGCCTGCACTTTTAACTGTTGGGATGAAGAGGGAATTTCACCAGGAACTAACTGCATACAAATGACACTGGTTGAAATTCACTTTTCTCTACAACTGTTAACGTTACATGAGCCCTGACCTGGATTTTATCTGGTCAGCCTAGATATATGTAGATACACAACACACACGCATGCATTTGACCTCACAATCTTGTTAGTGAGCAAGTTACTTGGCTCAGTTCGTTGAAACCTCTCATTTAATACTGGTGACCTGACCCTGCTGCTCAAAGGGGACAGCATGATTAAAGAGTGTTACTTCGGCTGTGGCTGCGCCAAGAACATCGGAGTCGGGCCAAGAAAGCAGCCTGAAAATCCTGCACTGGGAGAGACAGAACAGCTTCCAGCACTTACAGAGGAACTCCAAAGTCTTGGCCAAAACCTTTATGGCCAGTTTACAAGCAATGGAACTGTGTGCTCTGGCTTCAGCACGCAAACAAGTAAATCAATGGCACAAAGCAGGGCGCCAGGGGGGTCTTGAACCAGGGACTCCTGGAAGCGGGGACCAGGCTCCTTCATTCTTGGGCCACCAGGGTAGTTTGCTAGCAGAGGGAACAGCTGGCTTAAATTCTGCAGCTCCTCAGCGCCACCACTCCAGCAGGTGAGAAGGTGTACTGCAGCTTTCAGCCCAGTAGGGTTCAGTCGACCTGAGGAGCCGAAAGGATTCAAACTCACCTTATGTAATTGCTGACTGTGTTGTGTAGAGTGACCATACGAAAAGGAGGACAGGGCTCCTGTATCTCTAACGGTTGTATGGAAAAGGGAATTTCAGCATTTGTATGTCTGCAGTCCCTGGTGGGATTCCCTCTTCATCACAACAGTTAAGGCTGCAGGAGCCCTGCCTAGCGTGACCAGATACAAAAGAGGGCAGGGCTGCTGCAGCTTTAACTGTTGTGATGAGGAGGGAATTCCACCAGGTGCTGCATGCATACAAATGACACCTGCTGAGATTTCTATACAACTGTTAAAGATACAGGAGACCTGACCTCCTTTTCATAGGGTCACCCTACTTTAGAGATTACAATGTCAAACTGGGCCCAGGGAGATCCAGGTTCAAATCCACATAAAGATCACTGAGTGACTTTGGGCCAGCCACACCCTGTCAGCCTAACCTACCTCACAGGGCTGTTGTGAGGATTAAATGGGTGGAGGGGCTTGAACACCGCCTCAAGCTCCTTTGAAAAAAGGTCGGGTGTTGTTGTTTTTATGCAAAGTACAACACAGGGTGTACTTCATGGTTGGGGGTGGGGGGTTGGGGTCTTTTTTGTTTTTTTGTTTTTTTGCACCTGTTCATGGCCCCATGAGAGCACAGGAGCAGCAAAAGGTCTACCCCTTCACCGCTCTGTGCCCTCATCTAGGGTGACCCTATGAAAAGGAGGACAGGGCTCCTGTATCTTTAACAGTTATATAGAAAAGGGGATTTCAGCAGGTGTCACTTGTAAGCATGCAGCACCTGTTGAAATCCCCTCTTCATCACAACAGCTAAAGCTGCAGAAGCCCTGTCCTCTTTTATATCTGGTCACTCTAGCTAAAGAGGGCAGGGCTCCTGCAGCTTTAACTGTTGTGACGAAGAGGGAATTTCATCAGGTGCTGCTTGCATAGGGTGACCCAATGGAAAGGAGGACAGGGCTCCTGTATCTTTAACAGTTGTGTTGAAAAGGGAATTTCAGCAGGTGTCATTTGTATGCAGGCAACACCTGCTGAAACAATGGATGACAGGAGCCCTGTCCTCCTTTTCATATAGTCACCCTATGCATGCATACAAATGACACCTGCTGAAGTTCCTTTTTCTGTACAACTGTTAAAGATACAAGAGCCCTGTCCTCCTTTCCATAGGGTCACCCTACCATTGATACATTTTCCTGTGGGCCTCTTTGGAAAAACTGTAAGGCACATTTAATTGTGAAGGCTTTTGTCAGCAAAGATGGGAGGCGAAAGTGCTACTTTTTAACATTTTGGGTATTCTTAAAGATTTTATTTGATAGGCCTGTTTCAGATATCTCAAACCATAATTTGCAGCTCTGATTACCAGCCAGCATGAGCCTCATGCTCCCCCTTCACTTTGAAAAGAAAGGGGAGTTCTAAAGTTTTTGCTCTCGATTTGTTCTGAGCCACAGTCTCCTGTTTTGCCCCAACTCAGGAAACTGTGGTTTGCATACAAACCACAATAGGTTTCATCCATGTTGGGATGAAGTGGTAAACGGTTTAGAACAAGTTTAGAACAAGTCAGCAATAGAAAATTTACATCTCCCCTCACTTCTGCACAAAAGAGATGGCTCATCTCTTGGATTATGGATCATGCCGGCTTGTGCTTATAAAACAAACAATGGCTGGTTTTGGACAACACTTTAGTCAATGGTGGGTTGAGTAGCCAACTCACAGTTGGTTATTTCGTGGGTACTCCCCACACAACATATTCCTACACAACTGTGGGTGGTTGGGGCTGGCGTTGAGTGGACTAATAGTCAACATGGCATTTGACTGGCACAGCCCCCGCCCCTCTCCCCACCCTCCCTCCTCCCTCAGTCCTCCCAGTTCTATCCAAGCAGCCTCTGCAAGTTGCACCAGTTGTAGCAGAGTGGCAGCCGCCGCTTTGGTCGCTCTTGCTGCCTGCCTCTATGGGCTTGTGTTTTAGCCCACTCGCCACACGCCATTAACCCACTCACCCCTCCACACAACACTTTAAACAACTGGCTTCGAGCTAAACAACTTGCAAGCCAGTTGTTTCTCTCCGTTGCTTATTTGGGCAGAATAGCATACCGTCAGTAGTTTGTGAGTGGCGTGTTACCCTCCACACAACACAATAAGCAACATAACTGACAATTGTCCCCCCCCCCCGTTGCTTAATGTGTTGTCCGAAACCAGCCAATAGGTTGTTGTTAAAGGCTGAACTGGGCCATAGATAAAGATATTGTGGTTTATAGTTAAGGGTTACTATCAGATTGCTGTGAATAGGACTATCACTGTGGGTTTGCCTTAAGGCACAACCTGGCCAGAGTTTTGGGCTTAACACAGGTGTATTAAGAGGTCAGGCTATGCAGGTGATGTGTCTGAATGGGAGCTAATTGCTGGAAGATTGCTTCTCAATACAGGACCAATCTGGAATGTTTTGAATTGGAAAAACTAATCAGAGAAGGTGATGGGGGGGGGGGGGGAAACCTTCCCTCCCCTCCCCAGCTAGGAGCAAAAATACACACTACTTTAAATGCATAGCAAGTAGCGGATCCTATCGTTTTCTCTACTTTAGTGTAAGTGTGCGAAGCCTTGATCCAGATCAGGAACACTGTGCCTGCATGGGGTGGGGGCGGTGAAAAGAAAGGAAACTTCTATTGCCACTAACGGTAGGGCCGGCCCTGTTGTTTGAAGTGCAAACATCAGTGTTCACTTGAGGCATCCATGAGGCATCACATGACTAGTGCCTGTAAGTCCTGGATATATACCCTGCCGCCCCATGTAGTGAGCCCCCAGATCTGCTGGGTGGAGGGTGCCTTGGGCAATGAAGAATTCATGGGCTTTGGAATGACTCCACCCTGCCTGACCCGGAAGGTATATAATGGCTTCTAGGTCATGCTAGAAGTTTGCCTGGGCTAAGCAACCATGGGCACCACCACATCTGACTTCTTCCTGCCAACTGGGATGCTTGACTCTGGACTCCTGCTTCCCAGCTCTCACTCTGCTTGCTACTTTTGCAGCATTGGCCATATGTAGCCCGTCATACTAGTCTCTGGACCAGGCTTCTGAGGCTCCAAAATGCACCCTTTACATTAAAGCATCCCAAACTTCCCTGTATTTTTCAGAACCATCCAAGACAATTTGGTAGATTTTCTTCTGTGCCTCAATACGCCGGAATAAACTGAGCCAATGTTTCATGAATATTCCACCTCCTGGCTTGCCAAGCAAGGACTCCGAGAACCAGGTTGTAGCCACAATGGATCCAAGAAAGCCAGATTCCTGCTCCAAGGAGCTGGCTTTTGCCGAGCGCTCAGGATGCCCTGGAAAGTGCACTTTGCTATCCCCCACACACCAATTAGGGCCTTAAAGACCTCTTGTACAAGGCTACCTTGCCTAAGAGGGCCTTTAAGGCTCTGATTGGCACAGGTGGGGGGGAGGGAGAAACATGCAATTTTCCCAGCGGTGGGAAAATTGCATATTTTCCCCTCCACTCTAACGGTGACGGCCGCCATTAGAGTGGAGGGGGAAAATACACAATTTCTCCAGCCTTGGGGAAATCATGTGTTTCCCCCCACCATGCTAATCAGGGCCTTAAATGCCCTGTTAATAGGGCCTTTAAGGCCTCCATCTGTGGGGGGAGGAGAGAGAGAAGAGAGAAACACGCAATTTCCCCAAAGGTGGGGAAATTGCGTAGTTTCTCCCTCCACTCTAATGGCGGCCGCCATTAATGCAATGGAGGGAAAGGGACAAAGGGCGCAGGTCAGTGCAGTCTCGAGAGCACTCGGGCATGGGCCTCTCCTAGTGCTGGGCAGGGATGAAGGGCCACGCACTGCCCTTGCGGATCTAGGCAGACATTCAATATGATACCAGCTTTAAAATCACTCCACTGGCTGCCAATTAGTTTCCGGGCAAAGTACAAAGTGTTGGTCATTACCTTTAAAGCCCTACATAGTTTGGGTCTAGCTAGGGTGACCAGATTTTGGAAACCAAAATCCAGGTTCAAAATGGCCGCTCAAAGGGGGTGTTTGGCACCCACGAGATTGTATTGGGACTTCAAGTCCCATCGTCCCAGCAACATGCCCAAACTGCCCCAGTTGGTGTTGGACTACAACCCCCATCATCCTTGGGGATGATGGTATCTGGAGCCCTACACCATCTTTTAGAGCGGGGCATCAGGCTGCCCAAGGAGCAAAAAGCTTCCACCCTAGCGCTCGCTCGCTCGCTCACTCCCCATCCTCCCTTTTCAAAGCACCAGGCGCCAAGCCCCTCGCGGGCGACACTCACCTGGGCTCATGTCGCTGGCTCGCTTGCGCCGCAGCCGCTGCTCCTGCCCCACGTCGCCTCGCAGGAGGAAGTGAAGGTGCCCAGCTCAGGTGTCCCATCGTCCCCCCCCCAAACCAGCCCTGGAGCTGGTGTGCTTGGGGCGGTGCCGAGGAAACTTCCCCTTGAGCGGGGAGGCAGACTGTCGCCCCTCCTCAGTGCACTTCCTCCAGCCCCTCCCCCAGGCTATGCGGGGCTTCTTCTAGGCCAGAGTAACAGCGCTTCCTCCAGGCTGAGCTGAGCAGTTTCCAGTCCTGCGCTGTCGCTCTGGCCTAGAAGAATCCCTGGATCGCCCGGGGGAGAGGCTGGAGGAAGTGTGCTGAGGAGGGGCAACAGTCTGCCTCGCCCAGGGGGAAGTTTCCTCGGTGCCGCCCCAAGCGTGCTGGCTCCAGGGCTCGTTTGGGGGACAGGACGATGGGACTCCTGAGCTGGGCGCCCTCATTTACTCCTGCGAGGCGACGCGGGGCAGCAGTGGCGGCGGCAGCGCGAGAGAGCAACATGAGCCCAGGTGAGTGTCGCCCGCGAGGGGCTTGGCGTGGTGGTGCTTTGAATATGGAGGAGGGGGAGCACTCCAGATCCAGCCGACCGTTTCCCCGGAGGTTTGCCCCCAGGGCCCGGTTGGCCCAGATTGCCCCAGTTTTCCCGGTTAGGACCAGGAAATCCCTGGTGATCTGGTCACCCTGGGTCTAGGTTACCTGCGGGATCGCCTTCTCCCATACAATCCACCCTGCACGCTCTGGTCCTTTGGGAAGAATTTACTCCAGTCGGTCAAAACTAGGCTGACAACCGTTACCCAGAGGACTTTTTGTTCTGTCACCCCCAGACTGTGGAATGACCTGCTGGGAGAGATTCGCCAACTTACTAGTCTTCAAGAATTTAAGAGAGCTATACGGACTGAACACTTCCGGCAGGCCTACCCAGTTGAATTTTAAGACTTGGTTGATTTTAATAATGTATTAATTTTATATGCTCTTAATCAGTTTATGTATTGTATATCGTATTTTATATTGTTGGTATTGATGTTGTTCCCCACCTCGCTCCAGAGGGAGAGGCGGGTAAGGAATAAATATTATTATTATTATTATGATGATGATACTACTCCAAGGAGATTACAATCTAGTTCCGAATGGTGTGGGAAGCCAACGCAGAGAAGGGTACGAAAGGGATGCAAGATGAACAAAGGGTGGATGTGAGCAAACGCGGTGACACAGGTAAATGTAGGCTTTGTTTCATTTGGGTCAACGGTTCTACCTGTCTAGAATGACATTTCTGCTTGGCAGGCCCTGCGCAAGGCCAGTTCATTTGTGTCTCTCCGTTGGCTCTTGAGACCCAGCGGCAATTTCAGTGGCATTCGATTGACCTCTCTGTTCCCTGGCTCACGGCATAGCGAGGTTGCCAAAATGCCGAGGCCGGGGACAGAGCAAACGAGCGGAATC
This sequence comes from Anniella stebbinsi, assembly GCA_029215795.1. Lineage (NCBI taxonomy): Eukaryota > Metazoa > Chordata > Lepidosauria > Squamata > Anniellidae > Anniella > Anniella stebbinsi. The sequence continues at coordinate 5,601,118 of JARDYH010000004.1, read as the reverse complement.
CGGCTGCTTCTTTCAGGTCAGTTCCCTGCTCTCTTTTACCCCCGGCTGTGTGTCAGTCCTAGGCTATGAGTACAATCCACCCCTGTCCTCGTCTTGTTCTTAGGATGGCGCCTTTTACGCACGCCGGTCGGAGGCGCCGTTGCCGAGAGATGAACATCGCAAGAAAAGGGGATGAAAATGGATGCTCGGTGAAGCACGGGATAGGAATATCAAAGAGGTGTCAGCCGGGCTGGCTCCGAGAACAGAAGACAAGGCAGCGGAATAGAAAGAGGTGGGAGGGAATTAAAGCAGCTCTTGCAGAGAGAAGGCCTAGAGGAAGTTCGGCTTAATCAAGGAGAGAGAGAGAGAGAGAAAAGCTGTACTCCAAGAGCTGAAAGATGTTTGGACTGAGCTTCTTGCAGGACCCCTGGGCACATTCCATTCAGGTCAAGAAGGCTTCCTTTTGACATGTATATACAATACTAGCGAAAGGAGGCGGAACAAAGTACAGAACAGGAATACGTTGCAAAGGAGGGACCTGGATGATGCTGGGGGGTGGAAGCGAGGAACTGAAGAACAAAGTGGTTGCTCAGGATTGTGGGCAGCTATACCGAAATTTAGACCTGGAGGAAGGGGGGGCACTTACGAAGTGCCCCCAAAATAAAAGCAAAAGAGGAAATCTGTTGCCAAAGAAGAGGACACAAATTTGCATAACATTTGCATGTGCCGATTGAGATGTATAGATGCAAACTTAGAAGTAATGATTATAATTTAAGTAGACATACAGTACATCACGCCACAACGCAGATGGACGTGACCAGGTGACCTGTGTGCCCACCTGTTCAGTCTGCTGCCCAGGTATGAAATGTTGATAGACAACAACACCTCTGATGGTTCATTATCTTTAAACTGGAAATCGGACAGAACAGTCTTTCAAATAGAGGACATCTTCAAATAGTGGGTAGTTCTCTGGCAGCTCATCAAATAGAGGACTGTCCTTTGTAAAAGAGAATACCTGGCCATCCTACCTGGAAGTCTGTAGTTCAGCGCCTCATAAGTTACAGGCAGGTAGATTTCAGCCTTGTGGAATCTAATTTGTATTCCACCAGAACCCTGCTGAGATCCACCAGTTGGAGCCAGGTTCAAGGGATGCTTTGAATGACAGTATTATGAGCCCAGGTATTTGTTTTGAGGATTGAAACTGAACTGTGCTACCTCCGGTAGAAGAGGCAGTAAGCCTATGTGCACCGGTTAACATGGGTGGGATGGTGCTATTCCACTCATGTTCTGCTTGTGGGTTCCTGGTCAATAGCTGCTTGGCCACTGTGTGAACCGAATGCTGGACTAGGTGGACCGTTGGGGCTTCAACACGCCAGCGAGTAAGTGCGCTCTCGCCATGCCTGGTGTGCGGATTTGCAGCACGGTACTCACATGACGCCGTGCCTGTCCTGCTGATACCCTGCCTCATCCCCAGCCTTTTCCGTCTTTTCCTAGAACGCCCAAAGTCTGGATTATTTTCCCTAAGTGCGTTTAATGTGCCCCTAAGCCTCCATGTAGTGCTGTACTCTCACGTTTTCCATTGTTGGGGGCGTGTGGTATGCCGAGAGCCTTGCTGTTGGCCTGAATGGATTGCATCAGGTCCTGGCAGGGAAAAGCGATCTCTCCCAGCAGCCGGCTCCAAGCCTCAATATAAAACTCAAACCTTGCATCCCAGGCTCAAAAGCCATTTTTAAAATCATGCAACGCCTGGATCTCTGCAGAGACAGGATTGTACTCCCTCGATGCACCCGAAGAGCCAGACTAAAGGGTCGTTCCATTTTTGCCTGGCCAAAAGGCGGTTTGGTTGAAGTGCTCATCTGCCAGGACCTGCTTGTATATGTCTTGTTTAAGAGGGGGGAGGAGCAACCAATGAACTGGAGGGAGAAAGGGAAGGGGAGGGGTGGACTGGAAGAGCAAACAAGCGAAAGAGCGAAAGAGCAGCTATTCAGTTGAAAGGGATCATAAGCTTGATGTGCTTATGCAACAGAGGTAAATAAAACACGGAGGCAATCCAGGGGAAAAAATTAAGTGTGATGGAGCTCATGGTCTGATCAAGCATGGTTCTTCTTCTGTTCCAGCTGAGCTCCCAGTCATTCCACACACAAATCCACTCCTGGTCACACAAAAACACCCGTTTTTTTTCCCCCCATTTATTTCTGCAGTATAATTTGGTGTGGGAGACTCAGGTTTGTGCTGCATTGTTGAACATGCGGGAGTCCGCGATCCTTGCCAACCTACTTCAGATCCCCCAGAGATCTATCAATAGATCATGATCTACCTTCTGCCCAGCCCTGTCTTAGGTCAGGGGCTTCAGGTGGACGCCGGAGACCCTGGATCTTGACGCGTTGGAAGCTGAAGATCCTGCTTTGTCAACAAAGTAAAAGCAGAAGGCCAGACTGTTTATATCTAGTTTGGCTGATTTAAATGCTCCATTCTGTGGAAGGCCAGACTAAGGTGGAAGTGTTCCTGGGGAAGAGTGCCTATCCCCATACTCTTCTCAGAGTGAGTCCCTTTCTACACCTCCCGGCATTCTGGGAGGGAGGGGGAGGCTGTCGTGATGTCCTGATCGCGAGAGCCTCCCCCAGTGTATACACATGGCACACAACGTCCAGGGAGGAAGCAGGGATGTGGTGGCCGCCATTTTTTGTTTTGGAGGCAGCAGGGTTGGTCGCATAAGAGCGAGGTCCCACTCCAATGAAAAAGTATGGGGGGGAACTTCCCCCCCCAAATCAGCCCCCGAGCCCACTCCCTGCGATCCCAGGGGTGGTGAAATTGCTGCCACCCCCTCTCCTGATGGGCACGGAGCTGTGCCCACGTGGCTCTGTGCTAGTTTCTGGTGCTATGCTTACGTGCAAGTAAGTGGGCACCAGGCAGCACAGCTGCCCACACTTCCCACGGTCTGAGGACGGACCCGGGACTGCTGGAAGAATCAGGTTTTCCCAGAGTTTCTTTATCCCTGGGAAAACCTGTGTCCATCCCCCCTCCCCGCGTCAATTTCCCAGGGACGAGTCTGGGAAAAAAGGCCAGTGTAGAAACAGCCTGAGGCTCCAGCTGGTCTTCCCTCTCTCCCTCTCCCAGCCTTTTTGTAACGTCCCAGGACCCCTGGCCGCCTGTTCTTTTAGGCATCATGGAAACTGCATACTCAGACTCAGAGGTTTACTCACAAGGAGAGTGTTTATTAGGCAAACTTACGGCGTACAAGTGCTGCCCCATAAACGGTGGACTCAAATGGCAGACGCTCTTGCATCAAGCTGCTGACCCATGGGTGGGGGCGAAAGCAATGGTTATACTGTTTTTTGCACTTGGCCATGGTACAAGCACCAAGCAATAACACGATGTGCGTTCCCGCCATAGAATACTATGGTGGCTCTAGCGTAAGCGAGCATATCTTTTTGGGAACTAGCTGCTTTGGCCTGGCTTCTTGACTCAACAGCTTTGGAACGTAAGCTCATTATTACACTATCGGGCTTGTTAGGCCGGCACAGATAAGATGCAGGTGTGAGACATCTCTGATCCGTTTTCCCAGCAATTAGCAAGCTGCTTCAAACCTGGCAGGCTGTAACCTGGGAAGCAGAACCATTTCCCAGAAGCCCTTGGGAGCAACTATGGCTCACAGGATTCTTGGTCTACACACTTTCTATTTCTCCCCCTCTCAGGGGCAACTTCCCCGTTCGCTCGGGTGCAATTGACACAATTTTCCTGTCCGCCGAAATCGAATGGAGATCACAAACGCTCATGGGAATTGAGGAAGGGCAACGGTCGAGCTGAAGTTTGGAGAATCCAGGCGAACGCGAATGCCACTTCTTTGCCCATCTCTAGCTACCATCTCGCACTTAGTGCTGGCTCCAGGTTTTTGAGGGCAGGACACCCTCAATGGGACCCCTCCCACAGTGAGTCTACCCTCTCGGCGCCATTATCACCAGCTGCTATTGGTCCTCCACACCCTCTTGCTCTTGATTGTTACCCCTTGCTTGCTTCTAGGCAGAGAGCCGTTAAGCAAGGAGGCGGTAGTATCACCTGCTCCTCCTTCTCACCACCACCGTTTTCTGGTCCAGAGCGAGAGCCGGGTGAACAAGCAGGTTGTCATGGCGAACAGGAGGAGCAACTCCGGTGGGCTCGTCTCAGTGGGCCCCTGCTAGGGTGTGGGTTCTCAGCAGTTGTCCAAACATGCCCACCCTTGATGCCGGTTCTGCCTATTATGGGGATCAAATGAAAGTGGATTTGCTCACGGTCAGGTGGACATCTGGGGGAAAAGCTCTGATGCGGGCTATACGGAGACAAGGGAAAGCAAGTGAGGTGTGAGGAGCATGTATGCGTCCTTCTCCAACCTCAGGGGCATTGCTAGGTCCTTAAAACGTTCGGGGCCCATCCCTATTTGACACAAATCTGCATATACTAATTGATATCTACAGTATGTAGGTAAATTTAGAAATAATCTCAAGGCTTTATTTATATTCCACAGGAGGCAAAGCCAGCCCTTTGATTCCTCATTCCAATCCTCTCCAATTAAATAAATCCTCCACTTCGTTTGCACCCTGCCCCAGAACATCCCACGCCAGGGGAACAAAGTTTTTCATCTTCTTCCTAAGCTCAATTGCCAGGCAGGCAATGGGGTGTTTTGCTGGTGGGGGTGGGGGTGGGGAGATGTTGCCGCACGTAGGAAGGAGAAAGTGATCTCTTCTTTTCCCAGTGAAATCCCTCTTGGAAATTGCTCCCTGCAAACAATTAAGCTAAGGCAGAGGAATTTCCATGGCACCAGACCTCTCTGGAATATAACCAGGGCCCTGGACATGGGGCAAAACCCCCATGGACCCATGCCTAGTAATTAGGCTGATCATGTGAAAAGGAGGACATGGCTCATGTAACTTTAACAGTTGTAGAGAAAAGGTAATTTCAGCCAGTGTCATTTGTATGCAATTAGTTCCTGGTGAAATCCCCTCTTCATCACAACAGTTAAAGTTGCAGGCACTATACTAGAGTGACCATGTACTAAAGAAGGCAGGGCCCTTGCAACTTTAACTGTTGTGATGAAGAGGGAATTTCACCAGGAACTAATTGCATACAAATGACACTGGCTGAAATTCCCTTTTCTCTACAACTGTTAAAGTTACATGAGCCCTGTCCTCCTTTTCATATGGTCAGCCTACTAGTAATGCTCCCTTCCTAATGTGGTGCCCTGCTAGGGTGGCCATGTGTCCTCTTTTACAGAGGGCGGTCCTCTGTTTGAAGGGGTGCCAGAGGACAGTCCTCTGTTTTGAAAGCGTCCTCTCTTTGTAATTTTTTTAAAAAAGGAAATTTCAAAGGCACAATTACAAACAATCCCAACTAGGAAAAAAGGTAGAAGACAACAGAAGAAACCAATGTGGCTCCACAAAAAGCTGAGAGACGACCTGGAAAAAAAAAAGGACACATCTAGGAAGTGGAAGGAAGGCCAGGCTACAAAAGAAGAGTACAGACAGGTAGCACAGAAGTGCAGGAATGGCATCAGGAAAGCTAAAGCTGAGAAGGAACTGAGGCTAGCAAGGGATGCTAAAGGCAATAAAAAAAGGCTTTCTTCAGATACATGAATAGTAAAAAACTGAGGAAAGAAATGGTGGTTCAGCTACTCAATGAGGTTGGCAAATTGGGAACAGATGACAAAGAAAAGGCCGAAGTGCTCAATTCCTACTTTGGCTCAGTCTTCTCCCAAAAGCAGGTCTATGACCCCTCCCCACTGGTAAAAATAAAGTACAAGCTGAAGGGGCAGGATTGCAGTTTGAGATTGATAAACAAATGGTCCAGGAACACCTACTTTCTTGAACGAGTTCAAATCTCCAGGGCCCGACAAACTGCATCCTAGAGTAATAAAGGAGCTGGGAGAAGAACTCTCAGAACTAGGGATGTGCACTGACCCCCCGGATCGGATCGGATAGCGGATCGGAATCGGACCTGGGGGGTCGGATCGGATCGGATCGGATCGGAGGCTGGTCGGATCGGATCGGACCAGATGTCCGATCCGGATCGGACGCCATTTTGAATGCTTTTTCCCATAGCCAAGTATTGTTTTACAAAAACGCCTATAACTTTTTCATTTTTAAAGATAGAAGGATGAAACTTGGGCACATTGTAGACTGGTTAGGGGTAGTTATCTGTGAGAAATTTCAGAAAGATTGGTGCATGCATTTTGTGGCAATTAATTTTTTAATAAATACCCAGGAATGCCTATAACTTTGTCATTTTTAAAGTTACACACATGAAACTTTGCCACATTGTAGGGGGTACCTTGGGACCTATGTGTGTGAAATTTCAGAAACGTAGGTGCTTGTCTTGTGTGGCAATTAATTTTTAGAAAAATGGGTAGTAGTGGGGTAAATACAGTTACGCCTCCCATTTTTTTATTTTTGAAGATACAAACAGGAAACTTGGGCACATTACAGGTACCACTTGCCTTGATATGTGTGTGAAATTTCAGAAACATTGGAGCTTTCCTTGTGTGGCAATTAATTTTTGAAACAATGAGGAAAGAAACACCTATAACTTTGTCATTTTTAAAGTTACACACATGAAACTTTGCCACATTGTAGGTGGTACCTTGGGACCCATGTGTGTGAAATTTCGGAAACGTAGGTGCTTGCCTTGTGTGGCAATTAATTTTAGAAAAATGGGTAGTGGTGGGGTAAATACAGTTACGCCTCCCACTTTTTTATTTTTGAAGATACAAACAGGAAACATGGGCACATTACAGGTACCACTTGGCTTGATATGTGTGTAAAATTTCAGACAGCTGGGTCCAGGCATGTGGTGGCAAGGTATTTTTGAAACAATGAGGAAAGAAACGCCTATAACTTTTTTATTTTAAAAGTTAGAAGTCTGAACATTGCTCACTTTGTAGATGGGTTAGGGGTAGATATGTGTCAGAAATTTCAGAATGATAGGTCCAGGCATTTGATGGCTATGGAATTTTTAAATTACATGTTTCAAAAAAATTTCTACAGAGGCCAGGTCTTCCCCTCCCGCTTCCCGCGAAGAAAAGGAAACACTCTCTCGTCTCGATCCCTTTGAAGTTGCTAGTAGTATCCATTACAGGGCTCGTGTTTCCTTTCCTCCTTTCACTTTTCAAGCAGAACGGCTGAGCCTAGCTGAGTTTTGCAGCCATGCGTGCAAGGAAGGATCACTCTGGTCTCGATCCCTTTGATCCTTGGTAGTATCCATTACAGGGCTCGTGTCTGCTTTCACTTTGTACTCAAGCAGACACGAGCCCTGTAATGGATACTACCAAGGATCAAAGGGATCGAGACGAGAGAGTGTTTCCTTTTCTTCGCGGGAAGCGGGAGGGGAAGACCTGGCCTCTGTAGAAATTTTTTTGAAACATGTAATTTAAAAATTCCATAGCCATCAAATGCCTGGACCTATCATTCTGAAATTTCTGACACATATCTACCCCTAACCCATCTACAAAGTGAGCAATGTTCAGACTTCTAACTTTTAAAATAAAAAAGTTATAGGCGTTTCTTTCCTCATTGTTTCAAAAATACCTTGCCACCACATGCCTGGACCCAGCTGTCTGAAATTTTACACACATATCAAGCCAAGTGGTACCTGTAATGTGCCCATGTTTCCTGTTTGTATCTTCAAAAATAAAAAAGTGGGAGGCGTAACTGTATTTACCCCACCACTACCCATTTTTCTAAAATTAATTGCCACACAAGGCAAGCACCTACGTTTCCGAAATTTCACACACATAGGTCCCAAGGTACCGCCTACAATGTGGCAAAGTTTCATGTGTGTAACTTTAAAAATGACAAAGTTATAGGCATTCCTGGGTATTTATTAAAAAATTAATTGCCACACAAGGCAAGCACCTACGTTTCCGAAATTTCACACACATGGGTCCCAAGGTACCACCTACAATGTGGCAAAGTTTCATGTGTGTAACTTTAAAAATGACAAAGTTATAGGTGTTTCTTTCCTCATTGTTTCAAAAATTAATTGCCACACAAGGAAAGCTCCAATGTTTCTGAAATTTCACACACATATCAAGGCAAGTGGTACCTGTAATGTGCCCAAGTTTCCTGTTTGTATCTTCAAAAATAAAAAAATGGGAGGCGTAACTGTATTTACCCCACTACTACCCATTTTTCTAAAAATTAATTGCCACACAAGACAAGCACCTACGTTTCTGAAATTTCACACACATAGGTCCCAAGGTACCCCCTACAATGTGGCAAAGTTTCATGTGTGTAACTTTAAAAATGACAAAGTTATAGGCATTCCTGGGTATTTATTAAAAAATTAATTGCCACAAAATGCATGCACCAATCTTTCTGAAATTTCTCACAGATAACTACCCCTAACCAGTCTACAATGTGCCCAAGTTTCATCCTTCTATCTTTAAAAATGAAAAAGTTATAGGCGTTTTTGTAAAACAATACTTGGCTATGGGAAAAAGCATTCAAAATGGCGTCCGATCCGGATCGGACCTCATCGGATCGGATCGGATCGGATCGGAGGTTGTCCGGATCGGATCGGATCGGATCGGATTTTCCCGATTTTGGGTCGGATCGGATTCGGATCGTGGATCGGATCCGATCCGATGCACACCCCTACTCAGAACCACTCTCTATTATCTTTGCAAAATCATGGAAGACGGGTGAAGTGCAGGATGACTGGAGGAGGGCTAATGAAACAAACTCCAAAGTGATCTTGATAGATTGGAGAGCTGGGCTGAAAACAACAGAATGAAATTTAATAGGGATAAATGCCAAGTTCTACACCTAGGAAAAAGAAGCCAAATGCACAGTTACAAGATGGGGGGATACTTGGCTCAGCAATACTACAAGCAAGAAGGATCTTGGAATTGTTGTAGATCACAAGCTGAATATGAGCCAACATTGTGATGTGGCTGCGAAAAAAGCAAATGCTATTTTGGGCTGCATTAATAGAAGTATAGCTTCCAAATCGTGCGAGGTACTGGGTCCCCTCTATTTGGCACTGGTTAGGCCTCATCTTTAGTATTGTGTCCTGTTCTGGGCACCACATTTCAAGAAGAATGCAGACAAGCTGGAGGGGGTTCAGAGGAGGGCAATGAGGATGATCAGGGGTCTGGAAACAAAAGCCCTATGAGGAGAGACTGAAAGAACTGGGCATGTTTAGCCTGGAAAAGAGAAGATTGAGGGGAGACATGATAGCATTCTTCGAATGCTTGAAAGATTGTCACACAGAGAAGGGCCAGGATCTCGATCAACCCAGAATGCAGGACACGGAATAATGGGCTCAAGTTAGGGGAAGCCAGGTTCTGGCCGGACATCAGGAAAAACTCCCTGACAGTTAGAGCAGTACGACAATGGAACCAATGACCTAGGGAAGTCATGGGCCTCTCCCACACTAGAGGCCTTCAAGAGGCAGTTGGACAGCCATCTCTCAGGTAGGTGTTAAGATGGATTTCTGCTTTCAGCAGGGGATTGGATTTGATGGATTTACAGGCCTCTTCCACCATTCTATGATTTTATGATTCTATGAGGAGCTGTCCAGTCCAGTATAAAGATAAAGAATTCTGAGAAGGCAGAGCTGGGCCTTGGAGTTACCCATCAACAGCAGGGAGGCTGATTTCTTTTGGCGGCAGGAAGGAACTTGGAAGCAAAGGGATCCCCTAAAGCAGCCGTGGCGATCCAGAGGAAGAGGGATTCTTGCAAGAAAACCAGGGCTTCTTTCCACAGTAGTTCACAAGGTGAGCTGAAGGTGTGCCTAAGTAGAAAGCTCACATCAGGCCTGGAGTCAAGATAGTCTGCACACGATTGACAGGCAGACATGGCACAGGAAAAGAAGGTGGAGTGCAAGGGGGTGTAAGGTTACCAGATTCAAGTAATACTACTACTAATAAAAATATAGCGCTTTATTACAAATCACTGTACATAAAATAAAATAGGTCAGCAGCTTGCAAAAATACAACAAATGCAATTATCCTAATAGAGAACCTTAACTGAATTGAAAGGATTTAACAATGAAAGCTTAAGATAAAAGCCCATACAAAATATGCAAGGGCCATCAGCATTCAAAAAGAAAGGTTTTCAAACCTTTCTTGAAGACCTCCAAGCTGTAGGTTAACCGCAGGGGTAGAGGGAGTGAATTCCACAGCTGTGGGACAAGGCCCTGGGATGCCCGAAAGTCTCTGAACATTTTGCTATTTTCATCCCTGTTCCACGTTGGTAGTTTCAACTCCTGCTTTATTTCTTCGCTGGGTTTACCTTCTTATTTTTGTAGCGCATTTTTGGGGGTTGTCTTTGTATTGTATTTTTTTAAAATCATGGTGGCGTTTATATTTCTATTGCCTTGGTTTTCTACTGTCACGTCTTTATAACTTTATGTACCATGGTTTCGTTGCTCTTTTTAAAAAATAATTGCACGATACCTACAGAACCTGTTTTATAGTTGCCTTATAAATACAAACAATAAATAAATAAACAAACAAACAGTAAGTGAATTCAAGGATCCAGGCGGCCTCCCCCAACCTGGCACTCTCCAGATGTGCTGAACTACAATGCCCGTAACTCCCAGCCACGTCGCTGTTTGGAGACGATGGGACATGTAGACCAAAACATCTGGACGGCACCAGGTTGGGGGAGGCTGTCTCATGATATGCGAGAGTACCAATGCCATCTCTTAATTCAGGAGTGCTTACAGTTGAGTCCCTTTCCCCTGTTGATCAGAAATGATCTGGTTTGCAGTAATCCCAGAATATAATCCACGCTGCACCGACAGCCGGCTTCCTGCAGCAGCTGCCTTTCCCTGTTGCAATCCCGTGCCAGGGCCTGGGCTTCCCTCCCACACTGGAAGGTACGTGTTTGTCTCCAAGTAAATTGCTACAAGCCCTGAACGTGCATCAGTCCAGAAGAGAAGGGAAAGGAAAATCAATCCAGGCAGCAGAGTTTCTCTTTTCCTGCCCTTGGCATGTGCTCAAATAGATTCCTCATTGTCTGTTTTCTTCCACTCAGCCCGCCTGTTCCGTCCTGTTTCTCCAGGGGCAGCATTTCCCAGCCAAGATCTGGAGTCTCCTGAGTTACTACGGCAACAGCATCAATGCCACTCACTACCGGCTGGAAATTTCGTTTGCACTATGACTATTTAATATTTATGCAGGGTCTACGATGCCTTAGCAGGATGTTAAGTTTGCCAGTAATGAGAAAAAGCAAAGAAAACTACTGTCAAAGATGATAATAATAATAATAATAATAATAATAATAATAATAATATATTTATTTATTTATTTATAGCCCACCTCTCCCTCCGGATTGAGGCGAGGAACAACAACAAATATAAAACACAAGTACCACAAAATAGATTAAATATTAAAACAAATAAAAACTAATACATCATTAAAAACATCTTAATGTTTGTCGGGTTAGCTCAAATAAGTATGTTAAAATTCAGTTCCTGCTCTTTCAGTTCCCACTCCAAGATTCCTTTGTCCTTTGATCCTGTCCCATCATCCAACTTTTCTGCCGACATCCGTCGGACCCCTTTACCTCCTTGGCTACTACTTCTATAACTCCATGCCGTTTCCACTGGCCGGCTGCCCTTAAGCCCTGCTCCTTAGTGAACTGCCAACTCTATTTCCTTCCTGTGCCTGGGGCTTGTTGTTTTCACTCAGCAGGCTCCATCACACCTACTTCCCCCCCCCCCCCCCGGTTTACATCCGTGGTTTTACCCTCTGTTTCCTTAGCGAGTCGAGAACTGGGCACTTTCATGTCTGTGCGTTGTTGCGCTATTTCAGCTCATGCATCTTTTCCCCGTATCACTACTGTCCCAGATGAATATCCCGCCCCGCCCCTACGTTCTCCTTCCCCCTGCAGTTAATTTTTATGTTTTTTCATATATTTTATTTCTGCACAAATGCTGAAAGAATTGGGCATGTTTAGCATGGAGAAGAGAAGACAGAGGGGAGACATGATAGCACTCTTCAACTACTTGAACAGTTGTCACACAGAGGGCCAAGATCTCTTCTCCATCATCCCAGAGTGCAGGACACGGAATAATGGGCTCAAGTTTCAGGAAGCCAGATTCTGGCTGAACATCAGGAAAAACTTCCTGACAGTTAGAGCAGTATGACAATGGAGCCAATGACCAAGGGAGGTGGTGGGCTCTCCCACACCAGAGGCCTTCAAGAGGCAGCTGGACAACCATCTGTCAGGGATGCTTTAAGGTGGAGTCCTGCACTGAGCAGCGGGTTGGACTCAATGGCCTTATAGGCCTCTTCCAACTCTACTAGGGTGACCAGATAAAATCCAGGTCAGGGCTCATGTAACTTGAACAGTTGTAGAGAAAAGGGAATTTCAGCCAGTGTCATTTGTATGCAATTAGTTCCTTGTGAAATTCCCTCTTCATCACAACAGTTAAAGTTGGAGGGGCCCTGCCTTCTTTTGTATATGGTCACTCTAGTATAGTGCATGCACCTTTAACTGTTGTGATGAAGAGGGAACTTAACCAGGAACTAATTGCATACAAATGGCACTGGCTGAAATTCCCTTTTCTCTACAACTGTTAAAGTTACATGAGCCCTGACTTGGATTTTATCTGGTCAGCCTAAACTCTACTATTCTATGATTCTATGATTCTATGCACAATTACAGTAAAACAACACACTATGCTTTCACCGAAGATCATACTAAACAAGATAAGAAAAAAGGAAGTATTATAATTAGTGTTTGGAGAAGGTTGTGGTCAATGTTGACATGACAAGGGGAAGCCAACTTTGTTCTGGTCAGGAAACCTAGAAATGCCTACTCAGGAGTAAGAATCATAGTGTTGAATGGGATTGAGTCCCAGGCTTATCTGTTATTTGGACTCTGAATTTCTAAGGATTGTGCCATGGAAAATGCTCTGAGGCTTTTCATAGACTTGGATTTGAGCTTGCTTTGCTGTGTGTGTGTGTGGGGGGGGGGCTGTGAGAGAGCCTTTTTCAGAGCCAAAGTTACGGGCAAGGGAGGTTTCCTAGGTCGGTTTGTTCCCTGGCGTCTTGCTTACTTGATCAGCTCAGTGTTTTCCGGCAGGCTGGGTCTGGTTAGTGCAAGAGGGATCTGTTTCTGTCGGGCTTCATGCATCCCTGTGCTGGAGCTTTTCCTTGGGCTTTGGCCCTGTTCTTGATGAGTCAGCATGTGTCATGTTTGCTAATTGCTCAGATAGGATATGGGCTATCCCTACACTTCTTCCCCCAGTGATTGTGAAAGGATCGTGTCAAGCCTGGAGCCTAAATCTGTCTGGCCGTTATCAGCTTTAAGTGGACGTTTGCAAAAATGAAACCATCATGCTTGTATCCATGTGATTTCACCAATAAAAGGGGTCTCACCATTTTGAGTGTCTTGTCAGTTCGCCTAAGTTCATGAGAAGGGGCCTGGGGGATGGCAAGTTCAAAACAGTATGACACAAGGGGATTCAGGGCAAGCATTGAACCAATTATCTCTAGCAAAGGTCCTCCCCCTTTGCTCATCCCTCTTATAGACTGGAGGCCTGGCTTATTCCAAGTCACTTGACAGACAGGTCCTCACACCTGTAAACCAAACCCATGTGCCAACAGGGCGGTACAGTTCAACCTCTTCTAGATGACACCACAATGTGAGTGACAGTTTGCAAGAGAGCCCCCCCTTTTCCAAACATTCTTTGTTCCCAAGGAAACAATCTAGCTCAAGGCCTGCGCTAGCAACTTCCCGGGAGAAACGGCGACAGACGATAAGCTTAAAGAAAAACAGACTTTCTCAAAACAATCCCCAATTCTTCAACTTTTTGTCACCCAAGAAGAGAAACAGCAGATGAGAAACACATCAGGAGTCATCCCTAGCCAATCATTGGCTGCTGAATCTGGCCATATTGCATTTCATACAACCTGTTTCCATACCTCCAGGGACAACAATGACTACTACCGCTCTTGCTTAGGTCTAGCAGTGTGCTGGTGTCCTGACCCAGGAGTCCAGTAGTGCCCAGCGGTGCCAACCAGCAGTGCCAACAGAGGAAACACCAGGACTGAGCACCACTGCATTGCTGCCAGAGGCCCCCGAGCTGGAGACACTCAAGCCTAGCTCAGGCACCAGACCAGCACCTTCTTTTATAAGAGCCCCACATTCCAGGGAGCCGGTGTGCCAACACTGATAGAGGGTTAGAGGAGAGCTAGGCCACAGGCTTCCAGTTTGTAGGAAAGGGAAGAGTCTGGGACTATAGCATGAACGGCCTTGCATTTGGTCTGAGACCTTGTTGGAGCAAACAGCTTGCTAGGAGCTCTCCGTGGTACTGCAATTTCTGGCCTGCCTTGCTGTCCTGAGCCCTCGTCGCTTCTCTGCATGATCATGATGATGGTGATGATGAAGATGATGATGGTTTCCTCCTCCTTCCCCCCCACAACATAATTATGGCTGCAGAGCTTGCGCCGCCCATGATGGTTAGAAACCCTGTTAGGCATTATCTGCTGTGGATTATGCCTCTTGTTTTTGAGCCACAGGATCAGAGCATCAGGCTCCTGCGTGCATTTTTTTACTTTCGCTTTTGCATGCATATTTGCTCACACATCCAGCCTTGAACGCTTGTTTGCACAAAGCAGATCTGGGAATTGTGATCTCAGGATTTGCATGCCAAGGCGAAGGCTCTTGTTTACATGAATTTCCAGGGTGTTTTGCCCACAGCTGTTTGCTGTTTATCTTGCAGAACTGATTTTTTGCACCTATGCAGAGATTAAATATTAAATTCCTATCCTCCCTGGAAGTGTCTTCAGCTAGCCATTTTCTAAAATGGGAGAAGCCTTTGACCTGGGGTCACAGAGGGATTAGGAACGATCCAAAAGGGTAGGAGAAACTTTACTGAATGAAGACCATTTATCTTCACGCGCACAACTTTTTTGGATGGCCAGGCTACTTGGCTAAGTCTACTAAGCCCCTACTGTGCTCCATAGAGGGCTGGAGCATAGATGCCTTCACCTGTTGCCTTCCCCCTGTTTAGGGTGGCCCTATGGAAAGGAGGACAGGGCTCCTGTATCTTTAACAGTTGTATAGAAAAGGAAATTTCAGCAGGTGTCATTTGTAGGCATGCAGCAGCACCTGGGGAAATTCCCTCTTCATCACAACAGTTCAAGCTGCAGGAGCCCTGCCCTCTTTGCATCTGGTCACTCTAGTATAGCTCCTGCAGCTTGAACTGTTGTGATGAAAAGGGAATTTCACCAGGGGCTGCATGCATACAAATGACACCTGATGAAATTCCCTTTTCTATACAACAGTTAAAGCTGCAGGAGCCCTGCCCTCTTTTGTATCTGGTCAAGAGGCAAAGGGGTGGGGCCAAAACACTAAAAGCCAGCGTATTTCAATTTAAAGCTAAATTCGAAACAAGTCAGTAAGTTATTCAGTAACCATACCTTAGGAGGGGTATTTAAAAATATAAGAACATCAGAAGAGCCCTGCTGGATCCGGCCAACGGTCCATCCAGTCCAGCACTCTGTTCACACAGCAGCTAACCAGCTGCCCATGGGAACTCACGAGTAGGACATGAGTGCAACAGCACCCTCCCACCCATGTTCCCCAGCAACTGGTGTATATAGGCCTACTATCTCTGATACTGGAGGTAGCACATAGTCACCACAACTAGGAGCCATTAGTAGCTTTTTCCTCCAGGAATTGATCCAACCCCCTTTTAAAGCCATCCAAAATGGTGGCCATCACTACATCTTGTGGTAGTGAATTCCATAGTTTGATTATGTGCCGTGTGAAGAAGTCTTTCCTTTGATCTGTCCTGAATCTCCCACCAATCAGCTTCATGGGATGATCCCGGGTTCCAGTATTTTGAGAGAGGGAGAAAAATGTCTCCCTGCCTACTCTCTCCACACCATGCATGATTTTATGCCCCTCTATCCTGTCTCCCCTTAAGCCTCCTTTTTTCCCAAACTAAACCATCCCGGCTGTTGTAACTTTCCCTCAAAGGGGAGATGCTCCAGCCCCTTGATCGTTTCAGTTTTCCTTTTCAACCTTTTAGAGTGGGGCAGGAGGATGCACAAAAGCCAGCCAATCACCAAATGATAGCCCGGGGGTGGGAAACCTCAGACCTGTCGGCCAAACATGCAGGACCCTCCTCCTAGGGTCCCAATCTGAGTCACCAAATGGCTGTAACTCCCGCCCCCTTTCTCCAGGCAACATACCCAGGCAGTAAGAGCTTTGAACTTGAATCTGCTGGCAATTTTGGTATTTTGGCCCCGAAATGGAATTTGGCCCTCAGCTCAAAGTGTTTCAACAGCCCTTCCCTAGTGAAACATCCCCTCCTGTTCTTTGTGTGTTTGTGAAATTCCTGACCACGTTTTGCTGGTTTCCCCTTTGGCAGCCTGTGCCTCCTTTTGCCTGGCTTGTTCCACATCAGCCTGTGTCTCTTCTAGGCCAGAGCATCTCCAGAGAGTGCCGGGGTTTCGCCTCTACAGCTGTTCCCCGTCTCTCAGGGTTCGGCTGCATTCAGTTATTAAGGCTCTGGCAAGGATGTGCTGAAATCGCAGCTTCTCTGGCTCTCTCCCAAAGCTAGCTCTTAGAGCAGGTGTTTTCTGAACGCCGAGAGATCCCCTCGCAATACAAGCAAGCATTGGTCCGTGGGGACTGTTCTACGCACGGTGGCCACTTGTGGACAGCCAAAAGAGAGGAGAGGCATCACCAAAAGCAGAGGATAAAAAAGGATGCGGGTTTGCATAACGTTTGTATAAATGCATATAAATTAGTATATACACATTTAGAAATTATTGTTATAATGGAAATAGAAATTCATCACCATAGTGTGGAAGACTCCAAGAAGGAGACTTGGGTGCCTGCCCATTCAATCTGCTGCCCGGGTGCTGTTAATATGCAACTTCAAGTCCCCTGGGATTCTCCCTTCTTTCAGTCCTTCCTTCTCAAACTGGACTTGGACAGAGGGGGCTTCAAAACAGAGGACAGTCCTCTGGCACCCTTTCAAATACAGGACTGTCTTCTGGTGAGAGGCAGTGTAGTGTAGTGGCTAGAGTGTTGGACTGGGACTTGGGAGATCTGGGTTCTAGTCCCCACTCAGCCATGCAAGCTCACTGGGTGACTTCGGACCAGTCACAGACACTCAGCCCAACCCTACCTCACAGGGTTGTTTTTGTGAGGATAAAATGGAGAGAAGGATGCTCATGTACACTGCTGTGAGTCCCTTGGATGGAAAAAGGCAGGGTATAAATGTATAAATAATATAATATAAAGAGGACAACACGGCCACCGCATTGCTACCAGTTTCTGGCCCTTGGGCTCTCATGAATGCGAGGAGGACCAATTTATTTACCACGTCTTGAGGCTGACGCATTTCCTGTGATCAAGACATGTTGATTGGTGCTTTGTGTCTGTGTCTATGGGGCAAAGAGAGAGAGCTGAGAAGCAAAAGGCTTCTCCTGTAGCTGCAAGGAGATTTCACTCGATTTGAAGCATGAAGTTTCAGAGTCAAAGTGAACTTTGGCTGGGATGCCTCCCCGCCTTTCCTGATGTCCTGCTGAGACTGGTTGGGTGCCGGTTGTCTGCGCTGCCTCTCACCTCCACAGCCGTTGCGACTGCACCGCTGCTAATCTAATGTCAAGCTACATTTATTGCCTTGTTATTTTCAAACAATTTTATCCTGCCTTTCTCTCCGGCAGGACCCCCAAGGCGGTAAACGATGCTTTTAAAAGCAACAGTAAAATCAGATTTTGAAAATCAACTCATAAACAAAAACAGCGGTCGGGACTGAGCACAGCAGCAAATGCCAGGAATACTGCAAACCCCAAATGCCCTCTGAAATAATGCATGTTTTAGCTAAACATCTAAAACTATGTCATGAGGGAGACAGACAAACTTCCCGTAGGAGAGAGCTCCAGCGCCATGGGCTCCAGGGCCGGCCCTGTCATTAGGTATAGTGAGGCAACAGACTCAGGTGGCAGATGTTGGGGGGGAGGGTTGGTGGCGGTGACAGTGAGATATTGGAGGACAGCGCTATAGGGGCCATGGGGCCAGCCCTGTGCCCTCTAAGCTAGCCTTCAGGAGGATGCTGTACCATCACCAGTGTCAAAATGGTGGCCTTGCAATTCCAAGTTGTGTTGGATGGTACTAATTATTTAGATCCATTCTGATCAGGTTTCAGACCTGGTTATGGGATGGAAATATCTTTGGTGATCCCGGATGATGACTTATTCCAGGGAATGGATGGGGGAGAGAGCCACCCTGTTGGTTCTTCTGGACCTCTCAGTAGTTTTCGATACCATTGGCCATGGTATCCTTCTGGAGCATCTATCTGGATTGGGCTCAGGAGGCACAGTGTTAAAGCGGTTCCGGTCCTTCCTGGAGTAGTGGTCTCAGAAAGTGGTGCTCAGAAGGGGGACTTTTGTTCCATCCCATGGCTGTTAGTCTGTGGGGTGCCGCAAGGTTCCATCCTGTCCCCCATGCTTTTTAGCATCTACATGAAACCGCTGGGGGAACTCATCAGGAAGTTTGGGCTGAAGTAACATCAGTATGTGGATGATACTCAACTCTACCTCTCTTTCAAGCTATTCATCCCAGGGAGGCTGTGCAATTCTTGAACCAGTGTCTGGAGGCAGTTTTGGGGTGAATGAAGGTAAACAAGCTGAAACTTATTCCAGACAAGATGGAGGTACTGTGAGTTGGGAAACCAACTACTCTGGATGGAGGTTTACAACTGGTCTGAGATGGGGTTGGACTCCCCCTAAAAGACCAGGTAGGGAGTCTGGGTGTCCCCCTGGACTCTGAGCTAATGAAGCCCAAGTAGTTGCAATGTCCAGGAGTGGGCTTTACCAGGTTACATATCTGGAGAGGACAGACCTTGCCTCTAACACTTCTGCCCTGAAAGGTGGCCTAGAAATATTTGTCATTATCCTCATTTGCCAGCCCGATCAGCTTCCATACATGGAATGTGTTTGTATGGGAGTTAGGAAGAAAGCCACCATTTTTTTCCTTTGCCTCAGGCAGCAAAATACCTTGGGCTGGCCAGTGATGGTACATTTTGAAGTACGGGTGCTCATCATGACCATCCCCCTAGCTCAGCCCCCAAGGAAAGTCTAAAAATGCAGGCTGCTGTGTTGATCCTTGTCAACAAACTTGTTCTAGCAGGTTTCATCTCTACCGAGATCAGATCTTTTGTAAAGCTACTGGGTCTCAAATGCCCTTTAAAGGCCAATCCACCTACCTCAATACTTTGCATTACAACAGGGAGCAACACATTGTTGTAGGAAATGCATTTCCCCCCAGCAACTGTGAGGATTGCAGCTCAGATCAGAGGGGGCAGGCACGTCTGAGCGGGTGGGAATGGCAGATGATACCTGCATCCCGGTTCATCAAAAAGTATCTGGCTGCATCCCTGTGAGCCCATGCTCCACTATACCACTGGGGCTGTCCCTGCATTAATTTGCCTTCAGACAATTTGCCTGCCTATGTAGTTTTTACATGGTGCCAGATCCAGGCCTGATTCAAAGTGCTGGTATTAACTTTCAAAGCCCTAAACGGCTTGGGGCCAGGTTATCTAAAGGAACGCCTCCTCCCATATGTACCTGCCCGGACCCTAAGGTCATCCTCAGGGGTCTTTCTCTGTGATCCCCTGCCCAAGGAAGTGAGGCAGGTGGCTACCAGGAGGAGGCCTTCTCTGCTGTGGCACCCCAGATGTGGAATGAGCTCCCTAGAGAGGTTTGCCTGGCACCTACATTATACTCTTTTAGACCCCAGGTGAAGACTTCTTTATTTTCACAGTGTTTTCACAGTTCTTCAGTTTGATTTTTAACCTTGCTGTTTAAATTTGTATTTTAAATCCCTATCAATTTCTGCATGGCTGCTTGGTTTTTATCCTGGTTGTGTTTTATACTGTATTTTCAATTATGTTTTTATATTGTCATTGTTTTGTATTTTGAATGGTTTTATGGTTTTAATTTTTGTAAACCACCCAGAGAGCTTCGGCTATTGGGCGGTATAGAAATGCAGTAAATAAATAAATAAATAAATAATCTTTCTCTTTTTCTCTTTTGGTTATTTTATTCATTTTATTTATTTATTACATTTGTATACCGCCCCATAGCCGAAGCTCTCTGGGCGGTTTACATAGGATTAAAAACAATTAAAAACAGTATACAAAAATTAAAACAGCAAAAACATACAACATACACACAATCTGTACATTTAAAGATACCCAAACATGTCCTCTCTCCTTATACTTATTTGCAGGCTTGATCTTATCCGTAGACCTGTCTCTTTTACCTTGGAGTTACAAGTTATTTTCTTATTTTGGTTCTATCCACGGATTGTGGTTTGTGTGTCTAATTTGCCACCAGCTTCTCTCTTCCCCAAACCTTTGCCTGTGTCCCACGGTGAGCGTGTCTCTCGTCTGTATGTGTCATCCTAAGGCAGCTGCCAGCTACTCTTTTTGACACCAGGTGAAGACGTTTTTATTTCCCAAATATTTAAACAGTTTATCATCATAGTCTTTTAACTTTGCTGTTTTAAACCTGTATCTTAAACCTGTATAAAACTCTGCATTGCTGCTCGGTTTTATCCTGGCCGTGCTTTTATGTTGTATTTTATATTGTGGGGTGTTTTTTTTTTTTTACATTGTGGTTTGTTTTATACTGTATTTGATAGTTTTAATTTTTGTGAACCGCCCGGAGAGTGTTGGCTATTGGGCAGTATAGAAATGCAATAAATAAATCAATAAAATTTATTTTCTCTTCCCCCCCCCCCTTTCTTCAGCTCAGCATCAACAATAAAGTTTAAACTGAGCAGATCTCAGGAAATCAACATGCAACGGAGCCGCGGACAGCTTTCTTTTCTCCTCTGCAAGAGGAGGCAAGCCTCAAAGGGGGAACTGAAGAGTAAATGCGATATATGTGGGCTATTGCCTTAAGCAACATCCCTCCCTTGTTTCCTGCTGCTTTGCAGACATCTGGTTCTGGGGTTGTCCCCCAAGGGAGCATCCTGCATGCCAAGCTCTGGGCTTTAACGCAAGCCTAAAAGCGTGGTGGAAGTCTAGGGTGGCCATATGAAAAGGTGGATGGGGCTCCTGTATCTTTAACAGTTGCATGGAAAAGGCAGCAGGTGTCATTTGTAGGCACGCAGCACCTGGTGAAATTCCCTCTTCATCGCAACAGTGAAAGCTGCAGGAGCCCTGCCCTCTTTTGTATCTGGTCACGCCAGTCTAGCTCCTGCAGCTTTCACTGTTGTGATGGAGAGGGGATTTCACCAGGTGCTGCAGGCATACAAATGACACCTGCTGAAATTCCTTTTTCTATGCAACTGTTAAAGAAACAGGAGCCCCGTCCTCCTTTTCATAGGGTCACCGTAGGTGAGGCAATACCTTGAACAGAAGGCATCACGTGGAGGAAGGGGGTGGTAGCAAGGCATTTTCACTGCAACAGTGTTACACACTTTCCACATACAGGCCTCCAAACACCATCTGCACAAGCTGTACAGCAGGGATGTTGCACCTCTTTTAACCTGAGGGCCGGATTCCATTTCAGAGAAGCTGCTGGGGGCCGCATACCAGCAGTGGGCGGGACCAAAGCCAAAGGGGGCGTGGTCAAAGACAAAAGGGGCAGAACCCAAAATACCAAAAGCGTGAGCACGTTTTAGTCTAGGGCTCTCCCTGCCAGTAACTATGCCTTAGGAGAGGAGACATTTCAACCTTTTGAAATGGGGGTGGGGGATTCACCAAAGCTGGGAATTAACAATATGTGATTGAAAGGCAGGGGCTTGGCAAAGGGATGGGGATCGTGGCCTTCCGGGGGGGGGGGGTAGATTTGGATCCTAGGCAGGCCAGATGAGGCCCACAGACCTGAGATTGAACACTCCTGCCATCCACTGTGAATGATCCCCCTCATAGGACACATTGGCAAGAGGTGGATCATTGCAAAAACGTATTCCTGCATCATGGGCTTTATGGAAAACGGACCCTCTGCCTGAAGCCTTTATCACACCTACCCGTTTTGCTTCTGCGGGTTCCCCCTCCGTTTCCTATGCGAGTGAAGCCTTTTGAATCACACGTGGTCGGTTTTGCTCCGATACCTCAGCTAAGCCTGTGGAGGAGGGGAGCAAACAGACAATCCCCGTTCAGGGATATTTCGAAAGAGGAAGGAAAGAAGGAGCACTCGGGGCACGAGAGTGGCGCGAGGGGGACGGCGTCATGTGAAAGAATTGGATCAAAGTCACGGCGGGTGTGCATCAAACTGGCCGTGTGATAAAGCTCTTCATGTGCAAGAGGAGACCAGTACACCCCTTTCCCACTGTGTGGCCACGATGTCAGCCTTCCTCATGAATCTAAACAGTGATCAAGGAAATAGCTCTAAAATCAACAACAACAACAACCATCGTCCCCTCCATTGGGCGCTCTGATTCCATCCCCCCCTTCCCACTTGTGCGCACGAATGTCCACATCCCTTCTGTCACATCGTCACCTGTTTGCTCTTGTTTCCGCCCGCTCCTTCTTGATCTTAGAAGCAGCAACACAACCCTGTCAGATTCACACACCAAAGCCACAGGAGACGGAAGAACCATCCCTTCCGGCCGAATTAGAAACCACAGCGAGAGTCATTGGCTCCTCGCAAAGGAAGAAACAGGGTTCTTTGTGTGCTTACCTTGTGCCGATACATCCTGGCCGCTCGTTTATGTTCCTGCCGTCAGGCCATTCTCCGCCGGTGGCTTAAAGGATTTTCCCACAATAACCAGCAAATCCCTCTCCCAGAGTGACTAATAAGCTGCAGAACACTTGTTGTCTTCAGCAGGTGCACAGCTTTCCAGCGGTTTTGCGCCTGTTGCTGTTCCAACATCGAGTGGGCTTTTCTAAGCTAGGCCTCTCGCCTTCCTCTTTCTCTTTCCTCTGTCCGTCTAGGTTCAGTCTCAACCCGAACGACTCATCTCTGCTGCTAAGGACGCTTTCCTCTTTCAATTATTTGCATAAAATAATTTCGACCATCATCCCTTGAGAGAAGCCACTTTCCAGCTTCTCCTCAGCGTTTGATACAAGAAAGTAAGCGTGTCTGTCTTCAATGAGTACCGGCAGGAAATTTAATCTAACCATGTCTGAGCCAGCGCTTTGCGTTCTGTTCACGGCTCCACCACTGATTTAATCGAAGGTCTTGTGCGAGTAATTAATTTCCTTTTTCTTCCTTTTTGTTTTCTTTTAAAGGAAAGCTGACATTGATGATTACCCTGTGATCTGGTATGTGTATTTCAAACGTTTGGGAAAGAGCTGCCAACTCACCTGAAAAGAAACCAGCCTGGCCAGCTCCTATGCCTTTTAACAGTTGCTCGATCTGCAGTAACCATTGAGCTCCGTCAGGTGAGTGTTTTATTGCACGCTCGTTACTGGGCACTCATGGGTTTTCACAGGTCGCTCTCACAATGTTGTCTGCCTCCCGCATGCCTCCGGCCCCTTCTAGCCTTCATTGCACGACAAAAAAAAACACCCCAATAAATACGACTTGTTTTTAAAAACGGAATTTGCTGCTATCTCCTGGGCAGGATCTACATGTCGTCCTCGATGCGCCCTCCCTGCGCTACAATCCGCTTCAGAGCGCTTCACCCCGCCTAGTGTGGCTCAAGCCTCGGAGGCTCTGCCTGCGCCCGCGCCGCCACGGCCGCCGCCCTTTCATCCAGGCCGGTCCCAGGGAGGGAGGAGGGAGGGGGGAGGGTTGTAAACAAAAGCCAGCGATTGGGAGAGGGATTTCCAATTGCTAGCTTTTGTTTACAACTCTCCCTCCTCCCTCCCTGGGACCGGCCGGGATGAAAGGGCGGCGGCGGCGGCGAGAGCACGAGCAGAGCCTCTGAGGTTTGAGCCACACTAGACGAAGTGCAGAGCTCCAAAGCGGCTTGTGGCGCAGGGAGGGCGCATCGAGGATGACGTGTAGATCAGTCCCTGCTGTGTGCAGAAGCAGCATGATCAAAACGGCCCATTGAATGGGCCACATTTACATTGTTTACTTCCTCTTTCAAAAGAGGAAGTAATGAGGGACAAACGCGCCAGTGGAGAAGCGACGGTAAGCAAATGCGATTTTCCCCATGTGATGATGCTCATTGCCACCTGCTTGTGTCTGAAGATCAATGCTTTATGGAATTGACAGATTTATATCCCGAAGATGCAAGGCAGGTGAGCATCCAAGTGAACACAGTACTAATTTTTGTGAATCGCCCAGAGGGCTTCGCCTACTGGGCAGTATAGAAATGAAATAAATAAAATAAAACGAATTTAAAAAGTATAAATTTATAGCAGAAAACAACCTGCTGTAAAAAAAAATCTGCAGGTTATTACAACCCTTTGAAAAAGGCCCAACAATACAGAAAGAAGCCGAAATGCATCAGACTTTTCGTCATTAAACCTATTTACTGCATCCTGAGACTATTCTCTTCCTGTTTGTAGATTCATATCCCACCTTCCTATTAAAAATACTGCTCAAGGCAACCAACAACAAAATACAAATAAAATAACAAAGTTACGCAGTGATGTAAGGGCAGCCAGGGCTCAGAGCGATGCAGCGCTGATACCTTTTCATTCGCAGGGACACTGACGTCACCTCACACCCCTCTGAACCTTTCCTTGCGCCCCTCTGAGCTTAGCTGAAATCCTCACAGTAGCTCTAGGGAAATGACTTCTCCCAGCAATAGGGGTGGATGGACTCACCCGTGTTGGCCCCAGCAGGCGCTCGCTCTGCCACCGCCACTGCCGCCACCCACGCTCATCAGAAGAAGCTTGCAAGGCCCTGGCAAGCCCTCCGCAGCCACTCACTCACCCGCATGCCGATATTGCGCACTTCCCTTTCCTGCGTCAAACGCGGCCGCCATTGATGCAGGAAAGGGAAGTGCGCAATTTCGGCATGCAGGCCGGCGGCTTCTGACACTCGCTGGGGTTTTACGCGTGCTTGGCTGGGAGTCCCCGCTCGTGTCGGAAGTGCCTGACCAGGTCTGGGGGGCCGGATGTGGTGGGGTTGAGATTTTGTGCTGAATTTCTGGACCGTCATGATGAACTCCTGCGTTTCAACATAGTAGCACTACACCACTGACGTTATGATTAAAACCTTAAAACTCCTCCAATAAAAACACAAATAAAAAGAAAGAAATAACAGCCCCCGCCAGATTAAAGCCTACTTCAGCAACAAATTAGACCCCCAAAGCCTGTCTGAATGAAAATGTCTCTGCCTGTCACTGGAAGGACAACAGAGACGGAGCTAGGCTGGCCTCCCTCAGCAGGGCATTCCAAAGTCTGGGAGCAGCCACCAAGAAGGCCATCTTGTGTTCTGCCAAATGTGTCGCTGATAGTGAAGGGTCTGAGTGAAAAGCCAGTCCTGAGGACCATATCACCGAGGCAGGCTCAGTGTGATGTTTCAAGAAGACCAGTGCTAAGCCATGTAGGGCTTTGTAGGCCATAACAAGCATGTTGAATTGTCCCCAGAAATAGATCCGTGAAGATGTTGTAGCACGGGAGTCGCATGCTCCTCCCTATAGCCTGGCTGAAGCATTTTGCACCAGTTGAAGTTTCTGAATATTTTTCAAAGGCAGCCCCATGTAGCGTGCATTACAGTAGTCCAAATGAGATGTAACTCAGATGTGTGACACCGTGGCCAGATCCTCCACCTCCAGGAATGGGCACAGTTGAGCCCTAGATAGGCCAAGACACTCCTGGCCAGCACCAAAACTTGGGCACTCCGGTTCAGGGTTGAAGCCAGGAGTACACCCTAGCTGAATCTTCAAGGGGAGTATGGCTTCATCCAGCACAGGTTGAGTCTGCATTTCCTCACCTGCCCTTTGACTACCCAGGAGCACCTCTGAGTTGTCTGGGTCAAGCTTCAATTTGGTCACATCCAGTCCATTGCTGACATCAGACCTTGATTTAGAAGTGCTTCCTTGGATTTAGATGGAAAGGAGAGGCGGGGTTGGGTTGGGTGTCACCAGCTTACTGGTGGCACTGACCCCCCAAACTCTCCCAGAAATTTCTCCCAGCAGTCCCACGTACCTGTTAAATAGCATGGGGGAGAAGATGGAACCCTGATGGTCCCCAGAGGCCATGAGAAAAGAAGAAGAGCCCTGCTGGATCAGACCAAAGGCCTCTCTCGTCCAGCATTCTGTTCCCAAAGGGAAGCCCATGAGCACAACATGAGCGCGACAGCACCCTTTCACTCACGTTCCCAGCAACTGGCGTTGCCATGCGTCCTTGCTCATGCACGCACCATGATGAGCATCTCTCACGTGTGCACAGGACGTGGGACCAAAGAAGGAGCTTCACGTCAGCTACGGTGCACGCACGGCACCGTGCTCTTCTAGGAATGGGGAATAGCTACGTTGAAACGGAGGAGCTTAGCTCAAGCACACTGAATTTGGGGGAATTAGCTCGCACGCTCTCGTTAAATGCAAAACAGAAGAGGGATTATTTTATGGTCCTCCAACAAACGCGGGAGCAAACGTTACAGGGGAGGAAAATGGCTTGGCTGGCATACCCATCCCCTATCTGCTAGCGCATGAGGCAGCATACTTATTCCTAATAGACCTGATACTGCTGAAGCGGTGGAAATGGCTAGATTTAGAAGGAAAGGAAAGGAAATAAAGCGAAGCTGTTCTAGTTATCAGACTCAGAGCCTAAACTAGGGTGGTCTTAAGTCTTCTATTGGATGGGCTGCCCAGTCCACATCTAGCCGAAGAAGAGCCATCAGCATGGAGAGCAAAAGGTCCTTGAAGTTGCCCATCAACTAGGGTGACCATATCTGGGAAAACAAAACAGAGGACACCCTGGGGAGGGCAGGGAAGCGGTTTTCCAGGGCTTCTGGAAAGCATGTCATTTCCCCCTGCCACCTTAAAGGCTCCAATTGGAGCAGAGGAAGGGAAAGCAAGTCATTCCCGCCCCCCACTGCTCCAGTCGGGGCCTTTTCTATGTCTGGTAATGACACACTTTCCCCTTTAAGGCCCTGATTGGAGCAGTGGGAGGGAAATGGTGTGCCTCCAGAAAGCACGTCATTCCCTCCCACCATGCTAATGGTGGCCTTAAAGGGGAGGTTATGTCTTTTTAGGACATTATAGAAAATTGCAGAAAATCCCCCCAGACACCCAGGTTAGAACAAAAGCCGGGACAAATCCAGGGAAATCCTGGCAGTTGGTCACCCTACCATCAACAGCAGCTGGACTGCAGACTGAGCAAGGCACAGGGGAGATGTACAGTGTTTCTATTTAAATGACAATAATAGTTTTCAAATTTACAGCCATCCATATAAATTAGCAAATTTTATGAAACCAGTGTTCTCTATTCCTCTTTTCTGGTGATGCATATCCTCTTTTTTTTTAGCAATTCACAACTGGCCATCCTACAATCAATACACAGCATGTCATTTATCCTACTATTTTATTTTATCCTACCATTTTATGATGTAAGGATCACTTTACATGGGTAGGGGGCATTAAACATTCCCCTCCAGCCATGTTCCCCCCAATCCACCCACCAACACACCCCTGTAGAAGTTAAAGAAAAAACACAGCGCTGTTAAATGACTTGAGACTGTTTGGTAGCTGTTTCCTCCCACTTTACCTTTGGACTCAAGGACAGCAACCCATACATTAGATGCATTTCTCCATCAGGCTCTGAGCAGAACTCAGGGAGTGGCCTGGCAGACCTGGGATCTGTATGGAACCCGGCCTTGGACTAAATAGGCACTTTACCAGGGGGTCAATCTTTCCCTCTGTGGGATTTTAGAAGGTTCCCCTCCACCCCATTGTACTGCTATGCGGTTTTTGAGAGCTTCTCTAAATGAGCAATTTATAGCATGGTCACGGTTAGCCACTCATGGAAGTTTGAGGTCCATTACACAATGTCATTAACAGCCAGGATGTCTCCCGCGTTTTCCCTGGAAATCGCGCATTTGGAAAAAACAACAACCAGATCATGTTGTAATAGTCGGGAAAAGTGGGATCTCTCCATCACTAAATGGCGGTGTCTCATTAAAACACAATGGGGCCTTGCTGAGAAGAGACCAAATCATGTGGTTGGGTGTGAAGGAGCGTGTCACAAGGGTGGGTAAGGCGCGGGATTTTTCCTATGTGTACAGAAGCTCTCAGTTTTGTTTGGAACCATTGTATTTTATTGTGTTTATGGCTTTATTCTAAATCTCCTCAAACACTCATGGAGCGATTCAGAAATACTTTAAGCAAATAAATATGTAAGTAAGTTGTACACAGGGGAAAGCCAAATTCTGCCACCCAGATGAATGATGCAAACCAAGTAAATTTGAATATATTCACTATGTGAATATTCCATTTGTCACATCTGGTGGTCATGGAGAGAGGCCAAGAATTCTGCAAGGCACTGAGGCCCTGCCCCAGAAGACTCGCAGCTGGCTTCCTGAGAGTTTATTAAGCACTGAACCCATCTCCAGCGCCTTAAGGACTAGAAAGTTACTTTTTAAAAAAATTAACAGTGGGATTTTTAGAATACACTGGCTTGTATGCCCAGTATAAGTTTCTGTGTTTGTAAGAAGACAGAGCAAAAGATGTTGATTATACTGAAGTCTGAATCTGAACCACAATCGATTTACCTGAACTAAAAGCATTGGCATTTGCAAACGACCTTGCTTCCCTATGAAGCTAACGCTCATTCCTGCCTGACGTTTTGTACTGCGCAAAAGCTTAGCAATTCTTTCGCCAGCGTCAGCTGACCCTGCAAAAGGGATCACTGTTGTTCCGCGTCTCTCTTGAGAAAGGCTGCCCAGGTGAGGTCTGAATTTATCTCCCTTAAGAAAATAGGCTTTGTCAGCCCTACACGAAACACTTTAAGCTCAGAGCTTGCCTCTTTCAGGAAGATGCAAACATGCCAGTGTTAAATCCCTCATCCACCCCCCCTTCTCTCTCTCTCTGTTCCTCCTTGATGTCTCCTGCTCCCTCCTGGTCTTTTGCCTTTTTGTTTTTCTGTTTTCCAAAGATTGACATGCTGCTCAGAACGGCAGCCGGAGTCTATTGGCTCCCCCTGCAGCCTGACTTCTTTGATCCTAAGACCTCTCCAAAGCACAAAGGTGATGTTTTGCTGGGGCTGCTGAATATGGAACTTGTCAGGACCACTCAGCGTAAGAAGGAGCCGTCTGCCTCTGTGCGTGGACTCTAGGCAGCTGAGCAGCAGGATGACCTCTCCATCCGCTCCTCCGCCAGAGCTTGGAATCAGATCTATCCCTGTCTCTCGGTTGCTCCCCCTCCTCCCTCCCTCCCTCCCTCCCTCCCTCCCTCCCTCCCTCCCTCCCTCCTTCTGTTTTCGTCCCAAGAATCATGACTATGCCTCCATTGACACATTTAGCATGTACCACCATGGGCCAGCCACAGTGATTGGGCTCCTTATTTCTTTATTAAGCCCTTTGCTGCGGTGAATTACGTCTCTCGCCTTCAAGCAATACCGCCACGGGGGGTGGGGGGGTTGGGTTCTCTCACATGCATTTCTGAAGCGCATCACTTGGGCACCCGCACACTCAGGCAGCGAATCCCTCGAATGCTGCTTGATGCAATCAGACGGCTGCAGACCATGCCTCTTGTCCGTAGATGACGTGGAAGAGCCGCAAACAGACCCCTCAGCTTTCAAAAACATTTTTTTTTAAAAAAAAACACCACTTCAAAGCCAAGAAGGCTCCAGTTTCGAACACAGAGTGGCCCTGAGACTGCTGGAGAGGCCAGTGGTGGCTGGCAGCACCGATGCCAGGGGGGCGGTGAACAAGCTCTGGGTTTCAGTCAGAACCGGTCAGAATGCAAAAGGAGCTATGCAAGGTACGACACATGTGAAGAACCTTGGATAGCTCCTTTAGAGTAACATGACGTGGACTACCATCTGCCAGGGATGCTTTAAGGTAGATTCCTGCATTGAGCAGGGGGTTGGACTCGATGGCCTTATAGGCCCCTTCCAACTCTACTATTCTATGATTCTATGGTTCACTGAAACCTGGAGCAGATTCTCTGCCCCAACGGGAGGGACACCTGCCCCCCCAGACCTGATGCCACCCCTTCAGAAACCTTCTCCCTCTTTCTCATGCTGCTTCCTGATTGTTTCTAAGCTTCGCTGCTTTCCTCTCCTCTCTCCTGGTAATGGGAATTATGATTAAGCCTCCATTGATACAGAGGGCCTTCTACCAACTTTGGTTGGTGACCCAGCTACACCCCTATTACAACAGGGATAACCTAGCTTCAGTTGTCTATGCTCTGGTAACCTCCAAGTTAGATTACTGCAATGCGCTCTACCTGGGGCTGCCCTTGAAGACGGTTCAGAAGCTGCAGCTTGTGTAAACTGTGGTGGCCAGATTGATAACGGGGACCAGGAGGTTTGAACATATAAGAGCCACTCTGGCCCGCTTGTCTTGGCTGCCTGTATGTTTCTGAACTTGATTCAAGGTGCTGGTTCTAACCTATAAAGCCTTACACGGCTTGGGACCACAATACCTGACGGAACACCCCTCCCAGCATGAACCTACCCTTTCTGGGTGCCTACTCAAATGGAGGCCTGGAAGACGGCAACAAGGGGGAGGGCCTTCTCAATGGTGGCCTCCCAATTATGGAATGATCTCCACGATGAGACCCACCTGGCACCAACATTGCAATCTTTTTGGTGCCAGGTCAAGACTTTTCTCTTTTGCCAGGTATTTAGCAGCATGTGATGAAATTTTAATCAATCTCAGATCTGTTTTTTAGGTCTGGCTGATTGCTTAAAGTTATTTTTAGATGTGTGTTATCTTTGTGTATATTGTCTATTGTATACTTTTATGCCTTTAAATTTTGTATATAATTTTAAAAGTTTTAATCCACCCAGAGAACTTTGGTTCAGTATAGAAATGTAAACAACAACAACAACAACAACAACAACAACAGAAGGATTCCTAATAGCTATACAGGATCAAGTTATAGCCACCAAGAACTACCAAAAATACATAATAAAAGATAACAGTGTAACAACAGACCTATGCAGGAAATGCCATCAGTTCCAAGAAACAATAGACCATATAACAGGAGGATGTGGAATTCTGGCAGGAATGGACTATACAGACAGCCACAATACAGCTGCAAAAATAATTCACCAACAACTGGCCATAAAATTCAACCTTATCAAACAATCTACACCATACTATACATACTCACCCGAAACAATCTTGGAAAATGCAGACCATAAAATATATTGGGACAGAACAATGCATACGGACAAGACAATACCTTGCAACCAAGCAGACATAACGTTCATAGACAAAAAAGAAAAACACACACATACCTCATCGACATAGCAATACTGAATGACAAAAATGTTGTTGACAAGGAAGAAAAAAAGAGAGACAAATATACACAACTGGTCATGGAAGTCAAAGAACTATGGCAACAGGAAAAAGTCACAATTATTCCATTAGTCACATCAGTCACTGGCATCACATAAAAAAAAACTATACAGAAAACCTCCAGAAACTGGGCCTACCGGAATACATCCACACCAACATCCAGAAAGCAGTCATACTTCAAACATAGGCTGACCATATGAAAAGGAGGACAGGGCTCCTGTATCTTTAACAGTTGCAAAGGACAGGGAATTTCTGCAGGTGTCGTTCATATGCATACAGAACCTGGTGAAATTTCCTCATCATCACAAAGTTAAAGCTGCAGAAGCCCTGCCCTCTTTTGTACATGGTCAAGAGGACAGGGCTCCTGCAGCTTTAACTGTTGTGAAGAGAGGGAATTTCACCAGGTTCTGTATGCATATGAACGACACCTGCAGAAATTCCCTGTCCTTTGCAACTGTTAAAGATACAGGAGCCCTGTCCTCCTTTTCATATGGTCACCCTAGATTCAAACATGCTCAATTGTCAGGAAATTCCTGAATCTGTAAAAGACAGAATGACTTGGCAAAGCCCGTCATATCCATCTAGAAAAACCTACACGAGCGAGAAAGAGATGAATTAACAACAACAGCAACAACAATGATTTCTTACACTGCTGCCTCATTTCAGTAATCTTTTGTAGAGGCAGTTCTCTCTGTTTTTTGTTCTTCTAGAAAAGCAAAATTCGCTGGGAACTCTGAGACCGGCAGGTAAGGTTTCGTTTCTGTGTACACAAGTCTCCTCCCCACCTCAAAGCGTGCGCTGTGTAATGTTTTGCTTCATTTGAACAAATGAACCCTTCAACACTGGTGGCTCACTTTAATTTAACTGTTTTTCATCCTTACAAACACAACTCGGCCTGGTTCTTGAGAAGTGGCTGCTGCCTCTGGGTTCTGACAAGAACGCTTTGCCAGGGCCCGGAGCATCAGCCAAAGCAGGCCCTCTGGGACCCATAGGCCTCGGCCTTTGCCCCATCATGCCAGGTGCTAGAACAATGCCTGCCTCCGTTGAAGGGACAGCCGACTTCCCGACATCTCAGCTTTTCACATCAAATTTTATAAGTGCTGGGTGTAATAAAGCAAGACCTGATTATTGGAGAGGTCTAATAATTGCATTGTCACCGTGGTTTCATTTGTCTTTGTGAAGTCCTGTGCACTCTGCTTGGTCCTGGTCCAGTCTTTGTCTCCAATTGAGGTGCTCCGATTGGGACGCCTTCCCCGGCGGCTCCATTCTGGAGCATGTGCTTCCCTATTCATCCCTCTTTTGGAAAGAGTCTTCTCTTGCAAGCAAAAATACGATCCCAGAATTGCCCTCGCTAGTGACTTGTCCTTTCCATTACACAGCAACGGGGAGGGTGGGGGAAGGATGGGTACTGTGTCGAAGATGCGCTCCTGTGCATCGATATGTTGTTTGTGTTAAAAAAATACACATGATCTGTGCCAAAACACGCCTATAACCAATCAAAAAAATTGCCAAAAATGGTGGATGCCCACTCCCACACAGATCTGAAACTGCTGGACTTGCTCCTGACTGCAGGTCGGCTGTTCGCTAAGCCAGGAGCTCATGCTGAACAGCAACAGCTTTGGGAAGAGGGGCCACACCAGCCATGGGCTTCGCTATTGTAGCGAGAGAGCCGGAAAAGCCGTGACAAATCCCGTCAGTGATGTTCCTGAATAACTGAGGGGTCGACCCAAGATCATCATGGGAGTAGGTGAACATTTATTATTATTATTATTATTATTATTATTATTATTATTATCATCATCATCATCATTTATATACCTCCCTATAGCCGAAGCTCTCTGGGCAGTTTACAAAAATTAAAAACATTGAACGTTTAAAAACCAATATACAATATTTTAAACTATAAAAGCCTAAAAACAAGCTACATCTCATTTAACATCTCATTTAAACTTTGTTAAACTGTTAACAAAGCTCAACATATGTTGTTAAATGCCCAGGAGAAAAGAAAAGTCTTAACCTGAAGCCAAAAAGATGACAGTGTTGGTGCCAAGCGAGCCTCATCGGGGAGATCGTTCCACAGTTGGGGGGCCACCACTGAGAAGGCCCTCTCCCTTGTTGCCATTCTCCAAGCTTCCCTCAGAGTAGGCACTTGGAGGAGGACCTTGGATGTCGATCGTAGTGTTCAGGTAGGTTAGTGTCGGGAGAGGTGTTCCATCAGGTATTGTGGTCTCAAGCTGTGTGAGGCTTAATAGGTCATGTGGCCCAGTAGGGATGACCTCGATATTATTCAGGAATAAATGGCTGGTGTAGACACGGAATCATGTATTGACTGGGGCAGGGTCTGTAACTCAGTGGCACTACACCACACGTTCTGCCTGCAGAAGGTCCCAGGTCATGCACTGAGCAGGGGGTTGGACTCGATGGCCTTACAATTCTAGGTTCAATCCCCGGCAACTCCAGATAGGGCTGGAAAACCACTGCCCGAAATCCTGGACAGCTTTTGCTGCCAGTCAATGTCGACAATACTGGGCAAGCTCTGGGTTCTGTGGAATCCCATGCTAGCGAAAACACCCCATATTTCAAAGGTGTGATGACATTTTCTGCTGTCTGTTTTCCTAACACAGATGCCGAGGATAACGTGAGTAATTGCCTGACACTGGTAAACATCCTTGGCCGGAATACATGAACATACCAGTGACTCCTTTGCAAAACTATCCCTCCACTTTGTCCTTGTTTAGCAGCCTGAGAATTTTTCCTTCGCCGAGGCTGATATTTTTCCCAAGTCTGACATTTGTAAACATCTGCTCCATATGCAGATTTATCTGAGGCCAACATAGAACATCGTTGACTCTCCTGTTCTATGACATACACACACATACCCATATCTAAATATATCATCTATATTCAGAGTTTTTGTGGTCGTGATTTCAGCACATTCAGTCTATGGCAGCCTTCCTCAACTTAACCACTGGCCATGCTGGCTGGGAATGATGGGAGTTGCAATCCAGCACATCTGCAGGGCAATAGGTTTGATAAGACAGGTGCTTCTGTTTACTTGCTGCATCTGATGTGGCTTCTTCAAATTCCTCCTGCTTTTTGTCTGATGTTGGAACATTTCTTTTATTAGGTTAACATTGATAACACCTTACTCTACTACATCATTTTCTCTAACAGGGCCATCAAATACTCTGGATAATGCATCTTCGACTTCCAGTTCTTTTCCTGGCGAATATTCAATTGTGTTTAGGTCACACAGCCGAAGCTGAAAAAATAAATAGCCTCTGACATTTCACAGGCGGAAACGGGGGGTGCGCTTGTAACACCCCAATTAAGTGCTTAAACCCCCAGCCCCTCTGCTATCCTTCCCTGAAGGCTCTGCTTCACTTGCTGAATACCAGCGTTCCCCAAGCTGCTGCCCTCCATATGTGTGTGACTACAACTCCCATCATCCCCAGCCAACATGGCTGTATTGAGTTTGTTAGTGAGCAAAAATATGGACTTCACAGAGTTCCAAAATGCTGCTAAGAGACTTGTGTAGCTTAACACGGTGAGCAGATTTTAGCAGGCTTTAGCTAACAAGAGCTGGCCTCATTCCCTGATTGGTCCTCTCTTACAACTCCATCACACCAGCGATTTAGTGCACTCTCCCCATGCCTGGTGTGCGGATTTGCAGCATGGTACTCACATGACACTGTGCCTGTCCTGCTGACACCCCACCTCTTCCCCAGCCTTTCCTAGAATGCTAAAAGTCTGGATTATTTTCCCTAAACGCCCTAAGCCTCCGTGTAGTTTTAAAGGAACTGAGGGCTTGAATGGATTGCGTCAGTTCCTGGCAGGGAAAAGCCATCTCTCACAGCAGCCGGCTCCAAGCCTCAAATTAGGCTGACCATCTGAAAAGGAGGACAGGGCTCCTGTAATTTGAACAGTTGTAGAGCAAAGGGAATTTCAGCCAGTGTTATTTGTATGCAATTAGTTCCTGGTGAAATTCCCTCTTCATCACAACAGTTAAAGTTGCAGGGGCCCTGCCTTCTTTTGTATATGGTCACTCTAGTATAGGCAGCCTACTCAATATAAAACCCAAACATTGCATCCCAGGCTCAAAAGCATTTTTTTAAATCATACAGCGCCTGAATCTCTGCAGAGGCGAGATTGTACTCCCTCAATGCCCCCAAAGAGCCAGACTAAGGGGTCGTTCCATTTTTGCCCGGGAGAAAGAAGGTCTGGTTGAAGAGCTCATCTGACAGGACCTGACTGGAGGGAGAAAGAGAAGGGGTGGAGTGGAGCCGAAGAGCCAAGGAGTGAAGGAGCAAATAAGCAGCTATTCAGGTGAAAGGGATCATAAGCGTGACACGCTTTTCCCTCAGAGGTAAAAAAACGCAGAGGCAAACCAGGTGGGGGGATTAGGTGTGATGGGGGTCATAGTTATGTCACCCTTCTCTCATAGAGTCTTATCTTGGGATGAGCTGGGAGGTTTTCACTCCTAACCAGGACAATTATTTCTTCAGCTTAGATGTTTTGGGAACCTGTGAGAGGGACCTCCCCTGCTCCTTCTGAAAGGAGGGAGGAATGTAGCCTGTCAGCTCCCAAGAGAGGGAGGCAGGCACCTAGCAGGATAGCCTATAAGATCCAACGCACAGGCTCCATGCTTTGGCTTCGCTCCAGAAGGAACCACGCAACCGGCCTGGAGACCTGCTTTGGCTCAAAGGGACGGATTCCATTAATCGTGGGGGCCCTGATAGACACCCAGCTATGAAAGCTTGATTAGCTGGAAAGAGGTGCTAACTTTCTTTGCATGTACATATTCTGTATTCATTTTCCATCAATAAACTGCCATCGTTTTGCACAAGTGGCTTGTTTTCATCTTGATAAACAAAAGAACCCGATTGATGACTTGGTCCTGGCAGAACCAGAACCCAAACTCAACACAATGGCCAATAGTCTTCACAAGAATTCGTAGCCATGCTGGCTAGAGGATCATAGGAGTTGAAGTCCCAAACATCTGGAGGGCAGCAGTTTGGGGAAACCAGGTAAAGACTAGGGGTACCTCTAGACGGGCACTTTCCCCCGCGGTGGCTTCGGAGTGGCAGCAGGTCGTGTACATGATGCTGCCACCACTCTAAAGCTATCTAGGGGCAAAGCCCCAAAGTTCCGCTCTAAAAAAGTTGGGCATTTACCCCAAATTTTTTAGCTTGGAGCAACGTGATGACAGCTTTTGTCGTCTGTTGCTCTTGCTCCAGAGCTTCTGCGTGGCATGCCAAGTCTATGGCGACCACTGATTGGTCGCCATGGGCCGGGCAGGGAAGGGGATGGACCAGCAAGCCATAAGCTCACTGCATCACCTCCATGCCTCCACAGACCTCCCCCCTTTGTCCCCCCCATTTAAAAAGTTTGTTAAAAACCACCTTACCTTGGATGCTCCCAGGCGGCCCGAAAACTGCTGCTTGTGCTGTGCTCGGTTCGACGGGCGCGGCGGCGGCGGCAGGAAAGCCTGCCATGGCGCTCCTTCCGCTGTAGATGGGTGGAAGGAGCGCAAATGCGGGACGCCGTGAAGATGTGAAGATGAGGGCCATATTGCTGGGGCAGGGAAACCATTTTCCACAGAAGTCCACATTCCATTGGGGGAAATGTTTCAGGGGGCCACATAGAGCGAGATCAGTGTTAGAAATGGGCACCTTCATTGGTTCTATGATTTTAAAACCAGAAACACCTTCCCCAACCTGGTGCCGTCAAAATACTTTGGACCACAGTTCCCATCAGCCCCAGCCAGCATGACTCATGGTCAAGAATGCTGGGAGTCGTGTTCCAAATCCTCTTGAGGACTCCAGGTTAAGGAACGTGTGCCCAAAAGGTGAGTTTGGTAGAGATACACTAGAAAATTCGGTCCGGCAGCAAATGGCTTCCCCTCCCCAAATGCCATCCCAGTGTCAAATTGATCCCCCTGATTGCCAGGGAGGTTGAGGGAAATTATTCAAAGTGTTTTGGAGGCAGGAGGGGAGGAGCGTGCTATGACAAAATCTTTTATATGTTATTGTTTGTATGTGTATATTTAAGCGTGTGGATTCGCTGTGGACAATTCTTTTCTCTTTCAGGAAATGGTAAGGAAGTGGGAGGGGGGAGTTAGAATGGTGAGCAGGGTGAATGGTGTCGTCTGATTGGTTGGTTGATTTGAAAGAGAGAGATTGGCTCAATTCGGACGACATGATGGTCAATGGTGGGTTGACTAACCCTAACCCTCACGCTAACCCTAGGGGGCACTCCCCACACAACATGGTAATAAATAATCAACTGTGGTGTGGATGAGGATCAGCGCTGAGTTGACTGTGGCAGCATTCGGATGACACGATAGTCAAAACAACTGACGATTGTTTCCCCCACACCAGTTGTTTATTGTGTCGTCCGAATTGAGCCAGTGAGTCAGGCTTAGGAGCGAGTGGGGACAGTGATGATGATGAATTCATCTCTTTCTCGCTCGTGGCTGTGTTTTACAGATTCAGGAATTTCCTGATGCTTGAGCATGTTTTATGTATGACTGCTTTCTGGATGTTGGTGTGGATGTATTCTGGTAGGCCAGTTTCTGTATAATTTTTTGATGTGATGCCGGTGACTGATGTGACTAACGGAATAATTGTGACCTTTTCTTGATGCCATAGTTCTTTGACTTCCATGGTCAATGGTGTATATTTGTCTCTCTTTTCTACCTTTTCAACAACATTTTTGTCATTTGGTATTGCTATGTCGATAAGGTATGTGTGTGTTTTTCTTTTTTGTCTGTGACCATTATGTTTGGTCGGTTGCAGGGTATTGTCTTGTCCGTATGAATTGTTCTGTCCCAGTATATTTTATGGTCTGCATTTTCCAAGATTGTTTCGGGTGAGTATGTATAGTATGGTGTAGATTGTTTGATAAGGTTGAATTTGATGGCCAGTTGTTGGTTAATTATTATTATTATTATTTGTTACATTTGTATGCCGCCCCATAGCCGAAGCTGTCTGGGCGGTTTACATAAGATTAAAACTTTTAAAAACAATATACAAAAATTAAAACTGCAAAAACATACAATATACACATACATTTAAAATCACTATAATAACTTGAAAGCTATAAGCCTAAAATCAAAAACAGACCTAGGCTCATCAGATAATGCTAAATGCCTGAGAGAAGAGGAAAGTCTTTATCAGGATAGGGTGAGGAAAGTGGGGTTATAGGATTTGGAGGTGGCTAGTATTCCCTGGGAGGTGGAGGGAGGTAGATTTATGTGTACAATTTAGAACAAACTTAAAGAGTCTTTTAAAACCTTTTACTTAGGAATAAACTTCAATCTTATTGTGTTATATCAACCGCGTTTGCTCAGTTATGTGCGTTGCTTCAGTTGGAAAATACTAGGGGTGTGCACGGACCCCCCGGATCGGATCGGGACCCGGATCGGGACCTCCAATTTTGTCCCGGACCGGTTCGGACAAAATCGGAGGCCACCCGGACCGGATCGAGTCCGATCCCGACCCAAAAATCGTAAATTTTTGGATCGGCCGCCATTTTTTTCCCCATAGACTTGCATTGCAATGCAAGTCTATGAGGAAAAAATGGCGGCGGGTGGCTGAGGGGGGGCCTAACTCCCTCCCCCCCCGGGGCCGTCCGCTGTGGATGGCCCCGGCAGGGAAGCCCCCTCCCCCGCTTTCCCTACCCCCCCTGGGGCCGCCCGCTTCCATCCGCTGGCGCCCGCGGGCGCCAGCGGATAGAAGCGGACGGCTCCGGGGAGGGGGTAAGCCCCCTTCCCCGCCACTGCTTACCTTCTCGGCCCGTCCGCTCCCGTCCAGCGCCGGCGGCTACTACCAGCGGGCTCCGCGGCCTACTCTCGAGTAGCGCGCCGGGTGATGACATCACCCGGCGCGCCACCCTGGAGTAGGCCGCGGAGCCTGCTGGTAGTAGTAGGCGCCGGCGCCGGGACGGGAGCCGCCGGGACGGGAAGGTAAGGGCCCCCCTCCCCCCACCGCGCGCCCCCTCCTCCCCTCCATGCACCCCCTGCTTACCTTCCCGGCCCGGCGGCTCCCGTCCGGCGCCGGCGCCTACTACTACCAGCAGGCTCCGCGGCCTGCTCTAGAGTAGCGCGCCGGTGATGACATCACCCGGCGCGCCACCCTAGAGCAGGCCGCGGAGCCTGCTGGTAGTAGTAGGCGCTGGCGCCGGGACGGGAGCCGCCGGGACGGGAAGGTAAGGGCCCCCCTCCCCCCTCTGCGCGCCCCCTCCTCCCCTCCACGCACCCCCTGCTTACCTTCCCGGCCCGGCGGCTCCCGTCCGGCGCCGGCGCCTACTACTACCAGCAGGCTCCGCGGCCTGCTCTAGAGTAGCGCGCCGGTGATGACATCACCCGGCGCGCCACCCTAGAGCAGGCCGCGGAGCCTGCTGGTAGTAGTAGGCGCCGGCGCCGGGACGGGAGCCGCCGGGACGGGAAGGTAAGGGCCCCCCTCCCCCCTCCGCGCGCCCCCTCCTCCCCTCCACGCACCCCCTGCTTACCTTCCCGGCCCGGCGGCTCCCGGCCGGCGCCGGCGCCTACTACTACCAGCAGGCTCTGCGGCCTACTCTAGAGTAGCGCGCCGGGTGATGACATCACCCGGCGCGCCACCCTAGAGCAGGCCGCGGAGCCTGCTGGTAGTAGTAGGCGCCGGGACGGGAGCCGCCGGGACGGGAAGGTAAGGGCCCCCCTCCCCCTTCCGCGCGCCCCCTCCGCGCGCCCCCTCCTCCCCTCCACGCACCCCCTGCTTACCTTCTCGGCCCGTCCGCTCCCGTCCGGGGCCGGCGGCTACCACCAGCAGGCTCCGCAGCCTGCTCTAGAGTAGCGCGCCGGGTGATGACATCACCCGGCGCGCCACCCTAGAGCAGGCCGCGGAGCCTGCTGGTAGTAGCTGCTAGTGCCGGACGGGAGCGGACGGGCCGAGAAGGTAAGCGCCCCCCTCCTCCCCCCCCGCTGTCCACTTTCATCGGTGGGCGCCTGCTGGCGCCCGCCAATGGAAGCGGCGGTGGGCGCCAGTGGGCGCCCGCCGATCCGCCGATCCGCCGAACCGGTTCGGAGCCTTTTCGGACCGGTTCGGATTGGATCGGCCGATCCAGCTGCGGGATCGGAAATCGGATAATTTATCCGATTTCCCACTGGACCGGACTCGGATCGTGGATCGGGTCCGATCCAGTGCACATCCCTAGAAAATACACACACACGCTCACACAGAGGAATAGTAATAAAAAGGAGGTTTATTGTCCCCTTGTTTTTGGAAGAAAAAGAATAGGGTGTTGGCAGCGAAGGAGAGGTTTAAATAGACGTCACAGAGGCTGGTGATACCACATGCGCCTACTGTGGGGGTGAAGGGCAAGCTGTGGTGTCCTTCCTTCCTTCTTTTTTGTCTGCTCGGGGAAAATGTAATTTCGTTGCTCATTGTGGCAGAGGTAGCAAAAGTATCCTTCCAGGGCCAGATCTACACCAAGCAGGATATAGCACGACTTGCTCAGGGTTTCTGTTTTTGACCTCGTTTGGGCTCGTTGGAATGGCAAAGGTGCACATTTCGAATGGGAAAAGTGTACATTTCTGTACATTTTTTTAAAATCAAAAGTACACACTTCCCCTCCCCCACTGACTAAAGCGTGAAAATGTGCATTTTGTAAACAAACAGATTAAAAAAATACACCTTTTTTTGTATCAGAACTCTGGGAATTTGCAAACATTTCTCTGAAACCCCCCCTCCTCCCCCTCTGGCATGCTTTCGCATTCGGGACACGTTCGCATGATTTGTGAAACAAAATTCTTGGGCATCACTCTTCGATGTCTCCGAGGATCCCTGTTGTTTTCTGCAACAGTCTTTTCCCCCATTCCCTTCACAGAGGCACACTGGACAATTCAGTTTGTCTTTTTTAAAAAAAACACAGGATATTTCAAGACAGGCGCTATCTGGATCAATGCCTTCAGCTTTTCAAAACCTCTGTCCAGATTTGCACCCCACGCCCACTGTGACTGATCTTTCAGTAAGACTTGACGGCTGGGTAAGTGAGCTGTCAAGCGTGGCGTGAATTTTTCCCACAAAAGCTGCCATCTTGAACCACACTTTGAAGTTCCTCTTTCTCATATCTGAGCGCTGAACTACACACCACATTAAATACTAAGCATGCCGCTGGTCTTCACAATTTGGTTTCCCCTGGTATAAGCAAGTGACCCTAACGGAGGTTTTCTTCTTCTTTTAGGCCCTAGTGAGGAGGGGTGAATTTTGGAAAATTAATTGGCTGGGTGGGAAGGTTTAAACTTCTTCTACCTTTATGCAGTGGTTCTCATCTGGATTGCCACCCTGCAGGTTTACACTTAGGTAGACAAAATAGAGATGATCCGCTCCACACAATGCATTTCATAGAATCATAGAATCGTAGAGTTGGAAGGGGCCTATAAGACCATCGAGTCCACCCTCAGCTCAGTGCAGGAATCCACCTTAAAGCATCCCTGACAGATGGTTGTCCAGCTGCCTCTTGAAGGCCTCTAGTGTGGGAGAGCCCACCACCTCCCTAGGTCATGGGTTCCATTGTCGTATTGCTCTAACAGTCAGGAAGTTAGAGTAGGGTGACCCTATGAAAAGGAGGACAGGGCTCCTGTATCTTCAACAGTTGTATAGAAAAGGGAGTTTCAGCAGGTATCATTTGTATGCATGCAGCACCTGGTGAAATTCCCTCTTCATCACAACAGTTAAAGCTGCAGGAGCCCTGCCCTCTCTTGTATGCAGTCACTCAAATAACTGTTGTGATGAAGAGGGAATTTCACCAGGTGCTGCATGCATATCAATGACGCCTGCTAAGATCCCATTTTCTATACAACTGTTAAAGGTACAGGAGCCCAGTTCTCCTTTTCATATGGTCACCCTAAACTAGCATGCAGTTTATCTGTGGGAGTATCAGCATTCTGCTGGCATTTTCACTTAGTTTTTCCACTCACTGTGTCATGTTTTTTGAAATCTAAGTCCAAATGTCTGCTGATTGGTGTTTAGGCCTGCTGCTCTGGTCCTCTCCGGAGCTGTTTGCAGTCTTTGGTTGTGTTGGGGCTAAGCCACAGGCAGCTGTCAATCAAATCAGAACCAGAAAATGTGCCAGGAATCAGAGCGAAGGGGGACCAGCCAGCAGCAGGAACATTCCCTCAATGGACTCCTTGCTTAAAAAGGAAGTTTACAAGCCCTTCTTGTTAAGGTGAGTCCATTGTTAACATGCGTAGGGTGACCCTATGGAAAGGAGCACAGGGCTCCTGTATCTTTCACAGTTGCATAGAAAAGGGAATTTCAGCAGGTGTCATTTGTATGCATGCAGCACCTGGTGAAATCCCCTCTTCATCACAACAGTTCAAGCTGCAGGAGCCTGGCCCTTTGATGGATCTGGTCACCCTAGTATAGCTCCTGCAGCTTGAACTGTTGTGATGAGGAGGGAATTCCAACAGGCGCTGCATGCCTACAAGTGACACCTGCTGAAATTCTCTTTTTCCATACAACTGTTAAAGATAGAGGAGCCCAGTCCTCCTTTCCATAGGGTCACCCTAGACAGGGGCCAAATCGACACCTTGTGCCAAATCATTACAATCCCATCATAGTAATGCTATCTCTTCCTGGCGCATTTATACCTCCTAGGACACACACAATGACATTTGTTGAGGTATTTTGGATGATGTGGAATAAAAAGCAGGAAATAAAAGTACAATAGTGGTATGAGGAGCATCTCTACATTAGGGAGAAATCACGCTGCCTTACCAGGGCTGCTCCTTTGCATGATTGTGATGGGCTCCATTACATGGGCGGGAAGGGGCGACCATGTGGTTTGAATTACTGACCACATGGTCAGTAATTGAAAACTTCCTCTCCTATCAGTGCCTTTAGCCTTGAATGGGACAGCACCCTCTAGTGGGTGATTTGTAGTGCAACTTCGGCTGCACACTTTAGGAAATACTGTGCTATTTCACAAGAACCAGGATATCCAGTTGTTGTTGATTTGTTTATTTTTTTTAGAATGGGATATCGGGGGGGGGGGAGAGGTGTGGGAGATGTCCAGGAAGCTGACGGCATCACCTAAAGGACCTGCAAAATTTCGTGAATGGCCAACCACTAAAGTGCCCTATATCTCTGGTGTTGAGACTCATAGAATGTGTAATGTGCCCCAACAGTTATAGTGCTCTTAAAAAGTGATAAAAAGCTCTAGTGTAGATCTAGCCAGGGTGATGTTGCGATGAAAGCACCTGGTAGCTCCTGGATAGTCTGGACGCATCTGATAATTTCCAAATCTCTCTCTCTCTCTCTCTCTCTCTCTCTCT
Source organism: Anniella stebbinsi (assembly GCA_029215795.1). NCBI lineage: Eukaryota > Metazoa > Chordata > Lepidosauria > Squamata > Anniellidae > Anniella > Anniella stebbinsi. The sequence goes on along the minus strand of JARDYH010000004.1, from coordinate 5,557,496 downwards.
CTTTTAACAGCTTTAGATCTCTAACACTAATCACATTCTGATCTCCTATCATTGAGATATGGGGAGACATGATAGCACTCTTCAAGCACTTGAAAGGTTCTCACACAGAGGAGGGCCAGGATCTCTTCTCGATCAACCCAGAATGCAGGACACGGAATAATGGGCTCAAGTTACACGAAGCCAGATTCCAGCTGGACATCAGGAAGAACTTCCTGACTGTTAGAGCAGTACAACAACTGAGCCAATGACCTAGGGAGGTGGAGGGCTCTCCCACCCTAGAAACCTTCAAGATGCAGCTGGACTGGATAGCCATCTCTCAGGGATGCTTTGAGGTAGATTCCTGCACTGAGCAGTGGGTTGGACTCGATGGTCTTATAGGTTCCTTCCAACTCTACTATTCTATGATTCTATGAGTCTTCAAGGGCATAATTCTATGCAGGTGTAGACAGAAAAAAATAGCAGGAGCATGCTGGAAATTGTAGGATTTCTTCTGTCTAAACAGGCATAGGATTGATCCGTAAGCCCAGTACATCACTGCAGGTTTGGCTCGCCTGCTGCTGCTGCTGCTCTCTTCAAAGTTTTTTCAAACGACTTGCCCTTTCTCGAAGTCATCGTGTGAGCTGTACATCTTCCAAACATTTTCGTCGCTATATGAAACCCTTTGAGTTTCTGCAAAGATGTCAGAGTTTGTCCTCGCAATCTGGCATAGTTGCGTGCTATTAAAAATGTCAGCTGCCTTAGGTCTTGCAAAATTCTGAAGAACAGACACCCTGCTTCTCTACTTGTGCTCAGGCTGAATCTCTTCCCAGGTTCTTCGGCATTACTTGAGAGCCTCAATTCCTGCGGGGCCTCGAGATGCTCCGTCTTTGCAGCTCCCTCTTTTATTCATGGCAGTTTTCTTTCTGATCAAAGTTGGCTTCTGAATCCCACTCCTGCTACAATGCTACGATCTGCTTCATTTAAACAGATGAAACTGACAGCTGACTTAACTAAACCGTGTGTTATTATTAGAAACAAATTCACTACCTTCCTTTAGCTAGCTGGTTCTTGCTAAGACGCTCCGTTGGTTCGCACTATTATCACCATACTTCTGGTCTACACATACCCCAGAATGGGGTGGTAGAATTCTGAACTCTTCAGACTGCTGGTGGTGGAATCACATTCCTGAATGTTCCCTTTCATAAAAAATAACAATATCCCAGCAAATAGAAAACTAGCTGATCAGGGAGAAGATTTCTAACTTTGCTCACACCTTGTTGTGCTAGTTTTCTACTTGCTGGGATATTTTTTTTCCCATAGGAGAGTATAAAAAATGTGATCTCCAATCCTGGAGTGGCATTGGCTGCCTCTACAAGAGGCATTTAAAGCTCTTTCAAGGTGCATTAAAAAATTTACCTCTACAAGAACGGAGCGCAAATCGGGCGTAGAGGCGCACTATCCCTCCGATTATGCGCATTATCGAATGCGCGTTAAACAGCGAGTTTTATTTTGCTCCGGCCGTTAAAGCGCATTTTGACTATGTGAACAAGCGCTTATGCGCATTAACTACTTGTAAAGCGCATTTCGGTCATCTGTTAATGCGCTTCGCCGCCTCTCGCCGCCTCTCGTGCAGAGGTATTAGGCGTAAATGCGCTTCTGCGATTATGCGCATAATCGCCTAACCAGGCGCAAAAGCGAATCCTTGTAGAGGGGACCATTGTCCATTCTACCAACTCAGGCCTCTACCACATCATTACCAGCTCGTTCTATTGCAGGTGGAGACCGGCTTTGAGACTGCATCTCTTAAAAAGTGATAGCTTCATTCTCAACAGGCAGGCAGCCACCTAACCTTTTACTGATCTGACCCATTAACTGTATTATGACAGCTAAGCACAACTTGGGTCTGAAAAACCAGTTGCCCAAACTTTAACCAGGCATGACCCATGACCTGTCAGATGTTGTCCTGGTTCTACCCAATTCTGCACTTGTTCCACTTAGGTTTGTCTTGGATCCTGCCCCCCACCCCGCCCCCACCATTTCTCCCCTTGCTCCACCTAATTTTGCATTTCTCCCATTCCTGGCCAGCCATTCTGTCCTGGCTCCAACCTAATTTTCCACTATAGTCGTCTAAGCTTTGTCCCAGATTCAGATACCCAGAGGCCAGTATTTTAGAACTCAAACATTGACAACTCCAGCTGATTTCTTAAATCGTCTGTTTCTAGTTATGGATGTAGAAAATGTGCAGCCAAACATTGCCTGGCTGTTAGACTCTCCTGCCCCAATTCAGACTTCAAAAGAACACTGGCGAGCCTTAAAACTGGCACTGGAGAGATGTGACTGACCCCATTTCAAGGCACTGCAATTGAAGAACCAATCAGATTAGAACCCAATGCTTAATTTCTAGGGAAAGGGACGTCAAAGCTCTTAACTCTATCTGCAGGAAACATCACCCTTTGACCTGGCTGAGCCCCAGTCATTTTTAAACCTGGTTGTACTGAAGACTAGGCATGTGCATCGTATCGGATCTGATATCAGATACCGAATAAAATTGGAGGAAATTGGACAACCGATTCACAATTCCGATGCACTACCTTGGGCATCCAATATTTTCCGATACGATATTTTTGTCTCCGATTTTAATCAGAAAAATTGGAAAATCGGACGCCATTTTGAATTATTTTCCCCATTGCCTAGTATTGTGTTACAAAAATGCCTATAACTTTTTTATTTTTAAAGATAAAAGCATGAAACATGGCCACATTGCAGATGGGTTAGAGTTACTTCTGTGTGAGAAATTTCAGAAAGATAGCTCCAGGCATTTTGTGGCTATGAATTATTTTACAAACTAACCAGGAATGCCTGTAACTTTTTTTTATTTTTAAAGATCCACACATGAAACTTTGCCACATTGCAGATGGTATGTTGGGACTCATGTGTGTGAAATTTCAGAAACATAGGTGTTTGCATTTGCTGGCAATTAATTTTTGAAAAATGGGTAGCAGTGGGAGAAAGACAGTTATGCCTTCAACTTTTTTATTATTAACGATCCAAACATGAAACTTGGCCACGTTAGAGATAGCACTTTGGTTGACATGTGTGAGAAATTTCAGAAGCATAGCTTCAAGCATGTAGTGGCAAGGTATTTTGGGAGAAATGAGGAGAGAAACCCATTTAACTTTTTATGTTTAAAGATAGAAGCATGAAACTTGCCCACATGACAGATGGGTTTGAGGTACTTCTGTGTGAGAAATTTCAGAAAGATAGCTCCAGGCATTTTGTGGCTATGAATTTTTTACTTCAAAAGTCCAAAAGTTTCAAAATGGTGGGTTTGACAGCTAACGGGGGGGGGGGGGGGAGAAGGCAGGGGAGGGGGGTGCGGTTTGATAAAAAAAAGTTATAGGCATTCCTGGTTCATTAGTAAAAAATTCATAGCCACAAAATGCCTGGAGCTATCTTTCTGAAATTTCTCACACAGAAGTAACTCTAACCCATCTGCAATGTGGCCATGTTTCATGCTTTTATCTTTAAAAATAAAAAGTTATAGGCATTTTTGTAACACAATACTAGGCAATGGGGAAATCATTCAAAATGGCGTCCGATTCAAAAATCGGACGTCCGATTTTCATATCGGTATTGGATCGGATCCGATACGACGGACTTCTGATTTTTCCAATATGATATTTTTCTAAATATGAAGTTCCGATTCTAATTCCGATATGATTTTTTGTGTCTATGCACATCACTACTGAAAATCTACTACACAGCTTCCTTCTCCTTTGCACCTTTCCTTTCTCTAGCAACATCACATGGGAACATACTTAGGGTGACCATATTTGGGTAACCAAAACAAGAGGACACCCAGTGTGGGTATGTGAAAGCGCGTTTTCCAGGGCTTCCGGAAAGTGCGACATTCTCCTGTCATGGTATTGGCAGCTGCCATTAGCATGGCAGCTGTGAATGACATGCTTTCCAGAGGCTCCAGAAAGTGCACTTTCCCCTCCTCCACTCCAATTGGAGAGGAGGAGGGGAAAGCTTGTATTCCTGCCCCCTCCACTGTTCCAATAAGGGCCTCCGAAAAGCATGTCATCCCCCCCGCCACACTAATGGTGGTCTTAAAGGGGAAAGTGTGTCATTCCAGGACATCATAGAAAATTACAGACAATCTCGCCTGACACCCAGGATAGAACAAAAACCAGGGCAAATCCGGGCAAATCCTGACAGTGGGTCACCCTAAGATACTTGAAAAGTTTTGTTGTCCAACTGGTCCTTGGAACCCAATTGTTTTCCTCTTGAAAGAATCAGAGGTGTAAAGGGCCCAAAGGATTTCTCCTTATGTATTTCTCTACCCTGAAATTTGCCGTCTTGTATGTTCAGTTGTCCCAATGTGCCAAGATATGTTGACAATTCAGTCGTTCAGGATGTGATTGTAGCTCATGCATGTTGCATTAACTTGGGAGGTCTGGGACACTGGGTGTGAATATGTATATAGAATAATAATAATAATAATAATAATAATAATAATAATAATAACTGTACAGGAATGTCCTCTCTGCTTTTCAGTTGCAATCTTCATCACGGCCTCTCTCTGACCCTCATGCGATTGTCCCCTGAGCTTCATCTTCACTGATGCTGCATCCATCTGGTGAACACCAATGGGTGAAAACGGCATTCGGAGGCGGTGGAGCTTAGTGACTCCGATGTCAGCGGGACAGTGAATCTGCTCCACGTTTCAGTCAGAACCAATCAGAACTCTAAAGGAGTTATCCAAGGTGCGCTAAGAGCCCTCCCACGTATAGCGTCATCACACGAGGGGGGGAATCGCGTTTCCTTACCGTCGCTTCGCCGCACTTCCTCATTCTTCCTGGAGGGCAAAGAGGAAGTAAACAAAGACCATGTGGCCCATTCAGAGGCTGTTTTTATTGCACCACGTTTCCTGCACATTCCATTTTTTAAAGAAAGTCAGATAAAAATGGGTCTATTTTGTTATGGAAAAATGAGTAGGAGGAGTGGGATGGGGACGACATTATCTAAAGGATGCGTGCACATCCATAAATGGGCAGTAACGAGCGTGTGATAAAATGCTCATCTGATGAACCACGTAATTTCGGTCATGGAGACACTAGATTGGATATTTCTGCAAAATTGTCAAGATCAGCAAGGCTTGGCTTCCCAGCCCCAACTCAACTCTGTCAGGGATGCTTTAAGGTGGATTCCTGCATTGAGCAGGGGGTTGGACTCCATGGCCTTATAGGCCCCTTCCAAGTCTTCTATTCTATGATTCTATGACATGGGACCTTTCCACTTTTGTGAGCTCACCTTGATTTCTGCTCACACTGACAATATATACATTCAAGAGGCAGCTGGACAGCCATCTGCCAGGTATGCTTTAAGATGGACTCCTGCATTGAGCAGGGGGTTGGACTCGATGGCCTTATAGGCCCCTTCCAACTCTACTATTCTAGGATTCTATGAAATGCCATATTTGGCTTACATTTATCTGGAGGCTGCTGTGATATTTGGCTATGTAATGTGAGTTATGGTACAGGTTGGTATGTATATTTATGACAATGTTGTTTTATGTTCTCTGTGTAGAGTTAATATGGTAAGTTAGTTAAAGGGGAGGGGGAGGGGGAGAGAGTGAATGGAAAGTTGGTGTCCTGACGTATGATTGGTGGAGAGCATAGAGTGAGTGGGGTTTCAATAAGGATGCGTCAGTTAGTTAAAAGAGTTGGGGTTTAGAACTCGAGAGAGTAGGAACAAGCTGTTGCTTTGGGATAGATATAGGAATAAATAAAATGGTAATTTCAGAGCTTTTATTGAACACACAAGTATATCGTCTTTACCATCTTAGGTGTAATTAATACATTATAAGTTCTCCACAGCATACAGTGTGGCGTCTTTCATAAGAGGTAGCCTCTCAGCGAGACCAAAGGTATTAAATAAAGGTTATACGGTAGCAGCGGTGTTAAGGGAGTGGTTCTGCCTAGTGGGGAAAACAGTGTTCTATGAATGGGGTGTGAATGCGTATAAAGGTAGGATGACCATATTTGGGAAACCAAAGAAGAGGACACCCAGAGGTGAGCAGAAAAGTGGGTTTTCAGGGCCTCTGGAAAGCACATCATTCACCCCCTGCCACCTTAAAGGCTCCAATTGGAGTGGAGGAGGGGAAAGTGTATCATTCCTACCCCCCACTGTTCCAATCGGGGCCTTTTCTATTATGTCCAGGAATGACACACTTTCCCTTTAAGGCCCTGATTGGAGCAGTGAGGGGGAAATGATGCACCTCCTGAAAGCATGTCATTCCCTTAAAGGGGAAAGCGTGTCTTTTCAGGACATTATAGAAAATTGCAGAAAATTCCCCCGGACACCCAGGATAGAACAAAATCCAGGACAAATTTGGGAAAATCCTGACAGTTGGTCACCCAGATAAAGGGAAGCGTTGAAGTGTAAGGAGAGACCTCTCTTTTACACAGAACAAACGTACCCATAGTCTCAGGGAAGGGATCCCAAAGGGAGGGGTTATGACAGCCACCTTTGACTTGGTGGTGGCTTTTCTAGGGTTAAGAAATTTGCAGCTTTGAAAACCAGGAGCTTTGTTTCATCCATAAAAACTGAAGCCCAGATGCGACATGTTGGTGACTTCCAGCTTTACCCTGCCCTTTGGAAACCTCAAGTAGAAGAACCTTATATCAATAACACACAAATTTCCATGATCCCCTACTTCTTCCCCCAAGATTGGCTGCCACTGGTAAGTGGGGAGGGAATTGTGGGATGTATTATGTCACCGGTCTAAAAGTGTGCTCCTTCCTTCCAGTCCAGTAGTGGTGCATTGGACACAGTTGCAGTAGAAATGAGGAAGGTTCTCCCCCACCGCATTGTGCTGTTGTTGTATTATTTTTTCTGGTATATGGCCCTGTGTTCCTCTCCTCCCAAATTCCAGGATTCTGGGATGGCAGATCCCCTTGTATCCTCACAACAATCCTGTAAGGTAGAACAAGCTGAGAGTGTGACTGGCCCAAGATCACCCAGTGAGCTTCGTAGCTTGAGTGGGGATTTGAACCTAACTCTCCTCAGTCCAATTCCAACGATGGAACTAGGGTGACCATATGGAAAGGAGGACAGGGCTCCTGTATCTTTAACAGTTGCACAGAAAAGGAAATTCGTAGCTTGGGGGTTCTCCTAGACCCATCTCTGTCACTTGAGGCGCAGGTAGCCTCAGTGGCACGGAGTGCCTTCTACCAACTTCGATTGGTGGCCCAGGTACATCTCTATCTGGACAGGGATAACCTGGCTTCAGTTTCCATGCTCTGGTAACCTCCAAGTTAGATGACTGCAATGCACTCTACATGGGGCTGCCTTTGAAGGTGGTTCGGAAGCTGCAGCTTGTGCAAAATGCAGTGGCCAGATTGATAACCGGAACCAGTAGGTTCGAGCATATAAGACCTACTCTGGCCAGCTTGCATTGGCTGCCTGTATGTTTCTGAGCCTGATTCAAGGTGCTGGTTTTAACCTATAAAGCCTTACACGGCTTGGGACCACAATACCTGATGGAACGCCTTTCCCGACATGAACCTACCCGAACACTACGTTCAACATCTAAGGCCCTCCTCCGAGTGCCTCCTCCGAGGGAAGCTCGGAGGTCAGCAACAAGAGAGAGGGCCTTCTCTGTGGTGGCCCCCCAATTGTGGAACAATCTCCCTGACGAGGCCCGCCTGGTGCCAACATTGTTATTTTTTCGGCGCCAGGTCAAGACTTTCCTTTTCTCTCAGGCATGTGGCAATATCTGAGGAGCCTGGGTTTGTTTTGTGTTTTTTTTGTAGGTGTTTGGAGTGTTGTAGTGGTTTTAAATGTACAGATCGTGTGTATGTTGTATGTTTTTGCTGTTTAAATTTTTGTATATTGTTTTTAATTGTTTTTAATTCTATGTAAACCGCCCAGAGAGCTTCAGCTATGGGGCGGTATACAAATGTAATAAATAAATAAATAATAAATAAATTTCAGCAGGTGTCATTTTGTAGGCATGCATCACCTGCTGAAATCCCCTCTTCATCACAACCGTTAAAGCTGCAGGAGCCCTGCCCTCTTTTGTAAGTGGTCACTCTAGTACAGCTCCTGCAGCTTTAACAGTTGTGGTGAAGAGGGAATTTCACCAGGGGCTGCATGCATACAAATGACACCTGCTGAAATTCCCTCTTCATCACAACTGTTAAAGATACAGGAACCCTGTCCTCCTTTCCATCTGGTCACCCTACTGGAACCATACATCCGTTTTCATTTTTCAGAAATAGGAGAATTGTTCCATTGTTTCCCATGAAATTCTTGACAATGCAAATCACTCCGTACGTGTTTTGAAGGCGAAAGCCCACCGCAGCGTTGCCATTCCATGCTTCTGTATTTGTAGAACTACATTAAAAAACCACAAAATGAGGGACGGATGTAGAAAAGTGTTGTGTTCTCTTAGTTGTTGTGGTGATAGTGGTGGAGGCTGGACTCTCTAAAAAGCCAACCCTGAAACATCCTGCTGACTAGAGCAAGGAGCAGGAAGCAACTACCCGCTCCGACTGTTCTGTGGGAACCTTTTGTGGGAAATAAATAGACCAAGATAAAGTTTCTTTCAAAGCCATGATCAACACAAGGACACCTTGAGCTGGAAGAAATCCTTGAAATTCTATTTTGAAACCACACCACCTTTCACGGCAGAATGGGCCCAAGGGAGGGTGCAGACATATTTGTTGAGATAATCAGAAGAAAGCGGATCCGGTTGCAAGATTAACCAATTATGCTGAGTCTTATTCATTAGCTTGTTGGTCTGGCATATTATCTGTAGGGATATACAGATTTGGTTAAATCCTTTCTGCTTGTGTTTCGCGGATTGTCATTTCATCTCGTCATCTGTTCGTTGATGGAATCAGATTTTTTAAAACCAAAATTTCATTCTACGTGTGCTATTTCACATTATCGCTAATGCCTACCTGCACACATACACTAATGCGCATTGTCTAACTTGCACAAGTGTGCAATAATGCTAATGCACACTTGTGCTAAAGTACTAATGTACAAAAGTGAAAAGAAATGCGAAGTGAAAAACAGGTCCTCAATTCTGCAGAATCTGTGTGACTCAGACACAGCCGGTTCGCTGTGGAAACAGCCAGTCAGAGACATAAAAATTAGGGGTATGCACGGATCCCTCAGATCAGATCGGGACCCAGATCGGGACCTCCGAGATTGTCCTGGATCGTTCAGGACAAAATCGGATGTCCCTTGGATCAGATTGGACCTGATCCCGATCCAAAAATCGGCCATCTGATTTTTGGATCGGCCGCCATTTTTGTTTTCCCCATAGACTTACATTGGGGGAAAGAAAGCTTCCCCCAATGCAAGTCTATGGGGAAAAAATGGTGCCGGGTGGGTGAGGGGGGCCTAACTCCCTCCTCCCCTCTCCCCCCTCGCGGTTCTTACCTCCTGGGGCCGTCCACTGTGGACGGCCCTGGCAGGTAAGCCCCCTCCCCCATGCTCCTTACCACCCAGGGCTGTCCACTTCCATCCGCTGGTGCCTGCGGAAGGAAGCGGATGGCCCCGGGGGGGGTAAGCCCCCTCCCCCCTCCACCCACGCTTACCTGCTGGAGATGTCCACTCCCCTCCGCCGCTGGCTGCTGCTGCGAGCAGGCTTCGTGGCCTGCTCCTGAGTGGCGCGCCAGATGATGACAACACCTGGCACACTACCTAGGGGCAGGCCGCGAAGCCTGCTCGCAGTAGCGGCCAGCGGTGGAGGGGAGTGGACAGCCCCGGCAGGTAAGCGGGCCATGGCCCCCCCGCACCCCTCCCCCCCTCCCCCCTGCTTAACTTCCGGAGACGTCCGCTCCCCTCCTCCGCTGGCCGCTACTGCGAGCAGGCTTCGCGGCCTGCTCCTGAGTAGCGTGCCCGGTGATGACATCACCTGGCGCGCTACCTAGGGGCAGTCCGTGAAGCCTGCTCGCAGTAGCGGCCAGCAGCTGAGGGGAGCAGACGTCCCCAGAAAGTAAGTGGGGCCCCCTCCCTCCCTCCTCCCCCCCGCGATCCTCAGTGGGTGCCGGGCTGTCCGCTGGCACCCACTGATGGAAGTGAACAGCCCCGCCAGGGAATCCCCCCCCCCCCCGCTGTCCGCTTTCATCGGTGGGTGCCCGCTGGTGCCCACCAATGGAAGCGGTGGTGGGTGCCAGCGGGCGCCCGCCGATCCTCCGATCCATCCGATCTGGATCGGGTCCTTTTCGGATCAGATCAGATTGGATCGAACGATCCAGCGGGGTGATCGGAAATCGGATAATTGTACCCGATTTCCCCTGGATCAGATCTGGATCGTGGATTGGACCCGATCCAGTGCACACCCCTAATAAAAATCCAACCTCATTGGAATCCATTGTGGATTTCTCGGACATTGCTAATTATGTGCCTTTACTGTGACCGTCCCAGGGCGACAGTGTAAGAGTAATGCAAGAGCAATCAAAAGGCACCAGAAAAGCCAACTTTTTGAAAAGCATTATAAAACTGCAAAGCAATAAAAATGTAGCCGAGTTTTTTTAAAAAAACAATCCACTTATTATTTTAAAAGGCTAAGCAAGTGTGGTGGAGCAGTTAGACCAGGAATGAGGAGACCCAGGTTCAAATCCCCCATCCAGTCATGAAGCTCACTGGGTGACTTTGAGCTAGACACTGTTTCTTTGCCTAGCTGACCTCACAGGGTTGTTGTGAGGATAAAATTGTGTGTATGTGTGTGTGTGTGTGTGTGTGTGTGTGTGTGAGAGAGAGAGAGAGAGAGAGAGAATCATGTACACTTCTTTGGAGGAAGGGCAGGATAAAAATTAAATACATATATAAAATAATAAGAGTAGGTGCCACCTTAGCCTCTCTGGGGAGAGTATTCTAGAGGCAGGATGCCACAACTGCAAAGGCCCTATCTGTGGTCACCACCTGCTGAGCCTTTGAAGGCAGAAGTATTCAGAAAAGGACCTCCAAAAAAGAGGTACAGTTCTGGTCACCACACCGAATAAAAAGATATCGTAGTGCAGAAAAGGGCAACTAAAATTATCAAGGGGCTGGAGCATCTCCCATATAAGGGAAGGTTACAACAGCTGGGATTGTTTAGCTTGGAAAAAAGGAGGCTATGGGGAGACATGCTAGAGGTGTACAAAATGATGCCTGGTGTGGAGAATGTAGACAGGGAGACATTTCTTTCTCTCCCCCATAATAATAGAACCCAGTGAGATCATCCAACGAAGCTGATTGTTGGGAGATTCAGGACAGGTAAAATGAAGGACTTCTTCACACAGTGCATAGTTAAACTATGGATTTCGCTACCACAAGATATGGTGATGCCCACCAAGTTGGATGGCTTTAAAAGGAGGGGGGGGGGTGGATAAATTCCTGGAGGAGAAGGCTATCAATGGCTACTAGCCCTGATAGTTATGTGCTACCTCCAGTATCCGAGGCAATATACCTTTATACACCAGTTGCTACAGAACATGGGCAGGAGGGTGCTGTTAGGGGTTTCTGGTCAACAACTGGTTGGTCGCTGTGTGAACAGAATGCTGGACTAGAGGGATCCCTGGTCTGATCCAACATGGTTCTTCTTCTGCTCTAGTGTAATTTGGTTTGGGATCTGGATATTATGGTGGTGCCATCAGCGCAGGACTTTGGGGGCAGAAGACCAGTGCCCCATTCAGCAGAATGAGCAGGAGGGCCCCCAAATGGAATAGGGCTGGTTTATCACAGTTTGAATGAAGTGGTTCCAATGAGTTCATTCAACCCAGAGTCTAAAATTTCCTAACCTCAGCATTGCTGCCTCCCCCCACCCCATGAACCCAGCTATGGGTGCCTCTATCTGTCCGATTATGCACATTATCGAATGTGTGTTAAATAGCGAGTTTTAATTCTCCGCGGCCGTTAAAGCACATTTTGACCATGGAAACAAGCGATTCTCTGCATTTCAGCCACTTTAAAGTGCATTTCATACTGCCGGTTATGTGCTTCACCGCCTGTCATTTAAAGGATTTAGGCGTCGACGCGATTGTGAGAAGATGCGCATAATCGGACAACCAGGCGCCAAACCGAATTCTTGTAGAGGGGACCTATGTGTTTAGATCTTGCTCCACAACTCGCTTCCGGTAGAGGTACAACTGGTGGGTTTGCAGGAGAAGGGACGTCCCAGTGGTGGCACCTGCCTGTGGGAGTCTTTGCTCTCCCGGAATGTCGCTTTGGCTCCCTCCCTCCCTGCCTGCCTTTAGATACTAGCTTCCAGACAAGACTTTTAGGGCACAATCAGTCTGCTTCATTCATGGAATCTTACAGGGAGTCTAGATGCCTTCATCTTCCACTCATCAGCATCTCACCCCTGTTTTCCCACCACTTCTTCCCATCTGTTTTTTTCTTCCTGAGGAAAATCTGTTTGGAAAAAAGATGGAATTTGCCACACAGGACATCTTGATGGGTAATGCCAGGAGGCCTCTGTTGGGAGGCAGCTGAAATCTTTGGGCAGCTCTACCAGCCACTTTGAGTCTTTGGGTTAGAATCCCTGATCAATAGTAACTTCAGATGTAGGGACAGGTGAAGAAATTGGCTTGGTTCGCATTTTAATGTAAACGTTCCTAATTTCACACTTTGAAACTGATGCACCAACCAAATCCCAGGGGAATCGAAATTCACACTCCTCTGAATTTTGCAGTGCAGTTCTCCACTAATAATTTAAAAAATGCATTAAAATGCAGATATTAGGGGAAAGTACACACAGAATGTGTATGTTAGCAAAAAAAACCCCATTAAAATGCAGCGTTAGGAGACTTGCTTGCAAAAATGGTATATAGGCAAAATTACATATAAAACGGCATTTGCATTCACAAAAACGCCAGCATTAAAAAAAAAAAGTTTGAACTCCTAAAAAACAAAAGAGTTCAAACTTTGGGATGAACCAAACTCACTGTTGGAGAAGCGGAGAGAGAAAATGAAAATCGACAGATTCATCCCTCCCTCCTCAGATATAGATTTGTATTCGAATATACGATGTAGGAAATTGTAAACTGAAGCTGACTTATACCGAATCAAACCATGGGTCCATCTAGCCCAGTATTGTCGACACTGACTGGCAGGGACTCTCTGGGGATTCAGGCAGGATCCTTTCCTAGCTCTACCTGGAGATGCAGGGGGGGGATCGAACCTGGGACCTCCTGCACCTAAAGCAGGGTCTCTACCGCTGAGCTATGGTCCCTATCTTGTATAGCTCGTGGGATGATGTAGGTCATTGACTCCCCTGTCTGCTATTATTAAGTTTCAGACGGCACTATCTTATGCTGGCTGGGGAATGCTGGGAGCCATAGGATGTTTTTTTTCTGTCTAAACCTGCCCTCAATCTGCTGTAAGCCACCTTGAGATTCATTTGATTGGAAGTCAGGGTACAGCTCTTCAAAGTAAATGAACAGCAAGCCCCATGTGCGATGTGCTGGCTCTGTGCTGCGCATAACTCCCACGGTGTTTGTACGGGTGTGAGGCGGGGAGAGGACGGTGCGTGGCTTGGCCCTGTTGCGGGGGTGGAGGAGACTTGCCCCGTGGGTCCCTTTGCAAATGAAAAGCGCCGCCTGCCACACAGAGCGGTGCTCCCTCGCCATCTGCTGCGCCGATCCCAAACAGACCGCTCCGGCGTGCGATTAAAAGCTCCCGGCCAGAAAGGCAGCTTGTGAGGCCGTGCTACACAAGGACGGCTTCAATGCGATTAAGACGCCAAAGAGCCATCGCCCCGGGAAGACGCGGAGGAGGAGGAGGCCGGAGGGAAGACGGCTCCTCTCGGAACATCGGAGGGTGTTGTCAGGCGAAGGACGCGCTCTTCCCTGCAGCTGCGGCCCGGGATCGAGACGGTGTTTTGGACCCGGAACAAAGCCGATCGTGCCAATGCGCGATTTCGTCAGCTCCAGAGCAATTGAGGCGCAACAGCGCCACAGGCTCAGTGAGCAAAACCCGGTGGCGGTGGGAGGGTGGCAGCGTCATTTGCTCTCCCCCTGCCAGCTTGTTCACAAAACAGCCACGGAGGCTGCGTGGCAGATTTAGACGAAAGAGAGAATCTATTCGGAAAAACATCTGAAACATTTACACAGACGTTAAAGGGAGGCAGAGGTGGGGGCAGAAGGAGGGGAAAGTGACAGGATTCCTTCCGGCACTTTCCCCTTGCAGACCCTTCTTGGCGCAAACGAGGACTGGGGAGCGCATTTGCTCTTTGCTGGCTCTCGGGGCTACCGGAGCCGTCTCTGCAAGGATGCGTCACCGTGTTTGCATCGGTGGCTTCTGAAAAATACGTCGCCTCATCAGTGTCTTCAGAACACGCCTGCCTCTCCGCCCCGCCTCCCCTGCCACCGCCAATCTGGTGGCTTTGCTTGCCTAGTAATCAAATTAATTAGCTACGGCTGGCTTGGCCTGGCTTGGTGCATTTCGTTTAATACGTATCCTTTGCTTTTCTGTTAAAAAATAATCAAAGCGGCGTGTCTCTCGTGTACGTGCGCAAGTGGCCATGTAATGACCACAGCGATGGTGCCGAGCCTCCGGGCAAAAAGAATAGCGCCTCTCCCCCACCGCTGCCATGCCACATTGCCTCTCCAGCTCAAACCGTTGGCACAAAATGTCCAAATTGGATGGCAAGGGTAGACAGCAGCTGCAATCGGAATGAACCAAGGTGTATGACGTTCCTATTTTTCCACCAAGGCCTTGGTCCGCAGCTTGCAGAGTTTCCTCTCTCTGGTAGGAAACGGAAAAAGAACCATTTGGTGCAGAGATGGGATATGGAGTCTTTTTTGTTGCTTCTCCTTTGTGCCTGACTTCACACATGCTCCTCTGGTTTCACGCCAGGTGTTTTTTTGGAGTCAAGGCAGAGAAGCCCCCTTGCTCTCTTTACCCAGGAACAGACTGTGGTACCCGGATGGTGGCGTATTCAGAATGGGGTTCAGGATCGCTTTGCTTGGGCCTCTTCAGACCACTGGGATCTTTCAAGTCAGCATAGACGAGCTCTTTATCACCTGAGGGCTGAAATAAAAACACTGTGAGCTCCTTTCAGGGTCAGGGTGGTGTGTGGTGTGCAAGAGTGCAGAAAAGCTTCTTCAGAAAAACAGTCAAGTTTCTAGTCCCTATGATTGGAGGTATCTGCTTGAAAGTGATGGGCCCGCGCCTGAAATCTCAGAAGTCAAGGTGGGGATGGAACTCAGATGTCTTACCTGCCACCCCACCGAAGGGGTTCTTCAGGCCAGGTGGGGAAGAAGCACAGAGAATAAACCCACCCGTCCCACTCAAAGACTATAAGAACAAGAATTGTGCAAAATATAAAAAATGGCAGAATAAATGATGCAGCATAAGAGAAAATGTGGGCAATTTATCCCACAGCACTCTAGGAATGTGTGGATGAATAGGGTGGCCCTATGGAAAGGAGGACAGGGCTCCTGTATCTTTAACAGTTATATTGAAAGGGGAATTTCAGCAGGTGTCATTTGTATGCATGCAGCACCTGGTGAAATTCCCTCTTCATCACAATGGTTAAAGCTGCATGAGCTATACTAGAGTGACCCGATACAACAGAGGGCAGGGCTCCTGCAGCTTTAACTGTTGTAATGAAGAGGGAATTTTACCAGGTTCTGCAGTCAGTGCAATACAACTGTTCCGGCAGGCCTACCCAGTTGAATTTTAAGACTTTATTGCTTTTAATAATGTATTAATTTTATATGCTTTTAATCGGTTTATGTATTTTATATTGATGGTATTGATGTTGTTCCCCGCCTCGATCCGGAGGGAGAGGCCGGTAAGAAATTGTTGTTGTTGTTGTTGTTATTATTATTATTAAAGATACAGGAGTCCTGTCCTCCTTTGATGAAGCTTGCATGGGAAGCCATTTGCATGGATCTTTCTCATCTGATAGCTACCCAGCTAGGAGGAAACAGTCAGGCAGTTAGACTGAAAATGTAAGTCTTTAAAGCGGTATCATTTCCCTCCCAAAGCAAACAGCATATTCTTAGAGCCTCCGAAGGCTTCTTCAAAAACAGATTCAGAGTTGAAAGGGCTGCCTGCTCAGCGGGCTGTGACGGCTCGTGGCGGCCCGAAGTCCTGGGATTTGTGCCGTGCCTCACCTGCTCAACAGTTTGGAAGCTGGACTCCGCCAAAGGGTGGGCTAAGGGACAAAGCTGTGTTTTTGCAACTTATAAACAAGATGCCCTGGGAGTCGGCAAGGACATGCAGTTTGCTGTGGGCCACACGGATGTTTCTTTACCGTTCCCTCCTGCTGAACTTGTAGGTTTGCAAACACACTGACTTTAGAAAAATCACCCGAATGTCTGCGGGTGCTCTTTCCTCACATGTCACGGAGGTTGTGTAAGGCTTTCCCCCGTGGAAAGCATATACCATTGGAGGCTGGCGGCTCCAATGTAAGCGGGGCGACGAATCCGCTCCAGGTTTCGGTCGGAACCAGTCAGAACGCTCCAGGAGCTCTCCAAGGTGTGAAGCCCCAGCATCTTTTGCAAATATCTTTAGAGTTCTGACCGAAACCTGGAGCGGATTCACCGTCCTGCTGACATCGGAGCCTCCAGCCTCCTCTGGCATCGACCAGGATTGCTACTCATACCTGATTAGGAGTTCTTGTGTTCACTGGAAGGGGCTCTGCAGACCTGGTTGGGAGGAAGCACAGGGAATGCAATTGGGAAACCCACTCCTGGATGCTTGTCTTCTGTCCCCTCTGCAAGGCCGTGTCTTGACGGCGGTTCATTGGCGCCACGAGCCCTCAATCCCCCACCCTGACATTTGCACCCCCTTCCCATTATCCCCATGGCAAGGAGCAAAAGTGCAGGGTCTGCGCACCCCCCCACATTTTATTTTATTTTTTTACTTTTTTTGCATTTTTTTAAAATTTATTTATTACATTTATATCCCACCTTTTTTCCTCCAAGGAACCCAAGGCGGCATACACAATCCTCCTCTGCTCCATTTTATCCTCACAACAACAACCACCCTGTGAGGTAGGTTGGGCTGAGAGTCTGTGACTGGCCCAAAGTCACCCAGCGAGCTTCCATGGCCGAGTGGGGACCAGAACCCGGATCTCCAAAGTCCCAGTCTGGCACTCTAGCCACTACACCACACTGGCACTGAGGCGTCATTCCACGAGTGGCTCAGTGTGTCTGCATGTCCCCCAGGTTTTTGTGTTTTTTTTAGTAATCTTATTTTTGCCTTTTTAAAAACATTTATGTGCCTCTCTGACGTGGCGTCCTTCTGCCATGCTGGAGAAGCACAGAGGCGTTCCAGTGGCCATTTGGCTCACTGGCCCACCCCCTCCCCTGTCCAGCCGATGGTGAAGAATCAGAGGTTGCCATCGGCTGGGGTACGCCTCTGCCGCAGCTCCGCAGCAAGGCGACAGATGGCAGATAGCGTCATCGCGCTTGTTTCAAGTGGGAACAGTCCGGGGAAGTCTCCAACTTTTTTTAATCGGAGCTTCAGGGGAATGCTCTGGGATGGCTCCGCGATGGTGGCTGCGTCATATAAATGACCTGCTGCCAGTGCGGATGCACCCTGAGGCTTTCCCCTCATCAAGTTATACCCGAAATGTTAACAATATTCAGGGATGTTTATAGCTGAGCCATCCTCTCCCTACCTCTACTCACCACCACCCCATACCAAACTGTGTGCCAAAGGAACCCAGATTCTCTGCCTGGAAAACATGTGTGTCCCCACCCCCCACCCCCAATAGCATTCAGTCAAATTGATAAGAAGGAACATGCTTAATTTTCCATTAACTTCTTCATCTGCTTTGTTATGATTTTTCACAGAACCGTGGTGGCGTGCAGGAGGGGGAGGCGTTGCAAAGAATAACTAGGCCAACCTTCCCCATACTGGCTGGGGATGATGGGAGTTACAGTCCCCATACCTGGTGGCAGAAGGCTGAACGTGATCATTAGCAGAATGTATAGATAGAGAAGGAGCGGAAGGGTCACTAAAGAATTGGAGGACATGAATCAAGGCCATAAGATGGGGCAGGTAGCTACGTATAGACCAAAGGGCACCTCATCCTAAATGCTGGGGCCCTCTGAGGACCAGGTACCTTCACATTTGCGTGGACATAAAACTCCCTTTCTAAACTTAAATCAAGGGTTTCTTAGAACCCAACTTCTGCTCCTGCTTCTAGGATCCACGCCCAGGGAACAACGCAAAACACACAGCTGCCGTTCTTGCACGCAGCTAAATATGCATCAATACAGTTGCAGGATCCGGCATTTCTCAACAGGGCCAGCAGCACCATAGGCTGGCATGGCCGGGCATTCCCCTTAGGGCCCGCGCCCCAGCAGGGGCACACCGCCAAGAGCCCCTGGAGTTGCTCCTCCTCTTCATGGTTACAACTTGCTCACTCTTGCTCTGGCCCAGGCAGCGGGGGTGGCCAGAAGGAGGAGCGGGAGACTCCACTCCCTGCCTGCTTGTCAGCCGTCTACTTGGAAAACAGGCAGGTGGCGGCAAGGGGGAGGAAGAGGAGGAGGAGGAAGAGCAGGTGACAATTCTGGTGAGAAGACAAGCCCAACGAGGGGGACTGTCTTGCCTCAAGGCCCTCCGAAAGCTGGAGCTGACACTGTTTCTTGGCTCCCTCTGTCAAGAACTCTGTTTTTTAAAATTATTTTGCACATGGAGTCTGGGGCCCAAAGAGAAACTTCAGGCTTGGATGTGCCCAGAGGGATGTTTGTCTAGGATCTCTTCTCGGTCATCCCAGAATGCAGGACGCGGAATAATGGGCTCAAGTGACATCAGGAAAAACGTCCGGACTGTTAGAGCAGTACTACAATGGAACCCATGACCTAGGGAGGTGGTGGGCTCTCCCACCCTAGAGGCCTTCAAGAGGCAGCTGGACAACCTTCTGTCAGGGACGCTTTAAGGTGGATTCCTGCACTAAGCAGGGGTTTGGACTCAATGGCTTTATAGGTCCTTTCCAACTCTACGATTCTACGATTCTATGATTCTACAGCTGGCTCCAATGCCATATCACAAATGGCTTTGTAAACTCCCCTCAGATTCAAAAGTGATTTGGCACATGGCACACGGCACTGGCAGTTGGAAAAACTCAAGTCCAAAGACGCCGTGTGTGTGTGTGTGTAACCTGCTTGGCATGATGTAATTCATTCAGTCCAGGCTATCGTATGTTTACACCTCTGATGTTGGCTAGGGTGGCCCTATGGAAAGGAGGACAGGGCTCCTGTATCTTTAACAGTTGTATCAAAAAAGGAATTTCAGCAGGTGTCATTTGTAGGCATGCAGCACCTGGGGAAATTCCCTCTTCATCACAACCAGTAAAGCTGCAGGAGCCCTGCTCTCTTTTGTATCTGGTCACTCTAGGGCAGGGCTCCTGCAGCTGCATGCCTGCAAATGACACCTGCTGAAATTCCCTTTCTTATACAACTGTCAAAGGTACAGGAGCCCTGTCCTCCTTTTCATGTGGTCACCCTAATGTTGGCCAAATTTCAGTGACTCCCCAAACACCTAACACTTCTTCCCAGACCCAATGAAAAATGAATGAAATGAGAGCTAACGTATACTCACCTTGATGTGCGGCAGTTTCTACCTAGATACACAAACCAACACAGGAGAAGAGGGGGCAGGATTAAGAACGTGACTTCCCAAATTTAATTTTTATTTATTACATTTGTATCCCTCTTTTCCTCCAAAGAGATCAGAGTGTCATATATGTTCCTTCCCCTCCCCTGCGGATAAAACGACCCTGCAAGGTAGTTTTGGCCAGGGGCTTCGTGACCAAGTGACCTGGTTCTCCCAAGGCCTACACGGATCCTGTGATGTAGATAAGGCTGAGAGAGGCCCGTTCTCCACCACGGGGTGCAGAGGGAGGGCAAGAGGATGATCCCAGGCATACCTGTTTCCGGGATCATCCTCTTCTTTCTTCATGGAGGAAGCGGAATTTCTGCTTCCTCACAGGCGCGACACGCTCCTCATTTTGTTTCGTTTTCGGCCCCGAGGAGAGCGAACGAGCGCTCGTGCCGAAACAGGTAGGTTTTTTAAAACAACAACAACAACAACAACACACGTGTTCGCCCCCCACACTCCCAGCCCTCCCGGGGTGGCGAAACTGGTGCCACCCCCTCCCCTGATGGGCACAGAGCCATGCGGTGCAGCTCCGTGCCCATTTCTGCTGCCGCGCTTACTCAGGAATAAGCGCAGCAGCAGCTGAGATGGGCGGCCACATCTCCTGCAGTCCCAGGAACTTCCTGGGACCACGGAAAAATTGGGGTTTCCCCAAGGATCTGTTATCCTGGGGAATACCCGTGCCCACCCCCGCCCCACCCCCCGGGAGTCCCTGTGCATCATGTGAACGCACAGGGACCAGCCGGGGGCGATTCCAGGCAAAAAGCCTGGTGTAGAAACGGCCAGAGTGTGACTCACCCTGTAGGCTTCATAAGCGCGAGTGAGGATCTGAACTCAGGGTCTCCTCTGTCCAAGGCCAGCTTTCTAACGCAGCTTTCCCACAACCTGGTGCCCTCCCGATTTGTGGGACTGCAACCCCCATCGTTCCCAGCCACATGGGCTGCTCTAACTATTCACCCCAAGCCTTGTGACATTGGGAGGGTCCAAGCCTAAGGGTCAAGCTCCACACTGACCTCTTTTCTTCTTGGCATAGAAGTAAACTGCTGCGAAGACCAAAGCGGCCAGGAGGACGCAGGCAGCCCCGGCTGCCGCCGGAATGACGTAATCTTGGGCATTTGAAGGGGAACCTGAGAGTGTAAGGCTGAAAGTTAGGGTTGGCGGCTTTTGAAATCCAAAATTCAGGGACCTTCCTAAGGCCTTGGAGCCAGAGCCCAGAGCAGGCCTGGGGGCAGGAATTGAAGGGGGGTGGGAGAGAAAGCCCAGTGGGTTTTGTTGATATGGGGGTGGGGGGTGGGGGCAAAGGCCAGCAAAAAAAGCAATGATCCAAGTAGACGTGTCATAGGAATGTCAACATAAAATTGGCAACGGAGCCAACTAAGTTGGGAGTTTTATAAATCTGACCCATGGATTACACAGCAGACTTACTTTCCCCCTGTGCGGCAGGTTCTGCAGATTTGCAAATCGTTTCCTCCCCTTCGGGAATTATGCGCAAATTTTGCGAGCAGGAAAGAAATTTATCTAAGTAGACATGTGTCATGGAGATGTCGAAGAAATCCGCAATGGAACCAAATGAGTTTGGATTTTGATGAAACTGACTAGCAGGTGCTTTAATTTCAGTAGGGTGACCCTATGATAAGGAGGACAGGGCTCCTCTATCTTTAACGGTTGTACAGAAAGGGAATTTCAACAGGCGTCATTTGTATGCATGCAGCACCCTGGTGATATCCCCTCTTCATCACAACAGTGAAAGCTGCAGGAGCCCTGACTTCTTCTGTATTTGGTCAAGAGGGCAGGGCTCCTGCAGCTTTCACTGTTGTGCTGAAGAGGGAATTTCACCAGGTGCTGCATGCCTACAAATGACACCTGCTGAAATTCCCTTTCCCATGCAACTGTTCAAGATATGGGAGCCCTGTCCTCCTTTCCATAGGGTCACCCTATATGGGCAACTTCAAGGCCTCCACGCCCTCCGTTCCTAGGGTTCTTTATCATTAAAGCAGACTTGGACTGGACAGCCCTTCAAATAGAGGACGTCTTCAAATAGAGGACTGTCCTCTGTAAAAGAGAATACATGGGCACCCAAGGTAGCATAAAGGGGAAGGGGAGACTAGCAGCTGCAGCAGCACTGGCATTGTGGGGCCCAAGTGGTGGTAGTTGATGGCGTACTGAAGGTGCTGGGGGTGAAGTCCTACCAGAGGCAGCCTTCCCAAGGCCCCCAAATCTAGAGTTGGGCCGAGTTACAGCACTAACCCAAGGGGTGCCTGAGCCAATGGAACCAACAAGCAACTGCAAAGGAATAACATTTCCTCCAATTACCACCACTCACCATTCTCTGTCACAACCACCTTGGTTCCACGCCCACTTTTCAAGTCTTTGTCACCACTATGGTCTTTCTTATGCTTCACACAGTAATAAGTCCCAGTATCCTCAAGAGAAACATTACGGATGAGGATGGTGAAATCTGTGTTGGAGCCATCGTTGTTCCTCACCACTCTTTCAGACGATTCGGTATCTGTATAGACGAGCTTCCGACTGGGACCTTCTCCCAAGAACCACTTCACAGGTCCTGGGAGAGCTGAACCGGTCACTGTGCATCCCAGTTTAAGGGTCCCTCCTATTTGTACTGAGACAGTATCCTGTGGCTGGACCACCTCTATGTCGTGGTCCTTTTCACCTGAAAAGACAAACACCAACCTGCTGTCACTGCTCCTGCGAGCATCCTTTGTTGCTTCTGATTTCAACAGGGGTCATCATTGCACCACTGTAGGGTGACCAGATTTTGGAAACCAAAATCCCAGTCCCCCCCCGCCACCCCCCCCACCCAAAACTTCTTCCTCACAACAGTTAAAGGTGCAGGCACTATACTAGAGTGACCATATACAAAAGAAGGCAGGCCCCCTGCAACTTTAACTGTTGTGATGAAGAGGGAATTTCACCAGGAACTAATTGCATACAAATGACACTGGCTGAAATTCCCTTTGCTCTACAACTGTTAAAGTTCCATGAGCCCTGGGCCCACTTTCATTGAGAAACCTCTGTGCTCCACCCTATGGTCTGGTTCAGACTTAATAACAACCCCGTTTTAAAAAAAAAGCTGGTTTCTTGTGAACAGGAGCAAGTGAGCCATCCTGCTGACTACCTTTGCCCAGTTGTAGTTGAACAACCCAGAGACACTCTGTCCTTGGGTTGATTAGTGTTGTGCGTGTGAACCAGGAACTCTGGGTTGTTGGCAGAAAGACAATTGAGAGTTGGAACTTGGGGTTTAATAATGGCTTCGACGTCTGGCTTGTCCATCCACCAGTGCCCCGAGTTACCAGTTCACATGCGATGCTAAACAGTCCAGGGTCATAGCATCCCTGGGTTGTTTAGCTTTCCCACTTGCAACAGGAGCGATCAGGCAGTGGGAGCCAACATGCTTGCTCACTCCCTCTTGTTCATAACAACCCAGAGTTTTATTTTTAAAAAAACAATGAAATATTTCAGTGGGTTAAAAGATCAAAGTTGGCAGACCACTCCATTTTGTACAAGCGTAGACCCTGTTCAACTGTCACAACAACCCAGAGCTTTTTCAAACTGCCATGTGTGTATCTCTCTGGGCAGCCTCAAGAACTCATTAGATGCGGGAAGAATCCCATAGCGGAGACTCTCCCCACAAGCAGCCCTAGGGCAAAGGCCGGAAAGCTGCAAAACTACTGTTTGGATGCCTGAGACTTCTGTACTGTGCAGGATGGAACCTGTTCGTTTCCTTGAGCTATTCTTTGGCTGTTCCAACAGTTCATGATAATGGGTTTTTAAAATACTTCCATAACATGCTTACAACATTTGAGTCTGTCTAGGCTGACCATATGAAAAGGAGGACAGGGCTCATGTAACTTTAACAGTTGTAGAGAAAAGGGAATTTCAGCCAGTGTCATTTGTATGCAATTAGTTCCTGGTGATATTCCTTCTTCATCACACCAGTTAAAGTTGCAGGCACTATACTAGAGTGACCATTTACAAAAGAAGGCAGGGCCCCTGCACCTTTAACTGTTGTGATGAAGAGGGGATTTCACCAGGAACTAATTGCATACAAATGACACTGGCTGAAATTCCCTTTTCTCTACAACTGTTAAAGTTACATGAGCCCTGTCCTCCTTTTCATATGGTCAGCCTAAGTCTGTCAGACTCTCGGCAGGTAGGGGCTGCCTTTCTCTGCCATGGTGCTACTTTCTCCTTGTTCTTACCAGTAAACGTGGATCCAAAAATGTTGACTGTGGTGGGTTCCCATTCCTAGTTTCGCAACATCTCTAAACAGAAAGCCTCAGCTTCTTGCTTCCTGGTCCACGGAGGAAAGAGCCCTGTGCACAGTCCCAGGGCTTCATGGGAGAGAGATGGCAGTGTGTGTGTGTGTTTCTGCGTGTTTGAAACAACAGGTGCCAGTGATAGTCCTCAGCACCTTGAAGTCAAGACACCAAGCTAGCGGTGCATCTCCTTCAAGGGCAGTGACGCTTCAACTGTGGTCAACGAAGCAACCACTGTCAATGGTTCACTTTCGTATGAATGTGACCATGTTGAAAATAATCATCAGAAAATGCTTATTTGATTTGATTTCATTTGGAGCAGTGGCAAATTCATCATTGGCATAAAAGGCATTCAAAACAACAACAACAACAACAACAACAACAACAACAATTTTATTATTATTATTACATTAACATGCATTTACTAGAGCAGCTTTCCCCAACCTGGTCCCTTCCAGCTGTGATGGACTATTTCTATCTATTTTCTATTTATTTCATTTCTAACCCGCCTCTCCATCCAGATCGAGGCGGGGAACAACAATAAATATAAATATAAAAACAATAAAATAGATAAACCATTAAAACAGATAAAAACAAATACATTATTAAAAACATCTTAAAATTAAACTGGGTAGGCCTGCCGGAATAGAGCAGTCTTCACGGCTTTCTTACATTCCAGAAGACTGCTAATTTGTTGAATCTCCTCCGGCAGGCCATTCCACAGCCTGGGAGCGGCAGAAGAGAAGGTCCTCTGGGTAACAGTTGTCAGCCTAGTTCTGGCTCACTGGAGTAAATTCTTCCCAGAGGACCTGAGTGTGCGGGGCGGATTATACGGGAGAAGGCGATTCCGCAGGTAACCTGGACCCAAACCATGTAGGGCTTTAAAGGTAATAACCAACACTTTATACATCGCCCGGAAACTAATGGGCAGCCAGTGGAGTGATTTTAAGATTGGTGTTATGTGGTCACCCCTAGGTGTACCAGTGACCAACCTGGCTGCCATATTTTGAACTAATTGAAGTTTCCGGACTAGGCACAAAGGTAGCCCTATGTACAGCGCATTGCAGAAGTCGAGCCTCGAAGTTACCAGTGAGTGCACTAACCCAGAATGATGAGAGTTGTAGTCCAACACATCTGGAGGCCACCAGGTTTAGAAGGCTGTTCTAGAATCTTTGTTCATTTTCTGTTGGTGCCAATTTCTCCTTTTGGGCAGGGAGAGGGAGGCGGATTGCGAGCAAATCAGAAACCACTTTTGCTAATCAACGGCACTCAGAGTCTTCACATTAGGATTAGAGGGAATGATTACTCCGGTTGCTAGAATTAAACGTATGTTCATCACTGGCAAATCCGGCAACAGATTACATGTGGATCCCTGCGAACAGGACTGTGGGTGTGCTAGAAGAACACTCCATTCATATTGAGAAGTTAGAGTACAGTTTAATTTTTAAAACAGTCATATCAATTCCTCCCTTTCCCAATTCCTGGTGTTCAGGCCAGGAGGCCACGACTGGTCTCTTTTGTGTAATCAAAGAGAAGGAAATAGCAGGGGTTGCCATCCCAGGGCCAGATCTACACCAAGCAGGCTATAGCACTATGAAAGCGGTATGAAAGCTGTATCTGGTATGTGTCAATGGGCCCCAACAGTTGTCAGTGCACTTCAATACCACTACAAAGCAGTAGTGTGGCTCCTGCCTCTTATATACGGCTGTCATACCGCTTTCATAGTGCAATATCCAGGACTGACTTGAGAGGGGCAAAGGGATGTCTGCGGAGGGGATCATGATTTGCCACAAGGTTCAAAAGACTGCTGCTGGATCTTGCCCAGATTAAAGGGCAATGAAATAAATTAGAAACATTGCAGTTTAAGGCCATTCAGAATTTGGCACGCAGTAGCAAAGCGGTGAGATCCAGTTCTCAATGGTCTTGGAAAGAACTGGGGCAAAATATGGACAAGGAAAGAACTGGGACAAAATATGGGAGAGAGATCCTGGGTACACCTTGACAAGCGCTTTGCCTCGGGGTGGATTTGGAGTGGCTGCAGGGCATCAGCATGACTCAGCCACCATCGCGAAGCCATCCAGGGGCAAACCCCCAAAGCTCCGCTTTAAAAAAGTCGGGCACTCACCCTGACTTTTTCGGCTTGCAGCGAGGCGACGACGGTATCTGCCGTCAGTCTCCCTTGCTCCGCAGCTGCTGCGGAGGTGCGGCACAGCCCACGGTGACCCCTGATTGGTCGGCATAGGCTGGGCAGGGAAGGGGGGCCTAGTGAGCCAAACACTCGCTGGACCACCTACGCACACCATTGTTTAAATAAAAGAAAAAGAAAATAAATGGGGTGGATGTTCAGAGCCGGAGCCCCATTCCTCCACCCCACCGTTGGGGTTTTAGTTTCATTTTTGATTTTAAAAAATGAACCCCAAAAGGCTGCCCCCCAGCACCTGTGCAAAAAACACAACCCTTCACCTTGAATAAGGGGCACAGACTCTGGTGGATGGGGGCGGGGGCAGCGGCGGGGGCGGCTCCTTCCTATAACCCCACATTGGCGCTCCTTCCCGTGCAGATGAACGGAAGGAGCACCAATGCAGAAGCTCAAGGCCTCGCGACGCCGCGACGCCGCTGTGCCACCATCAAGACAGGGGCCATGAGAGCAAGACCTGAAATGGAAGGGGCGAAGTGAAAATCACAAACATATAAATAATATTTTTTTTAAAAAAACCCATTCTCTTGGTGGTATGGCTGCTTTCAGAAATGAATTGCACACGGCTCCATGTGTTTTGAATACATTTAAATTAGGGATGTGTATCGTAACGTTAAAATGTACGATAACGACACGATAGGACCGTTATTGTGCATGTGTTTAACGATGATGATGCGAAACAAAAACCTACAATAATCGTCGGAGACAATAATTTTCGGGTGGTTTTATCGTTTTTTCGGACTGCCATATAAATATACCTATAACTTCTGTATTTTAAAAGTTAGAGCCTTGAAACTTGGTCACAGTGCTTATGGGGTACACCTAAGTATGTGTATGAAATTTGAGATCGATCCCTCCAACCCTCGATTTTATATGCATTTTTTAAAGATCGTTTTCGTTCTGGCAGGTCTGAATGAACACACGTGGTGAGCTGTCATTCTGATCTGTCAGAACTGAAACGATCTTTAATAAATTCATATAAAATCGAGGGTTAGAGGGATCGATCTCAAATTTCTTACACATACTTAGGCATACCCCATAAGCATTGTGACCACGTTTCAAACCTCTAACTTTTAAAATACAGAAGTTATAGGCATTTTTATCTTTAAAAATAGGGATGCAAAAAATATCATTTTTTCACTATAATTATCGTGAAGATGATGCGGTTCACCTACGATATGAATGAAGATGATTTTTTGGGGGGGTCCGAAATGACGATAATGATAAACAACAATAGTTTTTGGCGTGCACACCCCTAATTTAAATCCCCTTGTGATAGATTCTATGGGAGATACCTGTATCATTGCCTCCCTTTGCCTCACATAAGCACACCTGTTGGGCTCGTGTCTTTCTCAAAAGTATCAAAATGCACCATAAGCGACACATCTGTTTCTCGCATCTACCGTTTCTGTTGGGGCAAAGCAGTTTCCTATTTAAACTTCTGCAATTCATGCTTTGCTTCTTCCTCTTTTGAGGTTAGACTTGTCTGAGTTTGTCCTCTCTTTAAAATAAATGAAACAAAAATGCAGACAGCTTGCAAAATTGTTGCAGATTTCTCTGCCTGTAGCCAGTGGCCAGTGTGATCCTGGAGCATGTGAGCGGAATATAAGTGGGAGAGAAAACCCAGCTCAGACAACGAAGGACTATTTCAGAATTTCAGCCTCAGCTCTTAGTCATGCAGGATGATCATCTGATGATTGCAACATCTAGTGTTCCCATAGATCTGCAGATGAACCATCTGAAGGTCAACTGCCGCACAAACAGATCTTAACTATTACCAAACATCATCTCAACATTTGTTTGTAGAGGCTATCGCAGCTTCAGCTGGATAGATGGAAGAAGCAGTGTTAAAATCCAGGAGGGTTTCAAATTCTCTTCTATGATTCTATGAAATGGCCAGGATCTCTTCTCGCTCATCCCAGAGTGCAGGACACAGAATAATGGGCTCAAGTGACAGGAAGCCAGATTCTGGCTGGACATCAGGAAAAGCTTCCTGACTGTTAGAGCAGTACGACAATGGAACCCATGGCCTAGGGAGGTCGTGGGCTCTCCCACACTAGAAGCCTTCAAGAGGCAGCTGGACAACCATCTGTCAGGGATGCTTTAAGGTGGATTCCTGCATTGAGCAGGGGGTTGGACATGATGGCCTTATAGGCCCCTTCCAACTCTACTATTCTGTGAGTCTATGGAAGACAATGATGTCTGGCTCTCCTGTAAAATTACATGCATGAGGCAGGGCTATTGCACAAGAAAATTGTCTGGAAGCACCCCAAGGGCTCAGGGTGACGTAGACATGGCCCCTTTCTACACAATCGGGATGCAGAGGAAGGGAGGGAGGTTGATCCTGAAAGTAGCTGCTTCCGGGATCTTCGCCTTAATACACACCATTGTGCGACAACCCGGACTCCTCCCGGGCTGTCGCATCATCGCAGCCACCATTTTTTTAAAAAATGCAGCCGGGAAGACCGCACTTGCGCTTTGTCGAAAAGGTAGGTTAAAAAAACAAAATTGCGGTGAAATCGCCCCCCCCCCATCCTAGGGATGGCAGGCTTCCTTCTCCCGCCTCTTCTGATGGGCACGGAGCTGCATGGTGGGGCTCTGTGCCCATTTTGATGCTGTGCTTACTCGTGAGTAAGCACGGCAGCACCTGGGATGGGCGGCCACATCTTATGCGGTCTCGGGAAGTTCCCAGGACCATGAAATATTTGGGATTTTCCAGGTATCCCTTACCCCTGGCAAATCCTGTGGCCGCCGCCCCCCGCCCCCCGGGAGTCCTTGTGCATCATTTCGACTCACAGGAACTGGCCAGGGGCCATCCCAGGTGAAATGCCTGGTGTAGAAAGGGCCATGGTCTCTCAGCCCCACCCTGTCGTGTACCTTATAATCGAAAACGTTTTCTGTGATAGCCTAGGGTGTGTGTGTGTGTGAGAGAGAGACAAAGACTTGAGGTCACCCACTGAGATGCATGGGAATTCGAACCCAGTGTTCTATCTCAAGCAGTCATTGCCCCTTAGTCTACCCATTTAGAACTCCTTTAATTTTTTCTGCACAGATCAGTCAGAAACTGGTCAGGTTCTATCATCTGCTGTCATGCATTCATCGGTTCAAGGCCAGCCCACCCATGAAGCAGGCTGAGATGTCTGTATCAGGCGGAGGAGCAGGAGGCGTGGCAAACTGCACCATGCCCTCACCCCTACCAGGAGGCTCCACTGCTGCTGCCCATCCGCCTCCCGTGGATGCTCTGGTGAGTCCTTCCATGGCGTTTGCAGCCGCGGGAGAGTGCCTGGCAGGGTTCTCTGGAGCAGCCGCCTGCCCTCTCTGGGGGCTCTTGCAAGACCAGGGCAACCTCTCGCGAGAGCCCCACAGCCCTTCTTCTGGCTGTGCAGTTCCCCACAGAGCTGATGAGGAGTCGGTAGCAAATGAAAGGGGGCCTGGGACAAGGGACATAGGATGGGCGGGGTGGTGGTGGTGGTGGTGGTGGTGGTGGTGGTGGTGGTGATACAGCAGTAAACACAAAGGGACTGTCCCTAAAGGCGAATTTGCTCAGCTAATGAACCACGTTCACGGTAGATTAGCCCACAGGTGTTTATATGCATATATATATATATATATATATATATATATATATATATGCATTCCTTTGTTTTGTGGTGGTGATACAGCAGAAGTACAAAGGGATATGATGCAACGGCAGTGTGATGTGCGGAAGCGTGATGCAGCAGCAAGGAGTGAAATGTGATGGCGGCGCATGTTTAGGGTGACCCTATGGAAAGGAGGACACAGGGCTCCTGTATCTTCAACAGTTGTATTGAAAGGGGGATTTCAGCAGTTGCACCTGGTGGAATTCCCTCTTCATCATGACAGTGAAAGCTGCAGGAGCCCTGCTCTCTTTTGTATCTGGTCACCCTAGTATAGCTCCTGCAGTTTTAACGGCTGTGATGAAGAGGGGATTTCACCAGGCGCTGCAGGCATGCCTAAGAATGGCACCTGCTGAAATTCCCTTTTCTGTACAACTGTTAAAGATACAGGAGCCCTGTCCTCCTTTCCATAGGGTCACCCTACGCGTGTTCTCTCCCACCTCAGGCAATGAGAGACCTCGTATCTGGGCTGGATTGGTTGCTCTGGGGGGAACTTTTAGTTGTTTCAAACCTGTTTATTCTTCAGTAGGAAAAAGACTGCCTCTGTCATGTGTGTGTGTGTGTGTGTTTGCTGCTGCTGCTGCTGCTGCTGCAGCTCTAAGTTGCAGCCTAGAAAGTCTGCCTTGCATTGTCCATTCCTGTCATCCGTACCATTTCTTTTATTTCATCCTGCCTCAGTTTCCATTCCTCCTCCTCCTATAGTTTAGGTATCGATCCTCTGCATATGAGAGTTGTTTGCTGCCCACCTTGTGTTTGGAATAAATCTGAAGATGTGATTTGCATGGAAGTATGGACTGGATGTGAATTTAACTGCCTGGGTAGACAGGCAGCCCGACTTGTGTTGAGGCCAGAAAACCAAGGCCTCCCTAGTCCAATGCTCTAACCACTACACTACACTGCACTACACTGGTCTCCTATTGAAATCCATAGGACTTAAAAGGGCTTCGCTTTGTAGGGTTGCTTTTGGGGGGGGATGGGATGGAGGAGACATCAGGAGACATCACCATCATGTCACTGTTGATATTCCAATTGTCATAAGGTTGGTTTTAAAAGTTTAAAAGAAACACCCTTGACTTCAATGATCATTAATTGCATAATCCTATGTATGTTTAGACAGAAAGGAGTCCTACAACTCCCAGCATTAGGGTGACCCTATGGAGAGGAGGACAGGGCTCCTGTATCTTTGAAAGAGGAATTTCTGCAGGGGTCCTTTGTATGCATAGGCAGCACCTGGTGAAATCTCCTCTTCATCACGACAGTTAAAGCTGCAGGAGCTCTGCCCTCTTTTGTACCTAGTCACTCTAGTATAGCTCCTGCAGCTTTAACTGTCGTGATGAAAAGGGAATTTCACCAGGTGCTGCATGCATACAAATGACACCTGCTGAAATTCCCTTTTCTGTGCAACTGTTAAAGATACAGGAGCCCAGTCCTCCTTTCCATATGGTCACCCTAAACAAAAGTTACCTACAACTATCTATACATAGCTAAGCCTGGGTCTTCACAGAACAGGGACCAAAAGGTGAGATTCAAAATCATAAATAACACTTGCAGGACAAAGATGAAGATGAAGACTACTGCCAGCATTTCCCATGGCTGGCTGGGGAATTCTGGGAGTTGTAGGACTTTTCTCTGTCTAAACATGCATAGGATGCCCTCTCAAAGAAATCTCTAGCTGAGTAGCACTACACACATTACATGTTTCTGATATGGAGACAGAGGGCTTATCCATATTTAGCGAAGATCCCACAGCCTTAGGCTGCCTCTACAAGAGGCATTTAAAGCTCTTTCAAGGCGCATTAAAAAATTTACCTCTACAAGAATGGAGCACAAATCGGGCGTAGAGGCGCTTTAAACATCCGATTATGCGCATTATTGAATGCGCGTTAAATAGCGAATTTTATTTTGCTCTGGCCGTTAAAGCGCATTTTGACTATGTGAACAAGCGATTCTCCGCATTAACTACTTGTAAAGAGCATTTGAAACAACCGGTAAGGTCACCCGTTGAGTGCTCAATTACCTCCTGCATACAAGCATTTACGATAACGCGCTTCAGCGAATATGCGCATAGACCCCCTCTAGATGGATTCTGACAAACCTAAACTTGAAAAATACTCCTGGATTACTACAAAGTTGGAAAATAGAGGAGGTTAAGTGGGGTTTTGAGAAATCACACCATTTTGGGGGTTCAGCTCTCAATCTCATTCCATACCTCCCTGTAAGCCTTATGCCTCAGATTCATGGACATAATGCTTTACAATGCTGCACAAGTCACCTTCCTATATACCCACAAAAGAGTTTGGAATAGAAAATTCCCAGGTTCTGCAATAAGCAGCCCAAAGAAAACTGTGGAATCTACAGTATATAATCGTATAACGGTATACATTTCCATAATTCTGTTTCTGAATTTCAGTTTTTTTTCCCTTTCTGCAGCCGAACAGAGGAAGATGTGGCCGCCCGTCCCAGCTGCTGGAAGTAAGCGTGGCAGCAGAAATGGGCACAGAGCCGCAGAAATGGGCACAGAGAGGGTGCCCCCCAATTTCAGGTGTTTTTTTTTTTTAAATAACACTTACCGCTGTCTGATGGAGTGCAGTGTGCTCTTCTGATCCCTCCGAAAAATAAAAAGGTGGGTGTGCGATGTCCCTTCTTTCTCCCGGGACGTCGCACTGCCATGTGGCTTAGAGCGACGATCCCAGAAGCAGGTACTTGCGGCATTGCTGCCCCTCCCTCCCTCTACACCGTGTGGTGTAGAAAGGACCTGGGCAACCAGTTATCCCATGAAAATGGAGGGGTCATCCCTGCCAGCTCCCAGGATCCCCTGTGCATCATTTGGATGCACAGGGACGACCCAGGGACGACCCTGGGGGAAAATGGCAGGTGTAGACATGGCCAAGGAAGAGGGATGGGCGAGAGTCTCAGGCCCAGACTTTCTCTCCCCTATCAGATCGTTCCGTTCTCATTCACAGTCCATCCTCTAAGGCCCGAAGTACGCAAAGGATCTGCAGAACACTACAGTCAGGAGATCAAAAGGTGAGAAGTGCCCCATTTGTACTGCCAGCTGTTTTTTCCTGCTCGAAATCTCCCCCAAACTTCTTTCTACCCCCAGTGGGAAAGATTACACTGTTCTTTTTGCCCCCAGGCCAGAGCAACACCAAGCGGGAGGTGACACTTTGAAAACGGTTTGAAAACTGTCTACGGCGTGTGTCCTGGACCCCAAGAGTTGTCACTACTGTTATAAACCGTTTGAAAGCAGGAGGGTAGATCCTGCTCCAGACAAATCCCAACTGCTTTTTTATAGCTTCAAGGGGTTGGGAAATGGCTCCGCGTAACTGTGGATAACATCACTCCCTCTAGCAGCAAACTCAGACGATGAGTGCTGAGTCTCATGTATCCAAAATAAGGCTACTGAGAAGCCAGAGTGAGGAAGGAGAAGGCACAGGGGGAAACCTACACTTTGCAGGAGCAGAAGAAAATATGTAGTGGGGAAATCCTAAGGAGGCAAAAATACTCCCAAAACAACCAAGGTAGATTCAATATATTCAATGGCACAGGGCAAGAAAAACGTGTGGGGTGGAATGGAATGGAGTATCCTAGAAGGTTCTGGCTGGCTGAAATCCTGAACATTGCTGGTCTCACATATTTAATATAATTTTACTGAAAAGTTAATGCCATGGCCTTGTGGTTTGTACTTACCTTTTGAAGATGCACTGACCAGCACACTGAAATACAGACCCCAAAGGTAACTCTTGAAAGCCATTTGTGATCTTAATGGTGTAGTAACAACACGTCCTGCGGCACCTTAAAATCCGACCACTTGATCGTGGCGTGAGCTGGCATGGGCCAGAGCCCACAGTGATTCATTTTAGGGCATTTCCCAAGTCTGGGCTCAGCCCACAAAGGACAAACGGGAAGTTACAACAGGAAATTGAGGCAAGCTTGCCGTGTTACTTTTACATGGGGGGGGGGGGGAAATGCCCTTTTATGGACGGTGCAGGTTGGTTTATATAGGCAGGCCCAGCATCAAAGGTAGGTAGGCATGGTCCGGTGGATGGACACATTTTTGGATGGACCTTTCATCAGGCCCTGCTCATGGACACTCTGTCTTGCGGATGCAGAAGCAATACCCCCACATGGGCAACTTCTAGTCCCTCCCCTTAGTCCCTCTTCCATCTTATGGCTCTCTCACTAATCTGTAAGGCTACCATGCCATAGGGCGACCAGATAAAATCCAGGTCAGGGCTCATGTAACTTTAACAGTTGTAGAGAAAAGGGAATTTCAACCAGTGTCATTTGTATGCAAGTAGTTCCTGGTGAAATTCCCTCTTCATCACAACAGTTAAAGGTGCAGGCACTATACTAGAGTGACCATATACAAAAGAAGGCAGGGCCCCTGCAACTTTAACTGTTGTGATGAAGAGGGGATTTCACCAGGAACTAATTGCATACAAACGACAGTGGCTGAAATTCCCTTTTCTCTACAACTGTTAAAGTTATATGAGCCCTGTCCTCCTTTTCATATGGTCAGCCTACAATGCCATGCACACTTACTTGGACATAAGCCCCAATGAATCAATGGGGCATACTTCTAAACAGAGATTTATAAGATTATGCTGTGGATTTTAAGAACATAAGAAAAGCCCTGCTGGATCAGACCGAGGGTCCATTTAGTTCAGCTCTCTGTTCACAGTGGCCACCCAGCTGCCGACCAAGAACCCACAAGCAGGACATAGTGCAACAGCACCCTCCCACCCATGTTCCCCAGCAACTGGTGTACATAGACGTACTGCCTCTGATACTGGAGGTAGTACATAACCATCAGGGCTAGTAGCCATTGATAGCCTTCTCCTCCAGGATCCAACCCCCTTTTAAAGCCATCCAAGTTGGTGGCCATCATTCCATCTTGTGGTAGCAAATTCCATAATTTTAGGGTGACCAGATAAAATCCAGGTCAGGGCTCATGTAACTTTAACAGTTGTAGAGAAAAGCGAATTTCAGCCAGTGTCGTTTGTATGCAATTAGTTCCTGATGAAATTCCCTCTTCATCACAACAGTTAAAGGTGCAGGGGCCCTACCTTCTTTTGTATATGGTCACTCTAGTATAGTGCCTGCACCTTTAAATGTTGTGATGAAGAGGGAATATAACCAGGAACTAATTGCATACAAATGACACTGGTTGAAATTCCCTTTTCTCTACAACTGTTAAAGTTATATGAGCCCTGTTCTCCTTTTCAGATGGTCAGCCTACATAATTTAACTCTGCAGTATGTGAAGAAGGCCTGTCTGGTTAGGTTATTTCAATAGTTGTATCTTTTTTTAATCTGTTTATTTCAATGTTTGAGTGTTCTGTTGCTGCTTTTACTGTTTTGTTTTAATGTATGGTCCTTCCTACACCAGACGGGTGTAGAGGGAGGGAGGGAGGGAGGGAGGGGCGGCGATCCTGGAAGTAGCCGCTTCCGGGATTGTCACTGAAGTGCACATGTAAAGTGTGACGACCCACCTTCCTCTCGGGCTATTGCCCCGTTGCGGCCGCCATTGTCTTTTTTTTTTAAGACATCAGAAAGAGCGCTCTTGTACGTATTTTAAAAATCGCATGCAAAATTGGGGGGGCCTCCCCCCGCCATCCTGGGGATGACAGACTTGCTCCCCACTCCCCTGATGGGCACGGAGCCGCACGGTGCGGCTCCGTGCAAATTTTTGCTGCCACGCTTACTCACAAGTAAGCACAGCAGCTGCTGGGACAGGCGGCCACATCTCCCACAGTCTTGGGCCATTCCTGGGATCACGGGAAGATTTGGGTTTCCCCAAGGATCCCGTATTCCGGGGGAAACACGTGCCCATCCCCCCTTCCCCCAGGACTCCCTGTCCATCATCTGGACTCACAGGGATGACCCAGGGGCTATCCCACAGAAAATGGCCGGTGTAGAAACGGCCCCTGTTCGATAGCTGGCTTGAGCACAATTGAGGAAAGGTGGGGTACATTTTGAGGAAAAGTTTGCATGAACAGAGAGAGGTGGTGCTACTGTGTTGCTCTATGAGGAAGTTGCAGCCATAAAGGGCAGCAAGGGGAAATAGGCAGAGTCTTTTAAGAGAGGAGGAGACTGTAAAGTATTGGGATGCAGGAGAATTTCTCTTCTGTTTGAAGAGCGTATGAACATGTGTCATTCGCAACCCAGAACAAAACACGAGCAGGGATGCAGTTCTTAGGAATTTCCCCCAACTTTCCCAACTTTCATTCATGTTCAAAAGTGCACATTTGTGCAAATGACCACTTCCAAAAATGTAAAGAAAAGAACGTAAGAAGCCATGTCGGATCAGACCCAGGGTCCATCTAGTCCAGCACTCTGTTCACACAGGGGCCAACCAGCTGCCTATGGGGAACCCACAAGCAAGACATGAGTTCAATGGCCGTGAGTAGCCATTGATAGCCTTTTCCCTCCAGGAATTGATCCAACCCCCTTTTAAAGCCATCCAAAGTGGTGGACGTCACTACAACATGTGGCAGTGAATTCCATAGTTTAACCCTGGGCTGTGTAAAGAAGTCTTCCTTTTTTCTGTCTGGATTCTCCCACCAATCAGCTTCATGAGATGACCCTATTGGGTTCCAGTATTATCATGCTTTAGCCAATGGGGGAAATGTGCATTCTTTTCCTCAACTGAAAAAAAAAGACGCTTCTGTTTGGGAACACCAACAAGGTGAAATGAACTTCAAGGAAGAATTCAGAGAACCTCAACAGACTTGAAATTTGCATGTTTGCCCATTTGGAGTAGATGAGGAAATGTGAGACATATAGAGATTGGAGTGACAGTCAGCCCAGCAGAGATATTGATGAGGTAGTTGAGTATAGGGTGACCCTATGAAAAGGAGGACAGACCTCTTTTATCTTTAGCAGTTGAATAGAAAAGGGAATTTCAGCAGGTGTTATTTGTATGCATGCAACACCTGGTGAAATTCCCTCTTCATCACAATAGTTAAAGTGACCAGATACAAAAGAGGGCAGGGCTCCTGCAGCTTTAACTGTTGTGGTGAAGAGGGAATTTCACCAGGTGCTGCATGCATGCAAATGACACCTGCTGAAATCCCCTTTTCTCTACAACTGTTAAAGATACGAGAGCCCTGTCCTCCTTTCCATAGGGTCACCCTAGTTGATTCTGCAGGGCAAGATTTCCCTATTGATTATTTTACTCGAGTTCTTTAGACCCTGCTTTTAAAATTAACTTTCCAGAGCCTGTCAAATTGAAAGAAGTGTGTGGCTTGTTTAGGAGAATGTGTTCTTCACCCTTCCACTGAGTTCACATACCCAGGGCAGGTTGCGACAGGTTGCAATAAAAACAAAGATGGCCACAGCACAGCAGGTAGAAAGAAGCTTAAAAAACAAGGAAGCTGGCTGCTACTCTGCCAACTGTGAAAAAATGCAACATTAAAATCGAATCAAGTGCAAAATGTACACCGTAGTAAAAACGGTGCAATCAGGACACCTAAAACGTTTGTAAACGATGTATATTTTCAGATACAGAATAGCCTCTGAGATGGTTACTTGCAGTGTCTAACACTCAGCACAAGAGGGCCCCCAAGGACCCAAGAAAAAAGAAAACTCTGGGTGCCTCTACAAGAGCGATTTAAAGCTCCTTCAAGTCGCATTAAAAAATTACCTCTACAAGAGCGGAGCGCAAATCGGGGGTGGAGGCACTTTATCTGTCCAATTATGCGCATTATTGAATTCTCCGCATTTCAGCCACTTTAAAGCGCGTCCCATACTTCCAGTTATGCGCTTCACCGCATGTCATTTATGGGATTTCGGCGTAAACGCGACTGTGAGAAGATGCGCATAATCGGAGAACCAGGCGTCAAACCGAATTCTTGTAGAGGGGACCAAATGTGCTCCGTTTATGCTGCGGACCATGGCGGGGGGTTCCTAGAGTTTCCTCAAGGAACTCTAGGGAATACTGGGGAAGAAGGGGTCAGGTGGAGAAATGCTTTCATCAGCTAAGTCATGAGGACACTTCGTTTGTTAAAATAATTTATCCCTAGCTTTCTGTCTAACAACAAAGACAGTACCCAAAACATCTAAAACAATCTCATGAAGAAACATACAGCTCAGCAGAACTTACTCTGAATAGGGGGGGGGGAATCAAAATTGAGCTTGGATCTGCCCCCAGCAACGCCCACTACGCTGAACCCGAATCGAGGCCACCACCATCAGACAGAGAAACAACGTAGTGACCTCGGAGCAACAATATCAACAAATTTGTGGTAAAACCACACAGTGAAAAATCAAACTTTGGGGGATGAAAGCCCAACATGGCTGCACGGTGGCGACTGTGTCATGCAAGCAATGTAGCTCCGCTGCGCAGCCACTACAGGGTTATATAATCCTAGAATAGTAGAGTTGGAAGGGGCCTATAAGGCCATCGAGTCCAACCCCCTGCTCAGTGCAGGAATCCTCCTTAAAGCATCCCTGACAGATTACTGTCCAGCTGCCTCTTGAAGGTCTCTAGTGTGGGAGAGCCCACCACCTCCCTAGGTCATGGGTTCCATTGTCGCACTGCTCTAACAGTCAGGAAGTTTTTTCCTGATGTCCAGCCGGAATCTGGCTTCCTGTAACTTGAGCCCATTATTCCACGTCCTGCACTCTGGGATGATGGAGAAGAGATCCTGGCCCTCCTCTGTGTGACAACCTTTCAAGAATTTGAAGTGCTATCATGTCTCCCCTCAATCTTTTCTTCTCCAGGTTAAACATACCCAGTCCTTTCAGTCTCTCCTCATAGGGCTTTGTTTCCAGACCCCAGATCATCCTCATTGCCCTCCCCTGAACACACTCCAGATTGTCTGCATCCTTCTCGAAGTATGGTGCCCAGAATTGGATGCAATACTCAAGATGAGTCCTAACCAGTGCTGAATAGAGGAGAACCAGTCCCATACACGATCTGGAAGCTATACTTCTATTGATGCAGTCCAAAATAGCATTTGCTTTTTTTGCAGCCACATCACACTGTTGGCTCGTATTCTGCTTGTGATCGACAACAATTCCAAGATCCTTCTCGCTTGTCGTATTGCCAAGACAAGTATCCCCCATCTTGTAACTGTGCATTTGGTTTCTTTTTTCTTGGTGTAGAACTTGGCATTATCCCTATTAAATTTTATTCTGTTGTTTTCAGCCCAGTGCTCCAGCCTATCAAGATCACTTTGAAGTTTGTTTCTGTCTTCCAGGATATTAGCGATCCCATCCAATTTTGTGTCAACTGCAAATTTGATAAGCGTTCCCTGCACCTCCTCCTCCAAATCATTAATAAAAATGTTGAAGAGCACTGGGCCCAGGACTGAGCCACCAGCAGGAGCAATTTTGGTGGCAAGGTAAGGTTGTAGTAAGTTTTAAAAGAACAAAAGCAAATGCTCGATAGAAACAAAAGAAGGCGGCTGCTAGGCAGCTGAATTGAAAACGTTTTATTTAGGGTGACCATAAGGGAATGAGGACCAGGCTCCTGTATTTTTAACTGTTGCATTGAAAAGGGTATTTCAGCAGGTGTCATTTGTAGGCATGCAGCACCTGGTGGAATTCCCTTTTCTATGCAACTGTTAAAAGATACAGGAGCCCCATCCTCCTTTCCACATGGTCACCCTATTCATGCAGCACCTGGTGAAATTCCCTCTTCATCACAACAGCTAAAGCTGCAGGAGCCCTACCCTCTTTTGTATGTTGTCACTCTAGAGGAGCTCATACAGCTTTAACTGTTGTGATGAAGAAGGGATTTCACCAGGTGCTGCATGCCTGCAAGTGATGCCTGCTGAAATTCCCTTTTCTATGCAACTGTTAAAAGATACAGGAGCCCTGTCCTCCTTTCCATAGGGTCACCCTATTTTATTGACAGTGGGAAGCATCCTCCTTTTTGTCTCCTGAAGGTTTGATCCCATCGGGAGATCCCTCCATCCATGGCAGGACATCTGGTGGTGAGACTTCCAGGCTGGGGCAGGGATTCTGGAGGTGGGACTTCAGGACTGAGGTGGGACATTTTGTAGGAGGAGCTAAACCCCCTGAAAGGAGGTGGGGCTACTTGCCCCTTTTGGAAAGGGGCGGGGCTTAACAGTTTGATGTCAGGTAGCCTTTTTTTACTACTTCCAATGTAATATCTGCGTAGGCTTTACCACAGCATTTATGGATGTTGAGATCTGGAAGCAGCATTTGGGGGACAATATCCACCTGCTCTCATAGGAAAATTAGCAGCAGATATTACAAAAACAATTAAAGATCTTCAGACATTTCCTTTTTTGTTCGTTTGTTTTTGTTTTAACACACACTGATCTCCGTTAAGCAATCCTGGAATATCTTACTGCTCAGAGATGTGGGGCGGGTTTCCCAATTAAGAAGGAGGAAGTCACTATTTCCTTCTCCTACTGCAAGTGAGAAGCTCTAATGGGGACAAGGATGAAATAAGAAAGAGCACCGAAGGATCTCCTGCCTGCCCCTGCAATGGCTGCCTCCAGCCCCTTCTCTGGGTTGCCGCATCCATTTCAGCTGCTGCTCCTTCTCCTGCGACTTCTTGGTGAGTGCTAAAATGAAGACATTGGGCTTGCCACTGTGCTCAGATTTTGGTCTGCAGAGAGGTCCCATTCAAGGAGAATATTATGGCAAGACCAGATCGGTGTCTGCAGGTGGTGGGATGGACCTGTGTTCTAGCCAGGGCCAGGGCCAGGTTTTGGCAACATGGCCTCAGTGGGGGCCCTCCTGCTTCTGTCCCGCTGCCCATTCACAGGCCTTCTCCCTCTGGACCCAATGGGTACAAACACCCGGAGGGAGAATGGAAGGCAAATGATGGATGGTGCTTTGTTTCCTGACTCTTGGATGCTCAGAGAGGGTAGATGAACAAGCCGTGGAAGCAAGGAGGAGGAGTAGCAGCAGCAAGGCCAGGAGCTCGGGGGGGGGGAGGGGATCTACACTGGGCCCTCCCAAGTGGTGGAGGCCTTGGCATGTGCCCATCCAGAGGTTTACTCAGGAAAAAATAGCAGGTCACTGAAGCTTGGGTACTTCAGGCTGACGCCTTGCTGTGGTTCAGATCTGAAGCAGAGCCTTTCTTTGGTTCACTTCTGGAAGGTTTAGATGTTTTTGTTAGATGTAATCAACATCGAGTATGCAAGAGACTCAGATAGCTAATCAGTTAGAGACATGTTTGTACTGTGGTTTTTTTTTTATTTTGACTGACTAGTATCTCTTGAACCTGAAGATTCTATGTGTATCCCATCATGCAGTTCTCATGTTCTAACTGCTCTCGATGACAGTTATGCTCTCTCTGTGACAGTTGTGGTTGTTAATGGTCCCCTCTACACGATTTCATTTTGACGCCCGGTTGCCCGATTATGCGCATATACGGATAAGCGCATTTACTCCTAATACCTTTTCACGGGAGGCGATGAAGCGCATTACAGGCTGAATGAAACACGCTTTAAAGTTGTTTACAAGCGGAGAATCACATGTTTACATGGCCATAAGGCACTTTAACTCCCGCGGTAAATTTTAAGTCGCTATTTAACGCACATTCGATAATGCGCATAAGCAGA
The DNA here is from genome assembly GCA_029215795.1 of Anniella stebbinsi. Taxonomy (NCBI): domain Eukaryota; kingdom Metazoa; phylum Chordata; class Lepidosauria; order Squamata; family Anniellidae; genus Anniella; species Anniella stebbinsi. The sequence goes on along the minus strand of JARDYH010000004.1, from coordinate 5,516,234 downwards.
GATAAAAATCGCCTCAACCCCCGATTTGCGCTCCGCTCTTGTAGAGGTAAAATCTGTAATGCGCCTTGAAAGAGCTTTAAATCGCTCTTGTAGAGGCACCCAATGACAGTTGGCAAGAAGCCTTCAAGAAGACTAGACAAGATCAGTTTCTCTCTCCACTCCTATTCTATATATTAGCATTTCAGTTATGTTCTAAGAATAAACGTTCATCCATTTTTGTTCTCTAATATTAAATAATTGTCCCTAGCATTGTTCATGAAGAACACACCAGTTCTGACTTCTGCTAACAGGTTATGGGCCCAGAATTAAAGAGACAAAAATTAAAAGAAAAAAAAGAACAATAAAGGATGGCGTACAGCTCTGATTACGAGATTGTAATTGAAAAATTGAATGGAGCAAATTACCAGATGTGGTCTTTTAAGATGCTAATGATTTTAGTCAAAGAAAAGGTTTGGAGAATAATTGAAGCGCCCCACCCCCCTTTGAAAGTGTAGATAAACAAACTGAGTGGGATCTTTGTAATGAAGCTGCCATGGCAACTATTTCCCTATCTGTCAAAGACAGCCAACTTATTCATATTAGGAGGCACGAAACTGCCTCAGCTATGTGGAGCAGTTTGAAGGATTTACATGTTAAAGATGGTCTGAGAAGCAAAGTTTATCTTCAGAGGAAATTATATACAATAAGACTCACAGAAGGAGCAGATATACAGACTCATATAAATGGGATTTTAAACACTGTTGAGGAATTGCGAGGAGCAGAAAAAGACTTAACAGATGAAGATATCATTCCTGTAATTCTAGCAAGTCTTCCAGATTCTTATGGTCCCATAATTAATGCAATTGAAGCAAGGGAGAATTTATCTTTAAAGTATGTTTTGAATCAGATCAGATCAATGAAAGAAAGCATGAAACTCACACCCCCTCTACAAGGATTCGCTTTTGCGCCTGGTTAGGCGATTATGCGCATAATTGCTGAAGTGCATTTACACCTAATCCCTCTGCACGAGAGGCGGCGAGAGGCGGCGAAGCGCATTAACAGATGACCAAAATGCGCTTTACAAGTAGTTAATGCGCATAAGCGCTTGTTCACATAGTCAAAATGCGCTTTAACAGCCGGAGCAAAATAAAACTCGCTGTTTAACACACATTTGATAATGCGCATAATCGGAGAGATAATGTACCTCTACGCCCGATTTGCGCTCCGTTCTTGTAGAGGTAAATTTTTTAAGCGCCTTGAAAGAGCTTTAAACCTCTCTTGTAGAGGCAGCCTGAGACTGTGTCACCAACGCAGCCAGCTTACAGAGTGAAAGACAATAAAATTGCAAATGGTTTTATCTGTGGAAGTCCCAGTCATTTCAAAAAGGATTGCAACAAGCGCTTTTCTGAACAAAGTTGGCATACCAAAAGCTACAAAGGAAAAACACAGAGGAAGTTTTTCACAGGAAGGAAAGGTACAAAAGAATCCCCAGCATGCATGTTCCAGCAGGCCTATCCAGATGAATTTTAAGATGTTTTAATGATATATTTTTTCTTGTTTTTAAAATTTTAACTGTTTGTGATTCTTGTGTTTTATATTGTTGTTGTTTCCCGCCTCAATCCAAAGGGAGAGGCGGGTTATAAATAATAATAATAATAATAATAATAATAATTATTATTATTATGTTTTAAAGTCACGCTGAATAACTCAAAAACTCTAAGTGGTACATTGATTCAGGAGCAACCTGTCATATGACCAATTGCAGAGAATTCTTTGCAGAACTGAATAATAAAAGCATTTTTTATCTTGCTGATGGGAGAACTTTAAATGCAAAAAGTGAAGGCACAGGTGTTCTGCACTGTAAAACACCAGCGGGCAGCACCAGGGAAGTGCAAGTTTAAAATGTCTTATGTGTCCCAGAGATTAAGAACTGCCTTTTATCAGTACGTATCCTAGCTCAGAAAGGTTTTACTGTGAAATTTAGAGGAGACAAATGTGCAATCAGCAAAGACAGTGATTTAATTGCAACTGGAACTATAATAGATGATATATATGGTTTTAACAATCAAAAAGAGTATGTTAAAGTTGCAAAGCAATGTTCTCGCATGAAATGTGAAAAAACTATGGCACAGGAGATTTCGGCATAGAGATTATGATGTCATTTCCCAACTTAAAAAAAGGAAGCCTAACAAAGGGTATACTGATGACATCATGTGCCAGTCAAGAGAAATGCATATGCTGTGTTAAAGTGAAAGCAACAAGACCTATTTTTAACAAGCCCATGAGTGAGACGAAGCGCCCCCTAGAGTTGATTCATAGTGATGTTTGTGGACCCGTGGAAACACAAACACCAGAAGGAAACAGATACATGGTGACTTTTATAGATGATTACAGTAACTACACCGTCTTGTATCTAATCAAAGAGAAAAGTCAAGTACTAGAAAGGATTAAAACTTATGTAGCAAAGGTTAGTAACAGATTCCAGAGGAAACCACAAATGATCCGGACGGACAACAGAGGTGAATACATGGGAAGAACGTGATGGAATATCTGATGCAAGAGGGAATAGAACATCAAACTACGGTGCCATATATTCCGGAACAAAATGGAGCAGCAGAACGGAAGAACCGTTCCATTACAGAAATGGCAAAATGCTTGTTGTTTGATGCAGAGTGACCTAATAAGTACTGGGGAGAAACAACTATGACAGCAACTTACTTACAAAACAGATTGCCAACCAAAGGGGCCAACAGCACATCATATGAGTTATGGCGTGGACGCAAGCCAAGCATAGCACATTTAAAAGTTTTTGGTTCCAAGGCATACACCTACATTAGGGTGACCAGATAAAATCCAGGTCAGGGCTCATGTAACTTTAACAGTTGTAGAGCAAAGGGAATTTCAGCCAGTGACATTTGTATGCAATTAGTTCCTGGTGATATTCCCTCTTCATCACAACAGTTAAAGGTGCAGGGGCCCTGCCTTCTTTTGTATATGGTCACTCTAGTATAGTGCCTGCACCTTTAACTGTTGTGATGAAGAGGGAATATCACCAGGAACTAATTGCGTACAAATGACACTCGCTGAAATTCCCTTTTTTTTAACAACTGTTAAAGTTACATGAGCCCTGACCTGGATTTTATTTGGTCACCCTAACCTACATCTCAAAGGACCTTAGAGCAAAAGAAGGTATACTTGTTGAATATGTACTGGGGTGCAAAGAATACAGAATCTTGGACACTAGAGCAGACACAATCAGAGAATGCCATGCTGTATATATTGATGAAAGTGAGGAATCAAATGAAGAAGTACTAAATGATGAAGTGAACTCATCAATAAAGGAAAATGAAACACCACAACAATAATGCCTGAGGTGCTTACACAAGAAGAAGGAAATACTGAGTCAAGTGTCAGACGTTCAACCCGGTTAAACAAGGGAAATCCACCCAAGCGACTCTGTCTTTCTACCCGAAGAAAGTCTAAGAGAGAAGATGAATCTCATGGACTTTTACACTAGCCATTGAAAAGGGGTGTTAGATGTAATCAACTTCGAGTGTGCAAGAGACTCAGATAGTTAATCAGTTAGAAATATGTGTGTACTGTGTTTTTTATTTTGACTGGTTATTATCTCTTTAACCTGAAGATTCTATGTGTGTCCCATCATGCATTTCTCAGTAGGGCTGTGCACGGACCCCCCGATCTGATCTGGATCCCGATCTGGGAAGTCTGGATCGGGCCCGATTTGACCCATGTTGGATTGGGCCCGACAGATCTGCCTCGGATCTGGATCCACTCTGGGTCCATGCAGAGCCCTCCCTCCTGCTCTCACCGCTCCCTCCCTCCCTCCCCCCAATTGCCCTGCTTACCTGCAGCCTCCTCCACATCGTCCCCCATCGTCCTGCCTCCTCGATGTCAGCCAGCTGCTTTCCTGCTCGTGGCGGGTTGGCGTGAGCGGGAAAGTGGCCGGCCGACATCGAGGAGGCAGAACAATGGGGGATTATGCCGAAGAGGCTGCAGGTAAGCAGGGCGATTGGCGGGAGGGAGGGAGGGAGAGAGTGGTGAGAGCAGGAGGGAGGGCTCTGCATGGACCCGGAGCAGATCCAGATCACGGATCTGATCCAGATTTGGGATCCGGCTACGGATCTGGTCACAGCCCTAGTTCTCAGATTTGCTTCCTGGTTCTAACTGCTCTTGATGATAGTTATGCTCTCTCTGTGACAGTTATGGTTGTTAATGACATTTGGTAAGAAGTCCTCAAGAAGACTAGACAAGATTAGTTGATCTCTCCGCTCCTATTCTATATATTAGTGTTTCAGTTATGTTCTAAGAATAAACATTCATCAATTTTTGTTGCAGGTGCCAGAGGCCAGTGGGTGAGGTTGCTGCAGTCTCCAGGACCCTTGTTGGTGTCGGCAGGAGAGACCCTCACTCTGAATTGCACCGTGAGATTGATTTGGTTTGGGTCAGCAGGAAGCGTGAGATGGCACAAGGGCTCAGACAGACGGCAGCCACCCATTTATAGTCAGAAAGGAGCCTTTCCCTCCCGGGTGATCAGAGTTGCCCCTGGATCAATCACAGACTTCACCATCAACATCACAGACATCTGGCTTGAGGATGCTGGAACCTATTACTGCGTGATGTACAGAGCAGGAGGCATTGCAGCGATGGAAGAAGTATCTGGGAAGGGCACTGTGGTCTCTGTGATTGGTAAGTGCAGGAAAAGTCCATGTGGGAATGGAGGAGGAACGGCCCACCTTGACCCAGTTGCTAACTGGACAAAGTGTTCGTGGAGTGGGAGTTGGAGGCTGAACAGCCTGAAATATCTGTTCTGTATCTTACTTGGAATGTGTTTAAAGACATGTCTGCATCCATTTCCTTTGTTTCCTGGAATGATCTGTAATAAGAAGTAGTTCAATTGGGTTTGAAGTTGGGGTCTTAGCTGCTGGTTTGACCCATGGAACGTCTCCCTGAAGCCAGGCCATGGTGACTGTGTGGATAGTGTCATTATATAGTTTAGTCACTAGGGGGCACTGGACTTAGTTATATCTGTGTCTGGAGTCTGACAACTTCCTGCTGTGAAAAATGGAAGGCCTGGCTTCAGGAAGTAGCATCAACCTCCAGTATTCAGTATTCTCTGCTCGTTGTAGCTGTGATCTTTTTAATGTCAAAGGGAGACCTACAAGACTAGGGTGACTAGATAAAATCCAGGTCAGGGCTCATGTAACTTTAACTGTTGTAAAGCAAAGGGAATTTCAGCCAGTGTCATTTGTATGCAATTAGTTCCTGGTGAAATTCCCTCTTCATCACAACTGTTAAAGTTGCAGGGGCCCTGCCTTCTTTTGTATATGGTCACTCTAGTATAGTGCCTGCACCTTTAACTGTTGTGATGAAGAGGGAATTTCACCAGGAACAAATTACATACAAATGATACTGGCTGAAATTCTCTATTCTCTACAACTGTTAAAGTTACATGAGCCCTGACCTGGATTTTATCTGGTCAGCCTATCCAAGACAAAAGGGCTCTTGGGGCTTATGAATCTTATTAAGATTGAGAAATTAGCCCAGCATCCAACAACCTAACGGCAAAACCCAAAAAAGAAGCTTCTCTTCATTACTACTACCATGACTACTACCTTCATTATCTCATAGTTGCCTTACTGGGGACTTGTACGGAACCTCTATTCCTGACAGGAAAATGCATGTATTGGAAGCTTGGCCGCTGCTGTCTTTAAACAAAGCCGTTTGGGGATGGTGCATTTGCAGCAGAGAAATCTGCTCACTCTAGCTAAAGAGGGCAGGGCTCCTGCACCTTTAACTGTGGTGATGAAGAGGGAATTTCACCAGGTGCTGCACACCTACAAATGGCACCTGCTGAAATTCCCCTTTCAATACAACTGTTAAAGATATAGGAGCCCTGTCCTCCTTTCCATAGGGTCACCCTACTTACCCTTTCCCCATTCACTACATTTCCATTGCAGGTCCCGCTTTGATTTGTACTCACCTTTCTACCAAGGAAGTACCACTCAGGGTAGCTTAAACAAACGATTAAGCAAGGCCAGGTTTTGCCTGGTACATTCTTTCGTTAGGCAAATACGGGCAATATGATGACATGGGAACTCAACAGCCAAAGCCAACTGCTTCCTTCTACGGGATCATTTTGGGAATCTTCTGCACAGGTTCTTCTATTCAATAGAAGAGCCATCAGAGAAGGCGGCAGATCTTGTCTTCCCCCAGCCCCTTAGCTAAGGGTGATGCCATCCCAGCCCCCTTAAGTCCAAGAGAGATTTCCCTTCACGAATATTAAAGTCTTGACGCTCTTTGCCTTTGTTTGTCCAGTTTCACCTACAGTGTTCATGGAAACCAACCCATCCTCTCCTGTCAAGTTGAATACCAACGTGACTGTCACTTGCAACATGCAAGGATTTTATCCAAGTGATGCAAACCTGGATCTCTTTGAGAATAACAGAAAAAGCAAAACAGGAATGGCTGAGCCCATGACCCAGAATCGGGATGGGACGTTCTCCCTCAAGAGTTCCCTGGAGGTGACAGCGATGGAAGAGAGGAACCAGTCGGAATTTACTTGCCTAGTCAGGCATAATTCCCAACCTCCAGTTAAGAGAACCGCGATGCTGATAATCAGAGCAGAGACTGAAGATAATGGAAGTTCCAGTAATCTTGGAGGTGAGTGTGAATTTGCACAACCAATATGCAGGGGTTTAGCCCCATGTAGGTTGACCTCCCCCCCACACACACACACCTCTTTTTGTCAACGTCCAGATGTTATCTGCAACGGGTTCAAATGCCTTCAAAATGTGATGAATCCAACCTGCAGCTTTTGCAGTTGACTGGTGTTTTCCAAATCATGCAGAGACTACAGATATGCAGACTGGTTTTTTTTGTTTTTACTTGGGGGGAGGGATTTGTGCATTAATGCTAATGTGAATTAGCACAAGTAAAATGAAATTCGGCGGGGGGTGGGGGTGAAATCCAGTTCCATCAGTGAACTGATGGTGTAATCAAAGGTGCCTGACGATCCCCATAGAAGAAGAAATGAATTTAATGAACTCTGTAGATGCCTTGAGGGAAGTTGTGCTTAAGCCTTTTCCTGCCTACTACTTCTCTTGCCAGTGAGCCAGGTTCCCCAGGTGTGTGTTTGCCATAGCTAGGAAGAAAAAAGCATCCAAAACAGACTTCCCTGTCCAGCTGTTTTCGACTTCAATTCCCATCAACCTCATCTAAGTAGTCCAGAATCCTGAGAGTTGTAATCCAAAGTCTCTGGAGGCCACCAGGTTGGGGAAAACTGATCTAGGGGGAGGAATCCACCTTAAAGCATCCCTGACAGATGGTTGTCCAGCTGCCTCTTGAAGACCTCTAGGGTGGGAGAGCCCACAACCTAACTAGGTACCATTGGTTCCATTGTCGTCCTGCTCTAACAGTCAGGAAGTTTTTCCTAATGTCCAGCCAGAATCTGGCTTCCTGTAACTTGAGCCCATTATTCTGTGTCCTGCAATCTGGGATGATGGAGAAGATACCCTGGCCCTCCTCTGTGTGGCAACCTTTCAAGTATTTGAAGAATGCTATCATGTCTCCCCTCAATCGCACCTTCTCAGCAATTTGGCAGCAACCTGCTTCCCCAGACCTTTGGCAGCTGCTGCTGAACAATCTAGCTTGCTCTTCAAACACCAAAAAGCAAAGTGAGCATTTCCTGTCCTCAGCGGCCAACATCTAAAAGGTAACAGTCCTATTAGCCACTAATTAGAAGAAGATCTTGTTTATGGCTCACGAATTATTAACTCTTGACTTCCAAGTGTACATTTTCCCTTTCTATTTAAAAATGTACAAAACATACAAATGTGGAATGTAACAATAATTAGATGAACGCAAAATACTTGCAATGTGGAAAAACTCTTATACCGATCAACGTCTAAATTGTATTCATCCTTCATGAAACCAGTAGAGTGGGACTAATTACATCCTTATTGATTTGTTCCCCATCAGTTTAGCAGGTATAGTCTGCTATGACGTAGCCTCTCCCATGTTCTGGGGGTGTGCCTTGGGAATAAGGGGGCCTTGGATCCAGTAGATCCAAAGCCTCCCCCAATCCACCCATGACATAGCCCAACACGTCCCTTTTCAGTCCCTACCATCATTGGTGAAGTTTTCCACCGCTGCAATGAGGAGGCCTCTGGGGGTGAACTTTCACTGGCTTCCTTTTCCTTGCTGGCTGGGAATGATGGGAATTGCAGTCCAACACAACTGGGAGCACCAGGTTGGTGAAGGCTGACCTAGAGTGTTCTCATGTTCACAGTTCACTTTTCAAAATATGTCACGTTTGGAGTATTATTTATTGCGTTTATATACCGCCCCACAGCCGAAGCTTTCTGGGCAGTTTACAGTAACCCAACCAAAAGGATCAATCTTGCTCTCTGAGCTCTGCTCAGAAGAAAGAATTTCTACTGAGACAATGGGGTGGGGGGAGGTTCTTATCCTAGTCCTTAAGATCTTCTGGGAGGCCCTTCATTCATTCATGATAAAGGTATGGTGAAGCAACTACTCCAAGCAGCAGATGCATCATTTATAATTAACTCTACTGCTCTTTTGAGGGTTGGAGTCCAGAAAGGACAGTAGACTAGAGACAATAGAAGTCAGGGTGTTTTCACTGGGGGAAATTCGGGACCCTTGCCCTGGTAGTAGATCCTAGATTTCTCCTGCACCAGGTCTACTAAAATATTGACATTGCCCCTGAATCCAGACCCTGGAACAGATTCTCTGAAGCCTCTGAGAAAGTGAATTGACGTCCACCCAAACTAAACCGAAGCAGGTAACTCAGGTCAGCAGATTTACAGAGAAATAAATCTCCGATAGTTTCTCGGTGCACCAATTTCATTACAATCTCAAGATCCATAAGGTTCTCGTGCTCATACAGAACTCTATATGAGCTGGTGCTTTTCTTTTGACTCTGATGTCCAGATATGCTACATCCATGCAATGAGACTGAATATTTTATTTTGCTTTGTATCCAAGACTTATGCCCTGCTATCTAGCCAATAGGCTAGTATGATCAAAAGAATTAAAACGTGTTCCAATTTAAAAAGTCATACAGACAAGGCGGGCAACAGGTAGAATATTTCTCAGTACTGAAATGAATGAATTACTCCTGAAGCTCCACAGGCACATCCATGTCACTTGAACATGGGCCAGGGTCTCTCCTTGTTGTTGTGCAGTGTCTCTCTTGGTTGGTATCCATTCATCAGCTGATCTACTGTCTCTTCCTTGCAGGTCAGTGGGCGTTGTCCAACTCCGGTCTCTGGATTGGACTTGTCCTGAGCAAGATTGTAGGTGCTCTATTTCTCTTCTACCTTTTCCTTAAAAAAGAACATGGGAAAGTCAACCCGGGACAGACAACTGTGACCCCCAGTGGATAGGGGACAGCGAAGAGCGCAACCTAGACCTTGTCTACATTTCCCCTGCTGCCATCTTGTCCCCGCAGAGAATTGGAAGGAAAAGGCAGGATGTGGCTTCAAAGATCATCCCACTGCAGAAAGCGAATATGCTGGCTGGAATCCTATTTGCTGGAACTGCAGGAAAGGAGTTGGAAATGTCCAATGGAAACCACTTCCTGGAATAAATATCATGAGACCTACTAATGCCTCTGGCGTAGGGAAGTTAGAACAGAACATGTTTGAATACAACTTATGTTTGAGTAAAAGAAGGGAAACAATTTTTTTCTGTTTGTTTGTTTGATGCTGCTGAACATTTTTGAATAGAAATAAACTCTAATATGACTCAGAGATATTTGATGGTTTAGATCTAAAGGCCCTGGCGCTCCAATAGAATGCAGGACAAGGGGGAGACTTATTTTCCCCTGTTCTCTCTCGCTAGCGCGTTCCCCACAAAAAGGGTCTCAAGGGTCAGGTCCGTCATGGTTTTTCAGGGGACACAGAAGACTGCATTATTATTATTATTATTATTATTATTATTATTATTAATACTAATAATAATAATTTACATTTCTATACCACCCCATAGCCGAAGCTCTCTGGGGCGGTTCACAAAACATTAAAACATCAAAAATCAATATGCAAAATTTAAAAACATGAAAACAGACAGCATACATAAAGACAACGTACTTCTCAAGACAACTTTGAGCTGCCTGCCAAACCTAAAACTAGATTTGGGGTCAATTAAAAACTCAACGTATGCTACTAAATGCCTGGGAAAAGAGGAAAGCCTGGAACTGGAGCCGAAAAGATAATGTTGGTGCCAGGCGGGCCTTGACGGGGAGATCAGATCATTCCATAATTGGGGGGCCACCACAGAGAAGGCCCTCTCCCTTGTTGTTGTTGTTGCTGCTGTTGGATTAAAGATATGCTTTGCATGCATATGAAACAGCATATGGTGCCCTCTTGTAACTCCCATCATGGCCGATGGTCCTGAGTAGCCCAGATAGCTCCGACATGGAAATGGAAGCACCCCAGAACCATCATACTGGGAGTCCTCAACACCAGGCATGAGACAACCCTTATCAGTTCACGCCTGGAGCCTGTTGGGCAGCAGGGTGGAAGATACTCCAATAGAATCCCTTATCTGTCCCAAGTGCCCAATACAGAAACCCCAGATTGGTACTCAAAAAGACAGGAAGCCAGGACAGGGTGGGATAGAATTTGTTCTAATCTGTTCTGGAGCTGATCGGACTACCCAGGAGGGCATACCTGGGAGAGACAAAGTCCCCAAACTCAAGTCACAGTTATACATACCACACTGGCCATCTCTCCACAATCGCTCATGGATGAGAGAGCTGTTATCCTACCTGGTGATGGTTGTATCCTTAAAGGTGGCCTAAAATCCTTTATAAATAAATAACCAAATAACTTGTTATTGACCGAATGGGCACTAGGAGACCACAATTCTTCTGGACGAGGGACAGACCATAAGAGGGCACAAGCTATCTAGAAGCTCTTCTCCTCACCTGTCATGTCAGGGCCCTGGTTGCCACCCTTCCCTGTACCCATAACTTACTGGGTAGGAGTCCCCACATCCCTACCCCAGGGGATCATCAGAAACATCTCCCAAGCACATGGTCTTAAAAGTCTACAGAGAAAGAGAAAGACAGTGGATCCTGACCCTCATCATGGTAGTAGTAAGAAGCACCCCCAATGTTGAGAGAGATGGGGCAGGTGGAATCATGATCATTGTTAAACTTTGAACTCCATCACACCAGCGATTTAGTGCACTCTCGCCATGCCTGCTGTGCGAATTTGCAGCATGGTCCTCACATGATGCCGTGCCTGTCCTGCTGACACCCCGCCTCTTCCCCAGCCTTTCCTAGAATGCTAAAAGTCTGGATTATTTTCCCTAAACACATTCAATGCACCCTAAACCTCCATGTAGTTTGAAAGGAACTGGGGGCTTGAATGGATGGCATCAGGTCCTGGCAGGGAAAAGCCATCTTTCCCAGCAGCTGGCTCCAAGCCTCAATAAAAAACCCCAACTTTGCATCGCAGGCTCCAAAGCCTTTTTAAAAATCATACAACGCTCGAATCTCTGCAGAGATGGGATTGTACTCCCTCGATGCCCCCAGAGAGCCAGACTAAAGGGTCCTTCCATTTTTGCCCGGCAGAAAGGCGGTCTGGTTGAAGTACTCATCTGCCAGGACTTGACTGGAGGGAGAAAGAGAAGGGGAGGGGTGGAGTAGCGAAGGAGCGAAAGAGCAGCTATTCATGTGAAAGGAGTCATAAGCTTGACGCGCTTCTGCCTCTAAGGTAAAAAAAAACACGGAGGTAAAGCAGGGGGGGAATTAGGTGTGATGGAGGTCTCAATATACTCCTTTCTTCAGAGGTATCAAAGCGCCGAGCATAACATACAATGGCATCAAACCAACAATAAATATAACAATAAAAACAACACAATACAAATTAAACAGCAATAAAATAGCTGTGCTACAAACCATACCTGGCTGGGTCACACTTCAGGGAAAGCCTGTGTGAAGAGGTGGACTCCCTTCAGCACTCCTGATGACCTTCCCACACCTAGTTTGGTCTGCTGCTGCTGCTGCTGCTCTCTGAGGCTTCTTTCAGCCCTGCGTGGAAATAGCCCCCAATTAAAATGCCTCTAGGGCCTGATGTGACAAATGTCCCACCAGGGAGAGCTTTCCCCACCCAGACCTAGATGGGTGTACACAGAACTGTCAGGATCCAAAGCCTTGGGAGACAGAGAAGAGGAGATGTCGCTTTGTGGATTGAGAGTTTGGGGTTAGCCTTACTTATCAGCAGCCCTTTCTCTTTTTCTGCTGAGCACTTGTTATGTTTAAAGCATTCTCCAAGCTTACCTGGGTTTTTGTTCTACAAGTTTACCTGGGCTTGTGCAATGTTTGCCCCAGGTGATGAGGCAAAAGATCCCATCGATGCTTTGTGCTTTTTTCACAGCAGGGCTATGTCTAACGGCCAGGGCCACCGAGAACAAGTTCGGGCCCCGGTGAAACCCCCCCCCCCCCACAGCAAGGATGATCCCTGTAAGTAGGAAGAGTCTTGGAAAGAATTGAGAAAGGCAACAGAGTAGCGTGTGAGTTTTCTCTCGGAGAGGTCCTAAGGTTTTGATGCCTTTCCAGTGTTTTGGGGAAACACATTGTTGACCGGAGGGAAGGATGCGTACGGGGATCAGTTAGACTGAAAAGAAACAGCTCCTTCCCACCCCGTTGTCTCCCTAGCAGTTTCTACGGCCTCCCATGCAGATCATTTCAATCGAGCAGCTGTTTGCAATGATAAGCAGCCCTGCACACACCCACTGCAAAAGTTTTCTTGGTTGAGTAGAGTCTATATTGGCCAATAACTGACAAAATTGCATATCATTATTATTTTCTTTGAAATTTACCGATTTTATAACGGATGTCAGAAACAATCGACAAATTATGATACTACCGAGAAAGACAAAAACATATGCAATGTAGTCAGGCCCCGGGCCCCCTTCCAGACCGCAGGGCCCCGGTAATTTGTACCGGCTTCCCCCCACTCGTTGGCCCTGCTAATGGCCTCCTCGCCAAACAACGGGTACACACCTCCATCGTATTAGCATAACACATGATGTTTTTACATCTCACCTTACCTGTTTCTCTGTCACGAGTTGGGTTTCGCGTCTGGAACGGTTGCTCATTTTACTTTGGACAGATTTCACTAATATTTGTGCTAATCAAACTCACACACTGCTGTTGCTGGGAAAATACGATCAATGCAGTTAGAAAAGGTGAGGCTTAGCGTTTGATGTAAGGCAGCCTTTTTCACAACTTCCATTGTAACACCTGAAGAGGCTTTGCCACAGCATTTATGGATGTTGTTGCACAGAAGCGACATTTGGGGGACAGCGTCTACTGCTCCCATATGAAAATTACCAGCAAATATTAGAAGAACCACGAAAGGTCTTCAGATGTTTTCTTTCTCTTAGGGCCTTTCTACACCATAGGGGTGTAGGGGGGTGGGGTGATCCCGGAAGAACCTGCTTCCGGGATGTCGCTCTAATGCTAACGAAAATGTGGCGACCCAGCTTCCTCACGGGCCATCGCACATCACGCCTGCCATGGTTTTTTCCCCCAGGTGGAAGAAGTGCATGAGCGCTCGTGCGCAAAAGGTAAGGTTTGTTTTTTTTAAAGGAAAAAAAACATGTAAAATTGCCCCCCATCCCCTTCCCTGCCATCCCAGGGGTGGCAAAATTGCTAAAAATAGAGAGTGCCAAAGCACACAACCGCACCAATAGCAACCACTGCTAATCTATCTCACTGTAAATACAATAAACTCCAAGTTAAAGGACTAAAGTTATATTAACTGTTAATTCACACAGGTATTTTATATCTATTTACCAACTTTTTTTACCATGTCATAACATGCAAGTATAAAAATCAAATTTGACTGCTAGCAGATGGCCTCACTGGTAAATTAAAGAGAAAGTTAGAATTCACCTGCTGCTGTAACAACCAATAAAGTAATAGGACAATAGACAAAAAACATGCTTTTTAAACATACCAGTTTTTAGTGTACATACATAAATGCACTGGGTAATTGCACCCCAAGTTAATTTACATCAAATAATAGTACATATTTATCCATGCAAATCATATCCGTCTAATAATGACAGGAATCCAAGATAAGTCCCATTTCGAGAAGATCCACTTCGTCAGATCCAATATTATTATTTTGAGTCGCTGTGTAAGAGCAACAACCATGAGAGTGAAAAAGAGAAAGAACATATCTTAATTATCTGGGGGAATGCCCTCCGTCTCTAGTTATACAATCTGGTTCCCCGGCAAGAAAAAGGTATGTTTCAATCTGATGACAAATAATGAATGAAGGAGACAATCTGGAGCGTGTTCAGAGGAGGACAACGAGGATGATTAGGGGTCTGGAAACAAAGCCCTCTGAGGAGAGATTGAAAGAACTAGGCATGTTTAGCCTGGAGGATAGAAGATTCAGTGGAGACTTGATAGCACTCTTCAAGGACTTGAAAGGTTGTCACACAGAGGAGGGCCAGGATCTCTTCTCAATCAACCCAGAGTGCAGGACACGGAATAATGGGCTCAAGTGACAGGAAGCCAGATTCCAGCTGGACATCAGGAAAAACTTCCTGATCGTTAAAGCTATACGACAATGGAACCCATGACCTAGGGAGGCGGTGGGCTCTCCCACCCTAGAGGCCTTCAAGAGGCAGCTGGACAACCATCTGTCAGGGATGCTTTAAGGTGGATTCTTGCATTGAACGTGGTTGGACTCGATGGCCTTATAGGCCCCTTCCAACTCTACTATTCTATGATTCTATAAGTCGATGACCCCCTCTAGAAGGATTTGCTTTGGTGCCTGGCTGCCCGATTATGCGCATATTCACAGAAGTGCATTTACTCCTAATACCTCTGTACGAGAGGTGGCGAAGCGCATTACGGGATGACTGAAATGCGCTTTAAACTTGTTGACATGTGGAGAATTGCATGTTTACATGGCGGTAAGGCGCTTTAACTGCCGCCGCAAATTAAAAGTTGCAGTTTAATGCGCATTCGATAATGCGCAAAATCGGATGTTTAAAGCACCTCAGCCTCCAATTTGCGCTCCTCTCTTGTAGAAGTAAAACTTTTAATCAGCCTTGAAAGAGCTTTAAACCTCTCTTGTAGAGGAAGCCTATGATTCTGTCCTCGCTGCCCATCCACATGCCCTCTCACTCTGGACCCAATGCATACAAACACCTGGAGGGAGAATACAAGGCAAGTGACGGATGCTGCTCTGCCTCCTGACTCTTGGATGCTCAGAGAGGGCAGATGAACAAGCCGTGGCAGCAAGGAGGAGGAGTAGCAGCAGCAAGGCCAGGAGCTTGGGGGGAGAGGGGTCTGCCATGGGTGCTGGTCAAGGGGTGGAGGCCTTGGCATGTGCCCATCCAGAGGTTTACCCAGGAAAAAAAAGCAGGCCGCTTAGGCTTGGGTACTTCAGGCTGACATCTTACTTTGGTTTGTTTTCTGAAGGTTTGGAATTTTTTCCCTACTGACTACAATGGGAAAATCAACACAGGGCTCCAATTTCTTTTCTGGACAGAATCTGATGAAATTTTCAGGCACAAAGGCCAGAGGAAGCCTGACAAAGAAGTGTTTGTGAGGAGAGGCAAGAAGAGGAGTTATGCAGGGTGCCTTTCCTATTTGAAAGTTAAAAAGAATGGATGCCCTATCTTCTCTGTGGTTTTGAGGACAATTGGCACAAACAACATGCAGTAGGGGTGCCCTGCTGCAACCTTTCAGAAGGAGAGGTGCGGGGGTTGGGGGGTTATAATGAATGAAAAAACAGACGAGGCTTTTGAAGGGCAGAGGTTATTGCAACTCCAGCCTCAGCCTTGGCAATAACTTGAGCTTTGCCACACGCCCGCTTCATCCTGGACAGTGTGGATGTCACTCCATTGAAATCTGAAAGTAAATACTGATGGACACGGAAAGTAGACACGAATGTATGGGGGGGGGGGGTGTATGTGTAAGTAACAGTGCCATACAAAACACACACACACACCAAAGAACACAAGAGTCAGAGAGATAACATAGTCCTTTCAGTCACAAACCTACACTCAAGAATTGGAGGGGGTGTCAGGAGGTTGGAACTTACTTTCATATGTGGTGGAGCTGTGAACATGTACAAAAAATTTGGGAAAGGGTGTTTAAAGAAATAAGTGAAATGATGGGAAGTAAATTGGAATTAAGCCCAAAGCTGGCTCTACTAGCAATACGGGATAAAGGGAATGTGAATATAATTAAGAGAGAATTGATAAACAACCTCCTGGCCCCCGTTAGAATAATGATAGCTAAAAATTGGAAAGGGCAAGGGATTTATACAATAGAAGAATGGTATAAAGAAATATGGGATTTGGCACTTAATGATAAGTTAACGTGTAAAATGAAAATAATGAGGGGAATGTCCAGGAAGAATGATTTTGGAAATATATGGAGTCCATTTTTGGAATATGTGTTAAGAACGGGGAAGGGGCAAATACCTTCAAAAGAATCATTACAATTTTGGAAAGATGAATGAATGGGAAAATGTTGGTCTCCTGGGGGGGGGAGCACGGGGGGGTTGTAGGTTATGTATTGTATTGTATGTTGTATGTTGTATGATGTTGTATTATGTTGTTTTAATTTGGAAATAATTAAAAAAAAAAAAAACCTACACTCATCTCTCCTTAGCCTTCCGCTACCCCAGGATTCTCTTTTTACGGGGAGCTTTGCCTGAGGGAGATTCAAGTTGCATCTCTTTTGGGCACAACAAATAGTCACCCTCCAAATTATGCAAGAGAAGTGTGAATAGTGTAGGATGCTTTCTCATACTGGGTCACATGTATGTCTAATGTGACTGGGCGGGGGATCCCCAGAATTTCAGGCTGAGAGCTTCCTCATTATCTGACCTTTGAACATGGGTCTTACCAATGAAATATGGACTTTTCTGGCATCACTGCAATGATTTTAAAAACAACACTGTTGTGTCATTGCTGACGCGTTGGGAATAGGAGTAAATCGGGCCTTGGCCACGGAACAGGACCCCGGCTCTGTTTCTTCTCCTTCTACATTAGGGGTGAGCGAAATCGCCTGTGCCCTCTTTGGCGGACGCTTGCCCTTTGCACTGCAGTCCAGTCGCCGGGTCGTGTGAGCCTCTTCTGAGACTCGGATCGGCCCGGCGAGCGCTCGGCAGACACCCACCCACCCTGGCTGCTGAAATCGCACACTTCCCTCTGCTGTGTTAATGGTGGCTGCTATTAAGGCAAAGGGGGGGGGGGAAGTGCGGAATTTCTGGAGGCTCCAGAAATGGCGCCTTCACCCTACTGCGTTAATGGTGGCCGTAAAGGCCCCATTCATGCAAAGGTAAAGCTTCAGCCATGAAGAAACATGTAGAACTTGCCAACAAAGGAAATCCCACCCCCAGAAAGCACTGAGCCGTTCTTAATCCCACAAAGAATCCAGAAGCAGAAGCCCCAGTAAAGGTGCAGGGTAAAAGCCCAGTGTAGAGAGGCACTAAGAGTGTGTGCTAATTTGCAAGACACAGTTGGCTCATTGTGGGTTATTTTGCCCATGATGAGCTGTTGCGCATGCAACCAAAATTTTGATTACTCAACCCCCAATTAGGGCAATGGGGGTTGTGCCATATTATCCAAGCCGTGTCATCATGGGTTATTCGAAGGGATTAATCAAGGGTTGCTTAATCCACTGCAAAATGTGGATTAAGCAAGGGTTGTTAATATTCAAATAAACCATGATGACTGGGTTTGGACAACACGGCACAACCCTCGATCAGCCCAATTAGGGTGTGCAGAATCAAAGTGGGTGCAGCAGGCACTCATTACTTACTGCAGCTCATCATGGTTAATTAACCCCTAAACAACCCAGGATGAGTCAGCCATCTTGTGCAAACTATGTCTGTGGCCCTTTCTACATCTAAGGGTGTAAAGGAAGAGGGGGGGCAATCCCAGACTTGCCTGCTTCTGGGATCATCCACCAGCATACAAACGGAAGTGTGACATCCCGGAAACACACAGGGATGTTGTGCCCATCGCGACCATCATTTTAAAAAAAGATACAGGAGGAGCCATCGCATGGCGAAACAGGTAGGAATCCCCCCCTGCGCCCTCACGCACCCCACCCCCATGGGCATAGATCCACCCCGCACAGCTCCATGCCTGTTTCAAGTCCCAGGATGACGGGATATCCCCGGGTTCCGCTATCCCAAGGTTATTCCAGGGTCATTCCTAGGTCATCCCTTGTTGCCCCTGAGACCCCTGTGCATCATTTAGAACCACAGGGATGACCTAGGGTTGACCCCAGGATGAAAACGTGGCGTAGACGTGGCCAGTGTTTGTTTCTTTGTTTTTGTCTCTAAATCGTTGACTTACTGTAGCATCTTCCAAGCAAATATCCAGGTTTGAAGACTAGAAGTGAAACCTACACCTCTGGTACCCATTCACCCATTATACGATTTTACATATCACCCTGTTCTCCCGCTGGTTTTTCCTGCTTTGGATTAGGAAAGTGGGTGAGGGAAATTGTTGGACGCTAACGCCCAAAGGTGTGTGGACTGACTTTAGGCAGCAGCACCCAACAGGACATGCTCCTACTCATCCTTCATCTCAGGAAAGACCAGGTGGGTTGGAGAGTTGGGTGCTACTGCCCAAAGGTGCATCAGCAACTCCATCTGGAAAAAGCGGGTAGGGTGGGGGAGTGTTGTAGACCGCCAAGAAGGAGGGGTGCTATAATATGCATGTCCTGCTTGTAGGTGACCCACAGGGGTCTGGTCAGCCAATGGAAACAGAATGCTGGACAGATGCCTTCAGTCCGATCCACAACTTCTGATGTTCTTATGGCACACAGAGGCATGTGAGGGCAGTGCCTCCCAATAGTGAAAGCATTTCCCACATGCAAGGCCTTTCCCTTGCGTGGGAGGGACATGTGTGGGGGCGTGGATCTGTGGGCCAAGCCAAAAATGGCAGATCCCTGGTTAACAGGGATAAAAAAAACGGGAGAGAGCAATCAAAAGAACAACCGAAATGTTTGTTTTTCAAAAAAGAACTATTAGTACTAGTTAATATAATGTAGGGATGTCACATTTTGGAGCATAAATGCATGTGGACAGGATCAAGGCAAAAGGGGAGAGCAGGGCTGTTCTTGCCTCGATCCTGCAAGCTGCCCCCGCCTCTTCATTTTTCTGCCCCAAGGCCCAGAAACTCGTCCTGTCTAGAGTCAACAGAAGATGATAGAATTCATGTCATTGCAGGTGCCGAAAGACAGAATCTGGCAGCGTTGCAGTCCCCTGGACCCTTGTCGGTGTCGTCAGGAGAGCCCCTCACTCTGATTTGCACATTGAGAGTCAGTGGGGCTATTCGACCAGGAAGTGTGAAATGGCACAAGGGATCAGGCCGATGGCGTTTCATTTATAGTGAAAAAGGACGCATTCCCACCCGGATCTGAGCATGCTGGGAGGGAGTTCGTGTACAGGGAAGGCACAAGTAAGCCAGTGTGGTGCAGTGGTTAGAGAGTTGGACTAGGAGCCGATCTACACGCTAGGTTTTTAACATTTTATAAGAGTTATGAAAACTCTTTGGGCCACATGACGCACTCCCTATAACGTTGTATATCTGAGGTTTTTTAAAACTCACTTCAGTTATATACAACAATTTCACTTTTAATAAATCGTTTTAAGTAAAATAATGTGTCCTTCCTTACCGTTTGTGATGCGTGGGGGCAGTGCTTCGTTTACCGGTGCCCAAATGCTTAGCAGTTGATTGGTGGGGAAGAAAGCGGGGCTAAGGAGGAAGTGGGCAGTGAACTACAACATCCACAGTTCTCAGCCCTATACTCGCTAGGGAATGACAGAGGAACAAAGGAGGAAATGGGTGACTGAACTACAATGCCCACAATGCCTTGCCCTAAACTCATTGTAAAAATGAAACAGAAAGAGACAAGGCAGAAGAGTGTGTGACGGCACACACCGCTTTAAAGACTGAAGATTTTTTTCTCCTGTAATGTGAGTACTCATTAATGTGGCCTAAGACGTTTTAGAACGCACTTATTTGGAACCTTTTAAAATACTATTTAAAACGTTCCAAGGGACTGTGTAGATAGGGTCTAGGACTCAGGAGATCCAGCTTCCAGTCTGCACTTGGCCATGAAGCTTACTGGGTTACTTTGGGCCAGTCACTGATTCTTTACCTCACAGGGTTGTTGTGAGGATAGAATGGAGACATGGAGGACATCCTGAGGTCCTCGCAAGAGGAAAAAAGGATGTAAATGTAAAAATAGATGCTACATTAAAGTGACTAAGTACAAACTCAGTACACACTAGCAACATATATTCAGAGTGAGAAATATCTACAGCTAGAAGAGGTGGATCTTTTTGAGAATATCGTGAAGTACATCTGTTAAGGCCTCAGCCTTAGCTTTTAATATCCTCACTTGCGTCAACATGAGACAGCCTAAACTCTGGTCTTAAACTGGCAGGTTTTTAGATAGTTGACAAAATACTCAGGGAGGGGTGGTTGGAGGCTGAACAGCCTGTACTATCCAGACAGCATTTTACAAGCCTTGAGATGGACTTGAGGTCATTTCTGCATCTGTTTCCTTTGTTTCCTGGGCTGTTCTGTAAGGAGAAGGTCAATTGGGTTTGAAGTTGGAGTATTTACAGCCGGTTTGACCCATGAAAGGTTTCCCTGCAGCCAGGCCACTGTGGGGCTGTTCACACGTGTTAGAGAAAACAAGATATAACTAAAGTGACTCCATGTTAATTTGTCTTGCACTCTGCACACACTCTGAAACCTTGATAATCAGCTCTTTTGCATTTCTGTATTTTGCTTTGCTTGAAACAAAAGACTCTGTTTCTGTATGACAGGAACTTAGCCCATGCAGTTTACTCAGAACAGAAAGTGCCTGATAGGTAGTGTAATCTTCCGCTCCAAACTATAACAAGAAAGCCTTTGTTTCTGCTTTCTGCTAAGTTTGCTATCTTAAACCTTGAGACTTAATGTAATGTCCGCAGAAGCTGTAAATACCAAAGCCCCAAGTCTGGGCTTAGTGCCAGAAGATTCACCCTGCCAACTGATAGTGCCTCTGAGAATATAAAGATATACTTTTGCTTTTGTCCTTTAGTCAGTTCTAGATTTTCAGACATTAGTCACTAGACTGGCTCTTTCCATGGAAAATAAATCTGTTCTGTTCCCTATACTTCGATCCGCTTCTCGTTTTCCTGGTTTGAAATTGGGACTGCCTCCAGAAAAACGAACCCTAATAGCGATTTACGCAACACACATCATGTTAAGCCATGGTGGTTTATAAGCTAAGCATGGTATCTTATTTTGCAAACAGCTTGCTGTGCCCCCTCACACAATCAGACAAATAAGGTACACAACAGAGGCTGCCTCTACAAGAGAGGTTTAAAGCTCTTTCAAGGCGCTTTAAAAAAATTACCTCTACAAGAACGGAGCGCAAATCGGGCATAGAGGCACGTTATCTCTCCGATTATGCGCATTATCGAATGTGCGTTAAACAGCGAGTTTTATTTTGCTCCGGCCGTTAAAGCGCATTTTGACTATGTGAACAAGCGATTATGTGCATTAACTACTTGTAAAGCGCATTTTAGTCAACCCTTAATGCGCTTCGCCGCCTCTTGCCACCTCTCGTGCAGATGTATTAGGCGTAAATGCGCTTCTGCGATTATGCGCATAATTGGCTAACCAGGCGCAAAAGTGAATCCTTGTAGAGGGGACCCAAGTTTATTCCCCACCCACCCCACTCCATCCCAAGTCTTCGCTGGGTCCCATTTCTCCATTTCTGCGTAAATCTGCTGAACTGAGTTACCTGCTTCCTTTTAGTTTGGGTTGAGGTCAATTCAGTTTCTCGAAGGCCTTAGAGACCCTGTTTCAGGGGTTGGATTCAGGGACAATGCCAATGTTTTAGGAGGCCCCATGCAGGAGAAATCCAGGATCCACTACCAAGGCAAGAGTCCTGTACTTCCCCCAGTGAATCCACACTTCTGCTGACCCTAGGGTACCACCCCTGCTGGGCTCCAACCATCAAGAGAGCAGTATGGTCCTGGGAAACAGTGCTGACTTAAGGCATTATGGGTGATCAATGGGGATGGGACAATGTCTTCAACCACACATGAGGGAAACAGTCTTGGGGGGATTGCAGGGCAGGCCGCATTGCACAAGGAGCTCCAACACTCTGGTTGTAGGGGCCCAACAATGCCTACTGCTGATGCTGGCCCTGCTTGTGGAGGCATCTGGTTGGCCACCATGAGAACTGGATGCTGCACTAGATAGGCCTTGGGTCTGATCCAGCATGGCTCTTCTTAGGTTGCCCAGCATTGCTCCCTCTCCTCCAGCATCAGCCGCCTGCTTCACAATGCTTTATGCTAGAGTGGGACAAGGGCCTTTCTAGAAGATCTTATGGACCAGGATAGAACCCACCCTATGGTGACCAAAAAAGAGGACACCCCAACAAGGCCAGCCCTCAAGGGGGCGTGCCCACTCCAACATGCCCTTGATCAGATATCTGATTCTACAGTCATTACACCTTTGGTTCATTAGTCATGTATTTATTTTTATTATTTAATTATTTCTTGCATTTATATCCTGCCTTTTTTCTTCCAAGGAACCCAAGGTGGCATACATAATCCTCCTTCTCCTATCCATTTTAACCTCACAACAACAACCCTGTGAGGTAGGCTGGGCTGAGAATCTGTGGCCCTTTCTACACCTAAGGGTGTAGAGGGAGGGAGGGGGCTGATCCCAGACTTACCTACTTCCAGGATCATCCCCCAGCTTCTAAACAGAAGTGCGACGTCCTGGGAGGGGAGAGGGGTGTCGTGCCCATCATACCCACCATTTTTTTTTAAGAGCCAGGAGCCGGCAGAACCCACCCACCCCGTGCGCCCCCCCTCCACTGTCCTGGGGATAGCAGAATTGCTTCCCCCCCATGGGCACAGAGCCACACTGGGTCATCAATATCACCTGCCCCTCTCCAGGCTCCCTCTGCTGCTGGTAGTATGAATGGGAATGGGAAGGAACTAATGTGGCGGATCTCTATTTTGATAAACTGGAGATGAGCAGCTGTGCAACGACAAAGGAAAGAATAAAAGCTCCCTGTTGGCAACTCCAGAAATGCACAGTTTCAGATAAGTGGAAATGTTCCAATGGATGGTGGTGGATTAGAACAGAGGCAATGGCTGAACAGGGGAAAGTCCCACCCTAGCCTGGAAGTCCCACCCAGGCCAAAAAGACCCACTACTAGCAGTCCTGCCACTGAATGGAGGGATCACCTGATGAGGTCATGTGACTCCCACCACCACCACCATGAACTCATCATGCCATTGTGGACCAATATAAAGAGGTTTTAGACCTCTGCCATACACAGGGGTGGGGAAATGGCCTGCAAGGGTCATTTCCAACCCCTCCCTGGATTGGCCCAGTGAGGTCATATGATCACTGTGGGTGCCTCTAGACGGGCACTTTCCGTCGTGGTGGCTTCGGAGTGGCAGCAGGTGGATTGCATGACGCTGCCACCACTGCGAAGCCATCTAGGGGCAAAGCCCCAAACATCCGCACTAAAAGAGTCGGGCATTTAGCCCGACTTTTTTAGGGTTGAGCGATGCAACGATGACTTTTGCCACCTGTCGTTGTTGCGCCGGAGCTTCTGGGAGGCCTGCCCAGTCTATGGCGACCACTGATGGGTCGCCATGGGCTGGGCAGGGAAGGGAGCGGACCAGCGAGCCATAAGCTTGCTGCACCACCTCCGCCCCTCCACAGACCTCCCTCTCTTCTTCCCCACCCCATTTAAAAAAATTTAAAAGTAAAACGTAAAATAAAACATTACCGCCGCAGACCCCCCCACCCCCATTTTTTAAAAAAATAAAAATCAAATATACTTACCAAGGGAGAGGGGGGGCTGATGCTCCCTGCCGCCCCAGACAGCCGCGCACCCAGCAGAGGCGGCGCCAATGTAGATGGATAGAAGGAGCGTCAATGCACGGCATGCCGTCAGCCACAACCGCTGCATGGTGTACCCGGCGCCGTGAAGAGGAGGCCTGTATGAACTTGCCTCGTCATAATACACCATTAGGAAGAGGTATTGGAAACCTAATCACTTCAACAACATCATACCCTGGATTGGCCCAGCAGGAACCTGGGACCTTATATGTTTACATCCCATCCCACAGGAATAGGTTGACCCCATCCCAATCGGAATAGTTTTCCCTCCAGAAAAACACCCTTCCGCACCAGACGATCAGAATCAGGGGCTCTCAGATTTGAGAGAGAATGGCATTTTTCCTTGTCCAGGTATGTTTTCTGCATAAAGAACGTGGGGACCCCAAGATGAACTCTGCAACACATGGGTTTCACCCCACCCTTAGCAGCCTTGAATGTTCCATCCCAGAAGAGCTGCAAGAGGTCACAGCCAAGTAAAAGCCTGCGTACTTTTAAAAAGAACCAGAAAGGGAGAGCCTGCTACAACTCCTGAGAATGTAAGAAGAAAAAAGTTATAATCTAAAACAGAACTTACCTGTAGCCATTTTTACAGAGTTGCTGAAAGATTTGAGGATGCCATCACAATGCAAGCTTTGAGCAGCCTCTTAAAGAAGGTATACTTCCAGTTTTCATAGAACTACACGGAGTCAGGTCTGATGGAAACAGAAAAAGAGGAAGTTTCCCACAGTCAATAAAGCGTTTGTTTTTAAAGCTGCCTAGTGGCAGCCTTTTCCTGTATTTCTACAGAGCACTTGATCGTATGTTTTAAACATACGACAAGCTTACCTGTCACCTGACAGTTTCACTTTTGTCACGCTTAACATCCTGTTGGGGTTTCCCAAAACCTATGCTTCCACAATGCAAGATCTAAATTAAATTTAATCAAGCAAGCTTTCCATTATTTTAATTGTCTACAACACCCCTGTAAGGTAACTTTGCATCCTTAATCCCCATTTGAGATCCTGGCTGCATTCAGACAACACAATAGTCAATGGTGGGTTAATAGTCAACTCCAGGATTGATTATGGAGGGGGTAAGGCCAGCATTGGCAACGGTGTGTTTGATTGACACATCCCTCATCCTCTCCCCCCCCTCCTCCTGCTGGTATCCCATTGCATGTTCTGCCAGCTGGACTAGAGTAGCAGTTTTCATGGAGATTGTCGGGGTCAAGCATTAAAGAGACAGAAAAAGAAGTTTCCTATGGTCAATAAAACATTTTTCTTAAGCTATCTAGCAGAAGACTTTCCCCCCTCTTTCGACAACCACTAGTTTTTATGCTTAAAACTAGGGATATGTATCGTATCGTTCTGATGTCTGATAATGAACTGATAAGGTTGTTATCGGACATCCGATTAACGATAACGATACATAGGACCTCAGGCCCTATCCGATTGGATCCGAAATCCATATGTCCAATAACTATCGGACATATCGGATATTTGGACCACCATTTTAGGGCCGTCCCTCCCTCCCTCCCCCCACTTGCACTCTTTACCTGAGGCCTTCCCCGCTGCCGTCTGCTGCCCTCCACTGCTCTGGACTACTGAGAACTAGACTTTGCGGCCTAGTTCTCAGTGGAGTGACGATGCGCCCGGTGATGATGTTACCCAGAGTGTCATCGCTCTACTGAGAACTAGGTCACAAAGCCTAGTTCTCAGTAGTCCAGAGCAGCGGACGGCAGTGGATGGCAGTGGGGAAGGCCGCAGGTAAGGGGGACCCCTCCCCCCCACTCGCGCTCCTTACCTGCGGCCTTCCCCGCTGCCGTCCGCAACCCTCCACTGCTCCAGACTACTGAGAACTAGGCTTTGCGGCCTAGTTCTCAGTAGAGCGACTACACGCCAGGTGATGAATTCTTGTCCTGCTTGCGGGTTCCTGGTTGACAGCTGCTTGGCCACTTTGTGAACTAGCTGCTGGATGAAATGGACCCTTGGTCTGACCCAGTATGGCTCTTCTGATGTTCTTATATGGTCATACCGTGTCCCACAGGCCAAAAGGAAGAGTTTTAACCCCAGAAAAACACCCTTCCCCACCAACTGATCAGATTTGACAGAGCCAATATTTTTCCTTGCCCAGACACATTTTCTGCATAGAGAACATGGAGATGCCAAGATGAACTCTGCAATCCACCCATCTGTGCACTATTGAATAGTTAAGGTCAAAAGAGCTCCAATAGATCACAGCTGAATAATGCTTGCCTACGTGCTTTTTAAACAACCAGAAACGGAGAGTGTGCCACAACTCCTGAGAAGGTAGGAAGAAAACCTTCAGCTCTAACAGAGAAGTAACTTGTAGCCATGTTTACAGAGTTCCTAGAAAATCTGAGGAAGCTATTTCAGTACAAGCTGTAAGCAGCCTGTTAAAGTGATGCAAAGCTTTAAAAAGAATAATAGAACTTTAAACAGAAAGTGGTGTAGGCATCTTACATCTAAGAAGTTATAATTGCAGTTTTCATGGAGATCCTCAGGGTCACGTCCTAAGGAGACAGAATAAGAGGAAGTTTCCCAAGGTCAATAAAGCATTTTTCTTAAGCTATCTAGGGGAAGACTTTTTTCCTCTTTTGACTAGCTCTTGTTTTTATGCTTAAAACCTGTTGCAAGCTTACCTGCTTGGTTTTACCCTGGTTGTGCTTTTATACTGCATTTTATATTATGTTTTTACACTGTTGTTTGTTTTATATTTTAAATGGTTTTCATCGTTTTAATTTTTGTAAACCTCCCAGAGAGCTTCAGCTATTGGGCAGTATAGAAATGCAATAAATAAATAAATAAATACAAATTACCTGTCATGTGGCCCTTTCACTCCCATCAAGATTACAATCCTCTTAGGGTTTCCCAAAAAAACCCGATGCTTCTACAATACTAAGTCAAAATTCAATTTATTGAAGCAAACTTTCTATTAATTTTGTATGACAGCCCTGTAAGTAGGGTGACCAACTGTCAGGATTTTCCCGGATGTGTCCTGGATTTTGTTCTATCCTGGGTATTGGGGGATTTTCTGTGATGTCCGGGAATGACACACTTTCCCCCTTAAGGCCACCATTAGTGTGGCAGGGGGAATGACGTGCTTTCTGGAGGCCCCTATTGGAGCAGTGTGTGTGGGGAGAATGACATGCTTTCCCCTTCTCCTCTCCAACTGGGAGCCTTAGTGGAGGAGGGCAAAGCGCGCTTTCTGGAGCCTCTGGAAAGCATGCCATTCATAACCACCATGCTAATGGCAGCTGCCTATAGCTTGGCGGGGGTGGGGGGAGAATGCACTTTCCAGAGCCCCTGGAAAGCATGCTTTCCTGACCTGACCCTGACCCACTGGGTGTCCTCTTTTTTGGTTTCCCAACTATGGTCACCCTACTGTAAGGTAACTTTGCATCATGATTCAGCAACGGAGTACACAGAAGAACTATCAGGATCCAAGCCTGGGAGACCGAGAAGAGGAGGTTTCACTTTGTTGATAGAGAGTTTGGGGTTAGCCTTACTTGGCAGGAACCCTTTCTTTGTCTTTTTCTACTGAGCATTTGTTTTGTTTAACGCGTACTACAAGCTTACCTGGAATCTGGCCCTTTCACCCTAGTGATACTTAAAGGCCCCTATGAGGTGTGTGCTGTGTGCTTGTTGTACCCAGCTTTTCTGGGTAAATTTCAACATCTTGGGCTTGTGTAATGTTTGCCCCAGGTGATGAGGCAAATGATCCCTTGTGTGCTTTGGTTATTTTCAGTGCAGGACTTTGGCCAGATCTACACCAAGCAGGATATAGTGGTATGAAAGTGGTATGAAAGTTAGGGTGACCAGATAAAATCCAGGTCAGGGCTCATGTAACTTTAACAGTTGTAGAGAAAAGGGAATTTCAGCTGGCATCATTTGTATGCAATTAGTTCCTGGTGAAATTCCCTCTTCATTGCAACAGTTAAAGTTGCAGGGGCCCTGCCTTCTTTTGTATATGGTCACTCTAGTATAGTGCCTGCACCTTTAACTGTTGTGATGAAGAGGGAATTTCACCAGGAACCAATTGCATACAAATGACATTGGCTGAAATTCCCTTTTCTCTACAACTGTTAAAGTTACATGAGCCCTGACCTGGATTTTATCTGGTCACCCTAATGAAAGTGGTATATAAAAGGCCTGAGCCATACTAAGCAGGATATAGTGGTGTATGTTATGTGTCAATGGGCCCCAACAGTTGTCAGTGCACTTCAATACTGCTATAAAGCAGTAGAGTGGCTCTTCCCCCTTATATACCACTTTCATAGTGCAATATTTATTTATTTATTATTACATTTGTATACCGCCCCATAGCCGAAGCTCTCTGGGCGGTTTACATAGGATTAAAAACAATTAAAAACAATATACAAAAATTAAAACAGCAAAAACATACAACATACAAACAATCTGTACATTTAAAAACCACTTCAACACTTCAAAAAGCTACAAAAACAAAACAAAACAAACCCGGGCTCCTCAGATATTGCCAAATGCCTGAGAGAAGAGGAAAGTCTTGACCTGGTGCCGAAAAGATAACAATGTTGGCGCCAGGCGGGCCTCGTCGGGGAGATCGTTCCACAATTGGGGAGCCACCACAGAGAAGGCCCTCTCTCTTGTTGCCGACCTCCGAGCTTCCCTCGGAGGAGGCACTCGGAGGAGGGCCTTAGATGTTGAACGTAGTGTTCGGGTAGGTTCATGTCGGGAAAGGCGTTCCATCAGATATTGTGGTCCCAAGCCGTGTAAGGCCCTACCACCAATATCCACCACCAATATCCTTCTTGGTGTAGATCTGGCCTTTGTTTAATAGCCTTTTCTCCAAATGGCACAGGTGCACACCTCCATCATATTCGAAGGATACACAGACATGCTGCTTTTACATCCCACATTACCTGTTTCTCTGTAAGATTTGGGTTTTGTGTCTGGAACAGCTGCCCATTTTGCTTTGGTTGCATTTCCCTAGTATTTGTGCTAATTGGACTCCTTGCACATTGCTGTAGCTGGGAAAATACAATTAATATGTCAGAAAAGGTGAGTCTTAGAGTTTGATGGGAAGTAGCCATTAAGCCACCCACAAACATCCTACTCCTCCGAGATGTGGGGAGTGGGCAGGAATCTAAAGCCAAGCTTATTTGTTCAGATTTGAAAGCAGGAAGTGACCATTTCCTCTTTGTTCTTCAAAGAAAAAAGAAGTTCTGATGGGGAAAGCGATGAAGTAAGTAAGAGCACAGAAGGATCTCCTGCTTGCCACCCCGATGGCTGCCTCAAGCCCCTTCTCTGGGTTGCTGTGTCTTTTCCAGCTGCTGCTCCTTCTCCTGCAACTCCTTGGTGAGTGTTGAAATGTAGGAACTGGGCTTGCAACTGTGCTCAGATTTCGAGCTGCAGAGAGGTCCAGTTCAAGGAGAATATTACAGCAAGACCCGATCGGTGCCTCTGGGTGGTGGGATGGGCCACTGTTCCAGCCAGGGCCAGGTTTTGGCTCCCTGTCCCGCTGCCCATTCACAGGCCTTTTCACTCTGGACCCAATGGGTGCAAATGGAGGGAGGGAGAATACCAGGCAGTTTGATGGATGTTGCTCTGTCTGCTCACTCTTGGATGCTCAGAGAGGGCAGGTGAACAAGCCATGGAAGAAGCTGGAGCAGCCGCAGCAAGGCCAGGAGCTTTATACCAGTAAAATTCCATTAACTACCTTAATATATGCTTCTGAAAGAGGAAGGATGGGATTCCAAATATGTAAAACAAAATTGTGAGTTTTGGACACTCTTTTTTAAATGCAGTCGGGCCTGATGGATTTTAATGGCTCAGAACAAATTAGGTTATCTATGCTCATTTTTTCACACGCACATTTACTATTGCCTATGTGCACAAAATCTGCGTGCTGGAAACTAAGATAAAATATTTGTTTGAATAAACTGGTGTCAATACACAGTAAGCTGTCAATGAACAGATCTCATTGACTTGTTCTTTTCCTTTATATCATTCAAAAGGCATTAGCGAGCTGCATGATTGATTAGTGGCTTTTGCACCAAGATTATTATTTAAAGGGAAAAGCATGCCTATTTTGTTATATAAAGATTCTAGTCTAAGGGAGCTCCCAGGCAGAGGACTCCTAACACTACAAGTCAAAATACAAAGTGCAGATATTATATCATTTCCTTCTTAACACATATTTGTTGTGGGGGGGGGGGGAAATTGGCTGAAGAAATTTTGGGAAAACACAGGAAGATTACAAGTTGAAGAAAACTAACTATGTCTGGATCCCCTGTAAAATTCTGTGAATGAGGCAAGGCAACTGCATGATAAAAGCCTAATCTGGATGCACCCTAAAGTAGGCTGACCAGATAAAATCCAGGTCAGGGCTCATGTAACTTTGGCCCCCTCCACAAGGATGCGCTTTTGCGCCCGGTTCGGGGATTATGCGCATTATCACGGAGGCGCATTTACGGCTAATCCCTCTGCACGGGAGGCGGCGAGAGGCGGCGAAGCGCATTAATTGATGTCCAAAAAGCGCTTTAGAAGACATTAATGCGCATAATCGCTTGTTCACACGGCGAAAATGCGCTTTAACGGCCGGAGCAAAATAAAAGTCGCTATTTAACGCGCATTCGAAAATGCGCATTATCGGGGAAATAACGCGCCTGTACGCCCGTTTTGCGCTCCGCTGGTGTGGAGGTAAAATTTATAATGAGCCTTCAAGGCTCATTAAACGTCTCGTGTGGAGGAGGCCTTTAACAGTTGTAAAGAAAAGGGAATTTCAGCCAGTGTCATTTATGAGCAATTAGTTCCTGGTGAAATTCCCTCTTCCTCACAACAGTTAAAGGTTCATGCACTATACTAGAGTGACCATATATAAAAGAAGGCAGGGCCCCTGCAACTTTAACCATTGTGATGAAGAGGGAATTTCACCAAGAACTAATTGCATACAAATGACACTGGCTGTAATTCCCTTTTCTCTACAACTATTAAAGTTACATGAGCCCTGACCTGGATTTTATCTGGTCACCCTACCCTAAAGGTGTGATCCTATGCATGTTTAGGCAGAAAAAAACGCCATTAAACTCACAGCATTCCCCAGCCAACAATGCCGGCTGAGGAATGCTGGGAGTTGTAGGATGTTTATTTCTGTCTAAACTTGCATAGGATTTGGCTGCAATTCTGTACCTGTTTTCTTGGGAGTAAGCTACACTGAACCTCATCAGACTTACTTCTGAGTAGACATTTATAGATCCATAAGTGCCCAAAACGGGCCTTTTGGGGGGGCTAAATTTCCAGATTTGGCCCCCAAATCAAGGATTTTCCCCCGGACCCGAAGTTGCCCCCTGTTTTCCAGGCATGTCTACTTTGCATGAAGGGTGAAAATTTCAGATTTCGTGCACTGAACAAAAAATTCAAATTTTAACTGTACATAAAATTATATATGCATCTATTATATATCCAGAGAGTTGGATGTGTCTTGAATAATGGAAATCTTTTATTTTATTGGACTACTTCTTTTGGTACTTGATGCCCCGATTAAATAGTGTTTTCAATTATGAAACTGAGAAATATAAAATTATGCCTCCATCTTTCTCAAGTCGGTAGATATTTCACCCTCTCAATTCACAGAAACTTCACAGAGTCTACCTCTCCTGATCCTCTACCTGGCTTCCTTACCTGCCTGCTTCTTCCTCCAATATCCTGAGTTACTGAAGCTGGGTAAAGGTCAGGGTCTGAGGTGCGCCAGGCAGAATTGTAAGCTGATTTGAGGGCTATTTTGCAAAAGGCCCTTAGGTAAAAACACCTTAAATGAATAAACAACTAGGATGCTGTTCTACTGATTTGGTAAGGGCAGGTAGCTATAATGGTTATATGAAACCTGACCACTCTAAAGGCTTCATACAGTCTATCAATTGCAAGGGCTGACACTGAATGTCTGTATGTCACCTTGTGTGCCTAAAGAGGCCTCTAATACAAACTAGGCTAGATCTCAACTTCAGGTTGAAGATTCCTGGATCAAGCCCTAGAATTCCTAACACCACCGCCTCTCTAAAGCAGTTATGGTGATAATAACAAATCCAGGTCTACCACCAAATCCAACCCCCAAAGAAATAGTGGTGTGTGTGCGTTGGGCAGCTGTTGAGGCCCCCCAGGGAGCTGCTACTGGTAGTTGGCAGAGAGTTCCCTGTGAAGTTGGAATTCTCTGGGGTGGGTTGGCCCTCCTCCCTTCTGACTCCTCCTGCACCCACCCAGATCAGAAGGAAGACGGTGCTCTCGCTCACTTATCCTCAGTCTGTGCAGAGTGAGGTCCCCACCTCCAAGTACATGTGAGGAAGTAGGAAGAGGTGGCAAGTGCTGCTCCTGCAAAATTTGCTATCTTTCTCTCTGGGTGAGGGTTGTACTACTGGGCCCACGTTCCACCACCATACTGCCTATAAAACCTCAGGCTCTATTCAGACTTAATTGGAATAAAACCAGCAAAGATATCACTGGACAACAATGTCTTTATGAAGAGTCACAGTCATGGAAAACCCTTCTGAGTCCAAATAAAAATATTGAATTTTGGTCGCTTCTTTGCAGCCTCAACTTCCCTCCTATTCCACAAGGTGCTGGACACTCCAGTGACTCTTCTGTAGATACTTTTAACTCCAACCCACCAATGGCAATTTGTAAATTGTAGCTTCAAGGTCTCAGTCGTGCAATAAGCATAAAAATAGAACAAATACCAGAGATACAAAAAGAAAAAATGATTCTCCCATTCCCTTGCAATTTAGCTACACACAAATATCAATACAGTTTACCTTATGCAAGTTGACAAGACCCCATAATTGTTAATAAATTCTGCAGCATTCAGTGGCCCAGCAGAATAAACTGCCTCTTTTCCTCTTAGACCTCGATCACACCTAATTCCCCCCTCCCCGGTTTTTTAACTCGGAGGCAGAAGTGTGTCAAGCTTATAATCCCTTTCACCTGAATAGCTGCTCCTTCGCTCTTCCACTCCACTCCACTCCACTCCCCTCCCCTTCTCTTTCTCCCTCCAGTCAGGTCCTGGCAGATGAGCACTTCAACCAGACTGCTTTTCTGCAGGGCAAAAATGGAACGGACCTTTAGTCTGGCTCTTTGGGGGCATCGAGGGAGTACAATCCTGTCTCTGCAGGGATTCAGGCATTGTATGATGCGTTTTCGAAATGTTTTCGATCCTGGGATGCAAGGTTTGGGTTTTACATTGAGTAGGCTGACCATATGAAAAGGAGGACAGCACTCATGTAACTTTAACAGTTGTAGAGAAAAGGCAATTTCAGCCAGCAGCATTTGTATGCAATTCGTACCTGATGAAATTCCCTCTTCATCACAACAGTTAAAGTTGCAGGGGCCCTGCCCTCTTTTGTATCTG
This sequence comes from Anniella stebbinsi, assembly GCA_029215795.1. Classification (NCBI taxonomy): domain Eukaryota; kingdom Metazoa; phylum Chordata; class Lepidosauria; order Squamata; family Anniellidae; genus Anniella; species Anniella stebbinsi. The sequence goes on along the minus strand of JARDYH010000004.1, from coordinate 5,482,904 downwards.
GTCACTAGTATAGTGCCTGCAACTTTAATTGCTGTGATGAAGAGGGGATTTCGCCAGTTACTAATTGCATACAAATGATGCCGGCTGAAATTCCCTTTTCTCTGCAACTGTTAAAGTTACATGAGCCCTGTCCTCCTTTTCATTTGGTCAGCCTACATTGAGGTTTGGAGCCAGCTCCTGGGAGAGATCGCTTTTCCCAGCCAGGACCTGATGCAATCCATTCAAGCCCCCAGTTCCTTTAAAACACAGAGGCTTAGGGTGCATTAAATGCACTTAGAGAAAATAATCCAGACATTTTGCATTCTAAGAAAGGCTGGGGAAGAGGTGGGGTGTCAGCAGGACAGGCACAGCATCATGTGAGTGCCGTGCTGCAAATCCACACACCAGGCATGGCGAGAGTGCACTAAATCACTGGTGTGATGGAACTCTTAGTCTCCCCTGAATGAGAATTCTGCCCTTAAAAGGCTAATCCAACCAGTTCATATGGGCTACGCCTCCATTTTCATCTCTCTCGGGACAGCACTGTAGGGTGGATTGTATTGGCTGGGAGCGTGTGCTTGTCAGCATGGATAGTATCATTATATAGTTTTGCCATTAGGTGGCACTAGACTTAATTGTATCTGGGTGGAGTCAGGAGTTGAGTCTTGCTGTTCTGTTCTTGCAAGAGAGAGACTTCTTGTGTAGCTTCCTGACAGGTGTGTCCTCTAAGCATTCCATGTCATGGGGTGAGGAAGAGAAAGTCTGACCCACCAAATGACAATCGCTGAGGAAGGAGGGGACTTAACCTGGAAATGGCTTTACCGAATTTCCCTAATTCTATAGCAGCCTGTTGACGTCAATAGGTTAATGGGCGTAGGGCTGGTCTCTATAGCTCCATCTCATTTCCCTGCTTAATAAAATGGGATATGTGAATAATGTGCTCTACCTCCTGGAATCAAGCAGGCAGCGAGCAAGATAAAACAGCAGCTGTAAAAAAATAATAACCTCACAATAAACACTGCACATTCAAGGTGCTCTTTAAATAACGCATATTTATGAGGGCTGGTAGCCTCGGTTTCTAAAGCAAGGCAAGGGTGGAGGGACTGTTGTGTAAGGGCGTCCCAACTTCCTCTTGCCTGGCCATGGGTTCCTGCCTCTAGGTCACCAAAGTTGGGTCTGTGGTCTGGAAAGGGCTGCTGGGGTTGGGGAAGGAACCAAAACACGGGGAGGGGGCCCTCACACTGTAAACAAAACACACCAAAGTGGAACCTACGTTGTGTGTCAGCCAATATTCACTAGTGTGGTATGCTCTATCGCAAAAATGCTGTAAAGATATGAATGTATGTATGTATGAGTCAATGAAACAGAGGGGTCAGACTTCATCTAATGATTGTTTTCATGCTGAAAATGGCCCCACAGTGCCAAGAAGTATTCAAAAACTGGAAATTATGGAACTATCAGGTATGCTGGAATACATGAGAATACGTTCACCACGTATAAACATTCATACAAAATAGAAGAGCATTTTCTATACAATGTTAACAATGATTTTTATCAATTCAACAATTGGTATTGTAAAACCCAATTTAACAAATAGTCTAGGAGCAAGTGCTAGCCGCGCATCCGCCCCTGTTCGGCTGCTCCAAATCCTGCCGCTTGCTCCGGCCGACGCTCCCGGGACAGCCGTGGCCACTCCGATTGTGTGTGTGTGTGTGCAGATTGGAGAGGCAGAGCCGTCTTACTGCGTGGGTTTCGCCAGAAGACTGCCGGGGGGTGGGGGGTGGGGGTGGGGGGATGGGATGGGATGGCTACTATCTGGTGAAAACGGCAGGGTGCAAACGGCTCCTGCGGCCGTGAAGCTAATCGCTCACCTAGGACCCCCTCTAGATGGATTCTGTTTGACGCCTGGTTAGCCGATTATGCGCATAATCGCTGGAGCGCTTTATCGTAAATGCTTGTACGCAAGAGGTAATTGAGCGCACAACTGGTGGCCTTACCGGTTGTTTGAAATGCGCTTTACAAGTAGTTAATGTGGAGAATCACTTGTTCACATAGGCAAAATGGGCTTTAACGGACGGAGCAAAATAAAACTCGCTATTTAACGCGCATTCGATAATGCACATAATCGGAGAGATAAAGCGCCTCAACTATCGATTTACGCTCCGCTCTTGTAGAGGTAAATTTTTTAATGAGACTTCAAAGAGCTTTAAACGTTTCGTGTAGAGGCAGCCTAGTTTCTGAAAGAGATATTTCCTATTTGGCTGCGTCCGATCAGAACACGTTTCATTCGCGGTTTGGCCTTTCTCTCCTCCCCCCCCCTTTAAATGCCCCTAGGAATTAGATGAACAAATGTGTTGTTGTTGTTATTATTATTTTGGTGTCAATCGTCCCTTTTAAAAACAGTGCCTGGATGCGGAGAGAGCCTAGTTGGCTTCAAACCACCCTTTGTGGTTGTTGTCAACCTGCCCACCCGTCTTCTTTCAGTCTGTGGATATGGTCCAGACAGCCTGCCTAAAATGGGCTTGCCCTGGGTGGGGAAAATGAGGGTAGAGATGCCTAACCACGTATGGTCTTTGGCCTCAGCTACACCAAGCAGGATATTGGACTATGAAAGTGGTATGAAATAGGGATGTGTATTGTATCATTAAAATGTACGATAAAGATATGATAGGGTCGTTATCGTGCATGTGTTTAACGATGACGATACGATACAAAAACCTACGATAATCATCGGAGACGATAATTTTCAAGCGATTTTATCATTTTATCGGACTGCCATATAAATATACCTATAACTTCTGTATTTTAAAAGTTAGAGGCTTGAAAATTGGTCACAGTGCTTAAGGGGTATGCCTAAGTACGTGTATGAAATTTGAGATCGATCCCTCCAACCCTCGATTTTATATGAATTTTTTAATGATCGTTTCCATTCTGACAGGTCTGAATGAACACATGTGGCGAGCTGTCATTCTGATCTGTCAGAACTGAAACGATCTTTAATAAATTCATATAAAATCGAGAGTTGGAGGGATTGATCCCAAATTTGATACACGTACTTAGGCATACCCCATAAGCACTGTGACCAAGTTTCAAGCCTCTAACTTTTAAAATACAGACGTTATAGGTATTTTTTCCTTTAAAAATAGGGCTGCAAAAAAATCCTTTTTTCACGATAATTGTCGTGAAGACGATACGGTTCACCTACTATATGAATGAAGACGATAGGTTTTTTTGGTCCGAAATGACGATAATGATAAACAACGATATTTTTTGGCACGCACACCCCTAGTATGAAAGCGATATATCAAAGGCAGGAGCCACGTGACTGCTTTATAGCGGCATTGAAATACACTGACAACTGTTGGGGCCCATTGACACCTACCGTATACCGCTTTCATACCGCTATATCCTGCTTAGTGTAGATGAGTGCTTTCTGTTGTGCACCTCGAAGAAGGGAGAATGTGGCCTAAAACACTCCAGGCTTGCTTGCCGTTTGCAAGCAGGCTGGGCAAAGGAATGGCTGGGAAACAGGGGAGGGGGCTCCACTCACCCCTCCTGCTTCATCTCTTTCGCTAAAATCTAGGGGTCGGGGTATTCCCCCCCTCCTTTGCCACTTGCAGGTACCACGAAGGAGTGTGAAAAGAACGAATTCCAGTGCCGGGATGGGCACTGCATCTTTTCCATTTGGAAATGCGATGGGCAGGAAGACTGCTTAGATAATAGCGATGAGGCAGATTGCCGTGAGTACCCAGAGATGATCAACACCCCTCTTCAATCCTCTCCTGCAGGCAGGACAACTGGCTGGCTGGGGGAAGGAGGCATTGGCCTTTTGCTCTCACCTGCCGCCAATATCAAAATGGGGGGTTTTTTTGGAAGGGGGAGGAGGGAAATACTAGTTAATATAAAGCAGGGATGGCACAACTTGGAACGTAAATGCTTGTGTGCAGGATCAAGGGGAAAAGGGGAAAAACTGTTAAGATTTTATTTGTTTAAATGTAAAAGCAAAGGTATTTTTTCTGTTACTAAGAAGAAAAGAGAGACATGAGATGACTTGATATCTCAAGTACTCTGTACAGTTGCCAAATCAAGTGCAGCTGGTAAGCACCTAAAGACCAAGGTCATTTGGTTTCTTCCCTGTGTGCTGGAAGGCATAGCAACACATGGGGAGATATGCAGCCAACGCTGTGATAGGTCCACAGTGCTATAAATGTACAGCATGTGGAGAAACAGTGTGGGTGATGATGATGGTGAATGTTAGTGGTAGGTTATGGTTGGTTGGAAGTATTGCTGAAGATATTAGAGGAATGTTTTGTTCTATGTAAATACTTGTAAAGTAAACTTAGTATAGTAGTTTAAAACACTGCTGTGTCTGAGTATTTACTGACTACCAGGACATCTGTCTGCTACCAGTGAGCTCTGCTGTTATTCCGCTGCTGTGTGCTTGCACTCTGTACATGCTCATTGAGTGCAGTGCATCACAAACTCTGACAAAAACAGGGCTGTGCTTGCCTCCATCCTGCAAGCTGCCCCGGCTTTCCCATTTTCCTGCCCCGAGGCCCAGAAACTTGCACTGCCTCGAATCCAGAGAAGATGATATATTCATTTCCTTGCAGGTGCCGAAGGACAGAAGGGTGCGACGCTTCAGCCTCAAGGACCCTCAGGTGAGACCCTCACTCTGACTTGCACACTGAGAGGGGCTGATGTACCAGGAGGCGTGAAACGGCACAAGGGCTCAGGCAGATGGCAGCCATCCATTTATAATCCAAAAGAAGAGTCTTTTTCCTCCCAGAGGAGGAGAGTTTTCCCTGCATCAAACAGAGATGATATCCAAGCCATGAGATGGACTTGAGGCATCTGGGGGAAATCGGCGTATTTCGCCCAAAGTCTGGGAATGCCCCAGGGGCCATCCTAGGCTTCTCCTTGGCCGGCACGACTGCGCAGGCCAAGAAAATCCCCGGCTTGGTCCTGGGGAAAGGCTGGAAGTCGCGTTTCGGCACGTCCAAAACGCGACTTCCAGCCCCTCTCCCAGGGCTTGTCCGTGGTCAGCGTGACAAAGGAGAAAGGTGGGAAGCTTCTAGGCTTCTTTTCCTGCACAGAGCAGGCTCCTGGCTTGCAGAGACCCTCACTATAGTGGTATCTGATGGGCTCCTTCCTGCAATGAATATATTTAATAAGCTAAGGTTGCTATTGTGTTTTTTTTAATGCAAGTAAATTGTCCTAATAATAACACCCTGAGCAGTGAGTGAATCAGTTTACAGGTTTTTACAAGGGTCAGATAAGTTCTGGATCTCGATTCTTAACCATTCATCTTTGGAGATGAGCAGTAATCACTCTGTAAGATTCTCATTTTTAAAAAGAGGTTGTTTTTGTTTTTGCTTTAGGAGTCTTTCTTAATAAGGAATAATGAACATCAACACCCAAGTTATTCAGTAAACCCATCCATAGAAGCATTTAAATTAAATTATATTAAATTAGCACAACCAAGCAAACAAAGAAACAGTCTTTCAAGTCTTCTGTTTAAGCAGCAAGCACAATACCAGGCTAAAGGTTGGAGTACATCCTATAAAAAGACTTATTATTATTATTATTATTATTATTAAGCTTAAGCATGCTGCAATACATGAATTTGACTACAAAATACTTCCTCTTAATAGTGGTTCACCCTTCCCTTCCAAACATGACATATCCAGATAGAATCAGACTTTTATTTTATATTAGGGGTGTGAACTGGATCGGCTCCGATCCACGATCCGGAGCCGATCCAGGGGAAATCGGATACAATTATCCGATTTCCGATCCCCCCTCTGGATCGTCCAATATCTTCCGAACCGGTCTGGAAGGACCCAATCCGGTTCGGGAAAAATTGGAGGATCGGCGGGCGCCTGCCCGCCGATGGAAGCGGACAGCAGGGGGGCTTACCTGGTGGGGCGTCCTCCTCCTCCTCCCGTTGCCAGCTGTAAACTACTGCAAACTAGGCCTTGTAGCTTAGTTTACAGGAGAGCGCCAGGTGATGATGTCATCACCTGGTGCTGTCCTGTAAACTAGGCCGCGAGGCCTAGTTCACAGTAGTTTACAGCCGGCAATGGACAGAGGAGGATGCCCTGCCAGGTAAGGAGCGGGGGGGGGCCTTACCCGGGTGGGATGTCTGCTGCCATTGGTGGGCGCCAGTGGGCGCCCGCCGATGGAAGCAGACAACATGGGGGGGCTTACCTGGCGGGGATGTCCGCTGCCATCCGCTGCCGCCTGGGCGGCAGCGGGTGGCAGCGGACGGCCCTGGGAGGTAAGGAGGATTGCGAGGGGGGGCTTACCTGGCGGGGCCCCTCCGCTGCCATCTGCTGCTGCCCGGGCGGCAGCGGATGGCAGCGGAGGGGCCCCGGCAGGTAAGGAGGATCGCAAGGGGGAGGAGGAGGGGGCCCACTTACCTGCCTGGGACGTCCGCTCCCCTCCACTCCTGGCCACTACTGCGAAGCAGGCTTCACGGCCTGCCCCTAGGTAGTGCGCCAGGTGATGTCACCACCTGGTGCGCTACTTAGGGGCAGGCCACAAAGCCTGCTTCACAGTAGTGGCCAGGTTCGGAGGGGAGCAGACGTCCCATGCAGGTAAGGAGTGCCAGGGATGGAGCTTACCTGCTGGGGCCTGTCCGCTGCCATCCGCTGCCACCCGGGCAGCAGCGAATGGCAGCAGATGGGCCCAGCAGGTAAGGGGGATCGTGAGGAGGGAGGGGGCCCACTTACCTGCCGGGGCCGTCCACTGGCACCCGCGGGTGCCAGCGGACGGCCCCGGCAAGTAAGGAGCGTGAAGGGGAGGAGGGGGCTTATCTGCCGGGGTTGTATGCTGCCGTCGGCTGGCACCAGTGGACAGGAGCAGAAGGCCCCTTCAGGTAAAATGCGTGAGGGGGGAGGGATAGGGAGGGGGGAGTTAGGCCTCAACTCACCCCCTGCCGCCTTTTTTCCCCATAGACTTGCATTGCGGGAAAGCTTTCTTTCCCCCAAAGCAAGTCTGTGGGGAAAAATGGTGGCCGATCCGAAAATCGGACATCCGATTTTTGGATCGGGATTGGGTCTGATCCGATCCAGGGGAACTCCGATTTTGTTCCAATCTGATCCGGAACAAAATTGGAGGTCCCGATCCGGTCCCGATCCGATCCGGGGGGTCCGTGCACACCCCTATTTTATATGCTTTACATGATTGCTGCATATTCAAATTATCCTTTATATACAGTTTTAGACATTAGCCTCCATTGCTTTCCTTGACTGTACCAGCACAATGATTGGCCAGTCCAGAGTGGAAAAGGCTGAAGGCATTAGCAAATAGTCTTGGGTCGAGAGTTATGATTGCCAGAGGCCTCCAAAACCAGGTTATGGATTTCAACAAGCCCTATGGGCTCTCATGATCAGTCTTATTGTCATAGGACATTAAATCAGTCAGATTCATGAACAACAAGAGGTCAATGTCTGATTGAAATTCATAAGGTCAAAAAGAAAACGAAAAATTGATTTATAAGATAGGAAGATTTAGGTTCAAACTATATCCATAAGCGATAAAATTTCACATCCATAAATGTAAGAAATCAGTTCTTAAGCAAGGGGGAGGAGGAGGGGGGAGAGAAAGTCTTATTAAGTTTTACGCACACATAAGGCAACTAACACATAATTTTATCAGACATTACTGAAATCCGGTGTGTAATATAAGAGATGATGGGCTCAAATGCTATATGGTTTAGCAATAAATTATTAAGCGATGCATCCCTAAGGTATTAAAGAGATATGAAATGCAGAGCAGGTCTGTCTCCTTACTAGATCTTGATCATTAGCTTAAGTGCACACTGATAACAAATGCACTTTGAAGACAAAATAGCATTAGTAATATTTTTTCCTGTACCATAGTTGCATGTCATGATGACTAAAAGCTTTCACCTGACTATGAAATATTTCCTTCTATTTTTAAAGAAGCATTTTAAAAGTTTGCTCCCTGTGGGCTATAAGCACAAGAATAAACACAACAGATGGATATCATATATATGTATTAGGGCTGTGCACAGATCCAGATCTGGATCCTAGATCTGGATCCTGGATCCGGAGCGGATCGGGCCGATCTGGACCTCCCAGTTCTGATTCCGAACCGGGTCGGGGGAGATCCAGCTCACTCCAGACCGGATTGGGCCCGTTTCGGATCAATCCGGATCGATCCGGAGAACCGGGCCCATTGACCTTCCAGGTCACTGGGTGCTAGCTGCGCAGCCGGCACCCAGGGACCTGGAAGGCCGGCGGTGAGTCCATTGGACTCACCTTCCTCCCCCACTCTCCCTCCTCTCCCCACTCACCCTCCGCCATCAGCAGTGCTGTCCGCCGCTGTCCTCTCGTGTCTGTGGTACTGAGAAGCAGGCCTCGCAGCCTGGTTTCTCAGTAGAGTGCCGGTGTGCCCAGCGCACTGGTGCTCTACTGGGAAACCAGGCCGCAAAGCCTGCTTCTCAGTACAGCGGAGGAGAGGGAGGAGAGGAGGGAGGGTGGTGAGTCCTTTTCTCCATAGATTTTCAAGTCTATGGGGAAAAGGAAGATCAGGAGACCTGAATCTGGTTCTGGTTCCAGTTCCGAACCAGATCGGGGGAGGTCCAGATCGGGCTGGAGCAGATCGGCCTGATCTGGATCGCCTGGATAAGGATCCAGATCCGGTTCGGGGGGCTGCACAGCCCTAATATGTATACATATAATCACAGTTTTTACCTTATTTATGTGATATTTACTAGTGTTGGCATTTGTTTTATCCTTTTCGTAACTTTACAAAATTAGATGAGTCTTGTTAAATATAGTATTCTCTCCCAAGTTGGTTCTCTCCAGATGTGTTCGATACAACTCCCAACGCCCAGTCAGCATGACCAGATAGGGATCATAGTCAAAGACATTTGGAGAGGATCAGGTTGGGGAAGGCTGAAATACATAGAGTTCTAAGATTTTTTTAAAAGTCATATTCCTCCTCAGTTCATTCATCTTCACAAGATCATATCTAGCTGAGCTGGAGTCTAGATCCACATTGTATATTGTATCTTCTATACATTTCCTCAATTAATTCTCAAAACTCATGTCAGACTGTAAATGAATTGTAAATATGTGCCAAATTTGAGATCGATCCCTCCAACCCTCGATTTTATATGAATTTATTAAAGATCATTTCAGTTCTGACAGATCAGGATGACATCTTGCCACGTGCGTTCATTCAGACCTGTCAGAACGGAAACAATCTTTTAAAAATTCATATAAAATCAAGAGTTGGAGGGATCAGTCTCAAATTTCATACACATACTTAGGCATACCCCATAAGCACTGTGACCAATTTTCAAGCCTCTAACTTTTAAAATACAGGTTATAGGTATATTTATATGGCAGTCCGATAAAACGATAAAATTGCCCGAAAATTATAGTTTCCGATGATTATCGTAGGTTTTTCTATCGTATCATCATTGTTAAACACATGCATGAGAACAACCTTATCGTATTGTTATTGTAGATTTTAACGATACAATACACATCCCTACTGTTTAGCATGAATTCTGTTAATGTCCAGCAGACCTCTTCCACCTTCTTTCCTGCTGATTGTTATTCTTTCAATGCATGAGTTGGGATGGAGCAGACGGTGTTTTGTGAGTTCGGTGCGATTGAATCTGTTTATTTCTTCAAGTTCAGTGTGTGACCAGTGTATGATTCTGAATGAGTATGTGAGGATGGGTATTGCGTAGGTGTTGATGGCTTTGAAAATGTTTTTCAAGTTGAGTTTAGATTTTAGGATTTGTGATAGGCGAGTTTTATATTGCATTCTTAGTTGAGTTTTTACTGTGGTGATTGATTTTTGTGTTTTGTTGGGATCCTAGGTATTTGTATGTTTCATTTTCTTCCATGTTACCTCACGTTTCATTATTTAGTGTTTCTGCTGTTTCTTCTGCTTTCCATTTTCCTCTTTCTATGTGTAGCATCTTGCATTTTCCTATCCCAAATTCCATTTTCATGTCTGCCGTCAGTTCTTCAGTGATTCGCAGAAGACCTTTTATCTGTGTTGAAGTTGAAGCATAGATTTTTATGTCATTCATGTGCAGGAGGTGATTGATTCTGTGCTTTGCTTGTTTTTGGTATTTTATGTCGATGCCGTATGTGGTGTTGTTAAGGGTGTTGGATAGTGGATTCAGACACAGGCAAAACCATAGGCCACTGAAGAGTCACCTTGGAATATGCCACGTTTGATATTTATTTTTTTCTGTCTGTATATGGTCCTTGTCTGTTGTTAGGTGTATTGCCGTTCTCCATGTCTCCATGATACTTGTCAGAAAGTTTTGGATCGAGGGATGTATTTTGTGTATTTCCAGTACCTTTTTTCAGCCAACTGTGTGGGACGGAGTCAAAAGCCTTTTTGTAGTCTATGTAGCAGGTGTGGAGGTTTCTTTTCTGTTTTTCTGTTTGCTTCATGATGATACTGTCTATTATTAACTGTTCTTTGCATCCTCTGCTGTTCTTTTTAGATCATTTTTGTTCTTCTGTAAGTCTATTATGTTGGGTGAGATGTGCTTCAATTTTCTGTGTGATTGTGGCAGTTATAATTTTGTAGAGTGTTGGAAGGCATGTTATGGGTCTGTCGTTACCTGGGTTTTGGGTATCTGGAGTTTTTGCTTTAATGTAGGTTTTGCCTTCAGTAAGGAATAGGGAGAATAGGTGTGGGTGTTTTATGACTGTTGATCTGTTGAGCGAGGTATTTGTGTGTTGATGTGAAGCTGTTTGTACCAGAAATTTTGAATTTAGTCTGAGCCAGGTGCTTTCCAGTTGTGTGTCCTTTGTATTGTTTCCTTCAGTTCTTCCAGGGTTATTGTGTACTCTGTTTGCTGTGGTAGTTGTCTCTGTCTTTCTTCTTGTTGTCTTATCCAGCTTGTGCTTTCTTTGTGTTGTACCGGTTCTGACCAGATATTTTTCCAGAATGTGGTTATTTCTTCTTTAGTTGGGGGTGTAATGTTGTTTTCTTTTTTTTCTTGCTTATTCTTTGGTATAATAATTTTTCATTTCTTTTAAAGAGAGCGTTTGGGGCTTTTCTTTCATTTGACTCTTTGTATCTTCTTAGCCTGGTGGTCTGGACTGTATGTTTTTGTTTCAACATGTCGAGAGCTACTATTGCTGTTTCTTTATTGTTTGCTATGATGTGTTGGGTATTTCTGAGGATGTCTTTTGAGCGATTTCCATTTATGTATTGTGTCATTCTTCCTATATCCTTTCGTAGCTTTTCAATTTTGTTTTCAATTCTGATTGCCATTTTGGTTTGGTTTCTAATCTTCTGCGTGTGTTGTTGTTTGAGGGGAGGTCTTCTTGTTTGTTCCAGGTGAGGACTGCTGTGGCTGTTGCATAGATGACTGTGTAGATATCTTCTAGGTTGCTATCGTTGTTAATGTATGTCGTGAGTTTCCTATTCATTATGTTTATGAGTTTCTGCGCGTCCTTGTTAAACTTTAGTCTCGGTAGTGGGTTTCTTTTCGTTGGGTCGGTTTATCTCCATTTTGTTAGATTTGTCTCAATTTCTTCCATCAGTTGCTGCTCTATGTTCATGTTTGTTGTGTCGTTGTGCGTTTCGGGTTGTGGCGGTGTCCGGGAGTCCTCTGGTGGGGTTGTTGTGTCTTCTAGGGTTGCTGTTTTGTCTATGGACGTTCATGTGCTTGTTGTCGGTGCGTCTGTGCTTTTCATGTTGGTGTTCTGTGGTGCTATTTCTGCTTAAATTTTTTTTAATTTCATGTTCCATTAGCCTTTTGTTGTTGATTATAACTCTTTCTTGATTGTTTAGTCTTTGTTTTGTTACAGTGTCCGATAGGTGGGGGTAGATTTCCAGGAATAGTCTATGTAGTTCTGTTCGGTATCCTGATGCTATAGTTTTGAGTTGTGTGCTTTTATAGTAACAACGCATAACATTACGGTTCATTTGCTCTGACCAAGCTAAGTGTTGCCTTGGGTGTCCTGCCTTGGTGGCTGCCTGTGGGACAGGCAAGGAACATCTGGGAGAGTTTGGGTGGCTGTGCTTTTCCTTATTTATTGCCTGTTCATTTCCATTTTGGCCGACTGTTAGGTTCGTGCAGTGTTCTTGGCCTTGACGCTGCCCGTTCAAGGCTTTTTTCCCTTTGTCTGGAACCATTTTTTCACACTGGCAGGGCGGTTAGCCCTGCCTAGTGGTGGTTGGCTAGGGGTCCGCGAGTGTGCCGTGCCTGTGTAACCCTTTGTGGGATTACCCCTTGCAACGTTATTATTTTTATTGTTATTAATTATATGTATGTACCTGAAATTCCTCCATCCTCTTGGCTGGGGAGGGTTATTATTATTATTATTATTATTATTATTATTATTATTAAAAAGACTCCATTGGTGTCAATGGAAGTCTTGTTTTCCTTCTAGGAAAAAAAAATGGGGAAAAGGTTTAATCCTCCCCTCCCAGTGCATTGTGCTCATGATCCAAATTGGGGCTACATGAACTTAGCGAAAGAAAAACCTAATTCTCTCTACTGCATCCTCACACTCATTTTGAAAAGGATCCCAAGCGCACCAAGTGCACATCCAGCCTCCGTGGTTTACAGGTCCACCCAAGAACACAAGCCATTGCTCTCTGGGTGGAGCCCTGCAGATTAAAGATACATTAGACAAACTGAGTAGACCCAATAGGTTCTGTAGACAGTGTTTGACTTGATGGGTTTAGGATGCTGGTTTGAGCAAGATCTGGCTACTCCCCATAATCCACAAGCCCAAACCAAGATCGAATGAAGAGATTCCCCCTCATGAATATTAAGGCCTTAATGCTGGTGGTTTTTTTCCCCTTTTCTTTTTGGCTTTGTTTGTCCAGTTCCACCCAAAGTGGTCATGACCACCAACCCGGTTTCTCCTGTCACATTGAATGCGAACGTGACTGTTACCTGCGACATGCAAGGATTTTATCCGAATGACGCAAGCCTGAAATTCCTTCACAATAATGATAGCAAGTTGCCAAAGGCTTACCTGTTGGCCGAGAATCGGGATGGGACATTCTCCCTCAAGGGTCTCCTGGAGGTGACAGCGACCAAAGAGAGGAACCTGTCGGAATTTACTTGCTTGGCTGAGCATAATTCTCAGCCTGCCATTGAAAGAACTGTGATGCTGTTAGTCAAAGCAGAAACTGGAGATCATGAAAGATCCAGTAATCTTGGAGGTGAATGTGGATTTCCACAACGATTATTCAGAGTTTTTGTCTCATCCAGGTTGACTTTTGGTCAATGTTTATTGGATATGTAGATGCTATCTGCAACAGATTAACATGAGTTCAGATTTCTAGGAATCCAGCCTGCAGATTCCACAGAGGGCTGGATTTTACTGAGATGCAGGTTCCACAGAATTGCAGAGTAGTTTTTCCACTTGTGGTGTGCATTTGCGCCATGTCAAATTAGTGCTACTTCACACTTGTACTAACATGCACTTATGCTAATGCTCACTAGTGCTAATGTGAATTAATGCAAATAAAACAAAATTCTGGTGAAAATAAAAATAAAATCCAGTTCCCTCAATGAGCAGACAATGGAGCGACAATGCATAAAACACACAAGGAATGGCTATAAGGAAGTCTGTACATCCCTGGTGGATGCTTTGCCCTTTTCCTGCATACTGCATCTCTTGTCACTGAGCTGAAGTGCACAGGTTTGGAAATGACTATCTAGGGGGAGACGGTAGGGAAGGAGCAGCAGGGAGAGATGTAGGGATTTGGTTAAATCCATCTGGGTTTTGTGCATTGTCAAGCATCTTTCATTCCATCATCAGCTCATCGACAGAAATGGATTTTTTTTTTACCAGATTTTCATTCTACTTGTGCTAATTTGCATCATTGCTATTTTGCATAGCATATTAGCACACTAATGAGCTCTTGCGCAAATGTCCATTACTTAATGCAAATTAATGTTAATGTGCATTTGTGCAAGTGCAAATTAGCTTGAGTGCAAATTCGTGCAAATTTATCCCCCCTCCCCCATGGGAAAACCGGTCTGCAGAATCCACATGACTTTGAAACAGCTGTTCTTCTACCAGATTCACAGGTCGGGTTCATAGATACCAGAACTCATTTGAATCCATTGCGAATTTCTCTGACATTGTTAGTAGCATGTGTGGCAGAGGGTTAAGCAGCCCTTTCCTCAACTTACTTGGGGGGGGGGAGAAATGAGTCAGGGGAGAAATGATAGAGGTGTACAAAATTATGCATGGTGTGGAGAATGTGAATAGGGAGAGATTTGCCCCCCCTGCCTCATTATACTAAAAACTCAACAAGGTCATCCCATGAAGCTCGTTGATGGGAGATTCAGATCAGATCAAAGGAAGTCCTCCTTCACACAAAATGTAGTTTCACTATGGAATGTTCTACCGCAAGATGTAGTGGTGGCCACCAATTTGGATGGCTTTAAAGGGGGTTGGACAAATCCATGGAGGAGAAGGCTATCAATAGCTATTAGTCCTGATGCCTATATTCTACTTCCAGTATCAGGGGCCGTAAGCCTATGTTTACCAATTGCTGGGGAACATGGGCAGGAGGGTGCTGTTGCACTCATGCCCCACTTATGGGTTTCCCATTGACAGCTGGTTGGCCACTGTGTGAACGGTATGAAGGACTAGATGGACGCATGCTTTGACCCAGCACGGCTCTTCTCATGTTCCCCTCCCTTTTTGCACCTTCTCGGCACTTTGGCAGCAACCCAGTTCCCCAGTCCAGTGGCAGCTGCTGCTGCTGCTGCTGAGCAGTCTAGTTTGCTACTCAAACAACAAAATGCAAAAGTGAGCATTTCCTGCCCTTGGCAGCCAACGCCTAAAATGGTCAGAATATCACATTCATGATTCATGAATGATTAGCTCCTGACTTACAAGTGTACAATTTCCCTTTTTACTTAGGAATGTACAAAACATACAAATGTGGAAGATGACAACAATTAGATGTACAAAAACGACTTGCCACGTGGAAAAACTTTTCTACCTTTAAACATCCAAATCGTATGAATCCTTCATGAAACCAGTAGAGAGGAACTAACTAAATCTTTATTGATTTGTTCAGTACAGATCTGTTCTTGACTGATTTGTGTAGCATCACTTTAGCAGACATATTCTGCTATGGTCTCGTCTCGCCCATTCTGGCGGCCTGTTCTGTGCTCCTAAGTAGGTCCAAACCCTACCCCAATCCACCCATGAGACCTCCATAAGATGTCTCTCTTCAGCCTTACCATCACAGTAGCAGCAATGGTGGTGTAGCTTTCCAGCGCTGAAATGAGTAGACCTCTGGGGCTTCCTTCTTCCTGGCTTCCTTCTTCCTGCTGTATGGGAATGATTGGAATTGTAGTCCAACACATCTGGGGCCACCAGGCTGGCAAAGGCTGACTTAGAGTGTTCTCATGTTCACGGTTCACCTTTCAAACTATAGTTTTAGTAACACAACCAAAAGGATCAGCCTTGCTCTCTGAGCTCTGCTCACTAGGAAGAATTTCCCCTGAGATATGGGGTGGGGAGGGCACTATCCCAGTCCATAAGATCTTCTGGAGCAGCCCTTGTCCCACTCCATCATAAGGCACAGTGAAGCAGCCGCCTCAGGCGGCTGATGCTGGAGGAGCGGAAGCAATGCTGGGCAACCTAAGAAGAGCCATGCTGGATCAGACCCAAGGCCTATCTAGTGCAGCATCCAGTTCTCACAGGGGCCACCCAGATGCCTCCACAAGTGGGGCCAGCTTCAGCGGTAGGCATTGCTGGGCCCCTGCCGAGGCCCACACCCTTGCCACAACCAGGGCATTGGAGCTCCTTGTGCAATGTGGCCTGTCCTGCAATTCCCCCCAAGCTTGTTGCCCTCAAGTTCGGTGGAGGATGTTGTCCCATCGCCAGAGTTGACATGAGATTCAATGCCCAGCCCAGTTGGCTTCCGTACGTAGGATGGAGGGGGCATCTTCCCCTTTTCCTCAGGCAGCCTTGGGCCAGCACTGGTCCTCAGGCCCATGAGTGTATGAATGACCCACTGGAATTTGCATCATCCACCCTAAGAATTGCTCCCTTGGTGGTTGGAATCCAGCAGGGATGGTAGACAAGGGGCAGCAGACATGTGTAATCACTGGGGGAAGTTCAGGACTCTTGCTTTGGTAGTGGATACTGGAATTCTCTAGCACAGAGTTCCTAAAACATGACATTGCCCTGAATCTTGTCCCTGAAACAGGTTCTCTAAAGTCTCTTGAGAAAGTGAATTGAGCTCAACCCAAAGTACAGGGAAGCAGGTAACTCAGTTCAGAGAAATGGATGTGCTACAGTTTCTCCAAGTACCAATATACCATTGAAGTAACCATTTCCATAGCCAATGGTTTCAAGGCTGTGTTAAGCTCCATAAAGCTCCGGTGCGCATACAGAACGGCACATGAGCTGAGGCTTCTCCATTGACTTTGTTGTCCAGATACGCTACATCCATGCAATGAGACTGAATAGATATTTTATATTTTAGATATTTTATATCTAAGATCGAGACCCTGCTATCTAGCCAATAGGCTGGTATGATAACAAAGAAATAAAACATATTCCAAGTTTGAAAGTTCACATGAACGAAAGGAACAATGGGTAGAATATTTCTCAGCATTGAGATGAATGAAGCATCCATGAAGCTCCACATGTACATTCCTGTGCTTTGAATAATTGCCAGAGTCTCTCTGTGCAGGAAGGGTCTCTCTTCATTGGTACCCATTCACCTGTCTCTTCCTTGCAGGTCAGTGGGCATTGTCCAACTCCGGTCTCTGGATTGGACTTGTCCTGAGCAAGATTGTAGGTGCTCTATTTCTCTTCTACCTTTTCTTTAAAAAAGAACATGGGAAGGTCAACCCAGGACAGACAACTGTGAGCCCCCAGGGATAGGGGACGGTGAAGAGCGCAACCTAGACCTTGTCTACATCTCCCCTGCTGCCATCTTGTCCCTGTAGAGAATTGGAAGGAAAAGGCAGGATGTGGCTTGAAAGATCATCCCAAACACACCGCACAAAGCGAATGCTGGCTGGAATCCTGTTTGCTGGAACTGCAGGAAAGGAGTTGGAAATGTCCAACGGGAACCACTTCCTGGAATAAATATCATGAGACCTACTAATGCCTCTGGTGTAGGGAAGTTAGAACATAACATGTTTGAATAAAACTTATGTTTGAGTAAAAGAAGGGAAACAAATAGGAATAAACTCTAATGTGACTCAGAGATATTTGATGGTATAGATCCAAAGGTCCCGGTACTCCAGTGGAATGCAGGGCAGGGGGACACTTATTTTCCCATGTTCTCCCCCTAGCCTGTTCCCCACAGAAAGGGTCTCAAGGGAGCCATCTACCATGGCTTTTCAGGGAACATAGGAGACTACAGAATGGTAGGGGGGGGAATAGAGATACCCTTTACATATACATGAAAAAGAGTATATGGTGCCCTCCTGCAATTCCCATCATGGCCAATGGTCCTGAGTAGCCCCGATGGCTCCAACATGGATATTGAAGCACCCCAGAACCATCATTTTGGGGGTCCTCAACACCAAGCATGAGACCAGCCCTATCCGCTCATGCATGTAGACTTCTGAGTAGCAGGGTGGGAGATATACCAACAGAATCCCTAACCTGTCCCGAGTACCAATACAAGATATAGAAACTCTAGATTGGCACTCAAACAGACAGGAAGCCTAGAAAGGGAGAGGGAGGGATGGGAAGTCTATAGAATATAGCAACTCTCTCTCCCCGACCCTCTATTCTGTTCTGGTGCTCAACCTAATAGCCAAGGCCTCATCTCAACGAGCACAGGAGGAAAGCACATCGCTCTTATTCACTGCAGTATGGGGAAATCGGCTCTTCTCAATCAGTGTTATATGGCAGAGCAACCTAGTCCCTAAAAACCCGTTTTTTCAGAGCCAGAAAAACATACTTCTGTGGGGGGGTGGGGCAGGGTAGAACCAACGTCATCAATGAGAGGGGCTTGTTGCGCACCCCTCTCCAGGCTCCTCCTACTATTGGTAATACAAATGGTATTGCAATGGAACTAATGCGGCAGATCTCTCTTTTGATAAACTGGAGATGTGCAACTCTGCAACGACAAAGGAAAGAATTAAAAGCTCCCTGTTTGCAACTCCAGAAATGTACAGTTACAGATAAGTGGAAATGTCCCAAATGGGGGGTGGGACAGAATCAATAGACAAATAGGGGAAAGTCCCACCCCAGCTTGGAAATCCCACTACCAGCAGCCCTGCCCCCAAATGGAAGGATCACCTGATGAGGTCATGTGACACCCCCCCCCCCATGTACTCATCATGCCATTGTGGACCAATATTAAGAGGTTTTAGACCCCTGCCATACAAGGGGGTGGAAATAAGCTGCAGGGATCATTTCCAAGCCCTCCCTGGATTGGCCCGGTGGGGTCATGTGATCCCTCTATGAACTTGACCCATCACAATAGACCAATAGGAAGAGGTTTTACAGATCTAACATACAATCACTTCAACAACAGCATCTTAGGCATAATTAGAAAAGGAATTGAGAATAAAACTGCCAGTATCGGTCTGCTTTTATACAAATCTGTGGTGAAGCCACACTTAGAATTCTGTGTACAGTTCTGGTCACCACACCTAAAAAAAGATACTGTAGACGTAGAAAAGGTGCAGAAAAGGGAGACCAAAATGCGGAATTTTTCTCCCTCTCCCATAATGCTAGAACCCAATGGGGTCATCATCCCAAGAATCTGATTGGTGGGAGATTCATGAAAGAAAAAAGGAAGTCCTTCTTCACACAGCGCAGAGTTAAACTATAGAATTCATTAGCACAAGATGTAATGATGGCCACCAGTTTAGATAGGCTGACCATATGAAAAGGAGGACAGGGCTCATGTAACTTTAACAGTTGTAGAGAAAAGGGAATTTCAGCCAGTGTCATTTGTATGCAATTAGTTCCTGGTGAAATTCCCTCTTCATCACAACAGTTAAAGTTGCGGGGCCCTGCCTTCTTTTGTATATGGTCACTCTAGTATAGTGCCTGCAACTTTAACTGTTGTGATGAAGAGGGAATATCACCAGAAACTAATTGCATACAAATGACACTGGCTGAAATTCCCTTTCCTCTACCACTGTTAAAGTTATAGGAGCCCTGTCCTCCTTTTCATATGGTCAGCCTAATTTAGATAGCTTTAAAGGGGGGGGGGGTTGAATTAATTTCTGAAGGCAAAAGCTATCAGTGGCTACTAATTCTCATGGCTATGTGCTACCTCCAGAATCAGAGGCAGTAAGCTCATGTACAACAGTTCCTGGGGAACATGGGCAGGAGGGTGCTGTTGAACACATGTCCTGCTTATGGGTCCCTGGTTGACAGCTGGTTGGCCACTGTGTGAACTGGCTGCTGGACGAGATGGACCCTTGGTCTGACCCAGTATGGCTCTTCTGATGTTCTTATATGGTCACATCCTGTACCACAGGCCAATAGGAAGAGTTTTACCGCCAGAAAAACACCCTTCCCCACCAACTGATCAGATTTGAGAGAGCCAGGATTTTTCTTTGCCCAGACACATTTTCTGCCTAGAGAACATGGAGATACCAAGATGAACTCTGCAATCCACCTATCTGTGTACCATTGAATAGTCAAGGTCAAAAGAGCTCCAATAGATCACAGCTGAATAATGCTTGCCTACATGCTTTTTAAACAACCAGAAACGGAGAGTGTGCCACAACTCCTGAGACGGTAGGAAGAAAACCTTCAGCTCTAATAGAGAAGTAACCTGTAGCCATGTTTACAGAGTTCCTAGAAAATCTGAGGAAGCTATTTCAGTACAAGCTGTAAGCAGCCTGTTAAAGTGATGCAAAGCTTTAAAAAGAATAATAAAACTTTAAACAGAAAGCGGTGTAGGCATCTTACATCTAAGAAGTTATAATTGCAGTTTTCATGGAGATCCTCAGGGTCACGTCCTAAGGAGACAGAATAAGAGGAAGTTTCCCACAGTCAATAAAGCATTTTTCTTAAGCTATCTAGGGGAAGCCTTTTTTCCTCTTTTGACTAGCTCTTGTTTTTATGCTTAAAACCTGTTGCAAGCTTACCTGCTCGGTTTTACCCTGGTTGTGCTTTTATACTGCATTTTATATTATGTTTTTACACTGTTGTTTGTTTTATATTTTAAATGGTTTTCATGGTTTTCATTTTTGTAAACCTCCCAGAGAGCTTCAGCTATTGGGCAGTATAGAAATGCAATAAATATATAAATAAATACAAATTACCTGTCATCTGGCCCTTTCACTCCCATCAAGATTACAATCCTCTTAGGGTTTCCTAAAACCGATGCTTCTACAATGTTAGGTCAAAATTAGATTTATTCAAGCAAGCTTTCTATTCTTTTAATTCTGTACAGCAGCCCTGTAAGGTAACTTTGCATCATTCACCCATCTGAGATGTAGAAGACAGGTGCAGATTCAGCAACGGAGTACATAGAAGAACTATCAGGATCCAAGCCTGGGAGACCGAGAACAGGAGGTTTCGCTTTGTTGATAGAGAGTTTGGGGTTAGCCTTACTTGGCAGGAACCCTTTCTTTGTCTTTTTCTGCAGAGCATTTGTTTTGTTTAAACATACTACAAGCTTACCTGGAATCTTGTCCTTTCATCCTAGTCATTCTCAAAATTTCCTAGTCCCCATCCACCCAGATTTGTCCAGACATGCCCGGGAAATGGGGAGCAAATCTGCATCCGGGCGGAAAAACTGTTTTGGGGGGCCAAATCCGGAAATTTAGCCCCCCAAAAGGGTGACCAAATGGCCCTGGGGCGATCCAGGCCAACCGGGGGCCGGTGGGGGCAAACCGGGGCGGCGGGGGGTCATGCAGCGGTGGCGGGAGGCTGGCGGCGCGAGGCACTTACCTGCTGGAGCATCCGCTTCCCTCCGGTGCTTGGAATCTACTGAGAAACAGGCTTCGCGGCCTGTCCCTCAGTAGCGCACCGGGTGATGACGTGGGGGGGCGGGTGGGGGGTGGGTGGGGGGGGTGGCGCGGTGCGGTGCAGGGGGGGTGTGGGGGGGCGGCGTGGTGCGGGGGGTGTGGGGGGGCGGCGCGGGGGGGCAGTGGGGGCACAGGGGGTGCAGCGCGGGGGCGGCGCGGCGTGGGGGCAGCGCGGCGCGGGAGGCGGCGCGGCGCGGGAGGCGGCACGGGGGGATGGCATGGCGTGGGGGGGCAGCACGGGTGGGGCGGGCGGCCTGCGCGGGGCGGGCGGCGGCATGAGGCACTTTCCTGCTGGGGCGTCTGCTTCCCTCCGGTGCTTGGAATCTACTGAGAAACAGGCTTCGCGGCCTGTCCCTCAGTGTCATGAGGCAGTCTGAAGACTCTTCCTCTGAGGAGGAAGAAGGGACAGAAACTGCAGCTTCGCCCATTCCCCAGGACTTACCGGAGGAGGAAGAACAGCAGGGAGATTCCTCAGAAGAGCCCCAGGAAAGCCACCCTCTCCCACCCCCTGTTTCTAATGAGGAAGATTCGGGGCCTGAAGGGGTTTGTCCAGTAACTCCCCAGCAAAGGCGGCAGCTCAAACGGGCAGAGCAAGCTAGGCCCACAAGACGCAGCATGAGATTGCGAAAACAGAGCACAGCTGACACAAGCCTTAAGTAAGTTAACGAGGAAATTGCATGCAGCCGTGGACAGGCTCAAGCAAAGTATAAAGGGGGAGGAGGCAGAAGCTAAGATTCGTTAAGAACAACCGACGTATTCGGCTCTTGACATCCTGCGTGATTTTGGATCAGAACCTGTGGACTGAACACCCGGCTTGACTGTTTTGCTTTGGATCCTGGACTTCTGTAAAACCTGGTTTGACCTTCGGCTTCGACAACTGGACTGACGGAACTACTGGCGTGACCCTGGCTATTGGTAAATGGACTTTTGGAATGCAAATAAAAACCCTTTAAACAATTAAGGGCTGGCGTTTTTCCCAGACATTCTTAGATAAGGGAGTTGGCAGGCTTCCTAGACCAAGAGTATTAAAAACGACACTCAGTAGCGCGCCGGGTGATGACGTCATCACCCGGCGCGCTACTGAGAGACAGGCCAGGAAGCCTGTTTCTCAGTAGATTCCGAGCACCGGAGGGAAGCGGACACCCCAGCCGGTAAGGAGCACGGGGCGGGCGGCGCGGCACGGGTGGGGGGACGGCATGGTGCGGGGGGGGCACGGGGGGCGGCACGGGGCAGGGGGGCACGGGGGGCGGTGCAGCGCAGGGGGGGCGCAGGGCGGCCCGGGCGCACGGTGGGGGGGTTGTTTTGGGTGGGTGGGGTGGCGGGGGGTGGTCCGGGATTTTGATCCTCAAAATCTGGTCACCCTACCAGTGAGGTGTGGGCTGTTTCTTTGTTGTACCTAGCTTTTCTGGGTAAATCTTAACATTTTGGGCTTGTGTAATATTTGCTGCAGGTGATAAGACAAATGAGCCTCTGGGTGCTTTGGTTTTTCTCAGAGCAGGACTTTGGCCAGATCTACACCAAGCAGGATATAGCGGTATGAAAGCGGTATTTAAAAGGCAGGAACCACACCAAGCAGGATATAGCACGATATGGTATGTGTCAATCGGCCCCAACAGTTGCCAGTGCACTTCAATATTGCTATAAAGCAGTAGTGTGGCTCTTCCCCCTTATATATCACTTTCATAGTGTAATATCCGTCTTGGTGTAGATCTGGCCTTTGTTTAATAGCCTTTTCTCCAAATGGCACAGGTGCACACCTCCATCATATTAGAAGGATACACAGACATGCTGCTTTTACATCCCACATTACCTGTTTCTCTGTAAGATTTGGGTTTTGTGTCTGGAACAGCTGCCCATTTTGCTTTGGCTGCATTTCCCAAGTATTTGTGTTAATTGGACTCCTTGCACATCACTGTAGCTGGGAAAATACAATTCATATGTCAGAAAAGGTGAGGCTTAGAGTTGGATGGGAGGTAGCCTTTTCACAACTTCCCCTCTAATATCTGCTATCCTCAAACATCCTACTGTTCAGAGATGTGGCCCTTTATCACACGGGCGGTTTTAAGCACACCCGCCGTGACTTTGTTCCAGTTCTTCAGTGCGGGACTCACAGGACGTCGTTCCCCTCGCGCTGTTCTCGCACCCTGAGTGCTCTGTTTTTCGTTTCTGTTTCAATTTAACTCAGAACGGGCAAAGTCAGTTTCAGGCAAGTTCAACAGGCCAAGCTGAGGTATCGGAGGAAAACCGACCACGTGTGATTCAAAGTGCTAGATTCACATAGGAAACGGAGGGGGAACCCGCAGAAGCAATACTGGGGGGGGGGGGAATGGTAGGTTGATAAAGGATGTGGGCAGTGGGCAGGAATCTAAAGGCAAGCTCATTTGTTCAGGTTTAAAAGGAGGAAGTGACCATTTCCTCTTTGTTCTTCAAAGAGAAAATAAGTTCTGATGGGGAAAGGGATGAAATAAGAAAGAGCACAGAAGGATCTCCTGCCTGCCACCCCGATGGCTGCCTCAAGCCCCTTCTCTGGGTTGCCGCATCTTTTCCAGCTGCTGCTCCTCCTTCTGCAACTCCTTGGTGAGTGTTGAAATGTAGGAATTGGACTTGCCACTGTGCCCAGATTTTAATCTGGCAACAAGGGAGAGGGCCTTTTCAGTGGTGGCCCCCCAATTATGGAACGATCTCCCCGATGAGGCTCGCCTGGAGCCAACATTGTTATCTTTTCGGCGCCAGGTCAAGACTTTCCTCTTCTCCCAGGCATTTTACAGCATATGTTGAGGGTTTTGTGTTGTTGTTGTTGTTGTGCTTTGACCCAGAATTGTTGTTTTTAAAGGATATTGTAATTATAACTTGTTCTTATGCTTTTTATGGTTTTAAATTTTGTATAGAGGTGTTTTTAATGTTCAACGTTTTTAATTTTTGTAAACCGCCCAGAGAGCTTCGGCTATGGGGCAGTATATAAATGGTAATAATAATAATAATAATAATAATAATAATAATAATAATAATGTCCCGTTCAAGGAGAATATTATGGCAAGGCCAGATTGGTGCCTCCGGGTGGTGGGATGGACCCGTGTTCCAGTCGGTGCCAGTGCCGGGTTTTGGCAACATGGCCTCAGTGGGGCCTCTCCTGCTTCTGTCCCGCTGCCCATTCACAGGCCTTCTCACTCTGGATCTAATGGGTACAAATGGAGGGAGGGAGAATACAAGACAAGTGACGGATGCTGCTCTGTCTCCTCACTCTTGAATGCTCAGAGAGGGCAGGTGAAGAAGCCATGGCAGCAAAAAGGAGCAGCCGCAGCAGCAAGGTCAGGAGGGGGGAGGGGTGGATCTGCTGGTCAAGCCAAAAATAGCAGATCCCTTGCTAACAGGGATAAAAAAAAGAACAATTAAAAGAATAGTCAAAATGGTTTTTTTCTTAAAAAATAATAATACTAGTTAATATAAAGTAGGGATGGCACAATTTAATCCACGCTGAGTTGTGGCTCATGCAGACAAAATTTTGATTACGCAACCCCCAATCGGGGCGATCAGGTGTTGAGCATGGTCATCCAAACTGAGCTATCGTGGCTTATTTGAGGGCTTAACAAACCTCATTTAACCCCTCCTGCAAAATATGGATTGAGCAAGATTGTTAATCCTCAAAGAAACCGCCATGACTGGGCTTGAACGACACGACACAACCCACGATCAGAGCAATTAGGGTGCGTGGAATCAAAATCGGCGCAGCAGGGTAAACGGGTGACACATGTGGGTGGAGGGGAGGGTCTGCTGGTCAAGCCAAAATTGGCAGATCCCTGGGTTAACAGGGATAAAAAGAAAAAAAATCAAAAGAATAGTCTAAATGTTTTTTTTTTTTAAAAAAAATACTAGTTAATATAAAGTAGGGATGGCACAGTTTGGAGAATAAATGTTTGTGTGCAAGATCAAGGTGAAAAGGGAAGAGGAGGGCTGTGCTTGCCTCCATCCTGCAAGCTGCCCCGGCCTCCCTATTTTCCTGCCCCGAGGCCCAGAAACTCTCACTGTCTGGAGCCAACAGAAGATGACCGTATATTCATTTCATTGCAGGTGCCGAAGGACAGGAGCTGGAGGTGCTGCAGTCTCCAGGACCCTTGTCGGTGTCGGCGGGAGAGACCCTCACTCTGAATTGCACATTGAAAGGAGGAGCTGATCTACCAGGAGGCGTGAGATGGCACAAGGGCTCAGACAGACGGCAGCCACCCATTTATAGTCAGAAAGGAGCCTTTCCCTCCCGGGTGATCAGAGTTGTCCCTGGATCAAACACAGACTTCACCACAGACATCCGGACTGAGGATGCTGGGACCTATTACTGCGTGTAGTATAGAGTAGGAGCCACAGGGGAGACCGAAGAAGTATCTGGGAAGGGCACTATGATTTCTGTGATTGGTAAGTGCAGGAAAAGCCCATGTGGGAAGGGAGGAGAAATGGCACAACAGGGCCCAGTTGCTGACTATAAAAAGTACTAATGGCCTGGGAGTTGGAGGCTGAAGAGGCAGAAAAGTCTAAAACCTGTTCGGTATTTCCAGTTGCTGTAGTTTAGAACACTAAGTCAATAATAATAATAATAATAATAATAATAATAATAATGGACATCATGAACAGACAGATCATCAAAACCACAGGGAAAAATATAAGCAAGAACAAATTCAACAGCCATCAGAAAGGTGATTGATTGCTGCCCCCTCCCCCCTTCCCCCCCCCCCCCCCCCACAGATCATTGCCTTGGGAGTGCCCTGATTAAGAAGCCAAATCTCTCTTGTGCCCATCCAGCAAACTTTAGATGCTGGAGAGAAACAGCGCAGGATCTGAGCATGCTGGGAGTAAGTTCATGTACAGGGAAGCCACACGTAAGCCAGTGTGGTCCAGTGGTTAGAGAGTTGGACTAGGACTTAGGAGATCCAGCTTCCAGTCTGCGCTTGGCCATGAAGCTTACTGGGTTACTTTGGGCCAGTCACTGATTCTCTACCTCACAGAGTTGTTGTGAGGATAGAATGGAGACATGTAGGACATCTTGAGTTTCTCGCAAGAGGAAAAAAACGAAGGATGTAAATGTTGTAATAGATACTAAATTAAAAAGACTAAGAGCCTATCTACACTGCTGCTTTAAACCGGTTTATAACAGTTTTAAACCAGTTTAAAGCAGTAATGTAGATAGGCTCATAGTACAAACTCAGTACACACCAGCAATATATATATATATATATATATATATATATATATACAGAGTGAGAAATATCTACAGCTAAAAGAGGTGGTTCTTTTTGAGAATATCATGAAGTACATCTGTTAAGGCCTCAGCCTTAGTTTCCAATATCCTTGCTTTTTGCAGGTTGAATCAACATGAGAAAGCCTTAACTCTGGTCTTAAACCAGCAGGTTTTTAGATAGTTGAATCTATCTACAACAGGGTATCTTCTGCGGAACTATTAATTTCATTTAATTTATTTATTGCAATTATATCCCACCTTTTTTCCATCAAGGAGCTCAAGGCCGTGTACATAATCCTCCTCCTCCCCTCCATTTTATCCTCACAACAACAACCCTGTGAGGTAGGTTGGGCTGAGAGTCTGTGTCTGGCCCAAAGTCACCCAGTCAGTTGGGACTAGAACCTGGATCTCTTGACTCCCAGTCCAACCACTATACCACACTGGAACTATTAACTCGGATCACTGTATAGCCTCTATTCCAAAGTCTTCTTGTCTATCCACCAATAGCTGCTTTTCTGATACTGTTGTCTTATAGCTGTTATGTTATAGATCTTCAGAGCTTCAGTCCTTTTTCCATGCCCTTCTTCTTCCCGTCTCTGGTTTGTGTAGGCAACGCTTAGTTGGGTCCGGTTGGCGAAGGGACAAGAACAAATTAGACACACAGGCATAGCTGGGATAATAAATTGGCCACAACTTTATTGACACGCTTGAAATAGGGCGTGGATCCTGTAATTGGCCAGGCTGCCTGCTGACCGGTTCCCCTTCCTGGCCTGCACGCCAGGGGCACTGGTAGTGGATGGCAGGGCCAGGGGCAAACTGCCGGGAGTGTGTAGGTTTTTTTTTTATACAAACATATCTGTGCGCAGCATCGCATATTTGACAGACTTTCTATCCACCCCATGTGTTGCTGTGTGTTTGCGTTCGTGCGCAATCCCCATGAGTCATGAGAAAAAACTAGCCCCGTAGCCACATCACATGCAGAAGCGCCGTCACGGGGCATACGCCCCTGAAATTGGGGAAAACTTCCACCACACGTGCCCCGTGAGTGCCGATCCCAGAAACGAGAAAAGTCGCAATCACCCCTCCTCCCTGGCGGAAGGGCTGCCGGTGCAGATTAGGCCCAAGAGAGAGGATGACATGCATCACCAGAAAACAGGGCAAAAGAGGATAAATAGGAATACAATTTCTCTCTCTGTAATGGAGAAGACGGTCGCCAGGTGCTCTGAATGCCTGCCTGATCAGGCTGTTGTCCAGGAGATAACTGCTTATGGACAACTGTGAGGCCCATCCTGCTCTCATGGTTTCTTACGGTTCTTCATCTTTGAACCCAACTTGGACCAGACAGCCTGTCAAGTAGAGGGCACTATTTATTTATTTATTTATTTATTTATTTATTTATTTATTTATTACATTTGTATACCGCCCCACAGCTGAAGCTCTCTGGGCGGTTTACATAGGATTAAAAACAATTAAAAACAATATACAAAAATTAAAACAGCAAAAACATACAACATACACACAATCTGTACATTTAAAAACCACTTCAACACTTCAAAAAAAACTACAAAAACAAAACAAAACAAACCCAGGCTCCTCAGATATTGCCAAATGCCTGAGAGGAGAGGAAAGTCTTGACCTGGTGCCGAAAAGATAACAATGTTGGCGCCAGGCGGGCCTCGTCGGGGAGATCGTTCCACAATTGGGGAGCCACCACAGAGAAGGCCCTCTCTCTTGTTGCCGACCTCCGAGCTTCCCTCGGAGGAGGCACTCGGAGGAGGGCCTTAGATGTTGAACATAGTGTTCGGGTAGGTTCATGTCGGGAAAGGCGTTCCATCAGGTATTGTGGTCCCAAGCCGTGTAAGGCTTTATAGGTTAAAACCAGCACCTTGAACCGGGCCCCCGAATCTATTTCCCAGGTCCCTGAATCTATTCCACATTCCCCCCAGTGTCCATTGGTGCTCTTCCAGAGGGATTGCAGCTGGGGAGGTTAGAGATAATTTCCCCCTTTCCACATGCTACAAGAAATCTTCTCCTGCATAGCAATTACATTCAGGAGATGGGGGGGGGGGGGGCGGCGGAAGAACCTCCTTCCATTGATCTGGATGATCTGGATCGTGGTACAAATTAACTAAAGAGTTTATTTTATTTGAGATGATTTGGATGGGAAATTATCTGGCCGACTTTGCCACCTGAGAAATTTAAATAAATCATAGTAATTATTTTAGCCTTGTCACCAGCCCCTGTGAACTGGGTTGGACCAGAGTGGAATCCTGTCTGTGCTGTGCTGGAATCTGTTCAATTGCTTTGGGTATTGCACAGTATGGAAATGTAATAAATGAATAACTTGATTTCCCTAGTGCAAACTGTAAAGGCTTTCAATAGCAGCCTGAAATAACTGTATGCTTAACGCCATAAATTGGCAGCCTCCAATCTAGGAACCTGGGACATGGCCAAACAGCTAAAAAGCAGCAGGGGGGTGCAATCTGGAGTGGAGAAGTGGTGGGGATTAGGAATGTCAGTAGGGCCTCATCTACAAGAATTCGGCTTTGCGCCTGGTTAGCCGATTATGTGCATATTCGCAGAAGCGCATTGACGCCTAATACCTCTGTACGAGAGGCGGAGAAGCGCATAATCGGACGACCAAAACACGCTTTAAACTGTTGACATGTGGAGAATCGCATGTTTACACGGCGGTAAGGCGCTTTAACTCCCGCCGCAAATTAAAACTCGTGGTTTAACGCGCATTCGATAATGCGCATAATCGGAGAGAAAACGCGCCTCTACGCCCGATTTGCGCCCCGCTCATGTAGAGGTAAAATTTTTAATGAGACTTGAAAGAGCTTTAAACCTCTCGTGTAGAGACAGCCTAGGTCAGAGTCATAGAAACCTGAACTCATTTGAGTCTGTTGCAGATTTCTCCACCTTCCCTAGTAGCATTTATTTATTTATTTAATTTTATTTATTACATTTATATACCGCTCCATAGCCGAAGCTCTCTGGGCAGTTTACAAAAATTAAAAACCTTGAACATTTAAAAACCAATATACAAAAATTAAAACCATAAAAGCCTGAAAATAAACTACCTATCATTGAAAACTCTCCAGGGGTCAGTTAAAAAGCACAACATATGCTGTTAAATGCCTGGGAGAAAAGAAACGTCTTCACATGGCGCCGAAAAGAAGACGGTGTTGGTGCCAGGCGAGCCTCGTTTGGGAGATTGTTCCACAGTTGGGGGGCCACCACTGAAAGGCCCTCTCCCTTGTGGGGGGAAGTGTTAGCCCCCCTTTCCCCGCTTACCACTTCCCTCCC
Source organism: Anniella stebbinsi (assembly GCA_029215795.1). NCBI lineage: Eukaryota > Metazoa > Chordata > Lepidosauria > Squamata > Anniellidae > Anniella > Anniella stebbinsi. The sequence continues at coordinate 5,453,424 of JARDYH010000004.1, read as the reverse complement.
CAAATCCCACCTGCTCAGCTCTTTGTCAGCAACCCAGATCCCCAGAGCAGTGGTAGCTGCTGCTGAACAGTCTAGTTTCCTCTTCAAATACCAAAAAACAACAGCGAGCATTTCCTGTACTCAGCGGCCAACACCTACAAGTTCTATAAACCACTACATATCAGGAGACCACATTCCCCTTCTGAGCAGAGCTCAAAGATCGAGGCTGATCCTCTTTCACCTGCCAGGATTTAGACTCCAGTATTCTAGCAGGTGAATCAAGCGAGGTATCCAGAGCACAGGCTTGTCCAGTTTTCTTGGATGAGTTTCAGTTGGTGCAATTCAAGGACATTGACAAGTGTTTGGACAGATTCGTGCAACCACCTCCATATTGGATCCTTGCCCCTCTTGGCTAATAAAAACTAGCAGTGATGGAACAGCTGGCTGGGCCAGGGAAGTGATTAATGCCTCTTTGCAAGAGGGAGTGGTCCCAGACTGTCTGAAAGAGGCAGTAGTGAGACCACTCCTGAAGAAATCCTCCCTGGACTCAGAAAATCTTAATAACTATAGGCAGTTGGCAAATGTTCCATTCCTGGGCAAAGTCCTTGAATGAGTGGTTGCAGGCCAGCTCCAGACACTCTTGGATGAGACTGATTATCTAGATCCATTTCAGTCGGGTTTCAGGCCTGGCTGTGGCATGGAAACAGCCTTGGTCGCCCTGTATGATGACCTATGTCGGGAGAGGGACAGGGGGAGTGTGACTCTGTTGAGTCTCCTTGATCTCTCAGCGGCTTTCGATACCATCGACCCTGGTATCCTTCTGGGACGACTGGCTGAGTTGGGAGTGGGAGGCACTGCATTGCATTGCAGTGGTTCTGCTCCTACTTGGCGGGTCTGCTCCAGAAGGTGGTGCTTGGGGAACATTGCTTGGCACTGTGGATTCTCCAGTACGGGGTTCCGCAGGGATGAATTTTGTCCCCCATGCTGTTCAACATCTATATGAAACTGTTGGGTGCGGTCATCCGGAGGTTTGGAGTGCGTTGTCATCAGTAGATCCAAAGCCTCCTCCCAATCCACCCATGTGGCTGCCGAAAAACATCCCTCTTCAGCCTTGCCATCACTGTAGCAGAAACGGTGGTGCAGCTTTCCAGCACTGAAATGAGGAGACCTCTGAGGGTGAACCTTCATTGGCTTCCTTCTTCCTGCTGGCTGGGAATGATGGGAGTTGCAGTCCAACACGTCTGGGGCCACCAGGCTGGCGAAGGCTGACCTAGAGAAGGCTGATCTCATGTTCACGGTTCACCTTTCAAAATATGGATTGAGTGACCCAACCAAGAGGATCAGCCTTGCTCTCTGAGCTCTGCTAAATAGGAAGAATTTCCCCTGAGACATGGGGGGGGGGGTGTTCTATCATGTTCCTTAATATCTTCTGGAAAGGCCCTTGTTAATTCGCCAACTTAACATCCTTCCGGACTTTAAGAAAGCCTTAAAGGCTGTTCTCTTCCAGCAGGCCTACCCAGTTGATTTTTAAGATGCCTTTTAATAATGTATTAGTTCTAGCTGTTTTAATAATTCATTCATTTTATATGTTTTTAATCGGTGTTATGTATTTTATGCTGCTTTGTGTTTAATGTTGTTTCCCGCCTCGGTCCAGTGGGAGAGGTGAGTAAGAAATAAATTTATTATTATTATCATCATCATCATCATCATCAGGCACAGTGAAGCAGCCACCTCAGGCAGCAGGTGCTGGGGGAGAGGAAGCAATGCTGGGCAACCTAAGAAGAGCCATGCTGGATCAGACCCAAGGCCTATCTAGTGCAGCATCCAGTTCTCATGGTGGCCAACCAGATGCCCCCACAAGCAGGGCCAGCATCAGCGGTAGGCATTGTTGGGCCCCTACAACCAGAGTGTTGGAGCTCCTTATGCAATGTGGCCTGCCCTGCAATCCCCCTAAGCTTGTTGCCCTCAAGTTCGGTGGAAGATGTTGTCCCATCGCCAGAGTTGACATGAGATTCAATGCCCAGCCCAGTTGGCTTCCGTACGTAGGATGGAGGGGGCATCTTCCCCTTTTCCTCAGGCAGCCTTGGGCCAGCAGTGGTCCTCAGGCCCATGAGTGTATGAATGACCCACTGGAATTTGCATCATTCATAATCCACCCTAAGAACTGCTCCCTTGGTGGTTGGAATCCAGCAGGGATGGTAGACTAGGGACAGCAGACACATGTAAGCACTGGGGGCGTTCAGGACTTTCTTTTCCATGGAGTTCCTAAAAGATGACATTGCCCTTGAATTGTGGCAGGATCTACACTACTGCTTTAAAACAGTTTATAACAGTAGCGACAACTGTTGGGGCCCAGGCCACACGCCATATACAGTTTTCAAAGTGGTTTTAATGTGACATATGCTGCTTGGTGTAGATCTGGCCCTTGTCCTTGAAACAGGAAACAGGACAGTGAATTGAGCTCAACCCAAAGTAAAGGGAACCAGGTAACTCAGGTCACAGAAATTGACGTGCTACCATTTCTCAATGTACCAATCATAGAATAGTAGAGTTGGAAGGGGCCTATAAGGCCATGGAGTCCAACCCCCTGCTCATTGCAGGAATCCACCTTAATGCATCACTGACAGATGGCTGTCCAGCTGCCTCTTGAAGACCTCCAGTATAGGAGAGCCCACCACCTCCCTAGGTCATGGGTTCCATTGTTGTATTGCTGTAAGAGTCAGGAAGTTTTTCCTGATGTCAGCCGGAATCTGGCTTGCTGTAATTTGAGCCCATTATTCCGTGTCCTGCATTCTGGGTTGATCAAGAAGAGATCCTGGCCCTCCTCTGTGTGACACCCTTCCAAGTACTTGAAGAGTGCTATCATGTCTCCCCTCCATCTTCTCTTCTCCAGGCTAAACATGCCCAGTTCTTTCCATCTCTGCTCATAGGGCTTTGTTTCCAGAACCCTGATCAATGTGCCGTTGATGTAACAATTTCCATAGCCAATGCTTTCATGGCGATCTCGAACTCCACAAGGCTCTGGTCTGCATAGAACTCCACATGAGCTGGGGCTTTTCCATTGGCTTTGATGTCCAGATACACTACATCCAGGCAATGAGACTGAATATTTTATTTTATACCTAAGATTGAAACTCTGCTATCTTGACAATAGGCTCTTATAAGAACTTACAAATCGTTAAAACATATTCCAATTTAAAAATTCACACAAACAAAAGAAAAAAAAAACAGGTAGAATTTTCTCAGCATTGAAATGAATGAAGCAATCAAGAAGTTTGACATGCACAGCCATGTGCCTTGAATATGTGCCAGAGTCTCTACTTGTTGGTCCCCATTCATCCGCTGCTCTACTGTCTTTTCCTTGCAGGTGATTGGCTGTTGTCTAGCCCCAGTCTCTGGATTGGACTTATCTTGGGCAAGATGCTAACTGCTCTGTTTCTCTTATACCTTTGCCTAAAGTGAACACCTGGCAAGATGAAGCTGGGACACACAGCTGTGAGACCCCAGGAAGAGGGGCTGGCAGAGAGCGCTACCTAGACCTTGTCTGCATCTCCCCTGCTGACATCTTGTCCTCATGGGGGATTGGAAGAAAAAGGCAGGATGTGGATTGAAAGAACAACCCAGTCAAGATTTGCAAAGAGAATGCTGGCTGTAGCTCTATTTGCTGGAAATGCCGGCAAGATGTTGGATATATCCAGCAGGAACCACTTCTGTATGTGGAAAAGAAAGGAAACAAATGCTTTAATTTTTTAATTTTCGTTGTTTTGCTATAGGCCATTTCTGAATAGGAGAAAAAGTCGGACGTGACCCAGAGAGACTTGATGGCTTAGATCCAAAGATCCAATGGGGATGCAGGGCCGGGGGATGCTTATTTTCCCATAGTGCCCCACAAAAAGGGTTTCCAGGGGCAGGGAGCCATCCAGAGTGGCTTTTCACTGATGCAAGGGGCTGCATAATGTGGGGGGGGGGGGGGAGGGAAGGATTGGTGATTTCTGAAAATTTTAAAGCTGCTCCTGACATTTCTCTGTCCTTCTGCACATGTCATTTGCAACCAAACTTACATTGCTGACTAAACACGGTTTTCTTTATCTGGATTTCTCTCCCATCCTTTCCTCTAAAATACTGGGGTAACTGCATAATTGTGTGTGTGTGTGTGTGTGTGTATATATATATATATGCGTATACCCTTTAAATTAGGGTCACGAACCGTTTTGGGTCAGTGGGCACATCACAAAATGGCTGCCATGGTAGGTGTGGCCAGTCACAGAATATCCATTTCCCGGAAGACTAAAAGGAAGGTAATTTGCCCAAGAATCCTAAGTCCAAGGTAGAGGCGGAGTCTGAGCTCAAAAACACAAACCGGCCTTTCGAACCCCACGGTTTTCTGCCACGACAACACCCATTTTATAGAAAGCCAACTGGTGAGGCTCAGTCACTTGGCCAAGATTGACATATGGGGCCTAGAAACATTCCGGGAAAGACAAATGGCTCTGGAGGCTGGTGAAATATATAACCATTTCAATATATGCAAACACCATATGGAGAGTTGGTTTAAATTCCTCTGTAGAAATGGAGGAGGACGTGGCAACTTCAAAACTTCACCTCCTCCTTCTCATAAGAACATCAGAAGTGCTGTGCTGGATCACGCCAAGGGTCCTTCTAGTCCAGCACTCTGTTCCCATAGTGGCCAACCAGCTGTTATCCAGGACCCCCCAAGCAGGACATGAGGGCAACAGCACCCTCCCTTCTCTAACTGGAATGAGATGCTACTACAAATAGTAGCACAGACCGGGGGGGGGGGGGAATAAAGGTCTCACTCTGCCCAAGTGGGCGGGAGAGTGTAACCAAAGGGAATCCGAGTTCAATACATTTGAGAGATTTAATTAAAATTCAACTCGGAAAACTGAGAATGCTTTTCAACCCATGAAAGATGAAAACATGCTCTACAGGAAACATCTGGAGATAATTAATGTCAACAATTTTAGAGAAAAGTAAATGCAAAAGAATTTCACGTGCAGCAATAAAATGTGAAACTCAATGATTAACGGGGAAAAAATAGGATTGTAAAAGCGCAAAGCGGGGGTTGACTGTTGCATGCAAAGATTGCAACTTGCAAAGTAAATTAGAATTAAACCCTCGTTGAAGCCCTGCCAGAGAAACAATACAAAAGTTATGCTAGGTAAAACTACCAGAAATTTCAATTGTTCCTTTGCTCCGTCTGAATTCCCACTATAGTTCAGGCAAGTTAAATGCAACTCCTAAAGTTTCTAATTATATAGTAGGGTAGCCTAAAGATTTAGGCTGCCTCTACATGAGAGGTTTAATGCTCTTTCAAGGCGCATTAAAAAAATTCCCTCTACACGAGCGGAGCGCAAATCGGGCGTAGAGGCGCGTTATCTCTCCGATTATGCGCATTATTGAATTCGCGTTAAATCGTGAGTTTTATTTTGCTCCGGCCGTTAAAGCGCATTTTGCCTATGTGAACATGTGATTCTCCGCATTAACTACCTGTAAAGCGCATTTTGGTCATCCCTTAATGCGCTTCGCTGCCTCTCGCTGCCTCTCGTGCAGAGGTATTAAGCGTAAATGCACTTCAGCAATTATGCACATAATCGGGAAGCCAAGCGCCAAAGCGAATCCTTGTAGAGGGGGAGATAGACATTTATAATTAGAAGACATGTCCAGTTAAAGCTAATAATCAGTGCAATTGCCAGGTCATGGAGCGGATCAAGTTCAACCACACTGGCTCAGATATTTGTTGAAATCAATAATGAAAAGCCCCCTTTTGGACGTCCCCCCTTGGTATTTGGTTTTGCTTCCCATGTTTAGGACTCAAAACCATTCAAACTTATTTTGTCCGTTGCCCAGGTCTCCTGCAAAAATATTATGTCATGTTTTTTTATAAAATCCATAGAGGATGGGTCTGCCAGTTTTCTATTCCAACCTGCAATATTCCAAGAAAGTAGTTTCAATTGAGTATTTGAGGAGTTAACTGTCAGCTGCCAAGTTTCTTTGAAATTCCTTTGGAGTTTCCCAGCTCTGCATGATAACAGGTAGAATTTACTACTGAGAGAAAGTTGCTGTAGTAACTAAATGAAGATAAACCAGGGATATCGGCTTGTTTCGGTCTTCCTCAAACAACAAAACACCCAGTCTCTGGGTTTTTAAGCTTGTCGGAGCACTGAAATGCCCAAAGTGGGTAGAATAGTTTGCAACTGTTTAACAACTGTTTAACAAGAGGAAAACTAATTTGGAAGAGCTTAAAGCTTAAAGACTTTGGAGCAGAGCCTCAACACACAACTCTCTCCAACTCTCTCCTATTGAACACAGTAGGATTTACTTCTGAATAGACATGTCTAGGATTCAACAGTGTTGGCTCCGTTGACCCTCTTAAGCATCTTAGGGTGGCCAGATGCAAAAGAGGACAAGGTTCCTCTTCTGAACCTTAAATTGTTGGGTAGAAGAAGGAATTTCATCAAGTGTAACTGCCATTATGATACAGCAGGGCCTTCTTCCAAATATTAATGCTTTCAGGTGGATTCCTGTATTCAGCAGTGGGGTGGACTTGATGGCCTTACAATCCCAACTCTACTATTCTATGATTCAGTTCTCCATTACTAGTGAAAAAGGTGATCTCACATCAAACCCGAAGCTCCACCCCTTTTCAAAAGTGACAGGTGGCCCAGCCTCTTTTCAGAGATTTAGGCCTGTCCTTTGCTGGAAGTCCTGCCCCAGCCTGGAGGTCCCACTACTGGAAGCCCTGCCCTAGATGAAGGGATCACCAGACAGGGTTGCGTGACCCCCCAGGGCTTTTCCTTCCCTGATTTTCTGTTCCATAGCCTCTAGGTTGAGCTGTGCTATAGAGGAATGGTTCAAATTCACAAGGAGAAACAGGACCATTTTGCGCATTCTAAAAAAAAAAACAACAACCCACTTTCCCATTCTAAAAAAAAAAAAAAGTAAGGAAATGGTCTGAAAAAACAGAAGTGAAACTGGAGGATCCTGATGTCATCTAAAAGGCTCATAAACAACCGTGAGTAAGGAATCACAAGGTCTCAATAAATGTCTTGTGTAGCAAAGCTCTATGAGGCAGACTTTCAAATATGAATTCCCAGTTCTCCACCGTAATATTTGTATAGGCTTTACCAAAACCTTTGTGGATGTCGTCACACGGAAGCAAAATTTGGGGAATGTAGCTACTTGTTCCCATTTGACGATTACCAGTAGATATTATAAATATCGTCAGGCCTTTCCTTTTTCTTACAGAAACCGACCTCCATGAAGCATCCTATTGCGCATAGGGTGACCATGTGAAAAGGAGGACAGGGCTCCTGTATCTTTAACAGTTGCATAGAAAAGGGGATTTCAGCAGGTGCCATTTGTATATATGCAGAACCTGGTGAAAATCCCTGTTCATCACAACAGTGAAAGAATTAGAGTGGCGAGATACAAAAGAGGGCAGGGCTTGTACAGCTTTCACTGTTGTGATGAAGAGGGAAATTCACCGGGTGCTGCATGCTTACAAATGACACCTGCTGAAATCCCCTTTTCTGTGCAACTGTTAAAGAGACAGGAGCCATGTCCTCCTTTCCACATGGTCACCCTAGCTCACAGATGTGGGGTGTGTGCAGGAATCTAAAAGCAAGCTCATGTATTCCGATTTAGAAGGAGGAAATGACCATTTCCTATTCCTTCTTCAAAGAAAGACAGAGATCTGATGGGGGAAAGGGATGAAGTAAGTAAGAGCACAGAAGGATCTCCTGCCTGCCACCCCGATGGCTGCCTCAAGCCCCTTCTCTGGGTCGCTGTGGGCATTTCAGCTGCTGCTGTTCCTTCTCTTGCGACTTCTTGGTGAGTGCTAAAATGTAGACATTAGGCTTACCACTTTGTTCAGGTTTCCAGCTGCAGAGAAGTCCAGTTCAAGGGGAATATTACAGCAAGACCGGACCAGTGCCTCCGGGTGGTGGGATGGACCGGTGTTCCAGCCAGTGCCAGGGCCAGGTCATCAGTGCTCGGCTGCCCATGCCCCCTCACTCTGGACCCAATGCATACAAACACCCAGAGGGACAATGGAAGGCAAATGACAGATGCTGCTCTGTCTCCTCACTCTTGGATGCTCAGAAAGGGCAGGTGAAGAAGCCATGGCAGCAAGGAGGACCTGGGGGGGGGGGGGTTCTGCAGTGGTCCCTACAAAGGGATGTTGGACTTTGTAGATGCCCAACTAAGGCTCTGCACCAAGGGGGGGGGGAATCACTTTGAAGCCCAGGCTGGTGCTTCAGAAAATATGTTGCTTTGAGTCAGTGCTCCAAACTGACACCTTGTTTTGGTCCGGACTTGAAGCAGAACATTGGTTCGTTTTCCGAAGCTTCAGGCGTCTTCCCCATCAACTATAATGGAGGAATCGACAAATAACTAGATCAGGCTAGTTATTGACAGATTTGGATGACATTTTCAAGCAGGGGTGCCCCACCCGAGAGGATGAAGGCTGACAAATTTTAAACAAATATATATATCGACGGTTTGTATGGGGAGACTTTAAAGCTTGAGACGTTGAGCTCCGTCACACGTGATTTATCGCACCCTCGCCATGCCTGGTATGTGTTTTTGCAGTGCGGTACTTACATGGTGTCGTCCCTGTCCTATGCTCATCTCGCCTCTTCCCCTCCATTTTCCATCTTATTTTGGAGCAGGGAAAGTCCATTTTTTCCCCCCCTCCGTGTGCAGTAAAGTAGGGTGACCATCCGCCCGGATTTGTCCAGACATGCCCGGGAAATGGGGAGCAAATCCGCATCCAGGCGGAAAAACTGTTTTGGGGGGCCAAATCCGGAAATTTAGCCCCCCAAAAGGGTGACCAGGTGGCCCTGGGGCAATCCGGACCAACCGGGGGGCGGCGGGGGCAAACCGGGGCGGCGGGGGGTCACACGGCGGTGGCAGGAGGCTGGCGGCGCGAGGCACTTACCTGCTGGGGCGTCCGCTTCCCTCCGGTGCTCGGAATCTACTGAGAAACAGGCTTCGCGGCCTGTCCCTCAGTAGCGCGCCAGGTGATGACCACCCAGCGTGCTACTGAGAGACAGGCCAGGAAGCCTGTTTCTCAGTAGATTCCGAGCACCGGAGGGAAGCGGACGCCCCAGCCAGTAAGGGGGGCGGCGCGGGGGGCGGCATGGGGGGGCGGCACGGCGGGGGGGGCGGGGGGCGGCGCGGGGCAGGGCGGGGCGGGAGGCGGCGCAGGGCGGGGCGGGGGGCGGCGCGAGACATGCGGGCGGGGGGGTGGGACGGGGCAGCGCGGGCGCGCGGTGGGGGGGTTGTTTTGGGTGGGTGGGGTGGCGGGGGGGGGGTCCGGGATTTTGATCCTCAAAATCTGGTCACCCTAAGTAAAGCCGCTCCTCCCTCCTGTGTATTGCTGTCCTTGTGCTATATCGGAACATCCCATATTTTGTTGGGGGCGGGTGTGTCGGAGGGCGATCTCGCTGACAAAAGAGGAGCGTGGGGCAGTTCTCTGCTCAACCGTGAAGGGGGAGGGAGAGAGATCGCCCAAACACCACGAGGAGACTGCCGTTGCCCATGCCTGGGATTCGGTCCTATTCAACTCTATGGTTCTTACTCCTGAGTAGGCATATCTCAGTTTCCTGACCAGAACAACATTGACTTCCCATTGCCATGCCAACATTGACCACAAACTTCTCCAAAACTTAATTGTAATACTTTCTCTTCACTTCTCTTGCTTAATATGATCTTAGGGGAAGCATAGTGTGTTGTTTTACCATAATTGTAGTGTTTTAGGCTGCCATACTATTCTATTTGCACAGAAAAAAATATATTATTTTTTTTAAAAAAAATTAACTGCAGGGGAAGGAGAACGTAGGGGGTGGGGTGGGAGATTTCGCCAGCATAGTAGCAATACAGGTGAAAAGATACATGAGCACAACAATGCACCGACGTGAAAGTGCCCAGCGCTTGACTTGCTAAGGAAATGGAGGGGGAAACCGCGGACCCAAACCGAGGGAAAAAAGTAGGTGTGATGGAGCCCTTTAAAAAAAAAAAAAAAAAAAAGAGGAGATGCCCTACCTTTTCTTTGGGGAAATTGGCATGTACATGGCACATAACCAGATCAAACTATTTGTGCATTGAGCCAGTGGTGACTACCATGACCTGCAGAGACTTGCCAGGATTTCCAGCTGAGTTCTTGCCCATCCCTTGCTACCTGCCCTTCTACCTTAGGTGCTACCAAGGAACTATGGTTGTCTCTTGCTTTAGTGAGGTCCACTGATCTGCTATGAGGAGAAAAAGTTATATTCCTGAAAGAAGTTCCTGTTTATTGCGAATGCATTAAGAACAGGGGTAAATCAGACCTGCTTTCGTCCCTTTCACATTACTGTCTCCAACCCTCAATTTTTCATGTCTTCTGCCTCCTCAATATTAGGCTGACCATATGAAAAGGAGGACAGGGCTCATGTAACTTTAACAGTTGTAGAGAAAAGGGAATTTCAGCCAGTGTCAGTTGTATGCAATTAGTCCCTGGTGAAATTCCCTGTTCATCACAACAGTTAAAGGTGCAGGGGCCCTGCCTTCTTTTGTATATGATCACTCTAGTATAGTGCCTGCAACTTTAACTGTTGTGATGAAGAGGGAATTTCACCAGGGACTAATTGCATACAAACGACATTGGCTGAAATTCCTTTTTCTCTACAACTGTTAAAATTACATGAGCCCTGTCCTCCTTTTCATATGGTCACCCTACTCAATATATCATTGTGGTTCCTTCATTGCCCTCTTCCAAATACTCTTGTCTCTTTCCTTTCTCTCATTTGCCAATTAACTAGCTCTGAGCTATTGCACCAAGACGGCCCTGTGGCCAGTCACTGGCTTGGCCAACCCCTCCCACCTGTCTGAGTTTGTTTGTTTTCTTTAACTGTGCTGCTCTGCAGACCCACAGAGGCACTGAGCCAGCCCAGTGGACATTTGGCTCACTGCACCGCCCCTCCCCCTGTCGCGGCCGCTGGCAACCCAACCTCAGTTTGCCAGTGGCCAGGGTCATACACTGAAGACGCATATCTGCCCCTCACTGGTTTGAAAAAGTGGGGGTAAGTGCCTGACTTTTTAAAGTGGGGCTTCGGGGGAATGCCTCAGAAGGGCTCTGTGATGGTGGCAGCATCATATAGATGACCTGCCGCCACTGCGGATCCACGCCGGGGCAAACCCTTCATCAAGATGTACCCTTGGAGTGCTCTGTTGCAACAGAACTTGCCGTGCAGTCTGCGTGGGGCTGCCCTTGAAGACGACTCGGAAGTTGCCGTTAGTGCAAAATGCAGCAGCTAGACTGCTGACCGGAACATCACGAAGAAACCATATAACACCAGTCTTAAAGGAATTGCACTGGCTGCCTATATGCTGCCGGTTGGAATTCAAGCTGTTGGCGATGACATTGAAAGCCCTGGACGGCTTCGGAGCTTGATACTTGAGGGAGCGCCTCTCCCTATACATGCCTGCCCAAGATTCCTTCTTCATCACAACAGCTAAAGCAGCAGGAGCCCTGCCCTCTTTTGTATCTGGCCACTCTAATTCTTTAACTGTTGTGATGAAGAGGGAATTTCACCGGGTGCTGCATGCATACAAATGACACCTGCTGAAGTTCCCTTTTCTATGCAATCGTTAAAAATACAGGAGCCCTGTCCTCCTTTCCATAGGGTCACCCTACTACAGGATCTATACTAGTGTGACCAGATACAAAAGAGGGCAGGGCTCCTGCAGCTTTAACTGTTGTGATGAAGAGGGAATTACACCGGGTGCTGCAGGCATACAAATGACACCTGCTGCCTTCTCCATGCAACTGTTACAGATACAGGAGCCCTTTCCTCCTTTTCGTATGGTCACCCTATCCTTAATGATTAGAATGTCTGAACACCACAGCAAAATGTAGAAAGAAGTTATCGATGCCCCCTTGGTTTCACATGCCTTAAGCAACGCCATAAATGGGAGGATTTTTCTTTTGTTATTGAACGGTTTAGATCACATCTGTATTAGAGTGACCAGATAAAATCCAGGTCAGGACTCATGTAACTTTAACAGTTGTAGAGAAAAGGGAATTTCAGCCAGTGTCATTTGTATCAATTAGTTCCTGGTGAAATTCCCTCTTCATCACAACTGTTAAAGTTGCAGAGGCCCTGCCTTCTTTTGTATATGGTCACTCTAGTATAGTGCCTGCAACTTTAACTGTTATGATGAAGAGGGAATATCACCAGGAACTAATTGCATACAAATGACACTAGCTGAAATTCCCTTTTCTCTTCAACTGTTAAAGTTACATGAGCCCTGACCTGGATTTTATCTGATCACCCTATGTTAAATTGTTTCCCCAACATAATTCTTAACAACTATTATGAGTTTTGGAGCTTGTTATAAACTGTAATGAGTCACATCTGGCTGAATACCTGAGGAAGTCTTCTTGTTCAAAATGGAATTTCACTTAGCATCCATAGTAGTAAACTGCCCAATACAATTGGCGCATTTGAAAACTTGTACACTGCCAGATACAGCTGTAGATTGCCTGGTATAACTCTTTTGTAAAATTGTTTCTTAAGACATTTAATGATATATCTATTTTTTAAAACCTATGAACTGTTCACATGACTATTTCAAATGATTCCTGTGTTTAATTATACCGTCTAAGTCAGTTACTGGTTGGTTCCTTGCACTTGGAGTATTTGGTGTGAATTAGTTCATTAGGAACTTTGAGTTCCATCACACCAGCGATTTAGTGCACTCTCGCCATGTCTGGTGTGCAGATTTGCAGCAAGGTACTCACATGACGGCATGCCTGTCCTGCTAACATCCCGCCTCTTTCCCAGCATTTCCTAGGTCACTAGAAGTCTGGATTATTTCCCCTAAGCGCATTTAACATGCCCAAAGACTCCATGGAGTTTGAAAGGAACTGGGGGCTTGAATGGATTGCATCAGGTCCTGGCAGGGAAAAGCGATCTCTCCCAGCAGCCGGCTCCAAGCCTCAAGATAAAACCCAAACCTTGCATCCCAGGCTCGAAAGCCTTTTTTAAAATCATACAATGCCTGAATCTCTGCAGCAACAGGATTGTACTCCCTCAATGCCCCCAAAGAGCCAGACTAAAGGGTCCTTCCATTTTTGCCTGGCAGAAAGGCGGTCTGGTTGAAGTGCTCATCTGCCAGGACCTGACTGGAGGGAGAAAGAGAAGGGGAGGGGCGGAGTGGAGTGGAGTGGAGTGGAAGAGCAAATGAGCGAAGGAGCGAAAGAGCAGCTATTCACATGAAAGGGATCATAAGCTTGATGCGCTTATGCCTCACAGGTAAAAAGAAGTGGAGGAAATGGGGGGGATTAGGTGTGATGGAGGTCTTTACCTTGGTTGGCTGGTATAGTTTAACAGACATTTGTTCTTGTTTGTTTGTGTGTTTGTTTGTTGAAAAAAGAAATAAGACTAGTCAGTAAGGATATCACAACTTGGAGCTTAAATACTTGTGAGCAGGGTCAAGGCAAAAAGGGGAAAAACAGGGCTGTGCTTGCCTCCATCCTGCAAGCTGCCCCGGCCTCCCCATTGTCCTGCCCTGAGGCCCAGAAACTCCACTGTCCAGAGTCAACAGAAGCTGATCGTATATTCATTTCCTTGCAGATGCCAAAGGACCGAAGGTGGAGGTGTTGCAGTTTCTAAGAGACGTTTCGGTGCCGTTAGGACAGACCGCCGTTCTGACTTGCACAGTGAGAGGGACTGATATACACGGAAGCGTGAAATGGCACAAGGGCTCAGACAGATGGCAGCCTCCCATTTATAGTCAAAATGAGTCTCTTTCCCCCCGGGTGACGAGGGTTTTCCCTGAATCAGACGCAGACTTCACCATCAGAATCACAGACATCCGGCTTAAGGATGCCGGGACCTATTACTGCGTGAAGTACAGGGCAGGAAGTACCGGGGAGACGGAAGAAACATCTGGGAAGGGCACTGCGGTCTCTGTGATTGGTAAGTGCAGGAAAAGCCCATGTGAGAAGGGAGGAGGAACGGCCCATCTTGGCCTGGTTGCTAACTAGACAAAACTCTTGGGCGGTGGGACTGAGGAGCCTTGCGAAGTGCTTCATGATGTTCCTGCAGCATCTTCCTTTGCTTTCTGGGCTACTCTGTAAACACTAGCTCTGCCCTCCTTTGCATCGGGTCACTCTAGCACAGCTAGAATTTCCTGCTGAAATTCCCTTTTCTATACAACTTTTAAAGATACAGGAGCCCGGTCCTCCTTTCCTAGGGTCAGCGAGAGAACGTGGGTAGTTTTAAGGGAGAGGGAAGCTCTAGAATAGCAGGGAGAGTGAGGGGGCTTGTCTTGACGAGGGGTTTGCCCTGGGGTGGATCCGCAGTGGCGGCAGGTCATCTGCACGATGCAGCCGCCATCGCAAAGCCACCCAGGGGCAAACCCCCGAAGCTCCGGTTTGAAAAAAGTTGGGCACTTACCGTGACTTTTTTTTTTTTTTAATCTTGGAGCGAGTAGATGACGGCATCTGCCATCTGTCGCCTTGCTTCGGAGCTGTGTCTGAGGTGTGCCCCAGCTGACGGCGACCCCTGATTGGTCACCCAACTGGGACAGGAGGGAGGGGGCAGGCCAGTGAGCTAGGGTGACCAGATAAAATCCAGGTCAGGGCTCATGTAACTTTAAAAGCTGTAGAGAAAAGGGAATTTCAGCCAGTGTCATTTGTATGCAATTAGTTCCTGGTGAAATTCCCTCTTCATCACAACAGTTAAAGTTGCAGGCACTATACTAGAGTCACCATATACAAAAGAAGGCAGGGCCCCTGCAACTTTAACTGTTGTGATGAAGAGGGAATATCACCAGGAACTAATTTAATACAAATGACACTGGCTGAAATTCCTTTTTCTCTACAACTGTTAAAGTTACATGAGCCCTGTCCTCCTTTTCATATGGTCAGCCTACAGTGAGCTGAATGGCCACTGGCCCGCCTCCGCGCTTCTCCGGCATGGGGAGAAGCCGAAAGAAAGGTCAAAAAAGAAAACAAAAGACGTGGGTCACGAGGAGGCGAGGATGCCCAGTGCATGAGCGCTCCTCCTCGAAAGTAAATCCCCGTGCTCACTCCTTCGCATGGGGATAATGCGAAGGAGCGCAAATGTGGGGTTTTGGGGGCTTGCGGCACCAAAGCGCCGTCATCAAGATGAGCCCAAGGGCAGAGACTGGGGGGACAGTGATATTGAAGAGGCAGCTGAGGCTGCAGAACGGGATTTCTCTGTTGATTATTGTACCCGTGTTATTCTATACTGCCCCATGGCCGACGCTCCCTGGACGGTTCACAAAAGTCTTGTGCTTCCCATTGGGGCATCTGGTTGGCCGCTGTGGAAACAGCGCACTTCACTAGTTAGGCCCCTGGTCTGATCCAGTACAGCTTTTCTTATGTTCTTACTGCACACAGAAGCACTTTTGGGCAATGGCACCCAATGGTGCAAGCATTGCCCCACACTCATGGCCGTTCCCACTGAGGGGGGAGGGAATGGCTTTAAAATTCTTCTGGGGGGGGCTCATAGCTCCAATTTTGGCTTGGCTTTAGAGATGCCTTAATCGACAGATGTCAAAATGAAAAAAAGATCAAAGATCAACCCTATTTTGCGAGACAAAAGAACAATGAATACTAGCCAATATAAAGTAGGGATGTCCCATCTTGGAGCGTGAATGCTTGCAAGCAGGAGAGCAGGGCTGGGCTTGCCTCCATCCTGCAAGCTGCCCCGGCCTCCCCATTTTCCTGCCCTGAGGCCCAGAAACTCTCAGTGTCTGGAGCCAACAGAAGATGACCGTATATTCATTTCATTGCAGGTGCCGAAGGACAGAAGCTGGAGGTGCTGCAGTCTCCAGGACTCTTGTTGGTGTCGGCAGGAGAGACCCTCACTCTGAATTGCACATTGAGAGGAGGAGCTGATCTACCAGGAGGCGTGAGATGGCACAAGGGCTCAGACAGACGGCAGCCACCCATTTATAGTCAGAAAGGAGCCTTTTCCTCCCGGGTGATCAGAGTTGTCCCTGGATCAAACACAGACTTCACCATCAGTATCACAGACATCCGGACTGAGGATGCCGGGACCTATTACTGCGTGAAGTATGGAGTAAGAGCCACAGGGGAGATGGAAGAGGCATCCGGGAAGGGCATTGTGGTCTCTGTGACCGGTAAGTGCAGGAAAAGCCCATGTGGGAAGGGAGGAGAAATGGTCCACATTGACCCAATTGCAAACTGGACAAAATCTGGGGTGGGTGTGGGCAGATGAAGAACCTTGCGATGTGCAGTAGCAGAAGCAGTAAGTCTGCATACACCAGTTGCTGGGGAACATGGGCAGGAGGGTGCTATTACACTCATGTCCTGCTTATGATTTCCTGGTCAACAGTTGATTGAACACAGTGTTGGGCCAGAACTACACCAAGCAGGATATAGCACTATGGGAGCAGTATGAAAGCGGTATATGAGCTCCATCACACCAGTGGTTTAACACACTCTTGCCACGTCTAGTATCTGGTTTTGCAGCGCAGGACTCACATGACGTCATCCCTGTCCTGCACCCACCTTGCCTCTTCTCCTCCATTTTGCATATTATTTTGATGTGGGGAAAGTCTGGATTATTTTCCCCAAGCGGGAAAATAATGTATTGCTGCCCTCTCGCTTTTTCTTTTGATGGGGGCGTGTGCTTTGAATGGAGTCTTACTGACGAAAGGGGAGGGCGGGGTGGTTCTCCAGCACACTGTGTTGAATGTACAGGCTTGGGCTTAGTCTTTTACTGCTCCAACCCCACCCCCGTTGCCTGCAAAAACAGAGCCCAGCCAATAAAATGTTAAATCAGCAAATCACTAGACAACAAAGCCAGAGCAAGGGGAGGGGAGGAGCCTACGCCCATCAGAGTACCACAACCAATGAACTGGAGGCGGAAGGAGAAGGGGCAGGGTGGAGTGGAAGAGCAAACAAGCAAAAGGGAGGTTTCACAGTGCAGTGCAATACCACAAACCCACATGAAAGGGACCATCTAATTGACGCGCTTGTGAAACGGAGGTAAAAAAACACGGAGGCAAACCAGAGGGGAAAAATAGGTGTGCTGGAGCCCTCAGAGAAGACAGCAAGCAGGATATAGTCCTCTTCTGTTGCTTCCCAGCAGCTGCTCTTGCCTCTGAAAATGGAGAGTCCATACAGCCATCGTGACTAATGGCCAGCGACAGACCTCTCTGCTTCCATGATTTGTCTTATCCCCTTTTAAAGCCATCTAAGTTTGTGGTCATCACCGCATCTTGTGGCAACGAATTCCGTAAATCCATTACGTGTTTTGCGAAGAAGTATTTTGCTCACATTCTGGGGGCCGGACCTGGGACCTTCTGGGTGCAAATTACATTCTCTCCCAATGTGGCTCGCAGCCTCCACCAGATTAATGATTGGCGTTATATTGTTCCATCCAGTGCAATATAACAGTCCATCCTGCTCTGACTGACAGCTGTTCTCCATGTTTTGGCAACCATTTCCACCGTCAGTGTTTTGGGCACAATATCAAACTCAACTGGTTGTTGCTAATGCAGATTTGTGCAGGCGAGGGCCACCCCATTCCACATCAAGTAAGACGATGTGCAGAGTGAGGTTGCATAAAAAGAGCATTCCCTGATCTGAAGGGGGAAATTCTTGCTTGTGCATAGCTCCAGGGCCACATCATCACCATCATATATATTTATTTCTTACCCGCCTCTCCCTCTGGATCGAGGCAGGGAACAACATGAAATACAAATAGTATAAAATACATAAAACCGATTAAAAACATATAAAACGAATACATTATTGAAGTAACAATAAAACTCTTAAAATTCATCTCGAAAGGCTTGCTGGAACATAGTCTGGGGTTCATGGAGCAGGCCTTTGTGTAGGAGCTGCCTTTGCTAATTCTCATTATCTGATCTACTGTCTTTTCCTTGCAGGCCAATATCTGTTGTCTCACCCTGGTCTCTGGATTGGACTTTTGCTATCCAAGGTTGCAGGTGTCCTCTTCCTGCTATACCTTTCTTGGGGAAAGGATGCTAGGAAACTTTAACCACCCAGTCTGATGTGAGCAGCCAGAGTTCAGTTGCTGTCCCAACCATGGAAAGCCTTTCTATATTGTAATGGGTGAAAAAGAGAACACTGGTGTATCAGATATCCAAAATATAGAAACAAGATTACTCTGGGATGCACAACTGTGAGTTGTTAGGAAACGAGCCGTGCTAAGGATTTGTCTACACTTTCTGTTTTTTTATGGCTGTCCACGGGAGAAAGGACAGAGGTGTGGTCTTGAACCACTGAGTCCAGGATTGGCTATTGTGACTAGCTATGGCTGCCCATGGTGCCATAAGCTGCTACCTGACCTAAGATAAACTGCTACAGCGAGCAATGACAGAGTTACAACCATTGGCAGCCCAAGGGGTTCCTTTCCCCCACCCCACATAATGCCATATTGGAAAGATGTCTGTGTCAGGACATCGACCCTGTTCATGTGACACCCTAAGCCACAGTGGTTAAGCATGTTGAGCTAAACTTTATGGCTTAGTGGGTCATGTGAACCACGATCTAGCGTGTCATAGGAACCATTCTTAACCATGGCGACAACGTAACCACGGTTTAAACACGCTCACGAACCATTTGCTGCAAAAGGGTTACTGGCCTAACCATGGTGTAGCGTTTTGTCTGAACAGGCCCATCGAATTATGCTAGATAGGACTATGAGAAATGTCCACAGTATTCCAAATGCTGCCCCACTACAGATTTATTTTTAATGTGTTCCTCATTTTCCCTAGAATGGATTTTGCCTGTTTCATCAACATCGCTATTGACCATGCATAATTAACCTCTTTTTTTCATGGTTCGTTTTTCTGGTGGTATTCTGTTCTTGTTATTGTAACACTTTTATTGTCATTCATTACGTAAAATACTTTGGGAACTGTTTTAAAATTTGCAAAATACAATAAACCACTACTACTCTTCTATCAACTGCTCTCCTATGCACAGGGATTTTGGGGGTCACTAATATAGTTCTGATGTATCCTAATTTCACCTTTCAGCTGTGTATATTTATTGTTTTATACTGTTTGTATGATTTTACCTGTATGCTGCCCAGAGATCCCAGTGATATAGTGCGGGATACAAATGTTTTAATAAATGAAATAAAATAAAAACTCTCCGCAATCCCTCAGCAGAAAATCCTCAGCAAAAGAGTCTCTTTTCATCATCTGTATCCATCATCATTCTACTCCTTAATTGCGAGGTCTTGTACAATAAATTTTAAAGGCAGCATTTGCAATGAGGAGGACAAGAATTGCAGAGTGTAGGAAGAAGAAAGGAAAAGGAGGCATCCACTCGCATTGGAGCTTTGAGTAAGATGAGCCTAGGATGATTCATGAAAAGGCTAAAAGGTGAGTCTTTGGCCCCCTCTAGATGGATTCCGTTTGATGCCTGGTGAGCCGATTATGCGCATAATCGCTTAAGCACTTTATCGTAAATGCTTGTATGCAGGAGGTTGAGCACTCAACTGGTGACCTTACCGGTTGTTTCAAATGTGTTTTACAAGTAGTTAATGCGGAGAATCGCTTGTCCACATAGTCAAAATGCGCTTTAACGGCTGGAGCAAAATAAAACTCGCTATTTAACGCGCATTCGATAATGTGCATAATTGGATGTTTAAAACGCCTCTACGCCCGATTTGCGCTCCATTCTTGTAGAGGTAATTTTTTTAATGCGCCTTGAAAGAGCTTTAAATGCCTCTTGTAGAGGCAGCCTTTCACTGGACATGAAAAGTGTCATCACACAGGGGGAAATCACATTTGCTTGCCATGGCTTTTCCACCCGCGCATTTGTCCCTCATTACTTCCTCTTTTGAAAGAGGAAGTAAACAACGTGCCTGTGGCCCAATCAGTGGGCCGCTTTGATCCCGCTGCTTCGCCTGCACACAGCAGGAGATAACAGCCACTTCCGTCTTTAAAAATAAGTCAGACTTACTGGGGCCGGGTTTTGTCACGTGAAGAAGGCTAGAAGGGGCAGGAGGTGCGTGAGAGGCAGGCAGTGTTGTGAGAGGGACCCACAAAAATCCGTGAGTGGCCAGTAACAAGCGTGCAATAAAACGCTCGTCTGATGGCGCTCAAAGAAGGATACAGCCACATACAGCTTGTCCTTACAATTAACCAGACTTTAGATGACGTGGCAATGCCCTCTGCCGGTTAGCTTGACGTATCCTACCCACAGAGTCAGGTACAATCGTGCTTGTTACGTGGATGAATAACAGCTTGGTGCAGCGCTACAATTCACCATGCTCAGGGGAAGGAAAGAAAGATCTGTGTCATCAAGACGAAATCTGGAGAAACTCTTCAGGGTCACTATGGATTTTTGAGGGTTTCATTCTGCAGATATGCCTTGATCCTATGTCAGAATGGAAATAAAATTTCCCCTGGCTTCAAAACCAGGTTTTCCTGAGGTCGTTATCACACGGGCGGTTTTTAAGCACCCCCCCCCCTCGGCTTTGCTCCACTTCTTCAGCGCTGGGTTCACATGACATTGTTCCCTTCCTGCCGCTCTCCTGCCCTGAGGTCGCAGGTTTTAGTTCCTGTTTCGATTTTTCCCTCAACAGGCAAAGTCCAAAACAGGCAACATTCAATAGGCCAAGCTGAGGTGTCACAGCTATACTGACCACGTGTGATTCAAAATGCTAGATTCGAATATGAAACGGAGGTGTGATAAAGCCCTGGATGTATAACATCAGTTACAAATATGATGTTCTGATAAGTGGAAGCTTTGATGTTTAGCCACCAGAAATACAACTCCTTCCCACTGCTGGCAGTGGGAGGAACACATGGAGACAGGCTCCTGCGAATGCTTCTAAAAGTTTATTGAGGGTCAGGAAGGAGGCCAAGAGGCTTTTGCATCCCGGGGGCTGTTTTGACGACGGCACATTGGTGCAGCGAGCCCTCAACCCCCCATGTTTGCACTCCTTCACATTGTCCCCACACAAAGGAGTGAGTGCGGAGTTTGCATGTGAGGAGGAGTGGCCGCTCCACGCACCATCGCCCGGGCACCGGAGTGCCCGTGGCTCCTCGCGTCTGTCCAGGTTTTTTAAAACGTCTTTTCGGAGGCTTTCTTCGGAGGCGGATGGAGACCGTCGCCTAAACAGGGCCAGGGGAGTCCTCCTCACTGGTGATGGGGTAGAACTCTTGCTCAACACTGGTCACTTCCGCTTCACCCCCACCCCACCCCCAGGGCCTCTCCTCACCGACCCACCTTCCCTTTCGATGGATCACTGGGTTTGATCCACCACTTTGGCGTAGTGGGGGAGGGGGAAGGCAGGCATGGAGGTTCCGCCCAATCAAATGTTTGCATGAATGACCAAGGAAGCCCCTCCTCCACACACATACACACACCACACCCGTGCCAACCTCCCATTGCCTCTTTTCATCCCTTCACGATCAGCTTGCTGGTCGGAGTTGGGGCGGGAGGAAGCTCTGATCACTTTGGATGAATGAAAGAATACAGAGCTGTCCTGTCCTTGCGTCACTCCAGGGTTTTTTTTTGGGGGGGGGTGTACCTTTTTTCCAGGGCTTCTCATTTCATCGGCCATTTGGCTCGCTGGCCCACCCCCTCCCTCCTGTCTGGGCAGATGGTGACCGATCAGGGTTCACCATCTGCCCATAAACGCCTCCAGCGCAACTCCGGAGCAAGGCGACAGACGGTAGATGCCGTCATCACCTCGCTCAAAGAGAAAAAAGTTGGTATAACTCCCCGACTTTTTGAATTCAGAGCTTCAAGGGAAAGCCCTGAGACGGCTCCTCAACGGCTGCTGCGTCATATAAATGACCAAGCGCCACTGAGGAGCCACCCCGGGGCTTTCCCCTCGTCAAAGGGCCCAGGACATCCATGCCCCGCACCGCCCTACTGGAATGCCCCTGCCAAACCCATTTCCCCCTTCCTGAGGAAGTCCCTCGGAAGGAGTGTGAGTGAGGATTTGCATTCAAACCTCCTCCTCCGAGGTCAGAGCTCTGTTTCTTGCCCCTGAGGGAGAGAGCCACTGCATTCTTTGACCCCTTGAACACTGCCTAGGGGCCTTGGGATTGTAGCCTTAGTGGGTTAAAAAAACATCACATTGTGTTTTGGTAAGTCCCCCTGGAGACTTGTTTGTAGGTCGGAGTGTAAATCGCTTCAATAAGTAAAGAAGCAAAGAACTTTGACTTAAATTATGATTTCAATCAATTTACATTTTTGAAGGTGTGCATGGAACTGCTTTGGCCATGTGTCCTCCTTCCCATAGGGCAGTCCTTCATTTGAATGGGCTGCCGGAGGACATGAAGGTGTCCTCTATTTGAAGGATGGTTCAGTCCAACTCCTGTTTAAAGATAAAGAACCATAAAAAGCCCAAAGAGCAACAGGAGTCTTGAAGTTGCCCATTAACACTTAACACCTGAACAGCCGACTGAGCACGAAAACAGGTCGCCTGGTCATTTGTATTTATAAGGACATCAGAAGAGCCCTGCTGGATGAGACCCAGGGTCCATCTAGTCCAGCGCTCTGTGCACACAGGGGCCAATCCACTGTCGACCGGAAACCCACAAGCAGGACATGGGTACAACAGCACCCTCCTGCCCATGTTCCCCAGCAACTGGTGTACACAGGCATACTGTCTCTGATACTTATAATAAGCACTTTAAAATATGCGTCAGTACGTGCTGATTTTGTGCATAGCTATGTCCCCTTCTGTCTTTTCTTTTTTGTAATCCATTTCCTCTTTTTTGGCACGGTGTAAGTGACCAGTCTCGATGGAAGGCTTGTATTTCCTTTCCTGTATTGCTGTGTTCTGTTTCACTTCTACTCCTCCTATATTTCACAACTTCCCTCTTCCAAGAGCTTAAATAATTGTGGCCAGGCTATCTCAGAATCTTTGCAGAGAAGTATTTCTTCGCCAACTCTTCACTTGTTTCTTCAGCCATTCCAAAACTGAGTGCTGGTAGAAATTAAGACCTGACATTTCCCTGACTGGTGAGAAGTTACGTCAGAGGTTTTTTGGTTGATTCAGAGAGCCCTTGTCTTTGCTCATTCGCTGCTCCTCTGTTCATGAATCTACACTGCCTTTTCTTCTTCTCTGACATTCACATGTCTTATTACTTCAGAGAGCGATCTTCTGAGAAGAACATCCATGTCTCCATCACCTGATGCTTGGAGAAGACAAATTGGCCCCTTTTGATTTCCACATGTGTCGCTTACGAGTCATCCAGCCATGAGTCAAGCCACCAAGACGTCATCATAGAGAAGTAGAAAGGCTTCAACAGATCTGCAAGGAGTGGAAGATTCAGTATTGCGGGATACTACGTTCATCTGCACATAAACAGAGAGGAGATGTGGTAACTTTAAAAAGCCATTTCTTTCTGCAACTGGAAAGAGAAATCGCAAGCTCAGAAGGGTCTCCTCTCTGCTATTCCGATGGCTATATCATGGCCCATCCGTGGGTTGCCTTGCCTTCTCTTGCTCCGCATCCTTCTCCTGGGAATCACTGGTGAGTGTTGAATGTTGAGATTGGCCCTGTTAGATGGCTCAGGCTCAATTTTTGCCCAGTGATAAACTCTAGGGGTACCTCTAGATGGCCGCTTTCCCCTGCAGTAGCTTTTTAGTGGCGGCAGGTGGATTACATGACGCTGCTGCCATTCCGAAGCTACTGCGGGGAAAAGCCCCAAAGCTCCGCTCTAAAAAGGTCAGGCATTTACCCCGACGTTTTTAGCTAGGAGTGAGCGATGACGGCATTTGCCGTCTGTTGCTCTTGCTCCGGAGCTTCTGGGAGGCCTGCCACAGTCTATGGCGACCACTGATTGGTCGCCACGGGCTGAGCAGGGAAGGGGGTGGACCAGCAAGCCATAAGCTCGCTGCACCACCTCTGCGTCTCTGCAGACCTCCCCCCCAATTTATAAAGTAAAAAATAAAAATGTAACTTACCCAATCTAGTCTTCTTTTCATCCACCGAAACAGCTGCTTTCCTGGAGATCGCTTCAGCCCTCCTCTTCACAGCGCGGGCACGAAGGTGGCGGAGGTGGCAGGAAAGCCTGCTGTGGCTCTCCTTCCACTGTAGATGGGCGGAAGGAGCACCAATGCAGGGCACGCCTCCTGCCGCCACTGTTGCACAGCCGCACTGGCACCGTAAAGAGGAGGGCTAGGATAAGATGAAGGGGAAAGAAGTGAGGTACTGGCAGTCTGAGGTCAGGGATTGGCTAAGGGCCGGCTTGATAATGAGGTGTACTGAGGTGATCTGCTTAGGCAGGGTTGACCTCCTGCTCATTTTTCCATATCAAAATAGACCCCTTTTAATCTGACTTTTAAAAAAAAATAATGGAGTGTGCCACGATCTCCTGCTGTGCGCAGGAAAAGCGGCACGATAAAACTATATTCTGAATGGGCCCTGTGGTCTTTACTTACTTCCTCTTTCCCTCCTGGCAGAAGAGGAAGTAATACGAGACAAACACGGGGGCGGAGAAGCGACGGTAAGGAAACGTGATTTCCCCCTGTGTGGTGACGCTCTGAGTTGAGAAATGCTTACCGGCTCGCCATCCCCAACCCTCGAGCAGCAGCTCAACGGGCAGAAAGCAAGTGGGTGCCGACGTTTCTGGCGTAGTACTAAGTGGCGGGAAATGCTTCCCCTGCTAAATTTCTGCATGTTGGATAGTCGGTAAACAAGCAAGGGTGTTAAGAACTGCGGCAAGCAACTGATAAACACATACCCTGACTTAGCAGTCCTTAAATTCCACTGTATTCTGGCTTGTTTTGTGCAGGTGCCATTTTCTTGCATCATTTCCCACCATGTGGAATGTCTACTGAATTCACTCCAAAAGCTGCAGTAAATGAAAGGGGAGAAGGGAAAAGGGAAACAGGGTTCAGTCTGGGCATGCTCCATGTCCCAGAGACATTTGTGAATCGAGATTCAAGATATGTATTACTCAGGGCCTTCAGTACAGCTGCAGAAAGCGGTGCTTTAATTTCCGTAGGGTGACCCTATGAAAAGGAGGACAAGGCTCTTTTATCTTTAACAATTGCAGGGGAAAGGGAATTTCAGCAGGGGTCATTTTTATGCATGCAACACCTGGGGAAATTCCCTCTTCATCACAACAGTTAAAGATCCAAGAGCACTGCTTAGCATGACCAGATACAAGAGGGCAAGGCTCCTGCAGCTTGAACTGTTGTGATGAAGAGGGAATTTCACCAGGTGCTGCATGCATACAAATGACACCTGCTGAAATTCCCTTTTCTCTGCAACTGTTAAAGATACAGGAGCCCTGTCCTCTTTTCCAGATGGTCACCCTATTTTCGCAATGGTCACTGCTCTGGAAAAGGCCTTCAGCCTTTCCGTGACTATTTTCAGCATGGAGGAAATGCACCAGAAGCCACTGGAGGTTTTTGACCACCATTGAAGAATTATTGCCCTAACCAATCAAAAGCAACAGGGAGAGCTTGGAAGACCTCACCTACTTGTTTGTTCTCTTTCTTTTCAGGTGCTCAGGGCCACCACGACATAGAGGTGGTCCAGCCACAGGATACTGTTTCAGTACAAATAGGAGGGACCCTTAAACTGGGATGCACAGTGACCGGTGCAGCTCCCCCAGGACCTGTGAAGTGGTTCTTGGGAGAAGGTCCCAGTCAGAAGCTCATCTATACAGATACCAGATTGTTTGAGAGAGTGGTGAGGAACAACGATGGCTCCAACACAGATTTCACCATCCTCATCCGTAACGTTTCTCTTGAGGATGCTGGGACTTATTACTGCGTGAAGACAAAGAAAGAATATAATGGTGACAAAGACTTGAAAAGTGGGCGTGGAACCCAGGTGGTTGTGACAGAGAATGGTGAGTGGTGGAAACTAGTGGAGAATATTGTTTCCTTGAAGTTGTTCCCCATTGGCATTCAAGAGGCAGCTGGGCAGCCATCTGTCATGCTTTAAGGTAGGCTGACCATATGAAAAAGAGGACAGGGCTCATGTAACTTTAACAGTTGTAGAGCAAAAGGAATTTCAGCCAGTGTCATTTGTATGCAATTAGTTCCTGGTGATATTCCCTCTTCATCGCAACAGTTAAAGATGCAGGCACTATACTAGAGTGACCATATACAAAAGAAGACAGGGACCCTGCAACTTTAACGGTTGTGATGAAGAGGGAATTCTACCAGGAACTTATTGCATACAAATGGCACTGGCTGAAATTCCCTTTTCTCTACAACTGTTAAAGTTACATGAGCCCTGACCTGGATTTTATCTGGTCACCCTACTTTAAGGTGGATTCCTGCATTGAGCAGGGGGTTGTTCTCGATGGCCTTATAGGCCCCTTCCAACTGTACTGTTCTATGATACAGTGATCCCCCCAGCTTCACAGTTTTTGGGGCCCTGGGCAGGCTGCCCCCTAGGTTGCCCTGCGGTGGGGCTCTTCCTGCCACCAGCCTCGCCCTCGTACTAGCATTTGCTCTCACAGGCCAGGTTTACCCAGTGCAGGAATTATTGCCTGCCCTCGCATTCTACATAGCACACAACCCCGACCCTGTTCTACACCCCACTCCCACCCTATCATGCTTTAAAACTGCTTCTACAACCCTGATATGTTACAGGGGGAAACCCTGCTTACCAAGCCTGGTAAAAAGGAAAGAAATACACTGGGCGTGTGCAATTTTGCATTTTAAACATACTTAAATCATAGCACCACCTTGACTACAGGAATAAAAGGGCATTTGCTTCTGCTGCCCTGGTGCTAAACACCTTGACTTGGGAATAAGCGACATTTTGTTGTAGAGAAAAGGGTAATATATTGTCAAAGTAAAATTAAGAAAAGGAGCATCTGGAATCATGTCAATCTGGCTGCCCGGACTATAAAATACTTTAAAAAATAATAAGAAAAAAAGGATGCTGCAGGGGCCCCGGGTGCAGACATAGGGCCTGTTTGCCCCTGCTTCCTGCTACTGGGAAGTGAGTTGAGGCCTGGCTGGGTTGCAGGGCTCTGGATTTTGGCCTCACGATCCAGCCCTAGCAGGGTTACTGCGTTGATGGGTGTGTGTGAGAGAGAGGATGAATAGATGATGACGTGTAGAAAAAGAGAGAGAGAGAAAACAGGGCGGCAGAGAGAGAGAGAGAGAATGGGGTGGCAGAGAGAGAGAGAGAGAGAGAGAGAGAGAGAGAGAGAGAGGGTGAGAGGAGGGTGAGAGGGTGAGAGAGAGGGTATTCCTGACCAATTTTTTCTTTGGACCCACCCACTGTTATGTGCCCACCACCACCACACCACCTTTCTCCAGCATAATGCCGTTCATGACTTTTAAAAGATTTCCCACTTCTGGCTTAACTACTAGGCGGCACCAGACCCAATTGAATCTGGGTGGTGAGACGATCAGGCTCTTTTCCAGCTTTTGGTCTTTCTGTTCCTTTTCCATGCCTTTCCTCCTTTCCCTCTTGGGAGTTGGGCTGAAACAACTGGATCAACTCTTCCTGCCATCGGCCATTATAGACCACACAGTAAAAATCACTGATCCGACTCCTGCCGGCGCCCCCAGAACGCAAAGAAGAAGAATACTGATCCAAGGTCTCTGTTTGAAAGTCTGTCTGTCCACTTTAAAGATAAAGAGAACTCTAAGATGCTAGAGCAACAAGGCCTTCACCTTGCCCTTCCACAGTTCGCACCTGTATAGCAGACTGAGGAAGTAAGTGGGCATACAGGTCAACTGGTCCATCTTCTGCACTGTGGTGAGATGGACTGTATTTCTATATACAGTTAATATTTCCAGGTTGCTATCTATCTTGCCTCTGTGTGTCTGTGTGTTCTCGTTCTCTCTCTCTCTGGCTGCATTCGGACAACACATTAGTCAATGGTGGGTTGAGTAGCCAACTCACAGTTGGTTATTTTGTGGGTACTCCCCACACAACATATTCCCACACAACTGTGGGTGGTTGGGGCTGGCGTTGCGTGGACTAATAGTCAACCTGGCATTTGACTGACACAGCCCCCGCCCCTCTCCCCACCCTCCCTCCTCCCTCAGTTCTCCTGGTTCTATCCCAGCAGCCTTTGCAACTTGCACCAGTTGTAGCAGAGTGGCAGCCGCCGCTTTGGTCGCTCTTGCCGCCTGCCTCTATGGGCTTGTGTTTTAACCCACTCACCACACGCCATTAACACACTCACCCCTCCACACAACACCTTAAACAACTGACTTCGAGCTAAACAACTTGCAAGCCAGTTGTTTCTCTCAGTTGCTTATTTGAGCGGAATAGCATACTGTCAGTAGTTTGCGAGCGGCGTGTTACCCTCCACACAACACAATAAGCAACACAACTGATGATTGTTTCCCCCCACCCTCAGTTGCTTTATGTGTTGTCTGAACTCAGCCATTCTCTCTCTCTCTCTCTCTCTCTCTCTCTCTCTCTCTCTGGCCCAGGGGTGGATGCAGGGCCTGTTTTAGGCTGACCAGATAAAATCCAGGTCAGGGCTCATGTAACTTTAACAGTTGTAGAGAAAAGGGAATGTCAGCCAGTGTCATTTGTATGCAATTAGTTCCTGGTGACATTCCATCTTCATCACAACAGTTAAGGGTGCATGCACTATACTAGAGTGATCATATACAAAAGAAGGCAGGGCCCCTGCACCTTTAACTGTTGTGATGAAGAGGGAATTTCACCATACAAATGACACTGGCTGAAATTCTCTTTTCTCTACAACTGTTAAAGTTACATGAGCCCTGACCTGGATTTTATCTGGTCAGCCTAGCCTGTTTGCCACTACCCTACCACCTGCTGTTGGGAGGTCATTTGAGGCCTGGCTGGGTTGTAGGGCTCTGTATTTTGGCCCCAAGGTCCAGCCCTAGCAGGGTTATTGCGTTGGTGTGTGTGTGTGTGTGTGTGTGTGTGAGAGAGAGAGAGAGAGAGGATGTACGGATGATGAAGGGTAGAAAGAGGGAGAGAAAACAGGGTGGTACAGAGAGAGACAGAGAATAGGGTAGGGGAGAGAGAGAATGGGGTGGCAGGGAGAGAGAGAATGGGGTGGCAGAGAGAGAGAGAATGGGGTGGCAGAGAGAGAGAATGGGGTGGCAGAGAGAGAGAGAGAGAGAGAGAGAGAGAAAGAATGAGGCAGGGATGAAAAGGTTTTGCGGGTGGCGTGGCGACTTGAATTGTGACTACTGAAGCACATTGGCTGATCTGCTCTCTTTTCTTAGCAGATCAATGGCACTTGGAATTTTCCAACCCTGGTCTCTGGTTTGGACTTTTCTTCAGTAAGATTGTAGCCGTTTCCTGCCTCATGTGCTTTCTTCTGAGAAAAGAGCAGAGCAAGGTTACTTGTGGAAATACTGCTGTTAGTGCCCCGGAATGGAGGCTGGCAAAGAGATCTGCTTAGGATTTCATTTTGTCTCCTGCTAACAGTCCATGATGGGAAATGGTAGAAAGACCTGCCAAGGGGTTGAGAGTTTGCAGTCTGTGGTACTTGCAGCTAAAGCATTGAACTAAACATTCACCTGTTTCTCTGATTTAGAAATGCAGTCAAAATGCAAAATATTGAACTTTTTGCCTCCATGTTTTCTCTGAAGCTGGGTTTCTTCTGAGTTTGGCTATTTACATCGAAGATGAGGGAACGCCTGTACGGTACACACATGACCTCGTCCCTGTCCTGCGCTCATCTCACCTCTTCCCCTCCGTTTTCCATCCCTGCCCTCTTTTGTATCTGGTCACTCTAGTATAGCTCCTGCAGCTTTAACTGTTGTGATGAAGAGGGCATTTCAGCAGGTGCTGCATGCATACAAATGGCACCTGCTGAAATTCCCTTTTTCTATGCAACTGTTAAAGATACAGGAGCCCTGTCCTCCTTTCCATAGGGTCACCCTAGTGATAGATACTACAGGGAAAAAAAGACTGGAAGTCTCTGCCATTGGTCTGGGTTTTTCTCTGCCATTGCTATTAGCCACCTGAAGAAACTTTTGCTGGAAAGGACACACATCTTAACAACTAATACACAGTGTACCACTCTCATATGGGCTTAGCTCCCCATATTTTCACTTTTGTGTGAGTGCTGAAACTTTTCCTGTGCATATTGCCACTACAGAAAGAGGTCATACGTGGCATTGATATCATAAATAGCGTGCTAGGCAATATACAGACCACAGATATAACCTATTCCCAGAATCAAGAGTGATTGCAGTGCCAAAGATATGGAAAGAACAGACAGTGTTTAATAATGAAAAGTGCTCCTGGAGTGGAAAGCATCAGACAGCAATAGAAATAGAGCATTAAGTAACATGGGGCTGGAATGACTCAAATAAAGGTTAGAAATCCTGAGACTGGACTCGAAAGAAAGCAAGAGCTTCATTAGTTTATTTTACAATTCATTGGTTTCCAGTGAAGGGCCGAAACGTTAAAGCAAAGCTGTAGCGCTCTCAACTGATTAACTGAGCAAATCACTCTGCTGAGTCAGGTACAATCGTAACCTGCGTTTTCTAACATCTTGCCCGATGGAAGATATTTGGAGACCTCAAAACAGTTCACGTTTGTTGTGATCTTTTGTTTGGCCTAATAGTTATTACACCAATGTGGATGTTTTCTTATGACCTACACGGCTACCTTTGCTTTTTATATTTCTTGCCTTATTCAGGGAATCTTGGTGCGTCTTCAAAATAAAATCAGGAGGAAAGGGATGAAAAGGACACATTGACCTCTATTATGCAAAACCCATATTTGAGGATCTTGCTGTTAGTAATTGAAAGGAATGCAATTAAGTATGTATTATTTTTTTAAACAAGGAAGATAAGGAATGAAAGTAGAAATTGAAAGCAGGTGTTCTGAATTAAGGTATAAGATACACCTGAATTTAACTCTTATTAACTGCATAAAAAAGAAAGGAAAAAAGCAAAAAGTGTACTGGGAAAAAGCTGACTGGGAAGTAAGCTGACTGGGAGAAAGCTGAATGAGAAAAGCTGACTGGGAAAGCTGCAAGGAACAGGCAAAGCAGTTTGTGCTGTGGAAAGGGCAGAGGAATGCAGAGAAATGCTTGAATATTGTTTTGCTTCATCATTTTATCGGCTGCCCAACGGAAGAAAGAGACTGTGTAAAGTATGAAGATAAGTTGATTTCAGTTTTTTAAATGCTTATCTAAACAAGTAAAATACTCCCTAAAGAAAAAACGTGTTGTGAGCAGTGATTTATCTAATCTGTGGGAGGAAGTGCACCGGCTGGAATATCGGACTAGACTCACAGGAGGAAAACAAACAAGCTATCACCAACACTTCCAAGCAATAATTGACTTCAGATGGAGGGGGGGGGGTACTCAAACCAATCCTTCCTGCATTACAAAGCAACAGTACACAATGGAACCAATGACCTAGGGAGGTCGTGGGCTCTTCCACACTAGAGGCATTCAAGAGGCAGTTGAACAACCATCTGTCAGGTCTGCTTGAAGGTGGATTCCTGCATTGAGCAGGGGGTTGGACTCAATGGCCTTATAGGCTCCTTCCAATTCTATTCGATGATCCTAACTACAGACAGGAGAGAGCTGTGTAGAAGGAAAGCCTTTGTGATCTACCACAGTATAGCACATAGAATATCCCTCCTCTCTCCCGTTGCAGGGGAAGGCTCCATCTGGTTTTCTCCCTGATGTGCAGTTTTGCCAGCAAATGAGTACAATCCCCCCCCCCCCCAGGCTTAGGGTTGTACTCTGCTCAGCCAAGAGTGCTCAGAAGCTGTCTTATCTCACCCAGTGGGTATAACCCAAGGATCAAATTGTACTGCAAAGAAAGATAATGCTTTTTTGATTAAAGGAGTTGGGGAATACTCTTGATAAAAAGCAGTGGCTCAGACTGCATTGCCTGAACTTCAAAGGCATCTTTGGATGCTTTTCTCCAATGCATGGTGTTCAGGAAAGCCTGGATCTATCCTCAAATGATTGTTCTAATAGTACACATAGACCTCCTCTGATCAAGTCACTTTAATACAACACAATACAGAAGTTGAAAGACATTTTAATAAAAAATATTAACAGCCTTTTCAATATTAGCGAATTTAAGAGTCTCCAATAGTTTTTAAAAAAATAAAATAAAATCAGCTTCATCCAATGACACCTGCTGAGATAATAATAGACGAGCCACAGTTCCAAGACATTTAATTCAATGACAGCTGCTTGATGTGTTCTTTTGTCTTCCTTAATGGTAGTTTCACAAGGCCAATTCCTTGACTGCAGTATATATTCATTCCGAGGTTTCTGCTTCCATGAAGCTTTGAGATACTGAAGCTTTCAAATTAAAATATGAAGTCTTCCAAACCTGTTACAAAATGAAAAATGTTTATCCTATTTATTCCTATTTAGTTTCAAAAGATTGGCTTGTACAAAGTAAAATACGCCCACAGTGAATGCCTAATGAAAAACGTCAGTATTTGAAAGACACGTTCTCAAGTAAAGTTTGAAACTGCTGACTAAATCAGCAGCATATATAGGGCCCTGCGTGTGGCACCTACCGGATCTCAATTACTCAGCCTGACAGTGCAATCCTACGCCTATTTACTCAGAAGTGAAGTTACACTGTGCTCAATGGGGCTTACTTCTTAGTAAGCGTATTTAGGATTGCAATGTAAGCCAACTTTTGTCAAGCTCTTAACTCTTCCCTTCCATTTCTTGGAGACACAAGACATTTCCCAACAACTCAGCTTCAAAGTTGCCTCCGTACTAGAGGGACCCACAGCTAGTGCAGAAGGGAACATAACGGTTCCCAAAGCAGTTGGAAGCGAGTGGAAACGCTTGTTTCTGTAATAGCTCAGGTGAGTGGAGCTCACACAAAAAAGCTCTGCAGACTGCACTGTTCCAGAATTAAGGGCTTGCACTCATTTGGGGGGTTCCTTTAGAAAGCGATTGTTCCTGTTGCTCTTGCAGTCAGTCCCACAAGCTCCACAGAACCAGCAGAGGCACAATGGCAATATTGGATACTGCCCAAAGTCTCCACCAATTTCTAACCTTGCCTAATATACAATTTCACCTGAAATAGCACCACAATTGTTATTTATTTTGAGGTATTTATGTGCTATCTACTAATGAAGTTCACCGATACATGAAAGGGAAAACCATAATACCTAAATATAGTGTAAAAATCAGGAGGAAAAAAATGATAGCAATTCACAAGTCCCACTGCGTTCAATGAGGTTAACTCTCAGGAAAGTGGGTATAGGATTGCAGCCTTAGTGTCCGTAAGGGACATTCCAGTCTTACAACTCTACACTGACAGAATCATAGCAGCATCTTAGACAACCGCCAATTGTGCCAGGTCGCAACCAACACAGATTCATTAAAAGGCCTCCAAAAATGCACAGCAGAAGCCTACCTAGCTGATGCTTTGGGAGACTGCTAAAGCTACGGAATGGATAGAACAGGACTTTATCCCTTGCCATCTCAGCATTATCTGTAGCATGCTTTTTATCCCCAGGTCCAATGGCATAGACCTGGGGCCCATGAACTACAAGTTTTTTGTGGCAGCCACAGGGCCGGTCCTCACCACAGGATAGGTGAGCACCGAATTTGACAAGGCTGCATTAGGGCAGGGGTAGGCAAACCAGTGCTCTCCAGATGTTTCAGGTGACAATTCCAATAATCCCTGTCCACTGCCATGCTGGCTGGAACTGATGTGAGTTGCAGTCCAAACATCTGGAGGACACCAAGCATTAGGGAGCCCCAGTTCCAGGTGAACAGAGGCAGCTGAGCGATGCTGCCTGAAGCTGCTCCTGCTATACAAAGGTGACACTTGCAGCCAGGATCTTCGACTCAGCAACATGAAGCAAACTGGCTCTTGCTGGTCGCATGAGCATCAGTGTCTGGTATTTACAACTTGGGTGTGAAACACAGATCCTTCCTTAAGTGGTGGTTATTGTTTAAATCTTGCACATTATGCCCAACACGTAATCCCCCCTTGTATTAATAGGTCCTGAGATGGGCCCAGAAAGCTGTCAAATCATACAATGATGTGCCAACTCCCCCTAACTTGTTGTGCCAGACACCAACACTTTGCCACCACACTCAGTAAACTTGGAGGCAATCATACAAGACCAACAAACCCTTCCCTGTTTCCCTGCCACTCACCTGTACAAAGACCACAAAGCGGAGAGGGCGAGCCATTAAAGGCAGGCAAAAGACTTGACGCAATGCGCCAAATCCCCACATGCCTTCTCAGTCCAATGCCATATTCTGGCATGCCATGCCTGGGCCTGGTGGAAATTCAGCTTCTGAAAGACAAGAAATGAGCACATGCTTCAATAGAGGGAAAAGGTGGTCACGGAACAGGAGATGGTGGTTGGTGGTTAAGAGTAAATACCTGTGCGCTTCCTCAATTTCCAGATCAACACTCTATGCCTTATGTCTAAGTCTTCACCCCAGTCTGTATCTCTTTCCTCTTTCCCCTTACACTCTCTGCTCAGCCTAAGCTCATCTCTCTTAATATCACACACCCATGTCTGGTTTCTACCAAGCCGCATGCTTTGCCCCGAGCCGTCTCCCACCGCTTATCTTACGCCATTTCCTATCTACCTGTTCTGAATACCACACAAAACGCTTCCACAACAACATACTGTCACCTCAACTGCACTTCCTGCAACCCACCCAACTATCCACTAACCCAGCCTTCCCCAAGCTTGCGCCCTCCAGATGTTTTGGACTACAACTCCCAGCATGCCGTGCTTACTGGGGTTGATGGGAGTTGAAGTCCAAAACATCTGGAGGGCATGAGGTGGAGAAGGCTGCCCTAACCCATCGCTGATTGTGCCTTCATCAAACCTTATCCAGCCCCTCAATCTTAGATGACAAGTGACTCGGGAAGGAAATCTGGCAATTTTGCATCCTGTACAGTGTCTAGCACACCTCCCGACGCGAAATGCTGCAGCAACAGAGTCTGATCTGGAACAGAATATTTAAAAGCAGCTGGCTGTTATGGATTCCTGTGAGGACCCAAGTTCAGGACAAAGGGCAGGCCAAAAGGCTATGGATGGGCTGATAATGCCACTTACCGAGGAGAAACCCGGTCTAGTCGGACTATGATGCTAAAGTGATGTTCTTCTGGATGGAATAGTCCAAAGTGGCCTGGATCAGATGGATGGAGCATCGATTCCCAAGCGTTAACACCACAGGTACTTTGGGTTGGGGCTGAACTGCTTATCCAACTCTAGGCCCTGCTGGTGAATAAGTTTAGTAAGAAAAAGGTATGCTACTATCATGGGGTAAAAACATAATTACTATTAGTAACATGTTCCATCTCAAAAGCGCATGATGCGGCTTACATTTCTAAGGCTTTAGGAGTAAAATTAAACTAAAGCAGCATAAAGATTAGAGTGTCAGATTAAGAAACTGGGAGAACCGAAATAAAATCCATACTCAACCATGAAGATCACTAGATCCCATGACTGAATCCCTGGTATCTCCAGGTAAAAGAATCAGCCAACAGATGGGCAAATGCTCTACATGAAGCCTTGAAGAGCCTCTGCCATACAATACCGGGCTAAGTAGACCAAGGATCAGATTCTGTACATGGCAGCATCATGTATCCATATGGTTCTAGCTACAGAGGCAGATACAGCCTTCGATATTCTCTCTCCAAGGATTAAGAGCCGAATCGGGATGATGGAGTTCCATTCACATCCCACTGAGCAGGTGCTTGGTTAATGTTGAGTTGAGCTGTGGAGGCTGCAAGCATTGCTGGTTCTAACTCATCTAACACCTGAGATCCTATATCCTCATACTAAAAGGAAAGATAGGCGAAAGAAGAAAGGGCCAGGGAAGAGAAGGGAGTAGGTAACTGCCCCAAATCAATTAGATGACTGACCTAACATGTCAAGAGAGCCCAAAAAGTGCCCACTCTCTCTAGTACAGGGATGTGGTCCTCCAGTTGTTGTTGTTGGACTGCAATTCCCATCAGCCCTAGCCAGGATAGTCAATGTTGAGGACTGACAGGAATTGCAGTCCAACAACATCCAGAGGGTCACACGTTTCCTATCCCTGCTCTAGTAACGCAGAAAGTGACATCTTCAAAGCAAAGCTATCAGTCACCTTGCACTGATGTGGATACACTGATTTGGAGGGGCAGAAAGGCGTGGTGCCAGTGTCTGCAGAAAAACTATCCCCAGAGCCCACAAAGAGTTCTGAGGCCCATGCACTACAGATGTTGCTGTGGCAGCTGTTTGGACCAATCTCCACCATAGAAAAGGTGGACAATGAATTTGACACAGCTGCAGAGACCTTAGGAGGGGGGAAGATTTTCCCCAGCCAGGCTCACTAACACCTCAAGAGGAGTATTTGTGTGTTTAGCTCTTGTTACCTCAGTGAGCACAGGGAAAACAAAACAGACTGGAAGAGATCCTAAAACAAGTGTGTTCTGTATTAAGACCCTCTCCCCCCCCTTGTAACTTTTAAAAAGCCTATTGGTGTTGGACTATATCAGTTCTCACCTCTGTCTTATCCTCCAGTTGGTCGTTCCAATTGTTCTCCACAAGTGCCATCTGGTTGTTTAAGGGCTGGCTCTGGTCTCTCCTCATGGTGCTGGCGGTTGTGCACTCAGTCAGAGACAAAATCCCTGAAGTTCAGGTAATCTAGCCACCAACAGACCTCCTATTCCCCGCTTCTTGCTCTGTTCCAGTCACAGAAAACACAGGGGTTCATCAGGGCAGCATCCCAGACCTAAGAAAGTTGGACAGAAGAGGAAGACAGGCAAGCTAAAGGATTATCATGGTACTCAGACACACAGTCAGAGATAGGCTAAAATTAAGTTTAAAGGGTTAGAGTTAGATTTCAAGTTTTAAAACTTTTTAATTTTTTTTAAAAAAATCATTCTGTGCTACATACCCTTCCACAATTCTGTGGCAAGAAAAGTCAGGTGGTGCACCCTAAAATTTTACAAATAATTTATGTAAAGATTGTATCGCCTTATTGAAGTTGCATGCTCATTATATTTACTTACTGCATTTATATCCCACCTTTTTTCCTCCAAGGAACCCAAGCAGTATACATAATCCTCCCCCTCTCCATTTTATCCTCAGAACAACAACCCTTTGAGGTAGGTTACGCTAAGAATCAGTGACTGGCCCAAAGTCACCCAGTGAGCTTCCATGGCCAAGTGGGGTCTTGCACCACCACACTGGCTCTTGATCTGTAGAATAAAATGAGACTTAAAACAATTCAGGTCTTGAGTGGGAATAAGTAACTCTCTGGACCTCACTGTATTCCTGATATGGAAAACACCTGGGTGGTATTTTGTTCATATTATGAGCGAATAACGTACCAGTAATGTTTTCAGGTCAGCGCTTGAAAAAGAAAATAAGATCTTCAACAGCCATCTCAACACTTAACTTAAAAACGAAGCCCGCCTGGCACCAATATTGTTATCTTTTTGGCACCAGGTCAATATTTTCCTCTTCTCTCAGGTATTTAGCAATATCTGATAAGCCTGGGTTTATTTTGTTTTTTAGGCTTATAGCTTTTTGAAGTTATTACAGTGGTTTTAAATGTATGTGTATATTATGTGTATATTGCATGCTTTTGCTGTTTTAATTTTTGTATATTGTTTTTAATTGTTTTAATCTTATGTAAACCGCCCAGAGAGCTTCGGCTATGGGGCGGTATACAAATGTCATAAAATAAAATAAATAGAAAATAGTAATAAAAAAAGCTATGCCATTTTGTATGCATGTTAGGATAGCACTGGGGGAAAAAAAGCTTTTGCCAAAATTATTAATAATATTATTATTATTATCTATTGCATTTATATACCGCCCCATAGCCGAAGCTCTCCGGGCAGTTTACAAAAATTAAAAGACTGAACCCTAAATAGACAATATACAAAATTTAAAACCATAAAGTCTTTAAAGTGACATAAATGTCTTTTTCATACGGCAGTGCTGGTCATACCTGCCCTATCAATCTGTATAGGCCTGGCCTGGCCCCACCAGAGTGGGGGGGGAGGCGGAGACCCCCATGCCCAGCCTCCCCCTCCCCAGCTTCCCACCCCCCACACAACTTGCTCCGTGGAATAAAAAAGCTCCTTCACCCTCCCCAACTTCTCCGCCTCCCGCCTAGCGAACCCCAGCCCTCCGCGTGCGCCCTCGCTCAGGAAATGGCCGGAAAAGGGACGTCGCGGGAAAAACGCGTCACTTCCTTCGCGACGTGACCGCGCCTGCCTCTCGCTAACACCCATTGGCTGACGAAAGAGGCGTGACCGGAAATGCCGCCAAGACTGGTTTTTTTTAAAAAAAGAAAAAAAAAGGTTTCTCGGGTGATTGTGTTGAAGAGAAAGAAAACAATTACGTTTATTAGGTGTTTTAATCCACGAGGTTTATTATTATTATTATTATTTCCCCACTACAGAAATAGAAAAAAAAATAAAGTCGATATACAGGCTTGGAATTCGCTTCCGTTTGCTGAGCGGGAGCACAATGGGAACAGTAACAGCCGAATTACTCCCACCCACCCCCTTCGTATCTCTATGTTGCCCTGGTGTATTTGCCTTACTTCGGTCATTTCAAAAATGGCGGCACATAGTTCGCCGAGAGCTTTCCAAAGTTGGAACGCCGTTGATGCTTGTACGACTCTTCTTTTTCCTATCTCTATGGCTTCTTTCTCCCCGCCCCCCGCAAACGATTGACCAATCCGCGATGGGGAAGGGTTGGCTGGTTGCTAGGTTACACGGGGAGCGTGGCGCGCGCGCGGAGCAGAAAGCGTATATGTGACCCAGCGCCGCCATTTTCTCACTTATTTGCAAAGATCTTTCGTTCTTGTTGTTGTGGGAAGTAGATGTGAGGGTGGCGTGGCATTTTGGCCCCTATGGAAAGGAGGACAGGGGCTCCTGCATCTTTAACAATTGTCTAATAAAGAAACTTTCAGCAGGTGTCATTTATATGCATGCAGCACCTGGTGGAATCCCCTCTTCATCACAACAGTTAAAGCTGCAGGAGCCATGCCCTCTTTTATATCTGGTCACCAGGCAGGTCTCCTGCAGATTTTTAACTCTTGTGATAAAGAGGGAATTTTACCGGGTGCTGCATGCATGCAAAGGACATCTGCTGAAAATCCCTTTTCTAGACAACTGTTAAAGATACAGGAGCCCATGTCTTCCTTTTCATATGGTCACCCAAGGTTTGGATTCCTTTTTTCTTCATCAAGGCATCGATAAGGGGAGTTCTGGAACTTGGGCAAGAGTGATGGGGTAGCAACCGAATTCACAAAGGTGGTTTGGGAGGGTAAAATTGGAGGAGATAGTTACCTATAGGGTGAACCTATGGAAAGGAGGACAGGGCTCCTGTCTCTTTAACAGTGGTAAAGAAAAGGGAATTTCAGCAGGTGTCATTTGTAAGCAAGCAGCACCTGGTGAAATCCCCTCTTCACAGTAGTGAAAGCTGCAGAAGCTCTGCCCACTTTTGGATCTGGTCAAGGGGGGCAGGGCTCCTGCAGCATTAACGTGATGCAGAGGAAATTTCACTGGGTGCTGCAGGTGTATAAATGATACCTGCTGAAATCCCCTTTTCTATGCAACTGTTAAAGAGACAAGTCCTGTCCTTTCCATGTGTCACCCTATGATGCTATAGAGCATTTTTTCATGAAGTCTGAGATACGAATACAAGGATTGGAGAGATAATCTCTCTTTGTAAGGGGCAGCAGAGTCAGTCAACTGCAGCAAAGTCAACAAAAGGAGTTTTACGTCCTGTTATGGACTAAGAACTTTATTCTGGCATTTATTCTCATGATCAACTGTGACAGTTTTATTTAGTTTTAATGAGACTTCTTAAATCATTAGGTAAAGCTGCTCGCTTGATTATCTTAACCTAGGGTGACCAGATAAAATCCAGGTCAGGGCTCATGTAACTTTAACAGTTGTAGAGAAAAGAGAATTTCAGCCAGTGTCATTTGTATGCAATTAGTTCCTGGTGAAATTCCCTCTTCATCACAACAGTTAAAGTTGCAGGGGCCCTGCCTTCTTTTGTATATGGTCACTCTAGTATAGTGCCTGCACCTTTAACTGTTGCGATGAAGAGGGAATATCACCAGGAACTTATTGCATATAAATGACACTGGCTGAAATTCCCTTTACAACTGTTAAAGTTACATGAGCCCTGACCTGGATTTTATATGGTCACCCTATCTTAACCCCACCCCTTGGGGCTTTTTAAAATGTTTTTAAAATTGGTTTAAATGGGATGGAACCCTAATTGGGGTCTGGGTAAAACAAAGATCCATTAAATTGAAGAGGGATCATAATTTTGTATGATTTTTAAAGAGGACACCCACGAAATCAGCAAACGCCTGAACCACAAAAACTGGGGATCCACCACTCCTGGGCAATGCCACAGTGCAAACACATGGAAAATAGGCAAGGATCCTCATGATTTCATACGATTTTACTGAGTAGCACCCCCAAACTACAATCCAGTTACACAGCCCATCTGCCTCCACGGACTAAACCACAAAAATCACAGGTCTGCCACTTGGTGTGATCACGGCACAAAAACATGGAAAACAGGCAGGGGTTGTCTTGATTTCACATTTTATAAAGCAACCCCCAAACCGCAGTCCAATCACAGACCATATCGGCCTACATGGACTGAACCACAAAAATCATAAGTTCCCCACTCATGGGTACAGCCATAGTGCAAAAACATGGATCTGAGGCAGGAATTCTAATGATTTCATATGAACTTTATAGAGCAACTCCCCCAAGCCACAATCCAATCACAGAGCCCATCTGCCTCCACTCACTGAATCACAAAAATCAGGCATCCACCACTCGTGGGTGTGGTCACGGCACAAAAACATGCAAAACAGGCAGGGATCCTCATGTTTTTTTCATGGAAAACACCCCAATCACAATCCAATTGCAACACATCCATGCCCTGGGAATGAACTACAAAAAACATAGATTTGGGGCTTAATGGTACCGTCGTCGTAATATAAAATCATGGATATGAGGCACAATTCAGTGTGGATCCTGGGAATTTTTGCATTGTGTTCCCCTCCCCACTAAACCCCCATCAAAGCACAGAACTCATCTTTGTCCCAACTATGCACGCAAAGAAACCCATATCTGCTTCTTCATCTCAAATAGGGTGATCCATTTATGCAAGGCATGGATGCTGAGAGATCATCTGGATTTTACATATAGTGCATCCAAATTCAAAGCTGAATTATATAGCACCTCCATATCAATAGCATGGATCCTATACTTCTCAGAGCTGGGAGGGGAGGAGAAGGATTCCTTATGAGTCCACTGGATTTTAATACAGTGTCCCCACAAATGCACTGTTACATACAGGGCACATCATAAGAACATAAGAGCCATGCTGGATTAGACCGAGGGTCCATCTAGTCCAGCACTCTGT
Organism: Anniella stebbinsi; assembly: GCA_029215795.1. NCBI lineage: Eukaryota > Metazoa > Chordata > Lepidosauria > Squamata > Anniellidae > Anniella > Anniella stebbinsi. Next base: position 5,412,079 of record JARDYH010000004.1, on the reverse strand, counting down.
TCATACAGTGGCCAACCCACTGTCGACCAGAGACCCACATGCAGGATATGGTGCAACAGCACCCTCCCATCCATGTTCCCCAGCAACTAATGTATACAGACATACTGCCTCAGATACTGGAGGTGGCACATAGCCATCAAGACTAGCAGCCATTGATAGCTTTCAGGAATGTATCCAACTCCCTTTTAAAGCCATCCAAATTGCTGGCCATCACCACATCTTGTGGTAGTGAGTTCCACAGTTTAATTATGCACTGTGTGAATTACTTCCTTTTTATCTGTCCAGAATCTCCTACCAGTCAGCTTAATGGGATCACCCTTGGTTCTAGTATTATGGGATATTGCATGATGGGGCTTGTGTGCAAGAATCACGAGGGCCCTGCTCTGATCAAAGCTCATGCAACATTCTTGATCTGTGTTAGTTTTTGTGGTGCACTTCATAGATAAGGGTGTAAAGTGTGACTTAACATTTGATTTTAGGTGTTCCGTGTAAAAACTATTAAGATGGTTCATGAGGATCCATTCCTCACATACCTGTTGTTGTTCCATGGGAACCCCTACTCCAATTTATACATGCCTTTTAGAGGCCGGAAAGTATAGAAGGATGACAGCTGATTTGATTATGGATTTGGGGGCTATTTCTCTGGCTTGTTCACAAAGCGAAAAACTAGACTTCCTTGTGTATAGTAGCATGCTGACTCATTCATAAAAAAACCAGGGTGTTTAAAAAGTTACTACATGTTCAGCTTTTTAAGGTTCAACTCTGAGGATATGACCCTCAGATCAATGGTTTTGTACTACAGTGGAACACTGAAATAGGGGATCAGTAATTTGGTTCACACTGAACAGTATGATCTATGATTTGATTATGGTTTCATGATTTGATTTATGATTTGATTTATTATGATTTGATTTATTATGGTTTCATGATTTGATTATGGTTTCATGATTTTTGCGGTCTAGTCCGTGGAAGCAGATATCTGCGATATGACGGTGCTTCGGTGTATTTGTCTTATAATCATGAGCGCTGGACTGAAAACAACAGAATGAAATTTCATAGAGATAAATGCCAAGTTCTACACCTAGGAAAAGGAAACCAAATCCACAGTGACAAGATGGGGGATACTTGGCTAATCAATACGACAAGCGAGAAGGATCTTGGAATTGTTGTAGATCACAAGCTGAATATGAGCCAACAGTGTGAAGTGGCTACACAAAAAGCAAATGCTATTTTAGGATGCATTAATAGAAGTATAGCTTCCAAATCGCACAAGGTACTGGTTCCCCTCTATTCGGCACTGGTTAGGCCCCATCTTGAGTATTGCATCCAGTTCTGGGCACCACACTTCAAGACGGATGCAGACAATCTGGAGTGAGTTCAGAGGAGGGCAACGTCTGGAAACAAAGCCCTATAAGGACAGACTGAAAGAACTGGGCTTGTGTAGCCTGGAGAAGGGAAGACCGAGGAGAGACATGATAGCGCTCTTCAAATACTTGAAAGGTTGTCACACAGAGGAGGGCCAGGATCTCTTCTTGATCAATGGAATAATGGGCTCAAGTTACAGGAAGGCAGATTCCAGCTGGACATCAGGAAAAGCTTCCTGACTGTTAGAGCAGTACTACAATGGAACCCATGACCTAGGGAGGTAGTGGGCTCTCCTACGCAAGAGGCCTTCAAGAGGCAGCTGGACAACCATCTGTCAGGGATGCTTTAAGGCGGATTCCTGCACTGAGCAGGGGGTTGGACTCAATGGCCTTAGAGGCCCCTTCCAACTCTACTATTCTATGATTCTAGGATGTGTGTATGTTGTATGTTTTTGCTGTTTTAATTTTTGTATATTGTTTTTAATCCTATGTAAACTGCCCAGAGAGCTTCGGCTATGGGGCAGTATACAAATGTAATAAATAAATAAATATCAGTGTTTTTGCACTGTGGCTGCACCCATGAGTGGTAGATCCCTGATTTTTGTGGTCCAGTCCACAGAGGCCGATGCGTCTCTGTGATTGCATTGTGGTTGGGATGGGTGGGTTGCTCTTTAAAAATCGTATGGAATCATGAGGCTCTTTGCCCGTTTTCCACGCTTTTGCGCCGTGGCCACACCGGGTGGTGGATCCCTGGTTTTTGTGGCGGTTCAATCCGTGGAGGCAGATGGGTCCTGTGATTTGTGTGGCAGTTTTGTGGGTGTCCTCTTTTAAAAAACCATATCACGGGGGGTCCCTTTTTGATGTCACGGGTCCTCCTTTCACTTCCTTCCCAAATGAAAACACCTTTATTAGGGCCAACTAAAAACCTCACAAACTATGGCGTGTGTTGCTTTAGGTTTTGCACAAGCGCTTCGTTATGAGGCGGGGATGTGCCCGCCTCGCTAAGGAGGAGCTTTGCCGATGCTGTCCAGCTCAGAGATGTGAAGGCCTGGAAAAAAAACGGAAAAATTTTTTTTTGGGGGGGGGGGAGTTTTTTTTCCTTTTCCCCCCGAAAATTTCCGTTTTTTCCTGAAAAAACAGGAAAAAATGGAAATTTTCGGGAAAAAACCGTTTTTTCCCGGCCCTTCACATCTCTAGCTCCAACTCCGTCCTTGGCGCCAAGCCGCCTGAAGGCCGGAGGAGGGGGGGGGGAGAAGAAACAACCATGGCAACCGCCGGCCAATCAGGAAAGCCCTCTCCGCCACGTGGTTCTCCCCGGCCGCGCTGCGTGGAGGGCTCCTTCCCTTTTGACCTTTCACCCCAAGATGGCGGCGCCCGTCGGTCCGTTGAAGTTTTGGAAACCCGGTAAGGACCGGACCTTTGGGGAAGGGCGGGAATCCAAGGGCCCGGGGAGGCGACGGGAGGGGTTGTTTTGCTCTCCCTTTGGCCGGGGCGAAGCGTGTTTCCCTGCCGGGGGAGGCGGGGGCGTCCGGGGCTACGAAGAGGCTCTGCCCGGTGAGGCTTCCCTCGCGGAGGACGGGAAGGCGAGAGGACTCGCTTCGTCCCTCTCTCCGGACCACGGAAAGCTCAGTCACCCAGGGGGGTGTTCAAGGCAGCATGTGGGGGGTTCAAGGCAGCCTGGGCGCGAGTGGACAGCTGTCCGTCCGCCTTAACGACGTGGGGGGGGGGGGGGAAGCACTCCTCACATGCTCCAGAACTCCCTCACCTCCGTCGCCCTTGAGCGTGCTGCTTGTTTGAGAAGAAATGCTTGTGAGTTTTCGCGTGAAGGAAGATGAATGCTTCTGGTGATTTGTAAACGTGATGGCTTTTTTTAAAACTATAAGCCATTAGGTTTGCAAATAACCAGGTTATTTTTTTTTTAAAAAAGCCATCAGGTTATTTGCAAACCTGATATATATGAAAAAAGACATCAGGTTTGCAAATAACCAGAAGCACTCATCTTCCTTCACACTAAAGCTCACAGTGGGGGATTCTGCACCGGAGCTGCCTTCCAGCTGAGAGACTGTTGAAAGACACTTTGACTGCCTTTTTAACTTTTTGGTGTTTAAATTTATATTGTTGCTCTTATGGTTTTTAATTGTGCAATGCCCAGAGAGCTTTGGCTGATAGGCAGTATAAAGATGTAATAAATAAAATAAAATAAATAAAGACACTTTTAACACAGCATATTTAACTTAGCTGTTTGGTTATCCTAGAGACTAAAATTGCAGTCCTAAGTATGCTCAGTAGGGAGTTTGTTTAATTTAGTGAGATTCTGTATGTATGTACATAGTGCCGGGTGGCAGTTCTAACTAAGCATACTTTTGTTTAACTCTCATCTTTCTACTCTTCTACCTTCTTGGAAATAAGTCATGTTGAAATCAATGGAATTTATTACACTTAATAATAGTGTAATACACTTTTTCGCCAGCATTATATCAAATGGAAAATAGTTGTTTATTTTGATTTACTTCTAATGCCAGCCCAATGGCTTGAACACATTGGAGAAGGCTATACAGTATACTGCATTTTTTTTGTACAGAGCTGTAATAACAATATGGGACTATTTCCATCATAATCTAGACAAATCTTTCCCAACCCTCCAGATGTTTTTCAAATCCCCAGCCATCATGGCTAATGGTCAGGAACGCTGGGACTTGTAGTCCAAAACATCTGGAGGGCACCAGGTTGGGGAAGGCTGATCTAGACAATTCTGTTCCGATTCTAAATTAAAAGGAGAAGGTTTTAAAAGTGGGGCCATCTGGAAACTATAAAGGCAAGCTTGCATATGAGCAAGAAAGCAACACCGTCAAAAATAAATCTGCAGTGAAATTAGATCTTGTTCTCATTAGCTCACTGCTTGTGAAACACTATACTTAATGTTGAGGTAGCAGTGTTTCTGCAGTGCTAAGCAATTTGTATATTACCTCTTTGATATTTGCATGGTGCTTTTGAGGTGATTTTCCTGGCGTGAAGGACAATTAGTACAGTTTTTCTCTGTAGGGATGAAATTATATAGACCTATTAATATTTATTTAATTTAAATCATTGCTCATTGCTAGGTCTAAAAGTAACCTCCATAACAGCTCAAGAACAGTGTTTGCAGCAGCTGTTTCCCTTGCTATATATTTATTTGAGCATAGTCACAAGTTGTTGCTGGCATTTGTTTGCTGGTTGCAAAAGGGTATAAATATCTGAGTTGCAATCACTGATGCAACGAACTCTAAAGAACAAACTCCTTTTGTATCATGTAGTTGTTTGTTTGGTGTCACTGACTGGGTTTGCACGATCACTGCAGCCCACCATAGTTTTGCCCTCCAACAAACCCTGGGTTCAGATGACATGGCAACCCTTCGTCAGGGGTTGAGTATTCAAAATGGCAACTGGCACATGCCACAAGCTCCAAGGCTTAAATAACCCACGGTAGGCTGCGGTGACCATGAGAACCAGCACACTGTGTTAGTTAAATTGTAATTGGAATCAACTCAGGGTAATCCTAATCCCACTTACCTAAGAGTAAACCTCGCTGAACTCAATGGAATTTACTTCTGACTAGACATGCAGAGGATTAAACTGTACGCCAGGCTCTGAAACTTGATCAGACCGTAGATTTTAGTAACCTTCATCTATGGAATCTGAGAGTGCTTTGTAGTGTTGAATGAGGCGCATCCTATCCTGTAAATAGTGGAGTACCATTTGATTTCATCAGTAAAGCTTTGTTGTGTCGAATTGGTGGATGATGGAAGAGATAAGAAATGATTGCCCCTACAGATGGCCACCAACCTGTAATGTGGTGTTTCAAGCTAAAGACATAATGACCCTGTTCAAATGACACGCTAAGCCACAGTGGTTAAGCATTTTGAGCTAAACGTTATGGCGTAGCATGTTGTGTGAACCATTCCTAACCATGGTGGCTACATAACCACATTTTAAACACGTTCGCTAACCATTTGCTTCAAAACGGTTAGCAGCCTGGTTTAGCGTGTTGCCTAAAGGGACCCATTATAGAGCAATGCTATGCACACTTATTTGAGAGTAAGTTGCCTTGAACACAGCTGATTTAGTTCTGAGTTAACATACATAAATAAACATGCATAGGGTTGGGCTACATATGTATAGTATATGTATAGTTTGGTATACTGTATGTATAGTACAGAATGGAATTGTATAGTGTATTATATGCTAATGGATAAATGTAGTGCTACGTATTAACAATGTTTAATATTGGGAGAATTAGCGCCACACTGTTGTGCAACCAACATTTCCTTGTTTCTGCATATGCTGATGCACAGAGAAATGGAACTATAGTTTAGCTTGACTAGGCCTGCTGTGATAAGTTAATTTTGATTGAATCTCTGAAAAGAATTCATATCATTTCACTTGTTCTTCCTCGGATCTCCCCTTCCAAACACTGAGCAATTGTTCTTGTGTTGGTGGGTAATTTAATTTGTCATGCACACTTTCAGGTAATCTTAATGTGATAATTGCTTCTGTTTCCTCTCCCATTTGTGTTTTGTCTTCTGGAGAAGGTGACACCCAGGTGGCCATTCTAGATATTTTTCACTGAAAAATTTCATTTGAATACCTTGATTAGATATTGCATAGTGTTAGGAGAGCTCCGGCTATGGGGCGGTATATAAGTGTAAATAATAATAATAATAATAATAATTGCACAGAAGAAGTCTTCATCTGGAGATTTCTATGTCACATTCAAAATCCATAGAGATAGCATTGCACAGCACAGATAGCACACCCAGGGTGCAATCCTATGCATGTTTAGACAGAGAAAAGACTATTCCCAGCATGTTATGTGTTTTTAGACAGAAAAAAGTCCTACAGTTTTCAGCATGGCTACCTGGGGTATTATAGGACTTTTTCCGTCTAAGCTGCCCCCAATCTAGTAGTATTGTGCAGTACATGTTTCAGTACCCATACTGTAATACCTTTTGTCAACTACACAATATTTGCACTGTCTTCTCACATTGACTGCTGTTGAGAAAATTTGCTGTTGACTTTGCACATAGGACTTTTTTTGGCCCACTAAGTCCATGGGTGGTAAATGTCATCTGAAATTATTTTTTTTTCATGGTATGACACTGTGTTTACCGCAGGCAGTTGTGTGCGTCAAGGTTTTGTTCACAAACAACATTGACTACCGTATTTTCCGGCATATAAGACGACCCCCAACTTTTCCAGTTAAAATATAGAGTTTGGGATATACTCGCCGTATAAGACTACCCCTCTTCCAACGCGCGGAGGGGAGGAGGGGGGGCGCTTACCTTTGAGGGACGTCCGCTCCCATCTGGCGCCGGCGGCTACTACCAGCAGGCTTCGCGGCCTGCTCCAGGGTGGCGCGCCGGGTCACCCGGCGCGCCACCCTGGAGCAGGCCGCGAAGCCTGCTGGTAGTAGCCGCCGGCGCCGGACGGGAGCAGACGTCCCTCAAAGGTAAGCAGGGGGCGCGCGGAGGGGAGGAGGGGGGCGCTTACCTTTGAGGTGCGAGGGAGAACCAAGACCTCGTCTCAATCCCCGACCTTTCCTGACGCAGCCCCCCTCCGTCCGTCCTATACACCCGGCGTATAAGACGACCCCCGACTTTAGAGAAGATTTTCCAGGGTTAAAAAGTCGTCTTATACGCCGGAAAATACGGTACTATAGAAATCATAATTTGACTAGATTTTAGCTTCCACCAATGCTCTATAAATTCTTGACAGGAACATTGCCTGTCAGGAGATCATGACCACAGGGACTTCTACTTTGATTTAGCAACGCCAACATCTTTGGACTTCCATTGATTGCCAGCATGAGGCAATCTATCGTGATGATTGTGCCTGAGCAGATCTTAGATGTTCTAAGCAGTGTACTCATTAAGAATAAGCAGTGAAAGAATAGGCTGTTATTGCCTATGCAGGAGTAATTTTGGATATGGCCAGTTATTTCATGAGAGCCTAAACTCATCTTTCCCCTGAAGAATATGGTAGCAGAGGTGTATAGCTGATGAGGAATGTCAGCTGTAAATTATTTTTGCTTTGTCCCAAAGGAAGCGGAGCTGTCAATTACGTCTGCTCTGCCACCCAACTAAGATCTGTTTGGTGTGAGGAGCGCTGCTATCTTTGGGACAATACAGATGGGGCAATACATCGTGGCATTTTTTTTCTGTTTTTGAACTGCTAACACAGGTTGGGAACCTCTGGCCCTCCAGATGATGTTGGATTACAACTTCCTATTATCCCTGGCTGTTAGCCATACTGGCTGGGGCTGATGGGAGTTGGAGTACAGCAAGAGCTGCAGGACTACTTATTACCCCACCCTTGTACTAATGTTTCTTCATCAAACTGTATCTGCCAGCACCAGGTTGCTGCATTTTATGCCACCTGGAGTTTTCTGGCCATTTTCAAAGGCAGGCCCATTTAGAATGCATTTTTGTAGTTCAGTCTATCAACAAGGCAAAGGTGACAGTACCAGGTCTCCGTCTTCCAACAGTCGATGTACTAGCTGGCGCTTCAGGTAAAACAGCATTCTGTACCATGGTTTCGACACAGGACCTGGGAATTCAGCAGCAATGCTCCTAAACTGTGAACCATCTCTCTCTCTCTCTCTCTCTCTGTGTGTGTGTATAAACACATGTGTGAAGGCTTTAATCTTGTACAACACCTGGATATGTTTTGCATGGCAGGCAGTATAGAAATATTTTAAATAAATACAAAAATAAAATACATACAGGCACATATATGTGCCGGGCGAGTATTGCTCATTCTGTTTAAAAAATGTATCACGGATCCCAGGTCTCTGATTGTTTTCTTGTTGCCAGTAACTGATAGCATGCCTCCTGCAAACTGAAGGGCATCCCAATGAACTTGCTTACGGGAAACTGCAAATTATGCATATCCATAATGAGGTTTTTTTCTCTCCTTGTAGCATCAGTTGTATGATTCAGCACTTACAGCTGTCAGTAGCGCTAATAACCTGCAGCAACCCACAAAGGTTTAATTATAAATATATATTATGTGTATGTTATGTGTATGTGCATATATAGCTTATTTTCAGTTGCAAGTGAGCTTTTGAAAAGATAACCATCTTTTTACAAATTTGGAAAACCAATTTCCCCCCTTAATCCTACCTCAAAGATAGCCTTTCAAGTTATAAAAAAGTACTATCACTTAAGGATGTTTGTTCAAATGATGTTATTTCCCTACCTTCTTTGTGTTTGTCTAATAGTCAACATCATATTAATAGTTATTTATTTACTTATTTATCTGCTCATGTAGGAACAGAAGGACCTGGTGTCAGCCTCTCAGAGGAGAGGCAGAGCGCAGCTGAAAGTTCTAGTGTTTCAGTCATCTATAACCCCTATGTTTCCCTTTCTATTGAACAACAGAGGCAAAAGCTACCAGTTTTCAAGGTATAAGTTTCTTTTGGTACTTCAGATTTAATTATTGTGATGATAATCTCTCTTTTGTATATTTTACCATTTCCATCTTTTAAATTTGCTTTGCAACTTGGAAAATGATAATCTGTAGAAAAAAACACCAGAAGTGCCATGCTGGATCAGACCAAAGGGTCCAGCACTCTGTTCACACAGTGGCCAACCAGCTGTCGACCAGGGACCAACAAAGCAGGACACGGTGCAACGGCACCCTCCCACCCATGTTCCCCAACAGCTGGTGCACACAGGCTTACTGCCTCGGATACTGGAGGTAGCACGTAACCATCAAGGCTAGTAATTATTGATAGCCTTCTCCTCCAGGAATTTATCTAACCCCTTTCTAAAGCCATCCTAATTGGTGGCCATCAGTTTGTACATTTTTAATAGCCTCTGATAAAACAATTTCAGGACATTCTCTTTGTGGTGACTAACTACACAGTCCTTTAAATGTTTAGTCAGAAAAAAAGTCCTGACTGGCTGGGGAATGCTGGAAGTTGTAGGACTTCTTTTCTATCTAAACATTTTATTAATTTTGAGTGGACTTAGTTTTAAGTGAATCCAATCCATATGTGCCACAAGTTACTATGGATTTATGCATATGTTTAATTTAGTGGGTTTTAAGGTCTCTGTGCTAGATTATAGCCTACTTGGTGTAGATTGTATGTTTATTTGGTTTTATGTTCTGCTGCATTTTATTGTTTTGTTATGATGGTGTTGTATTTTTATTATGGTATTAGCATTATGTTTTAAACTGGAAATCTTTTTACTGGGTGTTTTAAGAAATACAATACATAAACAAATAAATTAGCTCAAGTAAATTATATTCCTGTACTATTTTCACTGACTATTCTCTCCTCTGATTTCTGTATTAAAACTCCTTTTGTATACTGCTGTAAATCATATTTGAATGCCGATTTTTTTTCTTTTAGCTTAGAAATCACATCCTTTATCTGGTAGAGAACTATCAGACACTGGTGATTGTTGGAGAAACAGGATGCGGGAAAAGCACTCAGATTCCTCAGGTGAGTACGAAATAACTTATTTTTATGTACTTATTATCTATTATAGGGATTTATATCCTGCCCTTCTACCAAATTCCCTGGGCGGCTTACAGGATTTCAGAACATTATAAATCAAGCTAAATCAAACAAAAATACAGTCCAAATAGCAGAATCTATAAGAGCAGCATAAAAATAAAACCCACCACCCTGAGAAAATAAAAAAGGCCTTCACTAGGTGCTGGGGAGCTTCCCTGGGGAAAGTATTCCACAGTCACGGTGCCACCAGTGAGAAGGCCATTTCCCTTGTAATCCTTTGCCATAAGTCAGGTGGCAGGGGACCCCCGGAGAAGGACCTCTGACGGAAATCTAAGTGTACAGACAGAAACGTGTGAAGGCAGGCAATCTTTCAGGTATTCTGGTCAGAAGTCATGAACTTAATAGAATATTTTTGCAGAGAAGATCATGAGCATGGTTCAGCCAAAGTTAATCACACTTAAGTCACCTTGAAGTTAGGCATGTGTTTAGCTCTCTTACTTTGTAATCAGTAGATCTTAACTGTGAATGCTGGATGGTATTCATTGGGCCTATTCAGACTTCAGTCTCTGTGGTTAGCAAAACTGGGTTCTCTGGGGTTCGCACTAACCACAAGCTGTGCTGTCGCCCACATCACTTTAAGCCACGATTAGAGCCGCTAACCCTGCTGCAGGTGGTCCGACTGTGGTTCATGAGTGAGCAGGGATTTAGCAAAACGCATCGCCCAAGGCCCCTTAAACCCTGCCGCTTAACCAGAAGCCTTAACCAGCTGGGTTTAAGGTGCCTTCTGAACAGGCCCAATATGCTGGATCCAGACATAGTCATTTATAGAGTCGTGCTTTTTATTTGAAATCAATGAGGATAAATTTAGTCATTACTAATTTGTCCCAACGATTTCAGTGCGTCTACTTTAAGCCAGACTAAGTCTGGATCCAAGCCATTATATTGGAGATATCTGTGGCAAAGCTGAATACTCAAAAATACAGTTTTTCTCTCTACTTCCCCTTCAAGATTGAATAATGTTTGCAAATAGTTACACTGACAGGGTTTGCAAGATGACTGCAGCCCCCCATGGATTATTTAACCCATGGTGGGTTGTGGTGCTGATGGCCATTTTGGATATTCAACCCCTAGCAGTGGGGTTGCCATGATTTGCCATGTTGTCTGAACCTGGGAGGCAGGGGTTGTTTTATGATTAAACAACCCTCAAATAACCCTACCAGGGTTGCACTTTCAAAATGGCTGCTGGAATGCCTTGCCGCCCACCATGGTTTAAATAACCACACAGTAGGCTGTGGTGATCATGCAAACTGACGCATTGAGCTGGCATTCACCCTCTTCCAGGGCATGGAATCTTCACAGTTAGACTTCAGTAACATTTTGCTTTAGTGGAAATGGTTGTCTTTTATTTATTTTGAAAGCTCTGGACAATGGGAGACGGGGTGGTGGTGGGGAGGAGATCCTAAACCCACCTTGTTCTGGAAGACCTTTCAAAGGGGATTTTCAGAAGGCTGCTGGGGGGATGGGGAGAGGGAAATAGGCAGAAATTGTCTCCTCCCCTGTTTTGCTAGCAGAAATGCTCCTCTGTATCAAAGGCCTCGGCATCGAAAGCAGTGGAAAGGGGGCTTCTGTTTGTGGAAGGCAACGTTTTTGTCCAAACCCCTGTGACTGAGGATGGTAACAGCCCTAGTGCTAAGATAACTGTAACTTAATGGGACAAATTTATAAATCCCCCATCCCCCCCCCCCCCCGGCTTAAAGTCAGTTTTATTTTATTTTATTTCCTTTTTGGTGTTTTTAAAACCATGCGAGCGTTAATCATGTTGACTGTATTTTGACCGATTTCGTTTGACTGTAGGAACAAAGAGACAAGTTTTCTTGCCTTAATTTTGCTACTTTATTAAAACTCTTCCCAAGGTGGATAAATAGAAATGGAGGAGGAAACGGGACGAATGAAAGTAGTAAAAAGGGATTGACTTAGCCTTTTTATACCATCTCTCATGATACATTCCTCTCCACCCCCCATTATAGTATCTCACGGAAGCTGGCTGGACTGCAGAGGGACGCGTTGTAGGAATAACACAGCCTCGCAGAGTTGCCTGTGTTTCAGTAAGTGCCTCTGATTCATACTTAACGGAATTTATTCGTGTGTGTATGAAGAATATGATAAATGTTTTAAGCATTTCATAAGACGCGACACTTGCAACAGATTTTATCAATTTTTTGGCACGATCTAGAGCGCAGTTAGACGTTCTTGAGTCTCATTAAAATCCATGTGATGATAGGACTGGAACTGGGTTATGGAGCTGATTGGCTTCTGCTACGGGGTGTGATAGATGGACTTGCTCAGTACCACCTGCAGTGGAAGTTTATGGAATGGGATCTGAGATCTGGCTTTTCTGCTTCTTATTTTTTGTGTGCGGTATGAGTAGAGATGTAAAATGTCTGGAAATTTTAAACCCATGGGGAAAAAACAAGGGCTTCCCCCTGTTTTTTCTGGGGGGTAGAGAAAGTACACAGAAATTTTGGGGGGAAATAGAAAAAGAAGCAATCCTTTTTTTAAAAAGCACTCTTTACAGATCTAACGTTAGTGTTTGTTTAGGACAGCCTTCCCCAACCTGGTGCCCTCCAGATACTTTTGACTTCAATTCCATGAGGGTTCAGGCAGCATGGCCTGTGGTCAGAAATGCTGGACACTGTAGTCCGAAACATCTGGAGGGCACCATGATGGAGCGTAAACCTACATGTGAAGCCTTTATGTACGTTACGTATAATTTGTATAAGCCCTGTGAGAAAAGACTGAACGAACTGGGCATGTTTAGCCTGGAGAAGAGAAGACTGAGGGAGACATGATAGCACTTTTCAAATCCTTGAAAAGTTGTCACACAGAGGAGGGCCAGGATCTCTTCTCGATCAGCCCAGAGTGCAGGATGCGGAATAATGGGCTCAAGTTAAAGGAAGCCAGATTCCGGCTGGACATCAGGAAAAATTTCCTTACGACAATGGAACCCATGACCTAGGGAGATCGTGGGCTCTCCCACGTTAGAGGCATTCAAGAGGCAGCTGGGCAACCATCTGTCAGGGATGCTTTAAGGCGGATTCCTGCATTGAGCAGGGGGTTGGACTCGATGGCCTTGTAGGCCCCTTCCAACTCTACTATTCTATGATTCTATATATTGAACCGTTTGCTTTTTTTATTGCGGTTTACTTATTGAATGTTGTGTATTTCCTTTCTTCGGTTGGATGTTAACATGGCTTCTCTGCAAAATTATCCTTCAACCCCCTCCTTTATTTGTGTTGGTCATTGGATTGCTGTTTTTAGAATGTGGCCTTACCGTATGTTGGTGGAAAGGTTAGAGTGTGGTTGGAGTGTGTGTTTACTGATTTCTGAGTCTGCCCTTGGAGGGAACGACTTGCAGGTATTGCAGCATTCAGTAAATTGAAGAAATGGCTCAGTTAGAAATCTAACTGATGCAATAAGGATTTGAGGCTATATATGTACGAAAAACAAGGCTGCTTTACAACAGTGCAACACTTTGGTATCCTCAAACCTTTGTCCTTGCCGGACCAGAAGCAGTTGAGATGTTGCTTCCAGAGTTGATTTATACTAGGTTGCTGATATGGTATGAAACCTCTTCAGACATCTGTTTCTCTATATACACCTGTTTTAGTGTAGAGGTGGCTTCTCAGGGCAGTATCCAACCATGTCATTCCGCTCACGTAAATTGCATTGCGCAAGCAGGAGAGACCTCTAGCGCAACACCAATCGTGTTAGCTCTCTCAGTAGGATTCCCCATAAACCCATCATGCAAGCTAACAACATTGATGTTACGCTAGAATGCTCAAGTTAGCGCAGACTAATTTGCGTCTGTGGAATGATATGGATGGATACTGCCCTGTCTGAATTCGTGAACAGCTCTGTCATTAGGAGAGTGTGAAATTTCAATGGGTAGCACAGCTAGCAGCCGGCAGAGCAATCCTAACCCCTAGATCGGCTGGATGGTGGGGGATAAAATGGGTGCAGAGGCAGCCCTCTGCTGGTGAAGAGGAGCTCCGTTGGCAGGGGCCGCGTCTGCTTCAGCAATCCCTGTTATGCCTGCAGAAAGCTTCACAGACGTAATTCTACTCCTGGTGCTGTTCCCATCAGGAGGAGGACCCGAAACAAGGTGTTATGGGGACAGACCCAGATTGGGATTTGTGGGATGCCAAGCCCCTCTGTTATCCTGATGATAATAATAATAATAATAATAATAATAACAACAACAATAATAATAATAATAGTAATTTCTTACCCGCCTCTCCCTCCAGATTGAAGCAGGGAACAACATCAGTACCAACAATAAAATACATAAACTGATTAAAAGCATATAAAATTAATACATTATTAAGGGTTTGAATTGGGCCTTTCACCTACGCCAGTGTAGCTAATTCCCTCCCCCGGCATTGATTTTAAAAGTGGGGGGGGGGGGATTCCGCTGTCCTACCCTGGCTGGTGTGAGTTGGCCAAGCTTCGGAAGTAGTGTGCAAACCGCCACTTCACCCCTGTTAGGGATTTCTCCGTAATTCACACAGCCAGGCTTCAAAGGCTGTGTTGGGATTTTGTCCATCCATTTCAGACCATTCACCAGCCCTTTGTTTTTAACTTGACATAGGCTAGCTGTAAGGCAGCTTTGTATAGGCAGTTCCCGAGAGGGAGGTATGTTTATTTGTGACCCTTTGAGGAACCCTAGGATACATGAAAGGCATGGAAGGTTGCTAGGGAAAGAACTACCAATGGCATAAACTTCCAGCATAAAAGCTAATGGGGCTGCGGAACGCATTATCCTGGGTGCAGCCAACATTCAGCAAAAGTGAAATGGCAGCGAGTAATAATTGAGGGAATTCATTCATGTAATAAATAGCCTGTCTGCTGTATAAACCGATGCATGCTGCAGCGAAGTATCAAAGTATGTATTTAATTTAATTTAAAGTATTTGCATACTGGTCTTCTTCCAACAGATTCTAGAGCAGTGAACAGTAAATATATATATATATATATATATAATAAATTATATTATTTATTATATTGCAAAGCACTAAAATTTAAACTGAAACCATAACAATAACAGTAAAATGAGGCAGTGACTAAAAAATTAATGTAGGCAAAGGTATTTCTTCAATTAAAATGTCTGGGAATATGAAAATGTCTTAATCTAGCACTGAAAAGATTGTAATGTAGGCATCAGGGTGCGCCTCTTTAAGGAGGGCATCCCATAACTGCAGCACCACCACCAAAAGAGCCTTCCCCTTGGTTGTTACATAGCGCAGTCCCAATCAGAAAGGCAAAGTATCTCATGCTTAGCTTTCTGAGTTTCATGAAAGGCTATTTGAGCAATCTCAACCTTCTTGTGTTAAGTCCTTTATGTTTGTAAAGTCTTCAGATATGGAGGCTGTACTAATTTGGTTCTTCATAGTCTATGTAGAAGCAGAGTAATTGCTGCTCTAGTTATCCTGAAAGAAATTGGCCCTCACTGTATATGGGATGGTTATGCTTCTCTAGAAGCTATATAATTGTCCCAACAGGATTAGCTCAGTTCAGCCAAATTAGCTTAACCCAACTTGTAGTTGTAAACTCAGTTAGTTTTTGTCTAATAGCACAAAATAGTCAAAGAGAATTAACACTTTTTTGATCTCTATTTTATCTAACATTATCTTTTTCCTAGATTGCCGGCCGGGTAGCTGAGGAGAGGGGTGCCTTGCTGGGTCATGAAGTTGGGTACTGCATACGATTTGATGATTGTACTGACCCACAGGCTACAAGGATTAAGGTAATATGGATGGCCAAAGTGCCTGAATTTCATACTTTGCTAATGTTTTCATTAGTTTTCATGGTGAAGAGGATAAAGGAGTGCACATGGAGACTCACTTTAGTTGTGGAAAGTGGTGGGGTGGCTTCCCATACACTTGAGATCCAGTACCTAGATGGGTCCAGGGATGGAGTTTGGCAGTCCAGAGGGTATGACCTAGTAGACACCAGGAGTACGATGTGGGGCCAACAGAATCCAGACTACAGATTTTTCTGTAGTAAAAGCTGAGGCATCATATGCTGGCTAGATCAGTATGTGTCGGACTAATAGGTGCTATACAGATTAAATAAATATAATTGGGGTGGTACAAGAATGGGCTTGTTCTGTGTTTCCAAAGATCATTAAAAAATAGCAGAAGGAAGCATCAAATCTGATTCAGTGGGACAGCCCACCATGGATTATTTAATCCATGTTGAGGCTGCCAGGTGTATGCGGCTGCCATTTTGAATATGCAACCCCAGCTTGGTGGTTCTCATGTGCAAACCTGGCAAGCATGGGTTATGCGAGGGTTAAACAACCTTTGCATAACCCACAATCTGTTTTAGGGTTGTGTGAGGGTTGTTTGACCATTGCATAACCCACACTTGCCAGGTTCACACAACGCTACAAATCCCAGCCAAATTTGGATATGCAACCTGGTGCCTGTGAGCACCATGGCTCACCATGGGTTAAATAACCCACGACGAGCTGCAACGTATCATCCGAACCTAGTCTGTGTCTATGAAAAGACTATCTTTTAACAACCCTAATAGTGTGAACAGATTGGATACTATAAATATTTATTGGCCAGTGAGGAAGCTCATTCCTCATTGGGCTGTTCTTGGAGTCTCCCCACCTTAGGGGTTTTTTTTCTAAGCATTTTTTGTGCTTCTAAAACCCCCAGGCATACTTTCTTTTGTGAGTATCTGGTGCCATATACATAAGGGTCCTGACTTACCTCTGAACTTCGGAAACAGAAGGAGTTATTTATGTTTTCTGGAGTTTTCTGTTACTGGGCTTGTTTCAGAACAAATCATAGATTGTTATTGTTTCTGTATTTTAGTTCCTGACTGATGGGATGCTGGTGAGGGAAATGATGGCTGATCCATTGTTAACAAGATACAGGTAAACAGGCTGATTATTTTAATGCTGATGTGACCGTATTTGCTCACATTCATTCTTGGTTACTGTTCCCCCTTCATTGGATTTTAAACTGTAAGCTTTTGGGGGCAGATATTCTCTGGTCTGTCTCTTGCTTATTAGTCTGTAATAGGCCGTGTACAATAATTATACTACATAAATAATATAAGAGATTATTGGAATGGAACACATGAAATTTTACAGCCAGATTATTTCCCCCCCATTCCCACACCTCCCCCAATAGTCTGTCTCAGGGTTTTGTTTTGTAGTCTCTGCCATGTATATTTATTTCTAGATCACTTTTTAGGCCAAAGGCCTCCCAAGGCAGTTTACATAACATTATAAAGTGCAATAAAAGCAGCAAAGAGCAATAGAGAAAATGAAAAGCCATATAAAACACACAGTGGAACAATTGAAGAGGGCTCTTTCACAGGCCACTATCCGCCGCAACTTATATAACAGGTGGACTCACAGAAGGGCCTCTGATTGAGGATCTCCATCACCAGTCAAGGTCGTAGGAGTTGGTACAATCCTTCAGGTAGCCTGGGTCCAAGCCATTTATGGCATTTTAGGTTAAAGTTACCGCTCTTAATTGGGCCTGGAATGAAACTAGAAACGAGTGCAGTTGTTTTAAAAGTGGCAAGATACGTTTTATATGTTTGGTAGCCTAACTGCCCTATTTTTATTTTTACTAACTGTAGTTTCTGAACTATCTTCAAGGGCAGTCCCATGAGTAATGGATTACATTACTCTAGATGGGGTGTTGCCAGAGTATGGCCAGGCTGCCTCTGTCTTCAAGATGCTGCAGCTAAAACAACACCCTTTGGTTGAGTTTCCAGAGATAGGGCTGAATCTAATAGTATCCCAGATTGCAGACCTGATCTTTCCAAGGAGTGCCACCCTTTCTAGAATGGGACTTCTACCTTCTCCCAAGACAGACATACCACCCACAAACAGCACCTCTGTCCTGTGAGGATTGAGCTTCAGTTTATTGGCTCTCATCAGTTTCAGTTCAGAGCCTAAGCACCAGATGAGACTTCAATTTCCATCAGCCCCAGCCAGCATGGTGTGTGGTCAGGAATGCTGGGCATTGTAGTCCAAAACATCTGGAGGCTGAAAAAGGCAATGCCTCTCTCCCTCCCAAGCACCATCTTGAACCACACTGTCCCTGATCATTGAACCACACTGCTCCTGATTCCAGACTCCCAATCTGGAGGAATATCATGTTTGATGGTGTAAATTGGGATCATATAACCTCTTCAGGTCTGAGATCATGATAATTTGCTGTAAAGGGCATTGACTTAAGTAAAGCTTTTCCTGGCCTTCCATTACTCATCTATCTCTGTGGTGGCCCCCCAATTATGGAACGATCTCCCCGATGAGGCCTGCCTGGCGCCAACACTGTTATCTTTTCGGCGCCAGGTCAAAACTTTTCTCCCAGGCATTTTTAACAGCTTATGTTGAGGTTTGAACTGACTTTGTGGCCAGGCTTAACAGTTTAAAATGTTTTAAATGTCAGCTGTTTTATGTTTTATGGTTTAAAATGTTGTATATTGTCTGTTTAGTGTTCAATCTTTTTAATTTTTGTAAGCCGCCCAGAGAGCTTCGGCTATGAGGCAGTATATCAATGTTATTATTATTATTATTATTATTATTATTAATAATGCCATTTCAGCGATTGTCTGAACAGTAGCTATTATATCTGGACGTTTTCAGATGCCCTTAATTAACATCTTGTGATTGGAACCTTTGTTCTTTTTGTTTTGATTCAGTGTCATCATGCTGGACGAAGCCCACGAAAGAACCTTGTATACAGACATTGCCATTGGCTTGTTAAAAAAGGTTAGAACTCTCTAACTATACTTTGTAGGTTTCCCTCCTTCTAAACTTTGAATTGCTCCATTGGGAAAAGAGCAAAGAGTTGTAATGCTCCCTGTAGCTGTAATCCGGAAATCCTTCTCAAAGCCTCTCTTCAGCAATTGTGAACCCATTACTCTGGCCCTAGAATCTGCCATTTTCCAACAAAGGTCCTCTCCCAGTGGTTGAGATAGCCCAATACTCAAGTGTTTGCTTCTCTAAGAGAAGGCAGGTGGCACTAATTTTGAATTCATTTTCAGAATGGACACTATTCTAGAATCAATAGTCTTTGATGGACATAGCAAAGTGTATCCTCTTGCACGGATTGATAGTTCACTGGTATTGATTAATAAAGCATTTTTCTGGGTTATCCTAACCTTTGCTTAGTACTTCTAGGCAAGATACATGAATGGTTATTTTAGGGATGCCACACTTCTTATATGGGGAAGTTCACATGCCTAAATGGCTGTCCAATATAGGGGAAAGTGGGCTGTTTTATAATGCATGAAAGTGCTTTCCTCTCAACTCAGTGTGGATGATAGGCTCATTCTCTGAGAAATTGAGAACAAAGCCTGCTTTTACAATTGCCTTGTATGCATATGAGGTCAGCATTTTTCACAAATCAGTTTTGGGATTTTGTGATAAGAACATAAGAGCCATGATGGATCAGACCGAGGGTCCATCTAGCCCAGCGCTCTGTTCACCCAGTGGCCAGCCATGTTTGATCATAATTAAGCAATGTTTATATTTCCCCCTTCTGTGTCTCATAGGTTCAGAAGAAGCGAGGAGATCTTCATCTGATTGTAGCATCAGCTACATTAGATGCAGAGGTAGAGCTTAATTAATTTGGTTTAAATAATGTTCCTGGAGTGATTCATTTCTGATAGAAAAATGACACATGGTGAGCACACTAGGCATTGGACTGTTCTCATGACAGCTCACCATGGATAATTTAACCCATGGTAAGGTCATGGCATGTACATGGCATATGTGGCTGCCATTTTGAATATACAATCCCCAGTCGGGGGTTGTCGGGTTGTGCAAACCCAGCAAGCATGAGTTATGTGAGGTATATTAAACAACCCTTACATAACCCGTGGTCTGTTTTAGAATTATGCAAGGATTGTTTAACCCCACGTTTGCTGGGTTCTCACAGCATAACAACTCCTGCAGCTCATCTTGAGCTAAATAACCCATGATGAGCTGTGTCATGGCATCTGAACCCTGTCTTTGAGATGGAAGGGGTGTTAGAATAGGTAGTAAAAGTAAATTGGGTTGTGAAGGAGGGGGTTTAAAGACAGTAGGTGGGGAAGAAGGAAGGGCTGATGTTCCTCTCTGATTAGTGCTGTGCACCACCTCGGGCCAAATCCCCGAAACCGAGGCAAGGTGGGCTGATTCGGCCCGCCTCACCTCGGTTCTGAGTCATTTCCGGGGCAACCTGAGGCGATCCGGAGCTGAAGCACATCGGCACTGAAGCTTCGGGGCGCCTCAGGCCACTTTGGAGCAACGCTGGGCCCTCCTTCCCGCTGTTCCGGGAAAGACGGCAGTGAGTCCATTGGACTCACCTCCCTCTCCTGGCTCTCCCCACTCACCTGCTGCCTCATCACCGGCCGCTGCATCACCGGCGATGCGGCGGCCGGCAATGAGGTAGCAGGTGAGTGGGGAGAGCCAGGAGAGGGAGGTGAGTCCAATGGACTCACCGCCAGCCTTGCTGCCAGCTTTCCTGGGTGCCAGTTGCGCAGCCAGCACCCAGGGACCTGCAAAGCCGAGTCGCCTCAGGGCCCCCGAATTTTGCCTCGTCATCAAGGCGGGCAACCCCCGAAGCACCCCGAGTCGAATCAGGGCTGTTTTGGGGGCTCTGAAATGGTCCCCGAGGTGAATCAGGGAGGGGCCATGCACAGCCCTAATTTTAACCTGATCCAGTGAAGAATTTTCACAGCTGAAATGCTTACCTCATATTGAGGTGAACATTATAAGCCCTCTGGGATTTGTATTTCTAAGCCAATAAATGAATGTTTGAATGGCAGCACTACCCCTGATGGCGGATGCTGTAGTTGACATCAAATACATTTAATTTGATAATGCTCAACATAAGTAAAGATAAGATTAATTTCTATAATTAAGGGTTATGGTACTTGCTAGTTGCCAGAACTTTGTAGAAGCTCCTAGGTAAACTTGTGAAATTGCTTGTCAGTTTATTTTAATAGAAATTGGCTTTTTTTGTTTTTTACTGATTTGTGAGTTAATTGTTGCATAAATGGCAGTTTTTACATTCGTTCAGTTCAATCTCATTTTCCTGCTCATTAAAATTAAGAAGTTACCGCTCTATATTGGCAATGATAACTTGTGAAAAATAATTGCTCATTAGTAACATAACTTAAATAATCCTCTGCTATTAACTATATTGAGCGCCTCCGAAATGGCTGATAATCACTAGACTGAGTATTTTAGGAAGGAAATGTAATACAAAGAATATCTAGACTACTTGCTAATTTGAAATGTAATTCAGCATTAAGCATGGGAAAATATTTCGCATTTGGTTTTGGTATTGGCTTATATGCTGAGGTGTGTTCTGCGATATATAAAACAGCTATATATCAAATGTTTGCAAAAACTGGGATTACATTCTTGCTGAACCTTCATATATTCCATATATTACTTTGGCAACATATTTAATATAGACTAGTATGGGTTCAGATTAAATCATCGTATCAATATGCTTGTTAAATATTTCTAACTGAAAACATTGCCGACTGTATTCATTACTTGTTAGTATCTCTTATGAGCAAGTTATTACCTTCGGTTCACCAAAAATATTGGATAGATGTCCTACTTTGTTTAATAATGGGCATACTTTATTAAATCAAAATCAAATTATTAGGGATTCTAAAATGTGTATATACTATTTGCCAAATATACACACATGTACACATACTAAGTGTATGATGTCACTTTGAAAAGGTCCCGCTAACATTGAGATATAAGTAGCCATGTCCTACTATGTAAACCGCCCAGAGAGCTTCGGCTATGGGGCGGTATACAAATGTAATAAATAAATAAAATAAATAAAATACTTGGACTCCAAGGATTCTGTAGGTCTTTGCTGCCTTTTAATGATGATGGTAATAATAACTTGCTATCTTTACTCTAGAAATTTAGAGATTTCTTTAACCAAAACGAGACCAGTGACCCAAGCAAAGATACCAGCATGATCCTCACTGTGGAAGGGCGAACATTTCCAGTGGATGTCTTCTACATTCAGAGGTCTGTTCCTGTTTAATACTCGTAAGTGGTGGCTGGAGGAGCATGCATCTTTGACACCTAAATGTCGACCTAAGCGTCCGGGCGGGAAGGGAGCGTTAAACAAACCTTAGGTATTCTTTTAAAGCATTGTCTTACGTGGGCTTCTGAGACAAGACGTTAAGGATGTAAAACCTGAAATCTGTTTTCCAATTGAATGTGTCTTTCTCCTATTTTGTGAGCAACAGGCGCAGACTTCAGTGGAGGAGGGCTTCGGGAACCTTCCCCCGTCCCCTTCTGCACCGGCCAGCTGGAGCCGACTTCAGACGAGTGCTTCGGGGGCTCGGTGGAATCTTCATGCTTTTCCTCCCCTGGAATCTTAGTCCTTCCCTTCCCTCTCCACAGAAGGGATATGGGCATACCTGGCAGCACCTTCATGCCCTCTCTCCTCCTCCACAGAAGGAGATGGACAGGTCCGATGGCGGAAGTGGGCTCGTTTTTTTACCCCGGCACGCACAGTGCTTGCTTTTGCGCTCGTGCTGAGCAAGGAAATGTGGGTGTCCTAGGTGGATAGTCGTATGCTTGCGAATCGTGTCCCTTTATGTTCTTACGGCCTCTCGCTACTTTTGCATCAGGAGTCACTGAGACATGCTCAGATATCATCGCGATTAAAAGTATTCCGGAAGAGTAGCCACTTTAGTCTATAATAACTGAACCAACCAATAGCCCTGTGGCCTCTTCAAAGTTCACATTTTATTATGAACTCTTGTAGGTTAGTGCTTATTTCGTTTACTGCATGATCCGCTGTTTATTTTTCATTTTGGGGTGACTAAATATTTGGATGCATTGGAGGTTTGGGGTTTCCACCTGCCCTGTGTTTGTTTGATATTCCTATTTGTATAGTATTTCCTTAATATCTCTTTACTCCCGAGAAAACCTTTGATAGAAAAGCAAGGGCTGCTGGTAGATTTTAATAGAATTGCATTTTAAAAATAGGCTTCTAATTAGTGCCCGTAGGGCTGGTTCATTCATGTACGCACATCACCTGATTCCTGTAGGCTTGGTGTCTGGCAGCTGACTGTGTCAACTGAATCAGCTGGGAAGCATTTTGTCCAAGGTGGTATGAAGGTTCTGTTTGTGCTATTGTATCTGTGATGGCCGCTTGATCATGCCATCACTGGGTGCTAAACATCCATGCATGATCCAGCCGTAGTTTGATTTCAGTTTCTAAAGACAAGGGGTTGTTTGTGTTACTGTGTTCTGTATAGGCCATGGCAGATTTAATGCCTATGTGCATGTTAGAGAACCCTTATAAAATTTGCTAAGACCAATAGGTACTGCAGGCCTTTAGAATCAGATTTCCATAACTCTGACATAGGATGTCCTGGTTATAAGAAGCACTTGAGTTTGTATTTGTATTGTGCTTAATCCTTTATAGGCCAATGTTAGTACAACTGAATTGTTTAAAAACCTGACTTTCGATATATGCTGAAGAAATTAATTTATTGAACTTTGTTCCATGACTGTGAATTAAATTCGTGTGTGTGTGTGTGTGTGTGTGTGTGTGTGTGTATATATATATATATATATATATATAAGCAAACATATTTAGAATTTGTGGTAATATTAAAGAAACAAATGGAATACCTGTAAATGACTTGTGAAGAATTCAGGAAGGGCCAGTTAATGATAGGGTTATGTATCAAGCATGTTATAAGGATATAATCTGTTGTATTATCTATGAAAAGCTAATTATATATTCTCTTTTTTCTCTTGGTGATAAGAGGAAGTAATGCTTTCCTGTACTTAATTATGTGTATGGTTTTTTTTCCCAACAGCCCTGTTCCAGATTATGTAAAATCAACTGCGGAAACTGTCATGAAAATTCATCAGACGGAAGGCGATGGGGATATACTGGCATTTTTAACAGGCCAGGTAGATACAAAAGAAACATTTGTCCTGTTGAAATTGTTACTTTGATGTAAGATATTATGTTCACTTGATTCCATGTAAGAAGTCTGATTGGGCCTAACTTAAAAACATGGCTTACATACTGTTTGTGTGTGAATGAGAGAGAGAGAACACCATATGCTAGTATTTAGGTATATTATTTTAAGGGTGATGCATACACCCCTGGTTTTAATCTGATTTAGGAAGCTACTAAGTTCCCATTTTCCACCAGCCAGTATGTTTGTGTCACAGTGGCCAGCTCGACCAGTTGAATTTCAGTTTAGCTGAGGCTTCCCACTTGCTACACATGCTGTTTCTATTGTGCAGGAGTATTATTATTTATTTATTTATTACATTTATATACCACCCCATAGCCAAAGCTCTCTGGGCGGTTTACAAAAATTAGAAGATTGAACACTAAAAAGACAATATACAAAACATAACACCATAAAACAGCTGACATTTTAAACTGTTAAGCCTGGCCACAAAGTCAGTTAAAACCTCAGCTTAAGCTGTTAAAATGGCTGGGAGAAAAGAAAAGTTTTGACCCGGCGCCGAATAGATAACAGTGTTGGCGTCAGGCCGGCCTCATCGGGGAGATGTTCCATAAATGGGGGGCCACCACAGAGAAGGCCCTCTCCCTTGTTGCCATCCTCCGAGCAGTGGTAACGCGCAAAGAACATGCGCGTTCAGCATTCCTTTGTGCTAATACCTGCAGATGTATTCCTTTCCACTTGATGCTTATTGCTTTCCCAGATGTGGGCATGTCTGAACTGGTGCTTCTGTACTTCAGCTGGAAATAATCAAAACAACAACATGAGAATGTAGGGATGGTGAGGCACAGCCGGTGCCTGCGGTTGCAGTATGCTTGCTATTCTGTAAAATCCATCAACTGTTTTGGCATCATGTGCAGGATAGAATGACAAAATCGTACCATGGAGTACAGTGTAGATTGTGGTTGTTGGAGATGAATTGGCGTGGACTTGACACCCTTAGGAATTACAAAGAGCATAGGTGTTATCATTAATATTGTAGGCTCAATTAACACATACAAAGAGGTGTGCAGACTGCACCGAGGGAGTACAATCCTGTCTCTGCAAAGATTCGGGCGTTGTATGATTTCAAAAAGGGCTTTTGAGCCTGGGATACGAGGTTTGGGTTTTATATTGAGGCTTGGAGCCTGCTGCTGGGAGAGACCGCTTTTCCCTGCAATGCAATCCATTCAAGCCAACAGCAAGACTCCTGTCACTGCACACACATCCAATTCCTTTAAAACTACACAGAAGCTTAAAGGCTCATTAAATGTGCTTAGGGGAAATGATCCAGACTTTCAGCGTTCTGGGAAAGGTTGGGGAAGAGGCGGGGCATCAGCAGGACAGACACGCCGTCCTGTGAGTACCGTGCGGCAAATCCGCACACCAGGCATGGCGAGAGTACGCTAAATCACTGGTGTGATGGAGCTCCTAATAGCAAGTGATCCAGTAAGCAGTTTGCCGTGCGGTTTCAGCACTTTCCACAGTGTCGCAGCAAACTTTTTGTTGCTGGGGTTGGATGCCAAAAATTAGAACCGTCTGGAGAACTCCTTTCCCTTAAATGATTTAACATAAGGAGGAGATCAGGTGCAGCTGCTTTATAAATGAGCTCTGTGCCTCACTTTTGGCACGGTGCATTTTATAACCTCCTTAGAAGCTCAGTGGATCACTCTTCTTTCCTGAACTGTTGGGGTGATTTGCACATGATGACAACCCACCGGTTTAAAACCTGAGGAGTTGTTGGGGATGAGCAAGAGAGAGCCTGTGCATTGCCTGCAGCATGCCTGCCTCTTTTACTCAGCAACCCACGATTGGCTGCTACTGAGTGTGACGTCCAAACCCAGACCGCTGGATTGCTTGAGGGCTAAATAATCCAGCAGTCAACCCAGCAACAAACTTTGGGTTAGCCACTGAGTTGTTTAGCCCCTCATCTACCCAGTGGACTGCCTTCGGATGTCATGCTCCACAACAGCCAGTCATGGGTTGCTGAGGTGATTGTGGGTTGCTGAGTAAAGGTAGAACAAGCTCTCTCTCGCTTTAAACTGATGGGCTGTCGTTATGTACGAGACAGAGCATAGCGTACTTCAGTACTGTGTTCTGTCAAGCTGCAAAATATTTGGGGTTTCTTTCATAGAGAAGGGGGGAATGGTTCCTGGCCCTGTTTTCCTAAGGGCCCATTCCTGTTGGGCTCGTTTTTGAGTAGCAAACCTCATTTGTGATGTTCCTGAAATTGCCCACCCCTTCATGCCTTAGTTGCTGCGCAACTGTTCGCCTGCTTCAGTTAAGTGTGCAAGTCCAGTTGCCGAGGGGCAAGTCATGATAAGTGTTAAAGGTTTTCGAAATACATACGACAACGTAAATGGGATGGGCAATTCAGACTGTGTTTACCAGACACTCAGAAACCTTAATGTGGAATGGCATGGGAAGATGTTATTAAAACACGTTGATTCTGAAGTCTAACGCTTGTGTTACTGCCGTGAACTACTTCACTGCACAATCAAAAAGAAAGAGAAGAGATTATAGTACCTCATAATTAACTGAAACAGCTTGTGTGACCTCCCAGAACGTTTGGCATAACAGCCTGAAACATTATTTATTTATTTATTGCATTTCTATTCCGCCCAATAGCCAAAGGTCTCTGGGCGGTTTACAAAAGTTAAAATCATAACAGTTATTCAAAATACAAAACAACAACAGTATAAAAACGTAGCATAAAAATGCAATACAAGCTGGATAAAACCAAACAGCAATACAGATTTAAAATGCAAATTTAAAACAGCAAAGTTAAAAATTAGACTAATAAACTTTCAAAATATTGAGAAAATAAAAAGGTCTTCACCTGGCATCTAAAAGAGTATAATGTAGGTGCCAGGCGACCCTCTCTAGGGAGCTCATTCCACAACCAGGGTGCCACAGCTGAGAAGGCCCTCCTCCTGGTAGCCACCTGCCTCATTTCCTTTGGCAGGGGCTCACGCAGAAGGACCCCTGAAGATGATCTTAGGATCCATGCAGGTACATTTGGGAGGAGCCGTTCCTTCAAATAACCTGGCCCCAAGCCATTTAGGACTTTGAATGTTAATACTATCACTTTGAATCGGGGCCGGACCTAGACCGGCAGCCAGTATGACTCCCCTTTTGGAGTTATAGACATGGGGTTGTATCGAACGTTAGTCTAACTTAAGTACCAGTCATTTCAACGGGCCTACTTTAAGTAGGACTACATGGGATACAACCCAAAGGAAAAACAGTTATTTTTGTTAGTTGGAAGACTGTGAGCTGCTTATTTATTGCATTTATATACCGCCCCATAGCCAAAGCTCTCTGGGCGGTTTACAAAAGCAAAGGAAGTCTTTGCGACTCACACATCCTTTCCCCCTGCTTTTGGTGGTTTCCTGGAAAGCCGTGAGTTCCATGTGGGTCATGAGACCGGCAAGGACGTCTTAGTCCAGCCAAGAAGAAGAAAAACACAAATGGTTTCTGCTTCACCTTTTGCCATCAACCTGTTTTGGATGGAGCAGATGTCTAATAACTGAGGGTTCAAATGCTGGTTGTTACGTAGCCATCTCATTCCCATAGTCAGTGCTGGAATGGAAACATAATACACGACTATTGGAAAGGGATCAGTACTCTGTTGAAATCCTCTCTTTAACTCTGTCTGCTGGCATTTTTTCCAGCAAGAAAATCCAGCAAGTGGCTATTAAATGTCGTCTGTAAAAGCACGCTTTAATGCCCGTGATACGATTTGGAAGCTAAATGCATTTTCATCTGCCATTTTTCTCGATCTTTTCCTAGGAGGAAGTGGAAACAGTTGTTTCTATGTTGGTAGAACAGGCCCGGATCCTTGCGCGCACAGGGATGAAGAAACACCTCCGTGTTCTTCCTATGTATGCTGGGCTGCCTGCTTCTGAGCAGATGAAGGTGTTTGAGAGGGTATCTCACAATGTTAGAAAGGTGAGCTGCTTTACTTATTGTTGACATAAGGGTAACTTAATAGGGCGCCATGCTTTTGATGTAGAGTCATGTTTATACGGCCTAGCAACCACCTTTCCGCATTTCATCTGGTAGCCTGTGTTGCAGGGGAGCCTTCCCCAACCTGGTACCCTCCAGAGTTATATATTTGTTGCATTTGTATACCGCCCCATAACTGAAGCTCTCTGGGCCGTTTACATAAGATTAATACACTTAAAAACAATATACAAAAATTAAAACTGCAAAAACATACAATATACGCATATATTAAAAACTGCTGTAACAACTTAAAAAGCTGTAAGCCTAAAAAAACAAAACAGACCCAGGCTCATCAGATATTGCTCAATGCCTGAGAGAAGAGGAAAATCTTGACCTGGCATGGAAAAGGTAACAACGCTGGCGCCAGGCGGGCTTCGTCGGGGAGATTGTTCCACAATTGGGGGGCCACCACAGAGAAGGCCCTCTCCTTTGTTGCCATTCTCTGAGCTTCCCTCGGAGTAGGCACTCGGAGGAGGACCTTAGATATTGAACATAGTGTACGGGTAAGTTTGTGTCGGGACAGGCATTTTGTTGGGTATTGTGGTCCCAAGCCTTGTAAGGCTTTATAGGTTAAAACCAGCACCTTGAATCAGGCTCAGAAACATACAGGCAGCCAGTGCAAGTGGGCCAGAGTTGGTCTTATGTGCTCGAACCTTCTGGTCCTTGTTATCAATCTGGCTGCTGCATTTTGCACAAGCTGCAGCTTCCGAACTGTCTTCAAAGGCAGCCCCACGTAGAGCGCATTCCAGTAATCTAACTTGGAGGTTACCAGAGCATAGACAGCTGAAGCCAGGTTATCCCTGTCCAGATAGGGGCATAGCTGGGCCACCAACTAAAGTTGGTAGAAGGCCCTCATGCCACCCAGGCCGCCTGAGCCTCAAGTGACAGAGATGGTTCTAGGAGAACCCCCAAGCTACCAACCCGCTCCTTCAGATGCGTTGGACTTCAACTCCCATCAGCCCCAGACAACATTGCCAGTGTCCAAGCATGCTGGGAGTTATAGTCCAAAACCCCTAAAGGCCACTAGATTGGAGAATACTGCTTTAGTGAAAAGATTTTAATGTTGTTTGTAGTGGTTGGTTCCTACTTGCCTTCAACAGATACTTACTTGCATGCTTGACTTTCCTAATTCTGCCCAGGGAATTTTCAACAACTGTTTGTTGCAGCCACTCCAGCCTTTTTTTTTGTTCTGTTTTTTTTTTTGGCAGTTCTTCTTTTCTTTAATGCAACTCTACGGGGAAGCATTGTGGTGGTTTCTCATCAATGACCAAGGAGCAAACTAGTTTTCTTTGGTGTTTCAGGTCATCGTGGCCACTAATATTGCAGAAACGTCTATTACAATCAACGGCATTTCATTTGTGATTGACTGTGGCTTTGTGAAGCTCCGGGCCTATAATCCGAAAACAGCCATCGAATGCCTTGTGGTTGTCCCAGTATCGAAGGCCTCGGCCAATCAGAGAGCAGGCCGGGCAGGCCGGAACCGCTCGGGGAAATGCTACAGACTTTACACAGGTGGAGTGTGCTTAACACTGGAATCTTTGCGCTTTTGTTGGTCCTCTTATGCTTACGAGTCTCATCAGCATCTTGGAGATAATTAAGATTTTAAATCGATAATAACATTTTAGTAATAGAGTTAAAAAAAATACTTGACTGGGCTACAGCTATGCTGTCTAAACACCTTTGCTTTCGCAGCAGAATGGAATGCAGGACAGTTTTGTTGCTTATGATCAGACTAGCTGATATACCGGCATTGCTCAGACCCCCTAAGGTATATATGTCTGCAAGGTAATTTCCTTAAAGTAGTAGGCTGGTGCTAGGCTGGTGAGTTAACTTTTAAACGAATTAAATTCGTATCTTGTTTTTTGTTGTTGTTTTTAACCTCTCTTACCCTCACAACAACCCTGCAAGGTAGGCCGGTGCTAGACCTGTGGTGTAACTTTTAAACAAATTAAATGTGTTTATTTTTCTTTCTCTCTTTCTCTCCCCACCGACATATGGGGGGTTGGGGGTGCCACCATGATTTTCCTTGTCCCCACAGAAAATAAAAACTACAATTCCCAGCATGCCTTTCGCCGTGGTGCCGACTTGCCCAATGGGAGTCCTGACATTGAGGTTCATGGGAAGTGAAGTCTGGCAGAGCCAGCCCACGCTGCACTTTGCAATGGGTGCCCATAGGTAGGCTGTGAGGAAGCCAGCCAACGGATGGTTAGCTCGGTCATTGCCATTGACGACAGCCCCGGAGCTGTGTCCTCCTCCCCTCCTGCTCCTGATAGTGCCTACCACCAGAGGCAGCCGGCCCCAGGCTCTCTCTCTTTAGGCCCAGGATGGCAATCCACTTCCAGATGATGGCCGACGAAGCCCAATAAGTCTCCCCTCTCGCCCAAGGCTGGCTGGGAGTTGTAGGTGTAACTCTAGGCCTCTGAATAATGTGTTGATCTTTGAACACCATCTGAGGTGTGGTGGGAGTCAACTGGAGAGGAGCGGGCCTTCTTAGTTGTGGCACCCTGCTTGTGGATTTCTTTTTCCCAGGCTGGCTTGCCTAGTGACTGCATTAATGGCTTCCCAGTCCCAAGTGGATTGTGTTTGTTTATTGATGAGTTTTTCTATGCGGCAGTTTTCTCCCCCGTTATAACTAAACCCCAACATTCCAAGACCAATGCAGGGATTACTGGATAGAGTTTATGATTTTTATGTAAAAGCCTGACTATACCGCTGAGACAGAAGAGTGAATGGAGGATGGACTGATATAGCTGAGGCTGGAGTGGAATGGCGGGTGGGCAGGGTTAGCAGCAGTCGGAGAAAGTCAGGTAGAAGAAAAACGAAGACCGTTAGCAAGAGGTCAGGGAAGTGGGAGCTGAGTTAGGATTGAGAGATCGTGTCCTGGTTTGCTCACCCATGCTTTATTTTAAATCAGCCACTCTACATGCCAGGACTACACTTCCCAGCATGCCTTTGGCAGCCCACAGGTGCCTGCATCCTCTGAGAGGCGTTTCCGTCCTCTCCTTGCTGATGCTGCTCCTCAATAGAGCATCAAGAATTAGCATCGCTGAGGAGGGGAGGTAAGCAGCTGTCAGTGGACATGCCCAGCTCCGAAATCCTGCTGGGACTGCCTCAGCCTGCGCTTCTTGCCCACCAAGTGCTCCATCAGGAGCCTGTACTGAAGTGCCAGGGCTGGCCTGGGCACCTTGCCCCCTTTGTTGGGCCTGTTTCTGGGCATGTACAGAGTGCCTCCTTTTCTCCCTCCTTAAGAGCGAAGGCTGCGCATGCACTTCCCCCAGACTCTGAGAAAGCAGTGATATCAGGACGGGGTGCCTTTGAGCATGTTCAGAGTTCAGCCTCTTACAGTCATGCCGTTGTATCCGGTTGTGATTTTAACAGCACGCACGCCAGGTGGGAGGAGGCACCGCAAATAGATGCAGTCCATTTGTGTGGGTTGTTTCCTTTTATGTGGAATTGGGTTGACTACTCGAGACGGACCTTAGGAGCCTGAGTTGTGAAAGGCACACAGCAGCCACCCGTCCACACACTCTCAAAGGCCCCTAAAGGCCGGTAAGTCTGGCCTCCTGCCCAAGGCATGCTGGGAGCTGTAGGCATAAGCCTAGGTTTTTTATTAAATTCTTTAAAAATACTTAAACCCCCAAATTCCCCGTGTTTTTAGATATTTCTGATACATTGTACAGCCAGACCTATCAGCATGCCAAATTTCAAATTTCTAACTCACCTGGAAGTGGGTAAACATTTCCGGACATACATCCCACACACATACTTTCCGCTTTATAAGTAGAGATGAATTTCATTCGCACGATGGGGCTTTCCCATCCATTCTTCCTTCTGTAGTCCATCGTGCCCTTCCAAAAGTACCCTCCTAACTCTTGCACCCCCTTCAATGCTGTTTGATGTTCTCTTGATCCAAAGTGTATTCAGCTGATGTGACTGTTTAACTCAGTGCAGGTTTTCTCCCTGATCTTCCATGCCCTTGCTCGGGAATGTCCAGTAAGCCAAAACTCACCTTTGCAGTCCGTTCAAGGACGCTCCCTACCGCATGCTTCAAATTCTGCAAAAATTGTCTTGCAGGCGCACCCTTTGCTCCTGCAATCTAGGGTAGGTCTGTTGTCCTGTATAATCCGATTCCCTACTCAGCTTTTTTGTTACCAGTTGGAATTCCTTGGGTTTGTGTGTGAGCTGTTTTAGACCCGAGTTCTGAAATAGAGTATAGTAGAGTTGGCATGATGGATTGATGTTTAAAACCTAGTCTAAATGAGCTTTGCTCTCTCCCCACAGAGGAAGACTTTGAGAAGTTGCCGCAGTCCACCATTCCTGAGATGCAGCGCAGTAACCTGGCCCCGGTCATCTTGCAGCTCAAGGCTTTAGGAATTGACAACGTGCTTAGGTTCCCCTTCCTCTCCGTAAGTAAGAGGTTGCCGTTTAATCTTTTGTCTTGAAGGTGTTTATGAATTTCTTCTACGGTTTGGGCCACACTATAACAAAGGACATGGAGGTCTGCTCTCTTCATGACTCCGTTTCTGTGGACCACTTCCGTGCCATTCGGCTAGTGTGCTAGATAGAACAGCAAACAGGGCGTTGTGTTTAACGGCTTGTCACAGGTGACCAGGAATTCCTTGCAGTCAAACGCATGGAACTCCATTGAGGTGAGTGAGTGAGTGGGCTGCCAGAGGAGACGTGGGTCATTCTACCACTCCGCCACCAGCTTGCTCAGTTTCCATGTTGGTTGTGGAGGAAGTGAAGCCATGAAAGCAGCCAAGCTAATGGCAAAGGGACAGAGAGACATAGGCATGCGCAGCGCATTTCATTAGGATGTGCACCCAGGTAAAAAAAAATTGTTTAAAGGCCAACATTTATTGAATGCTCAGTCATAAAGGGCATCGTTTTTATTCATTTATTTATGAAACACTGTAGACACTGGTACCTTGCTCCGCGTTCAGCTTGCCTGACCACGGGAGGGCCATTGCAGGTAAAGCGGGGAGGAATGAGGAGATGCTCCCCAAGCCCCAGCACTGGTGGGGCTTTGTGGAGACCCTGGCCAGAGAAGGGGCTCACAATTATTATTATTTATTATTGGCATTTATATACCACCCCATAGCCGAAGCTCTCTGGGTGGTTTACAAAGATTAAAAACGTTGAACATTAAAAACGGATACACAAAATTTAAAAAGCATAAAAACAGAGTACAAATACAATATCCAATACAAGGCGATATTGGCCTCCTCCTGGCCCCTTTGAAGTGAGGCTCCCAGCAGAGAGGCTCCTGACGGAGCGATTCCTTTTCTCTCCTGCTGCCTGGAGCAACGGCGCGCTTACGGGGGCGGTGGCAGTGGAGCAAGCGGAGGACTGTTCGCACTGCATCTGGATGGCCCCCTCAGTTCGGCGCTTATTGCTTGAGATATTAAGGTGTGCCTGGGCACACCTGGCACATCTCTGGCACACGCCTATGCAGAGAGATTCTGCCTTCGCCGCCGAACCCGCCGCACTTCCATGCTGGATACTCAGGAGGCAAAGCCTGTTCCTGAAATCCAGTATAGAAATCAAGCGGGCTGGTGGTGGAGTCATGGGGTCACGTCATTCCTTTGCTGCCCGCCTGCTGTGCTTCCATGCTGGAAATGCAGGAGGCGAAGGGTTTTCCTGTGCACTCGGCATAGAAACTATGTACGGTGGTAGCAGAGGCAAGGAACACTCCCTGCCTCTTCTGCCAGCCTGCTCAGTTTCTAGCCTGCAATTTTCTTTTTTTTAAAAAAAATTCCCTGCTTATTATTTAAGAGGGGCTGACAAAGTAGCGAGGGCATGCTCTGGCCATTATGCAGCAGCCCCTCTTATGAGTGTAAAAAAAACCCCATAGAATCATAGAATAGTAGAGTTGGAAGGGGCCTATAAAGCCATTGAGTCCAACCCCCTGCTCAGTGCAGGAATCCACCTTAAAGCATCCCTGACAGATGGCTGTCCAGCTGCCTCTTGAAGGCCTCTAGGTGGGAGAGCCCACGACCTCCCTAGATCATGGGTTCCATTGTCGTACTGCTCTAACAGTCAGGAAGTTTTTCCTGATGTCCAGCCGGAATCTGGCTTCCTGTCACTTGAGCCCATTATTCCATGTCCTGCATTCTGGGATGGTCGGGAAGAGACCCTGGCCCTCCTCCGTGTGACAACCTTTCAAGGACTTGAAGAGTGCTCTCATGCCTCCCCTCAGTCTTCTCTTCTGCAGGCTAAACAGGCCCAGTTCTTTCAATCTCTCCTCATAGGGGCTTCCGTTTCCAGACCCCTGATCAGCCTCGTTGTCCTCCAGGCGAGTAAAAGGTTTTGCCATCTAGTAGCACTAGGGGACTAATTTACAAGGCTGACTAAATATGGCTGTAATGTTTCCTTTTGTTTGTGCTTGCTGCCTCGTGCTCCTCTTTGCAATAAAGACACTATATGCCTGTAGGCTGAACAGAGAGAGGTCAAAAGGAGTGTGCTTGTGACTTCCTGGTGATTACTAGGAGAGGTACCCAACAGACCCATCAGAGGCCAAGGGTTCGTCACCTAGTAACTAGTAACTACTGCACTGCCATCAATGAAGTAAGGCAGCACCATGGTTTAGTGCCTGCTTGACCAGATTCTCATAGCGCTATGCAGTTTTCCTCAGGAGCATCTCCAGAAGAAACTAAAGAATCCATTTTGATAAGACATTTCGTCTCTTGCATTCAAGATTCAGGAAAAGATAAATCAATATATCCGTCTTCTGTTTTGTCATTTTTATTGACACTATACTGTTGTGCCTTTTTAATTGTAAACTGCTTTGGGAGGTTTGCAATTTCAGGTCTACCTGAAAAGTAGTATATCTAAAGATACGACATCCATGGAGACTGAAAATGTCTTGACCATGAAATGACCAAAGGGACATGATGCAGTAGTCTTGCTGAGGCTAAGTAGGCTCTCCCAAACTAGAGGCCTTCAAGAGGCAGCTGGACAACCTTCTGTCAGGGATGCTTTAAGGTGGATTCCTGCATTGAGCAGGGGGTTGGACTCAATGGCCTTATAAACCCCTTCCAACTCTACTATTCTATGATTCTAGGTTTGGATCTGGTGGGAAATTGCCATGGAATTCTTTTTAGCTATACTTTCTTAAGTTCAATAAAAGAAAGGGTGGAACATTAAATGGAATAAATATCTCTACAGTAGGAAGAGTAAATGGTGTCAATGTTTCCTTTTCCCAGCCGCCACCTGCTCAGTCAATGGTGCAAGCTTTGGAGCTACTCTATGCATTAGGAGGTAAGTCTGTTTGTTTTTGTTACTGTAGTAAAGATGCAAGATAACATTCAATTGCCACCTTTACTAAGCACATTTCCCTAAACCCATTGTGTAGGTGAAGTGCTAATTGGTTGCATTGCTACACATAATTGGAGGAGCAGATCATCAAATCATTAACCGAAGTAGGAATATCCTATTTCTTAAAAGTCCCAATGTTATATGAATGAAAACACTTTCATTTTTGGTACAGGGCACTGACGTTGCTTCCTGTCCTGGGCATTGCTCCAAATGCATACATGATCTCTGGCAGATCTATAAGCATTTCTGTCGACAGGCTTAAAACCCACTCCAACACAAACATGCTCATGGTCAGGAAGAGACATGGATAGTTGCTGCATAGCGTAACCCTCTTGCAGTGTTTTTTTGTACATTCGTAGAGACTTCTGCTAGTCATCATTTCCAAAAGAAATAGACTACTGCTCTGATCCATGCATATAATTCTTAGATGTTCGTGCAGTGATTATTAAGGAGTAGGCTGAGGACCCTATATTAAAAGATGCCTACAAGTAGAAATATAGACCAGGATCCAAACAATTCTATCTAGGTAGCATGTTTTCAGTGTTGGGAATGCTTTCAATTATTATTTCAGTAATATAACAGCTATGAAAAAAACCCTCTTCTCTGACATTAGCTTAATTAACTCGCCAGCCTAGTCTGTCATAATGGCAGTCATACCCAATCGTTGGGGCTCTTTCTACTTGCGCTCTGCTCACTAAGCACTGCTGCTTTTTTATTTTGGAATTCCAATATTGATCATTGTGCCTTCTCGGCTTTATGGTTTTGTGCCAGGGTATGGCTATTGTGCTGTGAGATATAGTAGTAAGAGAAGAATCCTTGTAGACACTCATTTATTGCAGCTTGTTTGAAATGGGGGTTGGTGTTTTTATCATCATCATAAATAACATTTATTTATTTCTTACCTGCCTCTCCCTCTGGATCGAGGCGGGGAACAACATTAAAAACAAATTATATAAAATACATAAAATCACACCCACCACTCCTCCTGTTCTGCATTGGATGACTGTTCAAAGATTGCGGCCTTCATGTTCTAATTAAATATAACTATTAAAATCTAACTATATAAAATCTACTGCATTTTAGTTTTATTTAAAGGTGTGGAGCATTTGCAGAACTTAAAAGCGTTGCTGGCAACAGTCCATCATTCAAATGAAAAATGTACAGCAATCAGTAGAGAGGATCCTTTCCTCCTTTCCTTAGTTCTGTTCAAGAGCGCAAGATGTTTGGGGCAAAAAAAAAAAATCCAAGAACTCACGGAGGGTTTTATCAGCCTTTTCAAGTGCTCTAAGTATTTCTGAGCATATGTGTGGTACATTTAGCCTTCATACATTTAGCCTGGGAGAGATCCGCCAACTTAACAGTCTTCCAGAATTTAAGAAAGCCATAAAGACTGATCTCTTCCGGCAGGCCTACCCAGTCGAATTTTAAGAGTTTTGTTACATTATTAAAATACTCTTAAAATTCGACTGGGTTAAGACTATTAAGGAAAGGAGGAAAGGATCCTCTCTACTGATTGCTGTACATTTTTCATTTGAATGATGGACTGTTGCCAGCAATGCTTTTAAGTTCTGTAAATGCTCCACACCTTTAAATAAAACTAAAATGCAGTAGATTTTATATAGTTAGATTTTAATAGTTATATTTACTTAGAACATGAAGGCTGCAATCTCTGAACGGTCATCCAGTGCAGAACGGGAGGAGTGGTGGACGTGATTTTCACCTCCCTGTTCCTCATGCTCTGCATTTTTGCTAGATGGGCTTTTTTTGCCCATCTAGCTAGGGCACTTCAGAGGGGGAGGGAAAGAGGCTGGAGAGACCCCAAGATAGCCACAGCCATCATTGCCATCCCTCCCTGGCTTTTTCCTGGGGATTGAAGCCAGGGCAATGGAGAACCTTCCTTCCATCAAAAGGGAGATTCTTCTCCCCACGGAGGCAGTGCAGGGGCATTCCAGTGGCTATTCAGCTCACCTGCTGCTCCCTGCCTGTGCAGACATCGAGCAATCAGGGATTGCCATCTGCCTGGCCACGCCTCTGACGTGACCCCGGAGCAGCTGCAACAAACGGTGATCTGCCATCCTTGCCACACTCCAGGGGTTGATTATATGACGCAGAAGCCGGCACTCAGGCATCCCGGGGCTTTCAAGGGAAAGCCCCGGGATGCCTGTATGGTGGCTTCTGCATCATATAATCGACAGCGCGCCCCCACCCTGGGGCTTTCGTCAGGTATAGACAGCCCCCAAGTTTCAGTGTGATAGACCCTCATGTGTTATGGTCTGGTAATAGCAGCTTTGACATGATATTCCAGACGATCTCTTCCATCTCTGTGATAATACCTTATGTGGCTAAATATAATCTGGGGCTGATATCAGTTCTATTTGTAAAGTGCACATTGTTAAATCCTGCAATAAAAGAAGCAAGAGTATTTTGTGTGTGTGTGTGTGTGTTTTGTTTGAAATGTGTCCTCAACACAAAAGTGCATCTGCTTTTCCTCATAGATGTAAACCTGACCTGCGGTAGTGCTGTATAGGATGCTACTTTCTGGTTTTAGGATCAAATCATGGCTGGATTATTGTTAAGAGCCAGAATTTTAATTCTCTATTTCATAATAAATATCAGCTTGTCCCTAAGGCCTTGTAACGCCCACGTAGCCCGTCTTGTGTGTTGCAAAATGACTTGTCCCTGATTCCCTGGGAAGTTTGCAGTTCCTGTTTATTTTGTACTTTTAGTTCAGGGTGTAGCAATCCATGCCATAAACAGATACCAGGAAGACATTTTGATTAGAATTTTTGTTCTGCTGAACGTTACATGCAACATCACAAGTCTGTTTCTGTGGAGATAGTCGTGTTTCTTACGCCAGCATAATGGATTTGTTTCGAAATACTTTGTAACCCAGTATTGTGTCGTCTGAACTGGCATTCCCTGTTGCTGCTTTTATTGCCTGCAGGACTTGATAAATACTGCCGTCTCACTGAACCCCTTGGAATTAGAATAGCAGAGTTCCCTTTGAATCCCATGTTTGCAAAGATGCTCCTTGAATCAGGTAATGCCAAAGTTACACTGCAGTAATTTAGCTTGCATGTAATCTGTAATACGGCTTTTTGGAACTCTTAGCATTTCTACTATCTGGTGCAAAGCAAAGCAAAATATCTGTGCTTTCTGCCATATAGTTCTATAGGACATAGCATGGTGGTCTGATGGTCGCACTGAATGAGCACATGTTCATGAAGGAAAATAGAATAAACCTTTTGCAGCAAAATTATAAGAACATACGAAGAGCCCTGCTAGATCAGACCAAAGATCCATCTAGTCAAGCACTCTGTTCACACAGTGGGCAACCAGCCGTCAGCCAGGGACCAACAAAGCAGGACGCGGTGCAACAGCACCCTCCCACCCATGTTCCCCAGCCACTGGTGTACACGGGCTTACTGCTTCTGATACTGGAGGTAGC
Organism: Anniella stebbinsi; assembly: GCA_029215795.1. Lineage (NCBI taxonomy): Eukaryota > Metazoa > Chordata > Lepidosauria > Squamata > Anniellidae > Anniella > Anniella stebbinsi. The sequence goes on along the minus strand of JARDYH010000004.1, from coordinate 5,373,402 downwards.
ACATAACCATCAAGACTAGTAGCCATTGAGAGCCTTCTCCAGGAATTGATCCAACCCCCTTTTAAAGCCATCCAACTTGGTGGCCATCACCACATCTTGTGGTAGTGAGTTCCATAGTTTAACTATGCGCTGTGTGAAGAAGTACTTCCTTTTATTTGTCCTGAATCTCCCACCAATCAGGTTCATGGGATGACCCCACTGGGTTCTAGTATTTTGAGAGAGAGAGAAAAATTATAAACATCTTCCTGTTTTCTGCTTGAATAACTTTCATATTTGTGCATTTCATGTTTAGCATTGTTCGGCATTACAGTGTCATCTGCAGCTCTGGCTGTTTTAATCAGGCACGGGTGAGGAGCGAATTATTTTCGTCATATGATAGTATGAAAGTGAAGTTCCTTTTTCCCTTCTTCCTTTAATCACTTTGCAGGGAATTTTTGTTGCTCCCAGGAGATTCTGAGTATTGCAGCCATGATGCAGATCCAGAACATTTTTACAATTCCTCCAAACCAAAAGTCGCAAGCTGTAAGTGCCATTTCTATACTCACCGGCATTCCTTACCAGCACTTTTACGTTTGAGGAATAGGGTGGGATATCCTACGTTAGTTCATGTTGTGAGCCAACTCAGTAACTACGGTTGAGAAGCTTGGTACGAATATTTTAATATTCATGCAGTCTATGACAGAAGGTAAAATAACATATGTTAGCTTCTCAGATTGAGGTGTAGATATTGAAGTACAATTTGAATCTTAATCCTGACCAGATTGAAATGCTCCTGGAAATTTGGACTGCTTATCCAGTGACAGAGGTTCAGCCTGTTTTAGTTGTATTCATTAATTTTTAAAAAATATATTTCTTCTTTTCAGATCAGAGAGCACAGAAAATTTGCTGTTGAGGAAGGGGACCATCTCACTATGCTTAATGTCTATGAAGCTTTTATAAAAGTAAGCAGCAAGCCAGACATGAGAAGTGTGGATTTTACTAGTCTTGAATCCGGTTGCTGTCTGTCTTAGAAGATTGGAAACATCCAATGTAGTAATTAACAGGACGGGATGTGTGCTGAAAGCTAACCAAAACCAATTCTGATTTTGAGGAGGCAAGAAGTTGTGCAGAAGAGTAAAGCTCTCCCCAGATCACTGAAAGCCCTGTTCAGCCCTTTTGTGACTTCAAACATTTAACAGCATAACGTATATTTTGTGGCAATACATTTTGAAGTTTATCCTCTTTGTCACAAGGACTTAGGAACTTGTATGTGTGTTATAACATTTAAAATGAACGCTGAGACTTTCGGGGTTAACATTCTCCTCATGTCCTCAGCAATCTTGTGAATTTATAGAGTGCTTGCTTTTAGATGTGCTTGCTTACATTTGGAGCGTATGCATTATTTTATGAACTTAATGCCTTGACTGCAAAATTCCCTCATCTATAATAGCGTTGTCAAGCGAAATTTAGATTCAGAATGCAGAGAAATTCGATAGGAAGCCAGATTGCGGCTGGACATCAGGAAAAACTTCCTGACTGCTAGAGCAATACGACAGTGGAACCAATGACCTAGGGAGGTGGTGGGCTCTCACACACTAGAGGCCTTCAACAGGTGGCTGGACAGCCATCTGTCAGGGATGCCTTAAGGTAGATTCCTGCATTGAGCAGGGGGTTGGACTCGATGGCCTTATGGACCCCTTCCAACTCTACCATTCTATGATTCATTTCTGGCATATCATGAGATTTTCCCAAGGGCCATTTTATGGGTTTGAAACGACTGAGACAGTTAGGTACCAGAGTGTCCTTTGCAAATTCCAGCCTTAATCATTACTTTTCTTGCCAGCAGGGATATAGAGTTTTAGACTGTAGACAAGATATTTGGCTTGTGTGCTCCCCCCCCCCCAATTCCCGTACTAGGGAAAGAAAAACCTGGAAGTGAAGTGAGAACAAACCCTTTTCTGGGACAAACTTTTCAGCGTGTTTTAGCTGTGCCCGTTCCTTTGCAGCACAACAAGAGTTCCCAATGGTGCCAGGACCACTTTCTGAATTACAAAGGCCTCGTCAGAGCCACAACCGTGAGAGAGCAGCTGAAAAAACTCCTTGTCAAGTTCAAAGTCCCCAAAAAGTCTAGTGAAGGTATGAGCGAAAGAGGAGTACTTGGTAATCTCTTTTCTACTGAATATTCCCTGTTTAACACAGAGATCACAATTGCCAGCTTCAGTCGTCATTTCCCCTTCACAACTTGCTGTTGAGCATCGTCCATTCATTTTAAATTGTTTCGATGATGTGTTGTATAAAATTTGATGGAAATTTTCTACAGTACCAAGTATACTTATAGCTCTTACTTCATGTTGTAGTACTCTCAGTCTTACTGACACAAGCTGGTAATATTTATTTATACCCGGGATCCTGGAAGTCTGGAATACCTTTTATTAATTTCGTACGCCCTCATTTGGTGTCTGTGGCTTCCCTCTTACCTGTAAATGTTTGACTAGATTACGTGTTGCATGAGGAAAATCCAAATGACAGTGAGGTATCACTTGAAAACAGAAGTGAACATACCCAAACTGTCAATCGCGTGTCTATCTTAAGCAAGGAAGTACTTATTTTAAAAAGTACAATAATAAAAAGCCTCCTTAGTAGGAATTAAACTTGTGCATACTTTGATTCTAGGTGCCATAGATCATGGCTGAACGTTTCCATTTGGCTACATTTATTTATTATTAAGACTTATACCCTGTTCTTCAGTTGAGTTATGGTGGCTTGCAATAAAAACAGTGCAAAATAAATACAATACAACCACGTTCTCCCTTATCAACCTACGTGGTCACTGAGGTCATCAGATGGGCAGCTCCTCGTGGTTCTGCATGTATCTATGGCCCCGTTGGATTTCACCTGGAGTAGAGCCTTTTGTATAGTGGCTCCCGTTCTACGGAACTCCCTGCCTCTGGGAGTCAGGCAAGCACCAGCATTGTGTTGTTTTTGGTACCTGCTGAAGACATCTTTATTTCAACAAGCCTTCCTCAAATGACCGGCCATGTTTTTTATTGGTATTCTGTCTTTAAACACTCTTCATATGGTGTTTTATTCCTTTTATCTTTTATTGTTTACTGCTCCAGAATCTGTTTAAAGGTGGAATGGTATATAAATGTTGTAAATAAATAAAATACAATAATAACCTATAAACAGATTAAAGGTAGCAAGATGAAGTGATAACTGATCAACTCCACCTATTTTACCTGGACATAATGCTACTCAATCATTTACTGAACTTGAAAGATGATAAAACAGCTATGCATTGCTTAACAACCCAATTGAAGAGCATTCTCAAAATATGTTTATAGAACTGGCTCACACATACCATTAATTGAATCATGGTTATCATGTGTGCACCCAGAACCATGGATCAATCATGGGTTGTTAATCATGAACAACCCAAGAAGAGAAGCCATGGTTTGTTGTTGGATTATGAACTGAATTGTTTGTAGTTAACAAACCATAGTTTGTTAGCGCAAGCTGGGTCAAGACACACAACAATCTATGTTTCAACAACAAACCATGGGTTCTCTTCATGGGTTGTTCATGTTGGAAATAACGTGGGATTTAACATTTTTCTTCTCCCCCTAATAATTTGCCTTTGTTGACTAACAAAGAGCTTTGTGAAATGACCCGTCCATTTCTTCATTTTAGGTGATCCAGACCCTGTTCTAAGGTGCATAGTTTCTGGATTCTTTGCTAATGCAGCCAGATTTCACTCTACTGGAGCCTACAGGTAAATGAAATGTTCGTCATAATGAACCCACAAAAATCAACAAAAAACCCCCACTGCTTTGGCTCAGCCTAGTGATGATCACTATAGCCCAGGCTCAAAAATGGTAGTTATGATCATGCATCAGACAAGGGCAGAATGGAGAGGTCATAGAATAAGACTATACGGGTCAAAGTTGTCTGTGATGAAGGGATCATAGGAAAGAGAATAGCCATAAGAATAGTGCTTTGACTCCAGACTGATTGATGTCAGTACCATCCATCAGCCGCAAGGATATGCTCACAGGATGTCTGTATTTGGTTGAGCCAAATAGCTAGACTGAGAAGAGACAGGGAAGAACTTTCAGCGGTCCATCAACTTCTTAGGGGAACCCCTTTCATCCATCTGAAGAACTGCCAAGGTGAATTAAGGGGGAATGGAAGATATTTCAAGGTAGAAATGAAAGCTGGGGAAAGCTTCCAATTCAAGTTTCAGTAGCTGCTAATGCCTTTGGGGAAAAAAAAACCTTGGCTGTGACATCCTGATCATCGAGTAACAGGTGTAGTTTTGGCACAGACATACATCAGCCCTATTCTGCCTTGGTTTGGCATGAGTAGTAGTTATAAGTACATAAATACTATAATCTGAAATAATGCTGTTCTTTCAAGGACTATTCGCGATGACCATGAACTTTATATCCACCCCACCTCCGTGCTATATGCAGAGAAACCTCCCCGTTGGTATGTTGGAAGATTTTTTTTTATATGTGAACTGCTTGCATTCGACGCTGTCTCATTTATAACCAAGTCTTTCGCGGTGCACCTGGAAGATGGTGGCTTCAGAATGTGCACTATGCTCCACTCCACATCAAGCCTAGGTCAAAACAGGCATAAAGGCGGGAGATGGAACACCACCAGCAAGAACCAGGAATTGTGGGATTTGTTGCATGACAGGGAACCTAGAGAGTGTTTGCTACCCTAAACTCTGGAATCCAGATGCTTGTGGCCTAAAAGATTCTTCAGTGTAATACTTGTCCCCATAGGAGTGCTTTTGGAATCTTTCTATGGAGGTGTGCATGGGAAATTTAGAATTGGCCACCCATACCCTCCATTTTTGAATGATCCAATGACAACTAGCCAGTACTACTGCACCTGCATTTTGATTGTGGTCCTTTAGTGGATGCTTTTCAAATTTTGAAAGTCTTTGCGTTTCTGGTGGATGATCAGAGAAGTCTCTTTGTAGTAGGTACATGTGAGCACTGTATATTTGTCCCAGACTGTCTACTACCCATTGGGAATTAAACTCCAAATCTGCAAGCAAATGCTCGCAACCCGACTCACAAGTTTTGCCGTAAGGAGATAATCTTCTGCATGAGGCATATTGGGTTTTCTTCAGATCCTCTCTCTTCTTGGCCACTTCCTTCTGTGTAAAGTTGTGAAGGTACCACGTATGACATTTGGAATACTCTGGTCCCCTTCATACCATGTAGACAGTGACCTGGTTCACCCAACACCGTGGGTTAACCCACTATTAGCTGCAGTGTGTGGGAGGCATGTGCAGCCACTGTTTTGAATGTACAACCTCTGGTTGGCAGTTGCAGCATGCTGTGCGAACATGCCCATTGAATATGCAACCTTCGATCGGGTGTGGGGGCAGCATGTTGTGTGTACCTGGCCATCATGGGTTAATCGGGGGTTAAGCAACCAACACTTAATCTTCGATTAGTAGTTGGCTGAATTCGGACAACACGATAGTCAATGGTGGGGTAATAATCAACTTTACAGTTGTTCATCTAGGGGGCACTCCCCACACAACATGGTAATAAATAATCAACTGTGGTGTGGATTAGGATCAGCGCTGAGTTGACTATGGCAGCATTCGGACGACACGATAATCAATACAACTGACGATTGTTTCCCCCACCCCAGTTGCTTATTGTGTTGTCCGAATTCAGCCGTTGTGTTAAGTGTAGGCTGTTTAGCCCTTGATTAACCCATGATGGCTAGGTATACACAACATGCTGCAACTCCCCGATCGGAGGTTGCATATCCAGAATGGCAGACCCATGCACTGGGGCTAATCTTGGGTTACTTAACCCGCACTAAGTTGCTGCATCGTGAAATTGGCCCGGTGATTCTGTAATTAAGGCTTAGTGTCTCTGTCGTGGAACCTTTCTTCTGAAATAACAAGTGGGATAGTATTGAAATGCTTTCTTAGCAGAGGCCCTTTATAACACAGCTTTGTGCCTTTACTTGCTATATTTCTAGGGTCGTCTACAATGAAGTCATACAGACCTCCAAGTATTACATGCGAGATGTAACAGCTATTGAGTCTGCTTGGCTGCTGGAATTGGCCCCTCACTTTTACCAGCAAGGAACGGTACGGGCTCTGCAGAGACTCCAGACGGTACCATTGCCGTATTGGCAGCTCTTGTTCTTCTACACTTTCATGCGCTCGCTGCATGTGCTGTGCATTAGCATCACTGGAATGGATTGCGTTCAGCTGGAATGTGCGCTTCAGTGTAGTTTACGGCAACCGTAATATAATTTAAAGGCTGAGGTTCATTCGTTTCCCCTCATTATGTGGATATCTATTGAACTAACGTTGAGCTTACAGAACTCTGTGGGTTGGTGTGAAAAATACCACTACTTGGACTTTCAGTCCCGGAGAAGCCGTATTTAAGGCAGCCTATGCATGTTTTCAATGGAATACACTGTTTATGAAAGTTTTACATGGCATTATTCCAATCCATTTCATAGTTCAAACCTTCCCTGGGTAATGTTCGTTCAAGGTAGTGTTTACAGCGTAGCTGGCATCACTGAGTCTTTTCAGTGAGACTGGTGCACACATAAAAATAATGTTTTAGAGACCAAGAGCAACTGTGGGATTGTGCTTTTCTTCCCTGGGATAAACGTTCTCCCATCTCTCCCACGGTTTATTTTGGTTTTTGCATTTAGATCCTGCCTTTCAAGAGTGGTGTATATGGCTGTCTCCGGTGTGACTGTGTGTCTATAGCAACTCTGGGGTGGGTGGGAGCTGCAGCATTTTGCTGTGATGAATTCTTCTGAGTCTTGCAGAGTAGCCAAGGAGAACTATCTGAAGGAATGGATTTAAACTATAAAGCCTTACATGACTTGGAACCACAATACCTGATGGAATGCCTCTCCCGACATGAACCTACCCGTACACTACACTCAACATCAAAAGTCCTCCTCCGGGTGCCTACTCCGAGGGAAGCTTGGAGGATGGCAACAAGGGAGAGGGCCTTCTCTGTGGTGCCCCCCCCCCCCAATTATGGAATGATCTACCCGATGAGGCCCACCTGGCCGCCAACATTATTAACTTTTCAGCGCCAGGTCAAAACTTTTGTTTTCTCCCAGGCATTTTAACAGCTTAAGTTGAGGTTTTAATTGACTTTTTGGCCAGGCTTAAAAGTTTAAAATGTTTTCAATATCAGCTGTTTTATGGTTTAAAATTTTGTATATTGACTTTTTAATGTTCAATCTTTTAATTTTTGTAAACCGCCCAGAGAGTTGCGGCTCTGGGACGGTATATAAATGTTAATAATAATAATAATAATAATAATAATAATAATAATAATAGAATTCCAAAGCCTAGCTTGGACTAATATCCACATATCAGAGCTACTGCATAGGAGAGCAACTTAACTTTTAGAACGTATGTAAATATCCAAGCAGAGAGTGATCAAAGGCCCAAGCACAACGTCCTGTGAAGAGGAAGTGCTATTGTAAGCTTTGTGGAATTTGAGATTGAAAACTGTGTATAATATATGTGCCCTGCCTAACATCACATCCTGTCTAAGCTCCATAAACTTGTCATAATTGGCAGGATTCCAGCAAAGCAATTATAGAGTAAAATAGCATTGGCTCTTCGCCCATTTTACCATTCCTAGCGTTGCTCAGGCCTTACGGTAAAAGCATGTTCTGGTAACCGCAGGCCCAAGTTCGTGGCTCGGAATATTGTTTGCGATACTATATCAGCAATTTTAGAAGAACGGGACACGATGTTAAAAAAAAATGGGAATGTTCCACGTTTCTGTGTCTAAGCCCAGAAATAGCTAGTTGCTATCTTGCTAGTAATATTTATAGCGGGAACTGAAATGGCTCATCTGTGGCTATTGGCTTGCTCACATTATAAAGAAAAAAAGGAAGCAGGGAACCACTTAATTTTTGATTGCATGAAGGCTTGGATACAAGTCATAAATTATCCAGCACTCTTGTTTATGCCACACTGAAAAGGATTGAGTAGCTAATTGCCACAAGAAGCCCAGGCAGTGTGTTGGCTTGTTCAGTAGCAATCATAGAAACAAGACTTGTTGACAAGCCATTTATTTCAATCATGAACGTGCTGCTTTTCGGGATACAAATCCTACCAATGCAGCTTACAAGGAACATAAAATAACTAGGGATGTGCATGGCCGAAATTATCGTATCGTTATCGGAAATTCCAGTAGAAAAGAATTTCGGATCCGATAATATCGTAGGTATTCTGTATCGAATCGGGTCAGATATCCGATAATTATCGGATTTCCGATATTTAATTCGGAGTATTTTGCCCTATAGAGTTGCTTTTTAAGACAGAAATCTCTCAAAAAGCTTCTGAATTTTGCTGTCAAAAGTTGCACGATCTTTCAAAAATTCATATAAAATACAGGGGTGGAGAGATTGTTCTGAAATTTCATACACATACTGAGGCATGTTCCATAAGTACTGTGACCAAGTTTCAAGTCTCTAACTTTTAAAATACATAAGTTATAGGTTTATTTATATGGTGGTCTGCTAATCCGAAAAAATCCGATATAATTGGACTGAAAATATTCGGATCCGATAATTAACAGAGGTATTTCTATCGTATCGTTATCGTTAATTGGATGTCCGATACCGCCATTATCTGATCGTTATAGGACATCGGAACGATACGATACACATTCCTAAAAATAACGCAATAAACAATATTAATCATTTGTTTTAGAAAACTCTTCAGATCCTTCCCTGGGGGCAATTAGTGCTCAATGGTTGGGCAGTGGCGGTGGGGAAAGGCCAGCTGGAACAGGGTCCAGTGTCATCGTCATTCAGCTCCCACTATTCTGGAATCCTTCCCATAGGGCAGTTGATGGCAGATGGGTCTGTGAGGGAGGGGCAGGGTGAGTCTAACAGGAGCTGGCTAAGAGGTCTTCTTTGCTTGCCCCTCTCCTCTAATGTACATCTAAAAGCGCTTACATATTCAGAATCCATGAAGCTGATTGGTGGAAGATTCAGGACAATTCAAAAGAAGGACTTCTTCACACAGCACAGAGATAAATGATGGAATTCACTACCACAAGATGTGATGGCCACCAATTTGGATGGCTTTAAAAGGGGTTGGATAAATTCCTGGAGGAAAAGGCTATCAATGGCTACTAGTCCTGATGGCTCTGTGCTGCCTCCAGTATCCGAGGCAGTAAGCCTGTGTGCACCAGTTGCTGGGGAACATGGGCGGGAGGGTGCTGTTGCACCATGTCCTGCTTTGTTGGTTCCTGGTCAACAGCTGGTTGGCCAGCGTGCGAACAAGAGTGCTTGACTAGATGGACCCTCAGTCTGATCTAACATGGCAGTTCTCACGTTCTTAGAAAGTAGCCTAATACCATTTCCATAAATATTTAAAAAACCCTTTTGGATCAGACCAAAGGTCTATCCAGCATCTTTCACACAGTGGATAACTGCATATCTCTAGGAAGCTTTACAAGCTGGTCATGAGGACAATAACCTCAATAATAATACTGTTCTTTCCAACAACTGGTAATTCAGAGGCATGTTGCCTCTGAACCTACAGGTGGTACATAACCATCCTGACTTTGTAGCCATTCATAGACAGTATCGTAGAATTTCCTCTTAAGAAAAGTCACTACAAAACTCTTACAACATCGCAGGCATTATTATTGATTATTAGGGATGTGCACTGGATCGGACACGATCCGAGTCCGGTCCAGTGGGAAATCGGATAAATTATCCGATTTCCGATCCCGCAGCTGGATCGGCCGATCCAATCCGAACCGGTCCGAAAAGGCTCCGAACCGGTTCGGCGGATCGGCGGATCGGCGGGCGCCCACTGGCGCCCACCGCCGCTTCCATTGGCGGGCGCCAGCGGGCGCCCGCCGATGAAAGTAGACAGCGGGGGGGGGGGGAGGAGGGGGGCGCTTACCTTCTCGGCCCGTCCGCTCCCGTCCGGCACTAGCAGCTACTACCAGCGGGCTCCGCGGCCTGCTCTAGGGTGGCGCGCCGGACGGGAGCCGCGGAGCCTGCTGGGAGTAGTAGGCGCCGGCGCCGGACGGGAGCCGCCGGGCCGGGAAGGTAAGGAGGGGGTGCGTGGAGGGGAGGAGGGGGCGCGCGGAGGGGGGAGGGGGGCCCTTACCTTCCCGGCCCGGCGGCTCCCGTCCGGCGCCGGCGCCTACTACTCCCAGCAGGCTCCGCAGCCTGCTCCAGGGTGACGCGCCGGGTGATGTCATCACCCGGCGCTCTACTCGAGAGTAGGCCGCGGAGCCCGCTGGTAGTAGCCGCCGGCGCCAGACGGGAGCGGACGGGCCGAGAAGGTAAGCAGTGGCGGGGAAGGGGGCTTACCCCCCCCCCCGGAGCCATCCGCGGGCGCCAGCGGATGGAAGCGGGCGGCCCCAGGGGGGGTAGGGAGCGCAGGGGAGGGGGCTTACCTGCCGGGGCCGTCCACAGCGGACGGCCCCAGGGGGGGGAGGGAGTTAGGCCCCCCCCACCCACCCGCCGCCATTTTTTCCTCATAGACTTGCATTGCAATGCAAGTCTATGGGGAAAAAAATGGCCGATCCAAAAATTTACGATTTTTGGGTCGGGATCGGACTCGATCCGGTCCGGGGGGCCTCCGATTTTGTCCGAACCGGTCCGGGACAAAATTGGAGGTCCCGATCCGGGTCCCGATCCGATCCGGGGGGTCCGTGCACACCCCTATTGATTATTATTATTATTATTAATATTAATATTATTATTTTAAATACCAGGTGACAAATTTGTTCATAGCTTTGTAAATGGCATCAATTCCTGTATTGGCAAATGTTTGTGGGCTCATTGTGCTTTCTGGAACATTGCCAATTGAAATTTCAGCTGATGTAGAGTTTTAAAAGACGAACTAAGTTAGTTGCTTACATGGAGACTGGTTTAGTTGGGAATAGAAGAGTTGATTCAACGGAACGTTTTGAGAAATGGGAAATTCAAAATAATGGTTCTCTTTCTCTTTCATTGCAGCATCTTTCTCTGAAAGCCAAAAGATCTAAAGTCGATGACCACTGATTCGGCCCGCGGCTGTTGGGACTTTGCAGCGTGTGATGCTGACCTTGCCTCCGATTTGAAACCGTGCTACTGTCCATCTAACAATTAGTTGATTAGCGACCTGACCCCACATCAACTATAAATGTTGAAATGCCTGCCTGCCAGGATCCTGTAGGGATTTATGCATGACCAATACATTGTAACACTTAAGTAGAGCTTGCATTGTGGGCATTTTATCCAGCAGTCTAATTGTGAAGACCGCTCCGGTTCACCAGGGCTTTTGTTCCTTTTAAACTCAGTAGAAAAAATTCACAATGCAAAAGGAGACATGATAAGAAATATTGTAATGCATGGATAGATCACACTGCACCCTTGGGGTAGAGAGGGGGAAGGGAAGATACAGCGCCCTCAGGGTGATGAAGTGGCGCTCAGGATCCTTTAGACCACTGTGAAAGCCGTTGGCCATCCTGGACCTACCTGCCAATTGTAGGTAGATCCTGGACCACAAGCAAAGCCTTGAAATACCTTAATGGGTTGTAATGAAAACCTTGAAACTGTGATTGTGCCTAAATGCTGTGACTTCCCCTCCCTTCTTCCCCCCCTCCCTTCTTCCCCCCCTCCCTTCTTGCTATAAAGCAATAGATTTCTAACCTTTTACCAACTTCCCTTTGATTTTCATCTCCGTTGAATTTTTTTAAAAAATTGTAGCAGCTCTGCTTTTCAAATGAACTTTGTTTCCATAAATTCAAAGTGTGTTGACTCACCGCAAGATTTTCAATAAGGTTAAGCTCTTTTAGGTAGGGGCTAAGAGGGTGGAATGTGCATTCTGTGCACAGACCGTCCTTAATAGCTTGGCTTTTGTTTCAGAAAAAGAAATGAGGAACTTAGAGGCAGCCTCATACAGAAATAGCTACACGTATTTGGTTTTAGCTTTTTGTTATTGTGAATCCTGAAAATCCCCCTGTGCTGGGTCTTTGGCCTTGCAGAATGTTCCTTTGGCCTGAGATTCATGATTACTACCAGTCAGTTATTGATCAAATGGTGGTGACTACATACCAGGGGGCTGAAAGAGGGCCAGCGAACAGAGTGACCATCTTCAGAGGGAATTCTCTTTTCCCCAGGCTGAGGGTGAAGATGTTGAAGGGGTCCTCTAGACCTGGAGACAGGGTGGTGACAGAGCTCCTGACATTAAGCCATTTTGGCCTTTTCTAGAGGATCTTAACAACCTTTCCTGTTACACCAGACAAGAGAACATTCCTTATCCGGCTGCAGTTACTGTGTGAGGACAACCAATAGAATGAGTTCAAGGAGGTTCATTTCCCTGCGTGTAATATAGAAATGGCTCACTTTCAGAAAGCTCTCGTGACGTTAAATCTGTTGGTGCTGCTCTTTATCCCATGCTAGGATTCCTTGAGGGTTACCGAGAAAATTTGTAGTAAATTCACAGCAGGAATGTGGATCAAGGCAGGAAAGTAGGACCCAGGATAGCTCCAAGTGGATCCTACTGCCTAGAACTCCCTCCTACTAAGACAGTAGGAAGATAGTGTCTCAGCAGGGAGCGAAAGTCAACTGAAGCCTTACGTAGGCTGACATACCTGTAGCGTGGTCAGCTCTGTCCCTCCTGGAAGAGCTGTCTGGATTGTTAAAGGGCCCTCTCCTGATTCCGCAGCCTGAGACTTCTGCATGGCTGCGGAGACACGAGTTCTGCTGGTAACTCATGGCAGGGCTGTGTCCTCTGGCTGAGAGGGTCCCAGATAAGGCACTGACAAACCTATCCCCGAGGGAGTAGCCCGGGCCTCGTCAGCATCCTCTGCAGCACACTGGAAGGCCAGACGGCTGGAGATCATGGCACTCTTGGCCAAGTTTAACAAATGCCAAAGTGTCCTTCCATGAACCTGAGAAAATACAAGTCTATCCTGCCCTGTCCACTTTTACTAAAGCGTTGTGATCTTTGCTGCTGTTCTAGGACTGCCTTCCTCAAAGGTGATGTGTGGTCTATAGAGCATGCACTGGCTGAACTGGGGCACCGGCTGCCTTTCCACAGAAACTCCCTTCCTTGTATCTGTGGTATTGTTTTGGATATATATATATATATCTTTGTTTTCAAATAAGGTTTATTTTAGGATGATGTTCTTTTGAGTGTGTGGGTTTGTTTTTAGAACCTTTGTTTTTGCTGAATGCCTTGTTCTCTTTCCCCGTTTTTAAATGTATGTAAATGAGGATATTTTTTTACACAGAATAAGCGTCTTCCTTGCCCTGGGTATGCATCATGAGTGACTTTTTCTGCTCTTCCCATTCTGCTTTCCACAAATCCACAAACGAGCTGGTTCTGTCATTGTGTGGTCCACGCAATCTCTTCGTGCTGTATGATAGCTGCAGCTTAACAAAATCTCATTCCCACCTCTCTCTCTCTCTCTCTCTCTCTCTCTCTCAGTATGTGAGCTCTGTAGAGCTGAGGTTTGTCTTTTATTCTTGTGGTGTCCAGAATATTGGTGAGGCTCCATAATGGGCATAATCTGACTTATTCTAAAGCTGTGTTGTCCCTTTAAAAGAGTTTACAAATTCCTGGATACAAAGTGTGTACAATTCCATGTTGCTTTGTCCTCTGATTACTCACTTAAAGGAGGAAAAATAAAGTTGTGGAATCAAGTGACCTTGGGAATGTGTGCCTATTAATGGAAGTTAATTATCGGCATCACTTATCGAGACTATATTTTATTACTGGTTGGTGAGCAAATGATTTGTTTTGGAGAGTAGACTGGATGTAATGCAAAGTCTTGCTCACTGGGAAATGAAGAATGAAGGCAACTAAACATGGCTCACAAAAGAGGCCATTCCAATTTATGCATGTCAAGATTGATGCATTTTTGCTTATTTTGCCTAATTCTTCCACTAGTAATGCAAAGGGAAAAGGGGCCAGCCATGCGTTGCCTATTAGATACGTAAAAAATAACGTTGTTTGTATGATTTTATCTGTATACCACCCTGAGCTCCTTGTGATATAGGGCGGGATACAAATGTGTTATTAAATAAATAAATATTCCAGAAATTTTGAAGCCATGGAAAAAGAACCCAGTCCCCACCCCCACCCTGTTTTTTTCCAGGAAAAAAAATTGAAATTTGGGGGGAAATTGAAAAATTAGCAATTCTTTACAGATCTAAAATCAGTTTGTTGCTTTAGGACAGCCTTCCCCAACCTGGTGCCCTCCAGATATTTTGGGCTTCAGCTCCTATCAGCTTCATTGTGGTCCAAAACATCTGTAGAGTATCAAGTTGAGGAAGGGCTGCTTTAGGGAAGGGAAGGAGCCTTTATGTCCATAAAGTTATATTATGCATAACTTGGTTTGCTCATAAAACAATTGTATTTTAAATTTTAAAAAGTGAACGCGTTCAATTTGAAATTACTGTCTGAGCAAACTATACTTTTATAACTTCATATACCAAATATGATTATGGTAATTTTATCAGCCAACCAAGTCCTCCATCCGTTTCTCCAGGTACCGTGAAATACCTGGAGAAACATTTTGCAATGTATTTCATTTCAAAATTCTCCACCCTATTTGAGGGTGGAGAAATTGGGCAGACAATTTCACCGAATTTCTCCAGAGGAAGGAGAAATTCTCCAACCATGTTTTCAGCTTCGCTAGCTGCCAGTCCAGGTCCGGGCCCGATTCAAAGTGCTGGTATTAACATTCAAAGCCCTAAACGGCTTGGGGCCAGGTTATCTAAAGGAACGCCTCCTCTCTTATGTGCATGCCTGGACCCTAAGATCATCCTCGGGTCCTTCTCCGTGAGCCCCTGCCAAAGGAAATGAGACAGGTGGCTACCAGGAGTAGAGCCTTCTCTGCTGTGGCACCCTGGCTGTGGAATGAGCTGCCTAGAGAGGTTTGCCTAGCATCTACATTATACTCTTTTCGACTCCAGATGAAGATCTTTTTATTTTCTCAGTATTTTAACAGTTTATCAGTTTAATTTTTTAAACTTTGCTGTTTTAAATTTGTATTTAAATTTGTATTAATTTCCGCATTGCTGCTCGGTTTTATCCTGGTTGTGCTCTTATATTGTATTTTATACTATGTTTTTATACTATTGGTTTTTTAAAAAATATTTTGAATGGTTATCATGGATTTAATTTCTGTAACCCGCCCAAAGAGCTTCAGCTTTTGGGCGGCATAGAAATGAAATGAAATAAATAAAGGAGCCAACCTCCCCCGCCCACTCAAATTTGGGGAGGGGGGAAGGGAGGGCTCGCAGCCAAGGGCTTTGTTTCCCTCACCTCAGTCTTTGCAACTCCAGTCCCGGACTTGTACATTGTGGTAGTTCTGTGGCTGACTTCCCCATCTATAAATATGTCTCTTTTCTCCCCACACCCCCAACACACCCCACAGTATAGTAGTTGCCTTTTGCAGAAAGTTCTCTGTTTTGCTTTACGTTGTATTACATTACTTTCCTGCTTCCCCCCCACCAACCCCTTTCAGGGATCCCAAGGCAGGTTAAACGGTCCTCCACACCCTGACAACAACAACCCTGGGCGGTAGGTTAAGCTAAGGGCTGAGGAGCAGTTCAGTGTGGGACTGTTATAACCGTGTGTATGGATGGGCCAGGCGTTTGCACTCAAAATGCCCAGCATCCCTTCCTACGTGGCGTGCTGCTTGATGCTGAGGGGGAGCAGTCCAAAACTTGTGGAGTCCCGGGCAGCTGCGGAAGTCTGCGCTAAAGCAGCAAAGGGAATGGCTTGCACCGTGAATGCAGGTATTCATTCCACACCACCAAATGTTCCTCAAGGTTCCATTTCTTCAGAAAGAAAAACCAAAAGTCACAGGTTTCCCACATTTCCAACCGCTTGGTTCTGCAGCGGGAAAAGGGGAACGTGTGAAAGGGTGGGCCGGATGACTTGGCTGAGAGACTTACTTACTTACTTACGGTGACCCTATCTGGAAATCCAAAAAAGAGGACATGCAGTGGTGGCGATGGGAAAGCGGCTTTCTGGGGTCTCCAGAAAGCGTGTCATTCCTGCCCCCCCCCCCCCATCAATGTTCCAATCAGGACCTTTTCTAGAATGTCCGGGAATGACACGCTTTCCCCTTTAAGGACCTGACTGGAGCGGGGATGGGGGGAGAATGAAACAACTCCAGAAAGCACATCATCCCCTCCCTCCACCACGCTAATGGCGGCCTTAAAGGGGAAAGCCTGTCATAATGTGGTCTTGTTGGCCAGTCCCTGTTAACAGTCTGGCTGCCCTGTTTTGTACCAGCTGAAGTTTCTGGACATTATTATTATTATTATTATTATTATTATTATTATTATTATTATTATTTATTACATTTATATACCGCCCCATAGCCGAAGCTTTCTGGGCAGTTAACAAAAATTAAAAGATTAAACATTAAAAAGTCAATATCCAAAATTTAAAAACATAAAACAGCTAATATTTAAAACATTTTAAACCTTTTTAAGCCTGGCCACAAAGTCAGTTAAAACCTCAACTTAAGCTGTTGAAATGCCTGGGAGAAAACAAAAGTTTTGACCTGGCACTGAAAAGATAACAGTGTTGGCGTCAGGCGGGCCTCATCGGGGAAATAATTCCATAATTGGGGGGCCACCACAGAGAAGGCCCTCTGCCTTTTGCCGTCCTCTGAGCTTCCCTTGGAGTAGGCACCCGGAGGAGGACCTTTGATGTTGATCGTAGTGTACAGCTAGGTTCATGTCGGGAAAGGCATTCCATCAGGTATTGTGGTCCCAAACCGTGTAAGGCTTTATAAGTGAAAAACATCACCTTGAATCGGGCTCAGAAACATACAGGCAGCCAATGCAAGTGGGCCAGAATTCGTCTTATATGTTCGAACCTTCTGATCCCTGTTACCAATCTGGCCGCTGCATTTTGCACAAGCTGCAGCTTTTGAACAGTCTTCAAAGGCAGCCCCACGTACAGGGCATTGCAATAATCTAACTTGGAAGTTACCAGAGCATAGACAACTGAAGCCAGGTTATCCCTGTCCAGATAGGGGCGTAGCTGGGCCACCAGCCGAAGTTGGTAGAAGGCACTCCGTGCTACTGAGGCCACCTGAGCCTCAAGTGACAGAGATGGTTCTAGAAGAGCCCCCAAGCTGCGAACCTGCTCCTTCAAGGGGAGTGCAACCCCATCCAGAACAGGTTGAACACCCTCCATCCGGTCAGAGGAACCCCCTACTAACAGCATCTCAGTCTTGTCTGGACTAAGTTTCCATTTATTAGCCCTCATCCACTCCGTTGTCGCAGCCAAGCACCGGTTCAACACATCCACAGCCTCACCTGATGAAGATGAAAAGGAGAAGTAGAGTTGCGTGTCATCAGCGTACTGCTGACAACACACTCCAAAACTCCGGATGACTGCACTCAACAGTTTCATGTAGATGTTGAACAGCATGGGGGACAAAACTGACCCCTGCGGAACCCCATACTGGAGAATCCACGGGGCCGAGCAATGTACCACAAGCACCACCTTCTGGAGCCGACCCACCAAGTAGGAGCGGAACCACTGCAATGCAGTGCCTCCCACTCCCAACTCAGATAGTCGTCCCAGAAGGATACCATGGTCGATGGTATCGAAAGCCGCTGAGAGATCAAGGAGAATCAACAGAGTCACACTCCCCCTGTCCTTCTCCCAACATGTTTGGGGAGTAGGCAGGAGGACTAAGGAGAAAAATACCACCCCACATGTTTGATCTGGGCTGTGGTTCCAAAAATAGAGGGGGGTTGTTAGTTCCCCCCCCCCCAACTTAGGGCAACCTACACAAATTTGCCAAATCACAGTAGTAAAAACCCACTGCCGTGTGTGTGTGTGAAGAATATTTAAGAAAAATAAAACTAGGGTGACCCTATGGAAAGAGGACAGGGCTCCTGTATCTTCAAGAGTTGTACAGAAAAGGGAATTTCAGTAGGTGTCATTTGTAGGCAAGCAGCACCTGGTGAAATTCCCTCCCCATCACAAGAGCTAAAACTGCAGGAGCCCTGCCCTCTTTTGTATCTGGTTAAGAGTGCAGGGCTCCTGCAGCTTTAGCTGTTGTGATGGGGAGGGAATTTCACCAGGTGCTGCTTGCCTACAAATGACACCTGCTGAAATTCCCCTTTCAATACAACTGTTAAAGATACAGGAGCCCAGTCCTCCTTTCCATAGGGTCACCCTACTCTAGTGCGAAATAGCTGTTAGCCTTACTGGCTGGGAATGATAGAGGCTTCAGTCCAATAACTCTAGAGAGCAGCAAGTTGGGGCAGGCTTGTTTAGGCTTATATAGCTTTTAATTGCTACATCAAGGAGCAACCAGAAAGCTCGAGAGGGTGCCAGTAGCTGAGGCTGAAGAAATGCTAGTGGTGGATCCATAGGGGTGCACAAGGGGTGTGCCAGGTGTGCCCAGGCACACCCTAATGTCTCAAGCAATAAGCACCAAATTGAGGGGGCCAGTGAGCAGGGATCCAGAAGCAGTGGGAATGGTCCTCCAGCTGCCCGGCAGCAGGAAGAAAAAGGAATTGTCCTGCTGGGAGCCTCTCTGCCGGGAGCAGCGCTTCAGGGAGGTCTGAAGGAGGACCCTTCTCTGGCCAGTGTCACCACAAAGCCCCAACAATGCTGGAGCTTGACGAGCATCTCCTCATTCCCCACCCACCCCTCACCTGCAACGGCCCTCCCGCAGTCAGGCAAGTCAGGAGTAGGTCATCAGTGCCTACAGTGTTTAATAAAGAAACAAAAATAATGTACTTTATAATTGAGTATTAGGGATGTGCACTGGATCGGACCCGATCCACGATCCGAGTCCGGTCCAGTGGGAAATCGGATAAATTATCCGATTTCCGATCCCGCAGCTGGATCGGCCGATCCAATCCGAACCGGTCCGAAAAAGCTCCGAACCGGTTCGGCGGATCGGCGGATCGGCGGGCGCCCACTGGCGCCCACCGCCGCTTCCATTGGCGGGCGCCAGCGGGCGCCCGCCGATGAAAGTGGACAGCGGGGGGGGGAGGAGGGGGGCACTTACCTTCTCGGCCCGGTGGCTCCCGTCCGGCGCCGGCGCCTACTACTACTAGCAGGCTCCGCGGCCTGCTCTAGGGTGGCGCGCCGGGTGATGTCATCACCCGGCGCGCTACTCTAGAGCAGGCCGCGGAGCCTGCTGGTAGTAGTAGGCGCCGGCGCCGGACGGGAGCCACCGGGCCGGGAAGGTAAGGAGGGGGTGCGTGGAGGGGAGGAGGGGGCGCGCGGAGGGGGGAGGGGGGAGGGGGGCCCTTACCTTTCCGGCCCGGCGGCTCCCATCCGGCGCCGGCGCCTACTATTCCCAGCAGGCTCCGCGGCCTGCTCTAGGGTGGCGCGCCGGGTGATGTCATCACCCGGCGCGCTACTCTAGAGCAGGCCGCGGAGCCTGCTGGTAGTAGTAGGCGCCGGCGCCGGACGGGAGCCGCCGGGCCGGAAAGGTAAGGAGGGGGTGCGTGGAGGGGAGGAGGGGGCGCGCGGAGGGGGGAGGGGGGCCCTTACCTTTCCGGCCCGGCGGCTCCCGTCCGGCGCCGGCGCCTACTATTCCCAGCAGGCTCCGCGGCCTGCTCTAGGATGGCGCGCCGGGTGATGTCATCACCCGGCGCGCTACTCTAGAGCAGGCCGCGGAGCCTGCTGGAAGTAGTAGGCGCCGGCGCCGGACGGGAGCCGCCGGGCCGGAAAGGTAAGGAGGGGGTGCGTGGAGGGGAGGAGGGGGCGCGCGGAGGGGGGAGGGGGGCCCTTACCTTTCCGGCCCGGCGGCTCCCATCCGGCGCCGGCGCCTACTATTCCCAGCAGGCTCCGCGGCCTGCTCTAGGATGGCGCGCCGGGTGATGTCATCACCCGGCGCACTACTCTAGAGCAGGCCGCGGAGCCTGCTGGAAGTAGTAGGCGCCGGCGCCGGACGGGAGCCGCCGGGCCGGAAAGGTAAGGAGGGGGTGCGTGGAGGGGAGGAGGGGGCGCGTGGAGGGGGGAGGGGGGAGGGGGGCCCTTACCTGCCCGGCCCGGCGGCTCCCGTCCGGCGCCGGCGCCTACTACTACCAGCAGGCTCCGCGGCCTGCTCCAGGGTGGCGCGCCGGGTGATGTCATCACCCGGCGCGCTACTCGAGAGTAGGCCGCGGAGCCCGCTGGTAGTAGCCGCCGGCGCCGGACGTGCCGAGAAGGTAAGTGGCGGGGAAGGGGGCTTACCCCCCCCCCGGAGCCGTCCGCTTCTATCCGCTGGCGCCCGCGGGCGCCAGCGGATGGAAGCAGGCGGCCCCAGGGGGGGTAGGGAGCGCGGGGGAGGGGGTTTACCTGCCGGGGCCGTCCACAGCGGACGGCCCCGGGGGGGGGAGGGAGTTAGGCCCCCCCTTACCCACCCGCCGCCATTTTTTCCTCATAGACTTGCATTGCAATGCAAGTCTATGGGGAAAAAAATGGCGGCCGATCCAAAAATTTCCGATTTTTGGATCGGGATCGGACTCGATCCGGTCCGGGGGGCCTCCGATTTTGTCCGAACCGGTCCGGGACAAAATTGGAGGTCCCGATCCGATCCGGGGGGTCCGTGCACACCCCTATTGAGTATTCAATAGATGTTCGCCATACATACATACATACATGCACACACACCTGGGTGCACACCCTAATGAAATGAGCTGTGTATGCCTATGGGTGGATTGCTAGATGCTCCATGAGCTTAAGTTTACAACCAGTGTGCCTCCTGCAAGGCTGTGCTGCCCCTGATCTGGCTGCCACCATGGCAGGAAGTGGTGTTCGTAATCATTTTCTTTGAAGCAAAAGGGATCTAGCAAAAGAAGAACCCAATTCTCAATGTTCTGCGGGGAGGGAGGGGGGAGTGATGCAAGAAGTAACAACACAGAAAAGAAGCCGTTGGATGACTCATGCAAATTTGAGTTCTTGTCCTTATGTGGTTATCTTTCCTTTTACCCATTTTGCAAATGGGGATCTATAGCATTTTTGTGCAGAATAGGGGCTGAGACCCTGAAGCAGCTTCCCCCAACCTGGTCCCCGCCTTCTCCTCCAAATGGGTTGGAGAACAACTCCCATAATCGTCCAGGCAGCCATGCCGTCCAACCCACCTGAAATAGGGTGACCCTATGGAGAGGAGGGCAGGGCTCCTGCAGCTTTAACTGTTGTGATTGAAGAGGGACTTTCACCAGTTGCTGCTTGCATACAAATGACACTTGCTGAAATTCCCTTTTCTATGCAACTGTTAAAGATACAGGAGACCTGTGCTCCTTTCCATAGGGTCACCCTAACCTGGAGGCCCTGTTCTAAGGCTATGAGTCTGTTTGGAATACTGTGGGGGGGGGGGGGGAATACGCCATTTGTGGCTTCTCCCCCAGCCCCATCATTTACATAATTGCTTTCGCAGCAGCGTGATGGGGGTGACTTTGTACCCACCCACCCTACACGTCATGGGTTCTAGGGTTGGTATGATGTCACCCCTGCTGTGCCGAGCACTGGGTTCGGACAATACACAACCCACACTGCTGAGCGGGTAATTATACCATGGCTGCCTCTACAAGAGAGGTTTAAAGTAGGGATGTGCACTGGATCGGACCCGATCCACGATCCGAGTCCGGTCCAGTGGGAAATCGGATAAATTATCCGATTTCCGATCCCGCAGCTGGATCGGCCGATCCAATCCGAACCGGTCCGAAAAAGGTCCGAACCGGTTCGGCGGATCGGCGGATCGGCGGGCGCCCACTGGCGCCCACCGCCGCTTCCATTGGCGGGCGCCAGCGGGCGCCCGCCGATGAAAGTGGACAGCGGGGGGGGGAGGAGGGGGGCGCTTACCTTCTCGGCCCGGTGGCTCCCGTCCGGCGCCGGCGCCTACTACTACTAGCAGGCTCCGCGGCCTGCTCTAGGGTGGCGCGCCGGGTGATGTCACCCGGCGCGCTACTCTAGAGCAGGCCGCGGAGCCTGCTGGAAGTAGTAGGCGCCGGCGCCGGCCGGGAGCCGCCGGGCAGGGAAGGTAAGGAGGGGGTGCGTGGAGGGGAGGAGGGGGCGCGCGGAGGGGGGAGGGGGGCCCTTACCTGCCCGGCCCGGCGGCTCCCGTCCGGCGCCAGCGCCTACTACTCCCAGCAGGCTCCGCGGCCTGCTCTAGGGTGGCGCGCCGGGTGATGTCATCACCCGGCGCGCTACTCTAGAGCAGGCCGCGGAGCCTGCTGGAAGTAGTAGGCGCCGGCGCCGGCCGGGAGCCGCCGGGCCGGGAAGGTAAGGAGGGGGTGCGTGGAGGGGAGGAGGGGGGCGCGCGGAGGGGGGAGGGGGGGCCCTTACCTGCCCGGCCCGGCGGCTCCCGTCCGGCGCCGGCGCCTACTACTCCCAGCAGGCTCCGCGGCCTGCTCCAGGGTGGCGCGCCGGGTGATGTCATCACCCGGCGCGCTACTCGAGAGTAGGCCGCGGAGCCCGCTGGTAGTAGCCGCCAGCGCCGGACGGGAGCGGACGGGCCGAGAAGGTAAGCAGTGGCGGGGAAGGGGGCTTACCCCCCCCGGAGCCGTCCGCTTCTATCCGCTGGCGCCCGCGGGCGCCAGTGGATGGAAGCGGGCGGCCCCAGGGGGGGTAGGGAGCGCGGGGGAGGGGGCTTACCTGCCGGGGCCGTCCACAGCGGACGGCCCCGGGGGGGAGGGAGGGAGTTAGGCCCCCCCTTACCCACCCGCCGCCATTTTTTCCTCATAGACTTGCATTGCAATGCAAGTCTATGGGGAAAAAAATGGCGGCCGATCCAAAAATGTACGATTTTTGGGTCGGGATCGGACTCGATCCGGTCCGGGGGGCCTCCGATTTTGTCCGAACCGGTCCGGGACAAAATTGGAGGTCCCGATCCGGGTCCCGATCCGATCCGGGGGGTCCGTGCACACTCCTAGTTTAAAGCTCTTTCAAGGCGCTTAAAAAAATTTACCTCTACAAGAACGGAGCGCAAATCGGGTGTAGAGGCGCGTTATCTCTCCGATTATGCGCATTATCGAATGAGTGTTAAATCGCGAGTTTTATTTTGCTCCGGCCGTTAAAGCGCATTTTGACTGTGTGAATAAGCGCTTATGCGCATTAACTACTTGTAAGGCGCATTTTGGACATCTGTTAATGCGCTTCGCCGCCTCTCTCCACCTCTCGTGCAGAGGGATTAGGCGTAAATGCGCTTCTGCGATTATGCGCATAATCGCCTAACCGGCGCAAAAGCGAATCCTTGTAGAGGGGACCTATGAGGGCGGGAGGGAAAGCTTTTTGCCTTCTCCCCCCCCCCCCCAGGTGATCGTCTGAATCCAGACACTATATGAGAGAGCCAGTGTGGTGTAATGATTAGAGTGTTGGACTGGGACCAATGGGATCCAAGTTCTAGACCCTACTTGGCCATGAAGTTCACTGGGTGACTTTGGGCCAGTCACTGACTCTCAGCATCACCTACCTCGCAGGGTTGTTGTGAGGATAAAGTGGAGAGGAAGAGGATCATGCATCCCGTGTTGGGCTCCTTAGAAGTCAAGGCAGGAGATAGATAGATGATAGATAGATAGATAGATAGATAGATAGATAGATGATAGATAGAGATAGAGATAGAGATAGAGATGTAACAAACAAATGTAATTAATAATAAACAATAAGCAACTGGTTAACTAAATTAATAACCAAAACACCTGATTTGCATATTCACAACATTGTGTAAAGTAAGACTTCTATTTGCCAGTCTAAATGGATAGCAACATTTCATGTCAGATTTACTGGATGTTGATCCCCCATCTTTTTAGACAAGCCTTCCTTGGATTATAACTTTTCCTCGTTTTATATGACATTAAAAAAAAAGTTTTAAATTCTGACTTTGTATATTGTGGTTTTAGTTGTGAACTGCCCAGAGAACCTTGGCTGTTGGGCAGTATAAATATGTAATAAATAAATAAATAAATAAATATGATCTTGAAAACTATTATTTTATTTATTTATTACATTTAAATCCCACCTTTTTTCTTCTTTAAGGAACCCAAGGCAGCGAAGATAATCCTCCTTCTCTTCATTTTATCCTAACAGCAACAAACCTGTGAGGTAGGTTGGGCTGAGAGGCTGTGACTGGCCCAAAGTCACCCAGTGAGCTTCAATGGCCGAGTGGAGACTAGAACCCGGATCTCCTGACTCCCAGGCCAACACTCCCACTCTTGACCCATTACAATGACCCAAATGCTTTAGCTCAGCTTTTCCCAACCTGGTGCCCTCCAGATGTGTTGGACTACAACTCCCAGTATCCTCCAACCACCCATGCTGGGAGTTGTAATCGATCTGGAGTGTACCAGGTTGCAGAAAGCTGTTTTAGCCATTCCGCCTAGGGAAGCTGGTTAGTTTGGGGTGCAATCCTAGGCATATTTAGACAGAAAAAAAGCCAGTTCCTTTCAAAAGAATTCCTAACAATGAATTCACCCTTTGCGTGGCTGGTCCACACTTGAGGCCTAGTTCTCACAAACCACAGGCGAAACAATTATGAATGGACCGTACCACTTCAGAATGGCAGAGTTGCTGGGGAACATGGGTGGGAGAGTGCTGTTGCACTCATGTTCTGCTTCTAGGTTTTCCACAAGCAACTGGTTGGTAGGGTGGCCAGCTGTCAGGATCTCCCCGGATTTCCCCGGGGTTTTGTTCTATTCTGGGTGTCAGGGCGGATTTTTTGAATTTTTCTATAATGTCTGGGAATGACACACTTTCCATTTAAGGCCACCATTAGTGTGTGTGTGTGTGGGGGGGCGCTTTCCAGAGGTGTGTCATTACCCCCCACACACACACACACACTACTCCACTTGGGATCTTAAAGGGGAGAGTGTGTCATTCCTGGACATTATAGAAAAGGCCCCGATTGGAGCAAAGTGGGGGCCAGAATTATGTGCTTTCCAGAGGCCGCCATTAGCATGGCGAGGAAATGGTGTGCTTCCCGGAGACCCTGGAAAGCGTGTTTTCCTGCCCCCCATTGTGTGTCCTCTTTTTTGGTTTCCCAAATATTGTCACCCTACTGGTTGGCCACTGTGTGAACAGTATGCTGGCCTAGATGAACGCTTTTGGTCTGGAATGGAGTATTATCAAATCTCCCCTCTAAAAGGCAGAAGGTATACATGGAAGGCGTAAAGGCGTGAATGCTTTTCTTAGGGGTGGGGGCACAGTGGAAGTTATAAAATAGCTCTCCGCACCAAATGACAGGTACCAACAAGAAGACATCTGTGAGATTGTAACCAGATCCATTGCTTTCCTTTTGGTATAAAGGCGAAGGCATTTTTTAAAAACTGTTCAGAGCTTTTTTATGTATTTCAATGTACTTTTTGGGGGTTATTTACTGTATTTTATTTAACATATCGTGTTGTATGTCTTGAAAATGACCCCGGAGGGTGGAAAATAAATCTTTAACAGTGTGGCTTGATTTTCTCAAGCGTAAGTGGAAGCATGACAAAACATTTTCTAGGAAAGTTGAGAGCATCAGCTGAGTGTAGTTTTCTAGTGTGGCAGTTCAAGCTTACGTGCACCGATGCAGAAGGAGGAAGTGACTGGCTAAGAAGAGGTCATTGCCTCCTGCTATATAAGAGATCTGTTGGAGAAAGAGCGCCCAGGAGTCTCCTGTCTATCATCTGGATGGCTACATCAAGCCTTTACTCGGCGTTGCCTCATCCTTTCTTGCTGCTCCTCATCCTAGGAATCCCTGGTGAGTGTCCTTTGACTTTGACGGATTGCTCTGGTTGGATTCCCAGCTATGGCAAGATGAATCTTGGGAAATTGACTGCTGTGATTTTGAGGAGGAGCTGTAACTCTGTAGTAGAACTGCATGCAGAGAGCCCTGAATTAAATCCCTGATCCAGAAGAGCATTCAAGAGGCAGCTGGACAACCATCTGTCAGGGATGCTTTAAGGTAGATTCCTGCATTGAGCAGGGGTTGGACTCGATGGCCTTATAGGCCCCTTCCAACTCTACTAGTCTATGAGTCTATGAGCCTCGAACCCTGGAGAGCCACTGTCAGTCAGGGTCAACACTGAGCTAGATGGGCCAATGGTCTCGGTTAGTATAAGGCAGTTTCCTGTCTATCAAGCTGGAGAACCAGTGACGCGGTCCCTGCACGACTTGGGTAAAAGAAAGAGAGATCAGTTGGGGAGGGGAAGGATGTAGCTCAGTGGTATAGTCCCTGTTTAAAATGCAGAAGGTCCCTGGTTCGATCCCCAGTCAGGATGTGCATGCCAGAAAATATCGTATTTTATCGTTATTGTAATTTCAGACCAAAAAAAATATTGTCTCCGATAATATCGTAGGTTAATCATATCATCTTCACAATAATTATCGGAAAAACTATATTTAATTTGCAGCCCCATTGTGCCCTATAGAGCTGAATATTTTAGGAAAAAAATGTCTATAACTTCTGTATTTTCAAAGTTACAGGCTTGAAACTTGGTCATAATACTTATGGGGTATGCCTACATATGTGTATGAAATTTGAGATCAATCCCTCCAACTCTCAATTTTATATGAATTTATTAAAGAACGTTTAAGTTCTGACAGGTCAAAAGTTGCACGATCTTTCAAAAATTCATATAAAATACAGGGGTGGAGGGATTGATTTGAAATGTGGCACATATGTGTAGCAACATGTGCTAGACATATGTATGAAATTTGAGATTGATCCCTCCAACCCTCGATTTTATATGATTTTTTTAAAGACCCTGCAACTTTTTAACAGGTCTGAATGAACGCACGTGGCGAGCTGTCATTCTGACCTGTCAGAACTTAAACGATCTTTAATAAATTCATTTAAAATCGAGGGTTGGAGGGATCGATCTCAAATTTCATACACATACTTAGACATACCCCATATGCACTATGACCAAGTTTCAAGCCTCTAACCTTTAAAATACAGAAGTTATAGGTTTATTTATATGGCAGTCCGATAATCCGATATAATTGGGATGAAAATTATCATCTCCGATAATTACCGTAGGGTTTTCTATCGTATCGTTATCGTTAATAGGATGCACAATAAAGAGTATATCGTATTGTTATTGTACATTTTAACGATACGATACACATCCCTAATCCCCATCATCTACAGGGAATCTAACCTGGGGAAAACTCCCTCTGTTTCTGAGCAACTCCACAAAAAGAGGTTATCTTTGTTCTTAAAAACCTTGGATAGGCTTTTCCTATTACCTGTTAGTGGTTCCTGTAGTGGTGGCAGAACCAGGAGCCTATGGCATCCTCTCCTTGGTTCTCAGTGAGGTCCTTTCCCCCCCCCCCCCCCCCAAGAATCACCATGAACAGGCTAAAGAATGAAGGCAGCCTCAACTTCACCGAATATACTCCTCTTTGGAGTACTGGGTCAAGGGTGGTGCTTTCAGGGTTGTAGAAATGTTGCCTGGAAAACACCCCACAACTTTGTGAATGTTGCCCTAATGCAAGGTAGCAACTGATAGCCAAGGAGATTTGGCTAAGTGGGGACATCACTGAAGGTAGTCAGTTGAAAGTGAGGGCCATGTTTCATGGATCAGCTACATTCATGATCCTAGCATAGGCTTGCGCAGCTCATTTCATTAGGGTGTGTATTTGAAAGGCCCTGATTGGAGCAGTGGGGGTGAGAAAATTCGCTTTCCAGGGCCTCTGGAAAGTGCATAGTTCCCCCAGGAATGCTAATGGCTGCTTTCCGGAGGCTTCCCTGTCCTCTTTAAAAGCCCTGATTTGAGGAGGGGGTAGGAAAGCAGAGGTGGCCCTGGGAAATTAGCGTGTGCCTGGGCACACCCAGCACACCCCATACACATGCCTATGGATCCCAGCCAATTGGGGATCCTAGCCAAGATTGTAACTGGGGAGATGTTTTGACTCTGCATGGGAAATCAGATTGAGTTATGTGATGGTATCATGGAGAGCAAGTGAAAAGGGGCTCTAAGAGCTCCTCCTCTGCAAGATCTCTCAGTGACCTGGTATAAGGAGGAGACCTGACTCAGTCCCACATCCTATGATTATTTTGCACTTTCGTTCCTTTTGAAAATCTACTTTTCATGTGTTTTCATTCAGTTTTCATTCTATTTTCTTTTGTGCACCACTCCGAAATTCTGACTGGGGAGCAGTATATAAATATTGTAAATAAATAAAGCTCCATCCTCATGGAATCCTCTCTACAAGATCTTTAGTAGGGCTGGACTGCTCAACGTTCTGCTTTTGGGGTTCAGAGTGATGCTTTCAGGGACCAGGTTTCCAAAGAAACCTTTAATTGTGGTAGGCTGACCATATGAAAAGGAGGACAGGGCTCATGTAACTTTAACAGTTGTAGAGAAAAGGGAATTTCAGCCAGTCATTTGTATGCAATTAGTTCCTGGTGAAATTCCCTCTCCATCACAACAGTTAAAGTTGCAGGGGCCCTGCCTTCTTTTGTATATGGTCACTGTAGTATAGTGCCTGCAGCTTTAACTGTTGTGATGAAGAGGGGATTTCACCAGGTGCTGCATGCATACAAATGACACTGGCTGAAATGCCCTTTTCTCTACAACTGTTAAAGTCACATGAGCCCTGTCCTCCTTTTCATATGGTCAGCTTAAATTGTGGGTGACATCATAATGCTACCCTAGACAATCAGATCTGGCTATGTGATGGCATCCATGGGAGGGCAGATAAATTCTTTTCAGAGTGAGGGCCATATTTGCTGAAATGACATAGTAAATGGTACTACCTCACTATGCTACATGGCCAGCCACTTTTGGGGCATGCAGTGCTAATTGTTGGAGGCAAAACAAAGCCAGCTCTGAGAAAGCAAGAGAGAGGCCATGCAAATGAGAACAGGGGATTGTGAGCTTTCATGTTGTTGCAGAGGTCAAGGTCCAGGACCAGGAGGCATGGGAGGAACATGCCGTCTCCTTAATAATACAGAACTCCAGTTTCAAATCTAAGTTGAATACGTTTTGTGCCAACCAGCAATTCGTACATCAAAGAGCAATGAGATACACCTGCTCCTTCATCTACAGCCCAGGGCTCAGGCCTTCTCTCTTTTCTTACGGTGCAAAGTGCCCAAGAGTACCAACTGAAAAGATTTCATTTCATAAGACTCGTGAGTATTATTCAAACTGTTTGTATCCAGGAAGAGAAATATTCCCTGTTAATTCCAGAAGCTGAATAGGACTCTGAGTCAGGAGGTGAACCATAATGGGGCGAGGGGAGGGAGGGACCGGGAGGTGCAGCTTAGATAGTAGGTAGTAGCAGGATGGCGACTTGGAATGAGCCTGAACTCTACTTCTCAATCCTGCCCTTCCTTGGGAACAAAGTTTGAACTAAATGAAATCTAATATCTTGCTATGAGGGGTCATTTCTCAGTATTAGGACAGCGTCCCACTTGAATGTAAGCATAGAAAGTTGCCTTATATGAAGACAGACTGTAGCTTATAGCAAACGTCCCCGAACCGGTGCAATACCACCACACATCATGGCTGAGATGTTGGACCAGTCTGGACATCATGATAAGCCAGGGTCCTGGAGAACCCTGGCTTATCACGCTGCTCAGTGGGCTCCTCTTGCAAGCTCTAGGTGGTGATGTTGCTGTAGATTCTTCCAGAGGGCTGGGTTTGGTCTCTGTCCCTTGGAGAATCCCCACTGTTACCTCTGATCTGTGATGTGGGGAGTGGTGGGGTGTGGTCCTCTTCCCAGCAGCGTCCGACTCTCTTTGCGCATTGTCCTCCTGGGAACAAAGTAGGAGGCCAGGGACCCAGCCAGTGCTGTCAGAAGTGGCTCCTCCTCCTCCACCTCCTCCTCCTCCCAAGATCATCCAAGTCTGCCTCTCCATGCCTCTCTCAGCAAGGTGGAAGGTGTGTGTGTGGGCGTGATGCCAGTTGGTGTGGCTGCAGAGGGCCTGGTGGGGCATAATTCAGGCCCCTGCCTACACCATGTTCCCCATCCTTGAGCTAAACAAATGACCAGTGTAGATCTGCTCCTCAGTGTAGATACTGGTTTTCTCAGAGTGTTATCAGATGGGGAGAAATCGTGGTTCCCTACTGTCACTTCTCTGCTCCTGCTCCTATCCCATGATACTTCCTCTTTCTACCCAAAGAAGAAAGACTATGTGGCCCATTCAGGGGGTGTTTTTATCACGCCGCTTTTCCTGCACACAGCAAGAAATGGAGGCACATTCCTGGACCTGTAAGAGCCTGAGACACTTCTGCAAACATTCAGTTGTGCGTCAGTTAAGGAATCAGCCGGAGAGAGGAAACAGCTGAGCCTGGGAGTGTTGGAGACGTGACACTTCATGGAAGCAGGCAGGGACTGGCTGAGTTTCAATACAGCTGACAGCAATTACAGCTGTAATTTTTGTAAACCGCCCAGAGAGCTTTGGCTATGGGGCAGTATATAAGTGTAAATAATAATAATAATAATAATAATAATAATAATAATAATAGCTCATTAGTCCACTTCCCATAAATGTCTGGCCAGTGCTCAGCCAGAGTGCTGGAAGCAACGATAATATTTGGTGCCCTTGCCATTGCTCTGTGCTTCTCAGCTCCGTGTTCTTGACTCAAGCCTTGTTCTGACCCTTGGACTGTATCCCGACAATTCCTCTGTGTGTTCCTGTAACCTTGTACTTGTCTGAACATAGCCTGACCCTGTGGACTGGATTTCTGACCACGCTTCAATGCTTTGCGATTCCAAGATTGTTAACTGGACTTCGGGCTGCTACTTCGGCTTTGATCAATGGACTGTTTCACCGGACGCTGATATCTACATTCCTCAGTGACATCTTTGAGTTACAACAAATTCTACCCATCCGTTCCTCACATCGGGAAGGAAAAGTTAGCCCCTTGTCCTCTTTGTTCCCTTCATATAAATCTGACACCTAAAAATCCTCGCCCCTCCTGACATCTCTCCCTTCTTTTCCAGAAAAAGAAACAGAGTTCAGCGAAACTTTCAACAGTGTTTTTTTTAATTGCTTCAACATCCAGCAGTTTTGGGAAGGTAAATTTTTGCACTAACTTCTATTTCAGATCTTGCCTCAGGGTGACTACCACTAAAGCTCACCCCCCATGAAATACTTTGTGCTGATTTCTCACTTTTCTGTTTAAGCCAGATGGAAGGGGAAATTAAGATTTCAACACCTTCTAAAGGTGGGAGACCCTAAAAACCCGTTATTATGTAAGCGTGTAATGGAATATAACAATAACAATAACAATAAATTTATTTCTTACCCGCCTCTCCATTTGGATCGAGATGGGAAACAGCAGTAAATATAAAATATGATAAAATACATAAAACTGATTAAAAACATGGTACACATTATTAAAATAGCAATAACACATCCTAAAAACATCCTAAAAATATTCTAAAATTCCACTGGATATGCCTGCTGGAAGAGAACAGTCTTTATAGCTATCTTAAATTCTAAAAGACTGTTAAGTTGACGAGTCTCCTCCGGCAGGCCATTCCATAGTCTGGGAGTGGCAGAAGAGAAGGTCCTCTGGGTAACGGTTGTCAGCCTAGTCTTGGCCGACTGTAGTAAGTTCTTCCCAGAGGACCTGAGCGTGCGGGGTGGATTGTATGGGAGAAGGCGATCCCGCAGGTAACCTGGACCCAAACCATGTATGGTTTTAAAGGTAATAACCAACACTTTGTACTTCACCTGGAAACTAATTGGCAGCCAGTGGAGTGATTTTAAAGCTGGTGTAATGTGATCACCCCTAGGTGTACCGGTGACCAACCTGGCTGCCATATTTTGAACTAGTTGAAGTTTCCGGACTAGGCACAGAGGTAGCCCTATATACAGCACATTGCAGAAGTTGAGCCTCGAGGTTACCAGTGTGTGCACTACCGTCTTGAGGTCTTCCAACTCTAGGAAGGGACACAGCTGGCGTATCACCCGAAGCTGATAGTAGGCACTAGGGATGTGCACTGGATCGGACCCGATCCACGATCCGAGTCCGGTCCAGTGGGAAATCGGATAAATTATCCGATTTCCGATCCCGCAGCTGGATCGGCCAATCCAATCCGAACCGGTCCGAAAAAGCTCCGAACCGGTTCGGCGGATCGGCGGATCGGCGGGCGCCCACTGGCGCCCACCGCCGCTTCCATTGGCGGGCGCCAGCGGGCGCCCGCCGATGAAAGTGGACAGCGGGGGGGGGAGGAGGGGGGCACTTACCTTCTCGGCCCGGTGGCTCCCGTCCGGCGCCGGCGCATACTACTACTAGCAGGCTCCGCGGCCTGCTCTAGGGTGGCGCGCCGGGTGATGTCATCACCCGGCGCGCTACTCTAGAGCAGGCCGCGGAGCCTGCTGGAAGTAGTAGGCGCCGGCGCCGGACGGGAGCCGCCGGGCCGGAAAGGTAAGGAGGGGGTGCGTGGAGGGGAGGAGGGGGCGCGCGGAGGGGGGAGGGGGGAGGGGGGAGGGGGGCCCTTACCTTTCCGGCCCGGCGGCTCCCGTCCGGCGCCGGCGCCTACTACTCCCAGCAGGCTCCGCGGCCTGCTCTAGGATGGCGCGCCGGGTGATGTCATCACCCGGCGCGCTACTCTAGAGCAGGCCGCGGAGCCTGCTGGAAGTAGTAGGCGCCGGCGCCGGACGGGAGCCGCCGGGCCGGAAAGGTAAGGAGGGGGTGCGTGGAGGGGAGGAGGGGGCGCGCGGAGGGGGGAGGGGGGAGGGGGGCCCTTACCTGCCCGGCCCGGCGGCTCCCGTCCGGTGCCGGCGCCTACTACTACCAGCAGGCTCCGCGGCCTGCTCCAGGGTGGCGCGCCGGGTGATGTCATCACCCGGCGCGCTACTCGAGAGTAGGCCGCGGAGCCCGCTGGTAGTAGCCGCCGGCGCCGGATGGGCCGAGAAGGTAAGCAGTGGCGGGGAAGGGGGCTTACCCCCCCCCCGGAGCCGTCCGCTTCTATCCGCTGGCGCCCGCGGGCGCCAGCGGATGGAAGCGGGCGGCCCCAGGGGGGGTAGGGAGCGCGGGGGAGGGGGTTTACCTGCCGGGGCCGTCCACAGCGGACGGCCCCGGGGGGGGGAGGGAGTTAGGCCCCCCCTTACCCACCCGCCGCCATTTTTTCCTCATAGACTTGCATTGCAATGCAAGTCTATGGGAAAAAAAATGGCGGCCGATCCAAAAATGTACGATTTTTGGGTCGGGATCGGACTCGATCCGGTCCGGGGGGCCTCCGATTTTGTCCGAACCGGTCCGGGACAAAATTGGAGGTCCCGATCCGGGTCCCGATCCGATCCGGGGGGTCCGTGCACACCCCTAGTAGGCACTCCTGGCTGTCGCATTTATCTGGGCTGTCATTTGGAGCGATGGATCCAGGAGCACCCCCAAGCTGTGAACACAGCCTTTCAGGGGGAGTGTAACCCCATCCAGAACTGGTTGACACACCTCCAAACCCAGGTTGTGACCTTTGATAGCCTTGTAGTGGGTAGAATTGATAAGAATTTATTGTGTCTTCTAGGAGTGACTAGTTCTGTATGTTTGTGTTGTGAGAAAATGATGAGTAATGGAATATATTCTTGAGAATGGAGGGAGGCTGCCACGACAATGGAATCAATGACCTAGGGAGGCCATGGGCTCTCCCACCCTAGAAGCCTTCAAGATGCATCTGGACAGCCATCTTTCGGGGATGCTTTAAGGTGGATTCCTGCATGGAGCAGGAGATTGGATTCCATGGTCTTAGAGGCTCTTCCAACTCTACCATTCTATGATTCCATGATTCTATTAATGTGTTTGCCCAAGTTCTGGAAGCAGCACGTAGCTTAAATTAGCAGGTATACCTTCACCTAGGTGTTACTGGTATCAATGCAGACCTGTTTCCATTAAGAAAAATGGGAGTGGTGGTATGACCAGGTCTGAAACTAAAAGTGAGTTCATTGGCACCATGTGGGTAATAAAGCCCGGGGTTTGATCAGTTTAAGAGAGAGATCTAGGAGAACGAGAAACCCACTGTATGTGCTTAGGCTGACTTCGCCTACCACCATGCCCTCCATTTAGGTAAATATAGGGTGACCAGATAAAATCCAGGTCAGGACTCATGTAACTTTAACCATTGTAGAGAAAAGGGAATTTCAGCCAGTGTCATTTGTATGCAATTAGATCCTGGTGAAATTCCCTCTTCATCACAACAGTTAAAGTTGCAGACACTATACTAGAGTGACCATGTACAAAAGAAGGCAGGGCCGCTGCAACTTTAACTGTTGTGATGAAGAGGGAATTTCACCAGGAACTAATTGCATACAAATGACACTGGCTAAAATTCCCGTTTCTCTACAACTGTTAAAGTTACATGAGCCCTGACCTGGATTTTATCTGGTCACCCTAGGTAAATATGAACCTTCGATATTAACTGCTAGATTGAGAAGAACTAAGGTGTTACTACGTTACCAATATGGTTGCTACTATTTTCATTGCATTTTTAGTGATTATAACTCATGCGTATTTAGAAATGTTTGTGATCTGCCTCATCTTAGCAAAAACTTTTTATACTCTTAGACTGTTTGAGCAATAAAAATGTATTCTTTGGTGCCATATTGGTGTTGTCTGGCTTAAGAAAAGTTTCAGGGACCACTACCCATATACTTTAATTCTTGAAGCTCAAAACACTTAGTAAAGATTTGCAAATCTATCACTGAGTGGGGTCTGTCCTTTAAAGCCATTGTATTCTCTCTCTATCTGGAGAATCCAGATCTATACCTCGGGCTTCTTTAAATGAACGATTTATAGCATGCTTGTAATTGGCCAATCACTGAAGTTTGCGGGTCATCTTGATGATGATGTCACCCTCCTGTGCGTTTCCCGCTCCTTTTCCCAGTTATACCATTTTAAAATAACCTAGGAAAACCTGATTCTTCTGGAAATTGTGCTATAAAACACTCACTAAAGGGTGCTGTTCCCATTCAACTATATGAGCTGGGAGGTTTTAAATTACAGACCACGTGGTCGCTGCTCTCCTCCAGTGTAATTCACCTCGTTTTAAATGCAGAAGCAGGAAGCAGAACTACAGTAAGGAAATACGATTTCGCCCTGTCTGAAAGCACTCCTTGTGTCAAATCATTACGCATGTGGAACAAAAAGCAGGAAACAGCACTATGAAAGTGGTATATGGAACGTGGATTGTGCCCCAGCAGTTATTAGTGCACTTCAATACCACTATAAAGCTGTAGTGTAGATCTAGCCTAAGATACACCTGTTCAGGTTTGGGAAACAGGCTAGTTGGATGGAGCGAGAAGCAGTTGCTCGTCTAGAGGACATTTATTTTATTTTTAATTTAAAACATTTTTTTATAGCGCCACCTCGCCATTTCTGGCATAGTGGCTCTTTACAATAATACATAAAATAATTTCGATTAAGAATCCTCAACCCGCATTAAAATTTAAGCCACCCCTCCCCCAAACTCTTGTGAAAATAAGAACCCCTTACAGAGGCGTTTAAAACAATTGACGGTGGGAGCCTGTGTGATTCTTCTGTCATTTTTGCTTAAGACAACCCCACCCCCAGCTATCTTGTTCACCTGGGCCTGTAAGAGCCTGAGATACTTCTGCAAACATTCAGTTGTGCGTCAGTTAAGGAATCAGCCGGAGAGAGGAAACAGCTGAGCCTGGGAGTGTTGGAGGCGTGACACTTCATGGAAGCAGGCAGGGACTGGCTGAGTTTCAATACAGCTGACAGCAATTGATCATTAGTCCATTTTGCATAAAAGTCTGGCCAGCGCTCAGCCAGAGTGCTGGAAGCAATGATTGTATTTGGTGCCCTTGCTGTTGCTCTGTGCTTCTCAGCTTCGTGTTCTTGACTCAAGCCTTGTTCTGACCCTTGGATTGTATCCTGACAATTCCTCTGTGTGTTCCTGTAACCTTGTACTTGTCTGAACATATCCTGACCCTGTGGACCGGATTTTTGACCACGCTTCAATGCTTTGCGATTCCAAGATTGTTAACTGGACTTCGGGCTGCTACTTCGGCTTTGATCAATGGACTGTTTCACCTGACGCTGATATCTACATTCTTCAGTGGCATCTTTGAGTTACAACAAATTCTACCCATCCGTTCCTCATGTCAGGAAGGAAAAGTTAGCCCCTCATCCTCTTTGTTCCCTTCATATAAATCTGACACCTAAAAATCCTTGCCCTCCTCACATCTCTCCTTCTTTTCCAGAAAAAGAAACAGAGGTCAGCAAAACTTTCAACAGTTGCTTCGAAATCAACCAGTTTTGGGAAGGTAAATTTTTACATTAACTTCTATGCTTATTTTAATAGGTCCTTATTCCCAATTATTCTCCCCTTTTCCTAATATCCCCCCACATTCCAAACTTTTTAAAAAAAACACAACAACACCAAGCTGGGCTTCAGAGGTCCCTTTCCTTTGTTAAGCCTCCTTTTCTAGTTTCTTCCAAAACCCCAACATTTGCTCCAAAACCCCAACATTTGCTTCCAAAACCCCACACCCTCAAAAACATTCTCAGAATCCCCAAAGCAGTCTGTCCCTCCCCTTTCAGAATTGTCCTAGGTTGAAACATTTCTCCCCCGCCCCACCTCATCTCTTCCCTCACTTCTCACGGAGCTCCATCACACCAGCAATTTAGTGCACTCTTGCCATGCCTGGCGTGTGGATTTGCAGCACGGTACTCACATGACGCTGTACTTGTCCTGCTGACACCTCACCTCTTCCCCAGCCTTTCCTAGAACGCTGAAAGTCTGGATTATTTTCCCTAAGTGCATTTAATGGACCCTAAACCTCCATGTAGTTTTAAAGGAACTGGGGGCTTGAATGGATTGTATCAGGTTCTGGCAGGGAAAAGCGATCTCTCCCAACAGCCGGCTCCAAGCCTCAATATAAAACCCCAACTTTGCATCCCAGGCTCAAAAGCCTTTTTTAAAAATCATACAATGCCTGAATCTCTGCAGAGACAAGGTTGTTCTCCTTCGATGCCCCCAAAGAGCCAGACTAAAGGGTCGTTCCATTTTTCCCCTGCAGAAAGGCGGTCTGGTTGAAGTGCTCATCTGCCAGGACCTGACTGGAGGGAGAAAGAGAAGGGGAGGGGTGGAGTGGAGTAGAAGAGCAAACAAGCGAAGGAGCAGCTATTCAGGTGAAAGGGATCATAAGCTTGACACGCTTCTGTATGAGAGGTAAAAAAATGCAGAGGCAAATCGGGGGTTGGGAATTAGGTGCGATGGAGGTCATGATTTTCTATACATCCCAATAGATCTAGCTTTACTACCGTTTTTTAAATGCATGTTATCTTTAACCTTCTCATTGTTATTGATGTGTGATCTTAACTCATGTAAAATTCTTTAATAAAACAAAGAATTGCTTTTAAGGACCTCATTGTGGTCTCTGACTCTCTCGGTTTTGGGGACATCAAGTTTTCCTAAGCCCCACAGTTCAGTGCCAAAAGATCCCTTGTGGATGTGTTTTGTTTACACGTCCGTGTAAATTAAAACATGCCTCTTAACAGGTGTGTGTGGTTCCTGATGGGTCCCCCTGGGGCATGTGTGTCACCGGAACCCACTGCTAGTCTAGGGGAAGAGGCATCCACGGTCGTAGTCAGGGAGGGGGCACTTTTTACACGCCCACTCACATTACCGAGAGGGCTTGCAATAGGCAAGAGAGAGGGACGAAGCCTTAAGAAGGACTGAGCCCAGAAGCCCCGGTGCCTTCCATGCAGTGGCCACCCTGCCTGGGAATGCCTAGGGGTTAAAACCTACATCAGCCGTTCCCTCAAGCCTGCATTTGCGGACACCAGGCTCATGGCTCTTGGCAAGCATTGAGCCTTCATCCCAATTTCTCTCTTGCAGGACAGGTCATCTCTTGGACGTGCTTGTACTTTGAAGAAAGTGGCGGCAAAGGCAGCGAAAAAGTTCCAAACAAAATACAGGAAGCAGGTGAGTCCTAGAGCTTCAGGAGACTGCTGTACAGAGAAGATGCTGGGGGTGGGGGTGGGGGTTATATGGAAGGGAAAGGGTCTTTCCCAGGCTCCCTCTGGGGGCTCTGTTCCCAAATGATTCTCTCTCTCTCTCTCTCTCTCTCTCTCATTTATCTATATCATAGGCATGCACACCTCATTTCATTAGGCTGTGCACTCAGGTATAGATAGATATTTAAGGCGAACATCTATTGAACACTCAATCATGAAGTCCATTATTTTTATTCATTTATTTATTAAACACTGTAGACACTGATGTCCCCCACTCCTGACTTGCCTGACTGCGGGAGGGCCATTGCAGGTGAGGGGGGGGTGAGGAATGAGGAGATGCTCCTCAAGCCCCAGCATTTTTGCGGCTTATAAGGTGATATTAGCCTTCAGGGTGGGGCGGAACCCTCCTTCAGGCCTCTCTGAAGAGCTGCTCCCGGCAGAGAGGCTCCCAGCAGAACAATTCCTTTTTCTTCCTGCTGCCGGGCAGCTGGAGGACCATTCCCACTGCTTCTGGATCCACCTCTGAATCCCTGCTCACTGGCCCCCTCAATTTGGTGCTTATTGCTTGAGACATTAGGGTGTGCCTGGGCACACCCAGCACACCCCTTGTGCACCCCTTCAAGTTTGTGGGGATTGCTTGCATCAGATCTTGGATCACCCCTCCCCCCCCGCCCTGAATTCTACGCCCGTGCCAATTTCCCAATTGTTAGCATTTACTCCTTGCCTGCTCCAGCGATCCAGAGACAGGTTGCTCTTATCCTGTAAAGCGTGTATCTTTATTTATCTGCTTCCTAAAATAACGTTTTATTTTCATGTATTTCAGTGTTGCCCCATGCTTCTCTAAGCTGTGTCCTCTTTCCCTTTTCTGGTTTTTCTCAGAAAGTGCATGATGTAGCACAGCCTTTCCCAACCTGGTACCCTCCAAATGTTTTGGACTACGACTCCCAGCATTCCTGACTCTTGGCCATTAGCTGGAGCTAATTCCTGGGGGGAGGGGACTGTCCAAAACCTCTGGAGGGCACAAAGCTGGGGAAGACAGATCTAGCAGCTGGGTTTTCCCTACAATGTGATGTCTCCTTTCACTAATTCCCCTACTAAATAAGAAGGGGACTGACTCAAAATAAACATCTTCCTGTGTTCTTCTGCTGTAAGCTGTGGTTGGTCCTAACTCAAGGTGCGGATTGGCAACTTGCATCCCTCCCAATGTTTTAACCTACAGCTCTCATCAGCCCTAGTCAGCATAGCCAATCATAGAATTGTTGAGTTGGAAGGGACCACAAGGATCATCTAGTCCAACCCTCTGCAATGTGCAGGAAAACCAGTGAAACCCTCCATGAGAGGTGGCTGTCCAGCCTCTTCTCAAACACCTCCAGAGATGGAGAACCCACAACCTCCGTAGGTAGTTTGTTCCACTGTTGTACAGATCTTACCGTCAGGAAGTCTTTCCTTATATTTAATTGAAATCGAGGTGGCTGTAACTTACTCCCA
Source organism: Anniella stebbinsi (assembly GCA_029215795.1). Classification (NCBI taxonomy): domain Eukaryota; kingdom Metazoa; phylum Chordata; class Lepidosauria; order Squamata; family Anniellidae; genus Anniella; species Anniella stebbinsi. Next base: position 5,334,054 of record JARDYH010000004.1, on the reverse strand, counting down.
TTATTTCAGGTCCTAATTTCTGTGGCCATGGAAAATAGTTCATGACCCTCTTCCGTGTGGCACCCTTTTATGTACCTGAAGACTGCTCACATGTCTCCCCTCAGTCTCCTTTTCTCCAGACTGAACATCCCAAGTTCCTTCAGCCTGTGCTCACAGGGCACGTCCTCAAGTCCCTGTATCATCTTTGTTGATAATCCTCCTGGAAATGTGGTGCCCAAAATCTTACACAATACCCCAGGTGTGGTCTCACTAGTGCCAAGTAGAGAGGAAGAAGGACTTTACGCCTTTGATACAATGCTTCTCTTCTAACGCAGCCATAGCTGCATTAGCCCTTCTAGCGGCTTTCTCACACTGCTGATTCATGTTCAGCACCTAAATCCTTCTCTGATGTAGTGTGCTTAAGCCACCAACCCTTCATGTTGTATATGTACCCTACACTTTCCTCCTAAAATGTAATACTTGACATTTCTCCCTGTTAAAGGATATCTTGTTCCTCTCAGCCCAGTCTTCCAACCTGCCCAAATCAGATTGTAGTCTCATTCTGTTCTCATGGGTGTTGGCCAGACCTCCCAGTTTTGTGTCTGTTGTGCCATCCAAGCCCAACTTCAGCAGCTTGTCAATGAGAATGTTATGTGGAAACTTGTCAAAAGCTTTGCTGAAATCGAGTTAGGTTATGTCCACAGCATTCCCCTTATCCACTAGAGCAGTTACCCTGTCAAAAAAGGAGGCAAGTTTTGTCTCACATGATCAGTTTTTGACAAAGCCATGCTGACTCTTAGCAACCACAGCATTGTCTTCAAGATGCTTACAAACGTCCTGCTTTATGACCTGCTCTAACATCTTTCCAGAGATTGATGTTAGGTTCACTGGTCAATCATTACTGTGATCCTCTCTTTTTCCTTTCTTGAAGAGAGGGACTATATTTGCTCTTCTTCAGTCTTCTGGCACCTCCCCAGTTCTCCAGGACCCCTCAAAGATAGTTGACAGAGGTCCTGATAGCTCTTCAGCCTATTCTTTCAATATTCTAGGGTGTATTTCATCAGGGTGTAAGTGTTGATGGGAATAGTAGATCAAAGCATCTGGAAGACAACAAGTTGTCCCAGGATGTGGTGATGGCCATACAGATGGCTTTAAAAGAGTCTTGGGGATGTTGGGCTGCAACTCCCATCATCCTCACCATTCGCTATGCTGGCTAGGACTCATGGGAGTTTCAGTCCAACAACACCTTGAGGCTCACACATTCCCCACCCGTTTTAAAAGATGCATGACAGGGGTAGGTCTATCTCTGGCTAAATAGGGACTTCCAGCTTCAGGGGCAGTATATCTGTAACCGCCAAATGCTGGGATCTTACGTGTCTCCACATGGGTTGTAGGACAAGACTCCTGTGCTGAGAGAGGCAAAGCTCAGAGCAGGTTCTGCTTGTGGTGTTGATCATGCTGGGATGGGAGGCAGTTTGCGTGAGCCCAGCTGCTCCTTGGAGCCAGTGTGGTGTAGCGGCTGAAACCGGCAGTCCAACTGGGTGTCCTTCAGATGTGTTGGGATTATAACTCCCATCATCTCCAACCAGCATGAGCAACTGTGAGGACAACGTGGACAGGTGGGGAGACAGCTCCGTGAAGGAAAGCTGAGATGTAGGCAGATTGTAAAAGGGGTCTGCCCTCCATACGATACGACAATCTTACTTTTGTTTTGCTAGCCATAAAGGATGCCAAAGGACAAGGTTGGAGGTGGTTTGTTTATGTTTCCGGGCACAATTCAAAGTGCTGCTTATGACCTATAAAGCCCAATACGGCTTGGGTCCAGGTTATCTGAAAGACCTTATTCTCCCTTATGAGCCTGCCCGTCCCCCTTGAGGTCTTCAGGGGAGACCCTTCTATCCGTCCCACCACCATCACAGGCATGCCTGGTGGGAATGCGGGAGAGGGCCTTCTCGGTGGCTGCCCCGGGACTCTGGAACTCCCTTCCCAGGGAAGCTAAACTGGCTCCCTCCGTGATGTGCTTTTGGCAGGTAGTCTGGACCTCTGTCTATACCTAGGACTCTTAAAATGGTTATGTGTTTTAAATGTTTTAATACTGAAGCGTATTTAATTGTATTTTTAACAACAACAACAACAACAATTTATTTCTTACCCGCCTCTCCGTCTGGATCGAGGCGGGGAACAACAACATGATAAAATACATAAAACTGATTAAAACATGACACATATTATTAAAACTACATAAAAATCCTAAAACATCCTAAAAACATCCTTAAAACATTCTAAAATTCCACTGGATATGCCTGCCGGAAGAGAACAGTCTTTATGGCTTTCTTAAATTCTAAAAGACTGTTAAGTTGACGAGTCTCCTCCGGCAGGTCATTCCACAGTCTGGGAGCGGCAGAAGAGAAGGTCCTCTGGGTAACAGTTGTCAGCCTAGTCTTGGCCGACTGCAGTAAGTTCTTCCCAGAGGACCTGAGCGTGCGGGGCGGATTGTATGGGAGAAGGCGATCTCGCAGGTAACCTGGACCCAAACCATGTAGGGCTTTAAAGGTAATAACCAACACTTTATACTTCACCCGGAAACTAATTGGCAGCCAGTGGAGCGATTTTAAAGCTGGCGTAATATGGTCACCCCTAGGTGTACCGGTGACCAACCTGGCTGTCATATTTTGAACTAGTTGAAGTTTCCGGACTAGGCATAGAGGTAGCCCTATATACAGCACATTGCAAAAGTCGAGCTTCAAAGTTACCAGCGCATGCACCACCATCTTTAAGTCTTCCAACTCTAGGAAGGGGCGCAGCTGGCGTATCAGCCGAAGCTGATAGTAGGCACTCCTGGCCGTCGCATCTATCTGGGCTGTCATTTGGAGCGACGGATCCAGGAGCACCCCCAAGCTGCGAACACAGTATTTCAGGGGGAGTGTAACCCCATCCAGAACCGGTTGACACACCTCCAAACCCAGGTTGTGGCCTTTGACAGCAAGCACCTCCGTCTTGTGTGGATTCAGCTTCAGTTTGTTTTTCCTCATCCAGCCCATTACCGCCTCCAAGCATTCATTCAGAGGAGACACACTATCCTTAGCTGGTGCTGTTATCAAAGGCATAGAGAAATATATTTGGGTGTCATCAGCATACTGATAGCACCCCGCCCCATGCCTCCGGATGATCTCTCCCAGCTGTTTCATATAAATGTTAAACAGCATTGGGGAAAGGATGGCACCTTGCGGTACGCCACACAGCAGCTCCTTCTTTGCACAGCAGCTATCCCCAAGCATCACCATCTGGAACCTGCCCGAGAGGTAGGACCGGAACCACTGAAGCACAGTGCCCCCGATTCCCAATCCCTCAGGCGTTCCAGAAGGATACCATGGTCGATGGTATCGAATGCCGCTGAGAGGTCCAGAAGTACCAACAGGGACACACTCCCCCTGTCAATACTAAGGCGTAGATCATTCACTAAGGCGACTATAGCAGTCTCAACTCCGTATCCCGCCCTGAAGCCAGTTTGAAATGGGTCTAGAAAATCAGTGTCATTCAAGACTACTTGGAGTTGGAAGGCAACTGCCCTCTCGATCACCTTGCCCAAGAATGGAAGGTTTGATACCGGTCTGTAGTTATTAAAGTCCAGGGAATCCAGGGAGGGCTTCTTTAGAAGTGGCCGTACCACCGCTTCTTTTAAACATGATGGAAAAGTCCCCTCCCTGAGAGATGCATTAATAATATATTGTAATTGCGATCTAACCGCATCTCCTCCCTGGACGACCAGCCACAAAGGACAGGGATCGAGAGGGCAAGTCGTCGTCCTCACTCGTCCAAGCAGCTTGTCCACGTCCTCGGTACTTCTGTATATTTCTATTTATAGGTTTTAACTGTATATGTTTTAATTTTATAAAGCCGCCTTGAGGCCCAGCACTGGGCAAAAGGCAGGATGCAAATAAATATAATATAATATAATAATAAATGTGTTTCTTGGCCACCTTTTAGGGCAAACCTCTCACAAAGTAGCTTACATAAAATAAGTGTAGTGCAGCCTTTCCCAATCTGGTACCATCCAGATGTGTTGGACTACAATGCCCAGCAGGCTAGGGATGCTGGGAGTTGCAGTCCAACACACCTGGAGGAGCCCGAACCTACAGCAAATTCCAGCAATGATTTCCCATAATAGCAGGGTATTGTTGTTGATTTGAATGTTTGCGCTTGCTCAGGGATCCCTACCGTGCGACTGGAAGCCGACCCACCATCTCCAGTCCAATTGAATGATTTGGTGACCCTCACCTGCACCGTGGAAGGATTTTATCAGAATGCCATCCCCCTAGTCTGGCTGGAGAATGGCGAGGAGTTCATCCCAAAAAACTCTCAGTGGAAGGAGACCAAGAATTCAGATGGGAGGTCCTTCCTCAATTATACCCTGAAGATAGCGGCAACCAAACATCGGGACGGGTCAGCGTTCACCTGCAAAGCTGGGCATGCCCCAGATTCAGTGAATGCAACGATGATTCTGGAAATTCAAAAAGCTTCAGGTAAGGACCAGGGTCTTCCCTGGAGGGCAGGTTGATGCTAAGGTCGTTATCACACAGGCGGTTTTAAGCCCACCCACCTCGGCTTTGCTCCACTTCTTCAGTGCTGGGTTCGCATGACATCGTCCCCCTCCTGCTGCTCTCTCGCCCTGAGTGCTCCGTTTTTAGTTTCTGTTTGGATTTAACCCTGAACGGGCAAAGTCCGTTTCAGGCAAGTTTCAACACGACCAGGTGTGATTCAAAACACTGGATTCGCATAGAGGGGGAACCCGCACAAGCAATCCGGAGGGGGGGGGGAATGCTACGTGTGATAAAGGCGTAAGTTAGATGCTCCTGATTTCAGCCTCTCACAATGGGTGAGATGGCCCCAAACCGCAGGGAAGCAGGTGAGTCCGCTAAGCCAACACACACACACAGCGAGGAGGTGCTGTTTTGATCAAAGCGCAGGGAGGCAGCATCCCTTCTCCCATGAAAAACAAATGTGCACCCCATGGTCACGGTCTCCGATGCTCCCTGAGCCTTCTTTCTGAATCTGATTTGGTTCTGTGGCACCATCACACTGGCAGCCATGGCAGGAAGAGCTCCTATGAGCAGCAGGTGCAGAACCTGTCCCCCTTCAAATACACGGGGAAAGGCTTTTCGGAGGGCGATATTTGGGATACGACCTTGAAACTGGCAGGAGATATATTTTTAAGTGGCATGGCGCCCAAGACCGCATTGGCTCCAGCCAATCAAAAATGACCCCATCCTTCCCTATGGAAGGGTAGGAATGGGCGTCAGTGAGTGCGCCCAGGGCCATAATCACTTGGCTCACTTGAGCCAATCAAAACCGTTGTGGGCTGCCATGTGCCTGGCTGCTGTGTATGCATAGCAGCTGCAGAGCCAGTTGGGGCTCTTGAGTCGTAGGCCACGTTCAGGAGTGCCGGGCTGCTCTTGACCAATTTGGGGGGGGGGGGGGGAGAGAGAGAGAATGCCACCTGCAGCACTACGCTGTCTGTTTTTATTCAGTAGCCCGTTGATTCTTGATTGTAGATTGCTATGTTGCTGCTAGTCTTGCTTAGCGTTGCTTGCCTTAATATTAACTTCATTTAACATGGGGTAATTCTCTCCACAAATTAATTTTTAAGAAGTCATAGAATCATAGAATAGTAGAGTTGGAAGGGGCCTATAAGGCCATGTAGTCCAACCCCCTGCTCAATGCAGAAATCCACCTAAGCATCCCTGGCAGACGGCTGCCCAGCTGCCTCTTGAAGGCCTCTAGTGTGGGAGAGCCCACCACCTCCCTAGGTCATTGGTTCCATTGTTGTACTGCTCTAACAGTCAGGACATTTTTCCTGATGTCCAGCCGGAATCTGGCTTCCTGTCACTTGAGCCCATTATTCCGTGTCCTGCACCCTGGGATGATCGAGAAGAGATCCGGGCCCTCCTCTGTGTGACAACCTTTCAAAGATTTGAGGAGTGCTATCATGTCTCCCCTCAATCTTCTCTTCTCCAGGCTAAACATGCCCAGTTCTTTCAGTCTCTCCTCATAGGGCTTTGTTTCCAGACCCCTGATCATCCTTGTTGCCCTCCTCTGAACTCGCTCCAGATTGTCTGCATCCTTCTTGAAGTGTGGTGCCCAGAACTGGACGCAATACTCAAGATGGAGCCTAACCAGTGCCGAATGAGGCGGAACCAGTACCTTGTGCGATTTGGAAGTTATACTTCTATGAATGCAGCCCAAAATAGCATTTGCTTTTTTTACAGCCACATCACACTGTTGGCTCATATTCAGCCTGTGGTTTATGACAATTCCAACATCCTTCTCGCTTGTCGTATTGCTTAGCCAAGTATCCCCCATCTTATAACTGTGCATTTGGTCTCTTTTTCCTAGGTGTAGAACTTGGCATTTATCCCTATTAGATTTCATTCTGTTGTTTTTCAGCCCAGCTCTCCAGCGTATCAAGATCACTTTGGGGTTTGTTTCTGTCTTCCGGGGTATTAGCGATCCCACCCAATTTTGTGCCATCTGCAAATTTGATAAGCATTCCCTGCACCTCCTTTCCCTCTCCATGCTGTGCTCCCTCCCCCCTCCCCCCTCCCCCCTCCCCCCCACACAATTGGGATGGTTTGAAATTCATTTTATTCCTCCCACAAATTCCTGGGGCTCTGCCTCTGGTCCCCCATGTTCCACCCCACAGTGGGCTTCAGGCACCATGGGCAGCAAATGCAATCTGCAGTCGCAACCATTTTTGGGTGGTCCTGCCTTACACTGCTCACTTGGGGCGCTTCGAGATGAGGGAAGAGCCCTGCCTCATTCACGGAGTTTTACAGGGGCTCCAGACGAGGTCATCTTCCGCTTGTAGCCGTCCAGATGTTGGTGGACTTCAACTCCCATCAGCCCAAGCCCATGGTAAGGGATAATGGGAGTCGCAGTCCAACACCTGGAAGGTTGCACAGTCCCCATCCCTGCCTTAGGATATTGCTGTTACTGCTGCCATTTTGGAAAGAAGCCCACACAGGGCCCCAATTAAACAGATGCCTCTTGAAGCATTTCAACCTCATGCGCTTGTCTTCGTTTTGGCCTCATCCTGCAAATGAACTGAACTCTTGGTGCTTTTCCCCCCCTTCCAGATCAATGGCTACAGTCCCGCCTCGGCCTTTTCCTCGGCCTTCTCCTGGGCAAGATGGTAGTTGCTGTTTTCCTCCTGTACATTTTCCAGAGAAAACCCACGGACAGTAATCCGGCCTAGGATGCACCGTCGGCCTCTTGCTGCAGCTGCCACCAACTTGATCCGATGGGGAACAAGAAAAGAATCCAGGGAGAGCAGCCGCCCTGTACCTGTTGCCGACCAAATGTGTTGGACTACATCTCCCAGTATCCTCACCGCAACGTATCTGGAGGGCGCCACATTGGGCATAGCAAGTTATGTGGCGATTTTTAAAATACGAATAATATTTATTTTTAAGCATAATGAGACTGCTGTACAGCTTCATCTGATGCTTTCTGTTGTCATTTTTATATTAATGAGATATTGTAATTTAATGTCTGGCTGTGACTTGTCTGGCCGTGACTTTAAATAAATAAAATTTATTTATTATTTTAAAATTTATTACTTATGTCCCAGGTTTCTGTAATAATGCATGGCTGACTTTCTTGTCCTGTTTTTCATCTGCTCTGTATGGTGCAGAACACTAATGCAGTCCTTCCCCAAGCTGGTGCCCACCCCCAGATGCACTGGACTACATCTCCCAGCATCTTTGTTGGGGATGATGGGAGATGTAGTCCACCCCTTCCCTGGAGGGCACCAGGATGGAGAGGGGGGCGTCATTTTTTCTTACGGAATTAAACAAACAGCCTTTCGTCAGCAAGGGAATATTGTGACCTAAATTCTCTACTTGCAACTAGCTCTCTACCCAGCAAAGTCCGTTACCTGTGTGCCCCTGCAGGGCTTCTGGCGTTTGCTGAACAAATGAGATACTTTGGGATACTTCAAGAATGCGATCTTTGAATTCTGATTTCAGCTGCCCCAACCTGCACCTCCAAACCCAATCAACGGATTGGAATGTAATCTACCTGCCCTTTTTTTTTGCACTTCCAAAATGTTCTGATGCTGCTCCCTGCTCAAGTGAGCATCGACATAGGGTTTGGCGCATGCAAGGCGTCCTACTTCCAAGCAATACGACTTTGCAGGGGCTCCACGGCTTACTTGGCATGCCTTTTCCTTAGAACGGGGGTGGGGAATCATCACGGGCCAAGGGCCGGATGACATGAGGACAGGGCCCTCCCTGCTCCAATGCCAGTAGACCCTGACCGCATCCTGACTCCTTTCTCTGCACACACAGAGGCCTGGAGCAAACACTCTGCCTCTGTCTCTCTGCACAGAAAAATGGACTCCGCTGGGTACTGGCTGTGTGCTCAACATGCTTGCTTCCTTCCTCACCTTTGGGAAAGTGCAGGAGGAGTGAAGCAGGCTATGTGCTGCTTCTCCAGGCCCTGGCTGAGTGCGCAGCTGCTTCACTCCCCCTCGCCTTCTCTGACAGCGCAGCCCTCCTCAAGGCTATGGTACAGCTGCTCTCATGCTCCCGCTCCTGTTCCCTTCATGGAGGGGGGTGGGGGTCAAGGAGGGTCCTCACTCAAGCCTGCCATGGGGCAGGCTGGGCGTACCTCATCCCTGCCTTGGGAGTTTGCTGGAGATTTATGGCATCGGATGTACTTACGCACACATATTATATACGCAGGCTGACCATATAAGATGGGTTCACAACATTAGCACTCCCCACAGATTTCTGTCTCCTATCAGATCTAGGGAACCCCCTAGCCCCATAGGATTTCCCGCAGAGAGCAAAGTCAGCTCTGACTCATTTATTTGTTTACAACGTTTATATACTGCTCCACCTCTAAGCAGATTCTGGAAGGGTGAGCAATTAAAGAATGAAATCAATACTCCAATATGAATATGGTTCGTAAAACCAGAACAATAACAGCCATGGCTGGTCAATCAAGGACGGGTTCTTGAAATAAAGTTTCAAGATCCAGTTTAATTTCAGTTTTAGCAGAGACAGACCATTACTGGGGTGGTTCACATGCCTTCTCAGCTTGGATTCCATTTATCCTTTAGCCTGGTTCAAGTTTTGTTTGGTAAAGTACAGCTGCGTAGCTTCAGTGTGTAATTGGTGCAAGGTAAAGGCTATAGAAAGAAACACACTCACACTGGTACTTTTAGTTAAGAGATAGCATTCTTATAGCTCCTGGGAAAACAAGAGTACTTTCAGAGCGTGCACAAGAGAGAGAGTTGAGTGCAGCTATTATGGCTGCAGCTTCAGACAAAGAGGAAGCTCACCAACTGAGGAGGAGGAAGTGAAGCCTAAGAATTGCAATCTATTATCAACAAGTAGATACAAGGAGCCGATCTACACTCTAGCTTTGTAATGTTTCATAAGGGTTACGAAAACCCTTTGGGCCACATGACGCACTCCCTTGAATGATGTATACCCTAGGTTTTTTAAAACTCACTTCAGCGATACAGTTTACAATGGTTTTTACTTTTAATAAGTCGTTTTAAGTAAAATAATGTGTCCTTCCTTACTGTTTGTGATTCGTTGGGGGCAGTGCTTCATTTACCGGTGCTCAAATGCTTAGCCATTGATTGGTGGGGAAAAAAGAGGGGCTAAGGAGGAAGTGGGCGAGTGAACTACAACACCCACAATGCTTAGCCCTATACTCATTGAAAGCTAGGGAATGAAAGGGGAACTAAGGAGGAAGTGGGCGACTGAACTACAGTGCCCACAATGCTTTGCCCTAAACTCATCGTAAAAACGAAACAGAAAGAGACGGACAGAAGGGTGTGAGACCGCACACACCGCTTTGAAGACTGAAGATTTTTTCTCCTGTAATGTGAGTACTCCGTAATGTGGCCTAAGATGTTTTAGAACGCACCTGTTTGGAACGTTTTAAAATACTATTTAAAACGTTCCAAGGTACAGTGTAGATAGGCTCAAGAAGAAATTAGAAGAGGAAGAAACAGGTTCCCTTTCTGTCTATCGCCTCCCACTGGTTCAGATAACTTATAATAAGCGTTGTTGCTCCACTCCAACACAAGGCACAGTGGAGGTGCAGTATTGACACAGCATACCTCTACATTCAAGGATCTATAGCCCAAGCGAGAGAGGAGTCAGAAAAACCTCCGGCTTGTGTGGACTCCTTTATTTACCAAAAGCCCCAAGACCCACCAGCCACAGGTAGGTGCACACTAATGTCCGGGAAGGAAGAGGTGGCATTTGGGCTACCCACCCCCCATGAGCCCAGAGTCTATCACATCAAAATGCCTGAGCTTGCTTCATTCCAGAGTCTCAGGTGCACTTCTTAAGTAACTCGGAGTTAAAACCCAAGGCCAATCTATTGCAGACGGAAATTTTTAAAAGTCAGGTTGGGTCGCACCAGCCATGGAGGATGCAAGAAGCCCCACACACCTGATAGCCCACAACACATGGTACACTGCAAGTTCTGTGCAGTTCAATCGAAGCATCCAAAGAAAAACAAGATATAATTTCAGTGCCCTCTGCTGGCCAGACTGGCACTAACCATGAAGCAGCAGGCACAACGTTTTCTTCCGTCATAAGAACATCTGAAGGTCCATGCTGGATCAGACCAAGTCCAGCACTCTGTTGACATAGTGGCTAACCAGCTGTCAAACAAGGGCCCACAAGCAGGACATGAGTGCAACAGCACCCTCCCGCCCATGTTCCCCAGCAACTGGTGTATATAGGCTGACTGCCTCGGATACAGGAGGTAGCACTTGGCCATCCGTGCTAGTAGCCTTTGATTGCCTTCTCCAAGAATTTGTCCAATACTCTTTTAAAAACCTTTGAAGGCTAAAGCTGCACATAGCATTGCTTTTATTGCCTTTAAATTTTCTACTGGCTTTAACTTAATGCTTTAATACATTTTAGCTGGTTACCATATTTATTGTTTTATATGGTTTGATTTTATCTGTATGCTGCCCTGAGAACCCAATGGTATTAAATGTTTTAAATAAATAAAACCCTCCAAATTGGTGGCCATCACTACACATTGTTTAACTCCACGCTGGGTTAAGAAGTCCTACCTTAAATCTCTCCTGAATCTCCCATCAACCAACTTCAGGGGATGACTCCATTGGGGTTGAATATTACGGGAGAGGGAGAAAAATGCCTCCCTACCCTACTTTCTCCATACCTAGCCTAGTCAGTTGTTGCTGCAAATCCCTTCTGCACTATGCTGGTTGGAAGCTTCTGGAAGTGGCCGCCCAATACATGCAGAGAGCACCAGGCAGGGGAGACCTCCCATCCACGAACGTATCCCATGCCCTTTTAAAAACATCTCAATTAGCAGCCATCAGCCAATGCAATCAATAGTACAAATAGCAATTGGCAGTTCTGTTCGACAGACTTCACTTCTAAAAACAAAAGAGCAAAAACTGCACTGTAAAAGCAGTGTTAAAAACCAAAAGCTCACATTCGAACCCCGGTACACAAATGGCTGAGCGCACCCATTTAACTTCTGAAGAACGTCAGCTGCCGTTCTGTTTTTGCAATTCCGAAGGGCACTGGACCTCAGCAATTCTAGGGCTTGTTGAGGACTAAGAAGTTGAAGCTGAATCCTAACATGACACAGGCCCTTTGGGTAGGGTGTTCCCAGGTCCAGGAAGTTGATGTACGATTTTGTTCTGCGCTCTCTGTGCGGGAACACATGTGCAGCCTGGGAGAGCGCTTGGATCCAACACGGTTTTAGCAGCCTTCTAGGGATAGCCTGGCTAGGGATCCATGCTTTGATAACCTCCTGGCTGGATGACTATAATGTGTTATACACGGGGCTGGCCTTGAAAACAGTTCGGAAGCTCCAATTGGCACACAAAAGCAAGGTATCCGTGCTGGCCGTAAGGAAGATCCCCAAATCTCTAGTCGTGTAATACCTTTATTAGGCCAACCAAAAGACCACAACAAAGTGTGCAAGCGTTCAAGAGCTCAACATCTCTTCGTTAGGTAAGATGTTATAAAAAAGCAGGCTGGGTGGGAGAGGGGGAAGGTGACCTGAAGGTGAAGTCACACCGCCTGCGTATTCAGAGTCCCAAGATGGAATGAGGAAGGAGGGGGGGCTGCATTCATTTTAGGCTGTGCTGGGCAGGTTGATGGTGACAGGAACACATCGCATGACCTGCACAGCCTGCAATGAATACCTTCCGACCCTCCCTCCCCCATTCCATCTTGGGTCTCTGAATATGCAGACCCAAGATGCGGTGTCACCTCACCATCACATCAGTTCCCCCCCACCCCCTCTCCTGCACCCAATTCTGCCTGATGGCGATTTCTGGAGATCTCGAAAGCTTGCACATTTGTTGTGATCTTACGGTTGGCCTAAGAAAAGTATATACAGTAACATGACTTTTGGAACCAATTAATACAGAATTCAGCTGATAGAATTCTGGTTGCCTAAAAAAAATAAAATAGGCCATAATACAGACGTTCAGGAGCTACATTTCAAGCCCAATTCAAGACGCTGGTGCTTCCAAAGCCTTAAACGGCCTGGGGCGCCAAATATTTAGAGCGCCTCCTCTCAGATCAACCCATTAGACTTTAGAACACCCTCCTGTAGGAGGTATACTGGGTGCAGTTACTCTTTGACACCTGGTTAACCCCTTATTTGTCCAAACATCTTTAATTTGCAGTTTAAATCTGCTTGAGAGTTTTTATGCCTCTTTTACAGAATTGAAATTTAGATTTTGTACTGTTTTCATTTTATTGAATGTTGTTTTTTGTACACTGATGAAGCCCTTTTGGAGAGAGGTGCAGTCTACAGATTTTTTTAAATAAAGGCCCAACTACACATGTTTAAGTGCGGTTTCTTTAATTGGATTTTTATCATAAGGGTTGTATCGTTAAAGGCAGCCTAAATAAAGTGGTTGGAAAAAGCATAAGCTACACCAGTTCAACTCACTACTGTAGTCTGTGAGCATAACACCAGAGTACCTGCAACCGTTTCCAACTTAGCGCCCTCTAGACATGTGGACTACAAGTCCCATCACCCCCACATACTGGCTGGGGATGATGGGATTATAGTCAAACATAACTAGAGCACACTAAGTTGGAAAGGGTTGGGGCAGAGGCCACATGAAGGACTTAGCACTAAGAGGAAAGAGGTATATTCAGCCTCTCTACTTCCATCCTTTTCAACATACAACCAATTTTTTATTGTAATTCCCCCCCCCCCCCCAACCACAACTTTTGAGTTAGGTTACGCTGACAAATAACGATTTGTGCCCACAGCCCAGCAGCTAAATGAATGCCAGGACTCCAGCAAGTATCACAGACTATTACTATTTTGAAAGAATTTTGTTCCGGTTTTGTAGCATCTACGCTCAAGGTGGGTCATAGCATTGTTCTGTACATCTAGCATCCCCTTCCATACACGAAGCTGTGTAGTTTGCATACCCAGCACAGAATTCAGCAACCTGGGAAGAGTCAGCTTTTGTTAACTTTCTAGTCCTTGTGGAGACACAGAAATGTTCAGAATAGTATCAATGAACTCCCTTTTCCCAACCATCTTAAGTCTCCTCACCAGTTTCAAAGAAGGCAGAATTGCTTCCTCTTCCGCTCAGTCTTGAATTCCAAGTTCACACAGGAGGCAGGGCTCCGACGCTACATCTCTCTCCCCTAAATCTGGTCACAGGAGGACGCCAAGGGACTGCTGCCCTCACATCATTCTCCCCTGGATACAGAGCATCTTGGGCAAGGATGGCCTGGCACCTTATGCTTACATTTCCTGGCATAACACACATGGTGGGGTAAGCAATCTATTGCTAACGCGAGGGCCAGATGTAAAGGCATTTTACATTCTTGTATTGTAATGGCTTTATGCACCACACTTTCAGCAACATAGGGAAAAATTATACATCAATGTGATTAGCAATGGAGGCTCTCTGTAAATGAGGCAACAGAAAATATGGGGTCCTGGAAATCTGGTTGCAAATACTAGGCAAATCCATCACAGCAGCTAGACAGGTAAAAAGAAACACCCTAGCAGCCAAAGCAGCTTCAGGTGAAAATATCTCAAAGAGAGGCCTTGGCTTTTCCATTGCATATGAAGTAAAAACTGTGTCGGCGTCCGTCCATCCCCCATTACTAATTTTCAAAGTATTTGCTGACTAGCGGGTGAGAGATGTAGTTTTGTTTCAATGATTTTATTTTAAAAAATTAAAGACCTCCATGGCACAACTTCTCAGCACAGTTAAGGGTTAGTTTTAACAATTACAATAGAATTACAACCAATAAAGTCAGAAGGAAAACAACCAAAAGTCTAAATTTCAGCAAATAAAAATAAAAAGGATCACTTCAAACTAGATTTTTAAAACCTTTTTTCTTTTTTTTTTTAGCAAAAAAACTCTTTAAAGTTAAGTTGCCAATGGACTATTATATTGGCATTTCATTTTCCTGCCATCTAACACAATGCAGAAAAAACAGGAAGTGCTGAGAAATTTTTTAAAAAAGAAGTGTTCTGATACAAGGTATACAGATGAGGTAATTTACAACACAGATGTTGTTACAATCTGCCATTTCCTTGCGCCCCCGTCCCCCACCGGTGCTGCCTGCTTGGGCACCGAAACTGGCATAAGCAGGAAGAACAGAGTTCTCGATCGCTCCCCGAACCAGAAAAACTTCCACTCTCAGCGTCTCATTTAAAGTCTGATAGTTACTGGGATTCCACCCGCCGGGATATTCGCCAGCTTCTCACTGGCAGCCCCTGTTCTTGTGAGGCAGTCAGAGCCTTGGAGACGCGGTCGTTTGCCCCACTTGTCACATTAAAACAGAAAATAATGAGAGATGGGAGGGGAAATGTATCACCGGCTTTGGATTCCTGGGGAGGTGCCACGCTAGTGCAAACGTAGACACAACTACGCTGTGCGCTGCACTCTCGCAGCTGCTGAGAGTCATGGAGGCGGCCAGTCTAGATGGGATGGGGCGGCTTTCGTGAACGTGCCCTGATTCACCCGCCAACGGGAGTCTCCGGCAGTGAACAAGGAATGAAGCTACGGCGGCACGGAGTTGTTTCCCATTTGCAATGAGGCTTTCCAAGGAACGGAGAGAGAACAGCTCAAATTTTCATGCTCCTCATTCCGCGACTGGTTGCTACTCAAACCATATCCAGCCCTCAGTGACCATACCCAGCAAAAAAAACAACGAAAGGAAATTTGAACTAAACAGGAAGGAATACACGGCTACCTAACCCCAATCCAGAAAAGTTGCATATATTATTAAAATCAAGTGATTGATGCTCCCAAGACAAGCTGGTGAGGCTTCCTGGAGGCAAAATGCCCCTTGTAGTGGTTGTTGGATGAGGAGGTAATCTTGAAGGGGCTGATGTGCTTCCAGTCTTTCTCCCCCATTAGTGGTTTGAATTCGGCGAACAGCAGCAGCAGCAGCGGCGGCAGACAGAGGACGAGAGCGCCTTCTGGAGCTACCCGCCTCCTCCGCCGTAAAATCCCAGTGATGCCACGGGGTGGAAGGAAAAAGTATGCCAAGGGTCCTTTTTTGTTCCAGGCGATGCTTTGGCTTGTGAGATGCTTCTTGTAAGGCTTCTGAGCACTGATCGCTACTACAACCAAATCCGTGCAAGGTGCAGAAGTGTGAAGGTGATGCAGCTGGAGGAGGCCCAAGCCCTGCTTCGTGGTTTAGAGGCTGTGACTGTATAAAAAGGCGGGCCGTTGGCCCAAGGGAGACCCTCTCTGCACAGGCAACTTAAACCTAACCCTTTGATAAGTTAAAAAATAATAATAAATCAACAGTTTATTTACAGCAAGGAAATTCCAACGCTAGATATTTCGGCATAGGAAGGGGACACACACACATACACACGCACACACGCAAGAAGATGTCCTCCACAGTTAAGATTTCTTACAAGTCTACCATTTTGTTGGTTCTCTCTTCTTTTTATTTTAAAGTCACAGACTGCTTGCTCCTTCTCCCCCTCTATTTACAAGAGTGTGAGCTAGGTAAAAATAATAATTAAAAAAAACAGAACCAAGGTACAACAGCATGTCTCACCACATGGCACGTGGGAAGGGTGGGTGGGTGAGTGAGGGCCCCACTTCAGTTTGCATGGTCAAGTTTAGGAGGAAGCAACCAGCCGGAAGACACACCTGGTGACAAATTCGTTTCCAGAATCCCAAACCAAGGAGCAGTCCGGGGATCTTGATGGGGGGGGGGGGGGGCAACGTCTAGGGTTCGCACAGTGCTAGAACCATCAAGATAGCAAGTGGGCTTCCTTCTGATTGGCAGGAACCTGGAGACTTCTACGGGCACATGCAAGGGAGGAAGGAGTCGGTGGTCCAGGTGGCTCACAGGAGAAGATCCGATTCCTACAGGAAAGCGACCGTCTTGCAGGCCTTGACTGCAACTGGGATGGGTTGCTTTGTAAATATGAACTCTTCCCGCTCCATCCTTCAGATGAGATACAGAACACGAAGGTGTCAAGACAACCATTACTTAAAAGACCCTTGTCCCTCTCTGCTGCCTGTTAAGGGCTACAACTCAGCAGTCCCCAAAAGGGAAGAGGGGTGGTACGAAAGTCCCCCTGTATTCTTATCCCAACATGGCGTCAGCCAACAGAAGGGAGGGAAAGAGAAGCCGCTCATCAGCAAAGAATCGAGAGCAAGGAGACAGAGTATTCTCACTTCAGGTCTTAAGTGATAAAACGGAGGTGGCGGAACATGGTGGGGAATTATCCATGAAATACTCCATCTGTGGGTTTTGTCTCTGAGTTACGAAAAGTTCAAGTAAAAAAAAGGGGGTGGGGGGTGGATCGGGCTATTTTTTTTTTTTATGACTGAACTACTATAAATCCACAAGCAATTGTTCAGACATAGCTCCTCCAAAGCATCCATCCCCTCCCTTCCCACAACGCTGGCCACGACGCGGCTGCGGTTGTCCTGGGGAGGGGGCGGAGGAGGGACCTCGGCCCCTGCTTGGCTCCAGTCAGGCATCTAGGAGACGGGGAGGCAGTCCTCTACTGCTGGGCTCCCGCGGCAGCTGGAACTGGCATCCCTAAGGTGTTGGCAGCCGCGATCACAGGGGAGCCTGCTAGAGGTCCAAGGGGCGAAGACGTTGGCACTGAGGAAATCCCTGCAAGGGGAAGAGAAGAGGGTGAGAGACCAGGAAGGGCCTGTCTTACTCACCAGAACTCAGCACCTTTCAGCCTGCATGGAATAACTTGGATGATTTACAACTAAATATGTGGGCCAACTGCTCTAAAACATATTGAGGCCACTTAAAGAGTTTCACCTGTGATCTCTCTCTCTCTCTTATACACCACCACATGATGATTCAACTGAACAGCGTGGTGCAGTGGTTAGAATGCTGGACCGGGACTGTAGGCATTCCATCTCCAGGCATGTACCAGTTGGAGTGATTGTGCCTTGTTTGGGGCTTTTCAGGACACGTTTAAGGGCACCGCAGGAACCCCTCCCGGACTGTCCCACTTCAGAGCGCAGGTAAGGGATTGCATGGCAAGAGTGCAGCAGCACCTGGAGACACAGCTGCAACCAGCCACAGACTCACCTGACAACATACTGGCGCTGCTGACTGGAGTGCTGCTACCCGGCATGCTGGTCGAGCTCATCCGAGCCTGGTCCTTCACGATGGGATCTGCAAACGCAAAGGCACAGAGTGCGCACCTGGGTTAGAGGTGGCAGGGGTGGATGCTCTGCGTAACTACAAAACGCGCTCACTTTGTTCTGTGCGTGTAAATCGGTCAATCTCCTCAGCTTTCATTTCTTTGAAAAGAAGCCCTTCTAGACACAGCTGGACCCACGGAGGGTCAGACTCACAGAAGTAAGGGTGCTCCATGGCTTCTCTTGCCGTGAGACGGGACTGGTGATCGTATCGCAGCAACTTGTCTAAGAAATCCAGGGCCTCGGGGCTGACCAAGTGCTGGTTCTCGCTATGGACGAAGCGTTCCCATCGCTTCCGGGAGTGTCTGTGAGGGGGGACGAACAGAGAACACCAAGTGAATGGCCTCTTCTCATCTTACCGGTAGACGGATATTTCTGCTAGACGCCTAAAGAATGGAAAGCAAAGCTTGCCTATTATTACCGTAGCACTTGTACAATGCAAGGCGCCTGAGAAAGGACGTTCTGCGCAGGTTTGTTTCTGAGGTGCCTTCTGACAGATCACCAAAGACAATTCAGGCTGAGAAAGAGCATTTGCCAAAAGCTTCAGGAGCCAAATACCTGAAGGAACACCTTTCCCTACACAAGCCTACCTGTGTCTTGAGATCTGCAGGGGAGGCTCTTCCCAAGGTGCCTTTCACAAGCCATGTGACAGCCAGGGACAGAGCCTTCTCTGCTGTGGCAACCCGTTTGTGCAACACCTTCCTCGTGCAGATGCCGCTGGTGCAGACTTTTCTACAGTTTTGGTGCAAGGTCAAATTTCTGTTTGCCTGGGCATATTTTAACCTGTTATGTTTTTTTACTGTCTTTTGTTTTATGATTGTACATTACTGGTGTTTTTTTTAAGCGAATGGACCCGGCTTCGTACAGGTTGTAAGAGCCCTTAGCCTGATCAAGCAAAGCCTTCCAGCAAACTTACACAGCTGTCAGAGTGGGTCACATTGGACTGCCCCATCGGAGTGAAGCCATGCCCACTGGCACCCCTAGGCGCAACGCATGGTGCACCCTTAGAGTCACTTGAGGGAGGGGTCCCTTCTCCACTCCATCCTCATAATGCAGGGGATGCTCCACAGCAGGGGGCGGGGGGGAAGGGGGAGGGCAGGGCTATAACTCTGTACCTCAACCTACCAATCTCCACTGGCTGCAAAACGTCTGGACCGAAAAACTATGTGCTATGTCCCAAGTGACTGATTTTAAACATATCCCATTCCTAGGGTTTCCTTAATATGCGTGCCAAATTTCAGGTGTCTTAGGTTTCACGGCCTTTGAGCTACAGCCCTGCTGGATAGATGGACAGACACACTCTTTTATCATGGATTATATATTTACTGCTCATTGCCCTGATATCGCTTGAGGAAGGGCAGTTTATAAACAGTTTAATTAATTAATTAGCTAAATCTGCAGCTACCCTTTTTTTTGTCCTCGAGCGTCCCCATGCCACCCACCTAAGGCTTCATCCGCAAAGACAGTCTTAGCTGTACAACTTTAAAGCCATCTCATCTTACCTGCCCAAGATGTCGTTGAAACGGGGGTCAAGCTCAATGTTGTATTT
Organism: Anniella stebbinsi; assembly: GCA_029215795.1. Classification (NCBI taxonomy): domain Eukaryota; kingdom Metazoa; phylum Chordata; class Lepidosauria; order Squamata; family Anniellidae; genus Anniella; species Anniella stebbinsi. The sequence goes on along the minus strand of JARDYH010000004.1, from coordinate 5,314,822 downwards.
GTCAATATAGTCGTATAGATCTTCTGTCCCCAACACCTTGGCTATCCTCACCAGCTGTGAACAGACAGTGCAAGCCAGGGTGTGGGTACGCATCGCCCGAGAGACTGAGCCAGGAATCGAGAAGCCCCCAATTCAAATTCGACTCTGCCCATGAACCCAGTAGGGTGGCCTTAGGCAAGCCACTCTCGCTCAGGGCTTGTCGTGATGAGGGGGGTTTTGCCCCGGGGTGGATCCAGAGTGGCAGCGGGTCATCTATATGACGCAGCTGCCATCCCAAAGCCATCCAGGGGCAAGACCCCGAAGCTCTGCTTTAAAAACGTTGGGCACTTACCCCGACTTTTTTTTTATCTTGGAGCAAGGCGATGGCATCTGTGGCGGAGACATGCCCAAAGCTGATGGCGACCCCTGATTGGTCACCCCGCCGGGATGGGGGGGCGGTTCAGCGAGCCGAATGGCTGCTGGACTGCCTCCACGGACCTTGCAGAGCTTTGCATACATACATAAATTGCTTAACATAAATGAATAAATGCCCCTCCAGCCCTCCCCCAGCCACCTCCCCGACTTGGTCCTTCCGTCCAGGCCACTTGGCACTCGCTCAGCCCCCTCTCTCCCTCCCTCTCTGTCTTTCGCCGTCCCCTGTAAGGGGGAAGTAGCCTCGTCCCTCTGTCCGTCCCTCCGTCCCTCCCTGGCTTGCCCTGTTGCACCTCTGAGGGCGCACGGTGCGCTGAGCTGGAGCTCTCGCAGGCCCTCATTGCCGCCTCCCCCGCCCCACGTTGTCGCACCCGCCAGCTCCTTCCTAAAAATGTAATTACACATTTACAGATAAACAACAACAAAAAGGGGGGGGAGCCGACTTCCCCCTCCGACTCATTTGTTTTCGGGAGCTGGGAGGGGAAAGAACTAAAACTCACACTTGCTCTCCTTTCCATGGGTATTACCCTGGAGGAGCGCAATTGTGGGTCATCAGATAACGAAGCGCCAAAGCGACCTCATACAGACACAGCCTCGGCCTCAGACATCCCATCTGCAATATGAGGAATGATATAGGAAGGCATTTACACAGGGCAGATTCAACGTACTCCCCTCCAAGTTGTTGGAGGGGAGATATAGTAAGATTCCAAGGGAAGAAAGATACTGTCCCTGCTCTAGCTGTGAGGTAGAGACAGTCTCCCACGTGCTTCTCAGTTGTGAGTTCTATAATGGTATTAGAAACGATCTCCTGAGACCAATCCTCCAGGGTTATTCTGGGCATTCGCATGAGTCTCTTACCACTATACTTCTACAGGCCAAGGACAAAATGGTCACAAATCAAGTTGCCAAATTCCTATATCTTACTACTTTGTATAGAGTACAACTGGTGGGTTCTTAATTGATCAATTGTTTACAGCTGTTGATGCAAATTTTAAATTTTGTATGCTCTTTTATGGTCTATAGTATTAAACAATAAAGTATAAACTAAACTAAGAATGATACTGTTGACTTAAGGCCTAACTACACGCGACATTAAATGCATCACTTTCAGCAATATCTTTTTATTTAGTTAGTTATTAAAACCCAACGTATCAGGGCAATCTGGATCAGGACCACCGTATTCAGGGAGGGGTGATTTAACCCTTCCCTCCCTCATTGCAATCCTGAAAAAAACTTGTGCTTTCCCACAGCACAGAGATAGTAAAAAAAGCTCTCACTGACACCAACAGCAGCTTTTATTCTTTTCTAAACCACAATGGGGAAACCCCACTTTCCCTCACACTGTGGTCCTAATCCGGAACACGCTTCTCAAGCAGGTTTGGCTTTAATTTTAAAAAGGAACCCAATTTCACTGCTAGTGACACATTTAATATCACGTGTACTTTGGTCCTTACTGTGTGGCATTGTTGTAAGGATTTCAACCACATAATCCACACAAGCAACTCTGAACACTTAAAGAGCTATACCAATGTTAAGTACGTTATTATTATTTCATCTCTTTCTCGCTCGTGGCGGTTTTTCTAGACGGACATGACAGGCTTTGCCAAGTCATGCTGTCTTTTACAGATTCAGGAATTTCATGACAATTGAGCATGTTTTAAGTATTATTATTATTATTATTATTATTATTATTATTAATTCACACATGAGAGGTCTTCCCTATCAGAGAGGCTCCCAGGGCACAAAAGACCAATGCCAAGATGCTGATTGGTGGGGGATTCAGGACAAAAAAAAGGAAGTACAGCATGGAAAAAGTATTGAATTTGCTGTCACAGGATGTAGCGATGGCCACCACTTTGGCTTTAAAGGGGGATGAGACAAATTCATGGAGAAGGCTACCCATGACGGGCACATCACAGTTGTGAAACCACAATAATGCTTTAGTTATGGCCTAGCTTTTCAGGTCAATTTGAAATCTCAGAGAACAGGACTTTGATAAATATTGGCAGAGACTCAATAATCCCCAACAGCCCCTATATACTTTCCTCAGAGTTATTTGCAGAGCAAGTCAAGATGTCTTTTGGCAAGGGAGCAGCTTACTGAGTGAGGTTTCACACATAACATGTATGCTATTTCTCATCACTTTGCATGGCCTGCAGCCGGTATGGTCACTGAATCCACTAGAAAGCTTTAACCAGTGGAAGGTGAAATGGAAATTCCGCCCTCGGTGGTTCCATTCATATGGGCAAGTTCTGTGGTAATCAGGTGGGAGGTACGCATGTGTAAATCAGCCCCGTGTATGAACTCTTGACTCCTGGCCTTCCACCCCTTGCAAAGTCTTAAAACAGGCTGACCATACAGGCCACAGCAGATAGATGCCTGCCGTCATCTCACCTGATCGTAGTTATCATGACCATGGAAAAAGGGCTCCTTTCGGAAGATCATACTGGCTAGCATGCAGCCCAAGCTCCACATGTCCAGGCTGTAGTCGTACATCTGCAGGGAAGCAAAGGAGGCCCATTAGTCTGGCTCACTTTCAGATTTGCAAGAACACCCCTCCTGCCCCCGCGACTGGCCACAACCATCAGTTCACTGCATGTGAAAAACCGTCTTCTCATGGCAACTTGATGATCGGTTTTCATAAGGGCACCATGTGATGTTTTACTGTTCATTGCCAGTTATATATATACGATGTAAGTATCTGTAATGTTCTAACGATAATGCCCTTAGGATGTAAGTGCTCTGCGGACTTCAAATACAAGGTTGGTAAGTAGTTCAATAGTAGGGAGGGGAGGAGTGAAGTGAATGCTGATTGGCTGGTGGTTCAAAGGTCTGGATTGGTTGTTAGTAGTGAGGGAGAGAAGTTAAAGGAAGCAGTAGAGATTGTATGTAAAGGCAGCTGAGTTTGGGCTTTGGTTTGAAAAGGGGAGGGAGAGAAGGAACAACATGTTTTATTATTTTGGGAACAGAGTGATTGGGAGGAGAGAGTGTAGTCTAGGGGGTAGCGCAGGCAGGGTTGCAAATGAAACCATATTGAAACAAACAAGTCTTGGAACTGATGAAACCATAAGCTTCGTAAACTGCATAACCTTGTTAATTAGAAGTTATTTATGATTCATAAACTGGAGTGGATTCTTAGGGTAGCTGAGGCAGGGTACAGTGTTCATCAGTGGTGGCAGCGGTGAAGGAAAAAGGGAAATATGAGGTGGTGGGCCGTCTGCTGTGAGGCCAAAGGGTCAGTGAGTCACAGGGTCAGTGAGCGACATTCTGATGCCCGTCCCATAGTTGGGATCCTTTGATCCATAGAGAGGAATAAAGGAGGGCCAAAGGGGACGGCATCACACACCACCATATGAAAAGCCCCTCATAAATTTCCTCCCATGTGAGGAAGCAACAAATATTTTGGGGCGTTTATCGGGAGGATTTCCATGGCCCTTCTAAGAAACAAAACCCATTGGAAGGGAGCCTGCTTCCTGCATCGGCTGAGACAGGGCTGTGGCAAGCATAACCACGTGACAAGCATAACCACCCCCCGTGCACGATTCTGTGTACAAGAGTCCAGCGCTTGGTGTATTCCTCGATTCCACACTCAAACTTAAAAGCTAGGCAGCGAAGGATGCAAATCTAGGCAGCACGTCGGGGAGTCTCAAGCAACAAAGGAAGGAAACTGGAAATGGGATTGTAACTAGAGGGGAAAGAGAATCAGAAAATTCTTTGGATTTTCTGAAGAGGTGGCTGAATGGCCCAAGTATCTGAGGCCGCTTAACAACATGCCCTCAACAGCAGTAACACTTAAGTAGCAATGCACATGCCAGACAAGTTTTACTGCTCAGCACAGGATGCTGGTTGTTGCTGTTGTTATTGCTACTACTACTAGCTCCTATCAGAGTCATCATCACAAAAGAACTGTTTCCGTGGCTCAGTGGCAGACTGACACATGATGCCAGATTCAATGAGATGCTTGGTTAAGAGGAACATCAAGGGGGTGGAACTGTTTTCTTCACGTACTTGAAGGGGAAGACAAATAAAATATAAAAGGGGAAATGCCCAAAGGTAACGGGAGGGGTGCCTAGTGGGAGCTTTGATAATTTCCCTCCATCCGCAGCTACACAAGGCTGAATCACAATGTTTGCCTGTGATGTGTGGGGAGGTGCTGCTGTTCCCAACCCCCCTTGGGAACACCAAACTGGTAAAGGTGTTTTCTGGATGCAGACCACGGGAACCAGATGCCCCCAAAGTGACAGGGTGCTCTGAAAGAATGCAAGTGAGAACATGCTGACTTTGACATACTAAAAAAAACACACAACACAACCCAAGCCCTGCCCCTCTCCTTCGTTTCGAAGGCCGGGCAATGCGCAATGTGCCATAGACTCCCCAGCACACTGGAGATAGACATCCTTCTCTCTCAATCCTGAGGCGGCTCCTTAGCGCTCAAGAAAGAGCTTCACCAAGACTGCAGCAATGGCTGGTTCTCAGCTGTCCTGCTTTCCCACGATGCTGAGCCCTTTTGCAGCTGCGCCACAGTTACCTGATAGTCTACGAGGAGCTCTGGGCCTTTGAAGTATCTGGAAGCCACTCGGACGTTGTATTCTTGGCCAGGATGATAGAATTCAGCCAAACCCCAATCTATTAGCCGCAGCTAAAAACACAAGATGGACAGAGAGAGAGGGAGGGAGGAAGAAAATGAATTCTGGCCTAATGAGTAGCCAAACCACCAAATGCAGTGTTCCTCAGATGAAAGATCAATAATTAAAAGCTATTAGTAGCTTTGACTCAAAGTTCACAAAAGGATAAACTAGTCAAAGCAGGTCGTGGCAAGAGCAACATAAAATGCAAGGAACTAAAGGCAACCAACCCTGAAGCTAAAATGGTAACCTGCAAATTCCCCCCCCACACACACACCACACACCTTCCCCCCGCTTCACTTTATGCCCAACACATATTTTTGGGTTTATATTTGTGATAAAGCTTACTTGCTGTAAGCTGTTTTGGCAGCTAATCCAAGCTGAAAAGCCCACATATAACGAACTAAGTAATAGGGATGAATATCCCTGAAGGACAGCTTTAACCCCCACCAATCTCCCCCTGCCACTTGTAACCACAAGAGATGTATTTTAGGGTTCCCTCGCAATTTACACGGAGTGAATCCCGACCGACAGGCTTGATCAGTATCCCGTGTGCGCTCTGGAACATGCTCCAGAAACCTTGCAACATGCAGGGCTTCTTGGCAGGTGCCCCGAGGCCCTTCAAGCAGACGAATTGGTACGTGAAAAGCTGAATCAAGGTAGAAAGCTTGGAATCTAGCAACCTAAAACAAGTGGCTTCTAGGGAATATGCCATTTCACTCCTCTCCTCCTTTCTCCTTTATTTTTACTTCTGCCACAGATAGGCCTGACGTACACAGCAAAAGCAGCCGCCTATCAGAGGACTTCTGTTAATGCCACAACACAATGCCATCTTCCCCAGCCCATCAGCGCTTACCTTTCTGTGTTCGTGGTCAATCATGACGTTGTGGGGTTTGACGTCTCGATGCATGATCCCCATACTGTGACAATAATCTAACGCCTGGAGAAGGGGCAATGACCACAAACCAAGCAATAAATGCTAAATCCTTTACGCTATGACGAATCATGATCATGGTTTGGTGAGAAAGGGGACCACTGCAAGGCGAGCAAGGCCTTACATGCCTCCCCCCCCCCCCCCCCGCCCCAATTGCCCATCACTGATATCCACCCAGGCTCCTCAGAAAAACCATCAGGGAAGGAAATTCTCCCGCTCCCCCAGAACGCTTTCTCAGCTGCCCTTATATTTACACACCATCTCAAACAAACAACGAAGTTAGGGGCAACCACAAGCTTACCTTCAAGATTTCATACATGTAGAACCGGATATCGTAGTCCGTTAACGTTTGGTATAATTGCTGTGGGAAATGAAGACATCGTCGGCATTTAACGTTATTGCCGCTCTACCACTTGCAAATTAATTTATGACTGTTGGGAGGATTTTTTTTTTCCTTGCCATCCATTAGGGGACATGGGTGTGAGCGCTATTCTGCATTTGGGGGCATTCTTTAGGATGTTTCACACATTAGGGAGAAACCGGGCCAGGTTTGCCACGGAATGTACACTCGACACAAGGCAGCAGCCCATCGTGACTCCCAGGTGAGGGAACCTGTATGTGAGTGTGTGCGCAGCACTCGCGCATAAAAAACGCCAGTGAGGTGCATTCATTCATTAGCAACTTTTCGTGTTAGGTCAGAGCTACTGAATCTCTGGCCCACAGGCCTAAGCCAACTTGCAGGGTTCCCAATCCGGCCCGCAGATCCTCCTCCGGTTCCATTTTACGCAATGGACTCAACCCACCCTTCCCAATGCGGGCCAAGTAGCTTCGCAGAGTGCTGGAAAGAGGCATGGAACCCCATGCCTTTCCCAGTATGAAGAGGGGGAAAAAGGGGGATGAAGTCATCTACCCCCACCACAAACATCTTAGATGTGCCCCTAAAACCAAGCTGCACATCTGCTTGAAGCGTATAATCTGAAATACATAGAGAGTCAAGGTGGCATAGTTGTCTAGCCAAAGTCTAAGGAGACCCAAGCAATCCCCTGCTTAGTAACGTGAGCTACCCTGCACTCTTTGGGAGGAAAGGCAAGATAGACACAATAAAATAAAATGCAAGCTATGAAGTGGCCCACTACATACTTAACATGTTGGTGTCATTGTCACCCATTGGAACCAACACCATTTTATCCAGTAGGTCAGCTTGCACATAACAACAGCCCACGGGTTAAACAAACTATGAGCTGTCGGGGACAACTGGAAGAGAGCAGGCGCAGGGGCCGCAGGGCGACAGACGCTTCCTTTTGCATGTTTAGGCAGAAAAGAATCCTAAAATTTCTAGCATTTCTAGGGATACTGGGAGTTGTAGGTTGACTGAAGGCACAACGCTATACATGTTTAGACAGAAGGAAGTCCTATGATTGGCTCGTTTATAGGATTGTTGAGCATGATGTGAACCCTGAGTACTGGGATGTTTAGCAACTAAACAACACAGCGGTTACCCAAAAACAATCCGTGGATTAAACGCTAAACAACCCGTCGGACCGGGTCACGTCATGCTCAACAACCTACAAAACGAGCAAATTATAGGTTGTTGAGTAAAAGTGGAAGTGCTGGGCAGGGGAAGGCAGCACATGCCTGCTCTCCGCCACTCCTGCATGAAAACCCATGGGTTGTTTAAACTATGAGCTGTTGTTACATGCGAACCAGATCAGTAACTGAACAGGGTTAACTTGAACAAACAGTAGCAAAACAAAAAAAAGAAAAACTTAAATTTTGAACGTCCCAGTCATTCTATATATATTTCACAATCCATCTAGATTTCCTAAAGCGAAAACAATTTTATTTCAAGCAGCATTGGTAGATCTAATGGGTTTAGTCTCTCAGCACACAGAGTGGCTTATTTTCCCTCCCAGTGCCGGTTATGAGTCACCTAGTTAGAATAGTTACCATCATCGGGTGCAGGTTGTCGTAACATCCAAATGTGGCGACAGTGGTTGGGCTGGCTTATGAACTACCCAACAACCCCAGAACAAGCCGTGGGTTTCTGGGTGGCTTGTAAACCATCCCAGCCAAACCTGCTTGCCAGGTTCGGATATCATGACAACCCATGTCCAACAAAGGTGGCTGGCAGCCGGCACGCTCGGGAAGGGAAAATAAGCCACTGTGGCTTATTTTCCTTCCATGGTTATGCACACCGCAACTTAATCCATGGGCTATTGTTGGGTTATTGGAGGGTTGTTCCCCCTTCAACAAGCCATGCCACCTGGGTTTTGATGACACAGCTAGTCACACCCACGTAGGTAATTAGGGAAATGACACCAGCACAAGTGCAGCTTGTTTAAGGCACAGTGATCTGACCACTGCATTGTTATTTCCTGACCTCTTCCTCCCTCCCCAGCCACATGAGTGGGCTTGGAAGGCATTAAAAGCTTGGCACTCTCCAAGGGGCAACAAACTTTACCTTAAAGTCTGTGTTGTTTACATGTTCAAAAACCAAGGCTGGCGTCCGAGACTAGAATGAGAAAGCAAGTATGTCAGTCATGTTGGGTCCTTCACTGCATTGTTCATACCCTGTTTTTTATATGTGCTGCTTACAGACCAACAGCTGACCTAGATTCACCGTTTTCACCACTCCCAATCCTCTCCTGGATGCTTTCACAGTATTTAACGGCAGCTTTACCAAATGGATTAGCACACATTTCTACAAAATCTAGAAGAAGTCGCAAGTAGGAGGGAGAGGAAGATTCCTCCAAGAGCAGCTAATCTGATTGAAAGCTCTGTTCTGATTAAAGCAATACAAAAAACAGGATTGAAAAAAGGAAGGGAGAACATAGAATGAGACTGTGTGGAATTATGGCTGCAACCCGTGATCCACGGATGCCCAAAAGGCCAACGGGTCTTATTTATTTAAAGCACGAGAACTTCTCTTGTTATGTCATTTGAAACAAAGGCAGCTTGTAAGTGTAAACTCTGTGTCCTCTCCCCCTCTCCTACAGCTGAGAATTTGCTACTCCTCCATTCGGTCAGATGGGAAGTTCTTTGCAATTCACAAGTCTGCCCACGCCTACAGGTTTTTGACCCCCTAAGAGCGGAGTCATTACATGCAGCTCAGGCACTTCAGAGACAACATTCTGAGCGTGGCACCTACGCTGCAGATTCTGCATTCTGGAGTGCGTTACCAAAACGGAAGAGCCCACGTTACTGGAAATAGCGTGGTATGCCGTTCAAACGTTTATTTGTATTCTTGGTGCCAAACGCCAGGCACGCACAGAAAACCTCCTGTAACAGAGGCACGTGTGAAGGTGCCGAAAGAGCTCCTGTCCATTTTGTATCTACCATACCCCTTTTTCTGGCATCCCATAAGAATGAAAGACAGGTGTGTTGCTGGACTAGCCTCATCTAGCATTCACTTTCCAACAGAGCCAGACAGATGGCTTTGGGAAGCCGAAGGTGATGCTACCACCACTTCTGCGTCTCCAATATCTGCTACTCAAAGGTAGACTCTCTTTGTACAAGCAGGTTCCATTTAGCTATCAGAACAGAAGGGCTTTCTCTGTGGCGGCCCCCCAATTGTGGAACGATCTCCCCGACAAAGCCCGCCTAGTGCCAACATTGTTATCTTTTCAGCGCCAGGTCAAGACTTTCCTCTTCTCTCAGGCATTTAGCAATATCTGATGAGCCTGGGTCTGTTTTGTTTTTTAGACTTGTAGCTTTTTAAGTTATTATAACGGTTTTAAATGTATGTGCATATTGTATGTTTTTGCAGTTTTAATTTTTGTATATTGTTCCTTAAATGTTGTAATCATATGTAAACCGCTCAGAGAGCTTCGGCTATGGGGCAGTATACAAATGCAATAAATCATCATCATCATCATCATCATCATCATCATCTCTGACACTGACAGCTCTCTTTTCCATGAATTTGTCCAGCTAAATATGACAGGTTTCTCTCCCACCCCCGTAATGGTGGAGCTGTGCCAGGACCCTGGAACTACTCACCACAGGATCTTTCACTATATCTGCAAGAGTGATAATGTTGGGGCCACCTCGCAAGTTCTCCAAGATCTTGATTTCACGTTTGATTTTCTTCTTTTTCACAGGCTGATTTAAAAAAAAGAGGGAAAAGCCAGTTTATCAAAGGCAACATTTCAAGTCCAAGCCAAAGCCAACAGGAAAAAAATATTGCAGCTGAACACTGTTTCTTCTCACTGACTCCTTGTATTGGTTGAACGTTATTAAAAACTCTAGTCTGACAAAGGAACAACTTTCACCGCTGTCATTCAAGCACCTCATCCGCAAGAGGGATGAGTGAGACAACTCAGAAAGCTCGCAGGTAGAACAAGGCAGCCATTTCATTCAGGGAAGCTCGGAGGTTGGCAATGAGAGGGCCTTCTCTGTGGTGGCCCCCCAATTGTGGAACGATCTCCCCGACGAGGCCCGCCTGGCGCCAACACTGTTATCTTTTCGGCACCAGGTCAAGACTTTCCTCTTCTCTCAGGCATTTGGCAATATCTGAGGAGCCTGGGTTTGTTTTTGTAGCTTTTTTGAAGTGTTGTAGTGGTTTTTAAATGTACGGATTGTGTGTATGTTGTATGTTTTTGCTGTTTTAATTGTTGTATATTTTTTTTTATTGTTTTTAATCCTATGTAAACCGCCCAGAGAGCTTCGGCTATGGGGCGGTATACAAATGTAATAAATAAATAAACAAATAAGTACAAGCATTCAGTTTTTAGATTATCCTCTTTGGTGGATCCACATCGAGTAGTCAAGGCTAATGGTCACCGCTAAGACTACCCTCTACGTACTTACCCAGCCCTTTCTAAATGGTCTAGCAGCCTTTGCAATGGCATCCTATGAATGTGGATAGTGTTATACAGTGGGTGAAAGAATTTATTCATTTATATTATTTATTTATTGCTGTTATATACCGCCTCATAGCCAAAGCTCTCTGGACGGTTTACAAAAATTAAAAACACAGAACATTTAAAATCCAATATACAAACATTAAAACCACAAAAGCCTAAAAACAAACTACGTATCATTTTAAACTGCCCAGGGGTCAGTTAAAAAAAGATCAACATACGCTGTTAAATGCCTGGGAGAAGAGAAAAGGTCTTCACCTGGCGCCGAAAAGATGACAGTGTTGGCGCCAGGCGAGCCTCCTCGGGGAGATCGTTCCAAAGTTTGGGGGGGCACCACTGAAAAGGCCCTCTCATCTCTTTCTCCTGCTTTCTAACCATTTCACTGGCTGGGCTACAAAGAACTGCACAGCTATTTTCATCGCCCTAGGGAGCTTTGGGTTTGCTTCTCATAAAAAAACAGCTGTTTCCCCACCAACACCACATGGCAACAGACTTCTAAAACGAGGGGAAACTCAATAATATTTTTTTTTAATATGGCAGAGTCTGCAATTTGAAAGGAAAACAATGCTGGGCATGTCCAAACCCTTGGGAGCTTCTATAGGGGCAATTTGGATCTTGGCCATTAATTATCCTATTACTCATAATTAAGTATGAAATGCAAGCCCTTTTTTAAAAAAACAAAACTGGGAGCCCAAATGGCCCCTTCTTAACAACGTGGTTTATCACCAGGTTGTTTTGCTTGCCTGTTTCTAGCACTTATCTATCCTTTCCTGTCAAAAGGAATGACTATTCCTGGATGGGAATGAGTTGTATTCAAGCACATCTGGGAAAAAAAACCTCCCGGCTATGGAAGGCTGATGAAGAGGCTCAAAAAGGAAGAGAAGCAGATTCTCAGAATGCTAAGAGACTTTATTGTTCACGCCCAACGTGTTTCAGCCTATGTTGTTGTTTTTTAAGGCCTTCTTCAGGAGGTCGGCAAGAGATGTCTGCAGAAAACGCTTAACAGGATGATAGTCTCCTATGATAGTCTCCTATGGCGCCAGCGAATATCATAGGAGACTATCATCCTCCTAAGAGTTTTCTGCAGACATCTCTTACCAACTCCCTGAAGGCCTTGAAACCACAACATAGGCCGAAACGCGTTGGGCGTGAACAATAAAGTATCTTAGCGTTCTGAGAACCGGCTTCTCTTCCTTTTTTTACCTGAGTGGATGCTCTCCTCCTTTTGGTTTTTGATGAAGAGGCTCAGCCAGCCAAGTGGTGAACGTCAAACGTCTTGCTGGGGCAACTGTCATGTCTGGGGGAAATTAAGTGAGACCAACTGTTTCACCATCTGCCTCAGCCTGGGTAAAAATCCAAGGCTAAAAACAACAACAACAAAAGATACGCTAGGTTCCTTTTCAACATCATTGCGCTGCCCCCTATCCACTCACGGTAGCTGGCTGCCAGCAATCAAGGCTGTCCATACTGTGGCACAACCTCCCTCCCATCAAAGAATAGTGGTACTGAAAGTGTTGTGAATCACTGAGAGATTCTATTATAATCAGCAGTATAGAAATGTTAAAATGAATGAATGAAAGAAAGAAATAACGTCTTGACACTTTATGCCATGGCTCAATCTATACCTGAAGATCTCAGAGGAGATTCCATGCTCTTCCTTACTCCATCACTACACTGCTCCCGTAGTTCTTCCTAAACTTTAACTTACCTTTTTGAGGTTTGAGCCCACTGCTTTTGGTCTCATTCTCAGCACACATAGTGAATGGTGTGTCAAATGGTTTCTGAGCCTCCTTACTCATTTGCTGTCGTTTAGCCCCAAACCGGAACCTTATCATGCACTAATGAGAAACTCAAGATACCTCCAGCATCAGAGGCAGTAGGCCTACGTACACCAGTTGCTGGGGAACATGGGCGGGAGGGTACTGTTGCACTTGTGTCCTGCTTGTGGGTTCCAGGTCGAGAACTGGTTGGCCGCTGTGTGAACAGAACGCTGGACTAGATGGACCCTCGGTCTGATCCAGCAGGGCTCTTTTTATGTTCTCAGAATCACAAGAAGGGAGAAGTGGCTCATGGCTGTTGGCTTCCCCTCATCTGTCGCTTGTCCCCACAGCCCTCCACATGTTGGAGGGCTAACTTTTGCTGCAAGGCATCTTCTCTACCGCCATAAGCTCTCCGCACCATTAAGAACCCTGTGCAATCAGGGTTCTAAATCACGTGAGTAGCGACAGCCCAGGTGGAAGGCTGTGGGGACGGGCAAGGAGGATGCGATGGAGGGGACATGGCCAACAGTCTCATCCTCGCTCTTCCCTACTCACGATGCTAAATACATGAACGTCTGGACACGTTTGAAGTGACTCGGACATGTTATGCAAGAATCTCTCCCCGTGCGAGACATTTACCTTCAGGATCTTAACAACTACTTTTTCATTATTTGTAATGTTGATGGCTTCAAAGACTTCACTGTATTTGCCCCGGCCCAATTTCCGGACTAGTTGGTAGTCGTCTTGATTGCTGTAAAAACAAAGCCAATCCAGGGCATTTAAGGTTGTACAAAAGAATTGAAAGCGCCGCTCGAAAACCACTCCCTGGGGGCCGAACAGTTATCCCAGAACCAGCCGACAGATTTTCTGCAAAGCTACATGAGAATGTTGCCTGAAGAGCTCTAGTCCCTCTCCTGCAAGAACAGGATTATATCATCTACACCAGAGGTAAGCAACCTGGTGCTCTTCAGATGTTTGGGTCTATAACCCCCATCAACCCAGCCATCACGGCCAATAGTAAGGGATTATATGGGGCTGCAGTACAAAACATCTGGAGGACCCAAGGTTGCTTACAGTGAAGGAGCTGTTTCTCCGGCCCCACAGTATTAAAAATGGCAATCTTATGCATATTTAGGCAGAAAAAAGTCCTACAACTCCCAGCGTTCCCCAACCAGCCATGGAAGTTGCAAGATTTCTTTCCTGTCTAAACATGCATAGGATTGCTCACTTGATCTTTCCCCCTTTATTACCATTGCTCTCTGTGACGCCACAACCTCAAACACCAGGCCTAGACGTGCACACACCCCTCTCAGGCTAAGCACCACCACTTAAACACCTGAGGGAAGGGTAAAAGAAACACCACTTTTCCCTTATAGCAGAGGGAAAAGGTACAGAGGTTTTGAAAAGGTTCTTCTGTGACTATACTGGGCTGAAGGTTTTAATGTAATGTGTTTCCTTATAAACTAATAGAGCAGGTGACAAAGCCAAGCTGACACGTGGTTTGTGGTAGCAAAAATAAAAGAAAATGTTTATTGTTGTTCACAGTTCTTAGTTCCTTCAAATTCAATTTAAAACCTGCCTATTCCTAATAATTCTAGTAATCTTAATAATCCTAAATCCTTAAAATCTTATATTTACTCTTCACACGCTCCTGACAAGAACACAAAGCTAAACATATCTATCTTCAACCTAACTACCCTCCACCCCACCAACTGTAACTAACCCCTCCCTCACCCAATATATACTCTTCCCCCCTCCCTTTTCCAGCATCACCAGCCACACCCACTCAGTCCCACATTCTGCACTCTCCACACACACTGACCCAGACATACCTAGGGAGACAGAAGTGTGGGGTAACGCCACACTCTCCCTATGCTCTTCCCCCCAATTGTCGAAATTGAGATTGGAAGTCCCTCGGGGCTGGGACCAGTCCTTTTTTTTTTTTTTGCTTATGCAATTCTATACAGTGCCCTTTTAATAAAAGGTTCCACTAATAACAAGGCAACTCGGGAGCTGAATCAGAGCGCTGGCTACTCTAGAGCAGGGCTGGCTACTCAGATGAACAGCAGCTCTCCAAGGGCTCAAGCCAAGAGCTTTCTCAGCACTGTTACAGAGATCCTTCTAATGCAGATGCCAGGAGACGAAACTGAGGCCGACAGCAACAAGACTGTGCACCTTACCACTGAGCTATGGGCCCTTCCCCAAACCGTTTTCTAAGGCCCCTGCCCTACTTAACAAGCCACTCTCTGAATGTTTTGAGAAACAGGCCCCAGGTTAGGGTGACCACGTTTGGAAAACCAAAAAAGAGGACTCCCAGCGAGAGGGGGGGAAAGTGCTTTCCAGGGGCACTGGAAAGTGCATTGTTCCCCCCCCCCCAAGCTATAGGCAGCTGCTGTTAGTGTGGTGGTTATGAATGACATGCTTTCCAGAGGCCCCAGAAAGTTCGCTTTCCCCTCCTCCACTTGAATCGGGGCCTTAAGGGCCCCGAATGGAGAGGAGAAGGGGAAAGCGTACCATTCCTCCCCCCCCCACCCCCACTGCTCCAGAAAGCATGTCATTCCCCCCGCCACGCTAATGGCGGTCTTAAAGGGGAAAATGTGTCCTTCCAGGACATTATAGGAAATTACAGAAAATTCGCCCCTGATAACCAGGATAGAACAAAAAACAAGATAAATCTGGGAAAATCCTGCCAGTGGGTCACCCTACTCCAGGTCCTCCACAGCAGAATGTGGGGTGAACAGCACTAGCATGCACTGGATCACTGCATTCTGCGATCATCATAGGCACTCTGAGCTTCCTCCCCAAACCATTACAGGCTACCAGTGTAAGGCACTCTGACACCCCCCTCCCCTTCTTCTCTCCCAAACCATTACAGGTTGCACATGGCCAGTAAGCTAGGCTGGACACTTACCCCCATTCAACAACATGCGACTCATAATCCCAATATTCTCGTGGTCTGTGTGTATTTACATCTGTGTAAACTCTGGCCCTGCTTGGCACAGGTCCCGACATGTTGGACAGATTGGCAGGCTGAGCTAGGTGAAGGATGTGTCGCTTTTGCCGTTTCCAATCTCAGTGCAAACCAAAGGAGCGGCCTTCGCGCAGAACGCTGAATCTCCCAACTGTTAAAACAAAAGGAAGGAAGAGTCAGCACGTTAAGCCACTTATTTTAGACCGCCCAGCTCAGCTCCTCCTACTGGAATAGTTAAGTCCAGCAGGGGAAAAAAGGATGGATGTTTCATAGCCGCAGAGCACTTTGCCCAGGTGCGTGAGTTCGGTCCAAATACCTGCCTGATAATAGCAACTTCCTTGTCTGCTGGGGTTTGAGAAGTGTCTTTTTCAGGGTCAGATCAATGCCAGGGCAATTACAGCACCCAGAGTGACATCTGACTAGAGCAAATCACCTTGCATCCATCTCCTAATGCCAACTCCTCTTTGTGAGGTAGGGCGGGAAATAAATCAAAGTAAAAAGTATCTGGATCTAGGTGTGGTCTGAAGAGGCATACCTGAGAAAGCGAAACACTGGAAGTGCACTGTGCACACTGCTCAGAGGCAAGCCACACTGCACGAATGCTCTGCAACAGGCGTGTGTGGCTATTCCCATCTTCCTTCCACAAAAAATGTTTCCGGCCTTTAAATGAGTTTCCTAGAAGCGTTGAACCATCTCGCATAACCACTAATCTCCATACATGTTATATTGTGGAAATTGTGTACAAACACTGCTTTTCCTGGTCACCTGGACAAAAAGCTGTACTCCCCAAGAGAGGCAGGGAGGTTTCTAAGAGCTCACAATAGTTTAGTTGCATGCTCCACAGTTGGGGGTAAGCTCCAAGCCTGTGAGAGTGGAAGGCCAGGAACCCAAGGCCGCGTTATTCACACTATTGCATTTTAAGAACTTAAGAACATAAGAAGTGCCATGCTGGATCAGACCGAGGGTCCATCTAGTCCAGCATTCCTACTCACACAGTGGCCAACCAGATGTTGACTAGGAAACCACAAGCAGGACATAGTGCAACAGCACCCTCTCGCCCATGTTCCCCAGCAACTGCATATAGGCTTACTGCCTCTGATACTGGAGGTATCACATAACCATCAAGACTAGTAGCCATGGATAGCCTTCTCCTCCAGGAGTTTATCCAACCCCCTTTTAAAGCCATCCAACTTGGTGGCCATCGCTACATCTTGTGGTAGCGAATTCCATAGTTTGACTATGCGCTGTGTGAAGAAGGACTTCCTGTTATCTGTCCCGAATCTCTCAGCAATCAGCTTCATGGGATGACAACCCCACTGGGTTCTAGCATTATGGGAGAGGGAGAAAAATGTCTCCCTATCCACATTCTCCACACCATGCATGATTTTGTACACCTCTATCCTGTCTCCCCTTAAGCTTCCTTTTTCCCAAGCTAAACAATCCCGGCTGTTGTAACCTTCCCTCATAAGGGAGATGCTCCAGCCCCTTCATCACTTTAATTGCCCTTTTTCCAGCACTTTAAAAGCGAGAGCACATATTATGTAAACCAACCCACCAGTGGTGGTGAAAGGAAACAGAGCTGGTGACGGCAAAAGCTCCTTCTCCATTCCCTCACCCCAAACGCAAGAGAAAAGGAGCCCAGGAGGCAGTGCACCCATTTGCCTTTGAACCTAGGAAGCTGCATTATTCCAAGGGAGAGCAATGGTCCGCCTAACACAGTACTGTCTACACTGACTAGCAGCAATGGCTCTCCAGGATTTCAGACAGTGTCTTTCCCACCCCAACTGGAAATGCCAGAGATTGGATCTGGAACCTTCTGCATGCAAAACATAAGAAAAGCTCACCTGGCTCAGGCCAAAGACATGTCTATCTCTTGTTGTGACCAACCAGATGCCTTCTGGGAGTCCACAAGTAGGACATGGGGCAATACCCCTTTCCCACTGTTGTATCCCAGCAATTTGGGTATTCAAAGGCATGCTGCCTCTGATCCTGGAGGTAGTACATAGCCATCAGGACAAGTAGCCATTGATACCCTCATCGCCCACAAGAGACAAGCCCTTTTCAGTGGTGGCCTTGCATCCACGGAACTCCTTCCCGAAGGAACTGCATTTGGCTCTCTCCTTGCATCCACGGAACTCCTTCCCGAAGGAACTGCATTTGGCTCTCTCCTTGCATCCACGGAACTCCTTCCCGAAGGAACTGCATTTGGCTCTCTCCTTGCATCCACGGAACTCCTTCCCGAAGGAACTGCATTTGGCTCTCTCATTGTTTGCTTTAAAGACACATTTATTTTAATCTGCTGTTCATTGAAATGATGAATTGGAGTTTGTTTAAAATTGCAATTTGCTCTATTGGTTTGACTAGAAGTGGTTTCAGGACAAATAAAAGGAAGAACTTCTTTGCAAGGTGCATACTTAAGCTACAGAATTTGCTAGCACAAGATGTAGTGACGGCCACCAATTTGGATGGCTTTAAAAGCGGATTACATTCCTGGAGGAGGAGGCCATCAATGGCTACTAGTCCTGATGGTTATGTGCTACCTTGAGGATCAGAGGTAGTATGCCTATATACACTGAAGGAACATGGGCAGGAGGGTGCTGTTGCACTCATGCTCTACTTGTGCGCTTCCCATGCGCAGCTGGCTGGGCACTGGGTGAACAGAAAGCTGGACTAGATAGACTCTTGGTTTGAGCAAGCATGGCTTTTCTTATGTTCTTATATGTGTAGGGTTATATTTAAATTAAACATTTTAGACATTGTAAATTGCATTGTGAAAACATGGTTTTGAAAGGCAGCATATAAATTCCTAAATAAATTAATTTGGCTACGAAATTAACTTTATAAAAAAAAAACACCCTACTTATCTGGAACATTAACTCCCTCCCATGCATGGAACCATCCCCCATAATGGCTGCGAGATAATGGTAGTTGCAGTCCAACACATCTGGAGGGCACCAAGTTGGGGAAGGTTGATGTATACAATAATCTATTAATTTGAACTGATTGAGAAACCTGGTCTTTAAAAGCATCTCAGGTTGGACATCAAAGACCAGCTGTAGCACTGAAGGAGCAGCCTGCTTGCTTGTCCTGCCTCTAGGAAGGAATCAATTAATCAGAACCATCAAATGGGATTAACTATTTCAGGCAAATCTTTAGACATGTCAAAGCCCAGGTACACCCAAGACAGAGGTGGAAGAAAGAAAGGCACCTTTGATTTGCTTGCTGCTATTAAAACTTGGAAAATTACGTATCAGTGAAGAATTCTAAAGCTCCATCTATTTTCTCTCTATCTACAAAGGGGATGATCTCGTTCTGTAGAAGAAAGTGGGTGATTCATACTACTGAAAGAAACCAAGAGGCCTACTGTGGAATCTCTCCCATGTCATGTGGCTGAAAGCAGACAGATGGTACACAAATAGAGATGTTTGCAGAGCATTCTTTCCTTTGTACCTCGCAGCAAAGGCACGCAATCCTACCCCATGCAAGGATAAAGATGCATTATCACTAAAATAGGCATATGGAGACAACTTGTAACTCGGTGAGGTTTGACCTTAAATGATCTCTCTGAATCATTCCCTCTTTAGATCTTGGGGGGGGGGGGGGAATGACCTCTCTTTACATGCACAACCCTTACTAGAATTAGTAATGGCATAGGGACCAAGAGCCAAACTACACATTATGTTAAATTAGCATTTGCTTCCATAGCACCTCCCTGCCCTTTTTTAAATGTGATAGCAGCTTCCCTCCTGAGGCAAATAGCAGCTGGGGAGGGGAGAGGTAGTTCATCCCCCTGCCTTCCATGACTGCTGTATTTAGTGGATAGTTTTGTCATGAGCTAAGAATCGAGGAAGTCTATGGTTCAAATCCCATCTGCCATAAATTCACCAGCCGACCTAGGCAAGCCTTACAATCTCTCCCATCTGCAATGATGCCAACCGTGACCTACCTTACTGGGTTGTTTTAAGGATTGCAAGATAATGTGTGTGTGAAGCACTGAACACCCAAAAGTGCAATACAAATGCTATTATGAAGAGGATTACATTTTTCTCCTTCTGGTTTGGACAGTGGTAGCAATAGGGAAGATGTGGCTACTAATGCAGCTTTAATACTACAATTGCAAAGGGAAAGCTGGGGCCATGTAACATCAAGGTAGTGGTGCGGTGTAGTGGCTAAAGCGTTGGACTGGGAGTCAGGAGATCCGGGTTCTAGTCCCCACTTGGCCATGGAAACCCACTGGGTGACTTTGGGCCGGTCAGACTCTCGACCAGTCACAGACTCTCATCTCAACCTACCTCACAGGGTTGTTGTTGTGAGGATAAAATGGAGATGGGAGGAGGATTATATACACCGCCTTGGGTTCTTTGGAGGAAAAAGGGCGGGATATAAATGCAAACATATATAAATAAATAATAATAATAATAAAAAAAAAATAAAGGTGGTGGGGAGGGGGGACGCGGTGCACACGTGCAGCAACCCCAGTATGATATATTTTTTTTTGGGGGGGGGGGGGTTACAGCCAACACAGCTTCATGCCTGCCTGGCTAGAATTTCCTTCACATCCATCTTGCTATTCCGAAATCTTTGAGAGTAGTAAGAAGTCTAGAAGTGAGTTGGCACCTACTCTTTGCCATGGATACACAGGGCCAAACTAGCACAACCCCACCCACCTTTCCTGCATTGAGGGGAGCTGCTGAAGTCCTCCCCCAACTTACAGACCACTTTCCCTCAGGAAAGACTGGGTGGGAGTTTTGTTATTTATTACTGATCATGTTGTGAGCCACTTTGTGAAAGAGGAAGACAGGCAAAAAACAAAACAAAAAACCAACACCCTGTTAAACAAAAATTAAGCATTATTAAAGATGGCTAGAAGCTCCTACATCCTATAATAAGGCTCAGTAGCAAAAGCCTTTTTTAATGACACCAAGCAATTAATATATCTTTTTTGCCTATGAAGTATTTGAAAGTAAAAAATGGGAATCTTGACTTAAAACTCATTTACTTAAATCAATCCATACTGCCTGTCAAATGCTGGCACTGAATGGTCAAAATAAAGCAGAGGAAGAGATCTTCCTGTGAACAAGATTATTTCAAGGCAATGCTTGAAAGACTAATCTATTTCAAGTTTTGAGCACATAAAAGCCATTATGCGTACACATACACACACAGGCACAACACATCTAATTTCAGGCACTGAAGGCAACCATCCCAATTTAAATTTTCCATGACCTAGAAACAAACAGTTCTGCACACCTTTTCTTAAGCATTCACTGGCTCATCTATACGGGGCTGTGTAAAGTTAAGGTGGCAGCTGAATCATTTCTAGATGCTGGCAAATCTATTCCATCTCCATCAGCACTCTGGTCTCCACATTTTCTCCTTAAACTGCCGAATGCTCAGAAGTTGAGAAGCAATTCCAACGATCTTGGATTTCCTCGTTCACCTAATCCATGAAACCAGTTGCAAATCAACTCCAAAGGAAACGCTCAGCTTCTATAAATATAAAATGATTCTGAGAGAGGAAAAAGATTGCTAAAACCTGCAAGAGGTTTAACTCCAATTCCCCAACATCAACCCTCAGATAACGTTTATTTTAGTTCCACCCAGCACTATTCTGTACTACTAAAAACAGATCGGAATGCCGCACCAGGGTAATCTAAGCTCTGTGACAAGAATAAGTTATTCAGGGATGTTGCACTAGCAACCTGCACTTCAGATTCTGCATTGCACAGGGGGTTGGACTAGATGACCTCCAAGATCTCAACTCTACCCTTCTAAGCTTAGGAATTTCAGGTAGATTTGGTTAACTTGCAGAGTTTAATTTTGTTTATTATAATTATATTCCACCTTTCCTCCAAGGAGCTTGCGTCAACATATGTGGTTCTCCCCACCCCCAGTCATCCTTGCAACAACTCTACCAGATAGGTTAGGCTGAGAGCTAGTAACAGGCCCAAAGTCACCTGCCATGGGGAGTGGAGCAAAGGGGCCTACAGACTGCTAAAACCTCCTCTCCAATCCCACCAACCTCTGGCAGTCACGCTCAGCCCTACTAGCCTCTTCAAGCTCTCTCAAGGTTTTGCCCATACATTTCAAGCCTAGGTTTGTAACCAGAAGTACTAAAAGCTTGGCAGTTTTTAAAAAAGTGAGTAAAAGATGGGGCCTGGAAAATGAGTCCGTTGATGCAGGGGTGCCCCTCTCACAGCACTCTACATAAACTACTCTGAAGCATGAACAGTTAAAGCAACATCTTCCTTTGCTCTCTTTGTCCTCCTGGTTTCATTTTGCTAAAGGTGTCATCATCACCCAGCTGGATTGCGAACTGCATAGAATTCCAGCTGAGAAAGAAAGCCTCCCCCTCTCTCTCTCTTGTGCCTTTAATGGCATGTCTAAGCAGCATCTTCACATTCTTTGCTAAGAGCAATGACCTCTTCTCCTTTGAGTCAAAGGAGAAAGCTAACTGTGCTTGGGGACGTAGCTATTTCCAAACCACAAGTGGCTTCCCAACAGTCCTGTAAATTCAGAACGGGCACTGCGTAGGTCAGCAACTCACCGGCTCCTTTTGACACTGGCTGCAATCTGAAAATAGGGGATTGCATTATATTTGTCGTGGCCAATTGCTCTGCCTCCTGTTCCTTGCTTTCAAGGGTGCAAAATCAAAGAATTGAAGAAATAGGAGGCAGTCCCCTTTCCAATTTCTTATCTAAAACATGCATGACAGGACTGAAATTGACAAAAATCTTGAAATCCTCTGGAGGAGATTCTACAGAGTTCTTCAGCCCAATGTCACCCTGTCTGTTTGTTTGTAGCTCAAGAAAGGGGAACCCAGAAGTGTGCCATGCCTCAGTTTGCACTTGCATTGAGACTCAGGCTGAATGTTTACATCCATGAGTACACAATGGGGGTGTGGTTGGGGGGGGGAGAGAAGAATATGTTCTCACACCAGACAACTCAGTAACCCCACAAAAACAAAGAACACAAAACACTTTCAATGAAGCTGTTCTGCTCCTCAGTATTAGTAACCCTACCAATGTCATCCCAGCACTTTCTAGAAAGCAGCCTTTCACCCACAGACTTCTCACAATGCAGCTTCTCTAGCTAAACCAGGGAAGGGGGGGTTATTCACCTTCACCTCAATTTAATACATTTAAAGATACTATTCTGGTGGATGCTCTCTCCCATTTACTTAAATTGCAGTCAACATTTTACTGGGGAGGTGCAGCAGAAAACCTGAGCCTCCAAAATAAAACCAGGCCTATCGCAAGGCATCATAGTGAATAATTCTCTCCTCTTTCACATCCCTAGGTGCAAACGTGCCTTCCCTTTCTCTGCACAGCACATAATAACCAGTTCCCTCTGAGCCTTTCTTCATAGCACGCACCACCATTGCTAAAGAGTCTCCTTGCCCACAATTCTCCCTCCTTCAAAGCCTCTCAGCCAAGCACTGCTTTTTTCCTCCCTCCCTCGTATCATGTGGCTGCCAAAGTGGATTGGAGAGGAGGCAGAAGGGCACTTTTACTATCCAGCTAGCACATATGCACTCTATAGGTTCTTTTTAATGTCATGATTGATCTGTTGTACTGCTCCACGAGCTTCATGTAGCACACAAGCTACAGCTTGGTGACTCCTGATTTTCAGCCATATCAGAAGAGAAGATGGGCAAATCACAACCATCATCACTACCACATAGGTCCCAACTCAAATGGTCACCCTTCCAAGCACCTTTCAAGAAACAATCATTCAAGATACCACAGTGCGAGCAACAAGACAGCACAGATCCACACACTTTCCTAAAGGCTGCTCAATCTCCTGGCATGGTGGCTGCCCAATCTGTCTCCTTAGTAGCACAAACTCCTTGGACAAGGTCAAAGGCCAGGCTCCTAATATCTGGCCAGCCATAGATAATTTAGAGATCTCTTATTGCCTGCCAATCAAAATGGATGATGTCAAAAATCCCTACCCCTTATGTGACAACCTGGAGAGGGCTTTCTACTAGGGATGTGCACGGTTGAAATTATCGAATCGTATCGTTATCAGAAATCCCTATAGGAAACAATTTCGGATCCGATTATATCGGAGGTTAATCGTATCAGATTTCCGGAAATCCGATATTTAATTCGGAGCCCTATTTTGCCCTATAGAGCTGATTTTTTTTAGATAGAAATGCATAAAACTTCTGTATTTTCAAAGTTACAGGCTTGAAACGTGGTCACAGTGCTTATGGGGTATGCCTAAGTATGTGTATTAAATTTCAGACTGATCCCTCCAACCCTCCATTTTATATGAATTTTTTAAACATCGTTTAAGTTCTGACAGGTCAGAATGACAGCTCGCCATGTGCATTCATTCAGACCTGTCAAAAAAGTTGCACAATGTTTAAAAAATTCATATAAAATACAGGGGTGGAGGGATTGATCTGAAATTTGGCACATATGTGTAGCAACTAGCACAATCTTTTAAAAATTCATAGAAAATTGAGGGTTTGAGCAATTGCTCTGATTTTTTTTTCCACAAATGACTATCAAGATCCCATCTTCAATGTCCCACAAGTTTTAAGTTTTTATCTTTAAAAATGAAGAAGTTACAGCGGGGGGGACTTTTTGGGGACCCCGTATAACTTTTTAATTTGAAGAGATAGAGACATTAAACGTTTTGGACATTGCAGATTGGATCTTGCTAGTCCTGGCTCCCCAAGTTTCATGTCATTATCATTTCAAATAAAAAAGTTATACACGCGTTTCCCCCAATGCAAGCCTATGGGGAAAAAAGCAGACAAGTATTTTGACAGCACGGCGGCCCGGTCAACCTGCTGCCAAAAAAGTTGCATGTTTAATAAATTCATATAAAATCGAGGGTTGGAGGGATCTATCTGAAATTTCATACACATGTCTAGCACATGTTGCTACACATATGTGCCAAATTTCAGATCAATCCCTCCACCCTTGTATTTTGTATGAATTTTTTAAACATCGTGCAACTTTTTTGACAGGTCTGAATGAATGCACGGGGCAAGCTGTCATTCTGACCTGTCAGAACTTAAACAATGTTTTAAAAATTCATATAAAATGGAGGGTTGGAGGGATCAATCTGAAATTTAATACACATACTTAGGTATACCCCATAAGCACTGTGATCAAGATTCAAGCCTGTAACTTTAATGGTGGTCCGATAATCTGATAAAATCTGATATTATCTCACCAAAAAAATTTTCGGATCCGATATTATCAGACATCGGAACGATACGATACACATCCCTAGGTCCCAGCCTCATTTACTTGGGACCTAGAAGTGTAATACTGGAATCTTTAAAAAGTTTAATGTTTCATTTCATTTCATGCAGACTTGAAAACCACTCAAAAGATGCAATGCTGAGAACTTGGAATATGTTTCTAGTCTCACAACTACCTTCATACTTTCACAACCACCTTCATACTTTGCATGTTTCCCTCAACACTTAAGCATCCTTTTCCATCGCCAATGTCAACGGCTGGAAGAAGGTAGATCTCCAGATGTTTTGGACTTCAACTCCCAGAAGCCCTTGCCAGTTCAAAACATCTGGATAAATACTTTCTGCCCACCTCTGGCCTATGTGACCTTCTCCACTCTGTGTCTAGATGACTCAATGTTCTGCAGACCTTACATGATAGGGTGGAAGTTCACCAGCAGCTTTGGCAAGTTCCTTAATAAATGACACATGAAATGTGAAGTAGCTGCATTATTACATACCACATGCACACCATTTTTAATAGGTCTAGGAAAACAATGCCAGACGCACAAATACAGTGACTGTAAAAGATTATGGGAAACTTACATTGTCTGGTTGTTTCGGCCATCACTGTGGGCAGCCTTTGAGAACCACAATAACATGGTTTGTGCTTGATTTACATTTTCTAGCTTTCGTGTTTTGCAATCATGTGAGTTAGGATGGGGAGGGGGCATAGCTCAGGGTGACAGAGCACATATGCTTTGCATGCAGTAGGTCCCAGGTTCAATCCCTGGCTTCTCCAGGTAGGGCAACGAAAGACGCCTACCTGAAACACTTGAGAGCCGCTGCTAGTCAGTACTGACAATAAGAGCTAGATGGGCAAATAGTCTGACAGTATAAGGAAGCTTCCTATGTTCCTAGAAACATTTCCCCTATAAATAAAAGACTTCACATCCTATGGAATGGGGGAAGATTCCACAGCACCACAGAACAGAAAGGATTAATGCTGACTTCTTAAAATTGCTTTAATGAAAGGTATCAGATTCTTTGAGCTCCTTCAAATACAGAATATGAAAGCCTACCTTTGTGGAAAAGATGACAAAACTGTGTGGTCCATTGTGTCCAGAAGCATTTGGGGGGGGGGGGGAACCTCACCCTCACACACACACAAAGTTAAGCCAAATTTAAAACTGCAGAGTAGGGGTGGGGAACCTTTTACTGCCCACTGCACATTTGGGCACCACTTTGAATATGCAACACCCCAATGGGGTTGCGGTGTGTCACCTAAACCTGGCCATCAGTAGTTATGTGAGGGTTAAACAACCCTTGCATAGCCTACAACAAACTGAGGGTTATGTGAATATGCAAAATAGCCACGGCTTGTCATGGGTTAGATAATCCACAGTGAGCTGTGCGAATCAGGTCATTTAATTGGAGTTGAAACACTGGGCTAGTTCACATGATCAAAGACACGACAATGGCTTAAATAAGACCTGGTGACTAGTTTTAATCCCCAGTGTGTGCTGGGCACCATTCCCCTAATTACCCAACTGGGCACAGCTTGTCATGCTGTCCAAATGACCTGTGGCCTGTTGTATGGTTATTTGAAGGTTGTTTCTCCCTCAAACAATTCATGCACCGCCCCCAAGTTCAGACAACACAGCAAACCATGCCCAGGTGGGTAACTAGGAAAATGGCACCTGGCATGTGCTAAAAGTAAAGCAAGCCACCATGACTTATTTAAGCCACAAATGACATATTTTGCTTGTTTTGATCATGTGAACCAGGTCACTATCTTGAAACTGCCTGTCGAGGAAGGAAAGGGTGTAGGCACACACAAATTGAATAAGTACCCCCCAAAAGGAGCAGAAATAATTTTCAAAACAGCCTGTTTTTAAACACTGTTCTTGGAAAAAATTAAACACATGACTGGTCTCAGGGGGGGAAAAACCCTAGCAAATACTGTGCCAGCCTTTGTAACCAGCATCAGGGGCTTGACTGTTACTCTATTGGGCTGGAACATTCAATTAACAAAACAACTCCCCATGCTTTCCAGCAAGGCAGCAATTTCTTCCTTGAATCTTTAATTCTAATTCTTGTAACATTACTCTGGGGAGCCAATATCCTTAGTGGTAAACTGGGGCTAAAGAAATACCTAGAATTCCTAGTCACTAGCACTGTTTTAGTCATTCAAGACAACCAAGCAATTAGTTTTTTTTTCAATTCCTTAAACAGGTGTTCAACAATTCCCATTTATCTGAAAAGCCTTTCCAAAGTTAAGGGTTACCACTTGTGCCGACTTACACTAGAAACTGAAGACATGTGACTTGGGAGACCTCTTTCCTTCCCATGTTTACCTTGCCAGTGGAAAGACACCCACTCAGAAGCAAAGTCAGGCAAGCTGGTATAACAGCAAAGTGTGTTCTGTGGGAGAATGGATGCCCCAGACTAAGGAGGAGTTGGAGTAGAGTTGTAGAGTGACTGGAAAACCCATAGGCACATGTGATCCTGGAACCCAGAAAGCCTGTGCTCCCAACAAAGGGATGAGACACAAGAAGATCCTTGGGAGGCACCTCTGATATAGGGTCCCTTCCTCAGCAGCATAGTGCTGGCTTGAGGAAAACTTTATGCAGCTCAATTAGGCAGGGAATTCAGTCCAAGCAGGAAAGATGCAAAGGCCTCAGTTGATTCTCGAAGAATGGCTCCTGAGCCAAGCTCCAAGACACACAGGCAAGAGCTATAAATGACTGCACCATGCCTACAAGTTTTATGGCAGCCTTCCTCAATAGGGTGCCTTCAGATGTGTTGGATGGGCAGCCTGGCTGGGGGAAGATGGGAATTGTCATCCAACACATCTGGAGGGCACCTGGTTAGGGAAGGTTGTTGTATGGAAACTAAAAGGAACTAATCAACTAATAGGATGCTTTAAACACAGCCCTTTCTGCCCAGCTTATCTCTGCTCTAAGGCTCAATATGTTTCTTCAGGAGGAAACTTTACAGTTCAAAGGGAGAATTGCATCTTAAACTATGGAACTACCTTGTACAGCTTGCTCCCTGAGGCTTCTGGTTGCAAGCCACTGACCTTACCTAAAGCTGGTCTGGTGTAGAGTTTAAGAGATTAGCAGTGTAATCGGAAAGTCCCCAACTCAAATCTTGCCTCTTGTCATAAACACACTAGACAGCCTTAGATTTTTCTTATTGCATTTGTCTTTAACTGGTTTTAAAGCTGTTTTGTTAAAGGGCACACTGAAGGTATTGGTTTGGGACTGGGGAGACCCGGGTTCTAGTCCCCACTATGACACAAAGTTCACCAAATGACTTTAGGCCAGTTTAACCTCCCACATAGGGTAGCTGTGAGGATAAAATGGAGAGGGGCAGGTTCCAAATAGGAAAGGCAGAATATAAAATCAACAAATAATTAAAGGCCAACATATAAATAACTACCTCCACCCCGACTCCTGCACCTACAATGTGGGGGACAATACTGCCCTATTTTACAGGATTACTGCAAGGGTCACAACTAACTTAATGCACATTAAGTCATCACCAGCAGGAAGGAAATATTTCTCACCATAGGCAACTTGCGAAGTGCAAGGCTAAAATAAATATCGAGACGCAAAAATCAAACTCATCTCCCATCACAAGCACAGATATCACTTTCCTTCTCCCACCTAGTCCAATTTTATAGTGCAATAAACATTATAACCACTAGTAACTTCTATCACCCCATCTTTATAGGCAGTTTTCCTGCATAAGAAAACTTGAACCTTCCACAACATAAAAAGATGGGAATGGTTACCTGATATTAATGATTCAATTCACACATTCATCCCCAAATCCAAGAGGCGGTAGAAGATCCAGATGATAGTCATTGGCAACATTAATCCTCCGTTGCTCCAAGGGAGAATGCTTTCTCTACACCCCCAGCAGAGGAGAGAATCAGCATTACACCCCTCCAAAACAAAACCTAATTCAGCAAAAAGCCCAGCCCCACAGGAGTAAGGTTACAATCAACTTGCTGAACAGTAAGGCTTACTTGCATGTAAACACACATAGAATCAGACTGTAAAGCTAAATCAACATCTTCACATTGTATCTAGAACCACCTTCCCCAACCTAGAGCCCTGCAGATGTGTCAGACTGCAATGCTCATCATTCCCAGCCACCAAGGCAAGGCTGTTCTAGAACAGGGCTCCAAAGTATGATCTAAGGCATCACTGCTTAATACAGGGGTGGGAAACACGTTGCTGAACTGCAACTCCATGAGCTCCCGGCAGCATAGCCAGTGGTGAGGGATGATGGGACTTGCAGTCCAACAACTTGTGGAGGGCCGAACAGTCCCCTTCCCTGGCTTAATAGGTTGCCTGCAGGCCACAATAAATGCACTGAGTTCTTATAACCAGCTAGCAGGGGCTCTACCATTGTTTGTTCCCACTGCTTCTAAACCTTTCCACTGCTTTGATTCTTCATAGAAAGGCACATTTATTCACATGTGTAGAGAGGTAATATTATAGGGAAATATAGTGATCAAGTCTGGGGTTCCAGCAAATACCAGGAGCAGCCAGTGCAAAAGTCATTGGTTGGGAAATGGCCCAATTCAGCCCAATGGTGAGTAGCCCTGAAAAACATGTCAAGATCTGGGTGTTGCCACCAAGAAGGCCTTTTCCCCCACTGCTCTCCTCACCTTGGAGTGCAGGAGCTTCTCAAAACGGGCCTCTGAAGATGATCTCAAACAGGCAAATTCATGTGGAAGCAAGTGATCCTTCAGACATCAGGGTCTTGAGCCATATAATGTAGTAGAGCTTTATATATTTGAGACCAGCAGTCAGTCAACACATTTTGGTTGGCCTTCCAGTGCCAGATGAAGACTTTTCACTTCTCCCAGGCATTTAACAGCAGAGGTTAAGCTTTTTAACTGACCCCTGGACAGTTTAAATGATATGCAGTTTGTTTTTAGGCTTTTTATGGTTTAAAATTTTGTATATTGGTTTTTAAATGTTCAACGTTTTTAATTTTTGTAAACCGCCCAGAGAGCTTCGGCTATGGGACGGTACATAAATGTAATAAATAATAATAACAACAACAGCAGCAACAACAGGCCAACCAAGGATTGGTCACCAAGACACATCCTACTCAAAGGGGCATAGCTGTCCTTGCCCTTATGGTCAAATGCAGCACGGGTGCAGGGGAAAAATCTGAGCCTCTCTGAACTTGGAGCGGCATGGGGGAAGGACAGGAAACAAGCATCCGCCTCTGTACAGCTCAGAGCAGAAAGGTGGGACAGGGACTTGCCCTGCCTCTGCACCCGTCACATGCTCCAAGCGCCTGTAGGGCTCAGACACAACACACTTCACCTTTTCCACTTGAACTCAGAATTTCTCTGCCACCATGCCCCAAGATACTTGGGGGTTCAGAATGCTCCTTGGGTGCAGAGGGACACCCACACAGCTCCACCTCTCATCTTCAGCCTGGAGCTGAAAAGTGGGGGGCAGAGATGTATTGGCTTGCCTTTGCTTGTAGCTCCAGCTTCGGGCTCCCCTCTTACCAGATCCTGGCTCCCTTCTTGCCTTAAGGGCAAGTGGGGGTAGTGAGGTTATCGAATCACGCTTGAGATGGAAATACCAAGCCAGGGTGAGATTCAAGGAATACCAAACTTCTCTTCAAAGTGGAACATTTCCCATCTTAAGGCATTGCTTTGACTTAAAACTGAAGTGGGGAAGAAGTCTCCAGTCACCCAGCTGTCCAGACAGGAGCTCATCAAATGTCTCAATTACCTAGAATATCAGAGTTCGAGCTCAACCATGTACCAGAAGCACTCACAAAGCACACTTGCTCAGACTGGTTTTTAACAGCTGGGGGTGAGCAGGAGAGGAGTAGTCGTTCTTAATCTCATGCTAGTTGAACATTTTATTTTGTTACCCACTCCAAACTCAAAGGTCCAAAAAGTATAGAAATTAAGGTCTTTTTAAATTTGTAATTCATCAAATCTTCCAGTGTAGATATTGAGAATATCCCAAATATATTTTAGAAAGTCAAATACTAACAAA
This sequence comes from Anniella stebbinsi, assembly GCA_029215795.1. NCBI lineage: Eukaryota > Metazoa > Chordata > Lepidosauria > Squamata > Anniellidae > Anniella > Anniella stebbinsi. Next base: position 5,284,013 of record JARDYH010000004.1, on the reverse strand, counting down.
ACCATTCCCCCCACTTCCAGGTTATTTACAAACCCATATTCATGCCTAGAATGCTCCCTAAGCACAATAAATGGTCACCTAATATTTTTGGCTAAACTATCTTCCCTGAATACTGCTTATCCCCCCTCATTATTGCAAGGTCCCATGCTTTTTTAAAACAACAACAAAGAGTAACATCCAGGGCAGTTGCCAATTTCCATACTTTTGGTGTACAAATATTACCTTCTACCAACAAAAATAGAGGTGCAATGTGTGTTCTTCCTTGACAAGACACCAAATGTCAAGAGCACTTCTGTTTTCAATGGCACCTTATAGCCATTTTTGGTATGGCTTTTATAATTCAATGCCGATAAGCTTTGATTTCCAGGCAGATTGACTACATATGAAGCTAAGTACCCTTCAGAACAATTTTTTTCCAGCACCTCCCATGTCCAAGGACTGTTATCTTGATTAAGTGCCAAGGGAGAAGATACTATCTAGACCCATAGTGTGCAGCTCCTTCAGAGCAAGAAACTGCCTTTAACACCATTCTACAATACAGGATCCAAGTTTAATTTTTCACCATATTTTAAGAGCTTGGATGACTAAATTGAAAAGAGGACAAGGTACCTGCACCTTAAATGTTGTCCAAGAAGGGACAGTTAATTAAGTGTACCTCATCAGACAGAACTGAGAAATTCCACCCTTCCTCACAACTATTAACAGTAAACATCCTCAGTCTCCTTTTGCACGTTTTGGTCTATTATTCGGTCTATTTCTCTTTTCTCTTACAAGTTTATTTTTTTAACAGTGGTAGCACCACATCTGTGACTCACCTTAGGTCTGAGTATGATCAACTTTTTGGTCCTACCCACCAACTGAAAGTCAAAATCCTTGATTGTCTTAAAATAAGCCTCCTTTAAGGTTACACAAGTAGGGAATATTAACTTTCTTCCACACAAAGTTCCAACAATAGTACGCAAATATTAAAATATCTGATTTGACATGTTTATGTTTTAATGTATCACTTTGGAATGGAAGACGCAAGAAATTCAACTAAATATAAAACCCCTCAAGTCATGAGTTTTATTTAGAAAGTGCACTTCTAACCATTACAGCTCCAAGAGCTGCTTACTGAATTTGCCCTATAATAAGCAGATGCAAAGACGATGCTGTGTCATCTCCCTGTCTCCCCAAATAGTGTGAATAGCATCTCTAGGAGGGATGAAAACTGTCTTGACTCATCTCAACAAGGCATTTCTCACTCAGCCTATTTTTCACACTTTATGATCTGCACTGGCAAATAATTTGGGCATGCTTGCTGAGAGCCCAGCATGCCATTTTTGTAATTAAATGCAAGAACAACTAGCATCCCTTGAGCAGGGAAAAATAGAAGTGACACAAACAGGGGCCAATCACTAAGCCCAAGAATGTGCATTCCACAAGGAATCTAATCTCTCGTCTTGCAGAACTGAGTTTCTGAGAATCTCAGCCAGTGCTGCCAAATATGCAGCGGCATCCGTTGTCCCGCCTCACCACCACCGCTGTTGTCTGGGCCAGAGCAAGACACAGGTCAACAAACAGGTGAAGAGGAACTCCATGGTGAACTCCATGGTCAGTGTGCCCCTAACAAGAGTGTGACCTTCAGCAGGTGCCCTTGACACTGCCCCTGATCTCTGCATATGAAGACACTACATGGCCGCAGAAATGAGTTCTGAAAAGTGTTGGCCATCCTGATTCCAGTGTGGGTTGACTGACCTGATCAGAAAGCTGCATAGCCTCCATATGAGCCTTTCCAACATCTTTTGCCCTTCACCCCCTCCATCTTTCTGCCTTCCCTGCTTCCTTTACAACTCAGCCACCCCAGTCCTGTGTTGCTGTGCCTCCAGCCCAGATTTGACATGCTAATGCTTGGAACAAAGCATGAATAGGTGAATCTATGCAAAGCTAACGCACAGAATTTGAGTCATAAAATTTTGAATTCGATGGCAGAGCTTAGAGAGAGCCAAGCACAGCCTTGAAGTGATGACTAGCAATTCCTTCCAGGTGTCTAGCTCACATAAGTTACATTCTGCGCCAGTTGTTTTAACACTCGCTATATATACTATATATTTAGAGCTGTGTTTTACCCACTGTTTTATTCTTGTGTTCTTATAACTTTATTTCAAATTTGTAAGCTGCTTTGGAAATGTTTATATTGAAGAAAGGCTTTCTTTAAAAAGAAAAAAGCACAGGCTCAGCAAAAGGTTAAGTACGCATACTGAACTATACTAGGCCATATCTCTGCCACAATTCATCAAAAGGATTCATTTTAATTGGCAATACATTTAATAAAGCTGCACTCAGATTTTAATAAAAAGCCACAGTAACAGCAAATATTTCAATATCATAGCCCCATCTGAGGTCTTCTGGGAAAGTATGTGGAGTTCAAATGGAGGGCTGGATTTCAACGCACCCCAATAGCCACAAAAATGTTATCCACCCCTTGCTTTAAAGCCTTGTTCAGCACAAAACTTGTCTGCTAATAAGCCTGGGAAATCAGTTACATACTGGATGAAACACACTACAACCTTTATGTGCAGCCCAAACTTAATTTGGTCTATGTAGAAGGATGTTAAAAGCTAAGATTGTTTTGTAAAAATCCATTGTGGTGGCAACTAATGATTCTAATCAAGAAACTGAAAGCTAACTTCCATCAGCACCAAAAGAAAAAGAAACCACACCTCAGGGCAAAAAACTCTTCTGTACAAATAACTTAAGATGCTGAACATCTAGTATTCCAGAGGCAATCAACTTTTCCTTGCTCAGCTGCACAGGCTAAAGATGCACTCTTACTCTGAAATAGGCTCAGAAAAGATCACATTTGTTTCATAGTTTAAAGACTTTTGCAACAACCACCCTTTCAGAAAGTTCACCTGTGTAATCGTAAGAAATTTAAATCTGCTTGTAAAACTGAAAGCTCTTTAATCCTTATGACTCTTTAAAGTTCCAGGTCAGATCACAGAAGCACATCAACAGATTCATATACTCTGTTGTTCTTGTTCAGGCATATTCAATAAGAGGACTGTCAGAGCCCAGGTTCAAATTCAAACCGAAATATGGACAGCTGCGGTAAGGGCCAAACCATTCTATCCAGGAAGGATACATAGCTATTTTAGTCAGGATTCTCCCCCCCCCTTTGCTATTTCACCCTCGCTACACTACACCCTAGAGATGCCATTCACATCAGAAAGTCAATCCTTTATTGCCCATCCCCTCCTCAACATCTAGTCAAGACTGATAGATGCTCTCTCCTTATCTGGCTAAATACAAAGGAGATAAGAACCTAATTCCGATTCAACAAGAGAGGAGGAGCCCTCAACTGAAGAGATAGCTCCCTATATGCAATTTTCAGCAATAAATTTATTTACAGCATCCTGAGACTATTCTCTCTCAATATGGTCACCTGCAACCAGATAAAGGATTAAAAGAAGAGACAATACAAAAATTGGCAATGAACCTTCTATATGGACCCTCAATGAAGATGGATTTTTTTAAATATTGAAGGAAGCACAATCCTTTACCATTAAAAGGTATCACTCACTGTTAGCAAAGGGAAGGCCATTTCTTTTGCATTTCCTACTACAGCAATGTAATAGAACCAAAAGCAGTCTAAAGACCTGAATTTTTAACCTCAGATTAAAATACGTGCTCACCAGTTTAAAAAAGTCTCCCATAGGACACTGGGGATTCGCCCCAACCTCGCAAGGGGGAAACAGAGTTCTGCCCCCTTCCAGCAGGTGCAGAAACAACAGTGTTGCCTGCCCTCCAAGGTTAGAAAAACGACCTCAGAGAGTGAGAAAAAGCAGAGTTTCAGTGGGCAGGGACGGGTGGAGACTAGAGAGGCCAGGATATAAGCTATCCTAAGGTTATTCCAGCCTCCTTTCATCCCATTTCAAAGTACCAATGTTAGATGGGGAAAAAAAGCCCATCTAGTGAAAAATGGAGGGGGGAGGATAGGGAGGTGAAGATTGCCTTCATTGCTCCTCTTGCCCTGCATTAGATAATTGGAAGCCTCTGAGTGTGTGTGTGTGTGTTTCCAATCATTGATGGCACAAGCAATAGGACTGTGCCTTAAGCTGTTAATTGCAGCATTAATAAGCCCACAACAGATCAAGTCCACCTCCCACAGGAGGGAAGACAGAAAGAGATCCTGGTATTCAACTAGCAGATGGAGCCCATATAAGCCAGGAGATTCCTACACCCCACCCTGAAAAGGGGACAGACCATTAGCATCTCCACCAAGCCACAGGCAGACATTTGCATATTGTGGGAAGCAAACATCATGAACAGTTGGGTGGGGGAGGAAAGTGTCCCCTGAGCAGTGGGATCACACTTCTGTAAGGGTTAAAAATCAAATATGGACTAGCATATAGAAAGTATACCATATACTTTCTATGTACTAGTAGTAGAGAAAAGGGGAGCCCTTCTTTAAAATAGAGATATAAGTTCCAATGTGCAGAAAATCACATTCTTAGCTGCACAATATGAGTTGATACTCTTCCTACCTCCACCAGCTCAACTAACATAAATGATGTCCCAATATGTTGCCAAACAGTGGAGGCATACCTCACCACTGGGTGATGAGAGAAGAATGCCCCATACCTAGTAATATTGCCTTTCTGCAAGGATAAGGCAATATTATACACCCGAAGATCGGTACCAGCTACATTCTCACATCTAACAGAAAAAAACTCAAGATGGCCACGTTTAGATGACACTTTGGTGGGAAGTCCATCCCACAGACTGAGTGGTGTGATTTGTAGCATGTCACTTTAAGGCATCATGGTAAAAGTTGTCCGTGGGGTGTACTTCACCCACTGCGTGGGGAAGTCTTCTCTCTCCCCCTCCACCCTCCCCACCGAATGGTGGCGCAGGGTCCTGCTTACCATATTGGGGCTCCACCATTCCGTGGCGAGGGGAGGGACGGAGCGGGCGGGAGAGTCAAAGACAAAGCGTGCCTGTAGGCTTAGCCACAAGTGCCACCGCCATGCTTCCCTGGAAAATGGATCCATCCGTTGAAGGCGACGGCCTTGGTGGATGGATCCATATTGCAGTGAGGCGCTGCCGCTTGATACCAGGGCAATGGGTGTGGTGCATCTGTCTCCGACGCAGCCGTCGCTGTAGGGAGAAAGGGGGGGACGCCTGGATCGCTTCTCAGAGGAAAAGCGACCTATTTGCGCAGCTGCAGCGAGACGCATTCAATAAGGACGTCCCGCTGCAGGTTGCTGCAGCTGTGCTGAAAGGAAGGCAGGATGTTTCTCCTGGCTTGACGATATACATCAAGCCATGGGAAATCTCTTCCCCCCCCCTCGCCCCGCCCCACGATCTATTTGGAGTTTGGGTCAAGGGGAAGGATGCTCTTGTCAAGCTGGGAGAAATGCAAGAGCGTATTCATCTGCCATGCCCCAAGATCTACAAGTGGAGGAAGGATATCTCTTGTGGTTTGATGATACATGTCGAGCCACATGAGACAGTCCCCTCCGCCCCCGCAAGGCAGTTGGAGAGGAGATCGGCATGAGGGGATGAAGGAGCTCGGGCTCTCCCCTGAGAGCAACAGGTAAGCTCTTTCCATCCCCTCGATCCAATCTCCACATTGAGGACTCCATGTTGAAGGGACATGGATGTCCCTGGGAACACGTGGGGAGCCCCCAATTGCTCCACCCCACCAAGAGACATGATGATTGGTGGCTGCCGAAGCGCTTCCTGGGAGGGGATTATTTCTCATGCCGATAGAGGTGTGCTGGGCAAGAGTGCCCAGGGTTTTTGCCACTCTTGCCTGACGACTCTGTAGACGTGGGGAAAACTTCATGGAGCCCGCCACACAACACGACATACAGGGTTGTGCAGGAACTCTCCTGTGCACAGTGTTGATATTCTGCATGGAGTGTTTTCCCAAAAAACTCCACTACTGCGTGGAGTTTTCTTCCAGACAACACATTTCTCAATGGTGGTATAAAAACACCATGGAGTTGTAAAAACACCATTGAGAAATGTGTTGTCTGAACTGAGCCAATGTCTAAAGTTTTGTGCACATTACTCCACCCACCCCACCCACAAAGTGCTAGAATGTAAAGCACTGGATGTGGCCCTGCAAGTTCAACTGTGCCTAGAAACCAGATAGATTTGATTCAGATATGTTTCTTCAGCTTCCCACGATAAAAGGGAGGAGACACTCCACACCAGGAGATAGAGACGCTCTATGTATGTGGAATTAATAAGGGATGGACATCCCCATACACCCACTTCAAGCATAGAGGAAGGGATAGCTTCTTTGGCCATGATTCATGGAAAGATGTGAAACATTTCAAAGAGTGGAAATATTTCAAAAGTCTAGAGGTGAAGGAATCAGATGTGTGAGATTAACCACCCACCATTTTTTAAGAATCATTTCAAATGCTTACATCAGCCTCCTCAACCTAGTGCCCTCCAGATATGTTGGCTGGGAATGATGGGACTTTCAGTCCAACATATGTGGAGGGTAACAGGTTGAGG